>CM077808.1:56376638-57722683 GCA_039764185.1 Tamarix austromongolica | reverse complement strand
CTTAATTAATTAATACGACCACGTGCCTATATTAACCCTATTAGATACTAGCAGTATAGCAGCAACAAGCGGCTCCTATATTTAACTAGATTTAATGCATTAAGTATAAGTGGAAGGCTGTCAATCTAAGTACCCAGACTAGTACAAAACGTATGTCTAGCTGTATTTCCTATCCTTGACCCACACGTATCGAAACGTTTTACCACTTCGGTTAGAATCACAAAACGATTAGGTGAATTGTTATCTAACCTAGCTGTAATTTATACACATAAATTCTAGTATATTTAGATGGCCACCTCGCAGGCAAATAATCCTACATACTGTCACTTATGAGGAACCAGAACAAGGCATGCACCAAATAAACTATACTGGACAGAATTATACATATAAACAATAGCAATTAATATAGAGTCAAGAAACAATCTCACGAAACAAAGAAAATAAAATTATAAGTCAAACCATAGTCTAGGGTTTCAATTCATTCCCTAACAATAAATAATCAGCCACTCATAATTAAAGAATTAATTACACAGAAATATATATCTAAAATATAAAATAAAAATAAGAGAAATAAATAACCGGAATCAATTTTGAATTAAAGATCAAGAATTTATTCAGATAAAAATTAATTTTATCTGAAATAAATTCTACCAGTATAAAATTTCTTCTTATTCTATCTTCTCTTTCGGCTTTGATTTCCGTGCAAAATTCTTTCTCCTTTTTCGGCGCTGATGGCTGACGTAGGCACTGCTCTGCTGCACGCCTCGAACACCGTGTCTCTCCTTCCGTGCCGTGCCGTTCCTCTCTGTGACGCGCGCTTGACCGAGCCTATAAAGGCTCTCTCCCGTCTCTCTCTGCGTCGTCTCACCCCGAGCCTATCAAGCTGTCCCTTCAACTCGTGCGGCCCGACAACACTCTGCGTCGCTCTGTGACGCGCTCTGTTCTCTGCCTAACGGCAGAGACTGCCTCACTGAAGACCGTCTTGGTTTCTCAATTAATACCGCACACCTTTTATAAAATTTTTGTGCCTTTGCCACGTCAGCCCTATGGCTGACTTTTCTTCCCCCTGCGAGCGACCTTTTTTCTTCTGCCGTCTCGTTCCTCTTCGGCGTCGTTTTGTGTTCCAGGCCTTTGGGCCTTTGGCCGTTGGTCCAAAGGTCAATTTTTTTTTTATTTTCTTTTACTTAAATACAAAACCTGCAAAATAAAATTCAATAAATATTAATAAATAATATTTTAATCTAAATTTACTTAATTTATATCATTTTAGCTCAAATAATAAAATTTTTACAATTTTTACCACTTAAGCATAAAACAATAATTATTCCCCTATATTAGTTAAATAACTACCAAAAACTAAGATTATAAGGGTATAAAATGTGTCAAAATATGAACTCATCACACCCCCACACTTAGCTTCTTGCTTGTCCTCAAGTAAGTTATTACTCTAAACAAATAAAATTAATTTAACTAGCCACTTTCGTAGGTCTCACGATTACACTTAGCATGTGCAACAAGCCCTTTAAACCCCTAGGTCACCCATCGAGGACGAGTAAGGTCTCGTGAGGGTTTCACAGATGATATACCCACAAAATCAAACATAATTAAATAAAAATAATAATAATCAAACTATACCTAATACCCTTAACTATTTTTGTCTCAGAATCTTTTACTTTTAAACGTCAAGATTAGCAATCAACCAAGATTCAGTATTGGGAGATTTAAAGAATCAATTTCAACATATGGTTCACACATAAACATGACATGTATGAACAGATCAATATTTGGATGAAAATCTACCACGCCTTAGTCACATCAAGATCCATCCTCTCTATAGATACCCTCTATTTTTTCTCTCTTAGATTCATGGCTACAAATGTATAAAAACACTCATGTATGTGAGATAAGATGATAAAGATAACAAACGACTCACATATATAAACAAAAAAAGCTCATGTTCTTGTGGATAAAACCTCATGAAAGATACCAAATATTTGCCAAATGGACCAAACCATATGCTTAGCTCTTGTGACTAATCTCCATCAGATCAAAGGCTGCTCATCTCAAGAATCAAATAGGACTTACGTACTTATTGGTTGTAGCGGGGTTTAAGGTAAAGAAGGGTATGGAGTATTTTAGGAGTGTGGTGCTAAAAAGATCAAGAGCTAGTGGAATCTAATAGGTAGATGAAATATAAGCTTAATTCCACATCAACGATCATTGATACATATCTCCAACTTAACACCAAAATAGAACATGAATAGAACTTTCTCAACATAATCTCCATAACTCCCTCTCTTCCTCATATCCCAACATTTTTTTCTTTCTTTCTGTTTTTTTTTACAATTTTAATTTTTTTTTCATTCAATTTTTTTTCCTCCACCAAACATAACCAATCCCTTTTCTTAGCATGGATACATATATTTCTTTCACACACACACATACACAACCACTCTTTATATCCATAACGATTTGATTTCCTTCCACTAGCTTTAAGCAAAGGTAAGGACATTAAGGCCCGAAGGTTATTCAATGTGGGTAATGAAAAAAAATATATGTTCCATGTATAGGCTAAAAAGGGTTTCTATCATGTGTACACCATGTATACACAAATCAGGTTAAGCTATTTGGTCATGTGATGGAAAATTCCTAAGCTGCCTTTATCATTTTCTCAATCAGAGCATGTTTTGACTATAAGCTTCAACTAGCACAAGAGTAATTTCTAGTAATCTCTATAGTCCATTACAAGATCTATGGCAAATAATTTGATCAAAGCAATTAAACATATATGAGGTTTACAAAGAAAAATTTTGAAGCCAAGAAAAATAGATGATTTTGTGTAAATTCGCTCAGAAATAAAAGGTACATATGGTTCAAAAGCTCACTGAGGAATGTGATGAATCTCAACATGCCATGTCGGTGATTAGACAATCATACATATTCTTTCTCCATTCAAACTTAGGCACGTAGATATGTGTTCCCTATATCGAAATCAACACAAAAAATCTCCACTTACTTTATCTCAATTTCATGATCATCTTTTCGTTAGATTTCAAAGATATATTCCTCATTAACTAGTTAAGGGTTCCTACGACTCTAAAAATACTAAACACTCTAAAAACTCTAAAAATTTTATTTATTTTTTTTTCAAATTTTTTTTCTTCACATACATAAAACACACGCACCCCCACACTTAAATCACACATTGTCCTCAATGTGTAAACATCTAAGGAAACATGAAATTTAATGTATGGAGAAAACAAAATAATTAAATAACTAAATAACTAAAGGATCGAAAACTCCCTTATGACATTGGGTTGCCTCCCAAGTAGCGCTTGTTTTTATGTCTTCAGCCTGACATGATCTCGGTTTACTCGTTCAAGGTGGATACGTCCACTTGAGAGCCGCTTCACCAAATCCTTCCTTGTGATGATCATCTTTATCCTGCAAGGAAGAAAAAGATAAAATGTTAGATTTAATGAAAGATTTGATCCAGCAAGAACGTAACTTACCTAACATGGAGTTTAAACAGGTGTGTAAAGAGAGAATGTTTTGCCCAATGTCCATGTATCGTGATCTCTCTATTGAAGGAACATATTTTCCCATCTTAAAATCTTTAAACACGTCCTTCCAACATAACCTCTCCTTTGGAGCATCACGCTTCTTATTAAATGTATCCAAGATGATTTGATTACTCTCTTCACTCTTGGATCCATACAACCTGCTATAAGAGGGAAAACAAGGAGTGTGGTTAGCATAAATAAAATCAAAGTGGTCCAAAGGCTTACCTTGTGTTTTATGCTCATCTCCAAGCAAAAGTGGGGAATAAATGTTCAAAGATGGTATATGGTAGGTGAAAGTGATAGTCTTGTCATCCATATACTTCTCTTTGTTCACTTGATCCTCATTTTGATGAGATTCTTCTTCTACTTTTGCAAACTCTTCTTCCACATGATCTTGCTTTTCAATGTTCTCCATGGGAATCTCCTCAACTAGCTCATCCTTACATTCAGATATGGCAGCATCACCCTCATAACTCTCACTTGAATTTGAAATTGAAGTACTAGAGAGCTCTTTTTGTGCTTGTAGTTGATTCATCAAGTTGACCATATACCCCATTTTCTCCTCTAGCACTGATACGCTTTCATTTTGTCTAATTTGATTTTGCATCAGTTGATTTAGGATTTCTGCCAACTGTTTTTGATCATTTATCAGTTCTTCAAGAAGCTTATCCATTTTTTCTGAACTTGAGGGTTCTGAAACTGGAGAAGATTCTTGTTGAGGATATTGATAATATTTTGAAGCTTCATATTCACGCGTGTAAGGGTCTTGATATGGCACTTGATACTGATCATTCATCTCCTATCCAAAGTTGGGTTGATGCCTCATTCCAGAATAGTATGTGCTTGTATAGGGATCATGTCCTTGAAAACCATTGAAAGATTGAGCATTAGGTTGTGTCCATCCTCCTCCTCTCATAGCTTGTTCATGGTAAGCATATGGATTTCCTTGCGTATGACACACTCCACTTGTATTAATAACTCTAGCTTCAGCTACCTGCAAAACAAGAGTAGTAATTTTGTTAAGTTATCTTCAAGACTACTCATACTTACCTCATTTACTCTTGCGTTAAGATTCGAGCAAAGTTGTCCATAACCAAAGGATCCTCTCATAGCCACCTGAAAATACTAACACTTCAAAGGAAAAGGTTAATAACAAAACACACCAAAAATCCTAAGAAAATCTAAAAAAAAACTAAAAGAAAAAAATACAAAAACACAAAAAATGAAAACACACAAAAATACTAGAAAAATAAAGGTAAAGTTACCAATCCCCGGCAACGGCGCCAAAAATTGGTGCGACCGTAGCCGGCACGCAATTTAAACCCTCTTGTTGTCACTTGTAGTACTGGTAAATAAGGGTATCGTTCTAGGCCGGGGATTGAGAGGGCTCACTTCTATTTAACTAGTTTGAAAATAATTAAAACTAAAAATAAAAATCCTAAATAACACAGAATAAATAAATAAGAAAAATATTAATGGGGGTTATAAATATAATAATAATAAAATAATAATAAAAGGATAAATAAAATAAAATAAAATAATAATGAAAATAATGAGAAACCGCAGATATGAGAAATATGTTAGGGAAATAAAAATTCACCACTAGATTAGGTCGAAGTATAATATTTATTTCTAAGTCATCTTTTAATCGTGAGAAGGAGATCGACCAAGTTGCACACCAAACACAGGTCCATACACCTTATATTACTTTCCTTAATTAATTAATATGACCGCGTGCCTATATTAACCCTATTAGATACTAGCAGTATAGCAGCAACAAGCGGCTCCTATATTTAACTAGATTTAATGCATTAAGTATAAGTGGAAGGCTGTCAATCTAAGTACCCAGACTAGTACAAAACGTATGTCTAGCTGTATTTCCTATCCTTGACCCACACGTATCGAAACGTTTTACCACTTCGGTTAGAATCACAAAACGATTAGGTGAATTGTTATCTAACCTAGCTGTAATTTATACACATAAATTATAGTATATTTAGATGGCCACCTCGCAGGCAAATAATCCTACATACTGTCACTTATGAGGAACCAGAACAAGGCATGCACCAAATAAACTATACTGGACAGAATTATACATATAAACAATAGCAATTAATATAGAGTCAAGAAACAATCTCACGAAACAAAGAAAATAAAATTATAAGTCAAACCATAGTCTAGGGTTTCAATTCATTCCCTAACAATAAATAATCAGCCACTCATAATTAAAGAATTAATTACACAGAAATATATATCTAAAATATAAAATAAAAATAAGAGAAATAAATAACCGGAATCAATTTTGAATTAAAGATCAAGAATTTATTTAGATAAAAATTAATTTTATCTGAAATAAATTCTACCAGTATAAAATTTCTTCTTATTCTATCTTCTCTTTCGGCTTTGATTTCCGTGCAAAATTCTTTCTCCTTTTTCGGCGCTGATGGCTGACGTAGGCACTGCTCTGCTGCACGCCTCGAACACCGTGTCTCTCCTTCCGTGCCGTGCCGTTCCTCTCTGTGACGCGCGCTTGACCGAGCCTATAAAGGCTCTCTCCCGTCTCTCTCTGCGTCGTCTCACCCCGAGCCTATCAAGCTGTCCCTTCAACTCGTGCGGCCCGACAACACTCTGCGTCGCTCTGTGACGCGCTCTGTTCTCTGCCTAACGGCAGAGACTGCCTCACTGAAGACCGTCTTGGTTTCTCAATTAATACCGCACACCTTTTATAAAATTTTTGTGCCTTTGCCACGTCAGCCCTATGGCTGACTTTTCTTCCCCCTGCGAGCGACCTTTTTTCTTCTGCCGTCTCGTTCCTCTTCGGCGTCGTTTTGTGTTCCAGGCCTTTGGGCCTTTGGCCGTTGGTCCAAAGGTCAAATTTTTTTTTATTTTCTTTTACTTAAATACAAAACCTGCAAAATAAAATTCAATAAATATTAATAAATAATATTTTAATCTAAATTTACTTAATTTATATCATTTTAGCTCAAATAATAAAATTTTTACAATTTTTACCACTTAAGCATAAAACAATAATTATTCTCCTATATTAGTTAAATAAACTACCAAAAACTAAGATTATAAGGGTATAAAATGTGTCAAAATATGAACTCATCATAAGGTAATGGAAATGTAAGTTGGAAGGGGATGGGTGCAAGAAGGGGCAGAAGTAGTAGGTTGGTGTAGAAGGAAAAAGGAAAGGAAAGGTAATGAAAGCAATGGGGCATGTAGGGGTTTGGTTTAGACTATTAGGAAATTAAAGGCTAGTTAGCTAAGGGGAAGGGGATTGGTTTGGTGATCCAGAGGGGTGTGTTGTGTGTAGAGGGTTGGGGTTTTTGGTTCTAGTCAAGGGAGAAGGAAGGAATATATGGGCTAGGTTAGGAAGGCCAAGGAATGAAGAAGGAAATAATAAAAAAGAAGAAGAGGGTTGGGCTTGGGGAGCATGCCAGGAGGAGAGAAGAAGAAAAAGGAAAAAAAAGGAGGTGGGCTGGACGTGGGGAAGGAAGGAAAAAAAAGATAGGAGAAGGGAAAAAAGAAAAGGAGAAAAGAAAGAAAGAGGGAAAAAGGAAAAAGAAAGTAAATTTAAGGTTAGAATTATATTTAGGTTAATTTTAGATTTAATATAATATTAATTTATTTGGATTTAAAGTATTTAAGTAGTGGAAAAAATAAGCTAGGTAAAATTATCGGTTTAGGATAAATTTAAATAGAAAGAAAAAAAGATAAAAATAATTTGGATAATTTATCAAATAATTTATCATGGTTTGCGGGTTAAGGGTTAAAAAAATAATTAAGTTAATATTTAACTATTAAGTTTTTGAATAAAGGGATAAACCTTCAAAATTAAGATTACAAAATTTTAGGGTATTACAGGTGTAAGTAAGCCATTTGTAGAAGATATGAACAATAAGCCACTTCTCTAATCCATGGTGAGGGCACATCCTCAATAGATCCTTGTAGCAGTCCCATACTTCATAAAGTGATTCTCCTTCCTTGTATACAAAGCTTGTGATCTGGTTCCTCATTTGTGTTGTTTTACTCAAGGGAAGTACTTTGCTAGGAACACCTTAACAATTGATCCCAAGTGGTGATGGACTTAACTAGCAATGAACGGAACCAAGCCCTCACCTTATCCTTTAAGGAAAATGAACATAGTATGAATCAAATAACATCATTGGTCACTCCATTAAACTTCGAGGTGTCACAATGCTCCAAGAAAATCCATAGGTGGAAGTTTGGGTCTTCGATAAGACCTCCTCTAAACTAATTTTGCTGAACCATCGAGAGCAGTGATGGTTTTTGAAGTTATTAGCTTCAATATTGGACTTTGTAATCCTTAATAAGCTAATTCTAATCACCCATCATAGCTTGTTATGTGTTCCTTTTCTCCCTTATATACCTTCTTATGCTTGCAACATCAACAATAGTTTAGGATTGGTCTTGGCATATACTTCCGATTGATGCGCTTTGCATAAAAGAAAGTTATTAGCAAAGAAAATAAATAATAAAAATAAAAAATCAAGCCTAGCCTAGTCACGTAAATTGTAACACCCCCAAATTTACTACTGAAAAATTTCGTTATATTTTAAAGAAGTTTAGCGGAAGCAAGCAAATAAAACTATAAATTCGGGGGTATTACCGCCACACTTAGTACCAGATCGATTCACAACTATCGACCCGATACTAAGTGCTAAGGCTAAAATATTAGAACCAAAACAAATCATTAGTAAGGCATAAGTGATAAGGAAGTCAGAGTACGAAAGTCAAGAGTTACGTTCGGAAGTACAATTTAAAATTCCAAATGTCAGAGGAATTAAAATAACGGAAGGATAAGGTACGATAAAACCCTTGAAAATTTAAATACAACACTTGTAACTTCCAAAGACAAATACGATTAAACAAAATGAATTCCGAAGGGTAAATATCCGGACCACTTACTCACTCAAGTCAAGCCTTCCACCCCAACTTAGTAACCGATCAAAACCTGCATCAAGGTCTGCTCCCCACCATCGGTGGATCATCACAGGACCCATTCAACCAGTGTAGTATCAGTACGGGTCCAGTACTGAGTAAGGGTGCAGGTGTGCTAAGGCCAAGCATACAGTCTCACTAAGTAGCCTACATAACACATTCATATAAGTAACATGCAATAGCACACAAGATAAGACCTGAGTACTTTCCGGTGACTTATTCTTTATCCTTAATAATAACATGTCCATTTCACACACAGTCTTTCTTAATCCATGTGAGTGCGGGAACCCCACTATTATAGCCGGTGGACCGAAATATATAACTCAGGGCAGAACGCTCCTGACCACTATTATTTGCCGGTGGACCGGTCTCCAGGGCAGAACGCTCCTGGCCACTATTATTTGCCGGTGGACCGGTCTGGCCCCGACTCACATGGTGTTCCACTGTAAGTATTTAGTATTTTCCCATGTCTTATAGATTTTACGTTTGGTTTGCTGAGCACGGAAACCCCCACTATTATAGCCGGTGGACCGGAAATCATACAGGGCAAAACGCTCCTGACCACTATTGTTCGCCGGTGGCACGGTCTCCAGGGCACCCCGGCTCCTGGCCACTATTATTCGCCGGTGGACCGGTTTGGGCCCGGCTCAGCATCTTTCTCTTTAAGTGATTAGTATCTTAATGTATCTTATTGAAAGTGTTTTACCCTTGACATACATGGCTAACTATGTCCGCACTTATCTTCCCAGGAGGGCCCGTCCCATATCTTGGAACTCGTGCACCCCTTATCACACCTCGATATCCAATTCCCCGCTATACATACACATAAAAACCAACTCCTAGAGTATGAATTAAGGCACAACACCTCGTGACATCGACTCCACCAGCCATTAGTCTCTAGGGTTTCCCTTGAAACCCTAATTGGACCTATGTGGTCCAACCTCCTCTACCATTTATTCATCTATCCTCAATACCTCATCTCATTCAGGTCCAGTCCCCAAATCATATTGCTTTACCCATCGATTCTACCTGTGACCCCAAAACTCTAGTTGGCCACTTCAACTCTAGTACCTTTCTTTTCCCACAAGTAACCTCTCCTTTTCACCCAATATTCCTTCTTCCTCAAAACTCCCATAATCATTCCTTATAACATAAACTCTCACTCTCAACCCGCACCTCACTCACCCTTAATCATTTTTCTTTCGCCTTTTTCAGATTACTAATTCTTCCCAAAACCCTAATCGGGTCCCTTATATGACCTTACGTACTATATTTCACCTCGAGTCTCCAAACTCCCAAATAGACCTTCCACTATCTTCCTCACGTCCCACGGTAAATTTTCATACGTAAGGTTCGCCCCCATGCGGACCTTAACCTTCCCATGCAAACCCTATCATTTCCACCATGCCAACTCTATCATTTCCATGCAAACCCTAGTTTCCCCCATGCAACCTTATTTTATTCCCACTCTTCTATTTATTTGATTCCCCCTTTTCCTCATCATCTCAAAAATTATGAATTCCTTAGGTCGTCCATGCCTATGTTAACCAACGTACTTCCCTTTGGTTATCTTAATTGCTTATTTTTCTTTTTCAAGTCCCCACCTTACAACACTTCCTCACATAACCTAGCATGCATGTCGTAGGGGTCACATCACATCACATCATACTTGTACCACAACATATTAGTACACACAGACGAGATCACGAGAACGTACCTCGGTTCCATGCTGCGCTACACAAATACACAGATAATATACAGGTTAGAGCATACAACCGCATAAAGCATACAAGACAGGTAAAACATGCAATACACACAGGTGGCCTTAGTTACGTCCTTACCTAAATCGGCGCCGGGCTTGGAGCACGCTCCTACACCTCCTGGGGTTTGACCCGGTTCACCTATAAGGAAGAAATACTAAGGGTCAATCTCCCTCTACCCGAATTATCATAATTCCTATCTTACCCCTATCATGGCCTAATACTAAGGCTAATATTAATAATAGGGGTTTATAAATAAAGGGTAGGGTTATTACTATTCTCACAATAGTTTAAACGGGTTATCACTAATTAAAGTAGGTTTTAGCGAAATCCAGAGTATTAAGGTGAGGGTTCCAATATTATTAATAATAATTACTAATAATACTAACAATAATAAGAATACTACTTATAATAATAGTACTCATAATAAGAATAATAATGGCTATAATGATAATAATGATAATAGTAATAATTGAAATTGTAGTAGCATTATTGATAGTAATATTACCGATAATAATAAAATAATAACGCAACCATAATCATTCAGATGACAATATCAATAATAATGATAATGATAATAATAATAATAATAATAATAACAATAATAATAGTAGAAGGAGTAGTAGTAATGAAAATAATAATAATAATAATAAAAATAATAATAGTAGCAATAATAATAATAATGATAAGAATAATAACAATAATAATAACAATAATAATATTAATAATAACAACAATAATAATAACAATAATAATAATAATAATAATAATAATAATAACAACAACAATAATAATAATAGTAATAATACAAATGATAGTAAGAGTACTAGAAATAATACTAATAGGAATAATATAGATAGCAATAATAGTTGGAAAGATAACATAATGACACTAGTATTAACCATAGTAATAATAATAGTAATGATAGCGATAATGATAGTAAAATACAATACCCATAATAATAATTACAATAATAATAATAACAATACAATAGTTGTGGCAATACTAAGCATAACAAAAATACTAAGGTAATATTATTAAATTATAATGTTAAGGATAATAACGATGGTAATAATCGATAAAATAATAAATGCATTAAATACAACAACAACAACAAAACAATAACAAAGGTAATAATAATAATAATAATAATAATAATAATAATAATAATAATAATAATAATAATAATAATAATAATAATAATAATAATAATAATAATAATAATAATAATAATACTAGCAACAACCTCATAACCATAGTAATAGTAACGGTAATGATAATAATAATAATAATAATGATAAGGGTAATAATAATAATAAATATGTTAATCATACTAATAATAGTAAGAATACTACCATAATAATAATAGCAAAGATAATAACTACATCAGTCATAGTTAGAGTGATAAACATGGGAATAATAATAATAATAATAATAATAATAATAATAATAATAATAATAATAATAATAATAATAATAATAATAATGACAATAGTAGTAATAATGACAATAATGCTCATAATAATAATATTAATAATAACAATAACACCAGTAGTAATAGTAATAATAATAATAAGAATAATAATCATAGTAATAATAGTGATAATAATAATAATAATAATAATAGTAATATTTAAGGTACTAAGGATATTAGTCATAGTTAAAGTAACACATGTGATAATGGTAATAATAATAATAATAATAATAATAATAATAATAATAATAATAATAATAATAATGATAATAGTAATAAAAATAATAATAGTAATAAATGACAATAATAATTATAATAGCAATAATAATAATAAGAGTAATAATAATAACGATAATAATAATAATAGTAATCATAATAGTAACGATAATAGTAGTGCTAGCAATAATAAGGATAATAATAGTAATACTAGTAATATTAACAATAATAATAACTTAATAGGGTCTTGTATTGCTTAATACCATTAATTAGAAGTCCTTAGGGGAGGATTGGGTCCTAGTAATTATAATAAGGGTGGTAGTATTAGTAATAATAATAATAATATAGTAATAATAATGATAATGTTAATATTAATCATAATAATACTAATAAAAGTAGTTAATAATATTAAATCATTAATCATTTTTATTTATTTAATTATTTATTTATTTTTAAGATTTAGGGTTCAGGGTGTTGGGCAACCTGGCTGAGAGGTGGTGGTGGCGGCGGCGGCGCGGCGGCAGCGGCGGTGGCGCGGCGGTGGTGGAGGAAGGGAAGAGAGGGGGAAAAAATGGAGGTGGAGGCTAGGGAAGGGGAAAATAGGAGAAATGGGAGGTATAGGGTGGTAGAGCAGGAACCCCTGGTTGTTTTGGGGGGTGGTGGTGGTGCTGCAAGCGGCGGCACAGCCGGTGGCGGTGGCACGAAGGTGGCGCAGGGCTGGAAGGGGTCGATTTGGGGAGAGGTTTTTGCACGGCCAGGGCGGCACGTGCGGCGCAAGGCAGGGAGTCTAAGGTGGTTGGTTGTATAGAGGGAGGTTCAGGGAGTATCTTGGTGGCAAGGGTAGGTGGTAGGGGTGGCTGTCGGCGGAGAAGCGGTCGTCTAAAGGCAGGGCGGCGCGCGGTTTGCTCTGCCTGGGTTCCCAATTGTCGAACCCAATTAAGGCAATGGTTGGGTCTATTTATAGGCCAAATTGGGATGGGAAAACGACAAGGGTGCGAGGGAGGTCGGAGGTTAGGTGGATGCGTCTCCGGCGGGACTGACCGGAGCAGGTCTGCAGTTGCAGACCGAGACTCGTCGGGGAGAGAGAGAGAGAGATTTCGTGTGGGAGAAGGGCTACGATTGATTTGTCATGTCCACAGGGAAGTCAACGAGGAGAAGAGGGGCGAAATGACCGGAGTTGGAGCTGTCGTTGCAGGCCTTTCTTCTCCGGCAGGATTTCGTGTTGCAGGCGGCGAATGACGACGGCACAGGGATGAAGAAGAAGAGGAAGAAGAAGAAGAGGCTGGACCGGCGGTCCAGCGGAAAAAGGAAAAAGGGAAGGGGGAACTGGCCGGGCGGCGGCGGTTATTTCCCCCATAAATGAAACGCTGCGTTTTGGGTTATATTTGGGTAAAACTCAGCGTCTGAGTCGGTTTGACAACGGTTATTATTTCCCTTATCGCGACGCGGCGTTTCAGCGACTTCAGCGTCGAAACGCGGCGTTTTGACTCATGGGCGGCCAGGCTCGCTGGGCCGCGGTGAGAAAAAGGAAAGGAAGGGGGGAGTTGGGCCGGTCGAGGCCCAACTTCGGCGGGGCGAGTAAAAAAAAGGAAAAAGAAGGAAAAGAAAAAGGGAAAAAGAGGAAAAAGGAAAAAGGAAGGCTTACTTAGGGTTTTGGGATTTTGCATAAGTTATTTAGAATATTTTTGGGCTATTTAGAATATTAATATTTATAAGATATTAAATAAATTCCTTTTTGCTTAGTTTAGACTATTTTAGATAAATTTCCTTAACCTCCATACTAATTAGGAAAAATACTCAAATTTTCTTACAATTAAATTATTTATTAAGTTTATATTAATTTGAAACTATTTTATTCTTCTTAATTTAAATAAAGTAATTTGTTTAATTAATTTCTAAAATAAAATCCTTAATTAGCATAAAATACCACAATTCCTCCTATTTAAAACACTTTTAAATTTCCTTTTTGGTTTAACCTAATTAACTTCCTCTTATTTTAATAAAAATGAATTATTTTGGTTAAACTCCCACATACAAAATCTTATTTAGTAATAGATAATAGAAATTAGGATTTTGGGGCATTTCATAAATAATAAATATTAACATCATAGTTGTAATACCCCAAAAATTTAAATCCTAAAATTTAATGAATAATCCTCATTTAGGATAATTTAATTTAATTATTTTGTGGATTTTTGGGTGTATAAAAATGAATATGAATATTTAATAAATGAAAATAAATAGTTTGTTATTTTATCACACTCATTTTCTTTAAATAATTTTTCAAACCCATATTTTACTAAAATTACCCTCTTATGTTAATATATTAAATTTTAATAAATTAAATTATTATATTAATTTATCTATCTAAATAATTAAATACTTTTATTTCAAAAACTATTTTAATTTTATTTTTCCCTTTTCCCTTTTTCTTTCTCCTTTTCCTCCTTTTTCCTTTTCTTCTTTTCTTCTCCGTCGAGCTGCCTGGTCTGCCTTCCTCGCGCTGGGCCGTTGGCCCTTTCTTCTTCTCCCTCCCCCTTGCATCCAGCCTAGCGCACCCCCTCTCCTTTCTTTTCTTTCCTTTCTCCCCTGGTTGGGCCATCCCAACTCTCCCCTCCTTTCCCTCTCCTTTGCACTCACGGGCTGGGCCACTCTCTCTTCTTTCATTTCCTCTCCCGACTAGCCTACAACCTCTCCTATCTTCTTCTTCTTCCCTTCTCCTTCCTTCTTCGACTGTCCTCCATGGCAGCCTGCAACTGCCGCCTACAACTGCCTGCCTTCCCCTATAGCTCTGATTTCTCTCTCTCTCTCCCCTGTCGCTTTCCCTTCCATTTTTGAGCCAAACATAGCCCTTCCTTGCGTGGCCTTTTCTTTCCTTTTCTTCCTTCTTCCAGTAACCTGTCACCCTACCCCGACTTGTAACCTTCTCCCTTCCACCACCTAGCCGGTGCCCCTACTTCCTCTCCTCTCCCTCTTCTTTTTCTTCTTCTCCCATACCCATTTTCTTACCCCGATCCTCTTCCTTCCCTGCCTATCAAGCCCTTTTTCTCCCTTCTTCCCCTCTTCTCCTCCTCCCCTATTTTTGCTCTACCACCCTCAATGGCCATTGCTGCCACCTAACGTACCACCAAAGTCGCCTCCTTAACACTCCTTCAACCTCCCTACACCACCCCATCACCCTCACCTGCCCCTGTAGACCTTATCCCCTCCTCCCTTTTTCTTTCCTCTCTTCTCAGTCTTTTCCCTACACCACCACCGTGTGCTGCCGTTCCACCTCTCCTGTCACCTCCACATCCACCCATCAACTCCTTGGAACCTCCCCTACCACCACCCTTCCTCCCATTGGCCGAAAATCCCCTACAACTACTCCCCTCTTCTCTTCGTTTCCTTTCTTTCTTCTTCTTTACCCATCCTTTGCCTTATTTCCCCAGCCTTGCAGCCACAGTCTCTACCGCCCTAAGCCGTCAATCATTGACCCCCAACCACCACATACACACCTACTCATTCTCTGCACCCAGCCACCACCCTCACTCCCCTCTATAAGCCCTCAACCCAACCCCTAAAACCCTTAACCAAACTAACCTCTCCCTTCTCCCCTCTCCCCACTTCTCCTCTTCGACCCTTTTCTTCCTTAATTTTTATGCATGCAACTCACGTTACTTATGCAGCATGAGCCCTTCCTTTTATTTTAAGCAATTTGGTTAATCTTTGGGGTATAAAAATATTATGTGTTTAATCAAGCTTTGGATAAGAATTTATTCTTTTGATTTCCTACTTCTAATATGCTAAATTTTGATATTATTTTGAGGTATTAATTTTTACTAATCAAAGCTCAAGGTTTAATTATTGTGGGAAATAAGGTAACTATTATACCCTACTAAAATTTGTAGATATACGTATGCTAGAACATTATAATTTTTTTTAATATGCTTATGTGTATGATGTTAAATATAATATAATTTGTGGCATACGTTGGTTGTTAAAATAAAAAGTTTGTTGATTTATGTGCCAAGTGTAGAATTATAGCTAAGGAAAGAGCCTTATGGTTAAGGATAATGTTAAATGCTTATATGTGACATGATAAATTAATGTGGATATGGATAATGTTAACATAAGCATTAGAGGCATTTTGGTAATTTTTCTTGTACAAGGGTATGACCTAAACAAGTATGTAAGGTAGGTGATAATGAGTATTAATAATAAGTGAGAATAGTTGGTGGTGTTGGATGATGTATATGGACCATGGATGTTAATATTTTATGTAGTGAGGGTATTTTAGTAAAATTGGTATAATAAGGGTGAAATAGTAATTTATAAGAGTAAAGGGGGTAAAATGGTAAATGAATAAGTAAGAAGGGAATTTTAGAAATTTTACATGGTAAAGGGGATAACTTGGTAATTTTTGGGAGTAAGAAGGCATTTTGGTCAATTAATTAAAGGAGAAGGGTATTTTGGTAATTTTAGCATAAAAGGGATGACTCGGTAATTTTATAAATATAAGGGGTTGAAATGATAAGTAAGAAGGGTATTTTAGTAATTTGGTATAAAGGAAGGGTAATTTGATAATTTGTGAAGTAAAAGGGGTAAAATGGTAAAATAATAATTAAGAAGGGTATTTTAGTAATTTGGTATCAATGAAGGATAACTTGGTAATTTGTGAAGTAAAAGGGGTAAAATGCTAATTTAATAGACAAGAAGGGTACTTTGGAAATTTGCACGACAACGGGCAATTTGGTAATTTTTAATAAGTATGAAGGGTAATTTAGTAATTTAACTAACTAAAGGGCAATTTGGTTATTTTAATAAGCATGAAGGGAAATTTGGTAATTTAACTAACCAAAGGGCAATTTGATAATTTTACTAAGTAAGAAGGGTAATTTGGTAAATTATCTAACAAAAATAAAAATTTGGTAATTTAATAAACTCGAGGGACAATTTGGTAATTTTAACAAGTATAAAGGGTAGTTCAGTAATTTAACCAATTGGGAGGATAATTTGGTAACTTAACAAGTATGATGGGTAAAGTTGGTAATTTAATAAGTATATAGGATAATTTGGTAATCTAACAAATATAAGGGGTACTTTGGTAATTATACAAACATGAAGGGTAATATGGTAAGTTGGCAAATAAAAATGGGTGACTTGGTAACTCTACAAACAAAGGGTATTTCAATAATTATTGTAAGGATGTGGTTAGGGCCAGATTATGTGTTATGTGTGCTTGTGTGCTTGGCTCTGTGCATGTATCCTATGTGGTTATGGTTTATATGCTTGTAACACAGCTTGCTAAGTGTGGAGCTAATGCAAGATGTATATGTGCTATGACGTATTTAATATGGTGACATTGCTTGTGTTTTGTGTTATGCCTTATGTATAGTTGCCCTATATGACATGCATGCTAGGAGTCCTTAGTAGGATGGTGAAGTTGTGGGGAGATAAAAGAAGTAAAGGAATGGAGTGGAAAAGGGGAAATGAGAAAGACCTAAGTACCTTATGACTTATGGGTGGACAAATATAAGGATTATATGAATAAAATGAGAGGTAGGAATGGATCTTGCTTGGAAAGTGAAAGGCTTTGCACGAGGCGGTGAACCTTTGCATAGAGGTAACTTTTACTTACAAAAAGGTGACTTAAAGGGTAAGAAAGGTGAGGGAAGAGCATTTTGGGTGATTGGAATCCATGAGTGAAAAATAGTACGTGGGTTGGTAGAAGGGTGCATAAGGGACTTAACTAAGGTTTTTATGATCATATGTGGAGGATAGGAAGTAAGGTTGTGATGTTGGGCATGAACTGAGTGGAGAGATGGGGTTGGAAGTAAAGGGAGCATGGGCCATGTATGATAGGGAGAGGTTAGGTCACATAGGTCAGATTTGGGTTTTTGAGGGAAATCCTAGAGAGCGATGGTGAGTTAAAATAGAGATATAGGAAAGTGGGCCTTAACCCACGTACACAAGATTTTGAGGTTTCTTGGCGAGTAATGGAAAAACGATGAAGAAATCTTGAAGTCCTAGGGTGAATAAAGGTCCCAAGATATGGGATTGGGCTTTTCAGGAGAGCTGGGATAAAGGGATAAGAATGGGAGGTCCAATGATTTATGCATATCTAGTCAAGGTTTCTTGTGGAATAAGATACAGGTAAGACACTAAATACTTAAAGTGAAAGATTATCGAGCTAGGCCTAGGTGAGGATAATTTTCGGTCTACCGGCTATAAGAGTGGTCAGGTGCATTTTGTCCTATGGAGTATTTTTTGGTCCATTGGCTATAATAGTGGTTAGGAGCATTTTGCCCTGTGGAGTAATTTTGGTGCATAGGCTATAATAGTAGGGGTTTCGAGCTCGATAAACCAAACTTTGCATGGTAACAAATCATGGGAAAGATAATAACTACTTATAGTGGAAAACCACGTGAGTTGGGGTTAGGTGAGGATAATTTTTTGTCCACTGACTATAATAGTGTTAAGGTGTGTCTTGCCCTGAAGCGTTTTCTGGTCCACCAGCTATAATAGTGGTCAGGAGCATTTTTGGCCTAGAGTATTTTTCGGTCCATTGGCTATAATAGAGGGGTCCTCACACTCATGTGGATATAATTCGAGAGATGATAATTAAATAATGATTAATTAATAGATTAAGACCAAAAGTCTTGATTTCACCTTTATGATCCATTGTTATAATATAGGTTTAGCCTTTGTGTCTATCTCTCTCTTAGTATGTGATGGCATTACTAAGTGAATGGGTATTGTGCTATGCATTTCTTATTGTATGAGATGTTGCATTTTATATTAGCTCTTACGTTGATTATGACTATCTTTGTGCCTGCGTTTATCGTGCTTACATCGTTACATATGATGTATTGCATGCGAGCCCTGCCTTTCAGTTTAGTATAAAGGGTTACTCAGTACTATAGTACTAAAGAGTTCCGTTTATGGGCTCTTGTCTATTTAATGAGCGGTATCCCTTGCAGGTTTATCGCTAATGCTATTCAAGCTAATATCGGGTAAGAGCGTAAGGATTATCCATGAATGATTTAGGGTTTCACTTTTAACCTTTTATTTTCTTATTTAAAATGATTTTTATTATTATAACCACTAATAGTGGCTTGATGACTTATTTTAGCTTTCGGTGTTAGTTTACACTAAGAAAGGTGAATTAGCCTAAATTAATATAAAGCCTATTTCAAGGTCTAAAGATCATGCCTAATTAAACTTAATTACCTAATTGTATGAAATTAAGATTAAATTAAACCCATTAAGCTTGTTGCCAATTCTATAGAATCCTTAAGGAATCTAGCTTACTTTTACGGTTCAAATTCCTTGCTTAATTTCTAGAGGTACATTATTAATTTTTTACCTTTGATTCTTTCAATTGATTACCTATGATTGCTAATTTCGTGATCAAGTCAACAAAGTTCAATCATAAGAAATTAAGTTTAAAGATTAGAACTTTCACCAACAATGTATATTAATTCATCATCAATTACCAAAAATGTAACACCCCCAAAATTCACTCAAAAAAATTTTCATTTTATTAAAATGATTAGCGGAAGAAAAATAACAAAACCGTGAATTCTAAGGATATTACCGCCACACTTAGTACCAGACTGGTTCACTCCTACCGTTCTAGTACCAAGTGCTAAGGCTAAAAGAGAAGAATACAACCTATGAGAAACTCAAACATATTTAAATCAGAGTAGCGTAGTAAACAATTTACGAGAATAAAATCCACTAGTGGTGGTTACAAAACAACGAATACATTAAAACAAGAATTTAAAAGAGAAAGAGGACGACCCTAGGACTTTCCGGGTAGTTCCTTATGCTCTTTCTTGAGGGCCCACTTGAATAGCACCTGAAAACGACTTGCAAGGGACACTGCCCATTGAATAGGCAGGGGCCCCACGAATGGAACCCTTCAGTACTACGGTACTAAGTAACCCTTTAAAACACGCTTAAAAGCAGGCCCGCAATGTAACCCATGATACACCACTATATTCATACATAACGACAAGTGTAAACATAATATTCGGATCCATACATTCACATATTTGATAAGTCAATCAGATATTATTGGAGCATACATAATATTCACTTTCATACATTCGCATACTTAACAAGTCAATCAAATATTAATAGGTCATAATGAACAATCGATACTTTTAGGGCCTTAAAGCCATTAGTCCATCATTAATCAATCATCTCAGATTATAAATATCCATTTGAGTGCGGGAACCCCACTATTATGGCCGATGAATTGGTCACTTATAAGGAAGAAAACACCTAACCACTATTATATGCCGGTAGATCGGTCTCCGAGGCAAAACACTCCTGGCCACTATTATGCCGGTGGATCGGTCTGCCCCCGACTCTCATGGTGTTCCACTGTAAGTACTTAGTATTTTTTATGTGTCTTATCAAACTTAGGGTTTGGTTTATTGAGCTCGGGATCCCCCACTATTATAGCCGATGGATCAGTCACTTATAGGACAGAATGCATCTAACCACTATTATATGCCGGTGGATCGGTCTCCAAGGCACCCCGACACCTGGCCACTATTATGTTGGTGGATCGGTCTGGGCCTGGTTCAATAATCTTCCACTTTATATGATTAGTGTTTTAGCGTATCTTATTCAACATACTTCACCCTAGACATGCATGGCTAACTACATCTACACTTATCCTCCTAAAAGGGCCCGTCCCATATCTTGAGACTTCTACACCTCCTAACTTGCCCCGACATCCTT
Organism: Tamarix austromongolica; assembly: GCA_039764185.1. Classification (NCBI taxonomy): domain Eukaryota; kingdom Viridiplantae; phylum Streptophyta; class Magnoliopsida; order Caryophyllales; family Tamaricaceae; genus Tamarix; species Tamarix austromongolica. Next base: position 57,701,966 of record CM077808.1, on the reverse strand, counting down.
CCCTTAATCCACTTACTCACACTGGGAGCCCAACTCCTAAGTGTGTGGGTCAAGGCCCACTACCTTATACCCCAAAGTCCACTCATCTCCTTACCTTAGGGTTTTCTCCAGAAACCCTAATTTGGGCCTATGTGGCCCATCCTTCTCTGCCTCACACAACCCAAACTATTTTAACACTCCACACGTCACGACCCTTAGATTCAACCCTCACTTCATACCCCACTCATCTTCATTTATTTTTTATTATTTTCTTTTTCTTTTTCTGCCTTCTCAAGTTAGGGTTTCCTCCCAGACCCTAGCTCGGTCTCCTATGCACCCTTATACTATTCCACATACTATTTTTCACCCGAAGCCTCCAGTCATCCAAAAAACTCTCCTGATACCTTCCCCATGCCCCAAAGAAACTTTCCATACGTAAAGTTCACTCCCATACAGACTCTAACCATCCCATGCAAACCCTCAATTATCCCACTCTTTTATTTTATTTAAGTCCCCTTTTATTCATCCACTCACGGATCATGGATTATTTAGGTCATTCCTACCTACGTTAGCCAACTTACTTCCCCTTAGTTATCTTACTTTCCCTTTTTTTTTTATGCTTCCATCCCACATTACCATATTAAATATCCTAGCATGTATGTCCTAGAGGGTTACATCACATAACATCGTACGCACAAAAAATATTATCATCATCCACATGCCATAAGGAAGTCACATAAGCATATATTCACTCCAAGTTGCGCTATAAATGATTAATCATTAAGCATTAAGTACACAATATGGCATAACACATGGCACACAAGGCACATAACATACACATAATTGTTCTTAGCCACATTCCTACTCGGTTTGGGTTATTAAGTTATCTCCCACACTTATTAGGTCACTAATCACCCTTCATAATTGTTACATTTATCATAATTCCCATTTGGTTGGTTAGATTACCGAATTGCCCTTCTCCTATGTTATAATTACAAAATTGCCCCTTTAGTTGCATAAATTACCAAATTACCCTTCTACATTATCATAATTACCAAATAACCCTTTAGTTGGTTAAACGACCAAATTGCCTTGTCCATTATCAAAATTACCAAATTACCCTTTAGTTGGTTAAATTACGAAATTGCCTTCTCCATTATCATAATTACCAAACTACCCTTCTCCATTATCAAAATTACCAAATTACCCTTTTCACTTATAAGTCACCATTTTACCATTTGCATACAAAATTACCATTTTACCCTTTTCACTTATAAATTACCATTTTGCCCTTTAATTATAAAATTACCATTTTGCTCTATAATTAAAAAATTACCATCTTTCCCTTTAATTACAAAATTACCATTTTACCCCTTTACCTCCAAAATTACCATTTACCCTTTACTTCCAAAATTACCAATTTACCCTTTTTAATTACAAATTATCCTTGCCTCCAAAATTACCATTCTACCCTTTGCTTACAGAATTACCATACTTCTTACAAAATTACTATTTTACACATATTAGGCCACATTCTTGCACAAGACGTATTACTAAAATGCCCTTAGGCTCACAATATTATTATCCATGCATTAAAGATCACAATAGTATAATACAACATGGATAAATACTTAACATTTTCATTAATAACCAAAATTTTACCTTAAGAAATAATTCCATACATAGCATATAATCTAACATGCTTCCTTTTTATCAATCAACACAAGATACCACATATATTATATTAAACAACATATATCAAGCATAATAACATATTAAAAGCTTAATTTGCTAACATATGTTTATTCATGCGTTTAAGTGAGGCTTAACGATTACCTTAATTCCCTCAAAATTGAACCTTACTAGTAATTTAGTTAAAGGTTCAACCTTTGATTAGTAAAACCAATACCTAAAACTAATATCAATATTTATTATATCAGAAATAAGACAAATCAAGCATAAGACTTTATAAACACTTAATTAATCAAATAATTAACTTAAAAAATATTATTATACCTTAATATTTATTAAACAAAACATACCAAAGCATGTAGCAGTTCATACTACTTATGCAGCATGAGCTGCATGCAAAACAAGAGGGGGAGAGGTCGAAAATGGCATAAGGAGAATAAGATGGAATCAATTTTTGGTTAGGGTTTTTGGGCTTGGAAAGAGGGCATGTGGGGGAGGATTTAAGGCAAAGGAAGGGTGAAGAGGTGGAGAGGGGGTGTAGGTGGTGGTCGGGGATGGGCTAACGATAGCTAAGGGCGCCATCGGCAGTGGTAGTGAGGCTCCGAAGGTGGCTACTAAGGTGGATGGGGCTGAGAAGGAAGGAAAAGAGAGGGAGAAAATGAAGGCCTGTAAGTGATTGTTTCGGCCAAATGGGGTATGGTGGTGGTAGAGGAGGTAGCAGGGGTTGGTTTGGTAGCTCAGGTGGCAGTAGAGGAGGCAGAACGGCGGCGAAAAGAGGCGGTGCAAAGTGGATGCTGAGAAGGGAGAAAAAGGAGAGAAAAAGAAGAGGGGAGTAAGAAGGAGGATGCAGGGTGGCTCGAGGGTGGCAAGGGATGGTGTAGGTGGCTAGTGCAGCGGTGGCAGCGGCGGAACAAAAACAGGGTGGGAGATAGGAGGAGAAGAAAGGATAGAAAGAAGGTCGGGGAAGGGCAAGGGAGGCTCGAAAAATGGCAGAATGAGGTAGGAAGGGAAGAAGAAAAAGTAGAGGAAGAGAAAGGAGGGGATAGGGGTCTCGGTAGGGAAATGACCCGATGGTAGGGGCATGGGAATGGCAGGGAGAGGGAGGGGTAAAGAGGGATATGGGTAAGGAGAGGGAAAGGTGGTGGGGCCGAGATGAGCAGGAAAAATGGCAAGAGAGAGAGAGATAGGGACATCAGTAGGGGGAGGGTTGCAGGTGGGGCGACCGGAGATGGCGGAGGTGGTCGGGTTTTGGCGCCAGGGAAAAGGAAGAAGAAGAAAGAAAGAAGAAGAGGGTTGTGTGCTGCGGGTAGGTCAGCAAAGGAGAAGAGGGGAGTGGGCCGGCTTGGTCAGGGGAGAAGGAAGGAAAGAAAGGAAGGGAGGCTGGGTCGAGCAACGAACACGGGAGAAGGAAGAAAGAAAAGGGGGTGGTCTAGGCCGACGACGCGGGCGGGAGAAGAAGGAAAGGAAGGAAGGAAATGGGCCAGCATCCCAGGGGCGAGGAAGGCAGGGTAGGCTGGGAAAGAAAGGGGAAGGAGGGGAGAAGGGAGTGATGGGCCAGAGGCCCAACGCGCAAGGGGAGGAAGGCAGGCCAAGGCATGGCGGCCTAAAGGAAGGAAAAAGGAAAAAGAAAGAAAGGAGAAAAAGGAGAAAAAGAGAAAAAGGAGAAAAAAAGGAACAAAGGAAAATGGAAAGAGAAAATGGGGAAAAAAATAAAATAATTTAATTTATAAAATAATAAAATGCAATATTTTTAGGTAATAAATTTATTTAATAATTTAATTTAATATAATTAAATATATGGGTTTAAAAAGGATAATTTTAGTAAAATAATGGTTTGAAAAATTATTTAAATAAAAATAGTATGATAAAATAATAAAATATTTATTTGAATTTATTAAATATTTATATCCAATTTTATATACTCAAAAGTATATAAAATAATTAAATTAAATTAATTTAAAAGCTAATTTATCTTAAATTAAAGTTATTTATTAAATTATAGACTTTTAAAATTTCGGGGGATTACAAAAAAATTGAGTTCTTTTCCATTTCCAAAAAAAAAATCTACTCACACATGGCTGTGAATAAAGAACACATGTAATAAATATGCAATTAAATCATATGAAGAAATTAATTAAAGAGAATAAAGAAAGAACTAGTCTTTTGATTAAAATCATCAAGGTAGAGAGTTGTAGTCCAATATTGCATAAGAAATACTTCATTTTCCTTCAATACTTAAGTTCTAGATCTAGATACTTTTTGGAAGCTAAGAGAAAGATCAAAAGAGATCCTGTAAGCCCTAAGCTAAAATACATAGATATAGGTATTAAAACTCTAGAAAGAAATAAACAAAATTTCTAAACTCGGATTGACGTGATTCAAGATACATTGGAAAGCTATTAAAGATACCTACAACGTCAAGTCTTTTGAGCATTGTCAGATTCACATTGCATCATGGTTGAAATTTTAGTTCTTTATACACATGCATCAATTTTCTTCTCTAACCATACATTCTAAATCTCATTGTGTCTTAAAACTCTTGTTTAACTTCCAATTATTATTGAATATTTCAATCGTGAGCCAATACCTACACATAAGGATGCAAACCAAAGCAATATTCTCGATCTAAATACAAAATATGGATCAAAACCAATAAATCATGCTTAAAACACTCTAAAATAATATATATTTTACGTGTTTATCATTTGGACGCATAAATTTCCATTACCTAGTAGGCATCTGTACATGAGGTGCTTGTGCAAGCATTTAGTCTCTTTGAAACAACTAATAGTTCATCATAAGTTATGAATTTTCTCTCCTCATCTATATTAGCTTTCCCCTTAGCACCCTTCTTTAACCCCTAATAATCCATCTTCCAATGGTTGAGCTTCCCACGGTAAAAGTAAGGTTTATCCTTCTTTTAGTTCCTTGGTTTACTCTTAGGTCTCCCCCTTTACTTCTTATGCTTAAAACTCCCTCAACCTACCACAAATGAGTCGAACTTTGATGATGTGGCCATACTGCCAAGAAATAAAACCACAGTTGTAGTATCAAGGTGTCATGAATGATATCTTATATATCACAATTGTTGCGGCCTAATTTTTTTATCCTTTTTTCACAACAAATATTATTAGATATTGTCAGATATCGATTAATAATTGAGATATTCTCGATAAATATATAAACTTATAAAACCGTTACATATCACCAATTTTGTATATCGTCAATTTTGCATATCAGTTAACCCAAAATCCAATAAATATCAACCAATATTGCACATTAGAAGTAATATTTCACTGTATGCATGCTCGCTCCTCTTCTCGTATCTTCTCTCAAAAGTGACATTGTTACCGATGTCATTGTGAGCATTCCATCCGGGGCAAAATTACTGGAAGATACATAAAAGATTCTCCTAATTGTCTAGTAGGAAAACTAGGACCAACATAGCTTGAACTTCATCCCCAAACACCATCTCCATGCTCTTCAACTGAATGAATATGTTCTAGAACTCATTGAGGTGTGCTGCAATGGGCTCTTCATCTTCATAACTCAATAATTTGTACAACTTCCTCGTGAGATGTACTTTATTTCTAGTAGTTTTATTTACATAGAGAAAATCGAACTTGAACTGCACTCCATATGTTATGGTTTCTTCTTCAATGTGATGGATGACATTTTTTTATACTCATTGACGGTTATAACCACAAGATATTATATTGAGCTTATTCCACTTTTGCTCCCTTTCTTTCATAATCTTCGGCATGATTGTTTCATTCTCAATCAAATTAGCCTGCTCTTTAACATTAGAGTATGCCTTCCATCTTGATCTTCCAAGTTCCATAATTCATGTTTTTCAACATCACTATGAGTGGTTTACTAGTTTCCATGAATTCCAACCACAATTTGATGCTAGTTGTTGAGAATAATGTCCCCTATTAGTCTCTTATGAGTTGTGTCTGACGTACTGTCCGAGCGAGTCTATTGGCTAACCTGATGAAAAAGGAAGGCATGATCATTGAAACAATAAGGAATTTTAATCATTATATCACTAGAACAATTCTAAAGAAATGTAATTTGAAGATTGCAAGCATAAAAATAAGTATTTATGGGAGGAAGAAATTGTAGGTTTTTATTGATTATGAAGATTGGGAGAAAAATGAGAGCCTACAAATATTATTATAAATGGTTGGTAGAGGGTTTTTTATGCCCTCCCTCATATTTAGGCACACCACTCAACCATCATTAGATGACCAACTTGATACAACACTCAACCTATAATAAAAAGAAAGTGTACAAGTTACAACCTAATAATTGACTCTATGATTTGATATCTATTATATTAAGAGATTTTCTAACCACTCTCTAACATCCTTTCTTCACTCACATCTTCTCCCTTGGTATCACCTACTAGGTCATCCAAACCAATTGATCTCCTCAGTTGATCTTCTGCCATCGTCCCTTGGCTGACACACTTTGGTCATCACCCTTTGCCCTTAGTTGTCGGTCTTTCCTAACACTCATTGGTTGTAGCTCTTGGCTTGGGCCCATTGGATGACGCCCTTTGGTTGTCACCTTTTAAATTTGGCTGATGGCCTCTTTTGGTTGACGTCATTTGCAGTTGGCTAATGTCCCCCTGGCCGTCCCCCTTTTCACTTTGTTGGCAACACACTTTGCTGACGCACTTTGCCGATGAAATTGTATCTTAGCTTCTTTCCTTTTGTCGAGGAACTCAACTCGTTTTCTAGCATTCCCATTTTCTCTTCTTCTTCTTCTTCTTCTTCTTCTTCTTCTTCTTCTTCTTCTTCTTCTTCTTCTTCTTCTTTTTAAATGTCATTTTTCTATGTTTGTCATTCTGGTTACCCGTTTCTGTACAACCTAGGTGGGATTATTATTTTCATGTATCTGGAGAAAAAAGGATTGACTCTATTTCCATGTATGTATATTTCTACGAATTTGTTTCACCTTCAGAGGTCAATGATCTTTTTGAGGAAGAGAAAGGCATGCCATGTTTATATGAGAATATTATTGGAGATTTAGCTTCCAATGAATCATTTTTTTAATTTTTATTTACTTAATACGAGCATTGAATCCTTATGTTGAGATGCCAAGATGGGAATACTTGACACTGTTGCGGAGGGTAGAGGTGCGCTAGATGAAGTGGATGATGCATGGCTTGAATTACACCTAGAATCTCTAAATATGTATATGGAAATAAAGTCCGCTAAATATCAATATGTACGTACATACGCTTTCTTCTTCATCTTCTTTTGACAATACTATCTAGGTATATATGAATATAATGTTAATATATTTTGTTTTAATAAAATTTTCATTATTATTTTTAAGGATAAAGTATTTTTTATATATTAACCCTAAAGTGTGGTCCATATTAATTAGGTATAAAGTTTGGCCATAAAGTTTATAATACATGGTAATATGTTAGTAATTAAGCCTAACCTATACCTCTCTACCTAATTCTTGATGGTAGAATTAGATTTAAGTATGTGTGTATAGAAACATGTGTCAGGCACATGATAATGGATTATTGAGTAATAAAATTTATTAGTAATTAATTACTCATTATCTTTGAATTTGAAAAAGGAAAAGAGCTAAAAATTGGTATATTAACCAACACAATTGAGGTGCAGCATATTCTCTTTGGCTTTTCTTTTCTTTCTTATTTTTTTCAACATACATACACGTACATGAAGAGAGAAAAGTAGGAGGGTTTATTCTTCAAGAATTCAAGTGCAATTTCTGTTGCAAATCAAAGAGAAGAAGAGCAATAAAGAAAGGTCCCTATTTTCGTTTCTCGTAAAGGAAGCACGTACCATCGGATTTGAGAAAGAGGGAGTAGAACCGATAATTATCGTTGCATTCGTTATTTCTACAATTTTCCGTGTTGATAATTCCATCAATGGTTGGAGGTACACTATATATAATTTATATATAGTATTATATACTCTTAATTCCGCATAAAATTTGTTAATTCGTCTATTAAGATTTCACATGAATTTTAATTTGATTGTGTATGAATTCGTATTAATAATATGTTAATTATATGATTCATGCCATATTATTATCTAATATATAATAAGAAAATATATATCATTTGTATATAGATTATAGTCGCGTATATATACATATATGTATGCAGACATAAAGGTAATATCAAACTGCATGTTGAATCTACGCATGAAACTAAAAGCGAGTGGGGGCGGCTATTGTGGCAGTAGTGTTGCTCGAAGCAACGTTATAGTCGCTTCGTAAGTGATCTTCTTTAGTAAGTTTCTTCGAAATCGATGCTGGAATCAAGCACAGTCCTCTGTTTCGCAGGTCTGGCTGCTGCTGCTGCTGCAGCAGGAGATTCATTCCTGCGTTCTGCATTGGTGGGAGGGGTCGGGAGGGGAAGAAAGAAAAAAGAAAAAAGAGGTTATAATAAGTTGGATTTGGTTAGCGGCTGCATGTCATGAACATACAGACAGACAAAGACGCACAAACCTTGTGGGTTAGCAGAGCTGCGGCTTCTAAGTAGGAGCTGCTCAATCTCTGAAACATGAGGTTCAAGATAACTTGTAAAACTTTAAACTGAAAACAAAAATGGTGAAAATTAATAGAGAGATCTTTTCACGTATTGAGATAATATATTACACACACACACACACGTAAATAGGACTGCAGGATGGATCATCTGTTATCGTTCATACCTGCTCGGAGCTAGTTAGCATACATATATTCAAATTAAAGGGAAATTAATTAAGATGTATCGATGAATTAATGCGGCTGCTCGATGAAATTACCCGGATATCTTGATGTGCGTTTCTTATGTAAGTGCATGCTTCTTGGAGAACCGAAGCTGTATCCGTCTGCACAAGGTATTTGACATTCTTTGTAACTTAAATTACTTATAAGTAAACGAATTAGCTTGTATGATCGATCAATTCATGACTATCTATCTATCTATCTATATATATATATAGTGAGAGAGAGAGAGGGAGGGAGAGAGAGAGAGAGATGGTTAATAACCAAGCAACCCAATTCAGTCTAATCAAATCATGCACGATCAACTGTGTACATACTAATAATTAATTACCTTTCCATAAGGACACACTAGTTGGTGAAGGACAGCAATCTTGTCACTCAATTTCTGGCTCCTTCTAATTGGTAGCACCCGCAGATACTTGAACCACACAAAACCAACAAAAGCTTCAATATATATATAGATAGCTTAGTTTTCATGGTGATCGTATATAAATCTATCTCAACGTACGTTGACTGGTTGGGACCGTTCTGTCGCCGGTCGGCGGGCTCTCTTTCTCTTACTGATTATCAGGGATGGATCTCCTGAAACTCCGAGTTTAATTTTGTTGTCACTCATCATGAGAACAGGCGCCCCTTGTCTCACGTAGTGTTTCGCCTGAATCAAACAGAAAGAGATCAGTTAGATTAATTAGACCCACAATCATTTTCTTAATTCTCAATGCTCTCTCTCTCTCTCTCTCTCCCTCTCCCTCTCCCTCTCCCTCTCCCTCTCTCTCCCTCTCTCTCCCTCTCTATATATTGACATAAACTCCTATATATAAATATATATACCTGATGTTCATCATCACATAATGAACCCAACATCTGTTGATTCTTGTTTATCATACCAGAGGATGTAGGAGGCGGACAATACTGCAGGTAATTACCCAGTTCGGCTACTGTGTCTATAGGGCGTGGCATTAAAGCGCTGCTGCTGCCGCTGTCGATCCCTGCTGGAATACATACAAAATGTTGCTATTATATATCTCTCTATACGTATGCTTGTTACTCGTGCTAATTAATTAATTAGGATCAGGAAACTGAGACCATCCGGAATCATGAAATATAATTAAACTCATCATGAACATCGAGCTGGAAAGTACGTACTGAATTATTAATGGACATACGGATGGATAGATCGACTGACAGACGGACGAGGACACTACGTTACCTGGCACTAATTCAGGGAGTTGATCATAGGGCATAGTGTTGATCAAGCATCCATAATCAAGGTGCTGCTGCTGCTGCTGCTGGCGGCGGTGGTGGAAGTAATCGTTAGTACCAACTAGTTCCGGATGAAGTAAGACGTTGCCGCCATTCACGAACTCGTAATTCCTGTGCAACCATGTCCGTTCCTTAAGGCAACTATAAAATAAAAGGAAAGGAGACACGGCACGTACAAAATAAATAAAATACATACACGTCGTTTTTTCTCAGGATGGGGTGGTCTGATTCCTGATTATCTTGCGGCATATGGAGTCCTGGGCACAATCGTTTAGCAGACATAAAATCCTCTCACAACAAAATAGATTCATTAATGCATTTTAGATACGATTTTTATATCCAGACTCTGGATGTGGTATGAATAAACATTTGAATAAATAAATAAATAATCATTCATATTCGTAATTAATCAGGTAAGACAGTTTACCAGCATTTTGTTGCTCCGAGCACAGTAAGTGTGAAAGAACCGAATTTCTCATCTTCAACAACGCGATGGTTCTTCGGCCTCAATGCTTCTTCGTCCAGAAAACTTGTATTTTAGCTCGTCGGCTCGAACATACGTCAGAAGCCGGCCAGCCAGCCAGCCAGCCAGGTAGCTTCACAAGTCCGACGTCGATCGGATCACAGTTTGATTGGCAAAATTCCAACTGTAAATAAAATGTTGAGATCAACAAATGCTAGCTAGCTAGCAAGCTTATATATGTATGTAGCATACCATAGTTATCTGTGGCCTAATTTGTTGTAATAAACGTGGCTGAATAGTTTCACCGAGACCCTATGTGTGTATGCGCCTACATACATACATATAGCAGCTAGTTAAGATTCAAAGAAATGACACGTGCACGAATATGGAAGTAGCCTAGCTAGCTCTCTTACGTTTATTTGCTATACATTATATAAGACCGGGGATGGGGACTTTGTTTCTTCTGGAACAACTATTCTTCTTCATACATGCACGTACGTAGCGATCAAAAGGAATTAAGGGCGGAAGGCTGTATGTAATTATGATGGTTAATTAAGGCTAAGGAGGCTAAGTCTGAGGCTTTGAGTGAAGTGACGGATCTTTTCTATTAATCGACCAGTTTTATGATCTCTAGCTTCCTAGCTTAATTAATACGAATGTACTCCAATGGAAGCAATACTACCAAACGTCCTAAGCCATTACTATATTTGGTGGCTCGTTGGTTTGATATCACTTTCGGTTTCCCTTGACTTGGAGGAGCGAAATTAATTGATCTCTCCCCTCCCTCCGTTTTTCCGTTTCAAACGGACGAAAGTCTTTAATTAGTAAATAAATTTTAATTATTAATATCTTTTTAACATGAACCTTTTTAAAAGTCATAAACAAAATATACATATCATGGTATATATATATGAAAGTATTTTTTTTTATAATACAAATATAATAGTTATGGAACATTTTTTTATGAAAAAATTAAAATTAAATTTGACCATCAATAAGAAGTATATTTTTACGGAGTAATATACTATAACTCTAGGAGGAACAAAAAAAAAAAGTCAAAATTTATCCTCGAATTTTTTTTATTTTTTACATAAAAGAAGTACTTAGTTAATTAACAGCAAAGCAGCAGTACCCGTTCGAGGTGTTTCGCCACGAAACCGAACTCGATCGCCCAAAATCCAAACATTTACTAGTAGTAGCAGTAGTAGAGTTCTGAAAGCAAGCGGACGGTAGCAGTCCAAAGTTTTCGGTTTGAAATCGAAACGGTTCTCCCAAGTTCTTGTCTCGTTAGTACCATTGCACACTAACGTACGAGACGCAACACGTCTGCTCGATTCGTTGCGCCAACGAGCCGATAGCTTGATCGGTTGTTGCCTTAATTGGCGTTCACTATGCTCGATCGATTATGGTATAAATAAATATACGTACGTAGGATGTCGGATGGCTGCATGGAGACCCGTAAACGCTATCTCGTAAGTTATGTGTGTGTGTGTGTGTGTGTGTATATTTGTGTTGTAAAAAAAAATGATATCTTTTCGTAGAATTATTTTGTTATCTTCATGATTTTTATTTTTTTGTGTGTGGGTAGTCATCCGATCATTTTTGCTCAAATTTTCATCTTCAACAATTTACCGCGCGTGCACGCAACTGAGATCTAAATTTCTGTAACATATATATATTTTAGTGATGATTTGGGTGCGCATGCATTTGGTTCCCTAAAAGCTGTGGAAATTCATTTCCGAATGAGAAGCACCGGCCCCTTGGGTGGTCTAATGAGCTGAACCTTTTTTTTTTTAATGAGCATCAACGATATAACGAGTCGAGAGATATAATTAATTAATAAGATTGCTAAAAGTTATAATTACTCATTTGCAACTGATTCTGCGTAAGGTTAGATTCAGAGACTTGGTAGTTAGTTTATTGTTGCTTGCTTGCTCTTTTAGTATAATCAGAGTGTAAATTTATTATTTGTATATATATGATGCGATTTGGAAGAACAATGATCCCCCCAAACACAGGCTGCTGGGTGGTAGGAGTGTCGCACTTTGGCTGATACACGATAATCAGGAAAGCGACGTTATTCTATTCTTGGTGGCGCTTCTCAAATGCTTCTTAATCAAATATCAGGGACCTCTCTGTGGAAGAAAGCAAAACCTTCCATTCATACACTCAAACTCCCGATCATATGCTTTACAAACCAAAGCAAGGTGCAGGGCGTGCAGAGAAAACAATAAACTTCTCACACGCCCATGCATGGCGACGAAGAAGAAGAAGATTGTCACGCCAAGACTCATGGTCATGGCCACGAATAGGCAGTTCCATTGACCGTCCCGTTGGGGTGGATCAAGTCACTGCCAATAAAGATAGGATTTCCTATGCTCGTTTGTTGGTGGAAATTGGCAGACACGCACAGAGCTTTACCTTGGTGCTATCACTATTAATTAAGAGACCACATGGCTCCGTACCTTTCCTCAGAAAGTGGATTATGATTGGCTCGATGACTTCACTCACGCTTAAATTTAATTCCTCGTGCCTCAAGTTTCTTTTCATGCTTCTAAGAAAGTGACCGCTTCCAATGAGGTCAATTTTGTTAGTAGCAATTATTTTGTTGAGTCATTAAGCTTGTTTAGTTGGTAAATTCCTATGTTTTAAGACTGGTATTAATTTGGTGGTAGTGGTCAGTTAAATCCTATATTTTAGCTATTTGTTAGCTAAGTCTTTGGTGTTCAAGTATTTCACTTTTGGTAGATAACTAGTGGCCTTAAATTTCTGCAGATTATATGGATCGTGTGTTGTGTATTGAGTAGTGTCTTTGCTGTAATGTTTAAGAGTCAGATTAATATAAGTCATTTTTCTTCTCTGTTCCTGAACAAGCAGTAGCTAACAGTGGTATCAGAGCTTGGTTTTATTTTTCAGTAAGAAATGTGATACATGAGGTTTTTTGCATGCAAACACATCCACATAAATCGCAAGCAGCTTGTAATTTGCTGTAGCAAATCAACATGTCTTCGGATAATTTTGTGCAGGCTGCAATGCCACGTTTTGATGGTCATTATGACCATTGGAGTATGTTGATAGAGAATTTTCTCCGATCGAAGGAGTATTGGCTTGTGGTTGTTTCTAGGGTAGCAGAACCGGCCTTTGGCATAGTGTTGATAGATGCATAGAAATCAGAATTGGAAGCTAGGAAGCTGAAGGATCTTAAGGCCAAGAACTATTATTTTCATGCTATTGATAGATCCATCTTAGAGACTATTCTTTGCAAAGATACATCCAAGCATATATGGGATGCCATGAAAAGGAAGTACTAGGGAAATATAACGGCTAGAAGGGTGTTGTTGTAGTCACTTCATGAGGATTTTGATGGCTTAAGAATGAAGACAGGAGAGTCGGTTGCTGATTATTATTCAAGGATGATAGCCATCATTAATAAGTTATGTATCAATGGAGATAAGAAGGATGATGTTGCAATGGTGGAAAATATCCTTCGTTCTTTGACTCCAAAGTATAATTATATCTTCTGTTCAATTGAGGAATCTCATGATCTTGATGAAATCTCGATTGAAGAATTGGAAAGTTCATGATCAGAATCTCATCAAATAAGAAGAAGAAGTGCAAGATTTACGAGCATCCAAAAACAATAATTTTTCATCACTCAATAATGATTAGAGAAGAAGAGGCAAAGGTAACAAGGGCCGCGGAAACTAGCAGTAGCAGTGAACTGAAAACAATCAAAGGAGGAAAAATGGTAGAGGAGGACACCAATCTAATGGAAACAAATCCAAGTTAGTAGACAAGTCTAGAATTGAATGCTATAGATGTCATAGATATGGCCATTATAAGTCAGAATGTCGTTCTAATTTGAATAAACTTAATGGAGAAAGATCTAATAATGCTGAAAAAGATGATGTGTCTGAAGAGATGTCTTTATTAATGGTATGTCATAAGAAAGAAAAACCTAAATAAAATATGTGGTATTTAGATACCAGTTGCAGCAATCACATGTGTGGTGATAAGACAACATTTTATGAGTTAGATGAATCATTCCATAATACTGTGAAATTTAGTGATAACTTTATTATTGCTATTATGGAAAAGGGGAAGGTTACTATCCAGACTAAGCAAAAATCAGCTCACACTATCTCTAATGTCCTCTTTGTTCTTGATTTGAAGATAAATTTACTTAGTATGGGTCAGCTACAAGATAAGGGGTATGAGGTTTGTATTAAGAATGGTAATTGTCAAATCTAAGATGAAAAATTGGGTTTAATTGCTGAAGTTAGAATGACAGCAAACAGGATGTTCCCACTTTATTTCCACAATGTCACTTATCCATGTTTTTCAGCAAAGTTGAAGGATGAGGCATGGCTATGGCATTTTCAGTATGGACACTTGAGTTTTAGTGGTTTAAAAACACTACTGCAAAAAAACATGGTAAATGGTCTTCCTCAAATTAGTACTCCCTCTAAAGTTTGTGAAGATTGTGTTGTTAGTAAACAACACCGAGATCCTTTTCTAGAAGGGAAGTCCTAGAGAGCTAAGAAGGTATGGCAATTGGTGCATTCTGACATTTGTGGACCAATAAGTCCTAATTCTAATGGAGGTAAATGTTATTTTATTACCTTCATAGATGATTTTAGTTGAAAACTCTGGGTATACTTCTTACAGGGCAAATCTGACGCTATTAAGGCTTTCAAAAATTATAAATTGCTTGTTGAAAATAAGGTTGGCAGTCCTAGTCAAACACTTCGCATCAATTGAGGTGGAGAGTATACCTCGCATGAATTTATAAAATTCAATGAGGAGAATGGCCTTAGGAGACAATTTACAGCAGCCTATACACCTAGCAGAATGGTGTATCGGAAAGAAAGAATTGAACGATTCTTAATATGGTGCAAAGTCTCCTATCCATGAGTGGAGTAAGAATGATTGGCCTGAAGTAGTGAATTGGAGCATACATATTTTGAATTGAATCCCAGCATTAGTTGTTCAAAATATGACTCCGAAGGAAGCTTGGAGTGGTCATAGACCTGCAGTAGATCACTTTAGAATTTTTGGAAGCATTGGTTATGCTCATATTTTGGATCAATGGTGGAAGAAGTTGGATAACAAGGGAGAAAGGTGCATACTTCTTGGTGTTAGTGATCAATCAAAAGCTTAAAAGCTATATAATCCCATCACTAAGAAAATTATTATTAGTCGTGATGTCATTTTTTATGAAGAGAAATTTTAGTCTTGGGGTAATGATGAATTAGACAAACAAGAAGCAACAACTATTTTTTTATGAAGAAAATGTTGATGAGGTGTCATAATCCCAACCATAGCAAGTACTAGTAGCAGTTATTCATGGAAATCCACCAAATGATCCTCTAGAAACTCCTGAACAAGTATCAACAACTCTAGGGAACAATGACAAGCTATCACATTTTACTTCTCGCCCTCAATGAACTAAGAAAAGGCCAGCTTAGATGTCAGACTACTAGATGCAAGAGGAAAGTGATCCAAATGATCCTCTTATACACTTTGCATTATTTTCAGATAGTGACCCAACAAGGTTTGAAGTCGTTGTCAAAGAAAAGAAGTGGCAAAAAGCCATGGATGAGGAGATTGCAGCTATTGAAAGAAATAATACGTGTTGACTAATCTTCCATAGGGGCAAAAGACCATTGGTGTAAAGTGGGTCTATAAAACTAAGCTCAATGAGAACAGGGAAGTTGATAAATACAAAGCTCGCCTCACAGCTAAAGGATACAAGCAAGAGTATGACATTGATTATACTAAAGTATTTTCCCCAGTTGCAAGGCATGACACTATTCGGTTGATTGTGGCATTGTCAGCTAGTAATCCATGGCCTATCTTTCAGCTAGATGTCACGTCATCATTTTTACATGGAGAGTTGCAGGAAGAGATGTATATAGATCAATATCCTAGCTATATGAAATTAGGTAATGAACATAAATTTTATAAATTATTAAAAGCTTTATACGGGCTTAAACAAGCACCAAGAGCAAGCAGTCACTCAGATATTTTGTGACAATAATTCAACTATCAAGTTATCAAAAAATCTTATTTTCTATGGAAGATGCAAGCACATAGATGTGAGTTATCACTACTTATGTGATCTCTCAAGAGATGGGGTCATCAATTTGGTATTTTTTAAAAGTGAGGACCAAATATCTGATATTTTCATGAAGCCTCTCAAATTGACAAACTTTCTAAAGTTAAGAAGGCTGCTTGGAGTTTGCAGTTTAAATGATCCAGTTTGAGATAGGGCTCTTGAAATGTCCCAAAAATTCTAATTTTAAAAATTAAAATTAAATAAGATTTTATTAGGAAAATTAATTAAATAAACATTTTTATTAAAATAAAAGGGAATTTATTAGGGTTATGCTAGAAGAAAATAATAAATATTTTTATTAGAAAAATTTTGGTATTTTAACTAATTAAGGATTTTATTTTGGGAATTAATTAAATAAATTATTTTATTTAACATAAAAAAGGAGAAAAATAGTTCCAAATTAATATGAATTTTATAAATAATTTAATTGAA
Organism: Tamarix austromongolica; assembly: GCA_039764185.1. Lineage (NCBI taxonomy): Eukaryota > Viridiplantae > Streptophyta > Magnoliopsida > Caryophyllales > Tamaricaceae > Tamarix > Tamarix austromongolica. The sequence continues at coordinate 57,685,257 of CM077808.1, read as the reverse complement.
GAAAATTAGGGTGTTTTGCTAATAAAAATGGAATTTATGAAAAACCTTTCAAAAACCCTAAATTAGCCTAAAAAGGGATTTAAATATTATTTTATTTAAATATCTCAAATATTCAAATTAATTTAATTGGCCTTAACCTACCTATTTTTCTCTTTTCCTTTTCCTTTTTCCTTTCTTTTTCTTCCTTTTTCTTTATTTTCTTTTCTTTTCTTCCTTACCCTCCCCCGACCTGGGCCAGCCCAACGGCCCAGACCCCTCTCCCTCTATTTTTCCCTGCTGATCTGTCGACCCCGTCGTCCAACCACTTTCCCCTTCTTCTCGCACACGATTTCCCTCATCCCAGCCAATCATATTCCCCACCACTACCTAGATTTTCGCCGGCTAAATGACGTCGTCAGCGAACCCTAACCCCATTTGCCCTATTCCCTCATCGTCCCACAGATCTCGCCCTATCATTTAAATCCTATAAATACCCTCGTATTGAGCTCTATATCGAGCTTTGGTTGTTTTCCCAGAAAACCTACCTTGTGTGTCGCCGCCACTTTAGATGACCATTCCGCCGCTATCGGCCGACTCCGCCATCCACTTCGCCCCACCTAAGCCTTCCCTACATCGTCCTCTACCCAAATGTACCTTCCCCCTCCCTTGATTCTTCCTACACGAGCCACCCCGGTCGTGCAAAGTTTTCTTCTCAATCAACCTATTCTCTGCCCCTGCCACCATACGCGTCACCGTCCACCACCACTTCCACTGCTTCCACTACCCCTTTCACCTCCCAATCTGTTCTACAAAGCATCCCCTACCTTCCTCTACCTTTCTTTTCCTCTTCCTCCCTCTCCTACTCTTTTTTTTTCTTCTCTTCATTTCGACCACCACCACCGCTGTCATGCACCGCCACCTTTGGCTACGCTACCACCTTCATTCAACCCCTCTCCACCTGGGAAACCCTAAACACCTCAACTTTCACCTCCATTCTGCCTCTCCTTTTTCCAGCATTCAAAATTTTCCCTTTTCTTCTCTTTTTCCGGCCACCGCCTGTGCCGCCTGTCACTACCAGCCCAAGGTCGAACCCTAAACCCTCTTAACCCTTTTTTACTATTTATACAAGCTTTAATTTATTTTATTTCATTTATTCAAATAAATATACTATTATTATTATTATTATTACTATTATTGTTGTTATTATTATTATTATGATTATTAATGTTTTTATTATTATTTCTATTGAGGGCTGAAGTCCTATTATATTTTTATTTTGATTTTATTATTATTTTTATTGTTTCTATTATTACTAATACTATTATTAATATGTGATTATTATTATTATTATTACTATTTTGAAATTATTATTATTATTTCAACTATTTTACTATTAGTGTTGTTATTATCATTATTGTTGTTGTGCGATTATTATTATTATTATTATTATTATTATTATTGTTATTATTATTATTATTATTATTATTATATATAGGGCCGAAACCCTATTGTGCCTATTTTGAATTGTAGTAATAGTATTATAAATATCAAGTCTTATTATTATTAATAATTTTATCATTAGCATTTATTATTCTTAGTAGTGTTTTATTATTATTATTATTATTATTATTATTATTATTATTATTATCATTTAATAAGTTTATTATTATTCAATGTAGGGTCAAAACCCTATTTCATTTTATTTTCAATTATTATCATTACTATTATTACCATTATGATTATTATCATTTTTTGCAATATTATTATGATTTTATCATTATTATTATTACTATTTCATTATTATTATTATTACTAAATTTTTTATTTATTTTACTAATGTTATTATTATTATTATTTTGGTAAAGGGGCTGAAGCCCTTATTTCATTTTGTTTTTGAATAATGTCCTTTTTATTATTATTGTTACTATTATTATTATTATTATTATTATTATTATTATTATTATTATTATTATTATTATTATTGTAAATATTAACATAGATATTATTTTTAGTATCTTTACTATTATTGTTTTGGTATCATTATTATTATTATTAGGGTGAAGTCTTCAACCTTATATTATCAACTTTTATAATATTACTATTAATTCTTATATTTTTTATCCAAATTTAGTAATTAGTTAATGGTTATTATTATTAATATTTTATTATTTTATCCAAAGCCTAGTCTTAGAATAAGTTAGTATTTAATAGTATTTTTGGTAGGAGGGAATCTAATCTTTATTTTTCCCTTATTTAAGTGAGACCAGTTAAAGCCCTAAGGGGGTGTAGGAGCGTGCTCCAAGACCGGTGTCGTTTTAGGTAAGGGTGTTACTAAGGCTTTTTGTGTGTTGATGTGCATTATATGCTTTGTATATGTTGTATCTTATGCTTAACATTATAATTATTTCGTATGTGGTATGACATGGAGTTGAAGTATGTTTCTGTGTTATTTAATGGCATGTGTACTATGTGTATGTGATGAAATAATGTGGTATATGATGTTATATGTTGTGACCCTATAAGACATGCATGTGAGGGTGTTAATGTGGTTTGTGTGGGAGAAAGGATGAAAAAGGAGAATGAGAAAAGAAGTTGACCTAGGGGAGTAAGTTGACCAAAAGGAAAAAAAGTTGACCAAGGGGAGTAAGTTGACAAGAGGGGAATAAGTTAACCAAGGGATGTGAGTTGACCTAAGTATTTTAATGATCCATGAGTGGGAGAATAAAATGAGAGAATCTAGGGTTCTATATGGGGAAATTTATGGTGCTGCATGGGAGAATCTAATTTATGGTTTTGTATGGGAGAATCTAATCTATGGAGTTATATGGGAGAATATAATCTATGGTTTTGTATAGGAGAATTTAATCTATAGTTTTGTGTGGGAGAATTTAATCTATCATGTTATATGGGAGAATCTAATCTATGGTGTAACATAGGAGAATCTAAACTAGGGTTTTGTGTGGATGGACTTAAGGTTTAGCATGGTAGATTTTATGGTGTTGCATGGGAGAATCTCAACTAGCATTTTGTATGGATAGACTTACGGTTTTGCATGGCAGATTCTATAGTGTTACATGGAAGGATCTAATCTTGGGTTTTTGTATGGATTCAATATAAGGTTTTGTATGGGGGAATCTAGAGTTTTATATGGAAGAATCTAGGGTTTACATGGTTGAATTTAGGGTTTCACATGGGATTTCCAGGGTTTCGCATGAAAGATTCGAATGGTTGCATAGGATGTGTAAAGTCTGCATGGGCATGAAAATTACGTATGAAACGTTGATTTGGGATTTGAGGAAGGTAATGTAAGTTTTATTTGGGTGTTTGGAAGTTTTGGGTGAAAAAGAGTACGTAGGAGACCGATCTAAGGTTTGTGTGGACAATTAGGGTTTGGTGTGGCTGCTTAGGGTTTTTGTATGGCTAACTAGGGTTCGGTGGTAACGTGTGTGCACTTGGTGAATAGAGTATGATGATGAATATGGAATCGATGAGTTGTGAAAAATAGGGTGTTAAAATGATTTGGTATTGTGTGAGGTGGAGTAGGACAGGTCACTTAAGCCTAAATTAGGGTTTCGGGATAAAACCCTAGAGTGAGATATAGAGTGGATTTTGAAGTGTAAGGTAGTGGGCCTTGACCCATATACTTAAGAGTTGGAATTCTACTATAAGATAGGATATGGAGGAAAGGATGTTGGGGTAAGTTGAGAGGTACATGATTATGATGATGTGGAAAGAGTCCATTGGAAGATGGGTGTGGGGAGAGTGAGTCATGCATGTCTAGGGTGAAAATTTTTAAATAAGATATTTAAGACATTAATCATGTAAAGTGGAAGAGTATTGAGTCGAACCCAGACCGATCCACCGGCATAATAGTGGCTAGGTACTATGGTATCCTGGAGACCGATCCACCGACCTATAATAGTGGTAGGGTATGTTACCCGAGTGACTGATCCACCGGGTAAAATAGTAGGAGATCCTGATCTCAATAAACCAAACCTTACAGTTTTCTAAGACATGAAAAAGACAATAAGTACTTACAATAGAACACCGTGCGAAAAAGGGGCCAGACCGATCCACCGACATAAAAGAGTGGTAGGGCTTGTACCCTAAGTGATCGATCCACCGGCTAAAATAGTAGCCCAGCGCCGAAGTGCCCTAGAGACCTATCCACCGGCTAAAATAGTGGGGTTCCCGTACTCTATGGACTTGATAAAGAGCATGGTGTGAAAAGATCTTCGATAGGAGATTAATTAAGTAATTAATCCGGATTATGAATGGGCCTCTACGTATCTACTTAAATGATTGTACGTTATTGTATTATCATGATTATCTTTATGTTCTTTTTATTATTCTGCATGGTTTATATGATTTTTGTGTTGGCCTTAACACACGGTTACCTTACTCAGTACGTAGCGTAATGACCACCCTTTTCATGGGTGTTGCTCATTCCCACGAGTAGTAGGCCCTTCTGACTTTGTGCAGGTGGGCGAGACATGAGGCAGGGCTAAGTGTTGAGCTTGTGGTTGGCTTGAAGTTCGAGAGTGTTGTGGCCATATTTACTCTTTATGTGATTTATTCCTTCTTTATTTCTTTTGTATTGTATTTACCCTTTTATGATTTATTATCTCATATTGAGTACTTCAATTAAACCTTTTATCTATTGTAAGATTATTCCCTTCGAGAAATTTTGATCTCGCACTCTGATTTCTATCTTATTATTGATTATAAACTTTTATGCGTACTTTGATTTCTATGTTATGATCTTTTTAATTCATTTTATGAACTCTCGGTTTAAGTTTGAAAATAATCTTTTTAGCCTTACCACTTGGTACTAGAATGGTCGGAGTGAACCAGTTTGGTACTAAGTGTGGCGGTAACATCTCCAGAATTCACAAGTTTTAATTTAATTGCTTCCGTTTTAAAAAAAAATAGTGAATTTTGGGGTATTACAATTCTAAGGCTTGTAGCTAAACTGAATTTGAAAATGTTTAGTTTAAAGGAGGGAATGTTAGCAGCAATTATTTTGTTGAGTCAGTAAGCTTGTTTAGTTGGTAAATTCCTATGTTTTAAGATTGCTATTAGTTTGGTAGTAGTAGTCAGTTAAATCCTATATTTCAACTGTTTGTTAGCTAAGTCTTTAGAGTTCAAGTATTTCAGTTTTGGTGAATAACTAGTAGCCTTAAATTTCTGTAGATTATATGGACCATATGTTGTGTTTTAGCTCTATTTATTGAGCAGTGTCTTTGCTGTAATGTTTAAGAGTCGACTTAATATAAGTCATTTTTCTTCTCTATTCCTGAATAAGCAGTACTTAACAAAATTTGTGTAGTACCTCACTTTTTCTAAAACTTTATTAATATTATAATTAAGAAAAAAATTAGTTTGAATTAAAATTTATTAATATAACATATTTTTTAAGTTTAAAATTTTACTTAAAAGACGTATTGTGGGAATAAAACAAATAATGCGGATGAAACCACTGCATTTGATGTAGAAAGAGTCGTGTATATTACTTAACCTATGCCATATACAAAGCTATGACATCAAACTTGACAAACCAATATATACAAAAACACATGTTCCAAAAGATTTACAATACCGTAAGATATCAAAAGCTAAGGAGGGGGTTTGAGTACAATGAAAAACAGATGTATGAATCTAAAAGATATCTAAAATAAAATAGCTAAAGTATAATGCCGCATAGCTCTTACACTAGTCTCAACTTTATATAATGAAAATTATACAAATCATAAATATATGGACCCTCAGCCCACTAATCTTCTCGACTCTCAGAGCCCTCTGAGTAGTGCATACCTTATACAATCCTCTAAAATAATGTAGTAAAACATTTTTTTAATGAGTAGACAACAACTCCTCTAAAGACGTAGAATCTCAAGTAACTTATATCGCACAAAAACACTAGATCATGCATAACTCTAAAATATAAATGCACTCATATGCAATGATGTCATGCCAAGTCATGTCAACTCATCTTATTTATCCAAACCATAAAGCATTCATCATGTAACGAGCATCATATAACCATGTTGAGATAATCATCTAGTAACTTTAACTCAACACGAGAAGAAAAACGAAACTTACTTCCAATATCCCATGTTGAGGGTGCCATAAATTTTCCTACTTCCATGATCCCTTGCCATGGAAGCCACTCAATTTCTAGTTGAGTGAAAATAATAACTAAAACCCAAATTCTTAAGTATGCGTACCTCCATCAGTCTTATGATTTAACATATGAAGTTGAAATGGACCTTTCAACCCAATGGTCCTTCTAGGATCTCTAATCTCAGAAGCACAATCACTTCCAAGATCACTAGTCAAAGAAGTCACATTAATAATTAGCCATAAAAGACTAAAGGTTGGGTCACTAGCCACAAAATCACCACAATTCAATCTCCCCTTTCTTAGCAAAGGATCCCAAGAACCACACATATCATATAACTCAAAATCACATAAACTCTTAACCACCCATGGTCACAACTAGACCAAATCAAAATGCTTAGGGTTAAACATTAAGCTAAAACCCCAACACTTAATCATTTCACATCAAATTGTCACAATTCCAAGGAACATACTGAATGCATTCCCTAAACAAAAACTTCATGATAAAGCCATATACTAATTTTGGATAAAATCACTATTCATCATAATAATATTCACTATAGATAGATAATGTTGAATTATACTAAGAGTTAATATGAAAAAAGCTAAAAAAATCCTTATGACTGTAAATTACTATTCGTGCTTAATTACTATTCATTTTATTTAACTATCCATACTCAATTACTATTTTAAACTTTAAATTTTATTTATGATCAACGATCAACCAATAACCTTTATACTTTAGGTAAATGTTCCATATTAACCCTAATCTCAATTAAACTTAGATATTTAACTATTCATACTATTCACCTTCTCATGCTGAATACATAGAAAAATAACTAATGAGTACCATATAATAGCCAAAAATTATGACAATTAAATATAACCATGTTTAACATGATTATAAAAAATTAAAAATTAGTAAAACAAGATTTAGAACATGTAAAATGACAACTTTACCTCAAAAAGGATCATAAATCATGATTTTTCCCTAGAACTTAAAATGCACGGAATTAAACCACCAAATGTTACATACTTAGCATTTTGATCATGATAAACACAAAAGAACCCACAAAACAAGGGGAAAACTTGGTTACAAACAAGCTCAAATTTCAACCAAAATAAACATAATCTTAACTTGTTCAACCCTAAACATGTCATTTATCAAGGTTATCCTAAATAACCTAATAGTACGCTATAAAAATATTCAAGATTGTGCATGAAAAAAACCATATAAAACAACCAAAAAAGGACAAAGAGTAGCAAGGCCTAAAATGGCTCAAATCACCATCCGAGCATAGAACGCCTAACTTCCACCATCTAAAGAGTTGAGAGTGGATTTTCTATATTTCCAAACAAAAAGGAAACAAAACAAAATCCTTCCAAAATGATAGAAGCAAGACCCCCTTGGAAAACCTTCATTACATAAGAACATATAAGAACAAACTTATAGAAAATTCAAAAGAATAATATATTCCTCTTCAGAAAGATGAAGAAGAAAAAATAAAACAAGATTTAAATATTCAAAATTATCCCAAGAGCTAACCCATTTTACATATCTAAAAATAAATAATGGCTAGATAAAAGAACTACAGAATATGGAAGCTAAATAATCAAAGGGAATAAGGAGGGGGGAAAGTGGATCATAAGAAAAGAATGAAAGGCAGAGGATAAACTTGGCCAATAAAGGTAAATAAGGGACAATATGACACATCAAATGATAAGGGTTGAAGACTTAGAGGTTAAGAATTTTAGAATACTTAAGTGCAAAGTATTTAGAAGATATTTTATAAAAATATCAAATCCTAAAGGGGAAAGGAGGGTGTTCCAAATAGGGGGCCATATAATTTGGCTCACATTCATTTCTAATTGCAAATAAATGGATAGGAAAAAACCTCACCAAGTTTAAGTGTGAAAGGAGGAACAGAAATTGGGCTTGAAGATTTATTAGACCTAAAAATATTCAAATAAATTTAAAAATGTTAAAAATAATTATATAAAATATTAAATCATTTAAATATAACTAATACTAAAATATGATAATTCCAAAAAAATTGTAAATTTTAGATATCCTTAAATGGCCTTTTGGGGCTTAAATACTCAATTAAGGTATACCGGAGCGATAAATATTATCTAATTGCCAACAACACAATTTGGAATTTTAATAAATCCTTATAGACTCAAAAAAAGTTATAATGAATTCAAATATCCACATTCAAGATGAGTTTGAGAAGATTTTAAGGGCCAAAAGTATCTTAGAAGTCTCACTAATGTTAAAATCGTAAGCAAAGCTAAGAAGCCATGAACAAAATATTTCAAATATATAACAAGGGTTTTGAATCCCTTAAAATATTTAATAAAACATTTAAATAAGATAAATTTATATCTCTAAAATAATAAATCCTTATTAAATCAGGGTTTCAAAAGGTGGGGTATTACCATTGCATCCTTTAAACTTTAGTTATGCTTTTAAAACATTTCACTCCATATATATATATATGGTTTTGAGTTCCATAAGATTTTTGAGGCACTTTTGGCCATAAAATTTTCTTATATATTTATAATTTTTTATTTTTAAATTTATTAGCTTTTTACGAGCCTCCTATTCATTTTTAAAATGATAAACAAAGTTTTAAAAAAAAAACTATTTACCATTTCATTCAAAGTTTCTCGCATTTCAACCCTAAAGCAAGTCTTTTTACTATCTAAAATTTATAATAAAAAAAATAGGCATATTTTAGCATATGTAAGCTAAAAATAAATATAAAATGGTTCATAAATATTTTTTAGATAAATTTTGCTAATTTTAGATATGATTAACCCCTCAAACTCATTCTTATCTACTCTAATATTATCCTAATCCATCATTATCCTCCTTATTCCACTTTATTAAAGTGGAACACCTCCCTAAGACCTTATGGCCTACAAGTTTCAAACCCTCTTTATTATTTTAATTTTTTTTTGTTAGTTTCCAGTCATGTAGCATATTAATACCTAAAAATCTAAACTAATATCCTCACCTTTACATTTATTCTTCTAAAAAAATTATTATTAATCTTTTCCCTCTTCTCTCTCATAAAAAATGAGCCCCTCCATTGTTCCTTTAGGTTTTCTTGATTTTCTCAACTTCTAAGCCTAAATCATTAGCTCTTTAGTTGTTTCTTAACAAGTACAGGTAAATGTGTATTTTAGCATCGTTTTCCTAGTTTTGTGTGAATTCCATTGTTCTTATCATGATCAAAATGGTAGGAATGAAATTTTTGGTGGTTTAATTCCAAGTATGTTAGGTTTCAGGGCAAAATATTAATTTAGGACCCTTTAAGGGTAAAACTATCATTTTACACTATTTAAATCTTGTTTTTAGATTTCTAAGTTCTAATATTTTATAATCATGTTTAGATTTAATTTTCATGATTTTTGACAATTATTTGATATTCATTAGCTATTTTTCTAAGTGTTTAGCATAAGAAGATAAATAGTAGGAATAGTTTTGAATAGTGTGAATAGTTAATTACCTAAATTTGATTAGAATTAGGATTAATATGGTAATTTATCTAAATTATTGATTATAAATATATTAGGGGTTATTGGTTGATCGTTGACCTTGATATTTGAAATAGCAACTGAATGTGATAGTTAAATAACATGAATAATAATAAAGTGTAAATAGTAATTTTCGGTAATATGAAAATATAATTTGGTGATTCCTATGGATGTGAATAGTGATTCTCGTAAATAGTAAAAATTTCTAAAATTAATATATGAGCTTGTTTTATCAATGATAATTTATATATATGATTTTTTTAATAATAATTTAAGTGTAAGATTGAGTGTGGGTGTGAAGATGGTTTGACATGTCAATTTGGCCACCAAGTGTGTATATTTATAACACCTCATTTTTAGGACTTGAAATTTTTATTTCTAAGAATTAATTACAAAAGCTAAAAAATTAAAAAATGAAAGGTGTTACCTTCACATTTGGTACAAGTCTGGTTTCCTCTACCATTCTCATGCCAAGTGTAAAGCTAAAATCCTTACTCCGCTTCCAATTAATAAAATGATTACAAGAAATAGAATAAAGAATATAACAAATAAGTACCATGCTATATAAAAGCAATATCAGTTATTACAAAACTCAAAAGAGATAAAGAATAGGAGGATACAAGCGTCCAAATACAACTGAAATCAAATATACCAAAAAAATATATCGATAGCCCTAGGCTCTCAATGCGAACTACTAACTTTTGAAATAACTTAGAAGCTGGCCTACAAAGACCATTGTCCATTGAATAGACAAGAGGCCCATGAAAAGAACCCTTCAATACAACGATATTGAACAAACCTTTACACTAACTAAAATGAAAACCCATCATGGAATGCATATAAGGGATCATAATAATATATGGTATAAAACATCAAAAAGTACATGCGTGAATTGAAATATGATAATCATTCATATAACCATATACCACCAATGTCATATACTATTCATACTCATTCATATGGAACAAACTAAAACTTATCAATTGAACATCTAAAAGATGTTCTTTGAAGTATAATTAGAAATGGCATCAACCCAAAACTAAGATAATAACATATCTCATTATTAATACTAATAAATCTCATAGCACATATATTCTCAAAGGCACAAACCAACAATAATCCATAGTATCATGGGTAGGCACAAAGCCTACTACTAAAGTACAGGTAAGTATAAAGACTACTATTGAAACACATAGGTAGGCATGAAGGCTACTCCCGAACAGCAAGTAGGTACAAAAGCTGCTATTGAACTACAGGTAGGTACAAAGGATGCTAAAAAACCATGGGTAGACATGAAGGATCCTACCGGACCACAGGTACGCACAAAGAATGATACCAACAAACTCAATAATCCATCAATCATTTTTATTTTTATTTACTCAAGGGGAGATCAATCAACCTGGAGACACTAAAGTATTCCAGTCATATCGACACACAAGGCAACACAGTATCCTAACGACTATCAATCCAAGGATGTAAAGGTACCCTGGTCACACTGGTATACGAGGGTAACACGGTACTCTACCAACAATGATACATAATCCATAAGTATGCATACTCCCTATTAATCTACAAAACTATGTAGAGTTGTAGAGTGTGGCTGGGGCACTAAAGTACACCAGTAAATATTCAAAATCCACTATGAGCTAAACCACATCTTTAGGTTAGCAACCACTCAAGAGCCACAATTTCTAATATCGAGGTCTTTCACTTTCACTATTAATATTTTATTAAGGTGGCTATAAAATTGCATACAAATCATATTAATCCAATTTATATACTTAATCATTTTTACTCATTTCCAATTACTTTGAAACAACTATAAACAATGTCATTACCAAGGTCAGTCATAAAAATACACTAAGGCTAAAACATTAACGTCCTCTTTAATTATTAATCTATTTCATTTACAATTTTTCATAAAAGGATAAAACATAACTATTAAAATAATTTAGCATGCGATTAAATTAGCAGATAAGCCAAATGAGTATATTTCCCTTATTTAAGATTTTGCATATAAAACTGTAACATGCATATCTAATATATCCATAATCACATAATTTCATATTCAACAATATATAACACACATTAGACATGTTTTTTGGGATAAATACCATAACACACATGAAATGACCAAATTGGCCCTAGGGTACAAATCTATAATTATTATTTCATAATTATATCTAAGCATGCTTTGTTTTATCAATTTTCATGAAAAAATAAATAATACATAATTTTAACATAACAATTCATGATCAATATATTTTAGACTCAAAAACCCTAATTTATTATCATGTGAAATTTACCATTTGAGTAAAGTATAAAAGTTACCCTATAGCATCATACTTAACATAGTTATACATCAAAATCTTAATATGATATCATGAGATGTTTAACATCTTAGGAGACTATAAAATTTATCTAAATTCTAGCAAAAATTCAAATTAGCGGTGTCCAACTAAATACAATAAGGTTCCGCTAATCAAACTTTTGTACCTAAAAATAATACTAAAACTACCAACTTAACATTTAGCAAATAAAAATAATAATTATAATAATAAAATATTTATTTTTTAAAATTATCAAAATAACCTTAATTTTGGTACCAAAAATTTTAAAAAAAATTTCTCACACTGCATGCGAAGCTTAAGCCATGCACAAAGATGGGATTAATCTTGATGTGGATCAAGGTGGAGGGAAGTGTATGATTGATTCCTTCTTGAGTGAAGGATCCAGTTGATGTAAATTCATGCACAAAACCCATGGCTTATGGAAGATAAGCCTCGAAACTTTCAGGAAACTTCACATACGATAATGGATTGGATAGGGGGAAGTCTTTGAATGTGGCTGCTTATTCAAAGCTTCAAAGGATAGAGGAATGGCCTAGGCACTTCCTATACAGATAATACTCCACAAAGAGAGAGTAAACAAGTGCTAGACTTGAGTTTTGTTCAAATGAGTTCTTCTTATTTTCATTCTCTTCTACGTGTGTACAAGGTAGGCTATATATAAGGGAGGAAGACAACATTAAAGGCCTTAACCTAGCCGGCCTCCCCTCTTAATCCAAGATAACTTTTCTCACTTGAATTAAGCCCATATAATACCTAAACTTACTCATAATATCATCATCTAAATGATATTAATGACTAACATTACAAAGCCACACAAACAACTATGGTACATACATGAAATTACATCAAACCCTAACTTACATAAAATACACTTAGGGTTTACAACAAGTTAACACAACTAATGATAATCATCATCATATCTTCTTGTTGTAAAGTATCATCTCATGTATGACATAGTCTTGCATGCTTTGAATGCTTGTACACTTTAAGGTGTGTTAACATCTTTTCCTTACAAATATGTAACATACCTGCAAGAACAACTTGAATTGTTTTCAATACCAAGCATAGACATATTATCAATAATATTTAATATGATAGGCTAAAATATTAAGAAAGCTAATTCTTCCTTACCTTGAGAATCAATAGAAATATAAGAATCATTAGATGCTCCTGCATCAGATCTAGGTGCACGGAGTGGCAGAGGTATGGGTGATGTCTATGGGTAGTAGTGGTGGTGGGGGTGAGGTTGAGGGAGGCACGAACTATTGGTGGCTGGAATTGGAAGGCTATGGTGGAGGGTGAGGCATGCATGGAGATGGTGGTGTTGGGCTCAATGGTGTGTGCAGGAAAAAGGTAAGGGGTTATTGGGTGTAAGGGATTTTTGGTTTGGCTAAGGATGAAGGGTGAGGCATGGGTGGTGTAAATTGTGGTGATAGTCGGCGTTAGTTTGGACAATAAAATCTAGTAGTGGTGGATCAATTGGAGGTTGGTAGTCATGGGTGGTATGGGGGGACGAGGGCTACGACAGGGGAGGAGATGATGGTGGATGGTGGTGATGGGATTGAAGGGGCAGCACAAGAAAGAAGGAAGGTAAGGAAGGGTAGAAGGGAGGTGGTTCGATTATTTAGGGTTGCCAAAGAGTTGGTGTAAGGGTTGGAGTTGTTACGGAAAATATGTTGAAGGAATAGGGGGTGCAGCGATAGGTTATGTTGTTACCTAGGGGAATTTTGCATAAGAATCAATCGTAGGTAGGGGTAGGGAATGGTGGAAGTTTCCGTGGGCAAGGAAAAGAAATAAAAATAGGGCATGGCAGTGGAGAAGGATGAAGAAGAAGGGGAAAAAAGAATGGGAGGCGGGTAATGGTTCTCCTAGGATGGTGTTGGTGACGCACGGCATGGTGATGGTGATGGGTTTGACAAAGAGGTAAGGTGAGGGAGACGGAGTAAGTGGTCGAGGGAGAAAAATGGGGGCACGCAAAGGGGTAATAGGGGGTAAAAATGGTAGTGTAGGGTGTGTGTGTGTGTGTATATATATATATATATATATATATATATATATGTATGTATGTATGTATGTATGTATGTATATCTTAGATTTATTTTAGATAGGTAAGGTTATCAGGTAAAAAATATATCAGAAAAAAATAGATATAGAATAAGTTTAACAAAAAGGAAAGAGGTAAAATAATCCAAAAAAATATTTAAGAATTTATTTGGATTACGGTAAAAAAAATTAGTTTTCAATAAATGGGTTAAACACCCAAAACAAAGGTTATGAAATTTTGAGTGTCACAATATTACAATTTGGACGGCACCTTGTATGCTAGTTAGGCTTATTTCTACTCTATAGGTAACCTACATGCCTAATAGATGGTATCAATAATTAATGATTAAGGTGTCATCAAATTTCTAGTGTTTCCCTCGTATTGTTGTGCTTTAGATAATTTCTATGTGCCCTTGTAGCATTGGATTTAATATTTCTATTTGAGATAAATAAATAAGTGAATTATATGATAACAATAATAACATAATTGAATAAGCAGTAGACCTTGTATATATTTGCATTTATGCTCACTTATAACACCATGTCAATATCTTTAACACCGTGTCATTACCTACACTAGGTTTCTTAAATAGGTTCAATGTGCTATCATGTTTTTCTTTATGGTGTTTATGTCATGATCAACATGCTTTTTGTTTCTTGCTTTTACTCTAATCAACATGTCACTGTATGTCTTACGTATAAGCATGTTATCGGTGTAGTAGGTTATGTTTACTTATATAATCCCCCAAAATTTTAGAAACCCTATTATTTAATAAATAAATTTTATTTAAAATAAATTAGCTTTTAAAATTATTTAGTTTAATTATTTTATGGATTTTTTAGTATATAAATGTGGATAGGAATATTTAATAAATTAAAAATAAATATTTTTTCATTTTATCATATTATTTTTATTTAAATAATTTTTAAAAATAATATTTTACTAAAATTATCCTTTTTGAACCAATATATTAAATTATATTGAATTAAATTATTAAATTAAATAATTTATCAAAAATATTAAATTTTATTATTTTCTAAATTAAATTAAATTATTTTTCCCTATTTTTTCATTTTCTTTTTTTTTCTTTTTTTCCTTCTCCTTTTTTCCCCTTTTTCTTCTTTCTTTTCTTTTCCTTTTTTTTCCTTTGGGCCGCCCGCCAGGCCAGGCCTGCTTCCCTCTCCCCTACGCCTGGGCCTCTAGCCCACTCCCTCCCCTCCTCTCCTTTCCCCGGCGCAGCAGCCCAGCTCCACCCCCTCTTTTCTTTCTTTCCTTTTCTCCCCAGCGTCTAGGCCAGCCCAAATTTTATTTTCTTTCCCCCCTGCGCCGGCCTTCTTCCCCCTATCACTTTTTTTTTCTTCTTCTTCTCCACCTGCTTCGACCTCTACGCCCGACTAGCTACATGTTTCGATGCCATGCCCGCTGCCACCGCCTGCAACCCCTCGCTGCCACCACCTGCCCTCCCTCTCTCCCGTCATTTTCTTCCTATTTTCGAACTGGTCAGCCCTGCAAACCATCCTACTACCCTATTTTTCCCCCTCTTCGTCTCCCCTCCCTGCCACCCTACCACTTTCCCTGCCACCCTACCACCTCCCCTGCCACCCTAAACGCTGCCACCTAATCAGCCACCTATTGCCCTATCCTCCCTCTTCTTTTTCTTCTCCTCACAAGCCCTTTCCTGCCCCATTATTTTTGAGCCTCCCCCTTCCCTGATCCCTTTCTCACCTTTTCTTCTTCTTCCATTTTCATCCCCGTTTTGTGCACCGCCGCCGCCCTCCGTCGGTGCAACCGCCTCATCAACCACCTAAACCACCTTATGCACCCCTCTAATCCCGCCCAACACCACCACAACACCATCCAGGCCACCCCGCAACTCCACCTTCCTCCCCTCTTCTTTTGCTCCCCATTTTTCTCTCTTATCGGCAGCCCACCTGCAACCCCTCCATTCGCCGCTTTTCGGCCACCTATGCCGCCAACCAAACCACCAATCCACACCCTGCAACCTCCTCTACCACCCCCATACCTTTTTTAGCCGAATTAAGCCCCCTCACCCCTCCATTTTTCCCCTCTCTTTTCATTCCTTCTCAGCCCGGTCCACCCCGACAGCCCCCTTTGCTGCCTCGCCGCCGCCATCTCCGCGCCCTTGGCTGCCAACAACCCATCCCCAACCACCACCTACACACCCTCTTCACTCCTACACCCTTCCCTTGCCTCCAATATTCCCCCATCTACCTTATTTCCTAGCCTAAAGACCCCAACCCCAAAAACACCCCTTCCTCCCTTCTACCCCTACCTTCGACCCTTTTTCCCCATCAACCTACATGTGGCTCACGCTACTCATGCAATGTGAGTTCCACATGATTTTGGGAGTTTTTGTGTTTAATTATTGAGTTATATTAATAGTTAAGTAAAGTGTTATTAATTAAATTTTTTTTATATATAAAGTTGTATCCTCTTAATTTCCTACTCCTAATATAATAATTATTGACATTATTTGTAGGTGTTGATTTTGCTATTCAAAGCTTGAATCTTTAACCGGAATACCGGTAAGATTCAATTTTGCGGGAATTAAGGTAATCGTTAAACCCCACTTAAATGCATAGATAAACGTATGTTAGCACATTAGGATTTTTAATATGTTATTATGCTTGATATTTGTGATTTAATATAATATATATTTGCTTGTATTGATTGATAATAATAAAAAAAATTATGTTAGTTTATATGCCATATGTGGAAATGTTGTTTAAGGGAAGAGTTTGATTATTAATGAAAGTGTTAATTACTTATCCATGTTATTTTATGTTATTGTGACCATTTATGCATGAATAATATTATTGTGAGCCCTAGGGGCATCTTAGTAATATTCCTTGTGCTAGATTATGCCCTAATATGTGTGGGTGCTAATATGTTAAAATATAATAGTTGGTGGAGTTGAATATTGTTAATGGAGTATTAATATTATTATTCCATGTGGTAATGATAATTTAATAAAAGTGGTGTAATAAAGGGGGTAAAGTGGTAATTTTGGAGGCAAAAGGGATAATATGGTAATTTTATGATTAAATGGCAAAATGGTAATTTTATAAGTAAAGGGGTATTATGGTAATTTTGGGAGTAAAGGGTAAAGTGGTAATTTCGGGAGTAAAAAAGGTAAAATGGTAATTTTGGAGAAGAAGGGCAAAATGGTAATTTTGTAAGATAAGATAAAAATGGTAATTTTGGATGTAAAAGGGTAAAATAGTAATTTGTAAAGTAAAAGGGGTATTATGGTAAAATTTATAAGCAAAAGGGTATTGTGGTAATTTTGTAAATAAAAGGATATTATGGTAATATGGAAGTAAGGGGTAGAAGGGTAATTTTGTAAATTAAAAGGATATTTATGGCAAACTTGGGAGTAAGGGGTAACTTGGTAATTATGATAATAGAGAATGGTAATTTGGTAAATTAACCAATAAAAGGGTATTACGGTAATTTTAATAATGGAGAAGGGCAATATAGTAACTATAAAAATAGAGAAGGGTAAATTGGTAATTATAATTATGGAGAAGTGTAAATTGGCTATTATAATTATGGAGAAGGGTAAATTAATAATTATATTTATGGAGAAGGATAAATTGGTAATTATAATTATGAAGAAGGGTAAATTAGTAATTATAACAATTGAGAAGGGTAAAATGGTAATTATCATAATTGGGAAGGATAATTTGGTAATTATGATAATGGAGAAGGGTAATTTGGTAATTTAACCAACTAAAGGGTAAATTGGTAATTATTTAACCAACTAAAGGGGCAAGTTGGTAATCATGATAATGAAGAAGGGTAATTTGGTAATTTAACCAACTAAAGGGTAAATTGGTAATTATTTAACCAACTAAGGGGCAAGTTGGTAATCATGATAATGAAGAAGGGTAATTTGGTAATTTAACCAACTAAAGGGTAAATTGGTAATTATTTAACCAACTAAAGGGGCAAGTTGGTAATCATGATAATGAAGAAAGGTAATTTGGTAATTTATCCAACTTAAGGGTAATTTAGTAATTATAACAAAGGAGAAGGGCAATTTGGTAATCTAACCAACCAAAATGGGAAATATGTTAAGGGTAACAATTATGAAGGGTGAATGGTGATCTAAAAAGCGTAGGAGATGACTTGGTAACCCAAACCTAGTAGGGATGTGGCTAAGAACAACAATGTGTGTATTATATGCCTCGTGTGCCATGTGTTACGCCGTATTGTGTACTTTATGCTTAATGATTAATCATTTGTAGTACAACTTCGAGTGATGTATGCTTGTGTGACTTCCTTACGGCATGTGGATGATGATAATATATGTTGTGCGTACGATATTATCTGATGTGACCCTCTAGGACATGCATGCTAGGGTGTTTAATAATATGATATGGGGTGAAAGGATAAACAGGAATAAATGGGAAGCAAGTTGACTAAGGGGACACAATATTGTCCTTAATATCTCATGATCCATGGGGGAAGAATAGAAGGAGATTATGATCAAAATGAATGAGTGATGCAACTCTTGCATGGGAGGTTTCTAGGGTTTGCATGGGATCATCCTTACGTAAGAAAGGTATCAGGGTTTGAGTGGCCAACTAGGGTTTTACAGTCACATGTATGATTAGTGAATAAAGTGATGGGATTTGGGTTGAAACTAAATGAGATGAGGTACTGGATGATAAAGAAAGGTTGGGCCATATAGGTCTGATTTGGGTTTCAAGGGAAACCCTAGAGAGCGGTAGTGAGAGAATTTGAATGTCGTAAGGTGATGGGCCTCGACCCACACCTTTTGGAGTTGGGTTTTTGTTATGAGTAGATGTAACAGGGAATGGAT
Organism: Tamarix austromongolica; assembly: GCA_039764185.1. Classification (NCBI taxonomy): domain Eukaryota; kingdom Viridiplantae; phylum Streptophyta; class Magnoliopsida; order Caryophyllales; family Tamaricaceae; genus Tamarix; species Tamarix austromongolica. The sequence goes on along the minus strand of CM077808.1, from coordinate 57,666,371 downwards.
GTCGGGATGTGATAAGAGGCGCAAAGGTCTCAAGATATGGGGCAGGCCCTCTCGGGAGGATAGAAGTAGAGGTCGGTAACATGCATGTCAAGGGTGAAATACTTTTGAATAAGATACGAATAAGACACTAATCACTTAAAGTGGAAGATTATTATGCCGGGCCCAGACCGATCCACCGGTATAATAGTGGCCAGGTGCCGGGGTGCCCTGGAGACCGATCCGGGGGCATATAATAGTAGTTAGGTGCGTTTTGTCCTATAAGTGACCGATCCACCAGCTATAATAGTGGGGGATCCCGAGCTCAATAAACCGAACATAATAACGATAAGATATGGGGAAGACACAAAGTAATTATAGTGGAACACCATGAGAGTCGAGGCCAAACCGATCCACCGACATAATAGTGGCCAGGAGCGTTTTGCCCTAGAGACCGATCCACTGGCATATAATAGTGGTTAGGTGCGTTTTTCCCTATAAGTGACTGATCCACTGGGTATAATAGTGGGGTTCCCGCACTCACATGGATATAAAATATGAGAGTTTATTGAATAATGATGGACTAATGGCTTAAGGCCCGAATATATTGATTTTGCATTATGACATGGCTTAAGGTCTGAAAGTATCAATTGTTCATAATGACCTATTGATATCTGATGTGAATGTTAATTATGTGAATGTTATATAAACACATCTTGTCATATATGTATGTAGCTTTGTTTCATGTGTTGCATTGTGGGTCTGCCTTTAAGTGTGATTTTAAAGGGTTACTTAGTACCATAGTACTGAAGGGTTCCATTCGTGGGGCCCTGCCTATTCAATGGGCAGTGTCCCTTGCAGGTCCAATTATAGGTGCTACTCAAGTGGGCAATAGGAAAGAGCGTAAGGATTATCCGGCTTTTAGGGTTTCATCCTTCCTCTTCTATTGTCTGGTTTAAATGAAATCCTTGTTCTTGTAACCACTACTGGTGTATTTTATTCTTGTAAATGCTTACTTGCGCTACTCTGATTTGAAATATGATTTGAATTTCTAGCAATTGATATTTCATTCTTTAGCCTTAGCACTTAGTACTGGAACGGTATGAGTGAACCGGTCTGGTACTAAATGTGGTGGTAATATCCCCGAAATTCACAGTTTGTTATTTTGCTTCCGCTAATCTTTTAATAAAATGAAATTTTTCAGTAGTAAATTTTGGGGGTCTTACAACTTAGTACCTCTATTGCACTGATATTGTGTTTTCTTTTAGATGTTGGTTAGAAGAAGGCATCCTTGCAGGACATGAACTTCACATTGATTAAGTAAGGAGAGTTTAGAATAGGGATATCTGACACCTTATGGTGTTATTTTTGCATCTTAATACAAATATTATTTACTTATTTTTGTACCATTATCATTCTCCCATTTTTTGGTATTTTGACTATTCGGAGTTTCATCTTCTTTTGGGACAGTGTATATCCCATTTCTGTATATTTTTTTGTATATATATTTTTTGTTTTAATTTTTGTTTAAGTTGACTATTTTAATGGTAACATGGCATTATCAATATTAAAATAAACTTATTTGACTCAAATAATAATAACAGCTATATCATAGGGTAAGATCTTATTGTTCCCATAAGGAGGTTGTGGTCTTAAACTTTAAATTGTCAAATAAAAGACTTTAAAAGAAATAAGTCACATAAAATAAATAAATAAATAACAAATAAAATATAAAGTAAAACAAGTATATATATCAAAAGCTTAATTGGGAATATATTTAAACTTAATTAAGCATCATATAAAATTATGGAAATTTAGGATAGATATATGAACTTTTCGGCTGAAGTACTCTTACTAGGATTTCTTCAACTAGTCAATTGTTCCCCATAGGATTACAAACTAGTCCAATTATTGTGGTTATTCCCTCTATCTATATGATTCATAAACTAAAAATTTAATGGCACCCTAATTTACTTGTGGGGTGGATTAATATCTCTGGCATTGCCTTTTCACAGCAAAGATCTTATAGTGTGCAACTCATTCATCTTTTTACATGTTTATGTATATATATTGAAAAATGATTAGATACACCTAGGGGTATGCGGTAACATACATCCAAGTGGCATTAGTGTGGCGTTAGGATAACATTAGCTTTTCTTTCTTTCTTTTTTGTATTTTTTTAAATTAGTTTATCTTTAATTTAAATTATCAAATAAATAAGTAAAATGATATTATAATTGTAGCACCCCTATTTTTCACTCCTTTTTGTTTAAAAAGAAATAATACAGAAGCAAACACAAGAAATGGGGATTATCACTACCATACCTAATATAAGACAGATACCCTTCATCTACCCCATAGCAAGACTAAAAACTTGGCCAACTTAACTTGAAATAGAACTAACCGAAATCTCAATAATGAAGTCAGTGAAAACCTGCTAAAATCATCTCTAATAAATTAGCAAAAATCAATGTTTCAAACTTTAATCAAATAATAGAAATATAAATATCTTTTTATAATACCAAATAAAATTTCAATAGCACCTTTGAAAATAATATATATATATATATATATATATATATATATATATATATATATATATATATATATATATATAATCTAAATATAGAAATCCTCGATAGTCAAAACTCCAATAAGTTTATCTCTTAGCCCCAAACTAGAGTAGCTACACACAAATACCTACACAAGTGTATTATCAATACGATGGCGTACTGAGTAAACTACACTCAACACATAGTGATAGCACGCCCACATAGATTCACATACATGGCATAACTGATAAAACATAAATGATGTGAACTCATATAAGCTGATAAAAATAAAAGAGCTTACTAAGCAAGAGAACATAAACGTAGATCAATATATAACCCATAGAAAACCTATATTCTCAACTGATCATAAATTCACAGAAGAACATAGTGTTGTAGTAGAAGTATGCCTTCATGGAAGATAATAAAATTCATAAATTACAATTGAATTTGTATTATATGCTCACATGGAGTCCCATGTCATGATATAACCAGTATATCATGGATAGAAAAAAGATTCACAAGAACATGATATGACATAAGAACATGGAAGGCCATAAAAAATATAAAAACATGTATTCCTAAAAAATTATGTCATCATGATAAAATAAATGATGAATAAAAGAAACATTATGCACATGAATCATGGTTAATTTTACTTAAAAAAACTATTCACTCTATTTATAATTATTTATAACTATTTGTGCAAAGCACTTAGAATCATATGAAGTGCATAGAATGTGATACTAAACACAAAAATGAAAGAATCCACACAATCCACATTTTATCTAAAAGGGAACAATACTAAAATCAAAACACTAACGGTTAAAACATCAATCCAAAGAGTTAATAGTTAAGGAAGCATCCTGGCCAACTAACTAACACTCTAACCTCAAGGATGCATATAATAACAGGGAGCGCATCCACTACAAATCCCACCTCGAAGGCCATCATGAAACTACTCACCTAAATCTCAAGCTCAATCTTAGATTTGAATCATTATGTTGAATGCCATAATATTTATATATATCACTTCCATAATCTCACAACATCAACACTTGATAATACACAAAAACTACCATATAAACATGTCACAAGGGTTATCCAATCAATTATCAAGGTTCCACATATATCATACTCATCATAACTCACTAGACCAAACATGATTCAAGCTCAACACATTTTATTGCTCAACTAATACAATTATGTTTTAGAACTAGCATGCATCCTCTAGTATTAAAAGAGAGGAAAAAATCATGTTAACAAAAAAAAAAAGTTCTATCTACTAGATGTTTAATTGAATTTACTTATCATCCCAAGCTTAAGAAATGAAGGGGAAAAGGGTGGTTACCCAACGTCACAGATGCACCAACGTTATTCTAGATCGCCAATGGAAAATGTATTGGCTAGGTTAGAAAACAAGTAAGTTTTATTAAAAACAACTTAAACGATTATGGTTTACAACCCTAAACGTCAACTAGATCAATTTTAAAGAATTAATCCATAATTATAAGTTAGAAATTTAATTTATTTTATTTTATATTAAAGCTAATTGATTAATATATGAAAGAATCAAATACAATTAAATTTCAAAATAAATTTCCTAAAAATTTGGGTTTTAAAGCCCAAAACACAAATTCAGACAATTCAAATCAATTAATTCAAACTGAAGGTGTTATAATGCAATTAAATTCATTTAAAACAATTCTATAAAGTTAATTTCAGAAGAACCAACTATACAAATGGTTAATTTCATCATCATATTTTGATAGCTAGGGATTTAGGCCCAAAATGTAATTTAGTTAAATTTGTTAATTAATTTACTTAAATTGAAGGTTCAGAAATGCATTAGACCTATTTTATAATATGGTGTATAATCAATTAATAAAAAAATAAAGGAAATGCTCAATTTAACACAATTAGAGTTTTTGATCCTAGAATACAAATTTGATCAAATCTTACTAAAATATTTAAATTGATAGTTTAAAAATAAAAGTATACATATTATATTGTAAATTTTATAATTAATTTAATAAAATAACTTATAGATGAATCTAATTTAAATCAGGAAGAGTTTTGATTTAAAAATCTAATTCCAAATCCAATTCCAATTAATTTCTCATAAATTTCTTAAATTGACACTTGCAACATGAAACTAAATACATTTCAAAGTATATTATATAATAATTTTATAGGAAATAGCTCAGTCAGACGAATTCGAGAAATTCAGATATAATCGGATTAAAATTCAAATTCCAGCAATCAAGTATACACAATAGAATTAACCCATCCAAATCAATCGTACAACACATGGATAAAAAATTCAATAGCTAACATAGCTAATTTATATCTATATAAATTTATTCAAAATCAAAGTTAGGGTTTTAGTAAAATTATTATACCAAACAAATTATGCAAATAGGAGTGGGCGAAGGTCAATGGAGCTTTTTTGTAGGTTAACAACCAATCATTGGGGCCTAGGCAACATTGACAGTGGTCGTAGCTAGTGGCACTAAATGCTAACTCGTTTGTTCGTTGCTCTCCATGGCTAGTGGAGCTTGTAGGTGCTAGTGGAGGTCAACGACAACAAAGGGAGATGGAGATGGAGTTGTGGCATTGGTGGTGACGTTGATTTTTTGTGGTGGCAAAGGTTACGATGGTTGAGTACGATTGTGTTGTCTTGAGCTAGATTTGGTGCACTACTACAATTGATGGCTCGCATTGTTGTCGCTAGCATCGACGCTAAGGAGGACAAGTGAAGGGAGTGGTGGTTGTTGATGTCGTTGTAGCGTGGTGGTGTGGTGAGTTGAAGAAAGAGAAAGGGAACGAGGGGAGTGAGGAGTGATGAGATAGATAAAGAAATTCTTCCAAGTGCTCTGCCACTTATCTTTAGCCTAAGTGCAATCTTAGTATAGTTGGAAAAGATGTTACTCAGGAAGGATTCTTTGTTTAAAAAGTTGCTTCATATTTCACCAACTCCTCACATATGAATTTCTTTCCCATTGTCAATTAGTTTGTATTATATCTCACCAGGTAGTTGTGCCTCCTTTCAACTTATTAGTCACATACTTCATACGCTTATCTTTAGGTATATACATCATGTCAAATAAGTTTTCAACTTAATAAATCTAACTTTCAATTGATAATCCTTCAATCTTTGGTTGTTCCTTCTTCATGCTAGAGGAGCTTCATAACCAAATTCATATGAATCTAGTTCTTCATCAAACTCTTGATATCATCAAGAATGACTGTGACAATATTGGTTATAATGAAGATACCATTGTCTTCCTTCACCATAATTTCTACATCATATATAAGATATCTTCTTCTTGTTCATCATTATTGATATAGTGTTATAGGGACTCATTAATTAACGGTGTCACCATTGGCATGGTTTTTCCGACCATCTTCTTTCACCTTATTGGCATGCAAACCCAAGTTTAGAATCATCCCCTTGATTTGGTTGAGTTGCACTTCTTGAACATGCAATGTCACCCATATCTCACTATCACTATCAATAGAATGGTTCCCATATCTTCCGGCTACCCATTTAAACTTTCGAGTTGCTAATGTTGCATTATTTTTTGTACTTGTCTCACATGGCCTTGTACCAACGTCTAAAGATCAAACTCAAGACTTTGCTTCTTGTGCTTAAGCTCAAATGGCTCAATACCAACAAAACTAAGCTAAAATTACATTAGCAAGCACCTTAATTAGATATGAAAACTAACATTTCTGGCACACTAGAAATAAGAATAAAGAACCTACTCAATTTTTATTAATGAAATATTTAACTTCCAGCTAAATGTCGTAAAATGATGAGGAAAGTCTTGTTTATAGAATCGTAAAACCCTCCATCTCGCAGCATTCAATATGGTACAAAAATAAACTTATCTATATTATAAAAGTACTCCTACCTTCTATCCCTAAGCAACGTAAGATGGCAAAACTAAAACCTAAAAGTCTTAAATAAACAATTAAATTATTCTCTTTTAAGAATAAACATCAACCATTAATATATCTTCAAGTTTAATACATTTTAATATAAAAATATAATTATAATATTTATATTAAAAAGACTTATAATATGATTATTTTTATAATTTTACCAATATATATTAATAAATATTAATTACCAAAATTTATCTCTAAATTATGGAATAACATATATTTTAAATTAGAAATAGTATAACCTAATTAACATTTTTACTCTTAAATTTATTAATAATCTTAACCAATTCTTAATCTACATCAATGTATTTATTATCATGGCTTTAAAAATACATCTTGTACTTAACCAAAAAATTTTAAAATAAAACTAAGTCCATCATGACCTACCCCAACCTTCTTCCGTTCATGGGAGATGAATGACCAAGATAGGTTCCGTAGCAAGTTGATACAATCATCAAAAGAAGCTAAAAACTAAAACTATATTCATATATAAATCAAGTAAAATTCCACTGAAATTCTACTCAAAAGGTCGTCCATTGTCCACTAGATTTGGATATAATTTCTCTAATTATCAATGTAAGACTTTGATCGCACCAAACATAAACACTTTTTTTCCGAGTATGAGAACCCATAAGGCTATTACAATTAACTATATAGATGCAATTATTTGATACCAAGAGAATAAAATTCAAACCCAAAACATTTAATTGGTAGAATTTCAACCTTGACTATTAGACTATGACATCATTCATAGCACAAACACTAATTTACAGGTAAATGATTAGACCGCAGATGATTCATATTAAAACAAGAGGAATTTGACTCCACGATTAGATATATATACTTGGGGAACTAATCAGCTTTGCTTCAACTTCCTCGCAGCTATAGTTGCATGCTCAAAGGGCACAGATGCCCAACCCGTGTGTTCACTCTTCAGGAACATACCTATTTCTTCTGGCACCAAAGGCAAACCTCTGAATAAATAAGAAAAACAGAAATCAATTTACACAACATCTAACTGACGTGAGGTTTTAAAAAATAAAAAAAAAAACCACCGCCACCAGCAACTCGTTAATCCATAAAGTTGACGACCTAGATAAATGATATACCAGGCCGATCATTTTCTTCCGGTTGTTTTTCATATGTATAAGAAAAATCAATTTATGATTTGCTCTTCTTACCGCAAAAATTTGGGAGTAGGCTTTTAATCCAGTCAAGAAACGAATGTATGTTGGTCTTGTTGAACCGCTGGCAGCTAAATTTCTTATCTTAGGAACAAGATATCCAGCAACCTATGTGGGACAGGACAATAAAGGCAATGTTGCACAACATTACGGTGTACTTTCTTTGGTAAATTAACTTGCAAAGAAGACAACAAAATAATATATATCCTAAATGAAATACTGAGACAAGAGAGAACCAGTCTTAATTTTGATCACGGGTCTTACCACTTCTGCGGTCTCTGCCAAAACATTTATGAAAAACTTGGCCTGCAACAAGTCGAATAAGAAATTCAACTCTCAAAGTGCAAAGAGAAGGCACTAGATCACCAAGATAGGATAATGCTCATAGTACCTGCTTAGTGGTAGCTCCAGTCATCAGCAGATCAGTTGTGACCATCCCAGGCTGCGAAGGGGTATTAAATCAAAACTATAAACCAACAAGAAACAGTAGGAGAAACATCATGAGCTTAGCAAGAAGAAAAAGCATTCTCATGTTCTTTCCTTTCATTTAATTGGCTTAGTGACCTGCAAAGATGAGCAACGCTTCTTTAATAGACTATATCATAAAGCGTTTGGAAGAGTAAGTTTCACATTTAAGAAGGACCTGTTGCTGGCCACTAGAGGTTGACTGCAGCTTGCAGATGGTAGAGGAATAGCTACCAATTACTTAGAGCTATTCAAGCTACCACAACCTACAATTTACAGGCTACAAAGCAATATAGCATCTTTCAAACACACAGGAGAAGGAAAGCATATATGATGGAAATCTAAAATCATGAATTAGTAAAGCTTATTAAGACATGCAGAGAAGCACAACCGGTTAATTTGATAATATCATTTTGATGAAGTGTTCAGCATTTTCTCATTCAATCGAACAAACTTATCAACTTCTTGTAGTCGTTTTTCCAAGTTCAATCACTATGTCTCACTTCCATTTTTTTTTTTTTGGGACTCTAGTGTATAAATTGCTTATTTGCGTGATTGTGAACATATTTTATGCTTTATACATTATTGAATCTTCAAATCGAAATTGCTACCCTCCTTTTCGTCTCTCTTCTCCTAATTTCTTACTGGTTCTTTCTTTGTCCTACCTCTTTCCGATCCCTTTCTCACATCAATATAGTTGTACGGAACTGCGTATAAAAAACGAGAAAGTTTAGGGAGCATAGGAAGTTTGATAAATAGGACGCAAAACTTGGTGAATATTTTATTGCTCATAGGCTGTACAGGATGCAAAATGTTCCTTCCACCTGCGGTCCCCCACCCCCACCCCCCTTCTCTCCAACAGAACAAAGAAACAAAACAGCTTTCACACAAAACCAGAGAAAGATTAAAGCACTTGGTATGAAGGAATTGAGTCATTTAAGTTAACCTACCGACAAGTTATGCACGACTACATTTTTTACTTCTTGCATCTGCAATTCTGCCTGTAAAAGTCAAAAGCAAACATCAGGTGACTAATTTCAACATTAAAACTGATGTTCATTGAGTCACAATTGAAGCCAATATGAATTCGACTACTATTACTATCATGATCCTACTTCTCAAACGAAATAGACAGTCTCTGACTCCCCCGGCAAGGAAGAGAGATGACGACAGGAACAAGGCAGAGCAAGAGAGCAGGAGAAAGCACGGATCCTGCCGTATGCCTTCAGTCCTAGAAATACAATTAAATATCGATCCCGATACGCAATATCGCCTATTATTTATCAGATTTTGGATCACCTGATTCGCAAAATTAGCAATACACAATGATTTTAAAATTTCATGTATTTATTGGTGATACATCAATTATCAAGATCTGTACAAATTTGCCGATCTTTACTGATATTTGCTAATATTTGTTGTTAAAAAAATAAAAAAATTGACACCACAATATATAAAATATCGTTCGCAACACTCAAATACTGAGCCACCACAACCGCAATTATACACTACCAATATGGGTAAATCCAAGGGTACTTCTTAATGCAACAAAACAGCAACAATTACAACAAAAGTCAAGCATGTACCTGTAACGACTTTGTCAGATGTACCACACTTCGTTTAGTTGCTCCATACGCAGCAAATCTAATGGATAATGCAAATACACCACAAGAAACAGAAGCACAAAAAATTGGATTATAAACTACATTATTTGCATATCCAAAGAACAAATATAGCATTTACCCTGAACAAACAAATGAAACATATTCTATTTATCTTACCCAAATAGGCAAGTAGAAATAAAAATTTAAGACATGTGGCAGAATAAGATTATTGATACATATTGTATCATTTGAGATCGATTGAAACTTGAGCTTTCAGATATAATATTGAAGCCGAATATAATTCGGAGCAAAAATCTCATCTATATCACTTATGTGCCAACATTTTTATGTACGGGAATCATATCAGCTGATAAATCTTTGAACTTATATTTATGTCTAGTGTTTATTTGAAAAAAAGAAAAATATGCAGAAAGGGAGGAAATGATCAATCTTTGTTTAATCAAAGTTTCATTAGAGCTTTAAGCTCATTTGGCACATTATTTAGTTCATGGCCTATGTAACCGATGAATGGCTCTTTGACGGATTGCATTATTGTTTTCGAATTGAATTCTAGAAACTACAACACAAAAGGGCTAATAACGCTTGTAGAAAAAGTCTCAGCACAATAGTCATTGCATAATGCTTCAATACAGTAACACAGCAACCATTTTGCATGCACAACTATGTCATGATTCTGTTGCCAATTTTTTTAACAAAATATGTGTAGCTACAAAATTGGAACAGATACAATAAATGAAAATCGGTGTCACCCTGATTCTAACCTAAGCAAAAACAAAAACAAAGAAACATTGGGCAAGAGGCAAGAGCATGTGCGTGCGCGCGCGCGTGTGTGTGTGATGTAATTAAACAGGATTTTTATAGGAATAAGTATAAACGTAGGAATAAAAAATAGATTCCTATCTTATTTTCTTACCTTAGTAATTATTTTATTTACCTTAGTAATTTATGATGATCTTATCTTAGCTAGTAATTAGTGATTTTTACTATCGTTATTTTTATGGCCCTTACTCTATATAAAGGGGTCTTAGGGTTGTTATTTGAGAACAACTTTTTGAATGAATATTAATTAATCCTAAGTGATTTTCTGTTTTCCCTCTCGCTTTCTCCTTCTTCCCTCTCACCCTTGCATCAGTTTGGTATCAGAGCCAGGTTCAAGTGAGAAATTTAACCTTTCAGGAACGGACAAGTTGCGGTCAAACCCCGAGTTGAACTGTACGGCGGAAGGAGACGTTGTTGACTGTTGGAAGATTCGAAACACGCTACAACCCCTTTTTTTTTTTTATCAATGGAACACGCTGCGGAATAAGTTGCTAACTTTTTTTTTTCAATGAAGCACGCTGCTTTCTTTCTTTCTTTTTTTTTTTTTTTTAATTGACCCGGTTCGGTTCCCTAAAGATGCCCGGTTCGGTTCTTAGGAAACCGAACGAGACAAAGCCCCGGTGCTGGTCGAACGGGTACGTTCGGCTTACCAGCCACGAAACCAGGCGGCGCGACTAGGCGACGAATGTCGGCGGGGGACAGCGACTTCGGCGGCGGCGGCGACGCGCAGTGGCTGCGACCCGGAAGTTGGCGGATGCTGGTACCGGCGAAAGACAGGCGTTGTGGCGCGCGGACTTCCGGCGGAAAAAAAAAAAAAATTTCCTAATCTATTGTGTTTAACTCCCTCACAATCACTCAAATCACTCTCTCACACTTGTTGGCAACTGTAAGTGATGTTATTGCACCCTCAATTTCCTCCGATTCTGTCGATTTTTGTATTTAATGAATCTAGGGTTAGGGTTCCACGAATTCGGTCGATTGGGGAGGGAATCGATCGATTTGGTTTATGATTGGAGTCGTTTTTGCATAAATAAGGCTCGAATGGAAGGATTTTTGCTTCGATTCGGGCTAATTTTTTTGGGGTTCTGCAGACACGAATTGTGGTCTGAGGTTCGATTCGAATTGAATAATTTTGGGGGTTGGGTGAGGGTCGACGATGGCTAACAGTGGGGTTGGCTGTGGTCGGCGAGGCGGCGGTGGGGTGGTGGCAGTCGATGGTGGCGGTGGCGGTTGGGTGGTGGAGGTAGGGTTTGGGTGGCGGCTAAGAGTCGATTAGGGTTGCTCTTTTTTCTTTTTTCTTTTTTTTGAACAGTGCGTCACAGTACTATAAGGATCTGAATTTGGGCTCTGATACCAAACTGATGCCTCCATCTGGGTTTGGACCATTTTCCAGTACCCTTGCATCAGTGTGTGTGTGAGAGAGAGAGAGAGGAGGGTCAAAGGTAAAGTTAGGGATCATGTTAAGCTCCCAAGACAAAACAAAAGGGAACTATCGTCAATGTGAACGCAAAGCTTCTCACATGCTCACAAGTCTCCCTCAAATTTAATATTTCTTCATTTCCATGTTTATAATATTAGCACGCTAAAGTCACAACAAATCCAATAGCTAATAAATCAATTGGATACACAGCAATTACACAATGATTGAGAAAGTTAAGCCAACAATTCACGCATTCTCTTTTAGAACTACACAAAATCTGTCGTCACTGGTAACCAAAGCAGCCATTGGGACTAGATGCTGATCACATGGGCCATGTTCATGTATTTAATAAAAGATTATTTCTCCATCTTAAACTGCAACTAGTTCCACAAAGATCGACAAGCAAAGCTCTACTACCTGTCTCCTTTACTAAGCTGCATTTCCACCCTCTGAATTCCTCCATCATTCTTTTTCCTGCCATCTTCTTTTCCCAACCTGACATTCCTCTTTCCTTCTTAGGTATAAACCCCCACACATTCTACTTGTGACTGGATGGTATTGAAAAAAGGTTCCAAGTTTTTACACAATACTAACAACGTAATTCAGGCCTGCATGAGTCCTCAATATCTTCGCATAGTTCTAACTTCTACAGTTTACAGATTTTTGCTCTCCCAATTCCATAATTTCGAACATATGGTATGTATGGGCTCATGCATAATCAGGGGCGGAGCCAGGGCTTCCGCATGGTGTCCCGGGACACCACGGAGCCCTGGCTGGGATATATAATTTTTGCTTATTTTTAGGTATAATATATATACAATGTGTGTAGGACACCATACAGACGACGGACTTGGCTGAGTGGTAAGGTGCGTGTGGTTCCCGTTTCCCGGACGACGGACATCACAGGTTCAAGTCCCGTGGTCCGTCTGTTTTTAATTTTTTTCGGGACATCAAAACGACGTCGTTTTGATGTATTTTCCCCCAAACGCTGACGACCTTACCCTCTCCACATCGTTTGATGTTTTCCCCCCAAACCCTTACAGCCTTACCCTCTCCAACCGTCCAACGCACCAGTCCGGACTGAAAAACAAGGCTTCGACTGTTCGACAGTTCAACTTCATCCCTCTCCAGCTCCTTCTCTTCTCTCGACTCTCGCACGCAGCACGCCGACGGCGACGGCAACAAAGCTTCTCCAGCTCACCGTTTTATGCTCGCTGTTGGCCGCCGAAGTCTGAATGCAAGCGCGGCCCGCGGCGGCGGCACTGCCAAGTCTGCCATAATTTCTTCTTCTTCTTCCACGTTTCAGCGAGCTGCGAGCAGGAGCAAGCGAGCAGCGGCTGCCTCTGTCGACCTCTGTGACTGTGAGTGGCCTGGTCTCCAAAAGTTGGAGGTCCATTTTCTCTATTTCTCGCATAATCCGATAATCGCATATTCTCATTCCGTCATTCGGCATTTGGCCCCTGTGAGTCTCCAATCTCCATAGACTAGTATAAATTGTAAATTACAATTTGTAATTGTATTTGTATAAATTATAATACATATGATATGAAATTATGATTCAGAATGATTGAATGTTGCGGCTTGCGTTTTGGTTGTTGGCTTGTTGTTTCTGCGGGCTGCGGCTGTGAGTGTGTGTGGCTGTGCCTTTTGTTCTGCTGCAGAAGCAGCAGAGTGACTATGTATAAATATAATGTAGAAAATTATATTGCAGACTTGCAGTTGGAGATTGGAGTTTCTTCTGTAAATTGAATGTTGCGACTTGTAGTTGGAGATTGGAGTTGCTTCTGTAAATTAGTCTGTAAATTAGACAGCAGACTTGTTGTAAATCAGAATGATTGAATGTTGCGGCTTGCGTTTTGGTCCATTTTCTCTGTTTCTCGCATTTGTTCTCTCGAGTCTCGATGATCTAGTATAAGTTGTAAATTACAATTTGTAATTGTATAAATTATAATACATATGAAATTATGAATCATGAATGTTGCGACTTGTAGTTGGAGATTGGAGTTGCTTCTGTTCTGTTGAATCTATTCTGCTGCTTGCTTCTGCAGACTTGTTGTTGATTGTTAATGTTGAGTGTTTTTCGCATTTCTTCTCTCGATCTAGTATTATACATATGTTCAGACTTCAGTTAAAATTATCGGAAACTAAACTTAAAATTGGTTGTTGGCTTGGCTTGTTGCTTTTGTTTTGCAGACTTGTAAGTTGCAATTGATTGTTTTTCTGCTACTTGCCTGCCTTGCCTTGCCTTCTTCAAATTAAAACCGATCCTCAATTCCTCATCTTGAATTCCTAATCTAGGCAGCCAAGAGCCAGCCACTGACAGTCTGCTACCACGGTCGACAATAGTCAACAGTCAACAGACAACTAGAAGGTAAGATATTGTTTTGTTAAATTATTTATGTAATTAGGTAAATTTTAAATTAATTTTCAGTTTAAACTATTAATTGATTATATTTATTGTATTAATTGATTAAATTTTTTAGTTTATAGAAATTCTAATTTATGTTGTTAATGTAGAAAATAGAAATTGGCTTACTAATTAGGTAGAAATCAAAATTAGTTTGTAGAAATCAAATTCTTTAGTTTATTCATTACATTGTTTCATATCTTAATTTAGGATGCAACGGTACTTTTCAATCCAGCCTAAGCATAGCTACCACGAATCTAATTCTGTTAATCAAGTTGTATTACCAACTTCTGAAAACCAAGCACTCCCATCTTCAAGCCAACCACAAGAATTAAGATTCGCTAATGAAGATAAAGTTGATTTGGAAACTTTAGAAGCAGATCCTGGGTTAAGAAAAAAGATTTCAGATTTTCATCCCAATATTCAAGATGAGGTAAGAAGAGCGTATCTTTTAAAAGGCCCTTGTCAACCTCGTACTCACAGCTTTCCTACAAAGGTTATTGGTGGAAAAAAGCGTCGATTTGTCTCATCTTGGTTTGATGAATATGATTGGTTGGAATATAGTATAGCTAAAGATGCTGCATTTTGTCTGCCCTGTTACTTGTTTAAAAGCGAATCTGAAGCTGGCGGTGATCATTTTGTGGGAAAAGGATTTGTACACTGGAATAAAAAACAGAGGTTTGAGGTTCATGTTGGTAGTTCTAATAGTCCTCATTTTAATGCTACTAAAAAATGTGAAGATCTTATCAAACAAAAGCAAAGCATTGAAGCCTCTTTCATAAAGCAATCGAAACAAGTCAAATCAGATTATCTTATCCGTTTAGATGCATCTATTCAAGCTGTAAGATTTCTTCTTGAGGGGGGAATGGCATTTAGAGGACACGATGAGTCAGAAGATTCTCTAAATCGAGGTAACTTTCTTCGTTTGCTGGAGGTTTTAAGGCATAATAATGAAGCTGTAGCTAAAGTTGTGTTAGGAAATGCTCCAAAGAATAATCAGATGACTTCACCTGAGATTCAGAAGGATATTAGTTATGCATTTGCATCTGCAATAATTAATCAGATTGTTAATGAAATTGGGGATGATTTTTTTGGCATATTAGTGGATGAAGCAGGAGACATAGCAAAGAAAGAACAAATGGCCGTTGTTTTGCGTTATGTTGATGATAGAGGTTTTGTTATGGAAAGGTTTGTTGGGATTGTACATGTCAAAGATACAACTGCTTTATCACTTAAGGCTGCACTTGAATCAATGTTGAGTCAGTATGGATTATGTTTATCAAAAGTACGAGGACAAGGGTATGATGGAGCTAGTAATATGCGAGGTGAATTTGGTGGTTTGAAAGCATTGATTCAGAATGAAAATCCTTGTGCTTATTATGTTCATTGTTTTGCTCATCAACTTCAATTGACTCTTATTGCTGTGGTGAAATGTCACAATGAAGTTAGTTGTTTTCTTAGCAATGTTACACGAGTTGTGAATGTTATTGGATCCTCCAATAAGCGTCAAGATTCTCTTCGAGATAAACAAGCTGCTTACATAGCAGATGCATTAGAAGAAGGCTTGATAGAATTTGGTCGGGGATTGAACCAAGAATCTGTTCTTGCAAGGGCTGGTGATACTCGTTGGGGTTCTCATTTAAGGACATTTTTGAGTCTCAAAAATTTGTTCTCTCCTGTAATCAAGGTACTTGAAGACTTGGAAGCTGATAGGACATTTGATAAAAACGGGGATGCTACATTCTTATTATATGGATTACAAACTTTTGACTTCATTTTCATGTTACATTTGATGATAAATGTTATGGGAGTGACAGGTGATTTATCTCAAGCATTGCAAAAGAATGATCAAGACATTTTGAATGCCTTAGCACTTGTTGAAATTGCTAAGGAACGTTTGCAAGATATGAGAGATGATGGATGGGAAGATATTTTGAATGAGGTTGTTTTATTTTGTAACAAGAGAGACATTGATGTGCCCAACATGAATGAGCAATATGTTAAGGGGAAGAGATCAGCACGCCAAGCTCCAATTGTCACAAATCTACATCATTATAAATATGATTGTCTCTATAGTGTTATAGACTTGCAGCTAAAGGAGCTTAATTGCAGGTTTGATGTGGCGAGCACTGAATTGTTGAGTTGTGTTGCATGTTTGCATCCTTCGTCATCATTTGAAGCTTTTAACAAGCAATCTTTAATTAGGTTGACCACTTTTTATCCTGATGATTTCTCTAATGTTGATGTTGTGGTGTTAGACAATCAACTGGAGAATTATATTAGAAATGTTCGATCAGATAGCAGGTTTCATGGCTTGAAAGGACTTGTTGATCTTTCAAGACAATTAGTGCAAACCAAGAAGCATAAGACATATCCTTTCGTCTATAGGCTTGTGAAATTGGCCTTAATTTTACCAGTAGCAACTGCAAGCGTCGAACGAGTATTTTCTGCAATGAATTTCATCAAGACTGCATCAAGGAATAAAATGTGTGATCAATGGCTTCAAGATTGTTTAGTAACATTTATAGAAAGAGATGTATTTAATTCTATTAGCAATGATATTATTGTAGATCGATTTCAAAGTATGAAAACTCGACGAATAGTATTGTGAAACTATGTAAAATTTTATATTTAAGCGTAATGTATTGATAATGTTAATGTTCTTGCTTGTCTGAAATATTTAGTGTGACACGGTTTTGATCTTGGAAGTAAATACGTTTAACGTGTTCGAGTCTTGCGAAGAGCTTTATTTTGGTGATATTCACGTGAATTACCGGGATTAATGATTTGATGTTTTCGGTGTTTTGTTGATGTTTGAACCTTGGTAATTTTCTTTTCCTTGCCTCATTTTCTCTCTCTCTCTCTCTCTCTCTTTGTTTTACTACATCTCATCCTCTCCGAGGTTCCCTATTTCTGATTAAATAACATTTATCATGGAAATAGGCTTATCTGTTACTGTTTTCCCTAACCCAGGTTGAGCTTCAAACAGTCGATCAGTTGGTGAAGGAAAGAACCCAGTGTGCTCCTAATGGTTATTACTTCATTCCAGTTTATGATAAGGTAACTACAGACTATATATTTAGCCATATTTTAAGATAAAAATATTATTGAGGTAAAATAAATTATATATTATTTTTTATTTTAAGTATTTTTTAATTATATTTAATAAAATACATAAATATAATAATTATTGTTGTTATACAAGGGAGTGGGACACCATGAAATTGAAAGTCTGGCTCCGCCACTGTGCATAATCACTAGCTGTGTAGCATGTTGATGTCAGTAATTCTGTTGTTGAAAACACTCTTTTGTAAGATGTTGAGGTGGAGTTAGCCGTTGATATTTGTGGTATAAGCTAACTGTTGCTTTTAAAGTCTGTTTAAACAGTCAGTTAGTTACAGTTAGTTGACAAGCTGACGAGGTTAGTCTCTCCTAACCAGTTGTCCAGGTTGCTAAGAAGTGTAGGCTATATATACCCAACATGATTTAAGAGTAGGTATGTTGCGAATTGATCTTGTAATCATTGAAGTACACAATTGTACTAGGGTTGATTGATGAGTTCATATTTTGACACATTTTATACCCTTATAATCTTAGTTTTTGGTAGTTTATTTAACTAATATAGGGGAATAATTATTGTTTTATGCTTAAGTGGTAAAAATTGTAAAAATTTCATTATTTGAGCTAAAATGATATAAATTAAGTAAATTTAGAATAAAATATTATTTATTAATATTTATTGAATTTTATTTTGCAGGTTTTGTATTTAAGTAAAAAAAAAAAAATTGACCTTTGGACCAACGGCCGAAGGCCGAAGGCCCAAAGGCCTGGAACACAAAACGACGCCGAAGAGGAACGAGACGGCAGAAGAAAAAAAGCCGCTCGCAGGGGGAAGAAAAGTCAGCCATAGGGCTGACGTGGCAAAGGCACAAAAATTTTATAAAAGGCGTGCGGTATTAATTGAGAAACCAGGACGGTCTTCAGTGAGGCAGTCTCTGCCGTTAGGCAGTCTCTGCCGTTAGGCAGAGAACAGAGCGCGTCACAGAGCGACGCAGAGTGCTGTCGGGCCGCACGAGTTGAAGGGACAGCCTGATAGGCTCGGGGTGAGACGACGCAGAGAGAGACGGGAGAGAGCCTTTATAGGCTCGGTCAAGCGCGCGTCACAGAGAGGAACGGCGCGGCACGGAAGGAGAGACACGGTGTTCGAGGCGTGCAGCACAGCAGCGCCTACGTCAGCCATCAGCGCCGAAAAAGGAGAAAGAATTTTGCACGAAAATCAAAGCCGAGAGAAGATAGAATAAGAAGAAATTTTATACCGGTAGAATTTATTTCAGATAAAATTAATTTTTATCTGAATAAATTCTTGATCTTTAATTCAAAATTGATTCCGGTTATTTATTTCTCTTATTTTTATTTTATATTTTAGATATATATTTCTGTGTAATTAATTCTTTAATTATGAGTGGCTGATTATTTATTGTTAGGGAATGAATTGAAACCCTAGACTATGGTTTGACTTATAATTTTATTTTCTTTGTTTCGTGAGATTGTTTCTTGACTCTATATTAATTGCTATCGTTTATATGTATAATTCTGTCCAGTATAGTTTATTTGGTGCATGCCTTGTTCTAGTTCCTCATAAGTGACAGTATGTAGGATTATTTGCCTGCGAGGTGGCCATCTAAATATACTAGAATTTATGTGTATAAATTGCAGCTAGATTAGATAACAATTCACCTAATCGTTTTGTGATTCTAACCGAAGTGGTAAAACGTTTCGATACGTGTGGGTCAAGGATAGGAAATACAGCTAGACATACGTTTTGTACTAGTCTGGGTACTTAGATTGACAGCCTTCCACTTACACTTAATGCATTAAATCTAGTTAAATATAGGAGCCGCTTGTTGCTGCTATACTGCTAGTATCTAATAGGGTTAATATAGGCACGTGGTCGTATTAATTAATTAAGGGAAGTAATATAAGGTGTATGGACCTGCGTTTGGTGTGCAACTTGGTCGATCTCCTTCTCACGATTAAAAGATGACTTAGAAATAAATATTATATTTCGACCTAATCTAGTGGTGAATTTTTATTTCCCTAACATATTTCTCATATCTGCGGTTTCTCATTATTTTCATTATTTTTATTATTAGTTTATTATATTTTATTTATTCATTTTATTATTATTTTTATAACCCCCATTAGTATTTTCTCTTGTTTATTTATTTTGTGTGTTATTTAGTGTTTTTAGTTTTAATTATTTTTAAACTAGTTAAATAGAGGTGAGCCCTCTCAATCCCCGGCTAGAACGATACCCTTATTTACCAGTGCTACAATTGACAACAAGAGGGTTTAAATTGCGTGCCGGCTACGGCCGCACCATTGATCAATACAGAAAGCCTACATTTGACTACTCGACAAAACTCTCTTCTAAAATACAATTCTTGATAGTTTCTTGTTTGAGTTTTATTCGTCCACTTTCTTAGTTCTGTAGTTATCAATTGCTTTCTGCCATTCAAAACACCTAACTAAAGTTCAATACAGTTCTAACATAGCAAGTACACAATCAGGAACCTGTACATACATAAGCAATCAAAAACTGTACCTGGGAGTTGGTCTGCCATCAGAACCAGCTCCATCAATGTTAAATATATGACCGCCTCGACATTGGCTTGACATCATCTTTATTGCCTGAACCAGATCCCGGCATAAGGATGTTGCCTTTGGACATCACTTGCTGATAGAGAAAGATGCCTTACCTCTCTACAACAGATCATCAAACCAAGAGTGTTTGTGGTGATAACTTCACTGCATATCAAAATAATATATTCTACTAATCAGCAATTATAATACTTTAGTCTACAGAAATATCTCTGACCATGCATGAGTGCTGTTGGAGTAGTGCATCTATGTGATAGAGAGAGAGAGAGAGCTGCAAGCTCACATAAGATCTTTGTCTGAAGCTTCTGCTAATGGCTTGTAACTGTATGCATTAGATCCTGCATTATTAATCTGCATCATTCTCAAGATAAAGTAAGGTAATAGAAAATTACAGAATATCAAAGATTCATATCACATTGACAGAAAAATATGTGTGTGAAACTTCTGGTACAGTTATTTTAACAGAAAATCAGAATGTTTCACTGCTCATAAAGACAGCTTGAAATGCATAGATAAAACATATGCCTTTTATGTAATCAAACAAAAGACATCATACTCCGATTTCCATTTGACATCCAAGACATGGTAACTTACATGACTAGAATGCTGTAACGTAAGCACCAAGCAGCAGAGCATGGAGTTGTTTGCATCCAAAGTGTTATGGTTGCTGGAATCATGTTGGCTAAGGAAATGATATAATTTGGTAGATGTTTGCATTCTTTTAAGATTTCTAGGCTTGTAGCAATCTTTAGGATTATACAAACATTTTCGGATTTTTGGTACTACTTTGGATGCCCTACCTTATGTTACTTTTCACAACTTTGAAGAGAAATATTGATTGTTATTTATCTCTCGAAATGCTTTCTTCTGGTCTAAATTTTCTTCTTTGACTTCCCTCTCTTTTCCTAGTTTCCTTTCCTCCCTTTCATGTACTATTTTCCTTTCCTCTTATTAGCCCTAAATCAGTTTGGTATATGAGCCCAATCTTGTTTCCACAATCTATTAACTAAAATAAAAGTAGTTCAGATTTTATTTGTTTTCCAATTTTCCAGCCAAACAATGCTTTCTGGCAATGCCCACTAAGACTAACTACAATCAGCCACCACTGCCACCAATCAATCAGCTGACAGCCAACCATCATCACACAAGCATCCATTACCATCAAAACTTGCCCCAATAGACTATCTCATCATTAATCACAATGGATCCTGTGACACAAAATTACAAACAAATGGGCTCCAAAATGACATAAAAGACAACTCTCATTCCCTCTCTCTTTTCTTAGTTATTATATCCCATACATATGTCATGACTCAAATTGAAAACACAAACTAGAAATACAAAATAACAAATCAATAGGTGTCATTTCAAAACGCCAAAAAGAAACTCTACTTCCTTCTCACTTTGGTAATGATATTAACCTGCCTTAATAATAGTTACAACCAGCCCTACCGTTTGTTTTTTACCCATCCCTTGTGTCATTTTTCTAACTCATAAGATCCTAAAGGTAAAGGTAGAGGTAGTACCCAAAATAGATCACGCAATAGTCAGGTCTGGGGAGGCCATGATGCACATAGCAGCATGGACTCACCTTTACTAGAGGGGCTGTTACCACAAGACCCACTGAGGATACCATGGGATGTGAGCATGGACCTTTAGATAAACCCCTTAGTCTTAACCAATTTTCCATTAGCATATTAGAGGTTGTTGAACTGTTTTATATTAAGAAAGATGTATTTATGAGCGAAATAAGGAATATATTGAACAATATTTTCAAAAGACAAAAACTCAGCAGGGCAATTATGTTTTGTATCATTTTATGTTTTAATTTGATTACATTGTTCTGGAAACACATAATACATTGATAATTTTTATTTTTTTAATTACCTGAGGGTGGATAGGATATTGCATATAAGTTGCATCCCCTTACCCAATGCCCTAGCCCCTTGTATAAATATACACATTTGGATGATGAATAATAGTTAACAAAGGTGACTCTATATATTCCCTCTATCTTACCCTTGTAGAGTTATTTGACTTGTTTCTCAAGTGCAATTTTTTGCCCTTGTCTAATAATTCATAGCCTCCAGGCCACTGTGGGCCCTTCTGACGTGGTTTTTTTAAGTTGATACACAGTTTGTGCATGAGCAGTTGTGCAGGGAGCACGTCCCTTTGAGGAGAAGGATTTTGACCATGTCATTACCAACTTTTCATTTTAAGTTTTAGACTCGTTAAGTTTAAAGTGCAGTTGTTAACATGGGTGGAGAAGGCTTAGTATGGCAGTCTCTCACATGTCAATCTTGAATTAAATGTTCTTCACTCAAAATGACTGTGAATGGCAAAAGAAATAAATGGCATCCACTCCAGGGAGGCAAGGATGGAAAAGAAATTCCTTTTCTACAATGGTTAAAGACTGTTTTAGTATACAATGGCTAGAAAATAGTATTCTCTTCACTGGGTTGCCATAGTAGCAGGTTCAAATTAGTTTCATGATTTTCACACAGTATTGGACAGCTTGATGTCATTAGTGATCATTATTTTGGGTAACTCAACAATAATATTTCTTAACTCCTTCAAGGATGCATGTTGTTCACACTTTAGTTGCTGTGTCAAGCAGTATAAACAAAAAATGTGGTCAAAATAGGGATGAATAACCCCTTAAAAAAGTCCACGATCATCACTAAAGAAACTATAGCAAAAACAATAGCTTCTGAGCCAACACGTGCATCACTGACACGTTACTTTTTCAGGCATAAGAAGACAAAATATTACATTCCAAGAAAAAAGGAAAAAAGAAGAAGAAACCTAGAATAGCAACCATTACCCATATATCGATATATCCCAGCTTTTCTTGAGCAAATGCAACTAAAGCCTCCACATTATTGCCATCCCGTATATCACATTGATTTCCCTGCATGATTGGTAAATTGGTAAGTAACAGTGGTATGTTAAGGTCATTCAAAAGTCAAATAGCTGCATACACAACAATGTGAAAAGGAGGAAAAGCGGGAATAGAGTCCAAAGCTAAATAAAGATCAGCTTTAATTTGGTAAAGAAGAATGATAATAGTACCCACACACGCTGCTCCCCAAATTCCGCTTTCAAGCTCTGAACAGCATGTTCAACCCGTTCAGCTGTCATAGCAGTGGTAAAAGCATCAGGTCACAAGGTAGATATGATATCTGATGCAATTGATAAGCACAGAGGTTGACTCAGTTTCTTTTAGTATTGAAAGAATATGAATGAAGGGCAGGTGATGCAAGAACCAATAGCAAAGTCCAGTTCTATCACAGTGGTTAACCTCACTCTATCTCTCACCCTCCCTGACTCAAACAAAAACATGGGTATTATTACATAATTTCATTCTAAATGGTAGTAGTCAAAATCCAGATGTGAGACAGAATGATCTTATCAGTTAAAGGAAAATTAAAATAGAACAGAAACATCTTATGATCAATTATTTAGATTCTGATAGGTAACACAGTTCTCACAGCCCTTTGACGTTCGAATGATAACAATTTGAATGGTGTGCAATGGAATTATGGAATGCACATAATTTGATCTCTTATCAAAGGTCTTGAGTAGTTTCACGTTTGGTAGTGCAGAAAAGAAAGGGTGGGAATAAGAAAGGTCTCGATGAGTTGGGTTTGCTCCGTGCACAGCTCAAGTATGAGTTGCTTGCAGAGGTCTGTTGCAGCAGGAATCAGGTTTTCTAAACATACGAATGACTAAAAACATGAATTCAAGCAACAACAAAAATCTTTATAATGACTGAGGCGATGGAGGAGGAACGTTGGAGAGAAGAGAGGAGAAGGAGCGAGGGAAAAATGGTTGGGGGGTGGTTAACGTTGGGAAAGGATGGCAAAATTCGTTCTATTGGTAGTTTTTATATTTTATTCCATTAAGCTCGCTCCACATTTTTTTTTCTTTTTTATTTATAAGGGAGGGCTGTCGCAGCTCGGGAGACTTCCTTTATATAAGGAAAAAAAGAAGGGGGTGCCTTGAAGTCTGAACTCCTATGAAGTGCATTTTCCTCCTAACCAGCATTTTTTTTCTTTTTTCTTTCTTTCACGTTAACACTCTCACTGCTTTCTCTCATGGACATTCATTCATAACCCCACATCACCGGACCAACACTGAGTCAGCTGTATCGGCAACAACAATTTGTTCTCAGAAGAAAGTCTAACGATGAAATGGACACGTGCAGTACCAAAGCTCCAAACGCACTACAGCTCTTACCTGACCTTGAACAAACAATAACATTGTCGCCAGCTTTGAGGAACTCCCTAGCTAGAGCATAACCTATGCCTGATGAAGTTACAGTAAATACTAGCAACGAGTAAACGACAGCAGACAATCACAACAAATCGGACATTAACGGTCAGGAAAATGAAAACTGAAGAGACCAACCCTTCGTTGAACCAGTAATTAAAACATTGAAAGGAGGGACCATGGGCTGCCGGGACGCAGAGGTTTCAGCTCTGATCAACAATTGACTCGGATAACTCCTCGCAGCAGACGGCGAGTTGAGAGATTTGTGGCGGGAACCAGATTTCGGTGAGCTTTGAGGGTAGAACAGAAGACGTAGCCGTGGTTTATGAACAGGAGAAAGAGAGAGAGACGTTCCGACTTCGGAGATTTCGGCCAAGGGAATTGGGGCGAACGTAGCAGCACAAATACAATTCGCAGCCATTTCAGAGAGGGGCTCAGATAAGCACGATGTGACGATGTCCGAACAATAGCAATCTAGCACCTCCGCCAAACGATATCGCGAAGTGTTTTCTTTGTCGATTCGCTCTAGAGCCAAACGCGGTCCAGTTTGAGCGGGTTTAGCGTACATTTTGTAAAATATACTAAAAGCGAGCTTATAATTAAAAAGTAAATGATGCCTTATAAGATATTATTTAAAGTAGCTTGTAGTTTATATAGATTGAAAAAAAAAAACCTGCTTACCAAATAAAATAATTAAAATAATTAGTTAGAAGCTGACTTATAAGCTATTTTTGATAATGTCAAATATACTATTAATTGGACCAAATTATGGTTTGATCTTAATATTTTTCGACCAAACCACTAATTTTTTATCAATGTTTTAAATCTTGTGTGGGGAATAAATAGTATACTTATAAACTCTAAGATTTTTAGAGGAAGATTATATGCTTACCTAAATCCACATTGTTTTATAAAAGCTAATATTTATATTAGAGATAGAAGTAAAAAAATTTAAAAACTCAAAATATATACATTCTTAGATGAACTTATGCAAAATTATATTTTTGTAATTTATGTATGCCTCTATTTCGCTAATAATTATCACTACCGGCTACTATTAATAAACATTTCTATCGAAATAACTAATATTATTTATTAGTCAAATTAGCTAATACAATATATTGTAAACTATCTACCAGTTGTTTAATAATGTCCTAAAACTATAATTCTATAGTCCAATTTGAGTAGTTGACATTTAAGAGTTGACCATTATATTATATTATATGTATGTACATATACATGTGCTTTTTACTAATTAACAAATATAAAATATTAAAAGAAACAAATAATAATATATAAAAAGGAATTGAGTTAAGTTGTATTGTGTCGATGATGACAAAATAGACAAATTAGTTATATATTTGTTCTTATAAGAATACATATATTGTTATATTGAACAGGTTATTTTGAGAAAGTTAAGTAATCTCTTTTTTTAAAATATTAATCAATATAAATTATAAAATTATAGTTTAATTAGATTCAATAACTAGTTTTGATATATTGTATATGGCCCTATAGTTATGGATAATGAAAAAGAAAAATGAAATAAGATCCAGACAATATAAATCGGCACTTGTAATACCCCGGATTTTTGAAACCTAATTTTATTAAGCCTAATGATTTTATTAGCGTAATTTGATGTAAATATTTAATTATTTTAATTTTGATTTGTTTTATGGATTTATCGACGATTTCGAATTCATATTTGAATTTAATTAATCGTTGTCGTTGCGAACCATTCTGGACAAATTCGTTCACGACTGTGATTTTATTATATTCTTATGATTTTGATTTTCGGTTAAAAATATATATTCCCTTTCTTTCTCGTGTTTTGATTTTTAATATTTTAGATTCGTTTTCGATTATAACTTCGTCGTGTGATTACGATTTTATTTTGGAGTTATATTTCGTTAACGAAATATATTATTTAAATTATAAAATTTCGGTTTAAATAGTTAAAGTTATTTTAATAATTTTATCCGTAGAAAATATTTCCGACTTTAAATTTATTCATTTCCGAAAATTGTTAATATCTTCGGGAAGTTTTAAATTAAAAAGATTTTCGGAATTTATTTATGAATTTCTTTCCGGAATTAATTTTCTTCCGTTTTACGATTTTTGGTTTACCGAAAACCGATTTCGAAAATTATTTAAATTAGTCTCGGTTTATTAGAATTTAATTTAAATATTTACTTTTATGCTTTTAAATATTATTTCGAGGTCTTATAATGTATTTCCGTAAATAATATAAATTTTTACGTACGTTGGTAAGTTATTCCAAAAATGTTTCCGAAATTCTTTATATAGCTTTTTATTAATTTTAAGCTTTCGGAATCTTACGAAATGATTTTTCGTTTAATGAATTTTAGATAAAATATTCCAATAATAATTTTTAAACTTTTAGTATTTATTTTATATGTGTATTTAAAAAAAAACGGTGCCCCGACCGGTGCCCCCCTCTTCCTTTTCCTTTTCTCTTCTCTTTCCTTTTTCCCGTCTCCCCTGCTCCCAACCTGTTCTCTGCGCTAGAAACCCTAGCCTCGACCTCCTCCTCCCTGCTCCTCCTTCGCCAGCCGTCGACCTCCAACCTGCTGCCACACGCCACCACCGGACGATAATAGTGGCTCGGGTATGTTGTCCCCGAGAGGTGCTTCAAGCCGATCCACCGGTTCAGAATAGTGGCTCAGGAGCGTTTTGCCCTGAGATGTGTAGAATCTGTTCCACCGGATGATAATAGTGGCTCAGGTGACTTGTCCCTGAGAGGTGCTTCAGTCCGTTCCACCGGATTAAGAATAGTGGGGTCTTATACTCAACGTGAATAAGAATATGATATGAGTTAAGTAATGGATAAGACACTAATTATTTAAAGTGAAAGATTACGTAAGTCAGGACCAGGTGTAGGATCCGTTCCACCGGATGATAATAGTGGCTCGAGTGTGTTGTCCCCAAGAGGTGCTTCAAGCCGTTCCACCAGTTCAGAATAGTGGCTCAGGAGCGTTTTGCCCTGAGAGGTGTAAGATCCGTTCCACCGGATGATAATAGTGGCTCGGGTGTGTTGTCCCGAGAGGTGCTTCAGACCGTTCCACCGGTTTAAGAATAGTGGGGTCCCTGAACTCATCATAAATAAATAAAATCGGATGTAGTAATGATTATTATCAGATTGTTGGATTGGTGTTATTTAGCATGCGATCGTAATTTTTGGTACGTTTGTATCTTATGTGTTGTCATGTATAGTAATGTACTCATAAGTATGAATCTGTGATCCTATGTTTTATTGTATGAAATAAATGTATAATTGAGCATGAGAATTGTAAGCTAGAGTCTTTCATATCTTATATGTTTCATGTTTCCTTCCATGAGTTTGGTAGTATTGGCTTACTCAGTACCGGACCCGTACTGATGCTACCTTGTTTGAATGGGTCATGTGATGATCCACTGATGGTGGGGAGCAGACCTCTTGTGCAGGTTTAAGATCGAATACTGTTTTGGGGTGGAAGGCTTGACTTGAGAGAGTAGACAATCCGGAATTTGATCCGTCAGGATTTGTCTGGTTTAACTGTATTTATTTTTGGAAGTTTCAAGTATTGTATTTAAAATTCAAGGGTATTGTAATTAACTTTTAATTTATCGTACTCTGATAAGCTTTTAAAATTCGGATTTATTTCACAGGTTCCGCTGATCAATTCAGCGATGATTTTATTTAGTGAATTGATTCACTTGCCATCTGCCTATGGATATCTCCTTGTGGGAGTTTATCCTTACGGCATTGATGTTTAAAGTTTTGCTTGACAGGTTTTAGCCTTTCATCTAGCATAAGATAGATGGTGGAAATTTATCTTGTGTTAGATGTGGCGGTAACATTCCCCAAATTCTCTCCTAGCTTCCGCTTTATCCTTTCAAAAAAAAAATTCAGGAGTGAATTTTGGGGGTGTTACAAGCACTACTTTGTTGCAAAATGTGTAAATGAACTATTTACAAAAACTAAAATGATTAACCAAAACTAGGAGAAGATTGGGAAGATATTATTTATTTTTATTAAATTTATTTATTGGAATTGTTGTTGCACAAATCTAAGGTAGGGATTGTAATACCCCTATATTTTGGTTAACCTGACTTATTTAGAATTAGTATCGGCAAAGATTAAATTCTATTAGTTTGATAATTTGTTATGCCTTTGTAGAGTTTTGAAACTCTAGTTTTGTTTTTAAAATGTTTAGTTCATGACTCCTTATCATTTCTTACAGATTTGTGTCCAGTAAAACTTGCGAGCTACTTTTAGCATCTAAACTATTTTCAAAGTATTCTTTTATGTAGATATTTGAGGTCCTTACATTTTTCTGAGCCAAGTATGATTTTTTAAAATATCAAAACCAAGTTATTGACAAAAAGGCAGTATTCATCACTCTAATGGGTCTTTATCGTGTGTTTTATGCCTTGTTAAGCCTCTTCTAGTTATCAAAATTTTATGAAACTTTTGAATCATCTTATTTTAGTATTCTTGAGCTAAATATGATTCAAAAATATTTAATTGTTATTCATATTATTTTTGGAATTTTTTAGATATTATTAGATACATTTACATCACCTAAATTACATTTCTCTATCTCAATTATTATCCAGACATTATAAGAATGCACGTGATCCATTAATTATTGATAAGAACTCATGATAACCTCTCATTTTTCCCCATTAATTTTGTGCCTTCCTCCTTGGTGGTGATCAATTTGGTTTTCTCTTCTTTGATAGATATTTTGCATATATTTCGAATGTTAGCAATTTTTTATTCTTTCTTTCTCCTTCACTCATTTCTTTTATGCAATGGCTTAAGGAGAGACGGCACTTCTATTACTCTCCATGTGGCACAACCTTAGATCTCTTAGTAGCCAAATTTGTTTTGGTTTCCTAAATAAAATTACCATTGTAACCTTATGTCTTTAACTTAATCTCTAAGAATTCTAACTTAGCAAACTTTATCATTTTTCTTTCTTTCCTTTCTCCTCCCATCACCAAAACATCTCCTATTCCTTTCTCCCTAAAATTGTGTGGCCTTCATGGCCTAATACCACCATTGTTGAAGCTTGATTAAGCTTACGAACTTTAAGAATAAGATCCTTAACAGTCTCCCTTCAATTCTCTATTATTTGATTTTGATTTTATGAGCTTATTTCCATTATCTTTTATATCGTTGTTCTAGGTTTAATGATGCAGGATCATCCCCAATTGATGATCATAACCTAGTTATTAATTTGTTCAAGTTTGAGAACCACAAAACCCTTCTTACTTGGATAAATTAATTTCCTATGAAAACCTAGCCATGCAAACCATTCTCCTTTTTGTCCAGAACCCAACCAAAAAAAAGGCACCCAAAGCCATGTTTTTAGCAAACTTTTTCCTCATGCTTAAACCTTATTTCTCTTAATATTTTTAAACCCTCACTTTCTTCTCATCTTTTAGTTGTTATATAATTTTAGAACAGCAAAAGCTAGCAAGATTTAAGTTGGATCTCATATGCATCAACTTGGTATCAGAACTTAGGTTGTTTTAATTTGCGAGGTATCTTTGCCTTCTCATCAACCTTGTATAAACCAATCACACACACAAAAATTTATCATTCCCCCCACTCGAAACCTAACCTATTTTTCTCCTCCACAACCGATTCTTTTTCTCTAATTTTAAACTTTTATTCTTCAATGAGAGACTAACCATTGCCAAGAGCATTGAGTCTTGAATAAACAAACAGCTTGAGAAGAGATAGAGCTATTGAGTCTCTTCAAAATGATATGAGAAGATTACTTGATATCTTGGAAACTCTAACTCAAAATACAAACCGAAATCATCCTAGAAGAAACCCCCTCCCCAATTCAAGAACCAAATGAATTATTTGAAGTTGAGGAAAGTGAAAGAGTTTTAGACTCTTCCTCAAGTGATTCCTCTATGGAACCACGAAGGGGGAATCAAAAAAAAAAGGAGATCACTTTCACGATGTTAGATTTGAGGTTCCGAAATTTTAAGACAACCACGATCCTAAAGATTTTCTAGAATGGAAATTGAGATGTAGTAGGTTGTTTGAGGATAAGGGTTATACTGACACCAAAGCCTTTAAGGTGGAAATTATTAAGCTCAAATTCCATGCTTCTTTAGGGTGGGAGAGTGTAGTTCATAAGAGGATAGGGAAGGAAAACCTAAAGATTAAGTCTTGGATGAAAATGAGGACATTGATAAAGAAAAGATTCCTTCCTCCTTCTTTTACTCAAGACTGGTACAACAAAATGTCCTATATGAAACAAGGGTCATTGAGTGTAGAAGAATACATTAGAGAGTTCGAAAAACTCTCTATGAGTAGGGAAGGCAAAGGGTCCTAGACCCAACCTAGACTCGCCTCATTTTTCACGGGTCTAGGTCCATAATATTTGGACCTAACCCAGACCCATTTAGTATATATATATACACTAATATTATGTTTTTCATCTTTATTGTAATCATTTATGAAACCCTTATTCATTTCTTTAACTATATTTATACGTATTTATTTTATAAACATTATGTATAATATTTTATTCCAAAAGCATTGAACACTATTTAAAAAGTTAAAGTAACCATTTTAAAATATTTATCTTTTTACTGAAGAAATTTTTTTAACAAAAAAAATACATATTAAGATATATAAAATAAAAATGTATTTATATTTACATAAATTATTTAAAAAGTTTAAAAATAGTCGGACCTATTTAGGACCTGTTTACCCGCTATACTAGGTGGGTCTGGATCTGAGTCTGAACTTTTGATACCTAATGTATTTGGGTATAGGTAATATAAATGGGTCTAGGTTTGGGTTTGGTCAAACCCGATCCATTATCATCCCTATCCATGAGACTCGGTTTGGATGAGTTAGAAAAGTATACTATGTCTCGTTTTCTTAGAGGTATTGGGCAAGACATTACTAGGAAAGTGGAGATGCATAGATACTATACCTTAGATGAGTTTTTCATCTATCCATCAAGGTAGAAAAACACAAAATAGAGAAGAGGATTGTGAGGCATGGAGGTCCAAATAAGGGTTTTAATACTCTAAAAAAAATTAATCTAAAAGATAATATTTACCCTTTATTTGAAATAATTTAATATTAAACTATTAATTTAATTATTTTGTGGACCTTTGATTTACAAAAATAGATAGAATTATTTAATAAATTAATATAAATATTTTTATCATTTTATCTTACCCTTTTATCTTAATAAATTTCCAAACCCATTTTACCAAAATTATTTACTTAAATTAATACTTTAAATTTTGGATAAATTAATTTAATAATTTTCCATTAGCCTAATTTCTAATTCTAACTCCAAAAAATAATTTTGTTTTTATTTTTCTCCCTTTTCCTTTTTCCTTTTTCCTTCCTTTTCCTTCTTTTTCCTTTTCTTCCTTTTCTTCCTTTCCTTTCTTCTTCTCCTTTAGGTCAGCCCAACCCTCTTCCTCTTTTCTTTCCTCCTTCTCTACCGAGCTAGCCCAACCGCACCACATTCTCCCTCTTCTTTCTTTTCCTTCCTTCCATTTCCCTTTCCTTTGGGCTAACCCACCTCCTCCTCTTCTTTTTTCTTTTTTTTTATTCTCAACACCCCCTACCTCACCCTACTTGAACCCCTTGCAGCTCCCCTTCCTTTCTCCTTCCTTTCCTTTCTTCCTCTTCTCCCTCCCTTCTCTACACCCTCTTTCCATAGCCACCACGACCCCTGAGCCACTATACTTCGACCTCCAACCACCACCTGCACCCTACCTCACCCTTGCACCCAATAGCCAACCCAACACCCCTCCATCACTCTTCTCAACCCTCTTACCCAAGCCCCCTTCATCCATTTTCTCCCTTCTCCTCACCCCTTTCGTGCCTTGCATGGCATGCTCACGTTACATGAGTAGCGTGAGTATGCTGCCTAATTTTGAGTATAATCTTAGCTAATTTTGAGGTATAGTATAGTTTGTTAATATTATATATTTAATAAGTATTGTTAATAAAAATCCTTCTTTTACTTATCTTATAATAATATGTTACTTGTAACATTGTTTTAGGTACAATTTTTACTAATGGAGCTTAAGTATTTTCAGCTGGGATACCAGTTAAGTTTGGGTTTTTGTTAGAAATAATAAAATTGTTACACCCACTAAAATGTACGGATTATCGTAAGTTAGCATATTAGGGTTTTGGTATGTGTTTTGTGTGAATATAATGTGTTACTAATCATCTCATGATTGTTAATGTTACATTAAAAATTAGGAAGAAAAGCATGCTATCTTGTATGTGATGTGATATGTGTGAAAATGGTGATTGAGAAAGGAGTTGCTGTGGATAATGTGTGGTATGTGTATATACCTGCTATGATAAGTAGGTATGGACATTTGTGGTGAAAATAATGCTAATATAAGCCCTAGGGGTAATTCGGTCATTTGGACACATCATAATATTTAAACCTAAATAAGAGGCCTAATGTGTTATATTTAATGCTAAGAATGGATATGGGAGTTTGGCGGAGTATAAATATAAATATAAGTGCTAGTAGAAATATCAATATCAATATTTATGACCTAAGGGTAATTTGGTAATTTTACTGTATGGTGTGGATTGTCTTAATAAAATTACATGATAAGTATTATGTGATGTTGAAAATGATGATAGGGGTTTTTGGCATTAAGAATACATGTTCCATCATGAAAAATGGTATTTTATGTTCTACGGGTATTTTAGTAATTTACATGTTCAATGGGAGTGACCTACATAAATATGCATAGTAGGTGATAATTAGTGTTAATAATAATAATAAGGGTTTTGTGATTTTAATAATCCATGTTGGGTATAAATATCAATATTTTATGCACTAGGGGCAATTTAACAATTTTGCACATAAAATAGGCATGATAAGTAACAAATGGTGCTAAGTAGGCTAATAAGGGTCTTGTGGTGTTAATAATGCATGTTGGGCATAAATATTAATATTTTATGACCTAGGGACATTTTAGTAATTTTGCATATAAAACAGAGGTTGCTCAAATAAACATGCATGATAGGTGATAATTGGTGCCTAATAATAGGGGTTTTGTGGAGTTACTAACACACGTGGAGTATGATTATTAATATTAAATGACCTATGGGCCTTTTAGTAATTTTGCAAGTAAGAATGGTATTTTGGTAATTTTACAAGTAAGAAGGGCATTTTAGTAATTTTGTAAGTAAGAAGGGACATTTTGTTAATTTTGTCGGCAAGATAGGGATTAGTCTAATAAACATGCATGCATGGTAATTTTATAAGTAAGAAGGGAATTTTAGTAATTTTGAGGTTAGGCTAATAAGCATACATGAAGGGAATAAATTAATGCTAAGTGTGATAATAGGGGTTATGGCCTTATTATCACCTATTCAAGCATGATCATGAA
Organism: Tamarix austromongolica; assembly: GCA_039764185.1. Lineage (NCBI taxonomy): Eukaryota > Viridiplantae > Streptophyta > Magnoliopsida > Caryophyllales > Tamaricaceae > Tamarix > Tamarix austromongolica. The sequence continues at coordinate 57,632,619 of CM077808.1, read as the reverse complement.
TATTATAAAGCTTAGGGGTATTCTAGTAAATTTGAGTGTATCACAATGAGTATGCATAGTCTAGAGGTAAATTGGTAAGTTAGGGTGTGATATGATGTTATTCTCATAATCATGTAAGGGGTACCTTAATTGTTGATTATGAACGAGAATGTGTGTTGGTTGTTCTAAAAGTGCATGTTAGGGTTTATGTGTAAAATGATCATTTGGTGTGTAGAGTACTTTAAATTCATAATCAATAGTATAATTATGCTGTGATAAGCTTTTATGGCATGTTGGTAAATAAAAAACAAATTATATGATGGAAGTGGATGATAAAGAGATAGCTTTAGCCCTAGGGGCATTTTGGTCATTTTAACCTAAGGTGCCTAAGTATGAGTGATGGAACTTAGGATGGCCTTAGTGGACTACTTAAGTTAACATTAACAATTATCCTGTTATTGACTACTTCATAAAAATGGAAACAAATAAAAATGGTTAAGTATATGACTAATGTATTTCTCATGGTCATCTTAATTAAGACACTAATACTTAAAGTGAAAAACTTTGAGATAGGGAATCGTGGTTCTTTAAGGGTCGCTACCCTAAAGACGTGGTTTAACTCACGATTATCCTGGATTTTGTTGGTGTGCCTTAGTGCCCCAGCCCGACGCTACATCTTACTATATTTAGCTCTACGGACCTACTTAGGGGGTATGCATACTTATAGATTAGTTATCCTTGTCAATAGGGTATTGTGTGTCTTCATGCACCAGTGCGACTAGGATACATTTACATTATTGGGTTGATAATCGATAGGATAGTGTGCTACTCTTATGCGCCAGTATGACTAGTGTACATTTGTGTCTCCAAGTTCAAGATCTCCCCCTCGAGTTAATAAATGGAATTGTGTGATAATTAAATGGAAAGACACTAATCACTTGCAGTAGAACACCACGTAGGTCAGGACTGTGTGTAGTATATGTACCAGTCTATTGGTTATAATAGTGGTCAGGAGCGCTCTACCCTTAATTATATCATTTTTCAGTCCGCCTGTTATAATAGTGGTCAGGTGCATTCTACCCTGAATTATATCATATGTACCAGTGCACCGGTTATAATAGTAGTCAAGAGCATTCTATCCTGGATTATATCATATGTATCGGTCCACCGGTTATAATAGTGGGGTCCCTGAACCTATGTGGATATAATTCAAAAGATGATTGATGTCTAATTAATGGCTTAAGTCCATATGATAATGAAAGAACTGTTATGACCTACTGATGTGATATGGTAGCAACCTTAGGGCCTACCGAGGCAGATTGAGTTTGGTATTGTGTTAATGGGCCTATGGTCTTGCCTTTGAGATAAGTGGATGTTGTATGGTTGAGTTTGTTAGCTATTTAATTATGTTACAAAGAGCATCGCTTGGATGCTCCCTTGGTAAGTTATGTTATTTCTAAGTGAATGAACCTTTGTGACATATAATTTCGACGCATGTGGCCATTCTAATGAGTATTTTATTTTAGTGTGTTGCATGCAGGCCCTACATATTAGTCTTGTATAAGGATTTACTCAGTACCGTAGTACTGAAGGGTTCCTTTTGTGGGCCCTTACTTATTCAATAGGTAGTAGCCTTTGTAAGTTAGCTCACAAGTGTTATTCAATCTACTCTCGGATTAAGAGTATAGGACTATCCAGGGAGGTTTCAGCCTTTTCCTTAAAACTTTTATACTCCCTTATTTAATTATTCTATTCTCTAACCACTACTAGTGGATTTTATTTCTTGTAATTTAACTATCGTGCTACTCTATTTTATGAATGTATTTTGGTTTTGTGTATAGTGCATTTTCAACCTTACCACTTGGTATCGGAACAGTGAAGGGAAACCGGTACTAAGCGTGGCAGTAGCATCCCTGAAATTTATCATTTTGCTTCCGATTATAATTTTAAAAATAAATTTTTTTTAGTAGTGAATTTTAGGAATGTTATAAAGGTGCCAGCACAGCAAGGGAGGTTCCCCCACCCTTCAAAAACCCTTCCACACCTTTAACAAAAGATATGAGAAGAAAGGGAGTGGCGGTTGAAAGCAAGTCCAAGAATGGTAGGTGTTTTAAGTGTCAAGGGTTAGGACACTATCAAATTGAGTGTCCTAATAAAAGAGTAATGACCATGATAGATTTGGAGGATGCCAACTAAGAGGAGGATAGTGAAGAGGAGGAGATAGCCACAACCTTGGATGGGGAAGAAGAGTTTGCACCACCGTACGTTGGGGAGTCTTTGATGATTAGGAGGGTGTTGCATACCAGGGAGGCCGAATTTTATGATTCGCAACAAGATAATATTTTCCAAACCAAATGTACCATACTTGGGAAAATATGCCCTCTTAGGAATTTGTGATAATGTTGCATCTTGCATCTGTAATACTCCAAAATTTGCTTAGCCTAATCATGTATTATTAGCAACCTAATTTGATTCTAACCTTGAGAATCTTATTTTAGTCCTAACCTAATTTCTTAATCCAGAAACTTTAAAAGAATCTGAAACCTTAACTCGGATAAATCGTAATTCGTAAACTGAAATCAAAACTTGCGAAAATTGTCGCTAATCTAAACTCACCTAAACTAATCCCTAAATATTTTTCTCTTTTTCCCTTTTCTTTTTCTTTTTCCTTTCTCTGGTCTTCTTCTTGTGCCATAATACCTAACCACCTCTTCTACAATTTTGCAACTTACACCTACATTAACCATCACTTTCACCATCGCAACCCCCATCATCATCCATCACCTTTCTTCTTCTTCTTCTTCTTCTTCTTCTTCTTCTTCTTCTTCTTCTTCTTCTTCTTCTTCTTCTTCTTCTTCTTCTCCTCCTCCTCCTCCTCCTCCTTCTTCTTCTTCTTCTTCTTCTGCTTCTTCTTCTTCTTCTCCTCCTTCTTACGTAACATGCACACTCACCATCACCATCACCTACATTTTCACCCCAACACTCCACTATCCCTCATTGACTTTCCACTCTACTCTTATTTGCCACCCCTTATGTCTCCCTCTACACCCTATACATTTTCTTTTCTTCTCTTTTGTCCATTCACACACATGCCCATGTGCACACACACACACACACACACACACTCTCTCTCTCTCTCTCTCTACACATTGTCCCTTCTTCCTCTTTGTTTGACCTTTTGTGTCAAAAAGCCATTGTTGGAGCTCCCTATTCTTTCTCCTTTGCTCCTTCTCTTTTCTTCTTCTTCTTCCTCCTTCTTTCCCCTATTTTTAGCCTACGCATCACCATCTCCACCACTATGCACCACCACAGCCCCCACTCACCGCCCTTTGGGTAGTGAACTGACTACCAATGTCACCCTAACCTTTCCCAACACTATTGTTAGCTGTCGCCGCTGACCACCGCCTCTTTTTCCTTCTTCTTTCTCTCATCCATTGTATTTTTATAAAATGCACAGCCTACACACGACCATGTAACACTAAAATTTCCTATCGCACACCCGTACAACCTAGCACAGCCTACCCGTGTACCTTCGCACGCCCGTGCACGTATGTTTAACTTATTACCTGTTTATCCAATGATAGCGCATGGACATGCCACTTTGCATCGCCTAGCCATGCGTAATTCTTCCTCTTAACTTGGGTGTGCACCACCTGCAGCACAGTCGTGTAGCCCCCATTTATTGATTGTGCACCCCTATTTTTACCCCCAAACTTTGTCCAACTACCACCGAATTTTTACCATATGTCCACCACACATTCTACTACACATTCACACATCTCAAGCTTCCATTTAACTATTATTATTTCCATTTTTACCCTCTTTATCTTAATTGCTCGTTCGATTAATCTCTTTGAGCTTAATCATGAATTTTATTGTTTTTCGTAGGTGGTATTCTGATAGCTTTGGAGGAAGAAGTATAGGATTTGTGTGCTTAGAGACCAGTGCCCTAGTTGGTAAGGATGCTAGTCGATGTTTAGAATTTTGTGTTAATTACTTGTATGGTTATGTGTGTTTTTATAATATCGATGCTTTACGATTTAATATATGTTGTTCATGATATGTTGTGATATATGAATATTATGTTGGAAGGAAGTGCTAATGGGTAAGAAGTATAGATGTGATATTGTTATACTAATGATATAATTTTGAGAAATAAATCGTATGACATAAAATACAGGAAAAATGAGTTTTACTAAGTGGACATAAGAATTTTCATGAGATATGATGATAATTTATGGACTTAGAAAATAATATGTGAGGAAGGTACAAGATCTTATAAAATAAAGGTTTTTATTTGTCCTTAAGGGTAAATTGGTCATTAAGTGATAATAAGGCAAATTTAGTGTTTTATGTGTAAGGTGGATTAAAATATGATAATGATATCATGAAAAATGCTTGGAAGTATTACCGTTTGTTTTGGAGTCCTTCAACGAATTAATGGTTAATTAGGGCATATTATTTTATAATATTAATATCATTATTTCATGTGTAAATTAGAGGTTATTCAAATTCTTAATACGTTGTTAATATTTAACCTTATGAAGTTATCTATTGAAATCGGTAATAATGTAAATTTAATGGGAGGTATTATGACAAATCTATGAAATTAGAGTTTTGGAGATTTCTGTGAGTAATACATCGGGATAAGATTATTAATGTATGTGTATAGGAACTAGATAGTGCATTATGGGTATGATAATAATGATAATATTCGGGAGTGACTTATTGTAAAATATGGATGAATAGTCGAGATGGGAGAATGAATGCTAAAGGGAGTGTGATTAGGGTTTGAAAAGGGCTTAAGGACTTGGACCCATGCTATATGTATATTCGTTTTGATGTGTTCGTTGCATGAGAATTTACATTGAAGAAGACACTAATCACTTAAAGTAAAAGAGTACAGGAGTAGGGCCAAGATGATCTATTTATTTATGTGTGTGCATATTTCCGTTCCACTGGGAAAAATATTAGCTCAGGAGCATTTTACCCCGATGTTTTTAATCTTTATTCCACCAAAAAATATAGGGGCTCAGGATTGTTTTGTTCCAAGAAGGTGATGTTTTTAATCTTCGTTCCACCGGAAAGAAAAGTGCCTTGGGAACATTTTGTTTGGATAAGATGCTCTAGTCCGTTCCACTAGATTAAAAGGGTTTTTATCCATTTATGGGTAAAAGTTGATATATTAGGTTTGATTTTTTATTTGGAACATTTTTAACGGGTTTTTGTATATTTAATTGTAATAATACTTTTAATGAGAATAGTATTTTAGCATTAATAATAGTTTAATGTTTAATGTAATTATTCTTCAATGTTAATAGTTATTGATGTATATAGTGCATTAACATGAATAATATCTTTCTTGACTAGTGATTTTATAGTTTTTTAGTAAATGGTAATTGCTGGTAATAAATTTTTAATTTTTAGATTTAAGCTTCTTAGTATAAAACAATATTTTTTTTGGATTGGGTGTATTTACTCAGTACGTTTGTCCTAAATAAATTATTTTTTAGTGATTTTAGTTGTAGATGATCTGTATATTGTTGGAGCTTGAGTTGAAATAAGAGAGTATGAATTTTTCGATGTTTTGGTATGTGTTGGAACTTCCTAGTTTTTGGTTTCAATCGATGTAATTCGACTTTGTAACTCTATGTTAAAATTTTATAACATAGAGAGTTTTACCTTTCGTAGCATCTCATATATATATTTTTTTATTTTATGTTTTCATGCCTACCTTACATCTGTCATGAATTAGATGAACACATGCATCTCTTCTGATGATTAGATGTGGCAATAACATCCCTTATATTTTATTTTTTTTCCTTCCTCATTGGATTTTTAAAATAAAAAATTTCAAGTTGAAAAAAAATAGGGGTAGGTATTGAGATCCAATGCACTAGCTGCTAGAGATAAGGTTAAGGTGAATTTGCAAAGTGAAATAAGGGAAATACCTTTCTTGTCCACTGTTGACAGCTGAAAACACCATACTCGAGCAAAACCCTAATCTTAGGTCTCGTTTAATGTGAATGAGGTAGGACAAAGAAATACTTATTAGGAAGTATGAATTTTAAGGTCATTCTGTATAAAGTGAAAATGTCAAAAGTAAGTTTGTCTTCTTTTTAACTTCTCTCCTATGTATTTAATAAAAGAACAATCTATTAGGGTATAGGATTGTTGACAAACGGAACTGGTTTGCTAACTAACTCGACCATAGCCATTAAGGCCTCAAATCGACTCATTTGTTTAGGTAAATAAATTAATAATGAGTGTTAATTTTAGGTCGGTTTAAACTTGAATCATAGTATATTTGGTTCGTTTATTCACGAGTTGGCTCAAATTTGGCTCAAGATTGACTCATTTGTTAGCTCATTTATATAAATGAGTTGAATACTTAATGAGTAGTTAATCCAATTATATAAGTTGATTTAACTTTCAAACGAGACGATCAAACCACTAATCAAAATATGATAAATTAGTTGATTTGGTTCATTTACATTAAACGAACTGAGATGAATAACTCACTAACCTTTTCGAGTCGAACTCGTTTGACTCATTTAAAATTGGAATTGATCTCAAACTTTAAAAAAATCTAAACAAGTCGAACTCGAACCAAATAGCGTTCGACTCGATTCAATTTATCAACAATACTCCCCTAAATGCACAGCACTTCCTCTCCTTATTTTTCTTACATTACAAAATAATAATGATAATAATAAATTAACATAACTCCCTATCTTATTTTATTAGATAACCCAATGACAAATGCATGATTTCCTCAATCACACACTTCCGGTAAATATGTTTATGAAATATCCAGCTCGCTCGGTGAGTCATGTTGTTATGTATGCCAAACATCTAACTTTCATCAAACAGAAATAGCCTGGTCTGAAACTATCTCCGTATCACCATATGAAATAGCGATATCCTAAACGTCATCCCCAAATCTATCTTCAAGACAGCTCCCTCCAATACTGAAAGGCACCAATAGCAATAGTATATACTAGCTTGTTTTTACAGGTTCGTAAGCGAATCTGACCCCACCAACCTAAATTTTGTGCTCGTAAATTTTCTCTGGCATAGGTATTTAGCAAAGCCACGGATAGTATTACATCCAGACTTAACCAGGGACAAAAACAAGGCCCTGAAACAGAATTTCAACCGCCAAAGTACAGGCTGAATTCATAATCCGTAACATACAACTAACATGCTGGTGCAGAAAACGAAGGCATCATCCTCGCAATATCCATCAAAATTGAACACAGTTTATAGCTTACAGCGTGGAAAGCCAGGTATAAACCGAATGTGGCTCCAACTATACAATCCTCTTTCCAAACCAAATATTTATATTTGATTTGATTTCGGAGAAGGGGTAAATCAAGATAGAAAGAGAAGAAAAAGACGGGAACAAAACAAAGTTCCTCCTCATGTGGGACTAAATTCTTAGAGCCTCCCTACTAATTCCAACGCCTTCAAGACCCTTTTTACCTTGTCCTGCTGTGACCGGATTTCCCATCTGCATCATTGCCACAAACTCGCTGTAGTCTATGCGCCCATCCTGCGATCAATTGAATAGATAACATAACGTGATTTGTTGGGAATATAAAGAGACGCATGACGAACATATGAAACCACTGATACAAGCCGTCATAGATTTAAATAAAATGAAACGCACACATACGCACGCATTCTTGATTGGAAGATCTCTACCCAGTTGCACCCACATCAGATAACTCAGAAATAGACTCACATCATTCACCATGATTGCAGCATTCAAGCTAATAGAGGTTGCCAATTGTACCAACTTTATAATACAGATTAGAAATAAAGGAGAGACCGAAATCCCAATCCAATTGTACAATTGATTTCTCCAAATATATGAGATAGAGATCTATTCATACAGCTTTCGGCTGGTGTAAGAGATACATGCTAAGTCATACCATTTCATATGTATTCCCTAAATAAACAACACAAGGAAATGAGAAGAAAAACCAAGATTTATGTAGACTTAAAATAAATAAAAAAAAGGATTGTATAGAAAACATGACCAACAAAAGGGTAGAACCATAAGAAGGAATAGATAAACCGGACAAAGCAACCAGAATTCCCAAGGCCGATATGTTAGCCACCTGATATAGATGACTTTTAATTTTATATATTATTATTTAAATCATATGGTATTATAAACTGTAATAAAAAGGTAAGCGCGCATTTTTGAAACTTACAAAAAAGTATCACGTCACATCGGCTCATATGAATAATTAAAGTGCCAAACAATGTTCACACGTAAACCCTAACAGTTCTAATGTGGAACCTCCTTGATGACGAAGCAGTGTCAAAATATTGTTTATACTTTCTAGAATGTATTGCAGCAGAATACTCTATGACATTACATAAGCTTCTGGGTATTTGTTCTGCTTTGGAGCATTTGTCTTTCCAGTTAAATTATTAAGGGCAGTAATATCAAGTTTCCAACATTCTGTTCTCTCTTTTTTCTTTTTTCCTTTTTTTTTTACCAAAACAATGAAATTCAACATTTTGTATGAGAATAAAATTATTGTGCTGTAAAGTAAAGCAGAGTACTTACGTTGTCTTGATCGACTTCTCGAATCATATCTTCCAAGTGTACATCACCTATTCCAAACTCCTCACATGCTTGTTGAATCTCATCGGCAGTGATATAACCGCTGCCATCCTTATCAAAGTACGAAAAGGCTGCCAGAAGATGATCTTCCTTTTGTACTTTGTTCAGATGCAATGTTGCAGCTATAAACTCTCCATAATCAATAGTTCCGCTATTATCAACATCAGCCTACCATCACAGATCACATGGAAAGAAAGGGGAAGATCATTGCAAACATTATTTATCAACCATATTCCAACAACATTCGACCAACAGGCAGGCATTCTATCTTTCCATATAGCCAGACAGATTGCACAAATGCAATTATCATCTTTTTCCAGATGTCGACAAAGATGAAAAGATTGGAGCAGGAATAAGAAAAAATATTGAAAGCTCCTCTATTACAATGCAACTCGAGGCTTTATCATGGTACACAGATCATAGAGATATGGTGTCCAATCCTGATCAACTGGGAGTGAGAGGCTGACAGAACTTTCTCAAGGCTGAAAGAAAAGATGTCACTATAACACTAGTTTTGTTAGTTCCTCCATACACTATTTTCTTATCCTTTCATTTCCCTTAAGTTTTGGGTTTTGAATAAGGTCGATATCCCAGCACATGTTAGAAAACATCAGCATTGCACTCTAGTTGTTACAATCTTCATATCATTCAATCAAGCGAGTTCCCTTGTTCCCCGGTCCCAAGGGAAGGATTTCATGGCATTCATTTCAATATATACTCCATGAGATTGTCCACTGTAATGCAAATAGACAAAGACTACATATTTTGGAATTATCATATGCAACCCACAGTACAACTCAGAATAAGGGTTTGCTCACTACTGTCTTATTTTGCTAGGGATGGCAACAGGGTGGGGCAAGGCAGGGCAGAGATAGGGATGCAGCTGGTGCAATACTGTACAACTCAGAATATGTGAGAATGGAGGATATTTATGGAGTATGGAGGGTAACGTGGAGGATATCACTGTTTTTTTCACTTATTCACTGGTGCACAGAATTTTCTAGTTACTTCAATTATCACAGGCAGTTGCTAGGTTGAATGTAGGACAATCACGTCTCTATCCACTATTGTCCCAGGTTCCTAATATCTCCCGTGTTTAATTACTTTCTTCTTGCATCATGAGCAGAAACAATACAACAGTAAACTCAAGCAAAGTTAAATGGAGCTGGTGTTACTTTGCTACTAACCCATTACTCAATATAAGTCAATTCAGATTGCAATGTCTGCTGCCTAGTCAAAGATTCAAGTTCGAGAAATAACTTCTGCATTAACTGGTACTTACTGCTTGCATAAGATCATAAATTTCAGACTCCTTGAGATTAGCACCAACTTTTTCAAGACCAGCCTTGAGTTCTTCATAAGTAATCTGACCACTGTTATCCGCATCTATCATCTTGAACATTTCCTTCAGGCCAGCTATCTCTTCTTCAGATAGGCTGTTAGCAATGACCTGCAATGACCAAAAAGAAAAAAAGAAAAAAAAATCATCTGTTATTTCAAATAAGAAAAAAGACACCAAGACCTGAGGAATTATTTTGACAAAGAAAAGGGAAAAAGTAAGTATCAGGCAAAGAGTGAAATCACTTTCCAATTAAGCTTCCAATTTTCGCACCATAAAATCTGTGAGTCATACTCGTTGATCATATATGCACCAACAAGGGGGTGAATAATGTTCCTGAATAACAGACTAACCATTAAAGCCATCTTCTTGAGTTTGTTCATGGCCCTAAATTGCTTCAATCGACTCAAAACAGCAGAATCAAGAGGTCTGTCTGGAGCTACACCATCAACTTGTACCCATGGATGGCCTGCAGGGAAAAAAGCAATTTATGCACAATGAAAAATAAGCCCAAAAGCCCCCTCTTCCAAGATAACAAGAAGTTTACATCCCTCTTCATCTGGATGCAATAGATGTGCAAGTAACATTATGCAGCATGTAAAGAGAAAATTGCACATTTTCCTTTAGAAGAATGACAATGCCCCCTTCCCCCACCCCCCACCCCCAAAAAAATTTAGTGATAAGCCCAACGAGTACATCAATTATTTGACTACAGCCTTCATCTGTAATACTAAAAAAATGAGGAGAATTCTAGGTAGACTGTAAATAGTAGAAACAACAAGAGATAATTCATCTAAAGCTCACATAAAACTTCATGTGCTGTAAGCCGCTTTCGAGCATCACGGACAAGCATTCTCCTAACTAGATCTTTAGCACTTTCTGAGATGCTGGGCCAAGGATCTGACGTAAAGTCCAGATCACCATGGAGTACCTCTTCAAAGATCCCTTGCTCCGTTTCTGCACATTGTTACCAAGTATAAGGTTAGACCGTTGGAGTAATTATCTGCATGCAAGTTGGCACAGAAAATATATAAAAAGTATCACTTACCTGCCCAGAAAGGAGGAACACCACTTAAAAGGATATACAATATAACTCCAGCACTCCAAACATCTGCTTCAGGACCGTAACGCTTGCGCAAAACTTCAGGAGCAACATAGTAGGGGCTCCCAACGACATCAGTAAATTGTTCACCTAAAAGAAAATAACAACAGCATGACATAAACAAATGAGATCCAAGATACAGATCTGCAAACAAATATAATCTCACAGATGAAAATGTATTAAGCTTTATTCAAGAAAATTTGACTTCAGAGCTTAGTAAGCAATAGAAATCTAATTGCTCCAGCACAAAACTTAGCAAGTTTCAACCAATGTCCAGAATAACCAGTCGTGCCAAAGTTAAAAATGGGCATCTCAATTGTTAAAACAGTGGAAAGAAATGCAGCTGGTTGATATAAATGAAAATAACAGCATATACGTTGTACATAAGTGCTTGTGTGCATGTGACAAGTTTGACACAGATCAAGTTCAATAGTGATAGGCGATAGCAATAGAGCAGAGAAATGAATACAGAAGCAATGCTTCAACATTCAAATCCAGCTCTCAACCAAAATCAAACTTATGACAATAATATATGAACCACGACTCTACAAGTTTAGTATGTATTTTGGCCACTGGATGTAAGACAAGGGAAGACCACACTTTTCACAACGGTAACACATAAGTTGCATCAGATAGTGTAATTACAGTTTGACCATTGAAAAGAATAATTTCTACACTTTCAGCAGCTTCAACAGACAATTTACAGTGAAGTGAATCAAATGTAAACATGGCGGAAAAAAAATTAAAAATAAATAAATAAAAATATGACAAACAGCATTAGTACAGATATTGTAACATGACTGATGACTTCTAGACATATGACATGGAAAGATGAAAAAAAATGACAATCAGAGGAAAAATTTCAGCATAACTCATAATAAGTATAGTAAGACTCATAGTGAGATTTGCAAAATAGGCTGGATTGGCCAAACGAGGAAATAACAAAGCCCTTAAAAAGCTAAAAACCTCCTATTGTAGTTATCGTCAGATACATTATTGGGTCTTGCAATATAAATCTCTTCTGCCATTTAGCAATTTTTGCGTGGGTGATTTTTATTTGAAGGTGGAATTTGAAACCTCCATCTTAGTCTTTCTAGGCCAATGTATCCTACTATCCTCAAATCACACCTCCGATCTATGCAAAACAGCTAAATCTTTTTCTACTATCTTGCTAATGATACATATTCCATATGCAACAATAGCTTGTAATCTACACTTGCAATCATTGGCGGGAGTAATTAAAGCTGGGAAATACCTGGCTTGAAGAATATGGATAGTCCAAAATCGATAGTTTTGAGGAGTGAATCCTCCTCGTTATCCACAAAAAGAAAATTCTCCGGCTTGAGGTCCCGATGCATGACTCCCAATGAATGACAGGCCTCCACAACTCCAACTATGATCCTAGTAAGTTCAGCTGCCTGTCTCTCAGTGTAGTGTCCTCGCTGGATGATCCTATCAAAAAGCTCACCCCCTTTGCATAGTTCCATGACAAGGTGAACCGCCACTTGATCCTCAAAAGACGCATTGATAGAAACAACATTTGGATGCCCTGCCAAATGGTGCATTATCTGAAGCTCCCTCCTAACATCCTCTACGTCATCATCTGTCAGCAGTTTCCGCTTTGCAATAGATTTGCAAGCATACTCTTTTCCGGTAGCCTTTTCCACACATAAAAACGTGGTCCCAAATTGACCTTGCCCCAATTTCCTACCCATGCTATAAAATTCCTTTATATTGCCAGTTTTCTTTAGCAGAACGGAATCTATGCGGAGCCCAGCACTGGGTGCTCTCTTAAACTGAAGTGGTTTCTTGGGTTTCGCTTGTTCAACAGGCTCAACTTCAACTCTTGGTATTGTCATTTGTACGGGAGGTTCATTCTGTGTAATTGGCACTTCAGGTTCTTTTGGAGCAGGAGGAGCAGATGGCGATGGGTTTGGCTCTGTATGATGATTGGACTCTCCATTAGCCACAGAAGAAGCATCATCGGCAGACGGGGTACGCCACATTGCCGCAGAAACTGTTTGCAAGAAGCCATTCCTAGAAATGCTGGGTCCTACACAAGTGTTTCCCATCTAGTCCAGCCCCAATCTCAATTGCCTTCCTAAATACCCTACTTCCTGAACATCAAGATCTAAAGGTTCTAATAATACTGAAAGTTCAACAAGATCCAATCTGGAGATCAGAAGTCCACAGATAGGGAAAGGAAAGTCAAACTCTTGAATTTAACAATAGCAGAAAAATCACTGACCTTGATAAGTTGTTTCGATGGTCTAGCTAACTATGAAAACTAGTAATACAAGATGAGGTAAGCAAATCAAGCTTAAATCAGCATCGAATAAAACGTATAAGGCAGCTCACGCAGGTTAGAAAATGACGCTGCTAGCAAATCAACATAATCATAAGCAGACTTGCATACCAGCATCAAAAAGCTTACACTACAATGGCGACCATTTAAGTGCATGAGATTTAACGAAACGATACAATTTTAGCTCAAACCCAGTAAAGTTCTCACAAAACCAACGCTGAAATTGTGAACTCGGGGCAGGGATCCAGTCAATAAGTTCAAAACAACATGGGCAAAATTTTCCAGCAAGATAGCAAGGGAATTTAACGAAGAGAAGAAATCAACAGGTAAGAACAGAATCAGTCAATATATGAAATTGTAAATATGTTGAATCAAGTAAAACCAATGAGGGGGGGGGGGGGGGGGAAGGTCGAAGGATGAGGGAAGAGGGAGAGAGAGGGACGCTTCCAGTTTATCAGGCCGCCCCACAGCAGCAATAAACGGCGAGATTTCTTCGGCCTCTGTTTTTTTATTAGCTATACTGTTGTATATGGTTCGGATGGCTGATAAAAAATTTTAAAATATTTAAAATTTTTGATATTTAAAAAAATATTAGATATATTTTTAATATTTGAAGTTTCAGATTATATAATAAATAATTTATCAGATATTTAAAATTTTTAAATAAATTATAAGTAAAAAATATTTTAAAAAAATTATTTAATTAATAAATAAAAAATTAATTTAATTTGAATTAATATAATCTAATAATATAATTTTAATATTATACTTTATTATATTTAATTAATAATTTTAAATTTTAGATAATTATTAAATATTCAATTAAAATAATAATTAAAAATATGAAATTTATTTACAATAAAAATTCATTTTAAATTATATATATATACGTGAGTATATAAAATAAAATTTTATAAAAAAAAATAATGTTTAGAAAGTAGGTGTGTGTGTATATATGTATATATATATAATTTATTGAATCGGATATTATTTATATTTGTCGGATAGAATATTTAATTTAAAAAAATAAAATAATTATTTAATATTTTAAATTGGATTAATTTGTATTTCGGATCAGATTAATACTGTTTTCCGCGTTTAATTTTCATTTTTTTAAAATAATTAAAGATTTTTATGGTTTCTTCTCGGCATCAGACCATCGATGTACAAATGTGGGGAAAACGCGTCTTCTTAGAAGACCAGCGACCGCGACAGCGGATGTCCGTCTGAGAATTACGTTTACTTTGTACTAAATTACTTAGGCTTGCACCCATGCACGGAGAACCATTCCACCCATACAAAAATTTAATATAAATAATTAGGCTGATAAATGACTAATTAGACAAATCTACTGTGTAAGAAAGTACTAATTAGTGACAACAAAGTGACAAGTAAAATATTTTTTATAATAAAAAAAATTTAACATCCAGATAGTCATAGTATAATAAATTTTGTAAAACTTTACAGAATAAAACTTTATCCGATAAAAATTATTCTAGTGATAAAAAATAAATTTTCAGTATCAGAATTTCTAAATTCGAATCTTCCTCTCATTTCTTAGTATTTCAATATATTTATAGTGTCACTATTTATATTATAATTTGTATTTATTTTTACGGATCCTATAAATAGAAAAAATAATATACAATTGGTAACTATTAAAATAATGATGTATAATTAATCATAATCGGCTAAAGGAGCACTAATATAAGTTTTGTCTCAACTAATATTAGTCGACCTTAAAAGGTCGGTTCAAAGAACAAGATTTAGCATAAAAAACATCTGGGTGTGCTTATCTTTGTCTAGAACTATTCTCAAAATAATAGCACATACCGATCCCTTGTTAGGTCGGTCATCTACTTATAATAAGGTACTTTGGTGTCCTCGACCTCGCTGTATTTTTCCTCTTTCTACTTCTCTCATTCTACCTCTCTATATATGAAATCTTATACTTATTTTAAAAAATTAAAAATCATAATACTACTTTCTCACTTTTATTATCTCCTCTCTCCACATATTTTTCCCCTCGACATTCTATAAGTTCAAACTACTAATCAAATATACCGATAACCCCTTTATCACTACATAACAACAATGGGAGCAATTATAAAATAGTTTCATATAACATAATACATTCGTTTCACAATACAACCCCCTACAAATTTTTGGACAAATAATAATTACATTGATTTATTTTAAAGTGTAATAGATTATAATACAAAAGTATTAGTGTTATATTATATGTAAGAGTATTTTCTTAATATTATTTTTTATCAATGTATATATATACACACACACATTACTGATCAAAGTTTATTTCAAAAATCCTAGAAGCATTATATGAAAAAAACACCTACTGTATACTTATCTATATCACATCTTCTTTGGTCTAATGGTAGTAGTGGTTGGCTCAACATGGTGTCTAAGGTTTAATGCATTTCAAGAAAATAACATTTATATAAATAATAAAAAAATCTTATCTAGTAATCTCATACGCTCAGTAGTCCAATATAATTTAGAAAACAATAAAAAACTTAGTCCTAAATTGTTAAAAATAAAAAATAGTGAAAAATTGTAACTCCCAATTATTCAAAGAAAAAAGTAAATATATCACTATGTTTGTAACACCCCAAATTTACTACTAAATTTTTTTTATTTAAAAAATTAAGCAGAAGCGAAATAACAAGACTTGTGAATTCTAGGGATATTACCGCCACTCTTAGTACCAGATCGGTTCACTCCTACCATTCCAATACCAAGTGCTAAGGCTAAAAGTGTAAAATACAATTTATAAGAAACTCAACCCATATTTAAATCAGAGTAGCATAAATAACATTTTACAAGGATAGAACCCACCAATGGTGGTTACAAAAATAACGATTACATTGAAACCAGGAATCTAAAAGAGAAAGAGTGAAACTGTAATTCCCCAAAATTTTAAAAAACCTATAATTTAATAAATAGCTTTTATTTGAAATATATTAGCTTTTTAAATTATTTAATTTAATTATTTATGGATTTTTGAGTATGTAAATTTGGATAGGAGTATTTAATCAATTAAAAATAAATATTTCGTTATTTTATCATATTATTTTTATTTAAATAATTTTTTAAACTAATATTTTACTAAAATTATCCTTTTTGAACTAATATATTAAATTATATTGAATTAAATTATTAAATTAAATAATTTATCAAAAATATTACATTTTATTATTTTCTAAATTAAATTAAATTATTTTCCCCTATTTTTCCATTTTTCTTTTTTCCCTTTTATTTTCCTTCTCTTTTTTCTCCTTTTTCCCTCCTTTCTCTCTCTTTTTCTTTTTTTCTTTTCTTGGCTTCGGGTTGCCAGGCATGTTCCCTCTTCCTCCCCCTACGCCTGGGCCATCGGCCCACTCCCTTCCCTCCTCTCCTTTCCCCGGCGCAACAACCCAGCTCCCTCCCCTCTTTTCTTCTTTCCTTTCTCCCCTGGACTGGGCCGACCCAACTCCCTTTTCCCTCCCTCCCGCGCTGGTCTGCTCCCCTTTCCTTTCTTCCTCCTTCTTCTACGCCTCGACCTAGCTCCCCGACCTGTCATCGTGGACTAGGTCTGCCCGCCTCGGGCACGCCGGCCACCGCCCCCTGCCACCACTACAACCCTCCCTCTCTCCCCGTCCTTTTTTTCACAAATTAGGACCCGACCGACCATGCACCCCCATCACGCATGGCCTCCCTTTTCCCCATATTGCCTTCCTCTCCCTGCCACCCTAAACACTGCCACCGACCGGCCACCTATCCCCCTATCCTCCCTCTTCTTTTTCTTCTCCTCTTCAGCCCTCCTGCCCCATATTTTTTGAGCCCTTTTTCTCCCCCAATCTCCTTCCCTTCATTTTTCTTCCCCTCCATCTTTTCCCCTTTGTTTTGCACCACTGCCGCCCTCCGCCGGTGCAACCGCCTCATCAACCACCTTCTGCACCCTTCTACTCACACCCTGCACCACCACAACACCATCCAAGCCACCCCACAGCTCCTTCTTCCTCCTCTCTTCTTTTTCTCCCCATTTTTCTCCCTTCTTGGCAGTCCCCTTACAACCCCATCGTTCGTCGCCGTCCGACCGCCTCTTCCGCCACCCAAACCACCAGTCAACTCCCTGCAACCTCTTATACCACCCCCATACCTTGTTTGGCCGAAACAAGCCCCCTCACCCCTCCATTTCCCCCCTCTCTTTTCCTTCCTTCGTAGCCCGGTCCACCTCGGCAGCCATCTTCGCCACCTCCGCCGCTCTTGGCCACTAACAACCTACCCCGACCACCACCTACACCCCCTCTTCACTCCTACACCCTTCCCTTTCCCGGAAGCCTCCCCCATCTACTTCCTTTCCTGGCCTAAAGACCTCAACCCGAAAATGACTATCCCTCCCTTCTACTCCCTACCTTCAACCCTTTTTCCCCATCACAACCTACATATGGCTCACGCTACTCATGCAGCGTGAGTTCCACATTATTTTGGGAGTAGTTGTGTTAATTATTGAGGTATATTAATATTTAAGTAAAGTGTGTTATTAATTAAGTTTTTTTTATAAAGTTTTATCCTTTTAATTTCCTACTTCTAATATAATAATTATTGACTTTATTTTTAGGTGTTGATTTTTCTATTTAAAACTTGAATCTTTAGCCGAAATACCGGTAAGGTTCGTTTTTGTGGGAATTAAGGTCATCATTAAACCCCACTTAAACGCATGGATAAACGTATGTTAGCACATTAGGACTTTTAATATGTTATTATGCTTGATATTTGTGGTTTAATATATATATATATATATATTTGTTTGTAGTGATTGATAAAAAAAAGGAAAGTATGATAGTTTATATGCCACGTGTGGAAAGGTTGCTTAAGAGAAGAATTTGATTATTAATGAAAGTGTTAAGTAATTATCCATGTCATATTATGTTATTGTGACCATTTATGCATGAATACTATTATTGTGAGCCCTAGGGGTATTTTAGTAATATTTCTTGTGCAAGAATGTGGCCTAATATGTGTAGGTGCTAATAAGTATTATATTAAAATATAATGGTTGGTGGAGTTGGATATTGTTAATGGAGTATTAATATTATTAATTCATGTGGTAATGTAAAATTAATAAAAGTGGTGTGATAAAGGGGGTAAAGTGGTAATTTTGGAGGCAAAATGGCAAAATGGTAATTTTATAAGTAAATGGCAAAATGGTAATTTTATAAGTAAAGGGGTATTATGGTAATTTTGGGAGTAAAGGGTAATATGGTAATTTTGTAAAAGAAGGGAAAAATGATAATTTTGTAAGAAAAGATCAAAATAGTAATTTTGGATGTAAAAGGATAATTTGGTCATTAAATTATGATTATAGAGTGGCAATTGGATAATTATGTTAATAGAGAAGGGTAGTTTGGTAAATTAACCAATAAAAGGGCATTATGATAATTTTAATAACGGAGGAGGGCAATATAGTAATTATAAAAATGGAGAAGGGTAAATTGGTAATTATAATTATAGAAAAGGGTAAATTAATAATAATAATTACGGAAAAGGGTAAGTTAGTATTTATAATAATAGAGAAGGGTAAATTGGAAATTGTAATTATGGAGAAGGGTGATTTGGTATGTATAACAATGGAGAAGGATAAAACGGTAATTATAACAATTGAGAAGGGTAAAATGGTAATTATGATAAAGGAGAAGGGTAATTTGGTAATTTAACTAACAGAAGGGTAATTTGGTAATTTTGATAATGGATAAGAGTAATTTGGTAATAATAATATTGGATAAGGGCAATCTGGCAATTATGAGATTGTAGAAGGGTAATTTGGGAATTTATCAAACTAAATGGGCAATTCGGTAATTATGATAAAGGAGAAGGGCAATACGATAATCTAACCAACCAAATGGGAAATGTGTTAAGTGAAACAATTATGAAGGGTGAATGGTGATGTAAAAAGCGTAGGAGATAACTTGGTAACCTAAACTGAATAAGGGGTAAATTGGTAATTATGCACAAGGAGGGTAATAGGGTAATTTGTCAAATAAGGAAGGGATGACTTAGCAATTATATAAGTAAGGAGTAAATGAGTAATTTGTACCTAACATGTCGATGTGATTGTGGAATTTCATAATATGACTCAAATAATGCTGATTAGCAAGATAAGAGTATTTAATAATTAGTAAGTATCATGAGAACAAATCCTAATTCGGAATTAGATGAGATTATGATAGCCTTAATGGTTTCTCTGTGATATATTGGATAACCGTCTGAATAAGAAATGACTAATGATATCAGAACGATTGAAAGTGAATAAGTATATGATTATTGTGCTTTTTGTGATCACCTTAATTAAGACACTAATACTTAAAGTGAAAGACCTCGAGATTGGGAATAGTGGCTCTTTAGGGTTTGCTACCCTAAAGATGTGGTTTAGCCCACAATTATTCTGGTATTTGCTGGTGTGCCTTTGTGCCCCAGACAGGCCCTATATTTTACTCTATCTAGCTCTACGGACCTATTTAGGGGGTATGAATACTTATGGATCAGGTGTCCTTGTCGGTAGGGTACTGAGTAGCTTTATGCACCAGTACGACCAAGGTACCTTTGCGTCACTGGGTTCATGGTTGAAGGGTGTTGAGTAGCTTGTATGCACCAGTATGACTGGTGTACCTTTGTGTCCCGGGTTCTTGATCTCCCATCCGAAGCAAATAAATGGAATTGTTGTGCTGATTAAAAAAAAGAAAAACATTAATCATGAAAGTGAAAGATTAATGAGCCGGGCCCAATTGATTTATGATATTGAGTACTGATCCACCGGATATAATAGTGGCCCAGGAGCGTGTTGCCCTGGATGATGTTGATATATATTCCGATCCACCGGCAATAATAGTGGGGGTCCCGAGCTCAATAAAACCAGTCATGGATGTAAATAAAGTTATGAAGAAAATACTAATCACTTATTGTGGAACACCATGTGAGTCGGGGCCAGATCGGTCCACCGGCGAATAATAGTGGCCAGGAGCGTTTTGCCCTGGAGACCGATCCATGGGCATATAATAGTGGTTAGGTGTGTTATGCCCTATAAGTGATCGATCCACCGGCTATAATAGTGGGGTTCCCGCACTCACATGGGTATAAAATCTGAGAGATGATTGAATAATGATGGACTAATGGCTTAAGGCCGAAAGTATCGATCTTATATTACTATCTATTGATATCTGATGTGAATGTTATATATACACATCTTGTTATATATGTATATAGCTTTGTATCATGTGTTACATTGCGAGCCTACTTTTAAGTGTGTTTTAAAGGGTTACTCAGTACCATAGTACTGAAGGGTTCCATTCGTGAGGCCCATGCCTATTCAATGGGCAGTGTCCCTTGCAGGTCTTTTTCAAGTGCTACTCAAGTGGGCAACAGGAAAGAGCGTAAGGATTATCCGGACTTTTAGGGTTCTCCCTTTCCTTTTACTTTCTTGTTCAAATGTATTCCTTATTCTTGTAACCACCACTGGTGGATTCTAATCTTGTAAAGTGTATCGTGCTACTCTGATTTAAACATGTTTTGAAAATATAGCAAAATATATCTCATTCCTTTAGCCTTAGCACTTGGTACTGGAACGGTAGGAGTGAACCGATCTGGTATTAAGTGTGGGGGTAATATCCCCGAAATTTACCGTTTTATATTTTGCTTTTGCTATTTCTTTTAATATAACCAAATTTTTCAGTAGTGAATTTTGGGAGTGTTAATAGTTTCGGATAATTCCTTACGCTCTTTCTCGTTGCCCACTTGAATAGCACCTGAAAAAGGACTTGTAAGGGACACTTTCCATTGAATAGGAAGGGGTCCCACAAATGGAACCCTTCTATACTGGTACTGAGTAACCCTTTAAAAACACACTTAAAAGTAAGCCCGCAATGTAGCACATGATATAACACTGTATACATACATAATGACAGGTGCATACATAATATTCACATCCATACATTCACATACTTAACAAGTCGATCAGATATTAATAGGTCATGATGTATAATCAATACTTCTGGGCCTTAAGCCATTAGTTCATCATTATTCAATCATCTCTCAGATTTTATATCCCTGTGAGTGAGGGAACCCCACAATTATAGCCAGTGGACCGAAAATCATGTAGGGAAAAACGCTCATAGCCACTATTATTCTCCGGTGGACTGGTCTCTAGGGCACCCCAACTCCTGGCTACTATTATTCGCCGGTGGAACGGTCTGGGTCCAACTCAACAATCTTCCTCTTTAAGTGATTAGTGTCTTATTCGTATTTTATTCAAAAGTATTTCACCTTTGACATGCATGTCACTGACCTCTACTTCTATCCTCCCGAGAGGGCCCATCCCATATCTTGAGACCTTTGCGCCTCTTATCACACCCTGACATCCCTTCCGCCTTACATTTACTCTTAATGAAAGTCTAACTCCTAAGGGTGTGGGTTAAGGCCCATCACCTTATGACATTCAACTTACATTTACTCTCACTACCACTCTCGAGGATTTTTCCATTGAAATCCTAATCAGACCTATGTGGCCCAACTTTTCTTTTATCATACAACACCTCATCTCATTTAGATTTGACCCAAATCCTATTACTCTACTCACTAATTATACATGTGACCGTGAAACCCTACCACCTTTCCTACATAAGGATCATCCCATGCAGACTCCATCCACCCCATGCAAACCCTAGAAATCCCCCTTGCAAGAGTTGTATCACTCATTCATTTTGATCATAACTTCCTTTTATTTTTCCCCTCATGGATCATGAGATAATAAGGTCAGTCTCACGTCTCCTTAGTCGACTCACTTCCCATTTGTTCCTTTTTATCCTTTCACCCCATATCCTAATATTAAACATCCTAGCATGCATGTCTTAGAGGGTCACATCATATAACATTGTACGCACAACATATATATAATCATCATCCACATGCCATAAGGAAGTCACATAAGTATACCTTCACTCCAAGTTGCGCTACAAATGATTAATCATTAAGCATAAAGTACATAATATGGCATAACACATGGCACACAAAGCATGTGACCCACACATAGTTGTTCTTAGCCACATCTTTACTCAGTTTAGGTTACCAAACTATCTCCCATACTTATTAAGTCACCAATCATCCTTCATAATTGTTACACTTATCATATTTTCCATTTGGTTGGTTAGATTACCAAATTGCCCTTCTCCTTTGTTATAATTACTACATTGCCCTTTAGTTGGGTAAATTACCAAATTGCCCTCATTCACTATCATAATTACCAATTTGCCTTTTAGTTGGTTAAATTACCAAATTTTTCTTCTCCATTATCATAATTACCAAACTGCCCCTTTAGTTGGATAAATTACCAAATTGCCCTTCTTCACTATCATGATTACCAATTTGCCTCTTTAGTTGGTTAAATTACCAAATTGCCCTTCTTCATTATCATAATTACCAATTTGTCCTTTAGTTGATTAAATTGCCAAATTACCTTTATCCATTTTCATAATTACTAAATTACCCTTCTTCGTTATCATAATTACCAAATTATCCATTAGGTGGTTAAATTACCAAATTGCCCTTCTCCATTATTATAATTACTATATTGCCCTTCTCCATTATTATAATTACCATTTTATCCCTTTAGTTACAAAATTAACATTTTATCCTTTTACTTACAAAATTACCATTTTTCCCTTTACTTCCAAAATTACTATAATACCCTTAACTTCCAATTTACCATAATACCCTTTTACTTATAAAATTATCATTTTGTCCCTTTACTTATAAAATTACTATTTTTCCCTTTACTTCTAAAATTACTATAATACCCTTTTACTTATAAAATTACCATTTTTTCCTTCTCCTCCAAAATTACCATAATACCCTTTTTCTTATAAAATTACTACTTTATTTAAATTATCATCCTTACATGAAATAATAATATTAATACTCCATTCTCATTATCCAACTCCACCAATTATTATATTTTAACATAACAATCATTGACCACTACACATATTAGGCCACACTCTTGCACAAGACAAGGCTCACAATAATGTTATTCACACATCAATGGTCACGATAACATAATATAACATGGATAAGTACTTAAAACTTTCTTGAATAACAAAACTCCTCCCTTAAGTATTTCTTCCATACATGGCATATAAACTAGTATGCTTTCCTTTTTATCAATTAATACAAGGAAATACATATATTATATTAAACAACATATATCAAGTGTAATAACATATTAAAAATCCTAATGTGCTAACATACGTTTATCTATGTGTTTAAGTGAGGTTTAACGATTATCTTAATCCCAAAAAAATCGAACCTTACCAATATCACGGTTAAGGATTCAAGCTTTAAATAGCAAAATTAACACCTAAAAATACTATCAATATTTATCACATTAGAAATAAGAAAACCCAAAAGCATAAGACTTTATAAAACTTAATTAATGAAATACTTAACTTAAATATTATTATACCTTAAAATTATAAACCAAAATTAAATCAAGAATGCAGTAACTCATGCAGCATGAGCTGCATGCAAAACAAGAGGGATAAGGGGCGCAAAATGGTATGAAAAGGAGGAGGAAGTGGTATTTTCGGGTTAGGGTTTTGGGGATAGGAAAGAAGGTAGATGGAGGGGGATTTAGGGCAAGGGAAAGGTGCAGGGGTGAAGAGGGGGTGTAGGTGGTGGTCGGGGATAGGTTGTTGGTGGCTAAGGGCGGCGGCGGCGGCGGTAGCGAGGTTGTGAAGGTGGCTACCGAGGTGGACGGGGTTGAGAAGGGAGGAAAAGGGAGGGGAAAAATGAGGGGGTGAGGGTGTTAGTTTCAGCTGAAAGAGGTGTGGGGGTGGTAGAGGAGGTTGCAAGGAGTAATTTGGTGGCTTGGGAGGTGGCAGAGGCGGCGAACAGAGGGGTTGTAGGGAGGTTGCCGAAAAGGGAGAAAAAGAAGGGAAAAAGAAGAGGGGAGGAAGAAGGAGTTGCGGGGTAGTGCAGGGTGGTGTTGTGGTGGTGCAGGGCGGGAGTAGAAGGGTGCAGGTGGTTGGTGAGGTGGAGGAAGCGGAGGAGCCAGAATAAGGAGGGAAAAAGAAAGGAGAATAAAGGGAGAAAAAGGAGGCCGGGGAAGGGAGAAGGCTCAAAGAAATGGGGCAGGGAGAGCTGGTGATGAGAAGAAAAATGAGAAGGAGAGAAAGGAGGGGATAGGTGGCTTGGTAAGGTGGTAGCAGGGTGGTAGGGTGGCAAGTAGGTGAAAGGAAGAGGCGAAGAAGAGGGGGGAAACAGGGCATGCGGGGAGGGTTTGTAGGGGTTGGTTTGGCCCAAAAATGGGAAGAAAAAGGACTGGAGAGAGAGAGGGAGGGTTGCAGTGGTGGTAGGGAGAGGTGGCAGGGTAGTGGCCGACATGCTTGAGGTGGCAAGCATGGCGATGAAGATAGGTTGGGCACCTTGGGGTGATCAACAAAGAAGGAAGAAGAAGAAAGAAAGAAAGAAGAGGGAGGTGCAGGCTGTGTAGGGGAAAGAAAAGGGAACTGGGCCGACCCGGTCGCTAGGGGAGGAAGGAAAAGAAAAAAAAGGAGGGGGGAAGCTGGGTTGGTCGATGTGGGCGAGGGAGAGGGAGAACGGGCCTGCGACCTAGCCGCGTAGGGGAGAAGGCTGGCCTGGTGGCCCGAAGCCAGGAAAAAGGAAAAAAAAAGAAAGGAGGAAAAAGGAGAAAATAAGAAAGAAAAGAAAAAGGGAAAAAGAAAAAGGAAAAATGGGAGAATTTAAAATAATTTAATTTATAAAATAATAAGATGTAATATTTTTGAGAAATAAATTTATTTACTAATTTAATTTAATATAATTAAATATATGTGCTTAAAAAGGATAATTTTAGTAAATTATTAGTTTAAAAAATTATTTAAATAAAAAGAGTATGATAAAATAACAAAATATTTATTTTAATTTATTAAATATTCGTATCCACTTTTATATACTCAAAAATCCATAAAATAATTAAATTAAATAATTTGAAAGGCTAATTTTTACAAATAAAAGCTATTTATTAAATTATAAGTTTTTAAAATTTTAGGGGATTACAATGTTAACTACGCCATTCGCATGGAGCATTAGATGGCAGACACATCTTTTTACCGTAACATGCTAAGGAAATTAAAGGAGGAAGTGAAAATGATAGAAACCAAGGATGATATCATTGTCAACTTTGTGCAAAGACTTTAGATACATGACCTAATTCTCAAATAAACAAAAATAAATATTAAATATAATCAAGGCTTCATTATAACCTAGTTTAAATTAGTGATGTTAACTGATGCGGGAGCACCCAATATCATTTTAGTTTTGCTAATAAAAATTATTATCATTTTGTTTTAGCCTTAAGTTCACATTAAAATTGCTTTAATTCCATTCAAAAGCTATTGTGTGATCATGTTAGCTTTTATTTCTTCCAATGTAGGAGTATCTCCATCAACACATTCTGTTTTAGTTAAATATTATCCTAAATTTAAAGGACCCAAAACCCTTTTCATTTGGGAAGGTTTACACTAATCTTTTAAAACCTCCCAAATGCTTGCATAGGGCCATTCAAGCCATGCAACGTACCCTAGCCACCCATATTCTTGGTTTACTTTTGAGCCCATGTGTAACCAGCCACTACCTTTTTGCACCTTTGAGTGGCTTCATTAGTGACTCAAATATGGCTACAAGCTAAAAAGGCAGTAGTATCAACCACCAAACATAGGTTGTCATATGAGCATGGGGACCACCTTTTTGGGGCTAAGATTGGCACAAAAATGTAAAGGGAATAAAGGACATGATAGGTCTAATTATGTTGAGTGTTTGCAGCATTTTCATGACATTTTCCTTACTCATTGTACTTATGGACAACACATGAAAAAGGCTATGCAAACTAGCTGCACTTTTGTAAGTTTGATGATGTATTAGCTAGGAATGTAGCTCTTTAACTTGTAAACAATCGCAAGTCAGATTAAGGGGCATGAAGGAGGGATGTGCATGATTTTGTGGCCAGCTTGGGGAGGTTTTTGGCACAAAAATGGAGGTTAAATGAAAAGGGGATACAAGGGCAAATAACGGTTGTTTATGGAAGAAAAACAACACAAAATCAAGCCATTTCATAGCTACTATAGCAGCAAGATCATTGGCCAGATTTGGGACACATTTTTGGAACAAAATGGAGAAGAAACAAGTACAATAGCATGTCTGATTGGAAATTATGTTTGCAACACTTTTATGACAATTTACATGATGATTGTACTTAAAATCAACTCTAGTAAGAAGATACCCCTTAGTATTACTTTAGTTGATTAAAATGATGACCTAAGCTAGCTAGATTAGCCCTAAATCTATAAGAAGCCTCAAAGTCAGCCTACTTGGCATGGGAAGGCTGCTAATGCGTGAAATTTTGAGCCAAAGAAAGTCAATGGCTGGTTTGCTTTTTGTTAGACTTAAATTAGTCAAGTTATCCCTCATTAGGTAAGTACTAGTTTTATCATAATCAAATCAGCCCCTTTGCTTTTATTGTAGTTAGTGTGTAGCTAAATAACTACATAGAAGGTCATAATGGTCTTTTTGTAACTCAAAGGGCCTAACATTTCCCTATAAATGTTAGAGTAACATATGAATGAAGATCGAATTTGGTTGCTTCATATTTTCCTCCCTTTTGGTGAGATGAACCTTTAAACTTAAATGAAGAGTTTGATTGAATTTATACTCAAAATCTTACCTTCTTTATTCCAAGAGCTGAATACCTTGGATGGTGATTGTAAGTATAATAATTTAAGGGGTACTTAAGTTCATATTTTCCTCTTATTTAACCTCCATTTCTCTTTTTCATTTTTGTGGTAATTATCCTAATCCACCATCTTCCTTAGTATGACCCAATTTGTATTTCATATGCGGCATTAACTATATTAGACAAATAGGTTAATACATTATATGATAACAAAAGGTTAATATATTTCCAAGGACAAAACTAATCTAGTCAAACATATTTATCCATTCCCATATGATCTCATTATTTGCTTCAATGAGAGTCAAGAAGAGATAAATAAGGAGAGAAAATATATACTTTTTTCTTATTTTGAATCAAACTCAATAGATGTAAGAGGATGTCCACACTACAAAATAAGATAATAAAATGATAAATTCTCTCATAATAGTATAGTAACATTGTTAAATCAAGTTAATGGAATGTAACTCCAGTGAAAGACTACAGTGTACTACTACCATAATAACAAAAGTCGTCTCTTTTGTTACACATTTTTTTAGAGGTTCATTTCCAATGTTGTCCCTAAAATATGTTATTCTTGAAGCTGAATGATAACTTCGTCAAATAAATAAAACACCTACAAATAGATTGTAACAAATATGTCAAAAAAATACTACTTTAAACATACATACATACATACATACATATATATATAGAGAGAGAGGGGGGGAGGAGGAAGGGAGAGAGGGTAGAAAGAATTTGAAAATGCCACTTTCAAAACCATTATCAACTCAATTAACATGTTGTCTAACCTTCTTTTCATTTTCAAGCATTTTTTCCTTTATTATCAATAGTTGTTATATGATTAAGGGTATAAAAAGCTTCGAATTGAATGTTGTTAGTCAGATGATTCAAAACATTGCTAACATAATTGTATGCTAGCATCTTATATGGTTAATACGGTGTGCATATATATATATATATCATGAATAATTTATAAACATAGATTGTATATGAAACCTCATTGTCCTACACTTAAACAATTATTCCCCACTTTTAAGATCATCTTAAGCAATCATTACCAAACCATTTATAGTGACCCCACCTTCTAAAACCATGATTTGTTCCAGATGTTATTTGTTTGAAAATAAAATTATTTTATTTTACACATTTTGTTACATCTTGTGAAAATGTTGAAATCTAGTGGTGCTTTTGAAAGTTTTTGTTATCACTTTTATGTCCTTTCTTGCAATTTCAGCTTCTACGAGACTACTTATAACATATTTTATGAGACTTATCTCTAATGTATATTTTTTAAATTCTCATGATTTTTTTTATTCTTATAGACTCTTTTAAAATACTAAATTGAGCCATTGGTAAAAATATATTATTCATCTAATGCCCCTAAAATGACCCCTTCATATATCTAAAGTTTATGAAACTTCGGGCATTAATATGTTAATTGTTTTTTGAGATTTTCATAACTTAAAAATGGTGTACAATTGATTTGATAAAATGTGTACTAAAATAGATATTTTTTAACTTGCATACGTAGTCAAATTCGATTTTCTTCTTTCACCTTACCCTAACACTTACCCATTTAATCTCCACCAATCATTTGAGATTAGAATGAATCTCAACCACTCACTTCCTCCCCCATCTGGGTTGCACGACCTGCTGCATTTATCCTTGATATTTTGCACCAAAATATCTTAAAAATTAATAATTAAGTTTACAACAAAAATTACAATTTTACCCCTCACTCAACACTTGCCATTTTTTTTCTTCCTTCTTTTTCCCTCATCTAGCCACCAAAACTCCCTCCTCTTCTTCCTCAATTTTTTGTGTTTTGTCACCATTTTCATCCTCCTCCATTATTTCTAACTTTTTTTCTATGATTTTTCTTATAATTTTTGTGGGTATTTTTTAGGTTTTTAGAGGACTTAATTTGGGTTTGAATCTTGATCTTTATTTCTTTTTGCAATTATATTTAAGGTAAGAATTATATTTTTACTACATTTAAGCATAAATTAGTAGCTATGATGAATTGATTTGAATTGTAGTGGAATTATTGACTTTGGTCAATTTAGTTATTTTTTTATCCTTTATATGCATTGTTAAATTGATGATAGTATGTTACTCTTTATAAACTGTAAAGTATATATGATATATAACTTTTTTTTTATTTAATGATTCAAAGTATGATTTATTTATTTATTTTATTAAATATTAGGTTGATTTATGGATTTTTGATTTTATGTGTGTTTTATCAAATATATTATGCCATGTTGTAGACTAGTATATTTTGATAATATTTAATGTTTAACTTGTTTGAATCAGAGTTAGTTTGATATCTTTTTTTAGCAAAAATAATATTTGGAAGCTTTAGGCATAAATTTTTTGCTTTGATGATTTCTTGGTTAGATTAAAGATTTGAATGTACCATGATGATATTTGTAATTTTTAGACCAATTTTTGTATATATTATGTTTAGTAATAATTAATTTTTGAAGGTTTTAATTTTGGTTAAAGTTTTGGAAGCTTAAGAACATTATCCACGATCTTCACAATATACAAACTATTATTAGCTATTGATGTCTTAATTATCCTGAATATGGTTTAATCTTTTAATAATTATGTTTTTATATAGTTAACTGAAATATGATTAAAATAATCCTAAAAGATTTTTATAAACTTTTAGAGTCACAGGTTGGCCAAAACCATTGACATTTGATAATTTTACCCTCATGAATAGTAATTTTTGGCAATATTTTTTTTGTTAAGTTTCTTGGGATTTTTGTTGATTCATACATAGTATTTTTGTGAATGATGATTTTTTTTAAAAAAAAATTTGACATGTAACCTTATTTTGAGATGATTAAGCTAATTTTATCTACAATTTTTGCTAAATTTGATCCTGATGATAAAATGTGGTTTTTAACATTTTTTTTCCTAGTTTGAGGTTATCTGAACCCGTGAATCTGGTTTCATATATTTGAGGTTTTGTGTTAATGATAAATAATTATATGTGTTAATAATTACCTTTATGATATAATGAGATTCCTAGCCATGATGGCCATATATTGAGATTCCTAGCCTTGATGGCCATATTTTGATATTCATATCCATGATGACCATATAGTGAGATCCCTAACCATGGTGGACATATGTTGAGATTCCTATTAGTGATGGTCATATGTCAAGATTTCTAACCATAAGGACCATATGTTGTGATTCCTAATCATGATGGTCATATGTATTGATTCCTAGCCATGATGGCCATGTATTATTTATTATACCTGATGGTCGTCTAATTGTGATAGAGTAGGATGCTCATTTGATCTATTATACTTGATGGATTTTATCCATTTATGGTAGGGTGGATGATCATTTGATTTATTATGCATGATGGTTTTTATCAGATCATGGTAGAGTGGGATGGGTATTTAATTTATATTTCCCTATGGCTTTTATCCAATACTTTTATGACATTAGAGTCCACATATGAATTTGGCTTACCTTTGACTTTATCACTATGGCAGTCAAGATGTCCACACACACACCCACCCACCCACACACCCACCCTTAATGATATATCCTACCATGAGTTATGTTCATTGAAGGTAGAATTGGATGTCTAAGATTGTGCCTCAAAGTTCATGTTCATATACCTATGAATCACATGATTTTCCTTGAATTGTGTCAAGATCTTATCATATGATCCAATGATCTATGTCTTAGTGTTATTATTTTAAACCACTTCTAAAATCATGTATCGCATTTTATATTATAACTCCATGTTAGAGAATCCTTAGGGCTTTTCCCTTCGAATATGAATTTTGTGTGATATAATACGATGTCCTTATCATGATAGGATGTTAGATAGCCCTGATGTTATAAATTAATTATTTTTATAGCATGATTCTTTTATAATATGCATAAGGTGTTTGTATGTTATGATTATGTGTGATAATTAGTTCTTGTTCGGTATTCGTGTACTGATATTATCACATGCGGTATCCTATCCATTCAATGGATA
The DNA here is from genome assembly GCA_039764185.1 of Tamarix austromongolica. Classification (NCBI taxonomy): domain Eukaryota; kingdom Viridiplantae; phylum Streptophyta; class Magnoliopsida; order Caryophyllales; family Tamaricaceae; genus Tamarix; species Tamarix austromongolica. Next base: position 57,601,458 of record CM077808.1, on the reverse strand, counting down.
GGGGATACATTTGTGCAGGGTGAAGAAACCATAGTTGATGATGTTGTAGCTCTATGGTGATAGTCATTGATTGCTTGATGGGGAGTGATCATGCTTGTAGCTAGGCCAACCGATGAGAGTTTTTTTTATGTTTGGAACCTTTTTGGTTTTATTGATTGTTCAAACCTTTTTATTAATGTGAAACATATTTTATTTTTTGGTGGTTTATGTAATATTATCACTGTTGGTATGTATGCATGTGTTTTAATCTAGTTAAGTGGTTGAAGTATTTTTTTTATTGTTCCATCCATAGCCTAACACACGACATTGGTTAAGTAATGATTACACCTTTTTAATGTTTGATGCAGCAGTTTTACCATCTACTTTCATTTTTATCTTCCATGCTAATCTTTAAACAAAAATTTTTTGTTAAAAAAATTGAGGATGTTAAACCATCATTTCACCATTAGCAACACAATATCTCAACACAATAATCACTATATCCATACTATCTTACCTTGTTGGATGAAGATATTATTGAAATATCCAAACCAAACCAAATTTCAATACGGATCCCAACACTACAAAGGAATCATTGTGTGAATTGTAAAATTCGAAGCTCCCCAGTAGTATCACAATTTCCCTTGAGCGCTAATGTCCATCACATACAAGGGCATAAAATTATATATATAAAAAGGTACCTTAATTCTTCTTTTTAGCATTCTAGAGATTACATTTTCAAAAGCTTGAAGACTTCCTCAAAAAAGAATGCCCTCTTCAAAGTCAAGCAACAAATGGATTTTTAAATTAATAAACTAAATTAGCAATTAGGTAAATAGTGTACGAAATTACATAAAAGACACAAGAACAATAATAAATCAAAGTGTAAACCAAGAATATTAGGTGAAATTAACCAAATTAAAATACATCAAACTAAACTTGAATGAGTTAATGAAAAAATATAGAGGAACGCCAAAATAATAATAATAATCTATTTCATGAAATTAAAGCTAAAATTTAAGAAATGAGAGCTTACAAAACCAAGAAAGAAACATATTAGTATATATCTCCCTAAACTAGAAAAATATGACCGTCTATGCATAAAATATAGTAAGAAAAAACACATTGAAAAAACATAAAGAGAAACTTAAGAAAAAAGCAAAAAAAGACGAGGAACTATTGGTAGAGGAACAAATGGTGCTTTTGCCATTTTTCAGTTTTTGATTTTGTACTTTACTCTTCTGTAAATATTGTTAATACATAATATTTTTTGGGCATTTCTACAAATCATTTGGCTTGCTAATTCTTTCAACTCCATTATCATTCCAGCCACTCTGATTATTAACTCTTACTCAAATCACTACCACTTCACTCCTTTTCATTGGAGTTCCTTTCTCGGATAAATTACGTTCACCTCCTTATTTTTATTATAAGAGATGGTGGAACACAAAGTTCTGCTAAGTGTGATCGAGAAGGTAAAATGTATAGCTTGCTTGAGAAACTAATATAAGTTGGAGTATGACGGTAGAGATGAATGTTGTATTTTGGATGTTTACAATTACAAATTTCTTCAACATTGAGGTTTATATTTCTAGGATTCATGAAATAAATCATGTATAGCCATAAAAAATGAGTGGGAGATCATAAATAGTCATACAAAAAAATGAGTAAGCAAGGCATCATGCTAAAAACATAATTGTAAAATGCTAAATCGAAGGATTCACTTTTATTAAATTAGAACGAATATCAATACATGAAAGTGAATTATGAAAAGCTTTGATCTCAATACTTGTGATTCCTTTGGACCACAATGACAAAGAGGTCAATTAATTATCAAAGCTAGAATATATGGTTCTAACTCATAATCAACTTATTATAAATATAAAAAAAATTGAAATGCAGAAAAAGGAAGAAATAAGTAATACTCTTTTGTTGTTCCAAGTCTCCTTCATATTCCACTAATTGAACTTATCCTCCTCCTCTTAAATAACATATCCTCAATCATCAAATTCTACTCATGTCATAATCATATTAACCAATTATTATTATCATGCTTAAAGTACACATATACCACATTGGTAGGTTCTAGAGTTAACCACCTTTTCATAATTTTATACTCCATTTGCAATCTAGAAACACAAATAAATTAGTCAAAATCACCAATGTAACATCATAATAAAGTGAGAATAATTGAACATAGAAAGTTAGAGGAAAACAAATCTTTAGTAGTTCACTACTTGAAAATGGAGAAAAATAAATTAATATATATATAATTATCTAAAACCAAAGATGTATAAAAAGTGATTATTATAAAAATCAACATCCATCAATTATCTAAAAAGAGGAAAAGCTAGTACCTCAATAGCAACTCCATATCATGTTATTCCCTATCCAAATATAATATATATTGTTATTTCCCTAAAATTTCATTACTATCTCAAAATTTGGTTCATATATGAGAACATTGTTTCACTTTCCACTGTTATGTTTTGGTGATCATCATCACATAGATGATATGTGTAGCATGATACATACCAAAATTTATATAAGAAGGGAGATAAAAAAAAAAGATCAACATACCAATGCTTCCACTGGTTGAAATAACACATTGCTTCTCCCATTATTTTTCTCTCATCGAGTAACTTTTTAATTTTGTCATTTATTGCCTGCCTTTTGTAGGAATTGTTTGAAATGCAGAATTTATGATGAGTGTGTGTCACATTGCTAGAGTTTCAAGTGAAAAAACTTGGAAAATGAAAACCCAATCAATTTTCAAGCATTTGTCCAAACTAATTTTATATCTAGTAACACTAAATAAGAAAAAAACAGATTTAAGAATCAAAGAGAAATTAAATAAAAATAAATGTCTAAGATTTCGCTGAGATGGTATCCTAGATGTTTTTAAGAATCAAAATTAAGAAACAAATCTAAGAGAAAACTTGAAAATGAAAGCCTAATAAATTTAAAAGATTCCACTCAATCAAATTCATGATTTAATAACACTAAATAAGAAAAAAATGAATTTAAGAATCAAACACAAACTAAATTAAAAACACGCACCAACGTTTCCTAAAGTGATATGCTAGAGGTTTTTTAATGATAGAACAAAGAAACATGTCTAAGAGAAAAGGTGGAAAATGAAAACCCAATCAAACTTTCACTCAAATCTATTTATGATTTAATAACACTAAATAAGAGAACATGGATTTAATAATCAAACAAAAACTAAATGAAAATAAAAATAAATAAATCTATTTAATATTTTAAAGGATTAAATTCTTCAACATCTAACTCAACATGATGCAAAAGACACTGTTGTGCATTTCACTTACACTTTAAATCAATTACCAAGCAATATATTGGTGTAAGAAGAACACACAAAATCTTTTCAATCGAATGTGCTAAAATAATTAAATTGTTGCTGGAAATCTAACCTTTAGCATTGTCTCTTAGAATCTTGAATCCTAAATCAATGTTGTTCTAGAACCTATTGACTCACTTTCTTGGTCTCTTTTCTTTCCCAAACTTCTTTGAGCTATAAAAAGAAAATTAAAAATCCACATTAATAAGATAAAATAGCTTTAGAAGAGGCAAATCACGAACTCAAATAGATCTAAAAGCTATTAACATAGTTAAGAAAAACTTTTTGGTTGTTTAGGAAAAGGCTTCTCCATCTACAATATCATTCACCAGAGAAATAGAATGTGAGAAATAATACAATGAAATTAAAAGATAAATAAGTCATGAGAGAAGTGAGTTGTTATTTCCACCTTTCTTCAATTATTTGATAACTAAAAGTAAAGAATTAGTTATCTCTTTCGATCACTACTCTAGAGGATTTTTTTTATCTTGGTTATTTATTTGATTTCACCAAATTGATTATATAGTTGTTCAACAAATTGATATTCTCACCTATTTGCTTTTGTTATGAATAGGCAATGTGGTTTGGTCGCTAGCTTCCAATCTTCTATTTTGTAATATGAAGTTCTTAGTGAATATTTGGGCTTTTTTTTATTCTTTACCATATTAGGTTCAACATCAAAAGATCATATTCACTATCAAGATATCAATGTTGTAACACCCCAAAATTTATACATTTTTTTTAAAACAAGACTTATAAATTAAAACCCGTAAATTTTGGGGATGCTACCGCCACACTTAGTACCAGACCGATTCACTCCTACTGTTCCAGTACCAAGTGCTAAGGCTAAGAATAACTCCTCACAATATTATTAAATAATCCAAAGTTCATAAATATGGAAATTAGAGTACGCATAAGTCTTTATATAATCTAAAATACGAGAATTAGTTTTTCAAAGAAGAGAGAGATAGCTACAATATTAATATTGTTTCTGGAAATTCAAACATAGTTAAAAGTGGAAAGGGATACTAATCTTGAAACGGAAAAACCGGCCACACCACTCTCAGGACTTGAATTCAGCCCAAAAATCACTCGGCCCCACCTGATGTCCCATAGACATCAATGGCGTCATAGAAAGCATCGCCTACCTGCAACACGTCAGACGGACCGTCTACTCGTGGGAATGGGTAGCACCCATAAAGGGGTGATCAGTTGCTACGTACTGAGTAAGGTAACCGAGCACTAAGGCCAGCATACAAGCACACAAAAACATGCTGGAAAATAATCAACTTACAATTTCAAACCCACACATAATGCATAAAAACGTACAGAGTATTATACAGCTTATAATGATCAAGCCCACACATAAGGCCCAAAAAGTCTAAATTAATTATTTAATCAACCTTTTATCGGAAGTCGATTCACACTATGCTTTTTATCAAATCCATGCAAGTACAGGAACCTCCCACTATTATAACCGGTGGGCCGATTACACATAGAGCATCCTGCCCTAACCACTATTATAACCGGTGGATCGGTCACATATAGGGTAAAACCCTAACCACTATTATAACTGGTGGATCAGTCATTTATAGGGTAAAACCCTAACTACTGTTCCTAACCGGTGGATCGGTTCGGCTCTTGCTCGTATAGTATTTCACTATAAGTAATTAGTGTCTTTTATTTGCCTTAACAAAACTCTGATTTATTTTCATTGAGATCGGGATCCCTCACTATTATAACCGGTGGGCTGGTCACACATAGAGCATCTTGCCCTAACTACTATTATGATCGGTGGATCGGTCACATATAGGGTAAAACCCTAACCACTATTATAACCGGTGGATCTGTCACACATAGGGTAAAACCCTAACCACTATTATAACCGGTGGATCAGTCAGACATAGGGTAAAATCCTAACCACTATTCCTAACCGGTGAATCGCCTGGTCCCATCTCAATATCTTCCACTTTAAGTGATTAATATCTTAAGTATCTTATTCACAAGCTTTAACCCAGACATGCATGACTAACTTCTATTGTTCTCATCCTCCAACCGTAGTTAACCCCACCAAACCATGGTAACCATAACAACCCTAACTCCCATGCAAACCATTAACTCCCATGCAACCATTAACTCCCACCATGCAAACCCTAATACCACCATGCGAAACTCTAACGCCACCATGCGAAACCCTAACACCACCATGCAAACCCTAATACCACCATGCAACCCACAACTCCATGCAAAACCCTAATACCACATTATTACGCTACCCATCATTATTTTACAACCCTATCATGCATGTCTTATGGGCCACATTATACCATAATAATATCACACCCATACACATAATACACATGCCACAAATTAATGTACGATCTTACCTCAACTCCATATAATGCTGCATATATAACAGTTATGCAATTCCACATAAAATACATTATAATTTACATCACATGGCATGCATGGCATATAAAACACATAATACACAAACGGCCTTAGTACTCCCTTACCTAAAATGTCATCGGTCTTGGAGCACGCTCCTGTACCTCTTGAGAGCTTTGACTGAGCTCACCTATTATGAGGGAAGAACTAGAATTAGGTTCCCTCCTAAAATACTATTATTTACTAACTTATCCTAAGACTTGGTTTTTAAATAAAATCATACTATACTAATAATAATTATACGAAATACTACTAAAAATACTAATAATAATATTAATGTAATTCAAATCGAATGGTGATATAAGTGTTTCTACCCTTCACCAAAATAATGCTAATAATGATAATAATAATAATAATAATAATAATATTATTATTATTATTATTATTATTAAAAATATTGGTAATACTAATAATAGTAATAGTAATAGTAGTAGTAGTAGTAGTAGTAGTAGTAGTAACAACAACAACAACAACAACAACATAAGTTTAAAAATACAAGGTGGGGTTTTCGACCCTACCTTCAAATAATGAAGGTACTATTTAATAATATTAATAATAATATTAATAGAAAATAATAAAGATAATAATAATAATAATAATAAAATGCAAGTATGTGAATCATAATTATAATTTAGGGCTTCAGCCTTCCTTGGATAAATAATAGAAATAAAATAATAATAATAATAATAATAATAATAATAATAATGATGATGATAATGATAATAAAACTTATAATAATACAATTAATACCTATAATTCAAAACTAATAACTTAAATATTTTATTCCTACTCTCGACCATGCCAAGAAAATATGACATTAATATTACATCCAATAATAATAATAATAATAATAATAATAATAATTATTATTATTATTATTATAATCAAATAAATGCTAAATTTTGAAATAAATTAGAATAAACTTAAATAAATAGGGGAGAAGGGCTGAGAGGGTCTAGGGTTTCACCTTGAGTCGGCGGAGATGGGTGGCACTGACAGTGGTGCACGGCGGCTGCGGCGGTGGCCGGAAAAGAGGGTTAAAAGGGGAAAAGTTGGGGTTTGAGAAGAATAGATGGAGAATAAGGGTGATAGTTGAGGTGCTGGTGGTAGCCTAAGCTGAGAGGAGTAAAGTGAGGGTGGTGGCGCAACAAGTGGTGGCGGCGCATGGCGGCAGAGGTGGTGGCCGAAAGGAAGAGAAGAAGAAAGAGAGGGGAGGAGAAGGAGAAAGGAGACAAGAAGAGTATGGTTACGTGGAGGAAGATTAGTAGCAACTTTTAGGTGGTGCAGAGGGCAGTAAAAGTGGCGGATGTGGTGGCGGATGGTGGCTCGAGGGGTTGCGGGTGTAAGATTTTGGTTTGATGGGCAGGGAACTTCGCACGGTTGTGGTGGCTCATGCGAGAAGAATAGAGGGAAATGGGTGGCTTAGTTAACTAGATGGTAGTGCAGGGAAGACTTTGGTAGGCAGAGGTGGCGGTGAAGTTGGCTGACCGCGGAGGGAAGGTTATATAAAGTCATGGTGGTGCACAGGGTAGGCTCTTAGGGTTTCGGGGAAAAAGTTTCGAAGACAACCAATCAAGGGGTATTTATAGAGTTTAGAGGGAATGGTAGGGTTCTGGGGGTTAGTAGGAGTACAATGCATGTAGGGTTTGGGGTAGCCGGTGGCGTTAGTCGGCCCACAAATTTAGGTCGTGTTAGACCTTTTGCGAAGGAAAAGGGAGACTTCGAGCGGGAGAAAAGGAAAACGGGTTAGACCATGCTGAACTGCTAGTCAAGGGGAAGAGAAAGAGAGAGAAAATGGCCAGTCAAGTCACACGTGGCTAGCGACACCATTTTCGGAGCTTCGAAGGTGCAGGTCGATGGCGAAGGAGGAAGAAGGAGGTGAACCGGGCGGCCGGGGGAAAAAGAAAGAAAAGGAAAAGAAGAAGAACCGGGCTGGTCGGCAACAGTTATAAGGTTCTTAAATGGAACGCGGCGTTCCAAGGGGGAAAGCATAACGCACAGCGTTTCGGCTGCTGAAGGAAAGAAAGAAACGCACGGCGATGGGCCACGAAAGAGAGGAAGGAAAAAGGGGTGATTGGGCCGCACCAGGCCCAATCGGTGAGAATAAGGAAAAAGAAAGAAAAGAAAAGGAAGAAAAAGGAAGAAGGAAAAAGAAAAAGGAAAAAAGAAAATTTAAGTAGGTTGGGGTCAAATAAATTAATTAAAATATTTTGGGTATTTAAAATAAACATATTTAAATAAAATAACATTAAATTTACTTTTTAGGCTAATTTAGGGTTTTTAAAAGATTTTTCCTAAATTCCTTTTTAATTAGCAAAAATACCAGATTTTCCCTTATAAAAATATTTATAAATTCCTTCTTAATTTGCCATAAATAAATTCTTCCTATTAATAAAAATAATTAATTTAATTAATTCCCTAATAAATCCTTATTTAATTACCTTTATCAAAATAAACATTTTTGGGGCATTTCAGATGTTATGCGAGTTACATCATCCACTTCATCTATTATCAAGTCTTGTTGTGTATAAAGTTGTTCATTTGGCATTGTCAAGCTTCTAAGATCTCTCAATGTAACTCAATATGAGAAATACAAAAATCCCTCTATCTTTCTATTAGGAAAAGATTATTAGTAATACTCACCTTTAAATTTTAGGAAAATGAAAAAACTTTTTGCTCACAACTCTCTTTCAATTAGTTGGATAGTGTTCTATTTTTCATTATTGAAAAGTTTTCCTTGAGACTTTCTCTTTTTTGAGCCCATCTAACTCCCTTTTTTCTCAGTAAATAACTTCTGTTTAGGGATGTAAACGGGGCATGTATACCCATACCCGTATCCGTACCCGAATCCATATCCATTAACACATCCATATCTGTATCCGTTGGATATCTATTACCCGACGGATTATCCGTTTACCCGTTAATGGATATTATCTAGCGGATAAATCCATTACCCGACGGATAAACCCATTTAGAGTTAAGCCAAATGACAATTTTAACCTTAATTTATAATATATTTATTTTAAAATTAAGGGTAAAAGGGTAATTATATATCGGGTAAACGGGTATAGATATGGATACGGGTATGGTTATAGGTACGGGTATGGATATCCCATACCCGTATCCGTACCCGAACCCGACGGGTATTTTTTCCATCATCCATATCCGTTTAAATATCCGTCGGATAAAATCCGTCGGGTTTCGGGTAAAATCCGCCCCGCTTACATCCCTACTTCTGTTGTACCTCTTAGCAATCATTTTTAACTTCCATCCTATTGATGTGATGCTTTCAAGCAAGGGGGAAAAGGTTTCGCCATTCTACTTCTATATATATTAAGATTTTATATTTTATTAGAAGAACTCAATCATTTCAGTCATCATAACTTCTGCAAGCAATAACAAGCAATATGTATTAAAATACCAATAATATAAAAATGAATATTTATATTCTACACATCCTTGTATCACAATTTCTCTTGCCAATGTATTAAGTCAACGAGTTGCACCTCAGGCTGGTATAGAGATAGAGAACCTTCTCACCACTATACACAAGTTTCCTTTTATCATTTAAGATGAATCCAATATAGGAAATTGGTTTCACCTCTTGCATAAAAAAACCATGATAAAGTTGTATATGACTCAGCTACCAACCTTGAACACTACTCTCCATGGATAAGTGAATCCCCACTTGAACAACAAGAGCTTCAACCTTCTCTACCTACCAACTAGATTCACATTGAAATGAGACAAACTTGATAATAAGACCCATATCATCTCTCATAACCACACTTACAAACCAAGTGTCCCTTGGAAATAGACCTACATCCACATTTAATATCAAAATCCCCCAAGATGGAGGTAACCATCATGTCGAAGAAATGCTTGAGATTTTTTCCGTACCTTCCTTCTGATAATAACATAGGATTTGTTCCACATACTCTCTAATGACTAATACCAAATGCCATAACCCATCGAATTCATTATCATCATTGGTCCACTGTACAACCTAAAACAAGGTAAGTCTCAAAGCAGTAATTTCCATATCCCTAAAGCACATGTATTCAATCAATCCAACCTCGATTGGTACCTCAACTTCATTTTTTTTATAGATAAAGTGACCAAATGCCATAAGTTGTGGGAAAATTCTTCAATACATGGATGGTAGAAAAAAAAATGGTAATTAATTAACATTTATATTACCAAAATTAAGAGAAAAGATACAAGTTCTAAGCTGTGCTTTTGAACTAAGCCCAACGATCAAAGTAAATCAAGATATGCCTATACATCTCGTTTCTATTACACAAACTTAATCTACTATGAATTATCCCAATAATATCTTTAACCACTAATCTAGGAAGAGAAACCTGTAATCTAAAAACGGATAGATTACGTCCTCTCCAAATGTAGTAAATCCCAGCAATAATAGTGGCTCGAACTAGTCTACCATATGTAGAATCTCGATCAACAATTTCAGCTAGTGTGCTAATGAAGTTCATCCAATCCAACAGGTAAAAGTCCAGCTCTAACCAGCCAAATAATGATTGCCAGCAGAACTTGGCAAACTCACACTGCACAAATAAATGATCCAAAGTCTCCTCATGTGCAACACAAATACCTCATAGGTTCTGAATATTAGGTATCCACTAAGATAACCTTACCCTAGTGAGGAGTGCATTGTGAACTGCTAGCCAAGAAATAAACTTATGGCTAGGGAAGCCATCATGTTCCTAAACAAAAGCATACCAAACCGAAGGATCATCCCTGACACGAATAAGGTCATAGGCCTTTTGAATATGATAATTCTCAATACCACATTGACCATTAACAATTGCATTGAGAAAGTGATGTCTAAGCTTCAACACACATCGTAAGACCCATGATTGATTCACCTTCACATCTAATTCATGGAGAGGTTTGTTTTTAATATAGTAGCCATGGACCCATTTTATCCATAAACCCTCTTTATGATGTACAATTTGCCACAGCCATTTTCCCATTGCTGCTAGGTTCCATCTCTTGAGTTATGAATGCCTAGCCCTCCCTCCTGTTTGGGTAGACAAAGATCCTCCCAGAATACCAAGGCAGTATGCTGCTCCATATTGCCTAACTATAGAAATTTTCTACAAATTTTCTCAATGTACCTGACCACACCAGTAGGGAATAACATGACTTAGGACCAAAATCTAATGGTTCCCATAAGGACTAAGTTAATGAGTTGTATTCTCCCAACGTAGGTTAGTAGCTTGCTAGACCAGTGCTTCACCTAAGATAATAGTTTATCAAGTAATACCTGATAGTGCTGAATACCAAGATAGGCATTATCCAGAGGAACACCCAAATATCTAAAAGGAAAAACACCTTCAACACAGGAAAAAAGCTCCACCAAGGATTGTTTAATCTCAGCAGTCATCCCACAACAAAACAATGAACTTTTGATAAGATTTACATTCAAACTAGAATAGGAGGAGAAAAAGAGCAAAGCCTCATGGAGGTGTGTGGTAGAAGTTACATCTCCTGGATAGAAAAAGGAGTATATCATCAGCAAAATTTAGATTAATGATATTTATATCAACACACCTAGGATGGCCTTTATAATCCACCTTGTTCCATAGCTGATTCAATGATCTATGCAAATACTCCATAGATAACACAAAAAGATAAGGGGAAATTGGATCATCTTGGTGTAAAACTCTTCGGCTAAGAAATGGAGGGGTAAGAGAATCATTAATGTTGATAGATAACCTGACTGTAGATACACACTGGATTATCATCTCAACAAACTTCCAAGGAAAGTGAAAAGCTGTGATGCACGGAGACGGTATCCAGGAAACGTCCCCGTCCCGAAAACTTCTCGGAAATGTTTCCGGATTAAAATTTATATTAAAATTATTTAATTAATATTTTTATTAAAAAAATATTATTTAATTAATTTTTTATTAAAAAATAATTATTAATAATTAAAATTAACTAATATAAGAATTAATTTTAGAAATTTTTTATTTTTCTCTCTTAATTTTAATAAATTTAATCTATTTTTTTTATAAATATATATATATATATATATATATATATATATATATATATATATATATATATATATATATATATATATATATATATATATATATATATATAATTTTTTTGACGTTTCCTGCCGTCTCCGTTTCCTAAATTTTCAAGAAATGCCGTTTCCGCGTTTCGTCTCGTCCCCGTCCCCGTGCAACACAGGTGAAAAGCAAGTAAAACTTGTTTGAGGAAACCCCACTCCAGAGTATCATAATCTTTCTGCATATCAACCTTTAACATCATTCTAGCACTCATATTTTTCCTGTTGTAATGTTTAAGAAGTTCAGATGCCATGAGGATGTTTTCATATAATACCGTATCCTTAATAAATGCTACCTGTGAACGATCCACAACCTCAGGAACCACTTTCTGCAATTTATTAGCAAGGACCTTGGAAAAGATTTTGTAAATGACATTGCAACATGCTATAGGACAAAAATATTTTATCTCGCAAGCACCTTGGAATTTGGAGATAAGGGTTATAGATGTGTGATTGATTTGTTTCAGTAAAAACTGAGTCTTCCTGAAAAGTTGAACAACCGCACAAATCTCATCACCTATGATGCACCAAGCTCTATTATAAAATAAAGCATTGAAACCATTTGAACCTAGAGCTTTAAGATCCCCCATCTCAAATACTGCATTCTTGATCTCATGAGTAGTGGGAGTTTGTAACACAAAGATTGAACTTTCTTGTTTCTAAAGAGGACCACTTTGACAAATGAAAAAATCAATACTCTAAATGGAAGAAAAAGATTGACCAAGTAACTACTTATAGAAATCAGTAATGGTCAAAGCAATATTTTCCTCCCTAGAAATAACTGAATCATCATCAGTTAAAAGCTTGAAAATACAATTCTGACGATTCCTAACCTTGGCAAGGGCATATAAATACTTTGTATTTTGGTCTCCCAGCTTAATATGTGTAAGTTTGGCTTTCTGTTGGTAGAAATTCTCCTCATCTCTTGCTCTTCTGAACCAATCCAAAGCTGCCTTTCTTTCATTAGTAATACATACTTGATTTGTAGGGTCTGTAGACAAAAGCTTTCTAGTAGAAGCTTGATTGGCACGAATGGATACATGACCATTTGAGGCATTCAACTCACAAAGTCTATGTTTGAGGAGCTTAAGTTTTTTAACTATTCTGAAACATGGACTACCTGCAATACCAACACTCCATATTTCACTCACTAGAGGAAGAAAATCATCTCTGTCAGCCAAAAAGTTCATAAACTTAAAATGAGGGGCCTTCCTAATAGCAGGAGACTTGAGATGAAAAAGTAGAGGAGAATGATCAGAGATAGGACTATGTAGTACTTCAACATAACTGCTAGTAAACTGATAATACCAAATACCATTACATAATCTACGATCTAACTTATAATAAATCCTGGATTCTGAAGATTGGAAATTAGTCCAGGTATATATGTCACCAGAAAAAGGTAAGTCAAGCAAACCACACTCATACAAACAATTTGAAAAATCATCCACATCCTGTTGGTTAATACTCCCACTTATTTTTTTCCTAAGCACTAAGAACCACATTAAAGTCTCCGATAATGATCCATGAACTATTCATACATGAGTTAATGTCCTGTAACCAAGACCACATATCTCTTCTTTGGGTACCAGAATTAAAAGCATACACCATAGTCAAATAAAAATAGATAGACGAATTGTTGCAAGTCACTTTGCAATAAATTCCCTGTGCACAGCAAGTAAGTTGTTCAATGTCATAAAGATCAGAATTCCAAAGCACCCATACCCTACCATTGACATGAAATTGATAGTTATTAACAGTCTTAGATTCTTACAAATCCTAGCAACATTATGTGATTTAACCCTTGTTTCCATTAACCCAAGTATACCAACATTGTACTTACGCACAAGAGATCTAGTCTCCTTGTGCTTAAAGGTTTTATTCAACCCTCTTATATTCCAAGACAACATGCTCATTTTAATAGGAAGGAGGAAGAGCCTCCGCCTCTATCCACAGCTCCAGCAATTAGCTTATCTAGTAAAGAATGATCAAATTGTGGGGACCGATGAGGGATTAAAGGAGAAACTAATACTTCCTTTTCTTTATCCAGTATAATCCCATTCTGCTCAATTGTCTGAAGATTAGCAGTCCTTGGTGAAGTAGTTTGGATAACATTTATTAAGGGATTATGTTTTAAAGCAACAACAATAGGTGTAGAAGCATTCCTCTCATTCGTAGATGGCTTATTTGCCACTGGATCCAGCATCAAGATCCTATTTCTTAACCTAGATTTTCTATTTAGCATCCACTTTAGGACCTGCCTGTTTAGCATACCTACATTGGAAGTCAGAATTCCAAGCAACATTACACTGGGTACAAAAAGGAGGTTTCCATTCAAAAGAAACCCTCTGTTTCCATATACAGCCATCAGGTAATGCAATGTGCACCTCTTTGGGCAAGACTCTACTAATATTAGTCTCTGCAAGCAACCTAGGGAAAGAGATTCTCCCCCTATTTGCTGTAATGCCATCAACACATATAGGATGTCCAATTAAACTTCCAATTCAGCTTAGGGAATCCATTGACCACAAATGCAGAGGAAGTCCCGGGAAAGTAACCCACAAGGGCATAATATTCCAGTCAGAAGGTAACATTTGAAGTCCTAAATGCCACCTCCTTAGTACCATGGGACGAACTCCAAAACTCCAATACGGTTTCTCCATAATAGCAACAAGATCATGCTCAAATTTAAAATGCAGAAGGAAATATCCAAAGTCATGTGATAAAACCTCCGAAAACTCAGATAGAAATGTCCATTTGGACTGTATAAATTTAACCATCTGGTTATGTGGCAATTTTTGTCTAGCAGTAAATGCCACCAAGGTATACTTCCAACGATCTGCCTCAACTTCAAGTTTAATAGCATGCATTTCAGCATGAGAAGTTCCATCCACAATGGTCAGAGGAATAAGTTTTAAGGTAATACCCATCTCCAGGGATCTATTAGGAGCGATCACATCCTTCCATGTAGGTGGTCCAGGATTTGCGGAGTCAATATTGGAAGCATTGGGTACAGAAATACCACCTAGAGAAAGAGGGACCGATAGTTCAGTCTTAACATCCAATTTAGAAGCAATAGAAGACATCTGCAATGTAGGCTTAAGGATCTTAGAAATTGTAGAAGAAGGAGCCATCGCATTTAAATTCAGACCAATAGGAGCCATATCAAAAGAAGAAACTGAAGATTGAGGACCTTTCGAAACCATATTCTTCCCACCGCTACAATCAAAACCATTCGAATGTAATATCTTAGGTTGTTCCACTGGTGATGATGTTAAAGGGGAATGATCATTGCGATCACTGCTCGAAATTCTCTTAGAAAATTTCTTTCGGGCCATTTCTCACGTTCTAGAACAGATTGAGAAAGAAAAACCTATCACATGAGGCGCGTTCTACCAGCATCCATTCCCCCTTAATTTTTTTTGAGATCCTTTTTGGATGGTAGAATTTGATTCTCCACAAAAGTTACATATTGGCTTAACATTAACATGCTTATTAATAAAATTCACCTTGGTGGATAGGTTCTCATTACACACACCCCCAATTAAAGGACCGCACTATGGGAATGGTATGTGCTTACCATAATTACCTCCAAACAAATTTAGAGATCCTACAGTTAATGTCCTGAGGTCCTCACATGTTGATAAGTGAAAGAGCATCCTATAATTTGTCTTCATGAAGTACATACCCTAGCTTAAATAAATCTAAGCATTTATTTTTGTGTTCTCTAAATCAAGAATAGGTACGGCTAGGATTGTGTTGGCATCAATAGGAAAACTATTTTGTAAACAAGCCCTTTGTCCCAGCCTTTTTGGTCCTCCAACAGTAAATCGCATACTTTCATACTAGGAGCATCTAGAGGTTGATGTGTAATCACCTTCATCTCCCTCTGCCTCAACAACGAAGCATCATGCCAAACATTAAGATTTTGGTCATCACTAACCACCCAGTAGGTACCTTTATGCACTACTCACGAAGTCCCCCAAATGCTCCTCTAAATAAAACTAGGCTTATGCCTAATGTTAGGGTAATATCCTAAAATATTATTTAATATTAATTCTAATTAATTTATATTTTAACATAATCCCTAAACCTTAACTTAATTATTTTGTTAACATTTGACCCACAAACTTAGATAAATTATTAAATTTATTTATTTTTTTATTTAAATCCACCCTAAATTTGTAAATGTTACCCCTATTTTTTTTCCTAATCAGGTACTCTAAATCTGGATAAATTAATTTTACTCTAATACTAAATCTAAATCTAATTCTAAACCTAAATTTAATTTATCTTTCTTTTCCTTTTTCCTTTTTTCTTCTTCCTTTCTTTTCCCCTTCCCCTCCCAGCCTATGCCTAGTCCACTTCTTCTTCTTCTTTACCCCAGCTTAGCCTACTTATTTATTTTTTTTCCTTTTCTTCTCTTCTCCTTCTCCCTCGCCTAGTAGCCCATCCTAACATGCTCCCTAATTGCTTCATTTTTGTACACATGTTCCCCTTTCCTCTTTAAGCCCAAACAACCCCTCCATGCCTCCCCCTTATATGTCTTTCCCTTCATCTTCTAACTGCCTACACCGATTATCTGCCTCCCTACACCTCCACACCCCTACTCTTCTAAAGCTTAACCTATTTGCATCAGTTTTACCTCATCTTCACCCCCAACCATGCATACATGCATGTATATATATACACATACTTGCACCCTTCCCCTTCTCCTCTTTCCTTTCTTCCTTCCATCGGGCCCAACTAGCCCCTCTTCCCTACTACAACCCCTACCCATCACCAACTTTCACCATCACTCCCCTCCCCTGCAATGCCAATTGCCACCATTACCCTTCCCTAGCTACATGACTCCTTGCCACTACCCATCACCTCTACAACCCTTCCCTCATCTCAGCTCTATACACCATTTATCAACCTCTTCCTCCTCTTTGCAACACTGTCTTGCACCACCCTTACCCTTACCTGCTCAATTGAGCCCACAACCCACTATCGTTGCCTCCCATGTCACCACCTCCAGCCACCACTAGGAACCTCTATAACATCCCACATTTTACTACTGAAATTTTTTAATTTACAACAGAAGCATATAATCAAAATATTGGGTGTTACCACTGCAATTGACATAAGTCTGGTTTACCAAACCATCATTACATCAATCACAAGGCTAAAACCATTCATAGTAAGATAAGGTAATTATAAACGGAGAAGCTTTTATAAATACAAATACGAGTTTGGAAATTAACTATGAGTTACAATAATAGAATACAAATGAAGGGATACCATGGATCAAAGAGTCTAAAAAGGTATCCAAGTAAAAATATCATCTGAATAATATAAATCTTCACCCAGTATAAATAAAAGTCACTCCTTCCCACATAAGGCATAAAAAGTAGCATACTTATCTAGGTGGTCCTCAAAGATCTGCACAAAAGCATCAGGGTCTTTTACTTGTGGAAATGAGCAAAAACCATGAAAAAGATGGTCAGTACGCTGCGTAATGAATAATGTAACCATACTATCAAATTAGGGATACAAATAATTACATACACTCATAACAGATGATAAGTGCACATATAATTTATGAAAGTCTCATAAGGTAAATATTGATCCAAGCCTTTTTATTAGATATAACTATTTTTATTCTTTTATTTACGTTGATTTTAGGGACCCCACTATTCTTAATCCAGTGGAACGGACTAAAACACCTACTTGGGAACAATACACTTGAGCTACCATTATCATTTGGTATAACAGATATGAAAACAACACCTCCTTAGGGCAAAATGCATCCAAGCCACTATTATCATCCGGTGGAACAGATATGAAAAAATTCCCTTAGTCCTAACTCATGTACTCTTCCACTTTAAATTATAAGTGTCTAATCTATCAGGTTACTTAATTCATATTCTTATTCATGATATCCCTACTATGCTTGATCCGGTAGAACAAATCCAAAATCCATCACCTTCTTAGGGAAAAATGCCTCTATTCACTATTAAAATCCGGTGGAACGGATATGAAAAATATCACTTTAGATTGACTCATGTGATATTTCACTTTAAATGGTTAATGTCTTATTCATGATTGATTCAAAGGCATATAAAAAATTTAAGTGGGCCAGGACATCAAGCAGGTCATAAGGTCACTCTCCAGTGTTAAGATCCTTATTTTCCAAAACCCTAATTTCATAACTTAAGCATAACTTCTCCCATATTGGTCATTTACCCATCAAATTTAGTATATACTCCTCAAATATTATTATTATTAATAACATATACGAAATTTAAGGTCTAAATCCCATAGTTTACACATGCAATAATAGCCTTATCTCAAAAGTTATTATTCACAAAACTCCCAAAATCCTAATTTTACAGATAAGTCATAACTTTTTCCATAATGCTCATAAAATTATTAAATTCAATATACATCCCTAAAATTACAATATTAACAACATATCCGAAATTCGTGGTCTAACTTCAAAATTTTATACATGTGAGATTATCATTTAAGGTTACTATTCTCAATTTAGGCATTTTTCTCATTTTGAGGAACTTATGACATTCGTCATCACTCCTATAACTCCACATAATATTATTAGCATATTTTAATACTCCAATCACATTAAAATTCTAAAATTCCCATATTATCCCATATTGACAAAAATTCCCTTATAGATAACCAAAAGCCCTTACTTTACGAAATGCTTATATCTTCATTGTCATTATTTCCAAATCATCCATTTATCCTCATACATATAAATACTTATTTCCCCCTTATAATACTCTATTAAGCACATACTACTCTTCCACAAGTTATATTCATCCACAAAACACAACCTAGCATAGTAATATAATACTAGCACATCTTTCATTATCCATACTCTCTTTATATAACATAATGCATATGATCACATCATATCATTAAAAACATACATTCAACCATATAATATCAATATCATAATAATATACATAGCTATGCAAGCATTTAACACAAACCTAAAAACATCAACTAGTATCATTACAAAAAATACTATGAGTTCTAAGAACACTTATCGTATTCTACCACTTATAGGACCTCCAGAGTATCACCTAAAAACAATTAACAAAAAATATTTAAAATTAATGATATAATTAAGGAAGGGTTAAAGTAATGGAAGGGGTGAAAGATGGGAAAAACCAAACTGAGGTTCAAAGGAGTCTCAGCCAATTTATGTGCAACAAAGGGAGGATTGGTTGAAAGGGCAAAACAAGGAGGTTGGCAACGGTACAACCTACCATTGCTAGGAAGGATGCAGCTATAAAGGAGGCTGAACACCTAGGATGGTGTGGAAAGGTTGGAGGTGCCAAAATGGGGAAGGAGTGTTGCGGTTGTGGTTGTAAAATGGAGGAGGAGCTTTGGCTAAAGCTGCCAAAGTGGTGGAGGAGGCTTTGACCAAAGCTCCAAAAGGGGAAGGGTTATGTTGCGGTGAAAACTACTATAGTAGGGAAGGGAAAAAGAAAGAAAATGCTATAGTGGAGTTAGCCAAAGTTAGTGTGTAGGTAGGATTGGTGGGTTTGGCTAGTGCTTGGGGGCAGGTTGTGGTGGTTTTGGCCAGTGCTTGGGGTGAGGTAATGGATAGATGGTAGGTGTTAGAGGTTAAGGTGTGAAAATACTTTCGATGGAGGTGTTGGTACCTCGGTCGGGCTTGCCCATGAGGGTGATCTTGGGTGGTTTTAGAGATGGTTAGGAGAAAATGAGAAGGGGGAAAGTTACATTCAATGTGCAATGTTTTCAACAAAAAAATAGAGGGAGAAAGGGGGTAGATGCATACATTAAATGTGTCTTATATACACACATGCACGTAGGAAAAAGGAGATGAGTAGTGAGGTGATCAGGCAGCAAAATTCAACCCTTGACCTTGGAAATGAGGAAGGGCAATTTTATGGGGGTAGATGAATAGGCTTGGCATGAAAGATGTACACGCAAGAAGAAGAGAAGAGAATAGGAGAGATGAGGTGAGGAGAGGTGATCGGCAGGGGAGTGATAAAGTAAACTAAAATAAGGTAGGGAGAAGAAAAGAAAAAGGTGGGTTTAGATTTAAGTTTAGGTTAAAACAGATTAGGTTAAGATATTAAGATAATTAATTAAATGATTATATATGATTAGGTTTAGGTTAGAAAAGATATTAATAACTCGAAATAAAAATTAGAGTTAGGCTAAGATTTAGGATTAAGGAGTTAGGGTAAAATAGAAATACTAATTTTTTGATGTTAGAATTAGGTTATAATATTAATTACTTAGGATTATGGTCAGCTGAAATTCGGGGTATTACAACCTCCCCCACCACCTCCACCTGCCAACCAACTCCCTACCCCAAAGCTCCCTACTTTCGCCAACTCACATTGCTCATGGAGCATAAGATTTAAAAAACAAATTTTACCTCTTTGCAACATTAGGGCAATTTTGGTAATTTTCTATTTAATAAATATTTTAATAAAAATTATTTTATTTGTTAAATATTAATATGGTTAATGTGATATTATTTTTAGGTACAAAAATTTGATTGGTGGGGCCTAATAAATTAGGTAATCCTTGTGCTATACTAAAATGTGAGACATTACATGATAGCACATTAGGGTTTTAATATACAAATTTTATTAAGCATGTTTGTCATGTTAAAACTCTTTACTTAATAATGATAGCACAAAATTTGGTAAAATGGAGCATGTAAACTTGTGTAAATAATTATGTGTACAAAAGTGTGTTAAATGGGTTTAATGCCATAAATAGATTATGTATGTTTAATATGATAAGTTGAGCATGTCTAGGCTTATTTTTAAAATAATAATAATAATTATTATTATTATTATTATTATTATTATTATATATTGTGTGCCATAGGGGACTTTAATCAGTTTAAGTGTATCATGATAATTATTCTGATAAGTATACTTAATGTATATTATTTATTATTGAGTACGGGAATATGTGTTTTGATGTTCTAGAATTTCATGTTAGGGTTTTACGTAAAAAATTATATATAAGGGAAAAATAGTCATTTGACATGTCTAGTAATTTAATTACATCTTATATAATTTAATTATTGTGTTTTAGCCTTTTCATGAAAAATTAATAAGCAACATAAAATTAGCATTTAAAATGGATGATAGTGCGGTAATTATGGCCATAGGGACATTTTGATCACTTATTATCTAATGCACTTAATATAAATAATTGGACATAAGATGGGCCTTATTATATTAATAATTTGACCTTAGAGTTGACTTTGACTCTAACTTGGACCATTGACCTTAGGGTCAACTTGAAAAATTGGATATAAAAGGAAAACGGTTAAGTATGGAATTGGAATCATCATACAATATGTGATTTTTTGTGATAACTTTATGAAAATATTACTACTTAAAGTGAAAGACCTCAAGTTTGGAAGTGGTTGTTCACTAAGGGTAGCTATCTTAGAGACAATGTAAGAGCCATTGGTTTGTTTGGTTCGCCGGTGTGTCGTTGTACCCCAATAAGGGCCTAGTATATTCTATAGGTGACCTACGGGCCCTATAGGGGATATCTATACTTAAAAATTACTTATCCTGGGTTGGAAGGGTACTGTGTCACCTTATATACTAGTATGACCATAGTACTTTTATGCTTCTAGGTTAGATGGTTGGGAGGGTACTGTGATGCCTTGTGCGCTAGTATGACCATTGTACTTTTATATCTCCGAGTTATTATTATATTTTCCATGAGTAAATAAAAAATAGAAATGATTGTTATTGGATCAAAATAGTTATTGGATTAGTTGGTAATATCCTTTGTGATTACCCGTGGTTTGGTAGTAACCTTTGTACTTACTTACTGTTCGGTAGTAGCATTTGTGCCTACTTATGATGTTATGGACTATTATTGGTATTCTACCACTGATCCCTACTTGTGGTGTAATGGATATTTTTTTTCTTCATATTGAGATATAAGATATGTTGTGAAGGTTATGATTATTGTGTTGAGATTGATTCTAATCATTATTTTATATAGCATCTCGTGTATGCTTAGTTTATAGGTTTTATTATATTCTAAATGAACGAGTATGAGAAATATGTGAATTTGGTAATTATTGTTTATCTTATATGATTATTATATTTTTGTTCATATTTTTTTGTGATGCCTTTCATATGTTTCATGTGAGTTTTTCATATTAGTTTGTATAATGGGTTAATTGGAATCGTTATACTGAAGGGTTCTATTTCATGGTCCCCTACCTATTAAATGGATAGTCTTTACCTTATAGGAGTACTTTGAGGGTTTGGCTTGATGGCTTCTGGCATGGGCTAAGAGTTAGGACTGTTTGAGATTCACCCGATATCTTTTTATTGGAATTTTCCTTTAACTTTTATGCCCCATTCTTTATTTCTTTTCCTCATTAGGTTGTAACTATTTGCCTGATATTTTGGCTATCAGGATAATGTTATTATATATAGAAATCCATGTTTTTGTTTTTATGGTTGTTAATTTAAGTGAAGTAACTTTTATCCTTAACACTTAGTGTAAGAATGGTAAAAGATGTCAGGCTTATATTAGGTGTTTTGGTAATACCTACTATTTTTGTAACTAACACTTTTGCAAAATAAAATTTTTAAGTAATAAATTTGGGGGTATTATAGCTAGCTTCCATAAAATCAAACTATGAATAATATCTTGCCTCCTAGACACGGTTTAGAAGAGAAGGATTGTCTTGTATGAGTCTCCTAGCTTATCTCCCGAGCATAGCATAATTGAAGAGGATTGGATCTCTAAAGCCCAGTGTAACACCTCTAAGTTTACTACTTAAAATTTTATATTGTGGAAGCATAATCTCAAAATAATAGGTGTTACCACTACACTTAGCATAAGTCTAATTTACTACATTTCTTATACCAAGTGTTGGTGCTCAAAATAAGTCAAGTCCAAAAACAAAATAACACAAAGGAGAGATAATAATACAGAAAAGAATTACGGATGAACATCATCTGTACAATAATGATATTCAAAATACAATAAAGGACATGAGAGTCCAAAAGAAATTTGATTACAACAAAAGTTAACACCCAAAGGTATGACACCATTTTTCATTAACTCTTATACCCAAAAGCATATTTTAACAATGTAATCTCCTCCTAATGGACCCACTAATCATCGCCAGACTTATGCAACTCATGTCACTTCATCACTCGCACATAATTATCTACAAATGTAGTATCACTACAACTTCTTCATAGTGAGTAAATCACAATCTATCATGAGAGGTAGTATGCTCACAGTGCACAAAATCACATAATAATCCAAAAACATGCTCAAAGCACAAAGCACATGCGATAACAATATATGAATAACATGCGATAACATACGATAACAAAGTCTCATGCTTAACAACCTACATAATTAACCATTTCACATCCATCTCAGCATCAAGTAATATCTATATCATAATCCATGACAAGCAAGGTAGTGCACTAAGGATTTATAGATCAACCAATCAAAACAATTCCAATACCAAAGGTAGTGCACAAAGGCAACTACCAAACCAAAAATCCAATACATACCAAGGCCATCAAAAAAATACTCCCTTATTATTTATTTTACTCAAGAGGAGATAATATCAACTGGGAAAATTGACCTACACCTGGTCATACTGGCACACAGAGGCAACGGAATGCCCTTAGACCTTAGAACATAGGGACACCAATGTGCTCCTAGTCATATTGGCACATGGAGGTAGTACAATACCCATAGACCTTAGAACATAGGGATGCTAACATATACATGGTCATACTAGCTCAATAAGGCAACATAATACCCTTAGATCTCTAAGATCACCCAATCCTTAAGTATCAATACATCTTAAGAAATTTAGAGAAGTAATTATAGTATATATAGGGACTTGTTAGGGCACTATGACACACTAGAAGAACAAATTAAACTTAGGGTTAAACCTCATCCTTAGGGTAACTACCCCTAAGGAGGCACTACTCCCAAACTTGAGGTCTTCTACTTTAAATTTCAATAAAAATATCATGTGATGCACAACAATTCCGATTCCACATCTTTTTTCATTTATTTCTAATTGTCCAAGTTTATACTAAGTTCAATAGTGCAAGCCATAGTTAAAAGTCAACAATAAGGCTAGATTAGCAATTTACTACGGTCATCTTATATCCAATTATTCATGTAAGGCACATTAGATCAAAATTGACCAAAATATCCTTGAACCCTAATTACATATTATTATCCAATTCAGTACGGGAATTTATTATAGTAATAATTTATCATAAAAAGTTTAAAAGCTAATAATTTAGAACACTTTAGCACATAGGAAATTTTCTAAGACTTAGCAATTGATTGTATTTTCCTTTATATAGGTATTTAGCATTTTTCACATACCAAACTCTAAGCATGCATTTCTAGCGGGTCACATATTCCATGCAAAACATGCATACAAAATTCAAGGAATAAATTAACATTTAAGATAACAATTAATATCATGATACATGTGCTTTTTATTTATAAAGCATGTGAATAACAATTAGCACAAAACTAACCCTAACCATGTTTGAGTACTATCATGCTATATACATCAACCATAGATACAACTTGAAACTATAATCATGGAACACTTAGCATGGAATAAAAATAATAACTTAACAAGACCACATGCCCTAACCAAACCCTCATCATGCATGCACTGACCTTTTACAAACTCCACAAGCATATATATCATTTAATAATAAGTCAAATGCGCATGCTAACTATTTCAGATTATGTTGTCATCTTATCACATATTTTCATGACACTAGCATAAAATAAAACCCTAGCATGGTTCTATTTGTAAAAAACATATAATGCTATCACATGAATTCTATCATCTTATGAGTCTTAATATTTACTTAAATCTAAGCTACACAAAAGTAAAAAAGTTTGCTTTCTCCATGACATCTCAAGAATTACCTAAGCGAGCAACACCCAAAAACATATATTAGCATCTTACACAATACAAAAATCAACAAAAATTAACAAAATCTAAATCAATGAAGGAATAGAAGATAATCAAAGCAAAGGAAAGCTATGTGAGGTATGAAAGTGACAAAGGAATAACAATAGAAGAAGCTTACGCTGTTAAGGGCTTGTAGCATGAGGTCTTTGCCCCAAAAAGGAGTAGCAACGTGAAGAGGTCACACAGAAGGGGTGGTGCCGCATCCAAAAATCATGCAACAAGGGTTGGTGCAACTCAAGACCATATACATGAGTACTTCATACATCAAAAGGGTGAATGGTGTGAGGCTTAGAAGCAAGAGATGGGCATCAACATGATTTTCTCACATTACTAAGGTGGCGTAGCATTAGTTTCTTATGTGAGGGGGGAGGCGTAGCATGAGGTTTCAAGGTTCAACACAAGTAGCCTCGATAAAAAACATGAAACAATGAAAGAGAAGGATGGGAAGGCTATGAGTGGGAACTCAGGAGAAAGGGTAAATGTATGCAAATGAAAGGGCTCCTATTTAGGTTGTATCAAAAACAAAAATGGGGGACGAAGGAGGGCTTATATATGCCATGGCGACGTGCATACAACTAGAAGGGATGAGTTAGTAAGTAGGGATGACAATTGGAAAGGTCTTACCTAAAATCTAATGGGCTTTATTTTTTGGATATATAAATGGATATCAATAAATGGATATGGATATGGATATAGAGGAAGGGAAAAATATCTATCGGGTTTAGGTATGGATACGAGTAAGGGATCATCAAATCTACATTTAACTTTATATATCAGTACCCGTGATGTGAATCAAAGGGGAGGGAAACAAGCAGGATCTATCATAAATTGGTATATGCGTTGGTAGGTTGAAATTGCAAGAATCACTTCGGTTTAAGGAGGTTAAACTCAATGAATGTTACAGAGTAGAAAGGTAAAATACTTCGAAGGTTGAAGACACATTCAACATTCGAATGAGGAAAGGAATGCCCCAGGCACTTCCTGGCTAGCTAATTCTCCAAAAGAGAGGAAAAAAAAGTGTTAAGCTTGAGGTTTTTATTCAAATGATACTCAATATCCTGCATGTACAAGCTTAGGGAGTATATATAGGCAAGGTGGTCGACTTTAAGCCTTAAACCAGCCGACTAAGTCTCTTAATTCAAGCTGAATTTAATCCTCTTGAATTAAGCCTATATAATACCTAAACTTACTCATAATATCATCATCTAAATGATATTAATGACTAACATTACAAAGCCACACAATCAACTATGGTACATACATGAAATTATAACAAAACCCTAGCTTACATAAAATACACTTAGGGTTTACAACAAGTTTAAAATAACTAATGATAACATCACTATATCTTGTTGTAGTGTCATCCCATGTATGCCATAGCCTTGCATGGTTTGAATGCTTATACACTTTAAGTCTCTTTTGGTGTGTTAAAGTCTTCTCCTTGCAAATATGTAATATACCTGCAAGAATATATTGAATCGTTTTCAATACCAAGCATAGACATATTATCAAGAATATTTAAAATGATTGGCTCCATTATTAAGAAAGCTAATTCTTCCTTACCTTGAGAATCAATAGAAACATGAGAATCATTAGATACACCTGCATTCATTTACCTGATATAAATTTATATTTTTACCATTTATTTATATAACCATCAATATATTTTCTGAGGCTAAAAGTAAAAACATAATTAAACCCTAATAATATAGGTATCTAATTATAATATCTGACAATTTTTATTTTAAATCTAATGGATTTTACCCTAAACCCGACACATTTTACTCAATGAATAAATAAATGGATATGGATATAGAGAAGGGAAAATACCCATTAGGTTTGGAAACAGATATGGGTATCAGTTTTCTTTCTGGTTCTGGGTAACGGATAGAGAGTACTTAATCCATTACCATCCCTATTAATAAGGGAGTCAGAGCACATGACATGGCATAGAAAAACAAATGGCAAGGGTCAAGAGTGTGCAAATTAGATATCCATATCCAGTCAGATATTTTTTTTGGATATCAACTTCATGTATTTTAGACAAGATATCCAAATCCCAAATATCCAAAAAATACATACCAAATTTGGATATATCCAATATTTATATGAAAATACTATTTTATCAATCTTAATAATTTTTATAAAATGATTTTCAAAAATAAACATAATATATTAGTTAATATTCATATTTATTAATTTAAGTGTCTTATTTTATTAAAAAAATGAATTAAACTATTATTATAAAAGTTTAAAATATAAAAATAAATAAAAGTTAAAAACTTAAAACTAAAAAAATACAATATTATGATGTATTGTTGAAATAATCAACAAAATATCAAATATTTTTTCGGATTGGATAATCTAGTAAAAAACCAAATATTATTAATTTTGAATATTCTTTTGACTAAAATTGGATCGAATATCCTAAATGTCGGGTCGTATTTTTAGATCCCCCCTTTTTTTATAGTCCTAGAAATAATATCATGCACAAGGGAGTAGCATGAAGAAGCAACGAGAGGTAGGGGTGGAGTGTGGAAAAGGGCAAAGTTACAACTTATTTAGAGATTCTATATGAAAATAAACCAAATTAGGGTTGTAAATGAGCTCAGCCAGTTTGATATTCGGCTCAGTTTAGCTCGTTAAAATCTAGGCTCAACTTATTCATTTAGTTAAATGAGTTGAGCCTGAGTCCTATTTTTGAGCTCGTTTATTAAACGAGTCAGGCCCGAGCTAAAAAAAAGTGTAGCTCGGCTCATTTTATAGCTTTGGCTTGTGAGCTCGGCTTAACTCGTTTATTTAGTTAAATGAGCCGAGCTTATGCCCAGGGATATTCTTTCATTTGGTTAAAATAAATAAAAAGGATCGGTTGCTAGGTTGGGGTTCTACGGTTAAACTAACAAAAGTTAAGGGTTCAAACTAGGTTAAAAACTAATTGCTTAAATTTTATCAAATTTCAACCTAATTAAATTTATATGCAATTCATCATAATAATGTACATAATAATAATAAATTCAATATAGAACATCCTACGATAATTATTGTAATTAATTACATATAATTATCAATTTTATAATTAAGGTTTCTAAATTAGGGTTTCTATAAATGGGGTATTATATTACTAATTTTACAATTAAAATTAAATATTATTCATCCACATTATTAAAATTATACAATAATAAAATAGTTTTTAAAATTTTTTTAAAATTATAATTCAAATTATTAACATTTGTTAATTACATTAAAAATAATATTTCATATAATAATATTATTTCATTAATGAAAATATATTGGAATTTTGAAATGTACTAGATTTACTAAATGACTCTTAATAACTAATTTTTGATATCCCAATGGATCTTTTTACAATGAAATTTTCGTTATACCCTTACCTTAATAACAACTAATGTTAGCAATGTTGTCCTCATAAGCTAATCAACCTTATTTTGATGATAACAAACTTGCTTAAGTATTTCATTTGTCTGTTTGAGTGTGTAGGCTAAGGATTTAGCATTGTAAACGTAGCCT
Organism: Tamarix austromongolica; assembly: GCA_039764185.1. Classification (NCBI taxonomy): domain Eukaryota; kingdom Viridiplantae; phylum Streptophyta; class Magnoliopsida; order Caryophyllales; family Tamaricaceae; genus Tamarix; species Tamarix austromongolica. The sequence continues at coordinate 57,573,015 of CM077808.1, read as the reverse complement.
ATTGGACATGTAGTTGTTTTATATTGCCCATATTGGCACAACCAATGTCTTCACCAAACCCCATGGTCAAACCCTAATTAAGTAATGTGAGCATAAATATATTAAAATTGGATGAAAGTTTGAAGGACGATGTTTGTAAACTCTAATAAGGAGTGAAGGAATTGAAGATAATCACAAAGTGAGGGATTCATATGTGTATCATTATTTTTTTTATCATCCTTTTTCTAAAGATATAATTAATGTTATGAGTTACTAGTTCAATATTTAGAGTCATGTTAATACATTTATAGCATTCTTATTAATCACATTATGATGAAAGATAAATAAAACATAAAAAGATAAAATACAAACAAATTAAAAGTCAAAACACAATGTGAAAATCAAAGACGATACAATAATGAAATAAAAATATAGTAATAAAATGAAAATTAACACACGAGCATATAGAATAAATACGACAAAATACATATGTTAGTTGTTTGTTGGACCAAAATGTTACCATATATACTCAATGAAATTCATTAATAATCAATTGTGATATTCTTTATCTTAAACTTGAATTATGTTTTGAATATACCATGCATATTCCATAGTACACTCGCAGAAATATAGCTCACTCACAACACCTTGATTAAGATGCGATATTTCAGCAATAATCAAGTATGTGTTACACTCATCTTTGACAATCGTATTGTGAAATATGATATAAGCATGTATATTATTGGTCAATGTTCGGACATCCCAAAACAATGATGGTTCTCACATGACTACAAGACATGACTGCAGAACTTCAAAGGTTTGTTTTACATCCTTTCTTATTGACTCTTAGTGTTGACCAAAAAGTTAATTTGTTTCACATTGTGGATGTTTTATAGATTTGATGAACATATCCGATAGTGAATATATACCATAGATGAGATAATATCCCAAATTATAATCATATCCATTAGCTATAAATGATACTGGTGGAATATGACCATTGTATATGTCATCAAATACATGAGAACTATAAAGGACATTAAAGTCATTATAAGAACCATGAGTGATAAAATAGGTGTGTCATACCCATAAATTATAAGAAGTTGTGGTTTTAAGAACAATCATGGGGTTCCCATGACCTTGAGCATATTGACATTGCTGGGCAACAAGATAATTAATCCATTATCGATACATACAATTAATTCTACCGAACATACATGGAAAGCCATGGTATTTATTTACATGAAGAAACTATAGGAGGTCAGCCTAGTCTAGTCTCCTCATATATTACTTAACGAAAACTACAATCACACTTCGAACAAATGTAATAACACACCTTCTTCCTATAAATTCTCCAATATGAGCTTATTCATCCCATGCATTAGATGACATTCCATATGCTAACATTTTTATAGTAGTTATGCACTTCTATAACGGTGATAAGCCATGCCTACCACATGACTTGATACTTTGTGTGAAGTTCGTGTGAATATGCAATTCTCAAAGTGATGTTATTCTAAATCAATGCACAAATAATAACAAATGAGGTCCCATTTGACATCAATAATTTAGTTGATTTATTTTTCACGTCAAGTAGATTTGAAGGATATGTAAAGCCCTATATGATGACAGTAATGTGACTCGAAATGATGTAGAGTTGAAATAATGGTTTGAATGAGGACAAACATAGTCATGTAGTGGGAATAATTGTTATGACCAAATCAATGAATTGGTTGAAGACATTCTAAGACCCATGCCATACAAAATAGCGTTGATCCAAAATAGTTGACTAAAAGAGGACAAAGACAAACATATGATGACAATAATTATTTTGTTCAAACCAATGCATTGGCCGAAGACATTGCACCAAAACTAAACATACCATCATAGTAATATGTAAATCTAATTTCTTTCTCAAACATTGCCTTAGGGATAGGATTTTAAGTATAATTTTTTGCACCTACTCTATTATAGCGGTGTTTTATTTGGGGTGGCCATTAATTTTTCTAACAAAAACAACTTAGTTTTCTTCATCTTCTTCTCCCTTGTGATTGCCTTAGCCCTTACGAGCCTTAGCTTGAATTCGTAGGTCTTTATTCTCATTTTTTCAACTTTTATATTTATCTTTTCTTCATCAATGCACACTAGCTGCTCACATTTTTCTACTTCAACATAGCATATTCTTTCAATGAAATAGACAAATGCCTTATCATGTGGCTATTTTCATGACAAGTACCTATTGCTTCTTCAAAAATAACACATTTTCCCCTTACTTTACTTACCAGGTGGTTGTTAAGCAAATTCACTAGTCAGTCTAACATTGATAGAAGTGTCAAGATTTAAGAATGTGTTTAAATATCCACCAGCTTCATTGATCCTACTCTTTTTTTTATCTATTGTTAGCATAGCCTTCTAATTCCATTTCACACTTTGCCAACCATTTTAGTTCATGCCTTCATGTTTCTCATGTGTGCATATACATGAATATTTTGCTCTTATACCTCACAATATAAATTTCACGTGCATTGTTTATGACATTTGTTTCTAATTGTCCACCTTTTTTAACCCTATTTTATTATTTGTAGGAACCACTAATTTATTTATTTATTACTTTTGAAGTGTTTTGGTAGTGGTTATTATAGTGAATTAGACTTCATGGACTATGATGACCAAGATGTTCATTGTAGCATTTAGTGACCTTACCCCATAATATACTATTGTTTTGATTGGTACCAACAAAGGTATTATTCACCTTATTAAGATACAAGATAATTAATTAATTAATTGCTCTCATCTTTGCTCCAAGGGAAACACAATGTTTTCCTAGATGAAATTCAACAACACATTCACCATAAGTACCACCGCCACCATCATTGTGACCGCTATGACAATGACCATCGTTGTGGCAACCACTGACATTACTAGGCCCACGACCTTAACCACCATCCTTGCTATTACCACCTTAACCTTCATCATCATTATCATCCTCCTCGTCATCATTTCTAAAATTTGGCTGTGTTAAACATGTAGGTTATATTGATACTTGGATCTACGAGCTTCTCTCATAAACAAAGTTGTAGGATTTTGATTGATGGTAGGTTCAAGTGACCTTGGTTAAAACACATTTGATTAAATCTCTGGTTAATAGGTTCATGTTGGAAAAATTTTGGTGTATTGAAAGTGAATTAAGTGGGTGGATAATTTGGTGAAGACCAAATTTGAGGACTTGAACTTATTTGACAATTTCCCATACCCTTCATATTAAGTACTCGAGATTTTTTAAAATTGTGGATTTTCTTAGGGTTAAGGTTGTGGCAAAAAAGAGGATATTTTTCCTTTACATTTATCTTTTTCCTTCTTCGATACCATTTTGAATAACTAAAAATACTATTAATATAATTTATCTTGCTAATTTCAAAGGTGATAATGACTAAAAATGTCATTAACGTAAACTAGTCATAAAAAAGCTAAATAAGGGCTAATAATAATAATAATAATAGCAACAACAATAGTAATAGTAATAATAATAGTTCTAATATTTACTATTTTTACCTAAGATAATAATATTTATGAAAATAACAACAATTGAAACAATAATAACGGTAGAAGGCATATTAAAGAATTAAAAATAATAACAACTCTTTTACATAAAATAATAACAATAATATTTATGGCAATAATAAGAGTTTAAATAACATCAATAACATTATAAAACACATTAATGAATTGGTAACAAAAATAGTAACATGAATACTCTACATAAAACAACAATAATAATATTTATGACATTAGCAATAATTTAAGTAGCATCAATAACAACAAGAATAATAAAATAAGATATTTTAGAAGTATAAATAATATTGTCAATAGATACAAAATATTAACTAGAAAAAAATTTAATTATTGGGATATAAATAAAATAGAGGGAGATAGTGAATTGAATAGAGAGAGAGAAACTAGAAGAATTTATAGTAAGTCTTAGATATATGCAAATTATATACCTATGTACGTATACATATGTAACTACGTATATCTTGAGGTGTACTTTTTCTTTAAAGAAAAAAAAAAGCGAGGCCCAAAATAATTATTTTAGATTTTTAGTCAAAAAATAATGCCTAAAACCAATCGATGACTACCACATGTAAAGTGGGCAGTCAGCGACCGGTCACTTGTGAAGGCAGAAGGAGGAGAAAACACCGGTAAAACGATCATGTTTTGCACCCCATGAGCCATGAAAACAATCACCTTCGAACACGGTTTCCCTCCACCCTGCCTTGTTCGTCCATTTTCTTCCCACAGGGCTTGCCAGTTATACATGAGCGTCGATGCTCTCTCCAACACCTCATCACCAATTTTTTTCTTTGATTTTCTTTGATTCACTCAACGTAGGGAAAATGAGAATATTATCCATTAATTTGATTCTCACCAAAATCCTGTTGCAGATGGTCTTAAAATGCGTTCAGCAAGGATCCATTTAGCAATTAAATTATTCATAAATTGTTGATACTTCAAGGTAATTGATATGATATGTCACTTCATAAAACCTTCATAAATTATTCTTACAACTCATGACTGGTTACTATAGCCTCGTAGGAATGAGGAAGCAAGGAAAGGAAATATGAATTGCAAGTTTCTACTTTATTTGGTATGAAATATGTAAAAAGGTCACAAAACAAGTTTTGAGTTTTTTTTTTTTTTTTTTTTTTTTACCATTTACAAAGCTATCTATAATACATATATAAAAATAGAGTTCTAATAACATTTATTTTTCTGACTAAGTTCGCAAGCATCATTGTTGTCAACTCATCCTCCATTTTTTTTATTAAATAAATTATGTTGAAAAAGAAAAACTCCATCGGTTGTTGTTGTAATATCCATAATTTTAAATCTTTTAATTTATTTTTTCAGTGATCATTGTTTCCTTTTTTTATGATGATGAAATACCTCTTACTTAGTATTGAAATTGAATTGTAATTGTACTATTATACTCATTTTAATGTTAAGGTGAAACCTTTTTTTTTTTAGTTTTAGAAAATTTTGAGGGAAACTATTATTTATAAAAGGCTTTTGGTAACTCAAAAATTACTATTTTTAGAAAATAGTTATTTGTATGTGACAATGTGTTGAAAATATTTTAAAATTTATTATTTTTAGTGGTTGTACTTTTTTTAATTTTAAAAACTATTTTAAACCCTTATTTTACCTGTAATAGTAAAAGGAAAAAATAAAAATTTCATAAACAAATAAATTTTGGGAAAAAAATATTAAGTAATTAAAATAATGATATGCCTGACTTATGAGTGACATGGAGTGTGTTATATTATATTTATTCAAAATAATGTTTGATAATTAGTTAGTCAGTGAGATTAATTTGTTGATTTAGAAATTTATGTATATATTCATGTGATCCAATATTACCTTATTTTTGTAGCTAGTTAAGATATTTCCAAGAAAGATACATTTTTTTATTATATATATAGTAATCTTTTATCTTTTTATTTACTCCTCAGTACATGCAATTAGTATCTTCTAATTAACCCAAATAATATTATATGACAAATCATTTTTTATCTTATTTCTCCAAATTCGTAGATAAAAAAACAAATATTCAATAATTTGGCCATAACATTTTTGTCAGGTAACGAAATCATACATTTTTGTGTTGGAAAGGTAACTTTAATATCTAAAACATTTTGTGTTTTGAGTTTTTCTAAATTTTAGATGAAGCTCGGTGAAAAATATCAATTAATGTCATTTTTATCTTATTTGTATGATTATTTTATATCTTTCTCTCCTGTACATTCAAGATTCGTTCATTCATTCATCATCATCATCGTCATTTGAGTTCAACAAGTAATTATTCTTTCAATATCATAAACTTCTGAAGTTATTTTGGTATTATAGGATCATTCTTTGTTCTTAAAGACCTTATATTCTATATACAAGAACTTTACATACATTGGCAATCTTTTTAAAATTAATATATATTATAAGTGTATGGAATATGATGTTTATAAAGTGTAAATTTTTATTATTATATGCATTTATACCTTCTTATGACTATTTTTTATGCACCATGATATATAAAATGATTATGATAAGAAAGTATGATTTCATGTCAAAATTGTGGTAGTTTCAATTTGGCTTCAACATTGCACTGTTTTACAAAAATCACACAGAATTTAATTATGAGAGTTTACGAATTAAATCATATATCAAATTGAAACCTCATGAAAAAAGTCAGGTTTGCATTTTTGAGGTTTATAGTGGAAACAAACGGTGTTATAGTATGGATTGGTCAAATCTAAAAATTTAATATAACTTACTAAATTGAACTTTTTGTGTGTTATATTAGTTTTGATCAATGCTCGAGTTTTGGTAGTTTTTTTGACACTAAGTAGTTACATTTAAACAAGGTTGACTAAGGAAGACCGAGCTTGATCGTTTAATATACATGTGGTTTTGAGATTTTGATTAAATATATGAGTTGGATTTGGAAAGTTGGTTAATCTAATTAAACCTTTCTATTTTTTTTTAACATATTCCTTTTTTGGAGACTTTCTTTTTATGAACTTTCTATGTTTAGAAAGTAGCTAATAAAAGAAGTAGAATTAAGAAGAATGGTTGTTTATTTGCATTCTGTGATTGTCTTAATAAGACAATAATACTTAAAACGAAACAAGTAGGCTTTAAATCCTTCAAGGATGGTCTATTGAAGTTTGAGATCAACAGTACCATTTTCTCTTTCTTAGTGGATATCTATTTATTTATTTGCCAACTATTACTAGGTATGGCTCTATGTCTTTAGAATATGGTATCCCTTATTATGCTTCTCTAAATCTTATTAGGAGATGCGCATACTTAAAAACATGATGATCAAGGTGGTTGATTTTTGAACTTTTGTTGTCTTATTTGGACTATGTCCATTGGGACGACTCATGTGTGATTTCTAATTTTCCTGAGATTAGTAGTAGGTTTTTTGATTTTATTTTGCAAGATGATCTCCTAGTTAGTTTACCCATTCAAATAATTAGATATTGTGGCCATCTAAGGTAAATATCAATAATCACATATATCTTTTTATGTGGTTTCCCTACATGATCGTGTGTGTGTATGCATTAATATATATAATTCTATATATATTATTCCTTTGAACTTACATATTACTTAGTTGTTCCTTAACTAACTTATTACATATTTTAAATAAGGTTAAAGTGATTCATGATGTATATGGTGAGTAGGCGACTTAGTGCATATTAAGTATGAATATGTTGAATGCGTGGATGACATGCATGGTTGGCAATAGTGAGAGTGACCATCCATTTTTAGAGTCCTATTTACCGCTAATGATTACTTTCATATATTTTGGTTATATTAATAGTTTCACTTTTGTTTGTTATTTAATTGATTTTTTTGGGAGTTTATTATACATTGATATTTCATTTTGGCCTAAGTTAAAAATGAAGTTTCGTGTGTTTTAGTACATTAATTAGTTTTAACATCTGATGTAAGCAGGATAATGATGCTTACGTACCCTAGGAATGGTGATAACACCATTGATATTAGTTCTAGCTTCTACATTTTTTTTATGTTTTTTATTTTTAAAAAAATCAGGGGTGTTATAGTTGTCGTCTAAAAAAAAATTCAACCAATATCCATCATATTAGTAAAAAACTTCTATCACACACTACATGTTGCTAGTCAATTGTTTCTAGCTCAAATCTTTACGACAGTAAAATAAAAGAACAATTGAAACTCATACTGAAATAGAATTCTAAAACAATTATTTTATAAAACAAGTTTCTATTAAAATTACTTAATTCATATATTAAGATCATATTTATGTAGCTATTTTGCTTAAGGGTGAACCTCTCACCTTAAAAAAGTAAGTTTAGTAATTATAATAAACACAATAAGAAAACTATTAACCTCAAAATAATGAGTAAACAGATTTATAATACTCATCTTATTACACTTTGTGTGATTACTTACACATATTTACTTACATGAGAAAAAAAAGCTACCAAAATTATTTTAAACCAAATATCAAGAAAATATGAGGAAAACAACGTAAAGAACACATAAAAAGGATACTCATTTTCTTTCTTTGGAAATTTATTTTACCTATTTTATCAAAGAACCTTTTCCTGATATTTTTTACAAAACTCAGTTATTTATAACTATTAATAAATAGTAATTAGGACATAATAAATTATATGGAAATTTAAAAAAATGTATTTCAATAGAAATATTTGATTATCTCTACACTATGATTATATTGACACATGATAATATGTATCAAAAATAAGTAAATTCCTAAGCTTTAAAGTTTCAAATTGTAAGACTTTGTAAAAACAAATTTTATATGACATAACTTTATTCTTTAGAGATATTTTTTTTAATAGATACTAAGAAAATTCTTACATTCTATTCTCTTTTATACAAACAAATGGATTTCCCATAAATAAAGAATATAAAGGTGGTTTTTCTAGATGAAATTAGTGCATTTTAAAAATAATCATACATTTTAATTCATTTGTATACAAAAATGAATTGATTATAAGAATTTAAATTATTTTAATTAAAATATTATTATTTTAACCATAATACGTAAGTTTAGTATAAAGGTGGATTTTTTCATCAGACAAATAAATAGTAAAAAGGTAATTTTGTTAACACAAGTTATTTTGTAATTATACTATTATCAGGAAATTTTGGATAATTTTTTTTCTAAATTTCAACATTTATTACTTACATTTTTATTTATTTAAAAAATTACAATTTATAAATATTATTCTGGTGTTTCAAACCATGTTTTGATTTTGAATATTGTATACTTGTTATAGGAATATCGCTTATTCATTTAGGTTATACAACGATACTATAATGATTATTAGAAGTTGAATGATAATAAAATAAAAGGATAGTTGAAACTCATACCAAAAATGAAATTTAAAAAGTATTTTATAAAATATGTTTCAATTGAAAATACTTTATTTATATATTAAGACCATTTTTATGTAGCTAGTTTGTCTAAGGGTTAATCTCACATAGAATATAAAGCCTAAATTTATTAATCGTAATAAACATAATTTGAAATAATTTTACGTCAAAGTAAGAGTACACATATTTATAATATTTATCCTATTACAATATGAGTGATTACTTATACATATTTATCTGATGAAGAAAAAATGGAGAACAAACTTCTTTTCAACATAATATTAAGAAAATATAAGGAAAACAACAATAAAACCCATAGAAAATATACTTATCTTGATGTGTTTATCAAAGTAGATGAAGGTTGGATCGAAGACTAATGTGTTGAAGATGTCACCGGCGAATTTAAGCAGAAGAAACGAAGGTTTAATCTGGATTATAATCGAAGTAAACAGGATGTAAATACCAGTTGTTTCGACTGGTTTTGAATCAGCTTAAAAAATGTCGAGGTAGAGATCACTGGAGGAAGGTAATGTCCCGGACTTTCCTTGCTCAATGATGACTCTAAATGAGAGAGATAGATGCAGCCTAGCTGTGCTCAAAGTTGTATTCAAATTCTGTATATTTCATCTTATGATTTCATGCGTACAAGAGGGGTATATATAGGAACAAACAGCCAGTTGGACAAGCTCAATCAGCCGGTTCCTATCCTTACTTCAAGCCCATTAATCTTGGTTGAATTAATCCCATATAACCTTAATCCTAATCATAATATCATTGGTTAAATGATACTGAGGATTAATATTACAAAGCTATACAATTAACTATGATACATACATAAAATTATATCAAACCCTAACTTACATAAAATACACTTAGGTTTAGGGTTTACAACAAGTTAATACAATTAATGAGTATCATCACCATATATTCTTGTTGTAAAGTATCATCCCATATATGCCATAGTATTGTATGCTTTGAATATTTGTACACTGATGAGTTCATATTTTGACACATTTTATACCCTTATAATCTTAGTCTTTGGTAGTTTATTTAGCTAATATAGGGAAATAATTATTGTTTTATGCTTAAGTGGTAAAAATTGTATAAAGTTTATTATTTGAGCTAAAATGATATAAATTAAGTAAATTTAGAATAAAATATTATTTATTAATATTTATTGAATTTTATTTTGCAGGTTCTATTCTTAAATAAAAAAAAATTAATTAAAAAAAAAAGAAATTTGACCTTTGGACCAACGGCCAAAGGCCGAAGGCCCAAAGGCCAGCAAATGAAACAAACAGGCGAAACCAAACGGAGCCGAACTGACGCAGCAGGGCTGACGTGGCGTGGGGCACCGCACAGAAAAGTCAAAGAAAAACGGAGCCATCAGTCGCACAAAATTTATAAAAGGCTTGCGGCAGTCAGTAGGGTAGAGAGCGTAGCCTCTGCCGTTAGGCGGCAGAGCCGCAGCACGGAAGAAGAGGAGAGAGGCGAGAGGCAGCCTCTGCCGTTTGGCAGAGAACAGGCCGCACGTCAGGTGAAGGAGGGTAGCACAGAAACCGGGGCTCGACGCTGAGGAGTACGAGCCGCCACACGGAAAAGCAAGGCAGACGGAGGACGCCGCACGGAAACAGGTCGTCCACATCAGCCGCCAGCCGGAAAGAAGAAAAAAGAAAAAGAATTTTTACACGGAAATCGAGGTGCCGAGAGAGAAGAAAAAAATAAGGAAGAAATTAATACCGTTAGAATTTATTTCAGATAAAATTAATTTTTATCTGAATAAATTTTTGATCTTTAATTCAAAATTAATTCCGGTTATTTATTTCTCTTATTTTTAATTTATATGTTAGATATATATTTCTGTGTAATTAATTCTTTAATTATGGTTGGCTGATTATTTATTGTTAGGGAATAATTTGAAACCCTAGATTATGATTTGAATTATAATTTTATTTTCTTTGTTTCGTGAGATTGTTTCTTGACTCTATATTAATTGCTATCGTTTATATGTATGATTCTGTCAAGTATAGTTTATTTGGTGCATGCCTTGTTCTGGTACCTCATAAGTGACAGTATGTAGGATAAATTGCTTGCTAGGTGGCCATCTAAATATACTAGAATTTATATGTATAAATTGCAGCTAGGTTAGATAGCAATTCACCTAATCGTTTTGTGATTCTAACCGAAGTGGTAAAACGTTTCGATACGTGCGGGTCAAGGAAAGGAAATACAGCTAGACATGCTTTTTGTACTAGTATGGGTACTTAGATTGACAGCCTTCCACTTACACTTAATGCATTGAATCTAGTTAAATATAGGAGCCGCTTGTTGCTGCTATACTGCTAGTATTTAATAGGGTTAATATTGGCGCTTTGTCGTATTAATTTAATTAAGGGAAGTAATATAAGGTGTATAGACCTGCTTTTGGTGTGCAACTTGGTCGATCTCTTTCTCACGATTAAAATATGACTTAGAAATAAATATTATATCTCAATCTAATCTAGTGGTGGATTTTTATTTCCCTAACATATTTCTCCTATCTGCTAGTTTCCCATTATTTCCCATCGTCTTCTATTATTTTCATTATTAGTTTATTTTATTATTTTTTTTCCTTTTATTATTTTGATAAACCCCCATTTATATTTTTCTTATTTATTTATTTATTTAGTGTTATTTAGGATTTTTTTTATTTTTATTTTTATTTTTAGTTTAATTATTTTTAAGCTAGTTAGATAGAGGTGAGCCCTCTCAATCCCCGGCCTAGAACGATACCCTTATTTACCAGTGCTACAATTGACAACAAGAGGGTTTAAATTGCGTGCCGGCTACGGTCGCACCATACACATTAAAGTGTATTAACATCTTCTTCTTGCAAATATGTGACATACCTACAAGAACAACTTGAACGGTTTTCAAAAGCAAGCATATACAAATTATCAAGAATGTTTAACATGATAGGCTCCAACATTAAGAAAGTTAATTCTTCCTTACCTTAAGAATTAAGATGAACTTGACAATCATTAGATTCATTAGATGCTCCTGCATCATTCTCCCTAAGTTGAGAAGAATTTGCCCTCAAATTTTCATTAGAATAATAAGGAGACAAATCACCAACATTAAAATTTCTTGAAATTCTACCATAAAAATCTGGAAGTTTAAGTTCATAAGCATTATCTCCAAACTTTCTTAGTATTTTAAATGGACCATAAGCTCTTGGAATTAGTTTATTTTTACGTAAATTAGGAAATCTTTCTTTACGTAAATGTAACCAAACTAAGTCACCAGGAGAAAACGCATAAGAGTTTCTATGCTTATTTACTTGAGCTTTATACTTGGCATTGGCTTTTTCAATGTTATTTTTGATTTTCTCATGAAGCTGTTGAAAAAATTATACTTTATCTTTAGCTTCATAATTTTGTAACTCACCTTTTTTCAAAGGAAGCATATTAATAGGCATGTGAAGATTCACACCATACACCACCTCAAACGGACTAGTTTGAGTAGTACTAGATGGACTATGATTATAAGCAAACTCTGCATGAGCTAACTTAACATCCCAATCTTTAGTACTCTCATTAACTAAACCTCTTAATAATGTACCAAGAGTTCTATTAGTTACTTCAGTTTGACCGTCAGTTTGTGGATGATGTGAAGTGCTAAATAACAATTTAGTACCAAGTATATGCCATAAAGTTTTCCAAAAATAACTCATAAACTTGACATCCCGATCAGAAACTATGCTTTTAGGTATTCCATGAAGTTTAACAACCTCTCTAAAATATAAGTCAGCAACATGCGTGGCATCATCGGTTTTATTACATGGAATAAAATGAGCCATTTTAGAAAATCTATCTACTACCACAAGAATAGAATCTTTACCACGTTGCGTTCTTGGTAACCCTAGGATAAAGTCCATACTAACTCCTTCCCATGGTTTATCAGGAACGAGTAAAGGTGTGTATAAGCCTTTATGAAAGTAACTTTTACTTTTTTGACACGTAGAACATCTACTTAGCATGGCTTGTACATGTTTAACCATTCTTGGCCAATAGAAATTTTCTTGTAATAATTCCATAGTTTTATGTATACCAAAATGTCCCACAATGCTACCTTCATGTATTTCCTTGATTAGCAAGTCTCGAACACTAGATCTAGGAATACAAAGTTTATTTAGTCCAAACAAAAATCCATCTTGTATGACATAATTTTCATGGTATCCATTTTCTTTACATGCACTAAACATGTCCTTAAAATCTTCATCCTTAGGATATAAGTCTTTTATCATTTTAAAACCTAAGATTTTTGCATCCATCATAACAAGTAATGTAGATCTAGGAGAAAGAACATCAGTGACTACATTTTCTTTACCATCTAAATATTTGACAGAGAACACAAAGGATTGTAAGAAATTTACCCATTTTGCATGTCTCGGATTAACTTTCTTTTGACTATGTAAGTATTTTAAACTTTCATGATTCGAATGTAACACAAAGGGTTTTGGTCTTAGATAATGACTCCACGTCTCTAGACTCCGAATGATGGCAAAGAATTCCTTGTCATAAGTTGAATAGTTAAGTTTGGCTTCATTCAACTTTTCAAAGAAAAATGCTATAGGTTTCTTTTCCTAGGAAAGTACTCTTCCTATTCCAACTCCACTAGCATCACAAGTCACTTCAAAAAGAAGATTAAAGTTGGGTAAGGATAGAACAGAGGCATGATAAAGTTTATCTTTGAGGGTTTCAAAGGCCTGAATAGCTTCTTGTCCCTAATAAAATTCACCCTTTTTCATGAGTTGAGTAATAGGTGTAGCTATAGTAGAAAAATCCTTAATGAATCTTCTATAAAAACTAGCTAATCCATAAAAACTTCTCACATCATGAACATTCTTAGGGATAGGTCATTCTTTTATAGCCCTAATCTTATTAGGATCCACTTTAATACATTCTCCACTAATAATATAGCCTAAGAAAACTACATTTGGAAGCATAAAATCACATTTCTCAAGTTTTCTATATAGTTTAGCTTTCCGTAGCGTATCAAATAATTTCTTCAAATGCATTAGATGATCATAACTATTTTTGCTATACACAAATATAACATCCAAATATACAACAATGAAATCACCAAGGAAAGGTCAGAGAACTTCATTCATAAGTCTCATAAATGAGCTAGGTGCATTACATAACCCAAAAGGCATAACCATCCACTCATAGAGACCATATTTGTTTTAAAAGCAGTTTTCCATTCGTCTCCATCTCTAATCCTTAATTGATGATATCCACTTCTCAAATCAATTTTGGAAAATACTTGTGCACCACAAAGTTCATCAAGCATGTCATCTAATCTAGGCATAGGAAATCGATATTTAATAGTAATATTATTCACTGCCCTAGAATATATACACATACGCCAAGTGCCATCCTTTTTAGGCACTAGTAAAGCAGGAACACTACAAGGACTCATAATTTCTCTCACAAATCCTTTATCCATAAGTTCTTGTATTTGTTTTTGTAATTCCTTAGCTTCTTCTGGGTTACATCTATAAGCCGGTTTATTAGGAATAGGCATACCAGGAACAAGATCAATGGCATGTTCTATACCTCTTTTAGGTGGTAATCCAAGAGGTAAGTCATCAGGAAATACATCATTATACTCATCAAGCAACTTAATTAGATTAGGATTTTCAATTTGTTGTTTTTCAGGTTTAGAATCTTTAGAAACTAAAGCATAACAAATTCCTTCTTCTTTTATGCATTTCTCCATAGCCTTTTCATGTAAAAATAATCTCTTTTTGTCATCACTCAAAGGCATATGATCACATAAAGAAGGTGTGAGCCTATACAATTGTTTTTCTTTTTTCACTACATATTCATTAGTTACCCCATCATGAGTTGCTTTTCTATCATATTGTCATGGTCTACCCAAAAGTAATCCACAAGCATCCATAGGTAAAACATTACATAGAACTTCATCATGATAGTCTCTAATAGAAAATGTGACTAAAGCTCTTTTGTTTACTTTAGCTCCTTTATCTTTATTTAGCCATTGTAAAGAATAGGGTTTAGGATGATTAGTAGTTTCCAAACCAAGTTTCTTAACCATTGTTTCACTAGCAACATTGGTACATGAACCACTATCAATTATGAGTCTACAAGCCATGTCACCTATTTTACACCTAGTCTTAAAATTTTTCTCTCTTTGAGTAGGTGTAACACTAGGTTGTATTTGTAAAACTCTTTGAATTACAAAGCATGGATCTCCTTCTTCCTCTTCCATAGTTAATATTTCATTATGAGATTTAACTTCTAATTCATCATCATCACTACATGGTTCCATGTTTTCTATCTCATGTAAGGTTAAGGCTCTTTGGTTAGGACAATCTCTAGCAAAATATCCATATCCTTTACATTTGAAACATTGTTTACTTGCCATTTCAACTACCTTATTTTTACCTTTATCGTCTCTATTATTCTTTTTATCATATGAAAATATTGATTTGGGTGTAAAGGTATTAGAATAGGGTTTAGTTGAAGTTGAAGCATTAGACTTAACATAGGCTTTAGTTGTTTTGGTTTGTCTTTCAATTTTCACAGCCAATTTAATCAAGTCATCAAGAGAATCATAAGAGTACATGTCAACTTTGTCTCTTATTAAATTATTCAAGCCACCTAAGTACCTAGCACACTTTTGTTCCTTTCTTTCATGAACATCACAAATAAGGGCTAGTCTTTCAAATTCTCTAGTGTATTCTTCTACACTAAATAAGCCTTGCCTTAGAGTAGTCATTTTAACATACATATCTTGTTCATACTCTCTAGGTACAAATTTCTTTCTTAGGTGCTTTTTAATTTTTTTCCAATATTCTATTTTATACTTCTCTTGTCTTTCTCTTGTTCGCTTTAAATTATCATACCAAATTCGAGCAAACTTTTTGAACTTTAGAGTAGCTAATTTGCATTTTCTTTCATCAGCATACTCTCTAAATTCAAAAATAGCCTCAATCTCATGCAACCATTCAAAAAATGACTCGACATTCAAATCACCATAAAATTCAGGAAGGTCAAGTTTAATACCTTGATCTTCATGGTATGCATTTCTTACTTGAAATGTAGGGGGTCTTCTTTGGTTGCTTGAGCCAAAGGAACTCATCTCATCTTCTCCATCTTCATGATGATGCATATTGAAATGTCCACGTCCACTCTTTGTATGGTAGATAGGCTTCATTCTTCCTTCCACACTATCATGTGTGGTTTCCATATGAACTTTCCATGGCTTATGCTTTTCTTGTTCGACCAATTTAGCTTCCACACTTTGTAGTTGATGTTAAAGTGTGTTTTGAGTTTGCAATCGAGCATCCAAGCGTATGGTGAGGCTCTTGACGGACTCTACCAAGGCATGCACTTCTTCACTAGCCATAGTGAAGGTTGACACACAACTCTTCTTGTTGTACACAATAGATTCCACAAAGTGTAAGTGCTGGAATTTGTTTTTCCTACAACCAAACAAGGCACAAACTATTGCTAATTCACAATCAAATTACAATCACTACCTATAGTCCTTGATTAGCCACAAAGGAGAGGATGAAGCCACAAGAATAGTCACTGCACGCAGGTACACAAGAAATGGGAGTGGTCTTCTATATATGGCAGAAAATTCAGCCACATAAAATCATAGAATGTCGATTTCTTTCTTCAACATATGCACGTCTTCAAGTGGGAGATTCATGTTGGTTACTTCATAGAAGATGTATAGAAGATACAGAGGGAGAGTATAGAGTGGTTCTTTGAGAGAAAAACGATGAGAAATGGTTCTAATAGGCTAGGATACACACACAGATTTGGTTCGGTCGATGCTGAGATGTCTTCCAGGTCTCGGCCTTTTCGTGTCCTTCCCAGATTAATACACGAATGGGAAATGAAATGGGTTGATTAAAACTAGATCATTCACAGATAAGGAGTAGAATTAAGAAGGAATGAGGTGTTGGGGATGAACAAACTTGCAGCACACAAGGTCCCATGCAGAAGAGTTGCGCTTGGAACTGTAACCCTAGTCGAGATTTTATGTGAATGGCTGGGGAAAATACAACAAGACCGTTGCAAGATTGCAAGAAATTCGAGAAATAACTTCAAGAACAATTCAAGAAGATCATATAGAATCAATAATTCAAGGAAAAGATCGAGTTATCGTGGAGTTCTTAATGCAAGAACACACATGTGATAATCTGGTCTGCAAGGAGAGGGTCGTTCGACGGCTTCAATCAGTTGAAGCTTTGATACCAAAAATGATGTGTTTATCAAAGTAGAGGAAGGTTGGATCGAATAATGATGTGTTGAAGATGTCACCCACGAATTTAAGAAAAAGAAACGAAGGTTTAATTTGGATTATAATCGAAGAAAACAGGATGTAAAGACCGGTTGTTTTGACTGGTTTTGAATCAGCTTCAAAAATGTTGAGGTAGAGATCACTGGAGGAAGGTAATGTCCCGGACTTTCCTTGCTCAATGATGACTCTAAATGAGAGAGATAGACACAGCCCAACTATGCTCAAAGTTGTATTCAAATTCTGTATATTTCATCTTATAATTTCATGCGTACAAGAGGGGTATATAGGAAGAAGCAGCTGGTTGAACAAGCTCAATCAGCCGGTTCCTATCCTTAATTCAAGCCCATTAATCTTTGTTGAATTAAGCCCATATAACCTTAATCCTAATCATAATATCATTGGTTAAATGAGACTAAGGATTAATATTACAAAGCTATACAATTAACTATGATACATACATGAAATTATATCAAACCCTAACTTACATAAAATATACTTAGGGTTAGGGCTTACAACAAGTTAATACAACTAATGAGTATCATCACCATATCTTCTTGTTTTAAAGCATCATCCCATGTATGCCATAGTATTGTATGCTTTGAATACTTGTACACATTAAAGTGTATTAACATCTTCTTCTTGAAAATATGTGACATACCTACAAGAACAACTTGAACGGTTTTCAACACCAAGCATATACAAATTATCAAGAATATTTAACATGATAGGCTCCAACATTAAGAAAGCTAATTCTTCCTTACCTTGAGAATTAAGATGAACTTGACAATCATTAGATTCATTAGATGCTCCTACATCATATCTTCTTCTGTTGAAAAGTTAATTTACCAATTTTATCAAATAATCTTCATTGGTAACAAAAAAGGTCACATAAGTTTTCATACATTATAATGAATAATAATTGATAAATAGTACATAAGAAATTTTATGGAATTAAAAAATTGTATGTGAGTAACAATATTTAATTATCTATACACTATAATTATATTGACATATAATAATCTATATAA
Organism: Tamarix austromongolica; assembly: GCA_039764185.1. Classification (NCBI taxonomy): domain Eukaryota; kingdom Viridiplantae; phylum Streptophyta; class Magnoliopsida; order Caryophyllales; family Tamaricaceae; genus Tamarix; species Tamarix austromongolica. The sequence continues at coordinate 57,554,743 of CM077808.1, read as the reverse complement.
AAAAATTAGTGAATTATTGAATTTCAAAGTTTCAAACCACAAATAAATTTTAGATGATGTAACTTTATTCTTTATAGATGTTTTTTTTAAGGATACTAAAAAAAAATGTTACCATTTATTCTCTTTTATAAAAAAAGATGAGTCTCATAAATACACACACACATTTTAACCTACCTAAGACATGTAAGGCAAGTTTGAAGTTGGTAAAAAATATAAAGGTAATTTTTCTTAGAAGAAATAAATGCACTTTAAAATTAATATAATATTTTAATTCATTTCTATATAAAAATGAGTTATGTATAAGAAGTTTATTAATTTCAATTAATAATTTTATTATTTATCTAATTACAATATATAAGTTTAATACAAATGTGGATTTTTTTTCTTTGCACAATAAAAGAGTAAAATGGTAGTTTTTATTAATAAAAAAAATATTTTGTAATTATACTATCGTCAACAAATTTTAGATAATTTTTTTTATATTTTAATATTTTTTCAAATATATTTTTAGGTTTTTTTTTAAAAGATTATAACTTATAAATAGTATTACGATGTCTCAAATCATGTATTAAATTTAAAATTTGGTGTGCCCGTTACAGAAATATCAATAATTTTTCTAGGTTATGCAACATTATTATAATGGTTATTACAACCCAAACAACAATAAAATAAAATAAAGTAGTTGAAATTCATGTTGAAATAGAACTTAAAAAAATTATTTTATAGAAGTTTTGATTGAAAATACTTAATTTATATATAAATACCATTTTTTATAGCCATTTTAACTAAGGGTTAATCTCACTTAGACATAATAAAAAAGTTTAGTAATCATAATAAACACAATAAAAAAGAGATTGACCTAAAAAATATAAGTAAAAATATTTATCTTATTACATTTGAGTGATTATTTACACATATTTATGCATATAAAAATGAGGAGAACTTACTTATTTTTAACCAAATATACAGAAAATATGAGGAAAACAACAACAAAAACATATGAAGGATATTCCTTTTCTTTCCTTAGAAAATTACTTCACCTACTTTATCAAATATCCTACATTGATAAAAAAAAGTTACATAAATTTGTGTATATTATAACTAATGCTAATTAGTAAATAGCACATAAAAATACATGGAATTAAAAAAAACATTGTATTTATGTAGAAATATTTAATTATCTCTACACTATGGTTATATTTATATAAAAATTTAGCAAATTCATAAACTTAAAGGTTTCAAACATTATGAATTTGTAAAAACAATTTTTTATTTTATGTAATTCTATTATTTAAATATATTAATTTTTTAGTGGATATTAAAAAATAATAATCCTATATTATCTTCTCTTTTATTAAAAAAAAAACGGGTTCTTATTAGAAATATATATATTCAATTTACATAAATATGCATGGCATGTATAAAGGTGGGTTTTTAATCTCATAAATAAAAGATATAAAAGTCGTTTTTTAGAAGAAATTAATGTATTTTAAAAACAATTATACATTTCAATTCATTTGTAAACAACAAATGAATTATTTATTAGAAGTTTAATTATTTTAATTAATAAATGTTTTCAATATAACCACAATATATACGTGTAGTAGAAAGGTGATTTTTTCCTTCACACTAATATATAGTATATAAAGGCAGTTTTTATAGATAAAAATTATTTTGTAATTATAATATTGTTAACAAAATTTGGATAATTCTCCCCAAATTTTGACATATTTTCATATATATTCTTACATTATTTTTTAAAAAGATTTAAACTTATAAATAGTAGTATGATGTGTCAGACAATGTGTTGAATTTGAATATTGATCCACATGTTATAAGAATATTGATCATTCGCTTAGATTATGCAATGGTACTAGAATAGTTATAACGAGGCTTCGAGCTGATGTTTTATAAGTAAAGATTATAGGTGAAAGTAATGTTAGTCATAAAATATTGTTGTCAGGAGTGTCATTAACGTTTTCTAGTCTGAGATTGCCTTTTCACTTCAATTGAAGACAATTATCACTAATTTATCATATGTAATGACAATATACAAAAATCAAGATCGATCCCTTAGTGAAGTTTTTATTTATTATAAAAAAAGGTACTTAGTCATAGTTAATTATGTATTGTGGTTTCTTGAGTCACAATTTGTAGAGGTTTGAAAATTTTGTTATGGGATAACAACGTCAATGAAAGTAAGTCAAAAACTTAGGTTGAGAGTCACAACACAATCCATCTATTTGATTCCTATCATTTTACCACCAATTTCGCACACAAGCATTGTCATGTCAAAATACATCTAGTAGCATAATTAAATTAACGGAACCAAAAATCACACTACGAATCCTAAGGAAAACACCCACGAGAATTATATCATATATCATTCAACCATTTCTTGCACACTCATGCACGTTAAATTACATAAAATATGATGCTTTAAACATCAAAACATAACTTAGGCATAATATCATACATATGGTTGAAACCCCAGTGGACATATACATGCAAAATTGTTACTTTTAACATACAATATCAAGAATAAAGTCACGCTCTCAACATATTAAACATAAAAATCATGTTTTTCTTAAGAAATGAACATACTATCATTCATTAAAATTTAAAGCACAACACATAACACAATATTCTATATCAAAGGACAATATAACACTACATGGATAGCAGAGTTACTCCTTAATAACCCTGCTTGCTTTACCCATGGTAGCTTGATCTTCTTCATGAAAGAATAAGATTTGTAAGAAAATATTTCCAATCATAACAGTGTAAGAAATAATTAGTAAAGATTTAAAGAGAGAGAGAAATGCAAACCCTTGGATCAATACGGGTGAACTTGAACAAAAAGGTTTTCTTCACCAATGTTTAAATTTCAATCAACAATTACTTAGGAGAAATCTCAAGTTAATTAAGCCTAAAATGTTATAAATAATAACAAAGAAAATGAATAAGATGAAAAGGACAATAGGCTCAAGCAAAAAAGGGTTTCAAGAACACAACAAAAAATTCAAGAATACTTAGAACACTTGAGGAGGGAGGAAGGAGCAAAATGTTAAGGTAAGTGTTTGAATAAAATGAAAAAGAATAAAAGGCATAAGAAGGGAGTATGGTTGTCAACAGTAAACAATAGGAGAAAGGGAGTGATTGACTTTGGTTTGCTTATAAGTCACCTGAATGATAGTGTGATTCGATGAAGCATGTGTGTAAAAGAGTAGGTAGTTGGGTATAAGGTGATGATTATGACCAAATTTTATATGAGGCAGTGGTGAAGGACTTCTAAGTTCATCTCAAGGTGAAATGGTTGGTCAACTTTGATTTTTGGTAATTTATATAGGTAAAAAGTCAATAAAAAAATGTATTTATTGGGAAAAATATCAAATGAATACCAAAAATTATGAAAAAATGTGAAAATGCATGAAATAATATAGGGAATCTAAATATATACAAATATTTGGTCATAGAAATGATTTAGAGCCCAAAAAATTAAAATAAGGAGTTTCATGCAAGAAATCCAATGGTCGGTGGATTGAAAGGTATACTAGGACAACTACTAATCCTCGACGAGAAACATTAGTCCTATCCAATGACCAATCAATCGAAAATCAAGGCTAATTAACCACTAGTCTAGAAAAATTTTCAATTCTCTTGAAGGATTTAATGATGGGAATAGTGCTTACATATTAGGAAAGAACGAGAAGAATATTAAGGAGTGGATAGGTTTAGGATAATTTCTAAATCGAAATGCTTAGAAAAAGGATTGGAAGAATGGGTTATTACAACTATCCTATTCCAAAGGTTTTCCTCTGTAGAGGAGGATATCATGAAGGTTCCTCATGGTATAATTCAAAATTTTTAGCTATATTATGAGTTGCTAAAGTAGGGATAGCAATGGGCCCTCGTTCCCTGATTCTTATTGAGTAGGATTCCTCTCCCCAATCCCCATGGGGAATAGATACCCATCCCCACCTCGATTCCCAAATCAAACAATTTTCCACATTCCCAAAGCTAGGAAAAATAATTCCCCAAACATGAAATAATCCCTAACAAATTTATAACACATTGTTTTCTTTTTTATTTTTATTTTTTGTTATAAAAAATATAATGTTATAATGTATTTATGTATATATGTATGCATTCATGTATGTATGCAGATGTACATGTATATATTAGGATGGGTTTGGGGTCGGGGACCCTATCCCTAAAAATCCCTAAAATGCTTCCCCACACCCATGGAGAATATTGTCATCCCTATACCAAACACACTTCCATATGTCATTTTTCCACACAATAAAAGTCTAACCTTCATTAGCTACATGTTTGTGAGAATACTCCTTTGTTAAGTGATAAGATAATTGAATTTATTGACAAGACTCCATCCTTTATGAAAGGTAAAAAAAATATTATATTTGCTTCGGTAGTAACCCTAAGGCAAAGAGAGAATTTGCTTTGCTTCAAAAGGGAGGAATACACGATTTACTATAGTTGAGCCCAAGTGTTCAGAAATACGTGAAGACCTCATCCTTTTTTTTCTATAAAAAAGTTGTTATTGGGGTAAAATTATGTAGTGGTTAAACACATCATTGCATGAAAGCTTTAATGACCCAACATTTTCTCTTTCCAATTTTTTTTTACCTTTTTTTTGCATATTTTCTCCTTAAAATATATTAAAATGTTATTTATATGTTTAAAAGTTCTCATTTTTTAATTTTTTATGCCATCACTATAATACCTGAAATACCCCAAAACCTAATTTTAAGAGTTATAGCTAATTAAGGATTTATTTAGAAATTAATTAAATAAATTATTTTTATTAAAATAAAAGGGAATTAATTAGGGCTATTAAAGAAGAAAATAATAAATATTTTTATTAAATTTTTTTTGGTATTTTAGCTAATTAAGGGTTTTATTTCGAAAATTAATAAAATAAATTATTTTATTTAAAATAAGAAGGATAAAGTAGGTCTAAATTAATAGGAATGTTATAAATAATTTAATTGGAGAAAATTAGAGTGATTTGCTAATTAAAATAGAAATTATAAAAAATCTTTCAAAAATCCTAATTTAGCCTAAAAAGAGATTTAAATATTATTATTATTATTTAAATATCCCAAATATCCTAATTAATTTAATTAACCCAACCCTCATATTTTTATTTCTCCCTTTTTCTTTCTTTGTTTTCTTTCCTTTTTCTTTCTTCTTCTTTTCTTTTTCCTTCTCCTTCCCGATTGGGTCTGTCGGCGGCCCAATCCCCTTCTTCCGCGGTCTGCCTCCTTCTCTTTCTCTTTTCTCCTTCGGCAGCCCAGCAACCCATTCTTCCCTTTTCTTTCTTTTCTTCTTCCTTCGGCAGCCTAGTGTTGCGCCTTACTCCTTTTTCCCCCTAGAACGCTGAGTTTTGGGCCACCATTTTAACCAGTGTCGCCTGGCCGGTTCTCCCCTTCTCTTCTTTTCTTTCTTTTTCTCCTCAACCGCCTGATCTAGCCCCTTTCTTCCTTCTTTCTTCTTCCTCTTCCTCTCGTCGACGACCTGCAACCCCGCCATAACTCCCCGGGTTTTTCGCCGCTGGTTACGCCCCTTTGACCGACCGCTTTTCTCCCTTTCTCTTCCCCCTGATACAGCGACCACTTAGACCCAACCCACCTCCCTTCCTTTTCGCGCACGACCTCTCCTTTTCCTGTGCATACCCCTGCCCCGATTTGAATTTCGCCGGCTTTTGTTGCCGCCGGTGACCCTAACCCTACCTGCATTACTCCCTCACTGACCCACATAACCCTACCCTCTCTTCTAAAATCTATAAATACCCCCATAATGAGCCCTATATCGAGCTTTTGATTCCTACCCGGAAAAAACCCTCGCGTGCGCCACCGTCACTTTAGACGCTTTGTCCGCCGCCATCGGCCAACTTCGCCACCCACTCTTCCCACCTAAGTCTTCCTTACACCGCCCTCTAACTAACTGAACCACCCATCTCCCTCGATTTTCCCTGTACAAGCCACCCCCGCTGTGCCAAGTTTGCTTCCCAATAAGTCCTCTCTTCCACCTCCGCCACCCTTCGCACCACCCTTAGCCACCACTTCTGACGTTGTCGCTGCTCCTTTCACCTCCCAAACTGTACTGTAGACCCTCCTCTATCTCCCCTACCTTTCTTTTCCTCTCCCTCCCTCTCCTATTCTCTTTCTCTTCTTCTTCCCCATTCGGCCACCACCACCGCTGCCGTGCGCTGCTACCTTTGGTTGTGCCACCACCTTTATTCTACTCCTCTCTACCTGGGCAACTCTAAACATCCCAACTCCCACCTCCATTCTACCTCTCCTTTTCCCAGCATCCAACTTTTCCCCTTTTCTTCCCTTTTTCCCGTCACCGCCGCCACCGCCGTGCACCACCGCCGGCGTCGCTTGTCACTACCAGCCTAAGATTGAACCCTAAACCCTCTCAACCCTTTTCCCCTTTTTAATTAAGTTTATTTTATTTTATTTCAATTTTAGCCTATTATTCGAATATTATTATTATTATTATTATTATTATTATTATGTATTAATATTATTATTACTATTAAGTTCAATATTATTAGTATTATTATTTCTTATTAGGGCTGACCTTATTTGGTTGAGTAGATTATTAGTATTAGTATTATTAATATTATTAGTATTATTATGAGTTATGAGTTTTTATTTTATTTATTATATTATTATTATTATTATTATTATTACTATTTTGAAATTATTATTATTATTTCATTATTATTATTACAACTAATTTACTATTAGTGTTGCTATTATTATTATTTTTTTATGCAATTTTTTTTTAATGTTAGTATTATTATTCTATATAGGGTTGAAATCCTATTATGCCTATTTTGAATTGTAGTAGTATTATAAATATCAAGTTTTATTATTATTAATATTATTAATATTTTTATCATTAGCATTTATTATTATTATTATTAGTGTTATTATTATTATTATTATTATTATTATTATTATTATTATTATAATAATTATTATTATTATTTAATAAGTTTATTATTATTCAATGTAGGGTCGAAACCCTACTTCGTTTTATCTTCGATTATTATCATTACTATTATTACCATTATGATTATTATTATTTTTGCAACATTATTATTGTTTTTATCATTATTATTATTATTACTAAATTTTATTATTAATTTTACTAATGTTATTATTAGTATTATTTTGGTGGAGGGTTGAAGCCCTTATTCCACCTTTTATTTCAAATCATATTATTATTATTATTATTATTATTATTATTATTTTACTATTATCATTATTATTATTTTAGTATCACTATTATTATTATTAGGATAAAGTTTTCAAACCTTATATTATCAATTTTTATAATATTACTATTATTTCCTATATCTTTAATAAAGTTAGTAATTAGTTAATGACATTTTTATTAATATGTTATTATTTTATCAAAAACCTAGTCTTAGAATAAGTTAATTAGTAATAGTATTTTTAGTAGGAGGGAATCTAATTTTTAGTTTTTCCCTCATATAAGTGAGACCAGTCAAAGCCCTAAGGAGGCGTAGGAGTGTGCTCCAAGACCGGTGTCGTTTTAGGTAAGGGTTTTACTAAGGCCTTATGTGTGTTGATGTGCATTGTATGTTTTGTATGTTATGCATCATATGTTTATCATTATATTGAATTCATGTGTGGTATGGCGTGGAGTTGAAGTGTGTTCATGTGCTGTTATATGGCATGTGTATTATGTATATGTGATGAGATATTGCGGTATGTGATGATTGGTTTTTGACCCTTTAGACATACATGTGAGGATGTATAAAGGTGGTATTATGTGGGAAAAAAGGTTGATAATGGAAAATGGGAAATAAGTTGACCAAAGGGGAGTAAGTTAACCAAAAAGAAATGAGTTGACCAAGGGATGTGAGTTGACTTAAAAATGTTAATGATCCATTAGTGGAAGAAGAATAGGGGGTGAAAGTAAAATGAAGAAATGGGAGAGTCTATGGTTTTGCATGAGAGAATCTAGGGTTTCGTATGGGAGAATCTATGGTTTTGCATGGCAGATTTTATGGTGTTGCATGGGAGAATCTAAACTAGGGTTTGGTATGGATGAATCTAGGGTTTGCATGGGTGAATTTAGGGTTTCATGTGGGAGTTTTAGGGTTGCATCAAAAAGTTTGAAGGTTTGCATGGGGAGGTTAGAGTCTGTATGGGAGTAAAGTTTACGTATAAAAAGTTGACTTGGGATGTAAGGAAGTTAATAGAAGGGTTGTTTGGGTGTTGGAATGCTATGAATGAAAAATAGTACGTAGGACATTATAAGGGTATGGAGGAGACCGAGTTAGGGTTTGGAGTGATTAATTATGGTTTGTTGTGGTTAAATAGGATTTGGAGTGGCTAATTATGGTTTGTTGTGATTAACTAGGGTTTGGAGTGGCTAATTATGGTTTGTTGTGGTTAAATAGGGTTTGGAGTGGCTGATTATGGTTTGTTGGGATTAACTAGGGTTTGGAGTGGCTAATTATGGTTTGGTGTGGTTAAATAGGATTTGGAGTGGTTAATTATGGTTGGTTGTGGATAACTAGGGTTTGGAGTGGTTAACCAGGGTTCGGTGGTAACGTGTGTGTACTTGGTGAATAAAGTATGATGATGAATATGAGATCGATGGGTTGTGAAAAATGGGGTGTTAAAATGATTTGGGTTGTGTGAGGTGGAGTAGGATGGGCCACTTAGGCCTAAATTAGAGTTTTTGAGAAAAACCCTAGAGTAAGGAAATAAGTGGACTTGGAGGTGTGTAGTAGTGGGCCTTGACCCACATATTTTGGTGTTGGAGTTCTATTGTGAGTTTGAGTATAGAGGAAAGGTTGTTGGGCAAGTTAGAAGGTGTAGAGTTTTCATGATATGATACGGGTTAGTTAGAGGATAAGTGTAAAAGGAGTGATTCATGCATGTCTAGGGTGAAAACTTCTGAATAAGATACTTAAGACATTAATCATTTAAAGTAAAAGATTATTGAGTCGGGTCCAGTCGATCCATCGGTTAGGAATAGTGGTTAGGGTTCTTACCCTATAAGTGACCAATCCACCGGCGAATAATAGTGGTTAGGACATGATGTCCTATAAGTGACCGGCCCACCAACTATAATAGTGGGGGATCTCGAGCTCAATAAACACAAACCAGAGTTTTGCTAAGGAATTTAAAAGATACTAATTACTTACAGTGGAATACTATGCGAGCAGGAACTAAACCGATCTACCAGTAAGAAATAGTGGTTAGGGTTTTACCCTATAAGTAACCGATCCACCGGCTATAATAGTGGTTAGGGCATAATACCCTATAAGTGACCGAGCCACCGGCTAAAATAGTGGGAGGTTCCTGTACTCACATGGATTTAATAAAGAGTATGGTGTGAAATGAGTTCTAATCAGAGATTAATTAAATAATTAATTCGGACTATAAATGAGCCTTTATGTATCTACCCGAATGATTATGCGATATTATGTTATCATGATGGTCTTTATGTTCTTGTTATTCTTCTGCATAGTTTATGTGATTTTATGTGTTGGCCTTAGTGCATCGGTTACCTTGCTCAATACGTAGCGTACTGATCACCCTTTTCATGGGTGTTGCTCATTCCCACGAGTAGTAAGCCCTTCTGACTTTATACAGGTGGGCGAGACATCAGGCGGAGCTGAGTGTTGAGCATGTATTTGGCTCGATGATCGGGAGTGATGTGGCCAGATTTACTCTTCTTGTTATTTTATCTCCTTCTGTTATTTCTTTTGTATCAAATTTACCCTTTTATAATTTATTAATTTGTATATAGTATTTCAGTCGAACCTTTTATCAATTGTAAGCTTATTTCTCTTTTAGATATGAATTACAATTATTTATGCTCATTCTGATTTTTGTTTTACAACCATTTAATGCTCATTTGAAGTTTAGATTGGTTCAATTTATAATTGATTATTAAATTTCTTCTAGCCTTAGCACTTGGTACTGGAACGGTTGGAAAGAATCGGTCTGGTACTAAGTGTGGCGGTAACATCCCAAGAATTCACAGGTTTTAAATTTTAAATTATTCCTCTTTTTTTTTAAAAAAATAGAGAATTTTAGGTTGTTACAATACCCCATATAAAAAAGATTTTTATTATATATATATTGAAAGTTAAAATAAATTGTGAAAATGTGTTTCAAATTGGGGAACTAGTTATCTGGTAATTTATGAGTGTTGTTTTTGTTGGTTTTGAAGAACTATTGATAAGTATGCTAATTTTGTCAACTAGTTATATTAGAACTTGTGATATTTGTATTATTTTAATTCCAATCTCTTTCTTATGACCGTCTAACCTTAGAGCTTTTTTATACTCTAAATATAAATGGATTTTAGGGAGTTTTAAACTCTCATTAAAAACTTTTAAATGATTTAAATCAACCCAACATGATCTCCCACCAAAAAGTGCATTTCCTTACCTTTTCCTTTAATTTACTCCATGTCACCTTATCCCCTCTCTCTTCCCTCCTTAGTTGTATAGTGTAGTTCTTCTAGCAGATTAACTTTTCCCCTCCCTTTCCACCTAATTATTGGATCCCTTACACTTTTCCAACCTTTTGCAACTTCTAGTTGTGCAATCACATACTATTCTACATGTACACTCAAGTGTCTATCATTTTTTTTCCTTTTCCTTTACCTTATGATCCATGAATTTGCCTCTTTTCCCTCTCATTTGCCAACATACCCTCTAAAGTTTCCTTATCCTTTCATTTCATTAAAAAAAAACTTCTAAGTGTTATTCATATGCTCTCTAATCTCCCTTTTGAACCTAACGAGTGGTAAAGCATAGGTTCAATAAATGTAGAATCAAACTTCTTATTCTTCTTTCTTTTCCCTTCTATTTTGGTTCTAAGTGTTTTCTTTTTATTTTTTTAAGGTGATAAAGGTTAAAAAAAGGTGGCCTTAAAGTATCATGAGTGATTAGTTCTTCCTTTCTCTAATACCTTGCTCTAAGTAAATATTTAGATGTAGAATTTGTGTGTTATATTTAATTTCAAGCATAAATCTGTGAGTAATTATATGTTTGAGAGCATTTTACATATTTTGAAGTATGTGTATGCTTATGTTTGAGTATGAATGGCATTTGGTGTCCTAAGCATGAATTAGTATTCGAGTTGATTTTCCCATGATTTGGGTTTGTAGAATGTTTCTCACAAGTTATTCCATGTTTCCATGTCTTAAGTATGGTTGGTTGAAGTCAAGTTTATGAAGTTTGTCTACTAATATACTAGAGCTTAGTTGATTTTTTTTTTGGTAAAATGTGACATTGAATGAAACATGATTTGTGTGTGTATTAGTTAAGTATATGAATGTGAAATATTCCTCCTATATTTGAATTTTGGAATGTTTATAAGGTATGATTAAGTGTTGATGTATTTTGGTTGAATTAAAAAATCATGAGAAAATTGTATGTCTGTGCCTAATAGAGCTAGTTGAGCGACTCACTCGTTAGCTAGTTTTGACTAACCAGTCAACCAGTTTATAGAAATTTTTAGATGTTGGTTCTAACTTAAACTTGTCAATTGATGATAATAGTCAACTTGTTTTTCTATACTAGTCAATTCATTTGCTAGTTTTGCTTTATTTTCTCTTGGTCTACTGACTAGTATACTAGTTTGTGGGACTAATTGACTAGTTTATCTAAGACTCTTGTGATATTTTTGTGGGTTGACTTCCTAGTTTAACAATTGGCCTTCCTAAACAATGCATAAAACAAGACCAAGTGCTTAGGTGTGGAATTAGGGTCATGTGTTAAGTGTTGGTCTTGAATAAAATGATCACGTTTAAAGCGGAAGATAAGTGGTTTGAGTCGCATTGAGTATCTATATTGGGGTCAGTTGGTGGAAGACAATTCACCATATGAAGAGTTGCACTAACTAACTATATTAGGTCAATTAGTAGTTTAGTATTCCACCACATGTAGCCTCAAGATGACTACTAAGGTAAGGTTGTGCGTTGTTTGCCTTCCTTGTTTTGAGTAATGTCTAGTTTACCCTTGTGCGTTAGTTAAGGCTTCATTGTAACAACCCCTCATTTTTAGCATTTTTTTAAAAAAAGAGTTGTTTGCAAAAGATAAGTATTAAAATGTATGGCGTTACCACAAAAATTAGTATAAATCCGGTTTCATCTACCATTCTTACAATAAGTGCAAAGGCTAAAATGTTATTTCGCTTAAATTAAGAACAACAAACATAAGATGTAGATAAGAGATCATACTATAGATTAGCTTTGTTCCAATATATCAAATTATCGGATAAAAGTTACAACAACCAAAGAAAATAAATACAATAAGGAACGTAATAATCTAAGGGATATCCAGGCAAAAAGATGCTAAAGTAGACATCAAGTAGTCCTAACTCTCAAACCCCAAAACTAGTCATCAAGCAATACCATCAAAATGTTCCTGCAAAGTCATAATTATCCATTGAAAAGATTGAAGACCATAAAATAGAACCCATAAATACAATAGTATTAAGTAAAACACTATACACTAATAAGCATATAAAGGTCGCATGGAGCACATAGATGGTATCACAAAGAATATATATGATAATGAGATACAGAAAACTTGCTAGAACATAACGTTAACAAGGTTATATGCTTATCACACCATTTCACTTAACCAATTTAAAATCATCTCATAATCTAACATAATCATATTATAGAACTCAATATAATAATGCATGTCAAGGGCGGTATATGAAGGGAATGCACCAAATCAAGCTAAAGTATTCCCAAAACAATCATATCATAACTCACAATCACAAGGATAGTGCACTAAGATAACTATCAACCAACCTTACCAATAAATTTCAATTAACATGTGTAGATTACAAATATAAATGTTGAACTAACATTTTAAATCATACAAAAGGCCATCAAATAAGTTACTTTTCCTTTAATTACTCAAGGGCGTATAAGAGACAAATCAGAGATGCGTAAAATACTTTAATAATACTAGTGCACTTAAGCAACACAATACCCTTCCAACCATACAACATGGAGACATATAAAGTGCACTACTTATACTGACACACTAAGGTAATACAATATCATCCCAACCATACAACTTGAAGACTTATAGAGTAAACCAATCATACTAGCATACTACCCTCCTAATTAGGTCACCTATTTATTAAGTATCAATACCTTTTATAGGGATCGTAGGTTGTCTATAGAGTATACTAGGGTATTAAGGCTCCTAGGTAAAATCAAACCAAATTGAGGACTTTTCCTTATCTATAGCTAATCCTAAAGAGTAAGCCATTCTTAATACTGAGGTCATCTAGTTTAGATATTATTATTTTATTTGATGATCATAAATATCATATAATACACATACAATATCAATTTGTGTAAGCATTATTGATGTAAAGTATTATTACTAGTATTAGCATTATTGTCGGTATTATAATAAAAATTATTACTAATTACACACACACGCTCTCTCTCTCTCTCTCTCTCACATATAATAATTTACTAATATAAAGTTTAGAAAATAAGTTGAGGAGAACATGTGAAAATCATACCATGTTATCAGTTGTATTGTGAGCACTTTACAATTAGTTGACCCATTATTAATTTTTATTTAGTTTTTCTATTAAATTATATTTAATTAGTATTATAATTAAACAATATATATCATATTATTTATAAAAAAAAATTCTATAAATAAATATTCATATTGATATACTTTTGATAAAAAAATATATGAAATATTAATGTAATAATGGTAAAAGATCATGAAATAAATTTTGAGTAAAAATAATAGTGAGAGATAAATCTTTCTTCGGCAACTTACTTGGTAGATATTCGTCCTTTAAATATTATTCTAGAAAGGTTGGGTATCAACCTTCATTAGATAGCCATTTCTTATGATGATAGCATGTTAGAACACTCAAGGACTGAACAATCCTAAAAAAACACAGTGATGTTAAGCATTTGATATACAGTAATAAATTATCTATAGTAGATCTTACTAAAACTAGAGTTAACAGACATATATAAATCGTCTTTCATCATGAATAAATTTGATGATCAATTGAGGTGGAGATAAAATTATGCATGTCATATGAATGGACAAGTTTAATTAAGATGCCATCACTAGTTATGGGTACTTTAAGTTATCTCTACACGTGATCAAGGCATCAGTTATTGAATCTACGACCTTACTCAACACATATTATTCTATGCCACATTTTTCTATGCCCTTAATGATGATCCTGATAAAAGAAGTTTGTGCAATTAGCTACACTCTTGTTCTACTAACCATAGGTTATGGATAACCTCTCAGGTGACTTCAACATTATTCTTCACTTAGATGAAAAAATGCATGGTACTTATAATAATGATCAAGACTTAGTGGAATTTAGATCTCTTCTACAACATTTGCATCTTGAAGATCTTAGATATACAAGTAGCCTTTTCAATTGGTCCAATAAATAAGAAGGAGTTGACATAATCTAGTGTAAATTTGTACACCCCCAAAATTTGGAACTTAAAAATTTTATTTTAAATAGTAGATTGAGGAAGATAAAATATAAAACACAGGAGTGTCATTCCGCATCCAACATAAAAAAAAGGCACTCCTTATGCCTAGTCTATATCAGGTGTAAGGAAAAAGAAACCTCATACCTAAGAATCAAATATGGGAAGCACTTGATTCCATCATGATATATGATACAAAATAGAGAGAATGGAGTATGTATAATGAAAATAGAGGACTAATAGTCCATAAAAAGATATAGATATCTGAATAACTATACCCTATACCAACCCGATTAGCTCTCACCAAAGGCAAGTACATTAAAAGTAGTAATCAACAATCACCTACAAAATAAGGTAGATCTACTCATAGGAATAAGCAACACCTATGAAAATGATGATTAGTATGCTACGTACCAAGTAAGGTAATTGTATAGTCAAAGTAAGGGTGCAAAAGAGAATAAACATACATACTAGTTAAAAATAAGCAATGATAGATAAAAAATGATTCCATAACTCATTATTAGATATAAACATAATCCACTATTTCATTTATGCTGGGTTTAAAGATTCCGCCTCTCAAGGCGAAATACACCGAGTTGTTATTATTGTTTAGTGGAATGGACCCGACATATATTAGGGAAACACTTCTAACCATTATTCTTAAACCCTTAGAACAGTCTAAAACACCTCTTAGGAAAAAACACACATGAGCCATTGTTATCATTTGGTGGAATGAACAGAACACCCTGGTCGAAACTCAAGTAATCTTTCACCTTAAATGATTAATGTATTATTCATTAGTTACTTATCTCAGAATCATATTATCATTTTTGTTGAGTTTAGGGGCCCACTATTCTTAATATGGTGAAATAGACCAATGCACCTTTCAGGACAAAATTGCTCCTGAGCCGCTATTATTTTTTGGTGGAACGGATACACAATATCTTGGCTTAACTCACTTGATCTTTCAATTTAAGTGATTAGCATCTTATTCTTTAGTTTTTTATATCAATATTAGTTTGTAAGACTTGAGTAGATATTAATAGTATATGATTGAAAACATGTAAGGCACAACCGCATAGTTATAGGGGTATTCCCCAATGAAAAGGTTATAATTTCCCTAAGAAACCTTAATTTCACATTACAAGCATAACACATGCAATACTATTAGTGGAATGTTAATCCACTAGTTTTTGAATAGCTTCCTAAAATATTATTATTATCAATACATCCTAAAATCAAGTTCTCTAACTCTAACGTCTTACGCATGTGATAACAACACTATCTCTAGAGTTACTATTTACAATACTTATGAAACCCTAATTTCACAAGTTAGGTATAACTTCTCACATAAGACTCGTATAACCACCAAATTTAATATAATTTCCTAAAATGCCAATATTAACAACATAACCAAAAATCAAGGTCTAAATCTAATATCTCATACATGTGATAGCAACCCTATCTCTAGAGTTACTATTCAAAATACTTACAAAACCCTAATATCATGAGTTAGGTATAACATTTACTTTGAGACTCATATAATTACCAAATTGAACATAATTTCATAAAATTCCAATATTAACAACATATCTTCAAATCAGAGTCTAACTCCAAAGTCATATACATGCGATAATAACGTCGCGTGCCTCTAGGGTTGTTATTCCCAATTTAAGCCATTTTATCATCTTGGGGGACTTAGGTCATTTATAATTACTCCAAAAAATTTACATTATATTCTTAGCATATTTTAAACCATTTAACACATTAAAATGCCAAAAAAATTCATAGAAAACCCATATCAAACAAAATACCCTTAAGGATACTAAAAGACCCATCTTTTTTATACAAACTTATAAGTCCAATATCATTATTTTCCAATTCTCAATTTATTACATCACCATATGTCTTAATCATACTCATTTTTCACTTACCATGCATTGTGGAATAACGTGGATTGAAAACGATGTAAACCAAAATGGAATTAACAATATTATGTACAATCAAGGAATAAATCAAAAAATAGAACAATTGAGGAAAAATTAGAGATCTCTATTCGTGCTCTTATGTAATTACAGGATGATTAAACTAATCAATCAATAAATTACACAAATCTAAAATTCTCTTTGAATGAAAAATTCTATGGAGAAGAAGAAGAAGTTGGGTTGCATAATTCTCGATAACTAGAGTTTCATCATATCTCCTTTATAGAAGAAAAAATCCTATGGGGCAAAACTATACGTTTTGGAAAGAAAGAAAAAACATGGTTTGCATTTAGAAAACATTTAATTCTTGTGTTTATTTCTTTACTCTCGACTTTTTTTCAAACCACATCAAAGATTTACCTCAAAAACACAGACCTTATTTATTAACACGATACCCCCATGTTTCTCACATAATTCTCCACACTGCACTAAACTTCTCCAACACCCACATGAACCAACACAATGTTATGTTGTGCTCAAACTCATAATTCTCCACCTTAACATAGTACCTGTGATGCATGATATGTAAATACCTCTACAAAAAACCCTAACCTAACAAAGGACCTCATGACCTATAAATAAAAATCAAGTCCAAAAAATACTTAAACCTAATCATGGTCAATGGCTTCGTTAGCATATTACTGGATTATCTAAAGTACCAACTTTCTCCAACACAACTTTATCGGCAGCAACAACACCTTAGATAAAGTGATACTTGATGTCAATATACTTTTTTTGATGATGAAAAGAATTATGATTCTTCGCCAAACAGTTAGCACCCTGACTATCACCACAAACAACTAGAGCACTATGAACAAACCCCAACTATCATACTAAACCACTAAGCCACAAGGCTTCCTGAAAAGCCTCTGTCATAGCCAAACATAAAACCTCAGAACCCCTAAGGTCGAACACTAGCAAACTAGCATACATCTGATCATTAGAACCACAACCAAGATCAGATTAATCCTCCAATAAAATAGTTGACAACACATACTCAATGCAAGCCAATACCATACATACCAAGTACCTTAGGATCTGCACCATATTTGACCAATGTGTCTTTAAGAGAATCGCCACACATATTCTCACCACATGAGTAATACAGCGGTCGATATCAATCATATTGTACATTATGCATATCACATCTATAGAGTATGAACCAATGAGTAAGCAAAACACTAAAACCGCTTTGGATTTGGGCACATTCAAAGTCTTCAACTTGTTCTCCTCAGACATTTATTTTTTTGGGATAAGTAAAAAAAACACACAACAAAAGAATAACGAGTGAAACATCACATACCGATGCTTGAGTTCGCTAAAGAGACAACATCTTTTCAACAACACCGACAGAATATCACAAGGTAGAATCAATACCAAAAACAACCTCTAAGTCTAATACTAGCTCCCGCATACCAATACTATTGGTGATATACAATGCATAACTAGATCTGCCTAAAGCAATGACCACTTTCTCCACCCACTACCCAGATTCCTCCTAACAAAAAGAATCTGTACCATCTAGATCAACAACAACTTCCACCTTATTTGAAGCACCCACACTCTCCTGCTCCACCTTCTTGTCAAGAAGGAATTTAGACTCACAAAAGGTAACATATCTTGATGTGACTAGGTCATAACATAAGGACCTCTAGTAGTGCCCATGACACTTTTGTGTTTTAGCCGCATCAAATCAAGGCTAGCAACATCTGAGTTAGACACTCTCAATTTTGCCTCAACTGCAGCTTCAATAATTTTGCCAACGAGCTCATTGTAATACCCCAAATTTTTAGCTAACCCAAATCCTGAGTAATTAATATTTTAACCTAATCCTAATCTCAAGAAATAAATATTTCCACCTTATCCTAATTCTCTAACTCTAGAATTTAACCTAATTTTGAATTATCAATACTTAATCTACCTTATTATCCTAACCTAAATCACATTAATCTTGTTTTAAATAATAATAATAAAAAAAATACTAAGCCCTATTCTTTTTCCTCTTTTTTTTCTCTCTTTCCTCTCAATAGTTCCCCCTCCTCCTTCCCCCCCTTCTCATGCATGGAACATTATCCATAGACAATGCTCACACGCCTCACACTCCCCACCACATGCAAGACCATCCCCTACTCCCATCAACTCCCACCTCCTGTGCATGAGGGTTAGGGTTGAAAATTTGTCCTCACCTTCCTCGCCCGTCTCTGTAAAGTATATACACATACAAATACTCCACATTAAATGCTACCATCACTACTCTCTCTCTTTTGTTTTCTAAAACCAACACATCACCACTTCCCTCCTTCATCACCTCCTTCCCGTCGCCAACATCACCCAAGACTATCCCCCACCGGTGAGCTCAACCGAGGTATCAACATAACCACCAACCACCTTTGCCATTACCTCCCCTTAGCACCTGCCACCCTCGCCACAACCTGCCCTTAAGAACTGGTCAAAACCACAGAACCTACCACCTTCATTAGTCCATTCTCACCAAAACACACCCATGACCTTCAACTAACTCCACTATACCTTTTTCCTTCTTTTCCCTTCGTTGCTGCAACATTTTTCACTGTAGCCTAAACCCTTCCCCTTCTGCAACTTTGGTCGAAACCCCCACCATCACTTCGGCAGTCTTAACCGAAGCTCCCCCTCCTTCACTTCGGAAAATTTGGCCGAAGCCTTCTCCCCTATTTTCCTTTCCTTGGTTACACAATTTTCTCCCCAAATAATACCCTTATTTGGTTAGGTTTTCTTCCTCCTTTTACCTTTCTATCTTCTTAAGAATTTCCTTACTTAGGTGGTTTAATCCTAATTATTTTTTATTATGCTTTTCATAGGTGATTTTTCCGTAGTCCCAAAAGAGGTGTAATAGGTTTTTTAAGCTTAGAGACTAGAGCCACTTAGTAAGGATACTTATCATAGCCTAGGGTTTTGATTGCTAAGTGATATACAGGATATTATGTTGTACCATGTTATTGTGATTGTGTGAAATAATAAATGATTGTTGACATGATGACATGTGGTTGGTATTATATGATAGGAAAAGAGTAAGTAGAGTTCATGCGATATTGTTATTTTATGTAGAAAAACCTTAGGTGTGAAATATGGTTGTATCATGGGTTTTATTTATGGTATGATGAATATGAAATGATGATGGAAAGGCCTTTAAAGAAAATGTGGATTTGGAAATAATGTTACTAAACATATGAGATTCACATGAAATAAGGGTTATGTTACCGATAAAGGCATTTTGGTCCATGTAGGTTAAATATGGGAATAATGGTATTTTAAAGTATTATATCATCTAAATGTGATAAGGAATTTATATGAAGTGTTTAGAGTAGTTGTGAATGACCTAAGTTTAAATAAAGTATGTAAATGGTTTGATTTGGTAACAGTAACCCTAAAGCGATGAGGCTATTATCACATGTGTGAAACGCTAGATTTCAATCACAAAACTTGAATATGTTGTTAATATCAGTGTTTTGGGAATGTATATTAAATCTGGCAAGTGTTTGAGCTATGCATGAAAATTTATGATAGAATGGTAAAACTAGGGTTTATAAGCCCTAAAAATAGTAACTTTTGCAATAGGGTTATTATCGCATGTGTATGATGCGAAAGTTAGACCTAGAATTATGGATGTGTTAATAATAATAATAATAATAATAATAATAATAATAATAATAATAATAATAATAATAATAATAATAATAATAATAATAATAATAATAAAGGAATATATACTAAATTTGTAGGTAAATGATCAATATGGGAGAAGTTATGCTAAAAGTGTGAAATTAGGATTTTGAGAAATAAGGATCTTAACTCTAGAGAACGACTAACTTGTTTTAATGTGTTATGTACGTGTGAATCAATCATTAATAAGATATTAATCATTTAAAGTGAAAGATCGTGTGGGTCAGGCCAAGGTGATGTTTTCCATATCCGTTACACCAGATGATAATAGTGGCTCGAGAATGTTTTGCCCTAAGAAGGTGATATTTTTATATCTGTTCCACCGGATGATAAATTATCCCTGAGAAGGTGCTTCAATCTATTCCACCAAATTTAGAATAATGGAGCCCATGTTCATCGTGAATAAGAATATGAATTGAGTAACTTAATAGATAAGACACTTATGATTTAAAGTAGAAGAGTGTGTTAGTCGGGGCTAAGGTAATGTTTTCATATCCATTCCATTGGATGATACCAATGGTTTGGAAGCCTTTTTCCCTAAGTATGTGATTTTTTCAGATCTGTTTCACCAGATGATAATAGTAGCTCAAGTGTGTTGTCTCTAAGAAGGTGCTTTAGACAGTTCCACTAGTTTAAGAATAGTAAAGTCCCTAAACTCAACATAAATAAAAGAATGAAAATGGATATATCTAATAAAGAGGCTTGGATCAATATTTACCTTATGAGACTTTTCATAAATTGTATGTGTGCTTATCATCTGTTATGAATATGAATTCATGTTTTTATCTATATTTGACTCAATAGTATTGTTACCTTACTCGGTACATAGTGTACCGACCATCATTTTCATAGGTGTTACTTATTCCCATGAGTAGATGACCTTGATGCTTTTGTGTAGGTTTTTGAGGACCAGCTGGATGATTTGCTGTTTCTGATGCAATGTGTGGGGAGCAGTGACTTTTTATCTATACTGGGTGTTTGGGCAAAGAGTTGATGTTTTTACCCGGATACCTTTTTGGCTCTTTGATCCATGGTATCCCTTAGTTGTATTATATTATTCTAACCCAAAGTTAATCTCCAAAACTCATATTTGTATTTATAAAAGTGTAACACCCCCAAAATCACAATTAAAATTTTTCATTTTATTAAAGAAAATCACACATAAAAAATGGGGTGTTATCAACGTGATCAGTATAAATCTGGCCCCTGGCCAGCCTTATACTAACCACAAGGCTAAAAAATCAATTTAAATATGGTACCATAATAGAAATATATCAAACGTGAAAGAGACTAACATTGAAATACAGAAAGTGCTAGAACAAGCAAGAGTGAAGTGTCAGTACATAAGAGGAATGGAAAATACATGGCAAGGTCCCACTACTGGGGAAAACATAGAGTAATAAGAGAAAAGCAGTCTGGGATACACTCTCTCCGGCCCCGACATAGAATACCAAGGCATCACTCTGTCCCGACCAGGTCATCATATGTAATATAGTCCTCTAAGGCCTCATCACCTACCTACACAGACTCAGGAGGGATCACTGCTCATGGGAATGAATAGCACCTGTAATAAGGGTGATCGGTACGCTACATACTGAGTAAGGTAATAATATAATCAAGTAAGGGAATAACAACACAGAATACAGACATAATACACACAGTATATTTTGTTAGATCATTTACCCCTATTGGAGTTTAAAGCCATTAGTATCATATTTACACATCTCTCAAATTATATCCACGTGGGTTGGGGGACCCCGCTATTATGACCAATGGACTGGGAATATATACTCTAGGGTAAAATACACCTAACCACCATTATAACCGGTGGAATAGTAAATATATGCTAACTCTAAGATAGAACACACGTGACTATTATTATAACCGGTGGACCGGTAAATGTACTACGCATGGTCCCGATCCATGTGATATTCTACTATAAGTGATTAGTGTTTTTTCCATAAATTATTATTATCCAAGGGTTTTAATTATTGAGCTTGGGACCCTCGCTATTATAATCGTTGGACTGGGAATATAAACTCTAGAGCAGAATGCACCTGATCACTATTATAATTGGTTGACTGGTAAATATACTACCTAGGGCAAAATACTCTTGACCACTATTATAACCGGTGGATTGGTAAATATCCTACATCCAGGCCCGAGTCAATGATCTTTCGCATTAAGTGATTAATGTTTTATTCATATCTTATTTGTAAGGTATTACACACCCATCCATGCACAACCCAAGTGATACTTCTGACTTAGTACTACTCGATTAACCCAGACTTCATTAAAACCCTAATCTCTTTACTCAAAACATCCACACCCTCCAATGACTCCTGGGACCCCCAAAATTTTTCCACCAACCTAAGAGTGACCTTAGAAGCCTTATATTCATGGGTCATGGCTCGCTCTCCTTTTCTTCTCACCCATGATTTTATCTCCCACTAGGGTTTCCCCTCAAAACCCTAATTTGGCCAATGTGGCCCTTACCTATCCTCTCCTTACTTAGCCCAAGCTTCCCTAATTCAAGTACCATCACCATAATTACCCCAACTCTAAATCTTATGGACTAACTCCCTCAACTTTCACATGTGATAAAGACCTCCTAGCTGGTCACCCCTGAAAAGCCCTAATATCCCTTTTTTACTTCCATAACCCCTTTCTTTCATAACTTTACCATCCATTTGACTTGACCCACGTCCTCCATATGGTATATACCTCATCAAAACTCCGATGTACAACTAACTTCCTCAACTTTCCCCCACAACATACCCTATCCTTAGGGTTGATCCCCTGAAACCCTAGTTTGTACCCTATACACTTCTCCATCTTTCCATGTACTGAACTCCCCCAAGTACACTAACTATCCAAAACACACTTTTCTTCCCATAGTCAATGTCCAAATAGGGCCCCACCATGTAAATCTTGCCCCATGCAAAGCTCACACTCCCCATGTAAGTCTATGTTATTACTCCATATTATTTCATGAGATGGTTAGGGCACTTCCCACATAACACTTTACTTACTTTACCCTCATTTTATTTCATTTACCTTGACCACTCAAGTCCCACCTAAGACATTTAGGTATAAATACATCATTATTCAACCATGCACAAGATTGATACCCACCCATAGTAAGACTAAGCCATACATACAAACAAGCAATGAAAATCATATATACCATTACCTTAGATCCTTGCAAGTCAAGCTGTACCACACACACTTAGTTCACACACACACACACACACACACATTTGTATATAAAACACAAATACGCTCATTCCACAATCAAGACTCATACAATCCAAATCTTAACTATATCCTTACCTAGTTGGCTCCAGTTTTGACTCAAGAGATCCTACGCCTCCTCACGAGGAATTATTAGTTTGGTACCTATAATAAGAGCATCAACTTAGTAATTTTACTTATTCCCTACCCTTTTTCCTTTTTCCCTCATTTTCCTAACCAAAATAGTAGTAATAATAGTAATGATGATGATGATAATAATAATAATAATAATAATAATAATAATGTTAATAATAATGGATTATTAAAATAAAATACTTAAAACAAGTAAAGGAGGAGAAGGTGTAACCAGAATAGACCAGGCAGGTGAGGGTGGCAAACAACGACGCAGCAGCGGCAGCGGCAGTGATGTAAATAAGGGTTTTTTAGGGTTGGAAGGAGGAGGGAAGGTAGGGTTTCTTGGGGTGGTGAAGTTGTTGACTTAGGTGGCTAGTGGTGGTCTAGTAGCGACAGCGACAGTGGTGCTCACAGTGGCACCCGAGGGGAAGAGAGGAAGAGAGGGAAGAAAGGAAGGGGAAGAAGGGGTAGCAGAGGTGTTAGTGTGGTAGAGGAGGTTCTCCTGTATAGGAAGGGAGGCAGGGGTGGTATGGCTAGTGGTGGTGACAGCGCAGGGCGGCGCTGGCGGTGCATAGAGGTGTAAAAGAGCTACCCACTTTTCACAATTAGGGAGAGGAAAGGAAGAGAAAGGAAGGGAAGGGAAGGGTCTCAGTAGGTGCAGGGAGGTGGAAGGAAGAGGTTGGGAGGGAGTTAGGATTGCATGTGGTCTAGTGGAGGCGACAACATTTGAAGTTGCGACGGGAGAAAGGGAGATAGGGGAGATTAGGGCAGAAAAGAGAGGGGAAAAAGAGTGTGGGGGCTTTTATAGCCTTATAGGCACGAGGAAGGAGGATGAGGACAACAGAAGGAAGAGGACAGGGGGAGGGTAAGTGGTTGTCTGCCAACAGTGGCAAGGTATTATTGCCTGCACAGGGGGGAAGTTGTCGGGGTAGGGGTAGGTGAGGAAGAGGGATGTGTAGGGGAGGGGGACCGTGCAAGGGACATGCCAGTTGCAAGCCCTGCATGGTCAAAAGAGGAAAGGGAGAGGGGAGCAGGGGGAAGCTGTGAAAATGGCAGCAGTGTGTAGGGTTGGTGCATGCGAAAGGTTAGGGGTGAGGGTAGAAAAGGAAAAGAAGGAAAAGAAGAGGAAGAGAAAGGGAAGAACAGGGGCATGCGTGTGTTTGGGCTGCCGCCTAGAGCAGAAAAGAAGAAGAAGAGAGGTTTAGAGTGTAGGTTCAAATTGTATAGATAATATAGATGGATTCTTCTATAATGATAGACAAATTAAAGACTTTCTCAAAATTTTTGTTCATCCACTTTACATTTTGAAAATAGGCTAGTTGAACTTGAAAAGTCACTCATTAAAATTTGAATAATTTAGAAATAGAATAAATCAAAAATGGAATTTCATTCAGTTGAGTTTAGGCCGGTCGGGGGTAAGGAAAAGAAGAAAAAGAAAGAGGGAGGGAGAGACAAGCCCACTGTTGGGCCTGCTGGGCACAGCCCAAAAGGCCGAGAAGGATAAAAAAGGAAATAAGAAAAAAAGGAAGGAAGAAAATAGAGAAAATTGGAAAGAAAAAGGGGAAATGAAAAGAAAAGAGGAACAGTAGGGTGTTTTGGGTTTTTGGAAATTTAAGGGTAATAATTAAAATAATTTGTATTGATTTAGTAATTGTTATAATTTATTTATAATTTATTTTAGGTTATTTAATTAAAATAGTTTCCAATACCAATGTCCTTGTGTCATTTTTATTGTCATAATTATTATTATTATTTTAAAAAGGGCATATATATTTAAGTTTTATTCAATAATTCATTATTTTACTCTTTATTCCTAAAAAAAGGTTTGGGGTATTATCAAAAGCTTCTTTCATTTTTAATCGCCTTATTTTACTATAAATATTTTTAGCCTTGTGATTAATGTAAGAATGATTTGGTAAACCAGACTTATGTTAGTTATGGCGGTAACACCCAATAATTTAATTATATGATTTCATTGTAAATTAAAATTTTTCAATACTAAAATTTAGGGTGTTATATTTATACAATGTCCCAACTCACTTGCCAACAATTGCCACTACAACCCATTTAGCAACCTTCAATTTGTTATTCTTAATGATACACCTATAACCTTTGCTATCCAAGGAATACAACAGCATCTAGCTCTTTGTCATATCGGAAACATGACAAACACTAGACAGTATTTAGGCCACACCATCATGCATCTTCACATTTATAGACTCAATCCTAGCAACTCTGCATGAAGCATCGTTTTCCAAGACAACAACTCCACCTCAAATAGTATCATATGTTTAAAACCAACTTCTATGGGGGAAAACATGGTTGGAGCACCAATAATCCAAAATCCAACTATTAGCCAATTTGGTCTATCCATATATGGCAGTTGGTATATCACCACCACCATCAGTTATGGCCTTTCATGTGAAAACCATGGCATTTTATATTCTTCTACAAACTCTTTGACTGAGATCTAGATATCTTCTTGTGACCGGACCTCCTCTCACTTATCCTCCCCTGGCTATCAATCCATCAATATATGAGTTGTCATAAGTACTGATGCCAGTCAGCTGACTATCAATTAGCCCAGGTTGTAGTAGGGTAAATTTCACATCCTCCAAGACTAACTCATCCTTCCTATATAAAATAGTCTCATGAAAATGCTTAAAGCTAGCAAGCAAATAACATAACAATATAATAACCAAATCTTTATCATCTAATTTAACATCTATATTATGTAAATCTATAGCAATAGAGTCAAATTCATCCAAATGACTTTTCAAAGATTGACCTCACCTAATTTCAGGTCATGAAGCCAACTCTTCAACAGTAGTCAATTTACTACTGACTTTGTCATATACAATGACTTAAGCTTTAACCACTAGGCAACTGTTGTTAGTTCTTTTGCCACCTCTTACAATACTTCATTGGACAAGCATAATTATATGGTAGAGAGTGCCTTTAGATTTACTTCTTCAAATCTCTCATCTGTCATTGATTATGGCTTATTCAAATGACCTAATAATGCTTTCTTCAATCTGCTCTAGATTAGAATTGCCCACAACTTCAATTTCAATAACCTAAAATTAACAAATCGATTAAACTTCTCAATATCAAAATTTTTACTTATTCCGATAATCGAATCTCTTAAAAAATGCAACTTTGATACAAATTATTATGGAATAACATGGATTGAAAATGATCCAACTAAATCAAAATTAACAAGATTATGTACAATTGAGGATTAAAACACAAACCATAACAATTGAGGAAAAATTATAGATCTTTATTCATGCTCTTGTATAATTATAGGATGATTAAACTAATCAATCTATTGATTATACAAATCTACAATTCTCTTTGAATGGAGAATTCTATGGGGAAGAAGAAGAAGTTGGGTTGCATGACTCTCAATGGCTAAGGTTTCATCATATCACTTTTTATAGAAGAAAAAATCCTATAGAAAAAAATGATATGTTTCATAAATAAAGAAAAAACTATGGTTTGTGTTTAGGAAATAAGGGACCTCCGTGTTTATCTTTTTACTCTCGAAATTTTCCCAAACCACATCAAACATTTCTCTCAGAAACATGAACCATGTTTATTAATATGGTACCCCTGTATTTCTCACATAATTCTCCATAATACATTAAAATTCTCTAACATCTGCATGAATCAACACAATTTTATGCTGTGCTAAAATGCCTAGTCAAAAATCACACTATGCTTATTAAAAACCACACACAATACTATATATCATATTAATTCACTTAGATTTCACAGTCTAAGAATTATTAGAATAATATCATATAAGAGCATGCTTCCTCGTTTAAATTAGTTTCCATCACATGATATAGAATTATCACATCATAAAATTAACTACATGATATTAAAAACATAATTATAACAACATGATAATACACAACAATCATACATAACATTTAGCAGAAAAACTATGACTTGTATCCTTACAAAAAAAAAACACTAATCTTTAAGCACATATAATCCTAACCCGCCTCCTTTAACATTGCTAAAAATTCACCTAAGAAACAATAATAATACACAATTAGGACTTAATAATATAACCAAGAAAAATATATGGCAGAAAATAGAAGCAAAACCAAAGCAACAAGGGGCAGGATAAGGTGTGGCACAGATGGAGTTGTTGTGGAAGGAAGTGGCACAACAATAGAGTAGTTGCATGAGGAAATCATGCAAATAGGGTGATAAACTATGAGTTCCTCACGTTAGGGGACAAAAACAACATGAAGAGGTGATTTTGGTGGGGTGGTGGTAGCGTGAGACAGTGGTGGTTTTTAGGTAGGTGCAACGTGAGATGGTGTTGAAGTTTGGGGCAGTGCAAAATGAGTTTGTGGCATTATAGGGGGCGAGAAACGTGAGGTTATCATGTAGGTAATGGTGAGAAACGTGAGATGCTTATGTTGTGGTCACTTTGCAATGTGAGATGAGGGAAAAAAGGAGAGCTTTGCTGGGGTAAAATTGGTGGTTTTCGGTCAACTGATGCATGGGGAAGCTGAGAGAATGGAGATGGAGCATGGAGAAAGTTTGGTGAGTATTAAATGAGGTAAAGAGAGAGATCGGATGGTATATATAGAGAAGAGATGGTTTGAATAGTGAAGGATGATAGAGAAGGTAAGGGTGGGGAAGCGGGCAAAGAGGAGAGGATCAGGGGGATTTTGGGGGGAAAATTTCAATGACAGATCCCATGTGCTGAGAAAGGGGATGGTGGTGATTATAGATTTAGGATAGGTAGGTTGTAGGGGTGGAAGATTGACCAAAGGAAAATGGTCGGGGAGGAGAAAAACATGCAGGAATAATAGGAATAATAAGGATAAGGAAATTAAGTAAAAAATAAGAAAAAAGGAAAAAGGAGAAGGAGAGGAGAAAAAGGAAAAATGATAAAAAGAAAATAATTTTAGAGTTAAGATTAAAATTAGGTTAAAATATTTAGATTAGTGAATTAGGGTAAAATTAATTACCAACTACCCGGGGTTAGGTTTAGGTTAATAATATTAATGACCCAAAATAAATATTAGGATTAAATAATTAGGGTAAGTGAAATACCCTAAAAATTCTAATTTAGGAATTATGGCAGAATAATGATTTATTAGGGAAATTAAGAAAATAAGTTATTTTATTAAATAAAGAGGAAATTAATTGAGAAAAATAAAGAGAAAATAATAAATAAATTATTTAGAAAATTTTGGACATTTTACTAATTAAAATGGAAGTTAAGGAAAACTTATCCAAAATAGCCCAATTAATCTAAAAATGAATTTAATTATTATACTTAAAATAATTATTATTAAAATTAAATATCCAACTTAAATATATAAATAAATAAGGACCAAATACCCCAACCCAACCATTTTATCATTTTTCCTTTTTCCTTTTCCCTTTTCTCCTTTCTTTTCCTTTTTCTTTCTTCCTCCTTTACTTATTTTTCCTTCTCCCCCCCCCCCCCGATTTGGGCCAACCCGCGGCCCAAACTCCCCTCCCGGCCCGTCTCGCGTAGCCCAAGCCACGAGCTCTGACCCTGTGCCCAACCGCCGGCCGGTTCTCCTTTTTTTTCTCCTTCCCCTGGACCACCGGTCCACCCTTCCTCTTCTTCTTCCCCCATCCCCGACCTGCAACGCGACCTGCAACCCCGATTTTCGCCGGCAGCCACTAGCACAACGCCCGACCGTCCCCCCTGCTCTCCCCGTCGTTTTCTTCCCTTTTTTGACCCCAACAAGCCCTATAGCTACCATCCCCACGTGCCCTTCCCCTTTCCTTTTTCTCCCCGACCTGACCTAACCTACCATGGCAGGACTGCACCGCCTGCCACCGCCGGCCGGTGGTCCTACCACACCTGCCCCGCATGTCTTCTTCTTCCCTTGTCGTTTTCCTTCTCAATTAGCCTATAAATACCCCCATGGAAGCCATAATAGAGCTTATGTTTTCGCAGCCCAGAATCTCCAACCGCTCGCCGCCGCTATATCAGCTCCTTATTCCACCGCCTTCGACGACCACCGCCACAAACTCCGCCCACCAAAACCTTCCCCGCACCTCCCTCTACAAAACCGAGCCACCATCATCCCCTATCTCGCTCTGCACGTGCCGCCCCGACCGTGCAAAGTCGCCAACTCGAGCAGCCCACTCCAGCCCCTCGCCGCCCCTCGCGCCGCCTTCCGCCGCCAACCCCGCCGCTACCAGCACCTCCTCCACCCTCCAAAACACCCAGGGAACCTTCCCCTACCTTCCTATGCCTTCATCTCCCCCTGCCTCCCTCTCCTTCTACTTCCTCCATCTTCCACTACCTTCCACCACCTTCGGCAGCCGCAAAAACCTTCATGCGCCGCCACTCCCAGCTGCACCACCACCTTCATTCCACCCCTCTCCACCTGTTGCACCTTCCTCCACCTCAAACACCCCTCCACTTCCTCTCCTTTAGCCTACATAACCATCTTCCACCTCTCTTCCTCCTCCACCGCCACTGCCGTCGTCGCCACGCGCCGCCGCCGGTTCCGCCACCAACCTTAGGTGGTGCTCCAACTTCCCCGGCCCCTGAACTATTTTCTATAAGTGTTAATAATTTTATTTAATATTAATAGTATTATCCTTAATATTATTATTATTATTATTATTATTACTATTAGTGTTGTATTATCATTGTTATTATTATTATTATTATTACCATTATTAATATTATTATTATGTATCACTCTTATTACCTAACCTAATTTCAGAAATACTAATAACTAAAGTATATTATTTAAAAGGCTACAACTTTAGCGTTAAAATGGTTATCCTTATTATTATTATTATTATTATTATTATTATTATTATTATTATTATTATTATTATTATTATTATTATTATTATTATTATTATTATTCCTATTACTACTACTAATACTATTATCATTATTATTATTATTAACAACTTTAGTATTAATATAGTTATCTCTATCATTATTATTATTATTATTACTACTTAACCTAACTTCATGATTTTCCTAACCAATAATAATATTATCATTAATAATGGCCCACAACTTTAGTGTTATTATGATTAGGAATTTTCCTCATATACTATTATTATTATTATTACTACTAACCTCACTATTATTCCTACTATTATTACTAATGCTAGCTATGGCATATTATCATTATCTTTACTATTATGGTAAACGTTTGAACCCTTATACTACTATTACAATTTTTATTATCATTACTATTAGTATTATTCTTAATTATTATTATTATTATTATTATTATTAATGCCATTATTATTATTATTACTACTACTTAACCCAACTTTATTTTTTATTATTATTGTTATTATTACTATTATTATTACCATTATCATTGTCATTATTTCCTTGCTAATATTGTTAATACTAACTTTGTCCATTATCACTTTTATTTATTAATATAAATATTTGGACCTTTATATTATTATTATTATCATTCGGTTACTATTATCATTGTTATTGTTATTATTATTATACTTAACATTTTTATCAGTATTATTATTATTACTACTTTTATTATTATTAATGTCATTTAAACTGAAGTTGGCATATTATCATTTTGTCCTTAAAGAAGAAGAATACTTAAGCCTTAGTATTTTACTATTTAATATTAGAATATTGTTAACATTATTCCTAATGCCTTTATCACTAACATTATTACTATGGTATCATTATTAGTTATTACTATTATTATTGTTATTATTTTGTTACTATTATTGTGACAAAAGCATTTGAACCATTATATTATTATTATTCAAAATATAACTGTTATCATTATTATTTTTAGGAATATTAGTACTTTGTTGGTATTGCAACTATTATATTATTATTTTAACCCTAATACTATTAGTAGCCTAGCCTTAAAAATGCTAGGGTTTCTATCACCATAAGCATTAGCATTACTATTATTTTATTATTATTATTATCACTATTTTGCTATAATTAGTATTAGTACTATTATTATAAGAATAAAGCTATTAGGTTTAATAATATAAGTATAGCATTAAATATTTAAAATAAGCATATTTTGACTAATAATATCTAGTAGGCTATTTTTAAGATAAAAACCCTAGTTTTCACATGTAATGCCCCTTTAGTAATAATAACCCTAATCTTAGACTAAAATAAGGAGGAATGGTACTTTTGGTAGGAGGGAAACTAATCTTTATAAAATACCCCAAAATTCTAATTCTCGAAATTATGGTCAAATAAGGATTTACTAGGAAAATTAATTATATAAATTATTTTATTAAAATTAAGAGAGTTAATAAGGTAAATTAAGAGGAAAATAATAAAGAATTTAATTGGAAAAAAATTAGGGTATTTTTTCTAATTAACATGGAAGTTAAGGAAATTTATCTAAAATAACCTAAATTAAGCTAAAAAGGAATTAATTATTATTTTCTAAATATTGTTATTCTAAATAACCCAAAAATATTCTAAATAATTTATGCAAAATCCAAAACCCTAAAAAAAAAAACCCCTTTTTCCCTTTTTCTTCCTCTTCCTTTTCTTCCTTTTTCTTTTCCTTTCTTCTTCCCCGCCGGTTGGGCCTCGCTCGACCCAACTTCCCCTTTTCCCTTCCTTCTCCTTCCCCCGCGGCCCAGCGTGACGCAGTGTTTTGCCCCAATATCCGCTGAAACGCCGTGTTTCACTTAGTAACAAGTAACCGTTGCCAACCGGCCGGTTCTCCCCTCCCTTCTTTTCTCCCTAGACCACCGGTCCACCCCCTTTTCCCTTTTCTTCTTCCTCCTGCGTGACCGCACCCCGACCCTGCGACCCTGCACCTGCCGACAGCCACCTACACCGGCCGGCCATCCTCCCCTTCCCTCTCCCGTCGTTTTCTTTCACCAATTCGACCCCAACCGACCCTTTTCCCCTCTCCCGAGCAACCTGCCCCTTTCCCTTTTCCTCTTCCCTAGACCTTGCCACCCTGCCATGGCAGCACTGCCTCGACTGCCGCCACCGGCCGGCCTGCCTGGCACCTGCACACCCTTGTCTTCTTCCCCTTGTCCTTGCCCAGCCAATCGACCTATATATATACCCCATAGCCTACCTTAATTCGAAGTTTTGGACCCCGAAACCCTAGGGTCAGCCATCCTCGCCGCCGCCCCATTAAACGAGCCTTCCGCCGCCGCCGCCTATCGCCGACGGTCAAAAAACCCCCAGAACCGACCCTTGCACCACCCTCTACCTAACTACACCCTCCTTGCTCCTCGATTTTCCCTACACGAGCCACCCCGACCGTGCAAAACTGCCAACCCAATTTACACCCTTCCAGCCCCTACCGCCCTTCGCACCGCCTCCCGCCGCCACCAGCGCCACCTCTACCCTCCAAAACAACCAGGGGAGCCTCCTCTACCTCCCCACACCTCCATTTCTTCCTCTTCCCTTCCTTATCCTCCTCCCTCCTTTCTCCTTCTTCCTTCACCTCAAACTCCCACAATCGCCGCCGCCGCCGTCGTGCGTCGCCGTCGGTGCCACCACTGCCTTAGGTGGTTCTCCAACTCTCCCAACCCTTAAACTTACTTTATACAAATATTAATTATTTAATAATATTAATGGTATTATCTATATTGTTATCATTATTATTACTATTATTATTATCATTGTTATTGTTACTATTATTATTATTATTATTATTATTACTATCTTGTTAATCTTGTTAATGCTAACTTTATCTAATATCACTTTTATTATTAAAATAAATATTTGGACCCTTATATTATTATTATTATCATTTTGGTTACTATATTATGGTTATTATCATTATTATTACTATGCTTAACGTTATTATTATTATCATTATTATTTTTATTATTATTATCATTATTAATTTATTATTATTATTATTATTATTATTATTGTTGCTGTTACTATTATTATTATTATTATTATTATCATCATTATTATTATTATTATTGTTGTTGTTGTTGTTGGCATTGTTAATAATATTATTATTATTTTTATTATTATTAACGTAATTGAAACTGAAGTTGGCATGTTTTCCCCTTTTGTTACTATAGAAGGAGAATACCCAACCTTAGTATTATTACTATTATTATTATTCAAACTTTGCCAATATTGTTCCTAATGCCCTTGTTACTAACATTATTACTTTGGTATCATTGTTAGTTAGTACAAGTACTATTGTTATTATTTTGCTAATATTATTATAATAAAAACATTCGAACCCTTATATTATTATTATCCC
Source organism: Tamarix austromongolica (assembly GCA_039764185.1). Taxonomy (NCBI): domain Eukaryota; kingdom Viridiplantae; phylum Streptophyta; class Magnoliopsida; order Caryophyllales; family Tamaricaceae; genus Tamarix; species Tamarix austromongolica. The sequence continues at coordinate 57,520,899 of CM077808.1, read as the reverse complement.
AAATACAACTAATATCATTATTATCTTCAATAATATTAGCGCCTTGTTAGTAATACTATTATTATAATATTATCTTGCCCTAGGACCATTATTAGCCTTAACCTTAAAAATGATAGGGATTCTATTTCTAAGAGCATGGGTATTACTACTACTATTATTATTAGCACTATTTTATTTTAACAAGTATTAGTACTATCATTAGAAGGAATAAAGCTATTAGGTTGATAATAGAAATATAGTTATGAATAATAACATAAGTACATTTTAACTAGTAATAACTAGTAGGCTAGCTTGGTGGAAAGAAAACCCTAGTTTTCACTTATAAAACTCCGTGTAATAATAAAAACCTAATCTTAGACTAAAATAAGAAATAATAGTATTTTCGGGTAGAAGAGAACTAACCATTAGTCTTATCCTCCTATAGGTGAATCGAGCCGAAGGCCCAAAGAGTTGTAGGAGCGTGCTCCAAGCCCGGTGTCGCTTTAAGTAAGGATGTAGCTAAGGCCCATGTGTGTTATGTGAATTGTATGCCTTGGATGCCTTGTATTTCATGTTATATTATGTATCGTATGATTTTCCTTAACTTGTCTTATGTGTAGCGCAGCTTGGAGTTGAGGTATGTTTTGAATGTGTTCGTATGGCATGAGTATGATATGTATGAGTGGTGATTGTGGTGTGATATGATATGGCCATCTAAGACATGCATGCTAGGACAAATGATATTATGATATGGGAAATGAAAGGACAATAAGAAACAAATGGGAAGTGAGATGCTAAGGGGGATATGAGGTTGACCAAAATGAACGAGAGATGGGAACCATGCATGGAAATCCTAGGGTTTGCATGGGGACTTCGGGAGTTTGCATGTGATGGACAAAACTTGCATGGGGGTGATCCTTACGTGAGAAAAGTTGATTTAGGGTGTAAATAAGCTAAGGGAAAAGTTGTAGAGTGATTGGAGACTTGGGATGAAAAATATTACATAGGTCGGTGTGAGGGTGTGTAAGGGACCCGATTAGGGTTTTGGGAGGAAGTAGTAATCTGGAAATTGTGGAAGTAAAAAAAAATGATTAAGGGAGAGTGGAATATGGGTTAAGAATGGGGATTTATTATGTAAGGAGTGAGTATGGGTGCCATGGGAGAGAAGGAATATTGAGTGAGAAAAGGGAGAGGTTACTTGTGGAAGAAGAAAGGCACTAGGGTTTGAGGTGGCTAACTAGGGTTTTTCCAGTCATATGCGAAGTCGAGAGGTAAAGTGATATGTTTGGGGATTAGATCTAATTAAGATGAGATGTGGGGAGATGGATGGAGCAATGGTCGTGTAAGTGAGAAGAAGTTAGGCCACATAGGTCTAATTAGGGTTTTCAAGGGAAGACCCTCGAGGGTGATGGTAGGTGGAGTTGATGTCGTGAGGTGTTGGGCCCTAACCCGCACCCTTAGGAGTTGGGCTTTCATTAAAGGGTAAGTGTAAAGGAAAATGGATGTTGGGGTCTGAGTTAGTGGGCATCGAGTCTCAAGATATGGGACGGGCCCTCTTTGGGGGATAATTATAGCTAGAGTTAGTCATGTATGTCTAGGACGGAATTTGTTGAATAAGATACGATAAAATACTAATCATGTAAAGTGAAAGAGTACTGAGCCGGGGCTAGCCGATCCACCGGTAAGGAATAGTGGTGTGGACTATTGTCCCGCAAGTGACCGATCCACCGGCGAATAATAGTGGTGTGGACTTCGTCCCGCAAGTGACCGGCCCACCAACAATAATAGTGGGGGATCTCGAGCTCAGTAAACCAAACCCTAATTTGTTAATACATGTAAAAGATACTAAGTACTTACAGTGGAACACCATGAGAGTCGGGGCCAGTTCGATCCACCGGCATAAAATAGTGGTTAGGCCCGTTCTGCCCTATAAGTGACCGATCCACCGGCTATAATAGTGGTTAGGTGCTTTTTGCCCTATAAGTGACCGATCCACCGGCTATAATAGTGGGGTTTCCGCACTCGCATGGATTAATAAAGATTATGGCGTGAAATAACTATAATTAACAAAGATCTACAAGGAAGTAAGTCTGATTGGACCATAGCCAACCTGCATCATCTATATTATTACATGTTGCCTATGTGATTGTGCTATGTGTGTTATGTTGTATGTTGGCCTTAGCGCACCTGCTACATTACTCAGTATCGGACCCGTACTGATACTACCTTGGTTGAATGGGTCCTGTGATGATCCACTGATGGTGGGGAGCAGACCTCCTGTGCAGGTTTACAGTCGGATACTATATTGGGGTGGAAGGCTTGACTTGAGTGAGTAGGCAATCCGGATACTGATCCTTCGGGATTTATTTTGTTTAGCTGTATTTTGTATTACGTTTCCCGTTTTGAAAAATGTATTCTGGGGTTGTAATCTTAAATCGTATTCTAACTTCTGTTTGACTTATATCTTATTAATGATTTATGTTATATGTCGTCTTATGTTTTATGATACTTCGTACTTAATGTTGATTGGATTTAGCCTTAGCACTTAGTACTGGAACGATAGGAGTGAACCGGTCTGGTGCTAAGTGTGGCGGTAACGTCCCCGAGTTTACCTTTTTATCCTTCGCTTCCACTAAACCTTTGATTTAAACGAAATTTTTCAGTAGTAAATTTGGGGGTGTTACATTAGTATTTTTCCTTTTATAGGTGAATCGAGCCAAAACCCTAAGGAGTCGTAAGAGCGTGCTCCAAGCCCGACGTCGTTTTAGGTAAGGATGTAGCTAAGGCCCATGTGTGTTATGTGACTTGTATGCCTTGGATGCTATATATATCATGTTATATTGTGTACCGAATGATTGTCCTTAACTTGTCTTATGTGTAGCGCAGCTTGGAGTTGAGGTATGTTTGTATGTGTTTCTTATGACATGAGTATGATATGTATATATAGTGTTTATGGTGTGATATGATATGACCCTCTAGGACATGCATGCTAGGAAAATTGATAATATGATATGTGAATGAAAGGACAAAAAGAGAGAAATGGGAAGTGAGTTCATTAAGGGGGAGATGAGGTTGACCAAAATACCTCATGATCCATGAGAGGAAATTAAAGAGGAAGGAATGACCAAAATGAATGAGAGATGGGAACCATGCATGAGAATCTTAAAATTTGCATGGGGACTTTGGGTGTTTGCATGGGATGGATAAAACTTGCATGTGGGTGATCTTTACGTGAGAAAAGTTGATTTAGGATGTAGATAAGCTAAGGGGAGAGTTGTGGAGTGATTGGAGACTTGGGATGAAAAATAGTACGTATGTTGGTGTAAGGGTTTATAAGGGACCCGATTAGGGTTTTGGGAGGAAGCAGTAATCTGAAAAATGTGGAAGTAAAAATGATTAAGGGAGAGTGAAGTATGGGTTAAGAGTGAGAATTTATTATGTAAGGGGTGAGTATGGGTTCCATGAGAGAGAAGAGAATTTGGGTGAAATGAGAGAGGTTACTTGTGGGAGAAGAAATGTACCAAGGTTGGAGTGGCCAGCTAGGGTGTTTCAATCACATGTGGAATTGAGGGGTAAAGCGATACGATTTGGGATTGGATCTAAATGAGATAAGGTATGGGGTGATAAATGAAGTGATGGTAGTGTAAATGAGAGAAAGTTGGGCCATATAGGTCCAATTCGGGTTTTCAAGGAAAAACCCTAGAGGGTGATAGTAGGTGGAGTTTGATGTCATGAGGTGTTGTGCCTTGACCCTCACCCTTAGGAGTTGGTTCTTCATTGGGTGTAAGCGTAAGGGAGAATGGATGTCGGGGCGTAGTAAGGGGCGCAGGAGTCTCAAGATATGGGACGAGCTCCCTTGAGAGGATAGAAGTAGAACGTTGATGACATGCATGTCAAGGGGTATTGCTTATCGAATAAGACACGAATAAGTTACTAATCATTTAAAGAGAAAGATCGTTGAGCCGAGCCCAGACCGGTCCACCAGCGAATAATAGTGGCCAGGAGTCGGGGTGCCTTGGAGACCGTTCCACCGGCGAATAATAGTGGCCAGGAGAGTTTTGCCTTGCATGATTTCTGGTCCACCGGCTATAATAGTGGGGGATTTCGTGCTCAACAAACCAAACGTAATGAAGCTAAGCCATGGAAAATACACTAAGTACTTATAGTGAAACACTATATGAGTCGGGGCCAGACCAGTCCACCGGTGAATAATAGTGGCCAGGAGCGTTCTGCCTTGGAGACCAGTCCACCGACGAATAATAGTGGTCAAGAGCATTCTGCCCTGTATGTATTTCTGTCCACCGGCTATAATAGTGGGGTTCCCACACTCACATGGACTATTAAAGAGTATGTGTGAAATAAACATATTGTTAAGGGGACTAAAGAATAAGTTACCTGAAAATTAACCCGGCCTTATTACATGTATTATTGTATGTTGCCTATATGATCATTCTTATGTTATATGCTCTATGTGATGGCCTTAGCGCATCTGTTACCTTACTCAGTACGTAGCGTACTGATCACCCGTTTTATGGGTGCTGCTCATTCCCATGAGCAGAAGACCCATCTGAGCTTGTGTAGGTAGGGGATGATGTCTTCGATGCCTACGACACCTACAAGGCATCGGGTGGGGTTGAGCGTTGAGCCTAGACCTAACTTGGGGATCGAGAGCGACTCGGCCGGACTCTATTTCTTTTATTAGACCATGTATTATCAAATTTTAGTTGTGATATGTTTTGAAAAACTTTAGTCACGTACTCTTTGGATTGTAATCCTAAACCGCACTCTGATTTCTGTATGACTTGTGCTTTACTAACGACTTGTGTTTTTATTAATGACTCGTGTTTAATGTTAACCTTATTTAGCCTTAGCACCTAGTACTGGAACGATAGGAGTGAACCGATCTGGTACTAAGTGTGGCGGTAATGCCCTCAAGTTTATGGTTTTATCTTTTCGCTTCCGTTAAACCCTTTTAATTAAACAAAATTTTTCAGTAGTAAATTTGGGGGTGTTACAGTAAGGTAAAAAAATATCAATTTTTATAGATAAGGATTTGGTTAAACTATTCATTATTTGGGTTTAATATTAGAAAAATTTTAGGGTATTATAAAACCTGACAGAGCCCTCTGCACTAAGCATTGGTTGGTTGCTTTCACCAATTCTCAAGTAAAATTCCTTCCCAGGTTGGACTCTCAACACACATCTATAGTGGTGATCGTCCAATATTTATTTTTTTAATGGCAAAAAAGCCATTTAGATTTTTCAACTTCTAGACATAATACCCTACTTTCTTAGCTATTATTTGTTAAATGTGGAAGAATGAGATAATTGTTCCCTCCCTCCAAGCAGTCATGAATAACCTTATAAAGCTCAAATACCCTCTACAACAATTAAACACCAAACAAATATGGTGGTATCTCATCAAAATCCATTGCAATTAGGGAACATCTAAGTCATGTCCAACAACAACTTACTGAAGAGCCTCATAACATCTATCTTATAAGATAAGCTCAAGATTCAATGGAAAACATAATTCATAGCTCTTAATATAAAGAAATCTGTCTCAAACAGAAAGCCCATGTGGATTAGATTAAGCAAGGTGATAATATTAACCTGTAATTTCATGTCATCATTAAAGGAGAAAACAACCAAAATTGTATCTTACTCCTTTATGATGAGGTAGGTTATGATATTGTTGGCTAAAATCATTTATGATATACAGGGTGTCAAACCTCCTATAATACCCCATTATAATAGATGGTTATTAATAAAGTCCAAGAGTCACCACATAACAACAAAATAGCTTACTAAATCCCGTTATCATTACAAAAGTCAAGGATGGAGTGTTCTCCTTGAATAGTGACCAAGCACCAAGACCTGATGGTTATAATGTAATATTTTATCAAGTTAGTTGGATTATCATTGGAAATGACATTTGCAAAGTAATGATAACCTTCTTCATCTTGTGCACTTTTCCTAGGGCCCTAAACGTCATAACTCTCCATTTAGTGCCTAAGGTCCCAAACACAGCTAAGCATAACAAGTTTCACCCTATTTGTCATTGTAATATTATCTATAACATCATCTTCAAGAACTTCACGAGTAGACTACAAAATATACTTCCCATTCTAGTTGGTTACTCTTAATTTGCTTTTGTAAAAGGTAGAGGGATAGTTGATAATATCCTAATGTTATATAAACGAATTTATAGGTATACCTAGCTACATCAATCCCCTATCTGCATGATCAAACTTGACATGTGCAAAGCATATGATATAGTGAAATGGAATTTTCTAGAGCCCATGCTCGTACATCTTCATTTTTTTGTAAAAATTATTCGGGAATGTGTTATAATGGATCAATATAAGCTCGTATTTAATGTTATCTTGAACCTCCTTTCGTAGCTAAAAGAGGATTAACACAAGAAGATCCTCTATCCCTTACCTCTTTATCCTAGTTATGGAGTACTTACACTGAGCTTTAAAAGGTTAATAGCTTGATTTTTGTTAATAATATGTTACTCTTCTATTATGATGACCTACTTTTGTGTAGTTTATGTTTAACACTTTTTAGCTATTCTCCAATACTTTCATGGCTTAGTATGAATACTCAAATAAATATCATTTTTCATTGGGGTGCAGTCTGAGAAGACATTAAGCAAATCATCAAGGGAGATTATCATATACCCATTAGTCACCTCCTAGGTAAATACCTGGGCGTACCTTTACTATAGAGAAAGCTTCACCAATAACATTATTAGCTTCTCACTAACAAAATGACCCATCGGCTATGCATTTGGAAAAATAAATACCTCAGCTATGTAAGGAGATTAAAAATCATTTAGAATATACTAATGTTAGATTAATTATGTTTTTAGAATAATTAATCATAATACTAGCTTATTAGAGTTAAAAATTGACTGTAATATTAAAATTTTTTTACTCTCGTTAATAATAATCAAATATGAATAGTGAATTCCTATGAATAATAATTCTTGATAATATTTTTTTATTTATATTTTTTTATTTCTTGTGGGCTATGGCCTTTGATTTTGAAATTTTCCTATTTTTTTAAGGTATCTTATGATCCGTGGTGATCTTTTAGATCATTGATTTTCATTATTTGGGGAGATATCTTATCATTCCTAAGGGTTTTGTGTTAACCTTAAATATGTATGTGATATGTGAATCTTGTGCTTTATGAGTTTTCCTTTATGGATACATTTCGTGTTGACATCAAAAAGCATAGTCCTCTAGGCCTTTCGTTTCCCATTCTCCTAAAATGCTAAGGGTTACTAGTTGTATAATAGTTAGGTGCCTTTTCTACTTTATATGACATTTAAATTCTATAGGGGATACACATATTTAAGGATTAGGATATCTTTGGTGAGGCTACCTTGGTTCAATTTCATTGGTAGTGTATGTGATGTCTTGCCTACATTGACATTTCTAGTTGTATGTTAGGTAGGCGTTTGAGTCCTTATACAAACTCCTCGGAGTCTATGTTCATTTGTAGTGGAGGGAAATGCTCATAGGGTTATTATTTGTACTTTTAGATAGCTTTTATCCATTCATGGTAAGATATATTTCCCTATATTCATTGGCTTTTGTGCCTTATTGTTATTATTTGTGCTCCATGGGTCATGTCCATTGGTGGTAGGACTAGATGTCTAAGCTTGTGCCTCAAAGTTTGTGTCCATATGCCTATGTCTTGTTTGGCTTACCTTGATTATGCCTTTTGGCGGTATATCTTCATGTGACTTTTTATTATACTTGTCCCCTTGGCCTATGGGTCCATTATGGTGAAAAATAAATCATTTTATGATTGAAATGCCATGCTAAAGATGCCTTCAGATTTTTCCTAGTTTCTCTCTATGCTTGTCAAATCCTTTGTGATTCCCTATTTTTACATGGTATACCCTTATGGTACAACATAGTGCACGTCGTTAGCATGTATCATGCATGCTTAATTATTAGCATGATTTACGAGTAGTCCTTTAAAGCATGAGCCATGACTATTTCTCCATTATAGCATGTACTATATTTTGATGTGGGCATGTTATTGCCTGCTGTAATACCCCAAATTTTCTAACCCTAAATATTATGATTAGTTTCCTAATCCATTCTCTAACCTTAAACCTTAATTATACCTCTCAAACCCTCATTTTACTTTCCCACCTTTTGAAACCCTAATTTTTAATGCAACTAAGCAATGGTCGGCCAACCAGTAGTGCCCAAAACCCTATTGTCTAGGGCCTCAGGTGACCGACCACTAATATCTTCTAATAGAATTAAGTTGGGTAATTTTCACCATTTTATATTTTCTTTATTTATTTTTATTCAAATAATTCCCATGCCTAATACTTTTATATATTTAAGTTTCCAAAGTAATTCCTCACCTTTTCCTAATTTCATGATTTTTAGAAAGTAGTTGATTATTTTTTCCATTTTAACCATTTATTGAAATTTTTACCTTACTTAAACTATTTTTAATTATTGGTGATTGTCTCAGACATGAGGGATTCAAAATTTTAACCTCTTTACACCTCATGATAAGGTCCCATATGGTACTTGTTCGCTCAACCTAAAATCTAACTACAATCACTTTCCACTGACTCTCCTACACACTTTCACCCATGCCAATCACTCCTATCACCTCTTTTATTAACCTCCAGTTTGTTTTCTCCCTTTCTCTCTCCCACCTTAGAAGATGACCATCAGGGGGTCATTATCCTTAGTTGATCATTTTCACACTCAATCGATTCTCTACTCTACCCTCTCCCCTCTCATTTTCTCCTATCTTAGTTGGTTTTGGATCTTGACTGTCTTCCTTGGTGCCAAGCACCCTCTCCTTTTTTTCTCTCCATTTTCTTTGATCTTCTTACTTATAAAGTCTTAAGTTTATCTTTGGTGCTTATTGTTAGAAAAAAAAAGAGAGTTAAGATTGTAGATTGGTGAAATTTTTCCCAAGCTATTTTTGAAATTCTAAGGATTATTCTCACCTCTTTTAATATTTTCTCTTCTCTTCTAACCCTTGATGTTCTTTTTATCTTATTTTTTCATTATTATTTTAGGTGGTTAAAGGATGGAAAAAAGAGTCTAGGAGTATTTCGTGTTATGGGATCAGAATAACTTTGATAAGGATATATATCTCTAGATTATGGCTTATTTGTATGTATGTGTTAATTTTATAAAATTTCATGTTATCATGTTTTATGCAAGAAATCATGATATGATTCATTAGAAATTTATATTTATGTATTAATTGGTAAATTTATGATTTCATGAGGTTTGTGATTTTATGTAAAACGTCTATTTTATGTCTCACTAGGCTTTGGCATAAAATTCCAGGCATGTTAGTATATTATTATTTATGTTTAAATCTTATGGTGAGTAGATTAAATTATGTAAGTATGGTGATTGGTGTTTTATATTAAAATCTCAAAATTTGGGATTTTTATGCCTTGTGGGGTTCTTGACCATGTTTCTTTGTGGTGTTATGGATTGTTTTAATCTTTGTAAATTATATTTTTAGGCTGATAATAATTTAAATATGGTTAAATGTATAATTGGTAAGATGTTGAGAGTTGCATTATGTCATGAATTTGAGTGGAGTATTGACTAGGGATGGCAATTTTCCCCGCGGGTTCGGGGCCCCGTCGGGGATTCCCCGTTCGGGTTCGGGTTCGGGGAGAGAATTCTGGGATCGGGTTCGGGTTCGGGGATTCTTAACGGGGATTTTTTCGGGGACGGGTTTGGGGTCCCCATCCCCGAACCCGCCCCGAAATTTTTTATATATATTTTTTTATATAATTATATATATATAATATATATATAATTTTTTTATAGAATATAAATTAAAAATATAATATAAAAAAATAGTTTGAGGATCGGGGATGAGATCGGGGATCGGGTATAAAGTCGGGTTTCGGGGATCGGGTCGGGTTTTAAAAACGGGGAATACTTCGGGGATGGAAAATAGATCGGGGATCGGGTCGGGTATGGGGATTTGATCCCCTCGGGGATCGGGTCGGGGAATCCCCGATAAAAAAATAACGGGGATCGGGTCGGGTTCGGGGATAATTTTCCTTATCGGGTTCGGGGATGGAGATGGGGTCCCCGTCCCCGACCCGCCCCATTGCCATCCCTAGTATTGACCAAAGAGGTAAAATGGTCTCTCTTTTTTTATTAAAATTTTTGAAGAAAATAAATATCTCATTGTGTTCTTTGAGTTTTTATAATAATTTTGGTATATAATATGAAGTTGTTGTTGTGAATTACTTAAGTTATGAAAATAATAAATTTTGATATGTTTAGGAGAACTGAGGGAATTTTGGTCACTTCTTGTTAAATCTAAAAATTTGGTGTTGCAGAATTATTATATGAATCGAAATATGATAATGATGAATTGTAAATTATCTTGATAAATTTTGAATAACATAAGGTATGATTTTACAAGGAAATGTTTAATTTGGGAATAATAACTAAAATGGTAGCATTGGTATTTTATGTATGAAAATTTAGATTTAAGCTATGATTTTTGGATATGATGTTTTAATAATATTTTATGTTAGTGTGTTCAATTTGGTGAGTTAGAAAGCCTTTTGGATGAAGTTGTGTTGTACTTGTAAAATTAGGGTTTATACGAGTATATTTTACCTTGTGAAAAATTATCTATGTAATTAATAATTATTATTATGTCTTACCTTTACTCATGTAACATGTTCAAAGTGTTATTAATGATACAATTTGAGTTCTCGGTGTTATCAATTCATAATAACCGAGGATCATGATAAGTAGTTTATCACATAATAAGCTAATGATAATCAAAGCGAAGGTATAATGAATTAAGTAACTCTAGTAATGTATTTGTCATGTGCTAAGTGTCGGTTAAGGTACTAATAAGGTATTAATACTTAAAATGGAGGAATACACGAGTCAGAATAGAGTACTTTAGAATTATTGAAGTTAATTGTCTAGACCTTACATAACTAGAGGACCCTAGTCTACTCTATTTGATTGATTCGCTAGCTTATAAGGGCATGCATACTTAAATATTAGAGGTTTATTATTATCCTAGGCATGTGTTACCCTAGATATAAGAGTATAAATGAGGTTGCCTATATTTCTCCCATTCGTGGGGAAAAATAGGAGAGTATTGTTACTATTGATTCCAAGACATTAATGTGGTAAGGAAATGATTTTAATGTGACTTCATCTTAGGCAGTTGCCAATTATGAATAGTGTGCTTGTGAAATTTTATCTTAAGGTGATCTTATATGGTGCAAACCCTACCTTAGCAATGTATATTTGTTACCTTAATCAATATGTAAGTATTGACCATACTTATCATGGGTGGCACTTATTCCCATAAGTAGATGACCCTATTATTAATGTGTAGGTATTTGATGACCATTTTGGAGACTTTGTTGACTTTGATGCTCTTCTTGTGAAATATTGACTATTTGTTAGGTTGTGGATATAAAGTCTAGGATATCCGGTAGTTAGGGTTTTTGTTTGGATACCTTATGGACTCTTAGTTTTAAGGGTTTTCCTTTTGTTGTATTTTGATTAGCATTGTATTAAGAGTTTATCTCTATATCTTTGCCTTTGTTTTATGGAATCCCTCTTTTTCTCTCTCTATCTTATTTAAATTGTCGCAAGGTTTTACCTTATACTTTGTACGAGATGGTTATAGTAAACTAGATATATACTAGGTATGGTAGTAACACCCAATTATTTTATATTTAGCTTTCAAAAGAGTAAAAAAAATTTAGTAGTAAGTGGGGTGTTACACTTATAGTAGGGCATGTCTACTTAGCATGCTTGACGTACTGATGTCACACCATTTCATTTCTTATGTAGGTTTCTTTTGTTTTGCTTATATGGGGTTGAGAGTGTTGAGTCCTTGATAAAGTCAATAGGTGTTTTAGTTGGATCATTAGGATACCATATTCTATTTATTTTGTTCTTGTTGAGTTCTTTTAGATCTTTTGATCTTGTGTATATTTTTTGTATAGTTTTTTAATTCCTGTATCATAATCAGACACTTACCTCTTAGGATATGGGTTTACTTTTTAGTTCAGCACCCCACATAAACTAAGTAGTGGTTACACCTCTTCTATGTTTGATGCGATGGTAACATTCTACATTTTTCTATTCAGCTCCTGTAAAATGTCTTGTAAAAAATAGTTATAAAAATGGGGGGGGGTACATTTAACCATTTTTATCCTTTTCTTAGATTCAATTGTTCAAGGCCAATATTATAATTTAAATGTTAAATGCTAAGTTAAAACCCTAATATATCACATAATCACCTAGGGATCTAGCTGGTTAGTTCCAATAAACTAGTTAACTGGTTTGGAACTCAAATAGAATATCATAGTTGAAATAAGGTGAAACCAATTGATATATATGAGGGTGACCAATCTACTAGTATAGTAGTGGATCAATTACCCTCACTAGTTGACTATTCCAACAAAAATATTAATGAGACGTAAATTAATCAACTGATTGGTTGGCCAACACGAATTGATAGGCGTCTTTAGTAGAAACACCACTTCAGCAATTGCAATAAAAGTCCAGGTTGACTAGTTGACTGGTAGGTTAAAACCAATTAAATGGTGAAAAAGTTAACTAGTTTATCTAGGAACAACACTGAATAACAACACGTGATTAATCGAATCAATTTCTAACTTATCCACACAATTCTAAAGTGCCCATAAATTGTTATATAAAGATATGATCACACTATTAAAACATGGATCTATGCTCATCAACTCGAATTACATCATACTCATGCTTAATTCCTCAAAATAACAACAAAGCCAAAATGGTTAAAACATCTTCATCATCCTAAAGTATACAAGATCATGCTAACTTGCTTGACGTTAGAAATCAACATGACACGTGATTGGCACAAACCACATTAAAAATCATGAAATCACGATTTATAACGTAAAATCTTGGACATATTAAAATTAAGAATGCCTTGCCTTAAGCAACTATCTTCTAGCAAAGCTCAATTACTTATAACTTGGTGATCCTTATCGAGACTCTTAATTATCCTAAGAATGTTAAGAATAAAAAATTAGTAGAACCCATTTAAACGCCATAAAGAACTAAAAACAAATAAGAATAAGAAGAAGACAAAATACACCTAACCTCCTCCCAAAACAAGGCTTGCCAAGAGGAGAAAAGTCTAGGATCTTCAACATTTATCTTCACTTTAATCCTCCTTTGTTTAATGAAAAACAAGGATTAATTAAAGCAATATCAAGAGAAAGAGAAGAGAGAGGATTCAAATGAGAAAATGGGGAAGGAAAGAAGACCCAGCCTTGGTTTCCAGTCAGGCTAAGACAGATGCAAGGTAAGTTAGAGGGTGCATGGGAAAGTCCACACACAACTATGATTGGTAGACAAGCGAGGAAAAAGAGGTAGGGAGAGAGAGAGAGAGAGAGAGAGAGAGAGAGAGAGAGAGAGAGAGAATATCTCAAAAGTATTTTGGAGAATTTTTAACTAAATAAACTCATAGAATGATATGCATAATATAAAAATATTTTAAAATCACCAAAATATGACTATTAACACAAATAAACACTAATAATAAGTTTAGGAAATTATTGGAAGAAAAATAAAAAATAAAAAATAAAAACACTTGAAAGTTTCAACAAAACTAGTTGATTAGCTGTGAGATGCGAGCCATCTAGTTTAATCAATTGACTGTTTTTTCTGGAGTAAAACCCGAGTTTCTTGATGAAGTAGTAGACATATATTGGGTACGACCAGTTGACTGATACTACTAAAATTCACATATTTATCTGTTTTTCAAACACTTTCCAAAATTATAATTTTTTTTTATATCAACATAATTTTAAATAAATTTTAAAATATATTAGGACATGATATTACTTAAACTCCAGCTCCTTGCTAGGGCCAACATAAGATCCTATTGATGTCCATTGCTTGCGGTATGAAAAGTTACCTTTAGTTTGTTGGAGATACAATATAGCAACTGACATGAGATTCTCATACAACTAATTTATGCTAATGTGAGACTTTCATGTAGCTAGACCATGACATGAGATCCTTACACATCTCACACTTTGATCCAGTTAATACACAACCTAAATAAAAGTTAATATCGGTACTTTAAGGTTATGGATATAAATAAGTCAAGCCAGACCGATGTAGGCTTATACTAGGTTTGTTTAATAAACGAATATAAAAATAAGGTCCGGGTTTAATAAGTAGAGTTGAGTTGAGTACACGCATGAACTTTTGTGGTAAAAGAGTCATACTCATGGGCTTTTGTACCGTAATTAAGTTCGATTTTAAATTCTTTATATTTAATTTTGACTCTTTTATTAAATAAATTCAAAAATAAAACTACACATCAATTTATTTAATTAAATAAATGGCCTAAATTGAATTTTTAGGGAATCAAATTAAAAAAGCTGTGAGCCAAATCTGTTTATTTATAATGATGTTTAAGGTTAGACGAAACGTGGTGTCTTCTATATAGATTTTCATTTCTTTGGGCGGACAAAATAGGGTACGAAGTTTGAGCCTGCAAGTCTGGAACAATTCCGGGCGGGCCGTATAGAGAGCGGTGCTTTTCATGCTCAGCCGTTGTGGAGTCAGATTAGAGAGACTACCGAGTACCGAGTGCAACGGCGACAAACCAGAGGAGAAAGACACAGAAGCGGACGAGTGACGACAAAGGAGTAAAAAGTAATGCTGCAGAGAGCACTAACAACAGCCGGCGGTTCCGCTACGCACATATGGCGCTATATGCATCACCGCAAGGCGTCCACCACCGCTACGGCGGTTAATTCTATGATCGTCCGTTCCCTTAAAGATCACTATCTGGAAGTATCTAAAATGTCTTCTCCTCCGGTATTGTCCTCTCTCTGTGTATCTATAAGTAGTATTTTGCAGAATTACTTAGGGTTTTAGCTTGTTGAGAGTTCAGAGTTTAAGACCTCAGAACGGCGTCACAAATGCACGTGTCTCTAGAAAGGCAACAGGACATGATTTGACCTGTTTATGTTGTTGCAGAAGGTGAGTCCTCCATCACCGTTCACAATTGTAAAAGGCGCGCTAGACTCGGATGGTCCTGTATTGACACGGAATTACAAGAATGAAGAAATTAACATTTACGTAATGCGATTGGCTAATTTGGTTCGTGTTGATGAGGATGATGATGGAGGATTAAATCAGCTGTTCCTTCATGTTGACGTGTCGAAGCCGGGAAAAGAGGAATCTTTGAATCTTCTCTGCGGTTTGTATCCAGATGCCTTGGGAATTCATTCAGTTTCTATGAGGCCCAGGCTTGATGAATCGAGGTTTATCGTTGCTTCGAAGAAATATTTTGGCCCTAATTTTGAGTGAGTTCCATTTATCTTTTTTCTCCATATATTTTTACGGCATTGCATTGGATAAGTTCAATGGTTGAGAAGAAAAATATTTTTCTTTATTAACAATTCTTAAATTGTGATAATTTCTGTTCGAATTTGAAATTGAAGATGTTTATTCGTTGGTTATAATTTCTTTGTGTTGGTCGTGCGAAGTGTGAACCAATGTATAAGTTGAAGGATGGATTATTGATGTAGGGTTGAGAGAAGAGAAGAGGAAATTGAGAAGGAGAGTGGAAAAATCACTTTGGATTAATAATATTCATCTAATTGTGTCAAAATAACAAGACTAAGACTCCTTTATATAGACTAAGGGCCAACAAGATAAACGATGACTAATTAGTAAATAATACTAATTACTAAATAAGATAAAATCGTAATAAGATAATTACTAAGGTAAATAGTAAAAGTAGATAGTAAAGGATAAAAGATAGGAATCTAATTTTTATTGCTACGCTTATACTTATTCTTATAGAAATTATCTACAACATTCTCCCCCACCGGGAAAGAACTCGACACTGGCAAGTGAGATCAAAGAAAATCATCAAGTAATGCTGGAGTCATATCTCGAAGATCATCCTCATGAATCCAGGTCGCATCACAATTCGGACGGTTCTTCCAGGTGATCCAAAATCAGCGAAAACCTCCTCGAGAAGAAGCACCATACTCCACATCATCAATAGAATCAATCTCATCCTTAGGCAGCTGAACAGATGGCATTGTTGGCTCCTTCAAACTTGTAGACACACTAGAAGGTGAGACAGGAGGCTCAAAGTTGCCTCTGTAAGTTGATAAATCACTCACATTGAAAATAGGACTAATACCTAAATCATTGGGTAGATCTAGCACATAAGCATTCGGTCCTTGTTTTTTCAAAATCTCATACGGGCCCATGGCACGCGCATTTAACTTTTTAAAACATCCTTTTGGAAAGTGTTCAGGACACAAGCGTACCATGACAAAGTCAACTTCATTAAAACCCTTATCTCTACGATGCACATCAACGACAAGTTTATAATCCACATTACTCAACATAATCTTACATCTAATCTCATCATGCAAGGAATATATATGATCAGCAAAGGACTTAGCAGACGCAGATACACGTGCATGTGGGGATAGGGGTCCAAAGTCAACAGGACCATGAGGGGCATAACCATAAACAATTCCAAAAGGACTCTTTCCCGTGGACTGATTAGACGCATGCAAGCAATTAAATCGCGGTTGCGGTCGCGGTGCGTCGCGAATGATAAATTATGTGTCGCGGTCGTTGCGGCGTGAATTTTTATTTTTATTTTACCATATACACTAATTATCATTTATTGATCATTTGAATATATATATTCAATAAACTAGTATTTTATATCATATAAGAAGTATTAGAGTAAGTCATTATATGCTAAATTTTTCTAATAACCCTAAATTTACCTTAGAATGAAAAAATACATGTTATTTAATAGTAAATGTGAAGATAGTAAATAGTAATACTTTATCATAATTCAATAGTAACTTATATATAGTAAATAAATAAATAAAAATTATCATGTATGCTTTTTTCAGTAGATTTAAGAATTCTCAATAAATCGCCGATTTATCGGTGATATTTTTCGATTTATCGGCTGATTTACCGGCGATTTATCGGCCAATAAATGTGAAATTTTAAAACCGTAGCGCATCAGTAATTTCGCGTCGCGGCTGACCCAAAAACCGCTAAATAGCGGCCGCTACGCTATAGCGGGACCGCTATTTAATTGTATGGACACATGGTTATAAGCTAACTCAGCTGTGGGTAACACTAAATTCCAAGTATGAGGTCGATCTCTGACAAGACAACAAAGAAGGTCACCTAAACGTTGATTTACCACCTCAGTCTGACCATCGGTCTGTGGATGATGGGCAGTCGAAAACTTCAACTGGGTGTTACTAAGAGTCCATAATGCCTTCCAAAATTAATAGACACGCCTAGAATCTCTATCAGACACTATAGAAGAGGGAAGACCATGTAGTCTGACTACGTCATGAAAAATCAATCTAGCAATGTGAGTAGCATCGAAAGTCTTGCTACAGGGTATGAAATGGGCCATCTTGGAGAACCTATCTACCATGACAAGAATCGAGTCACGGCCTCTGGATGTTTTGGGGATACCAAGAATAAAGTCCATGCTAAGATCCTTCCATGGCTTATGAGGAACAAGTAAAGGAGCATATAAAGTTATAAACCCGTGTTTTGCTTCCTAGTTTTAGTTAAGTGACAGGTACAACATTGGGATATAACTCTTTTAACGTCTTGCAACCAAGAAGGCCGATAGAAACGATCACGTACCAAGGTGATGGTACGATCTATACCGAAGTGACCAGCAAGGCCACCGACATGCAATTCCCAAATAAGAAAGTCTCGATATGAGGATTGGGGAATGCATAACCTAGAGGCTCTAAAAAGATATCCATCATGAATGACATAATCAACGAATTCATTACGGTTACCATTAGAGACTTCCTAATAGATATGACCGAAATTAGGACAATAAGAGTAATCATCCTTCATTTTATCAAAATTAGTAGCCCTAATATTCCATTGTTGAAGGACAACACCTATCCTACTAAGAGCATCAGCTACCCTATTCTCAGCACCTGAACGATGTTTTAGGACGAAAGTATGCTCTCCTAAGAACTCAAGTCATTTAGCATACTTCTTGGGTAGTTCTCGCTTTGAGTGTAAATATTCTAGTGCTAGATGATCAGAGTAGACCATAAAATCTTGGGGTAAAAAGTAATACCGCTAATGATGGAGGGACTTAACCACAACATATAACTCCTTAAGATGGATGGTGTACTTTTGTTTAGATGTGTTAAGTTTCTCACTAAAAAATGCTATGGGATGTCCTTCCTGACCTAACACTCCTCCTATGCCTGTCTCGTAAGCTTCACAATGAACCTCAAATACCTTACTAAAATCGGGATGCCTAAGGACAGGGGCTTTAGTCATACATTCTTTAATTTCTTGAAAGGCTTTAGAGGCTTTAGGAGTCCATTGAAATGATTCCTTCTTTAAACAATCGGTGATGGGGACCATAATGGAGATAAAATTGCGGACGGACCAACGATAGAAGGAAACTAGGCCGTGGAAGCTACGCACTTCTATAACATATTTTGGTTTGGGCCACTCCTTAATAACTCTTGACTTTCTCAAGGTCAGTAGAAATTCCCTGAGAGGAAACAATGAAGCCTAGGAAAAGAACTTGAGACAGAAGGAATGAACATTTCTTAAGGTTAGCATAAATCTTGGCTTCTCGCAAAGTAGTGAAGACTTGTCTAAGGTGGTCTAGGTGATCCCCCCTTAGACTTACTATAGATCAGGATGTCTTTAAAATAGACGACGAGAAATTTCCCTATGAATGGCTGTAGGATGTGGGTCATAAACTTGATGAATGTGCTAGGGGCATTTGATAACCCAAAAGGCATAACTAACCACTCAAAGGGTCCATCCTATGTCTTAAAGGCTGTTTTCCACTCATCTCTTGGTCTAATATGAATTTGGTGTACCTGCTATGTAAGTCAATCTTAGAGTAGTAACTAGAGCTAGCTAGAGTGTCTAACATGTCCTCTAGTCTAGGGATAGGAAACCTATACTTAATCGTAATTTTGTAGGCTCTACTATCCACACACATTCTCCAAGATCCGTCCTTCTTGGGAGTGAGTAAGGCGGATACTGCACAAGGATTCATACTATGTTTTACAAGTCCTTTGTTAAGGAGTTCCTCAATTTGCCTATTTAATTCAGCATGCTTATTAGGGTTCATCCTATAATGGGGATGATTAGGTAATTGAGACCCAGGAATAAGATCAATGGCATATTGAATGTCTCTCATAGGCGGTAACTCCTTAGGTAACTCTTTGGAAACTACATCAAAGAAGTCACCTAATAATTTTTGAATATCAGTGGGAATGGGTGAAGTGGAATTCGGGGAGACCTCTTGAGCAACTATGGCAAACAGGAAATTGGTTTTCCTGCTTTCTTGTTGAAAGATACTAGGGGTGATGATTTGAATCCTATTCGTAGGAGTTTCCTTGGGATTAGAAATGGACTTAGGCGGTGAAGGATCAGATGGCTTTGTAGGGGTAAGAATGATACGCTTTCCCTTAAAGAAATAACGAGTATTGGGTCAGCAATCAATCTTAACTGAATGATCATAAAGCCAATGTCTACCTAAGAGAAGATGGGCTACATTCATGGAAAGCACGTCAAAATAGAGATCTTCCTTATAATGTGGGCCTAAGTGGAGGGGAACTAGGCATCTTTGGTCAATAGGAAGAGTGGTCTTGTTGACCCAAGTTACCATGAAAGGATTAGGATGAGGCTTAGGCTTAAGGTTTAGTCTTTTTATGGCGGCTCAAGATAGGACATTAAGGGTACTACCGCCATCTATGACCAACTTAGCAGATTTCCCATTACACCTAAAGAAGGTGTAGAAAATGGAAGTTCGTTTCCACTCATCGATATGGGTGCCTTGAGATAGAACACATCTAACCACATTACAGTGCTGTTCTAGTTGAGGGTTGATAGTCAACTATAAGATCCTACGGTGGGGACAACGGGATGCAATATGCCCTCTCTCATGGCAATTATGACATTGGATAGCGTTAGCAGTCGACTGAATGGTGTTGGATTGACTACCGGGAGTAGAACTATAGGGGTTGGCTTGGGAAACACTCTTAGAGTTAGACTTGGAGGATGTAGGAGTGAAAGGCTTGGTCTGACGTGAATCGTTAGAATAAGAAGATGAATATCCAGTGGAGGAGCGTTTGAAGCGCCTTTCGAATTCAAGAGCCAACTTAAAAGCATCTTCGACACATGTAGGGCCATGAAGCTTAACAACTTCCCTAATGGACTCCCAAAGACCATTAATGTACCTAAAGAGGGTAATGTTGGTAGATTCAAGGTAGTCACACCTTACAGAATAATCTTCAAACTTCTGCGTATACTCAGAGACACTGGAGGAAGATTGTTTAAGGCTATACATTTGCTCTAGGAGTTGATTCCTATGAAAAGTAAGAAGTTATTATTGGCAGAATAATCCTCAAAGTTATTTCTGTAGAAATTAACTACATCAATTATTCTCATATATTATTAGCAAAATTGTTTAGTCGTTGCTACAATATTCCAGGGAGCCTTGTAGGAGTATGCATTAAACCTATCAGGTCTAGGACTCTTGAAATCTCCAATTTCTGTTATTTACTGCTTCACTTATGTGGTAATTCCGGCAGCACTAACTGACTAGGTGCCGATAGCATTGTACGTTGATCACATACACTTGGTGTAATATAAATAAGTTGGATTTCAGGACTGTTGGTGCCTAGTAAGGGTTGGTAAAATTGCACCATTTCTCTATGTATTTCCTGTGGGGAAGTTAGAATGTCCCCTTAAGAGTCCACCAGGGAATGTATTTTGTTGCTATCCTACCTTGCCTTGACTGATTCAAAGAAGAATTTAGTGCTAGTATCTCCTAGTGATACATATTCTATGTGGGTAGTTTGGGACTTTTATCATTGTATCTTTGAACTTGCAAGTGTAAAAGCTAGATGAGATATACTTTAACTTGATGAATTTTGGAGTGTAGAATACCGATTTGGATTTGAGATGAGCATATTAAGCATATGAGGGGATATATTGTCATGAATTTTGGAGGTCATAAAATAAGAAGAAATTAGATCATAATTATTTATGATGATTGGAGAGAGCTACAACATAGTAAAGCACTTTGGAGGTGTGGTGGAGGTCAGTTATATTACAAAGAAGATCCTTGGAGAAAAATATCAAAACTGAAAATCATGTAGTGATTGGGTAGAATAAGTGATGAGGTATGAGAATTCGAGGAATTGAAGGTCCAAATTTAGATAATCAGGCTTGATTATAGGATTTTGAGACGTTGTGAATATTTATAACATACTTTTTTGTGATTGTAAATTTACTTGGGGCTTTTCTTTAAATTAGTATTCCCTCTTATGAGACCTTGGAGGCTGCAACTACATTACATAGAAACTTCAGAGATTGTAGTAAAGATTGATGGAGGAAGAAAGGGAAAGGAGTATTGAAAGTAAGGGCGAAGGACAAAAGAAGCTTCATTATAAACTGCTGGTTAGATTCACTTATGTTGGGCATGAGAAGGTCAAGGCTGGGGGAGATGGTCTAGCTGGAGCTACTGGTGATGGCTTGGCTGTGACTTAGCTAGCGATTGAGTATGTTATTATTACTGTAGTTATTAGTACTATTACTTAATCAGGTATTTTTCATGTTAGGGGAGGGGTATTATTGAGTCTGTTAGTTGGTTATGCCTTGTTGACAATCAGGTGGGTGGGGAGGGGTAATTCTGTTAGGATTGATTGGGGACTAAATAGGGGAGGGATGTTAGAAGAGAGGTATGTAGGAATTGGTAGAAGCAAGAGGAACTAGGTCCTTGAACGCTTGGCTTTTATCCACCATTATCTCTCATTTCTCAATACACATCATCCTTTCCCATCATTTGTGTTGTTACAATTGCTACGATTGCTGATTTTGTTATCTTCTTATCAATGTGGTATCAAAGCCATGATGACTGAGAAGCAAAATGACACTGAAGGATTTGGAAGAGAGAGTAGGGATTATGCAATAGGAGCAGCAATGAGATTTAGGGGCACTACGATCGGACACTTAGAGGTTGGATAGGATCATTGGAGAGCTAATTGGGAAGATGGATGTGCTGATCAGTCGTGGGGACTTTGGTATTTCGGTTGCAGAAAATGGAAAGGAGAAGATGGGAGAGGCAATCGGTATGACACCTTATGTAGCTAGACTTGAGACTCGAGAATCAGAAGTAAAGTATAAGAATGAACATAGTGCAGTGCATCAAATGGAGCTACCTCTCTTCCATGGTATTGACCCCGATGGTTGGATTTTCTGGGTCGAACACTATTTCAACCTGAAACGACTGACGGAGGGGGAAAAACTAGAGGCTATGGCAGTGGCAATGGAGGGTTGTGCCTTTTCTTGGTTTAAGTATACAAAGGAGTCATGAAAATTCACCTCCTAGGCTGGATTGAAGGAGGTATTACTGCTTCGATTTAGAGCAAAATAGGAAGGGACCCTTTGTGAGCGTTTCCTTGCCATCAGATAGGAAGCCTCCATTGAAGAGTACCTGGAAAAGTTCAAAGCAATGGCAACACCACTGTAAGGACGATTGACCAGGGGGTAGGCAATTAAATAGCGGTCGCGGTCGCGGTCGCGGTGTCGCGGTATCAGAGTGTCGCGAACGATAAATTATGCGTCGCGGCGTGAATTTTTATTTTTATTTCACCATATACACTAATTATCATTTATTGATCATTTGAATATAAATATTCAATAAACTAGTATTTTATATCATATAAGAAGTATTAGAGTGAGTCATTATATGCTAAATTTTTCTAATAACCCTAAATTTACCTTAGAATGAAAAAAGGCATGTTATTTAATAGTAAATGTGAAGATAATAAATAGTAATACTTTATTATAATTTAATAGTAACTTGATCTAAGATATATATAGTAAATAAATAAATAAAAATTATCATGCATACTTTTTTCAGTAGAATTAAGAATTCTCATAAATCGGCTATTTACCCCGATTTATCGGGATTTATCGGCAATACCGATTTAGCGGCGATTTATCGGCCGATAAATGTGAAATTTTAAAACCATAGCGTATCGGTAATTTCGCGTCGCGACTGACCCAAAAACCGCTAAATAGCGGCCGCTACGCTATAGCGGGACCGCTATTTAATTGGATGCCAGGGGGTTTTTGGTGAGTACGTTCCTCAACGGATTTAAGCCAACAATTCGGGCGGAGGTCCGATTGATGAAGCTAGGGAGTCTCTTGGAGATGATGGAGGCCGCCTAACTAATCGAGGAGAAGAACCGGGTCCTTCAAGTGGGTTGATCTAGGTCTGGGGGCAGTATGGGCAAGCCTGGTAGGGCCACTAGTGCCTAAGGTAATATTTTAGGCCCAAAGGTTTCAAGCCCATATTGCTTGACTTCTTCAACCCTCTTGAGCCCTGTGGGTACGAAGGTAGCGGAGAGCTACAACACCGGCTGAATTGCGAACTTCATTAGTGGCACCAACATCGAAGGGAACTCCACCATCCGACGATCCTCCGGGTTCTGACGACTCATCAATGTTGAGTATCAACGGAGAAAGGGTAGGGGCTTATGTTTTCGCTGTGATGAGAAGTTCACGCTAGGCCACAAGTGCAAAAATCGCCTACTGCAGGTGTTACTGCTAGATGATTCTTCCTCTCTGGAAGAAATTGAAGCTCAGCTGGATGAGGATGAAGCCACCGAACTTGAGGAGAGAGAGGAGGAGAAGGTGAAAGGCCAAATCGAGTTATCCAGTAACCCGGTAGTCGGTTTCACCTCCCCAAGAACTATGAAGCTTGCGGGGGAGATGAAAGGCACCCAAGTAACCGTGCTTGTTGATAGTGGAGCGACTCATAACTTCATCGCACTAGATGTGGTCCGAAAGTTGCACTTGCAATTGCCGCTGACCCCCACTAGTGCATATGGGGTTGTTATGGGGACAGGTGAGTCGGTTCAGACTCAAGGATTGTGTAATTCACTGACTCTCTCTTTGCAAGGGATCGATGTATGTGAAGATTTCTTACCTCTTGAGTTAGGAAGTGCAGATGTCATTCTAGGAATGCAATGGCTAGAGAAACTTGGGATGATGCAGGGAAATTGGAAGGCATTGGTTATGAAATTCGTTGTGGGCCAAAAAATTGTGGAGCTGAGAGGGGATCCGGGGTTATGCAAAACTTAGATCTCACTAAGGGCCATGATGAAGACCATCTGAAGAGAGGGGAAGGGGATCCTGTTGGAGTGTTGTGCAATGGAAGTAGTAGAAGAAAATTTGCAGGGCATACAATTAAGTATTAGTCCTAATACGTAATATTGGCCGGTGTTTATTAGATTTTGGGTTAGCTAATATGTGAAATTGAAGATACTCGATTGATTTAGAATTTCACGCATTGATCGGCGATATATTAGTTATCGGCCGATATTTGTCGATATTTACTGATATTTGCTAATATTTATTGTGGGAAAAAATAAAAAAAATTACGCCGTGACAATCGCGACATATAAAATATTGTCACGACACTCCAATACCGCGACACTATGACCGCGATTTTATTGCTTGATGCAAGGAACAACCCAAGTTGCTAAGGATGTCCAGCAAGTGTTGGATAAGTTTCAGGATGTGTTGGGAGCTCCAACGGGTCTTCCACCTTAGCGGGCCTTGCACCATTGCTTTGAGCTGAAGTAGGGGCATCGACCGGTGAGCGTCAGACCCTACAGATACCTTCAAGCTCAAAAAGATGAGATGGAAAAGTTGGTGCAAGAAATGTTGGTAGGAGGCATCATTCAACCAAGTCACTGCCCCTTATCCAGTCCAGTGCTTCTAGTAAGGAAGAAAGACGGTGGTTGGCGCTTCTGTGTGGCCTACTACGCCCTAAATAGAGCAACATTCTCGGATAAGTTCCCAATACCAGTAATTAAAGAGGAGTTAGATGAGCTTTATGCTGCAAGGGTATTCTCTAAGCTTGACTTGAAGTCTGGGTATCATCAAATTAGGGTGCAGCTTGAAGATGTGCCCAAAACGGCCTTTAAAACTCACAAGGGTCATTACGAATTCCTTGTAATGCCATTTGGGCTGATGAATCCTCCAACTACATTTCAGGTATTGATGAATGACATTTTCTAACCTTGAGAAAATTTGTTCTTGTGTTCTTCGATGACATATTGGTGTATAGTCCTAGTATGGAGGCTCATGTGTAGCATTTGAGATTTGTGTTTGAGCTGCTGCTTGCACTCATTGTTTGTTAACAGAAAAAAGTGCTTGTTTGGTCAAGATGAGCTGGAATATCTTGGTCATATTGTCTTAGCAGCAGGGGTTTTAGCTAATCCATCCAAGATAAAGGCAATGGTTGATTGGCCAACACCTAAAAATTTACAAGAGCTGCGTCCTTGGTCTCACATGATATTATTGAAAGTTTGTACATCGATATGGGCATATAGCGGTGCCCTTAACTGTCCAGCTTAAAAAGGATAGCTTTGACTGGAATGAGGAGGCTCAACAAGCATTCGAGGAGCTTAAACAAGCAATGGTAAAGGTACTAGTCCTTGCCTTACCAGATTTCTAGCAGGTGTTTGTGGTAGAGATGGATGCATCAGGGCTGGGAATTGGAGTAGTCTTGATACAACATCAGCGACCGATTGCTTACTTTAGTCATGTGTTAGGACCTCAAGCCTGAATGAAGTCTGTATGTGAAAGGGAGTTGATGGCAGTAGTTTTGGCAGTCAGGTGTTGGAGATTATACCTCTTGGGACACAAATTTGTAGTATGCACGGATTAAAAAAGCTTAAAGTTTTTGCTAGACCAGCGAGTCATTTCCGAAGAGCATTAATGCTGGGTTTCCAAATTATGGAGTTGCAACTTTGACATTGAATATCGGGCTGGTTGTGAGAATAAGGCAATTGATGCCTTGTCTAGGCGCGATGGGGAAATTAGCTTAGTTACCTTGATTGCAGTGTGGGTTCGTAATTGGTAGGCTCTGTAAGATGAGGTGGATGTCGACCCAGAGTTAGGACCTATCAAAAGGGCTCTCCGCTCGTCTTCTGGAATGGTACCAAACTATAGTCTTAATCAGGGGGCCCTGTTGTACAAAGACAGGCTAGTATTCCCTTGGAATTCCGTGTTTATTCCCCATATATTGGCCGAATATCATGGAGGACAAATTGGTGGGCATTTTGGAGTGTTGAAGACTTTGAGATTAGTCAGAGATGTGTATTGGTTAGGTATACGTCGAAGAGTCTAGGATTATGTGGCTACTTGTGCTTTCTGTTGGTAGAACAAGGTCCAGGCATTGTCCCTAGTTGGTCTGTTACAGCCTTACTCGTACCAACATGAGTTTGGGAAGATGTGTTGGTGGACTTTATCGAAGGGTTGCCTAAGTTTGAGGGCCATGACTATATAATGGTGGTAGTGGATCGTCTCACAAAGTATGCTCATTTTGTACCCCGTTAGCCTCCATTCATAGCCCTTGATGTTGCTAGAGTTTTTGTCATGGCATTCTTTGGTCCATTGTATTTGATCGTGGAAAGGTTTTCTTGAGCTGTTTCTAGAAGGAGATATTTCGGCTGCAAGGAACAACATTAAAGTACGACATTGCATATCACCCTCAATCCGATGGTCAGTCCGAGGTGGTTAACCACTACTTGGAAGCATACCTGAGGTGTTTTATTGGAGGACAACCCAAGAAGTGGCTTTCTTCGTTATCGTGGGTTGTGTATTGGTATAATACCTGCCATTACACGACCATGGGTACCACCCCATTCTTTGCTCTTTATGGCCATGGCCCACCTCCATTAATACGATACATTCTGGGTGGCTTCCATTTGGCTGCTATTGATGGAGAATTGAAGGACAGAGACGCCATTTTGGATGACTTGAAGCCGCACCTAGATCGTTCTCAGTAATTGATGAAGGTTGTGGCCGATAAGAAGCGACAGGATGTGACCTTTGAGGCTGGTGATTGGGTGTACGTGAAACTCAGGCCCTATAGGCAGCGAACACTAGCTAAATGGGTGAATGAGAAACTCTCTTAAAAGGTATTTTGGTCCTTATTAGGTACGGAGCAGGGTGGGAAAAGTGGCCTACGAGCTGGATCTTTCATACTCGGTGTGAATTCACCCTGTGTCTCATGTGTCTATGCTAAGGTTGGCAGTGGGAGATGTTCATTAGTTGTAGCCTTTCCCAGCTGGACTCATGCCAGATTTGGACTCATTAGTGGAACCCAAACAGGTTCATGACATGCGTTATAGTCCAACAGAAGTTTTGGAGGTGCTGTGCAGTTGCAGAGGACTGTTGGACTTTGAATCGTCTTAGGAAGAGTTTGATCTCATTAACACATAGTTTCCCTCTTTCCACCTTTAGGACAAGGTGAAAGTGTTAGTGGGGGGTATTGATGAACCACTGGTCAGATTCACTTATGCTAGATGTGCGAAGGTCAAGGTTGGGGGAGATGGTGTAGCTGGGGCTACTAGTGCTGGCTTGGTTGTGACTTAGCCAACGACCGAGTCTATTATTATTACTTGCGGTTATTATTACTATTACTTAACCGGGTATTTTGCATGTTAGGGGAGGGGTATTAGTGAATCTGTTAGTTCGTTATGCCTTGTTGGCAATCAAGTGGGTGGGGAGGGGCAATTCTGTTAGGATTGATTGGGGACTAAAGAGGAACTAGGTCCTCGAACGCCTGGCTTGTATCCACCATTATCTCTCATTTCTCTATACACATCATCCTTTCCCACCATTTGTGTTGTTACAATTGCTACGATTGCTGATTCTGTTCTGTTCTTATCACTTCAGCAAGGGAGAAATACTTTGAGAAACTAATAACATTGAGCAGGATTCTTCATCACCCTCTGTTTAGGCAATATAAGTCGCATTAGTTTTTTAAATATGTTTGAAAATATCAGACATATTACTGAAACTCTTAGTAGTTAAATGCTTCATTTCCCATTATACTATTCTATTTTCTCTTTTTATTAAGTCTATAAATTATAATTTAGGGGTCAAGTTTTCGAAGTATATTTATTAGAAGGTATATTAGTCATATTAAGCATCTTATTTTTTAAATTTTATTATATGCTAATATGTGTAGCTTGGTTGTCAAGCCTAGTACAGTTCCTAACTAAAGGGCTTGTGTCTCTCTCTCTCTCTCAGGTTATGACATTGTGATTTTGAATGATAACTTCAGAGTTCTTTGGGGCTGAAATCTCTCTTCATTGGTGGTCCCCCCCCCCTTTCTTTGAATTTTTCGTCATCTATCCCTAAGTCCACCTAATGAAATGAGCCAATCACCCTCATTGTTCTTGTGTTTTTATATGTGAACACAATTGTTTTTGATATGGGATTTCGTGGTGATTGCATATAGTTGTGGAATTTAAGAGTAAGCAATGAGAAACCACCCATTAAATGAAAATAATCTTGATATGTTATAACTTTTAAGATAGTATAAAATAAAAACCATATGTAATTTGTCATGAGAAAAATAGATTTCAATCATAAAACAATTGATATTATTGAAAATGTATGGATGACAGAGATTATTGCATTATCTAGTTGAAGTTTGAATAAGTATATAAGCAACTAAGGAGAAACAATTTATCATTATGACCATTAATGCTGTGTAATGACTAATGACATGGTGTGGCTAGGATGAAAAATGTCTGGATATATGTAATACTTCCTCCATTTCACAATAGATGACCTATAATTATTATTCTTATTTTTGTTTCATAATATAAGCCATATTCCAAGTTCCAATAAACATCTATTGTTATATTTTTTAATTTACCCTTTCCATTATCCCATAACAATTAAATTGTTCAAATTCTAATGTGGCCATTTTAGTCCTCAAACTTGAATATTTCTTAATGTGTGATAAAAAACTATAGACCCTTGGGAGTAGTGTGAATGCTATAGTAATTATATAGAAGAGAGAAAGAGGTGAATTTAAACTGTAACCTCTTGCAGTATCTAACCCCTTCCTCTCAAATACATAAGTTGACCCCATTTATGTCACTGATTAGTAGGATAACTGATATTGCTAGGACATTAGGATTTGAAAGTTGTATACATGATTTTGTGGCTTATTAGTGGTTGTTGCCTTGTGGCTTATTAGGGCTATTTGGCAGCTGATGGACCTCTGTGCCCTTTACAATATCAAGGGGTGGAAATAATTCAGTGTTGGTTGTCATGTGCTAAGTGCTGAGTTCCGTTTTGGCAGTTAAATTGTAGCATGTGTCTATTTGCATCTCATTTGGTTGCATTCTAGGTTTCAGGCCCTGGAATAAATCATTATCATGACAGGATGGTTGGGGGAAATTAGGACTCCTGCACAGGATGCTCATGAGTTTTGACTTTGAGATTAAAAGAACAAGTGTGAACTTTTTTGGCCTGTTTTGTTTGGGGTGAATTAATTAATTCACCTCCCTTCACCTTGTTTGCATACAAAAATAAAAAGTCTACCTTTGTTAATGATGGTTTAATTTTTCTCCCTTATTCACCCCAATTTCACTCATTTGTATTAACCTCCAATTCGAGGGTAATGGAGGTGAAGAAGAAAAAATAAATAAAATTTTACCTAATTTGACAAAAATACCCTAACCCAAATATGTGTTATAGAAGCGACTTTTGGGTATAAGTGTTATTTTTATTTCTTAACCTTCATTCATCTTAATTTGAACGAAACTAAAATGACATATTCACCTAGTTAGGTTATTATCATCTAAATAGTATTTTAAAACATTTAATTTGATTCACCTTTATTTCCTTTACTTAGGTTAAGTTTTTAATGGTTACCCTCAACCCGATTCACCGAAATGCAAAAAGAACCATTAGGGTAAAAAATGACCTTTGCACCCTTGAGTAAATATGAAAAATTCTCATATATTAAGTTGCTCCCTTTGGACCTTTTGATTACCTCATCCTTCTCCCTTGCTTGCAGATATTTAGTCTGAAGCACAATGAGGGTTACAAGTCCCATACTTATGTTGGGACATGGGAAATTAAATGCTTGCGCCTTCATGTTACACAGGACAGAGTTAATGTATTTGATAAATTGTATTGGCATTTGTACTTCTTAAAAGTCAAATCATTAAAATTTGCATTTTATTCTCTTCTTGCTTCAAATCCTAACATGTGTAGTGTCTAGGTTATTGCGTTAGGACTTGAAAGTTATATACATGAGTTGTTGACATGTGGCTTATATGGGTGGATGCCTTGTGCGCATCTCTTGATCCGTCCTTCCTACTTGGTAGCAGCTGTTTCCACTGCGTCCAGAGCAAATAGAAAGACTTCGTGTTGGTTTTCTTGTGCGAAGTGTTGAGTTTGACTTCTGCTTCCCAATCAGTTGATTTAGTTTATCATATATAGGTAACATGATAGATATGATAATGATCTCTATAATTTTAATGTACTGCCAAGTACTGCAGCAATCAAGTCATTATCAACACTCTTCCATGGGTTATTTGCTGCTTACTCTTCTTTAGAACATCAAATCTGATTTTTGATTTTGCAAGAAATTAGGACACTGGTCTTTGCTGTTGCAAAACTCCAAAGAAACTTTTTCCTTCTTCTTGACGGCATTTTCCCTTTCAAAAACTTGGTCTAGCTTCCTCCTCTGCTTTGCAGCCCTTTTCTGTTATTTTTTCTTCAGATTGTTTTATATGCGTTGTCCTTGAGAGAATTGCCACGAGAATATTGTTTTTCCTAGCTTTCTCCTTGAGCTTTGTATTTTGTCTTCTTATTCATCCTCTGTCGTCATGAGATTCTGCCTGTCCCAGTTCCAACTCTCCTTAAGGAGGAAGCTCTCTCCAACTGCAAAAGCTATAGCAAAAATAATAAATTTATCAGCTTCAATTGATTGTTTTTATCCCCAACGATGGAACTGTTGGATTAATCGACCACTGTGTCCATTTCTAATAAAGCAGGTTCAACTATGAAGTTTTACGGGAATTTTGTCATCAAACTTGCCCACTGAATCATGAGCTCTTCTTTTTCTAGGATCAATTAATTTCTCAGAAGCTTCTTGGATGACATCAGTGTCGAGATGATCCAGTGATGTAATTTGCTATCCAAGTTAGCATGCTTCACTAATGTCACCACACTTCTTAATTGACATATTCAAGACTAAATTGTTTTTATGGCATGAACTGTTCTGATCTATACAGTAGCACAAACATGAATCAGGTTTTTCCAATCTAACTAGTCCTATTATCCTGCATCTGTGCTTCCGAAACCTAGTTTCCAAGATCTTGCATGATTAATCCTTGACAGAAGAATGATGTTTTGCAGTTCCCCCCCTCTCGCCCGTACTTTCCTTTTGGTTTACGTTCGATACCTCAGCAAGGTGATGCTTTTACTGTGTAATAAGCTGCATCTTGGAATCCCCTATTCATTGGCAATAATATGCCTAGAGATACTTTCATGAATAATTAGTCTACAAAATTCCTTGGATTTAGTTTGATATGTCGTTTCTTGTTCTTCGTCCCTCACTCGATTAAGTGCTTTATCTAAAGTTCCTGTTGTTTTCTTGCTCTGCCTGGCAAGTAATTATTGTGGATTTGGAATCATCAATGTGGCATGGATAATTTATGAGTAGTATCTGTAAAGAGGGTGCACTGACAGCGTTGCCTATATGATACCGAAATTTGTGTTGTCATGGCATTGCATACTGAATGCACTTATTGGTTCTGTATGTTTTTGCGGCTGGTGATACTTGTTGAAAACACAATGTTTCCAATGTTCAAAGAACCAAATTGATGGATATGTGATAAATGATAGGGAACTTGATGAGAAGATGAGGGATGCGCTTCATGAATTTGTTAATGAGCGAGGTATAAATGAGAGCCTCTTCCCATTTCTTCAAGCATGGCTCTATGTTAAGGATCACCGCAATCTTCTGCGTTGGTTCAAGTCAGTTGCTACCTGTATTAAAGGAGAGGAGGAAGCCAAAAGTGCGTGATGCTCCTTAGAGGTTTTTGCTTCTCGAGTCATTATGAAGGGCTTTTGTATCCTTCAAGCCATATCTCTCTTGTTATTCGTGGTAACCCACATTATTTTTGCTGGGCTTTGTTATCAAGTATGAAAAATTTCAGGGGTTTTGACCTCTAATGTATTACAGCAATGTCTATGTCTATGAGTTGCTGTGTAATGGCAAAACAGGCTTCCAAAGGAATTGCTATTGTTGGTAGTAGACTCGGCTGACTTGCAGATACCGTTATGGCGGCATCTTCCATCTCAGTTATCTAGCCAACTTAGAAGGTTGTTGTTGACTTAGCTGCGCCTGAGCCTTGCCATTCCCCGCTAAGCCTCAGTCAAAATATTTGGCTTGAATGAATTTGATAAACTGTAAGGCTCGTGGAACGTATTGTTTTTGGGAAAAATTTCAATCAGGTGTCAATATTATGTAATTTTTCAAGTCAAAATAAAAATTTGAATTTTTGAATATATTTCTTGTTTTTTTTTTTTTGAAATTTGGTCATTTGGAAACGACATTGAAATCTTAGATTTTTTTTAAGATAAAAAAAAATATTTAAATGATACGTAATATCTCAATCAAGTGTAGAAAAATATGTGACATTAATGTTTTAACTGTTTGAGTAATTTTAGATAAAGTATTGATAAGATGACCCGAAGGTAAAAATAAAGTTGAAAAATACAATGAGATTGCTTTAAATAGATGCTACCTAAGTAGAACTAAGTCATAGATGTCAAATATTAGTAATAATTAAGCAGAATTAATCTAAGTTTTCCTAATATGGAAAATCAATGACATTCAGTTACCTCAAACCTTATTTCATCTATGAATTACAAAATACTTGGTACAAAATTACAAATTTATTTACTGGGCAAATTTAGATGAAGTTATGTATTATGTTTTCATGGGTCTTGATCCAAAGTTGGTCAAGCCAATTAGATCCACATTGTTTGAATGGAATAAATGTTGATCAAGTCTAGTAGAGATCTTGTATCGGCAAAATGCTTATCAATTCTATTCATTTGTTTAGATGGATTTTTGCTTTAGTTTTTGGATTTTGAATTTCAAAGTTTATCCATTTTCTTATCATTTATAGATATTATGTGATATTTTGAAATTCAAACAAAAGTTTTAAGTCCCCCCCCCCTTTAGAAATGCTATGGTGCTAAGCAAAATTTTTATTCTGAACAACTATACTTTGATTTAATGTTGATACTACTTATATAAAATTTTATTTATTTATTATAGATCAAATGGTATCTAACTCAGACAACAAATAACTTATATTAAGAAGTATAACCACAAATTAGAAAACAAGTTGTATAATACAAGTATTTATGTATGTTTGGATGATTAATAATTATTGATGATTGGTGTTATTTATTTTACCTTATATAGAAAGTAAATTTATTAAAAATAACATAAATTTAAAAAAGTTGTTTAAGTATAATATATTTACCTAAAATATGGTCTAGTTTAGTTTATTGCATAAAAATCCCGATATACATATAATTTGGTATATCTACATCTCAAATTTATATGTTAAAAAAAAGTTATAGTTCTATTTAATACCAATTCTTTTAATAAAATCCAATAGCTATTTTGTAATAATATAATTATTCATGTTCTCGTCCTCCCTTTATAGAAAAAAAAGCTATAAGTGGATTGAAAAATCGACAATTGTAAAAATTAATGTCGATAGCTATTTATTATTATAGTGTGTTATTTTACGATATTTATAATATAAATTTATCATAATTTATATGTTTTTTTATAAAAAAATTATGATAAAAAACTGTCCTTTTTTGAGATAACAAAAATTTTTATATAAAAAAATGCAGTTTAGTATAGAAATATTTTCTCAAATACTTCATTGGCTTAAAAAAGAGTCATTTTAGAATTTAATTTATTTAAAAAAGTTATTTTATAAAGTTAATATCTATTTTTATTTTATTTTTTATTATCTATATATTCCCTATTCTATGAATTTTAAATCAAAAGTATGAGTATTACATTAAGAGTAGTTTTACAAGTAAATTATTAAAATGATTTTTTTTTAGAGCAGGAGTGGCGTTATATAGTTATATACCCTTCGTATTTTTTTTTAAAGTATCGAACTCAATATTTTGGCTGCCTGACCTGCCTCGGGTCTGGACGCCACATACAGATTACAGAGAGAAGAAAAACTCCGGGAGTCTGCGGAGGCATGGGCCCCAGGGGAGAAAAAGGACAATGACAATTCCAAAACTAAATGGGACTGTACTCTTCTTTTTCTTCTCCCAATCAACATCGTCTTCTGTTCCACTCCGCTCATCTTTAATTCACTCGGGTGGAGTAAATTATTCCGACGATCTCCGATTCTCTTTTGCTTTGGCATCATCTCTGTTATCAGTTTCAAGTACCAATCCCAGGTCCCTCCTCAATCTCTAGACTATTGTTTACTTTCCCGTCCATCGGTATTCCTCGCTCCTGCCAACAGGGCCACCCCTCTTTCTCACCTTGTATTACTTCAGTTTTCAATTTGGAAAAATGATGATTCTTCCGACAAATCTACTTCCATTTTTTCTGTTTGATTCTTCAGTTGCTAGTTTTTTATTGATGTCCAGTGAAGAATTTCAGAATACGAGGATGGTGTAGTTTGATTTTGATTGTGTGCCGTGCCCCCTTTTTTCGAAGAATTCAATTTGAGTGGAAACACAGCGGTGCATGTATCAATCGATAGCAGATCAGTTCATACCTCTCACGTCGCATCAATTTCCGAATTGGAGGGATTGAAACGGGCTCTTTAATTTTGAGGTTCAATTATGTTTATTTGCTGATTTGATGATAAGGAGGCATGGTATCCAACTATGGTTTATTGGATTGAGGTGGAGCTCTGAATCAAGGGTTTTCCCTCAGAAAATATTGAGTATTTTGTTTCATCTTTCCGTTTACATATTGATCATCTGCAATCAGGATTTGCTTTTTCCTCTTCCCTTATGATTGATTGAACATAGTGTTTATTGATTTTTGAGAGCTTGAATTTTTAACAATTCATCCCATTGCTCCTTAGTCAATAGCTTATAATATTGTATTTGAATCTTCAAATCGATCAGCCTTTAGGCTTTAAAAAAAAATGTCTTCAAAAGTATATGGTTCTTCTATGCTAGTAGCTTTACCTGATGATCTATTTGCAATCATTGGTCTGTCCCTTTCACCTCAGGATATATGTAATCTCAGTCTATGCTGCCGTAGCCTTAATGCTATAGCAGCATCTGATAAAATCTGGCTGGCACAATGTGAAATGGTTGGGATTGTGCCTCCTAAAGATCTTGTTGAATGGCGAAAGGGAGTCCTATCATACAAGATCCTTTGCAGTTTCTTAGTCAGCGTGAAGCCCTTAGTTGGTATTTGGGTTCATCAGAACCCAGAGCTGGGAAATGTTGTTCATGTCATGCCTGGTTTTGTCTCGGTTGTTGGATGTCGGATAATCCCACAAGAACTTGGGCCTTTAGGTGTAGAGGAGGGTCCAATTCTCTGGGCGCCTGTGTTTGAAGTAGTTGGCAATGAGGATGGTTCAATGGTTTTCATTTTACATGGTCGAGAAAATGACTGTGATTACATATATCCTGGATCCGTGAAGTCCATTGAAAAAACATGCAATGTGCTGTTTCTTGAAGTGGAGCCAAGAAAGCATAATAGTGGACAGAAATTGGTACGTAGTAATAGCCTCATTCACAGTTTCAATGGGGAGCAAGGGAAAATGATTTGTAGGTATGATAGTGGGTTTTCAAGGTCACACTCACCGAGGTTAGTTGAGTCAAATGCTGTCACCGTACCATTCAGTAAGCTGACGTTTGGCGATAGAAGGAAATTGCTTGAAGTTGTCACATGCCAAGTACGTTTCAAAGTACCCGATGCTGCAAATGGGCCAATATTTCCTTGTTTGAGGGATGAAGAAGAAAAATTTCAAAAGAACATAAAGCTGCTACATGAGCGGAGATTGATTTTGACAAAAATGCATAAACAATGTGGACGAGACATTGATTGTACAGCTAATCATGATTCATCTTGTCCTCCAGTCCAGTTAGACTTGAGTGAGATAAAAAAGATTCTTGATCGTTCAAGTTGTTTTCGTAATTCCCTCAGTGGGGATGACACTCACACATCATGTATGAAGAAGAGAACCCTTAGTCAGTATGTCAGGCATCACATCAAACTAGTGCTCAGAAAATCAAGATCGATCAATGAAAATAGCGGTATTTTGAGGGATAGTTCACAAAGCAGGGAGAGTAAACATGCTCAGCTTCATGATTTCCTAGATTCTGGGGACACAATAGGACTCACTATACATGCCTCAACAATAAAGTTATCGTCTTATAGAGCATGGCCAACTATGCACGATAGTCGATATGCTTTGTATAAATTGCCAATGCGGGTACCCATGGCTGGTCAAGAGTATGCTGGTTTGTGGGGAGGAACTTTTGGTTGGCCTCCAGGGAGGCCAACGGAAGACAAGCCTGGAAAGGCTTTGTTCTTTTTAGTTCTTTCTTATTATGAAGAATCCCCCGGACAAAGACTTCTAATTGCTACCAAAATATTAGAGGGCACCCATTATGTTCTGCATCCAAATGGCTCAGCTATGTTTCTTGTGAATGTCAATGAACCCTCAGCTGATCCTTTCCCTTGGAACACAGGTGCTGGAGATCTTCCTGTTACTGTTGTGGATTCTTTTGCTGGTGAAGGCATTGCAAATGGGTACGGCTTTAGATATCCAGGCTCAAAACCTGGCTCGCTTTATGTCTTGCAAGATGGTACACTTGCTTTCTTCTGGAAGGAGTCCAGGGCTATTCTGACATTGCACAGGCTAAACTTGCAAGATCTTTTGAAGAAAGGTGAACGTGTGCCTGCTCTTTCCCCAATTGCCAATTTTTCATATTTAACAAAGTCATACTCAAATGTGTTTGCTGGATTTGTAAATACCATGACATCAGTGTCATCAGTCATCACCAAGGTATGACTTATGTATCCTTTGAAGCTTTATGTGAATAGACACTAAAGAAACTTCAACATTACAGGGCATATGAAGCTAGAAATAGGAGAAAAAGGGTTTTGCATGTATTATGAGTTTGCGCTTTATCTAGCTTAGTCAAGGAAGATACTTGGCTTCCACAACTGTGGTAAAAGAAAACATTACGTCTTTTTTTTCTCTCTTTTCACTTTGATATAGTTGTCAAGTACTAGTATTGGCAGTCTTTACTGCCTCGATTTTAATATAATATGGCTACGGGATTATCTGCGTTACTATTTATTTCTTTCTTAATCGTTGATGATATGTTGTCGATGTAGCTCTACCCGGGTGCGTAGTGGATAGGCTATTATAAATTTGTTTCCTTTTCATATTGCCTGTGAAATTCATCTACATTCTTGCCTTGTAATTCAATTTTGTGTGTCCTCATGAAATTTATTATATACTCCAATTCATTGCACCAACTGATTGTGGGAGTATGGAAGGCATAAGGTGGTCATCTGCTGGTTTGCTGTTGTAGGCTAACGCTTTTCCAACTTGTTATAGTCCACATTGTCTGAGCTATGAGAAATAGGTATAATTTTTGATTATGCGATGTCAAACAAGAATCTGGTACATTTGAGAGGGGATGAAGCTATGTTGGCTTAGCAAACGTTCAGATAAGGCATTTGTCATTCTGTCAGGGTTGCATATTCTCTTTATTGGCTACTCTTAGGGTATGTTTGAAAAGATTAGCTGAAAAGCTAGCTGAAGGCTGAAAATTGTAAGTTGAAAGCTTGAGCTTATTTTATAAGCTAAGCTTTCATTAAATTTTTTTAAGCTCTTTATCCAAACACCAACAAACTTGATTTAAGAGTTTTAATTTAATTTAATTTTTTATCAAAAAAGCTCTCAACTAGATGAAGATAGTGTTTCACATGCATATATGCTAACTTCTATTTTATTTGACCAAGTCAATAAGATTCTACACAACAAAAGCTCCGTTTGTCTACTAATTTATCACTCTAGAAAAAACGACTTTTCAAAAATCTACTTAAAGTAGCTTATAAGCCTTCTATTAGCTTATAAACTAGTTTTATCAAACAGAGTTGAAATGGTTTGTTAAACACGCTCTTAATGGTTTCCCTACTAGCTGTGGGTTTATTTGAGTTGAAGTAAGGACTCCATGAGAAATATGCCTAGCTAGAATGGCGATCCATATACTAATCCCTTCCGTTCTGCTGCTGCAGCAAAGTGACATTATTTTAGACAAGCAATGCTAGGCAAGTCCCTGATTTTGTTGCTATCTTTTCCATGTTGGGACCTCTGGCTCTGGCTGACTGGCTCTAATGCCGCAAGCTCCACTGTGGAAGACTGAAATTGGGTTGATCTCCTGAAGTTTGTGTTGTTAACTACTAAACAAGTATAACATCTGTTGATGCCTTTTTATTAAAGTTCTGTAGTGTGAGCTTCTGAATAACCCATGGTGGATTTTTCCTCTTAAATTAGGTTGCTGGAACTTTGAGGAGAAAATGTGTTCAGCTTTGATTTTTCCTTGTGATAATTTGGACATCCCTTCCACGGAGGAGGTGATAGCTACTGATAGGTTGAGGAAGTAGTTTGCGCCAAGACATTATAAAACAAACTTTCGAGAGGGAACTATTGTCTGTAGAGCTCATAGACTGACATTGTAAGCCATTGGGCGACTCTGATTACCTTGCGGAGCCTGCAGTGTTGGTTGAGTATTGGATAGCAGTTGACCGTCTACCGTGATGCAGTGTTTTAAAAACCAGACCAGAAATCAGTCCGGTGGACCTTCTGGTATATGGTCCAATCGATCCGACTGTGGTTTGATCGGAATTTACTTTTGTACAAAAAATTGTCCGGTATGATTCCGGCATAATCTGGTCCGATCCGGTTTAACTGGTCTGACGAGATCACCTCCGGATATTTGAATTTTCTGCCCTAAATTGAAACGACGATGTTTTAGATGTGTCGGAGTCAAACCAGTTCAATCGCCCCCTTTTTTAGTTGGTTTGTTAATTTTAATATCAGATAATTTCATATTGGTGGGTACATTGATACCTGATCCGTACCCATGTTTTAATCAATGCCGTTACAGAAGATTGATGGAGAAGTGGCCGCTATGTGATATTCTGTAGTGGAAAACTTCTGTGTTATTTACCAAACAGAAGGTGGAGAGGATAGAGTAATGAATCCATAAGCAGAGACTTCCAATTAGCCATAACCCTGTTGCTATGAATTGCTTCTCCATCATTATCATATATATTTATGCACCTTAGGTGTGGAATAAATCCGTGTACAACCTATGAGATAACCAAGTCCCTACGTTAAAACTATAGGAAGTTGAAATATCTCTAGTAATATCCAGTTCCTTGAAGTCTGGGCCTCTTTCCTCCTTATGCAGGCATGTTGACTTCCACACAATTAAATCAGAGACAAAGGTTGGTTTTTTGGGGAGCGAACGAGGAGGGCAATAAAAATTGGTAGTTTATTTCAGTAGTTTATTGGAGAAAAAGTGGGTAGAGTAGTCAAGCAAGAACCAGTCGCAATAAAAAAAGGAAGAGGACTGAGGTTCCCCCTCCACCCCCTTTCTTTTTATTTAATTTTTTTTAATCTACTGATAAAGTACCCACTATTGTATTTGCTCTTATGAAGTAATAAAACTGTATTTTTTATTTATTTAATCTTTTATCCAGTTTCCCTCTACATCGATGCTCTCTATATATTTTTAAAATTTACAAATATCTATTTATTTACATCTTACTAAATTTACCTAAAATAATTATATTTTAATTTCAATTATTTTTCATGTCTAGTTTTATTATTAGATTCAACAATAATATTGCATATTGGCCTGCACACCCTTTTTCTCTTCCTTTTATTTTCTTCCCCCTCCCCCTTTTTGGGCTTGGAGTTGTGCAGCTCCGTGAAGCTTTGGCAGGGATGGTAATTTTTTCTGTGGCTTCGGGGTCTCGTCGAGGATTTTTCGTTCGGGTTTGGGGATTCTTAATGGGAATTTTTTCAGGGACAGGGCGGGGACGAGTTGGGGGTCTTCATCCCTAAACTTGCCTCGAAATTTTTTATATATATATTTTTATATAATTATATATATGTATATAAAATATAATATAATTTTTTATAGAATATAAATTAAAAGTATAATATAAAAAAATAGTTTGAGGATCGGGGATGAGATCGGGGATCGGGTATAACGTCGGGTTTCAGGGATCGAATCGGATTTTAAAGATTGTTAATAAATCGGGGATGAAAAATAGATCGGAGATTGGGTCGGGGAATTCTCGATAAAAAAAATTAGGGATCGGGTCGGATTCGGAGATTATTTTCCTTATTGTATTTAGGGATGGGGATGAGGTCCCCGTACTCGACCCGTCCCGTTGCCATCCCTAAGCTTTGGTGCTCCAAATTTTTTTGTTGAAATTTTGGGAGCTTCTCCTACTGCAAGAAAGGTGAGCAACTCCCCCCCCACCCCTAGGGATGGCAATGGATCGGGTCTGGACCGGGTCCAGCCATATTCAGACCCGGATCCGTTTATATTACCTAGATCCAGACCCGACCCAGACCCATCGGGTCTTAAAAGTTCAGACCCAGATCCAGATCCATCGGGTCTAGCGGGTAAACGGGTCCTAAACGGGTCCTAAATGGGTCCGATTATTTTTTACAAAAATAATTAATAATCTATGCTAATACAAATACATTTATGTTTTATATAATTTAATATGTATTTTTTTGTTAAAAAAATTATTTAAGTGAAAAAATAAATATATTAAAATAGGTATATTAACTTTTCAAATAGTGTTTTAATGCTTTTAGTAGGGATGTAAATGGGGAGGGTTCGGGGTGAGTATACTCATATCCGATAAAAAAATCCGTACCCGAATCCGTATCCGTACCCACATCCATATCCGCTAACATATCCATATCCGTATCCGTTGGATATCCGTTACTTGATGGATTATCCGTTTACCCTTAATGGATATTATCCGATGGATAAATCCATCACCCGACAGATAAACCTATTTAAAGTTAAGCTAAATGATAATTCTAACTTTTATTTATACTATATTTATTTTAAAATTAAGGGTAAAAAGGTAATTATATATCGGGTAAACGGGTAGGGATATGGATACGGGTATGGTTACGGGTACGGGTATGGATATGCCATACCCGTATCCGTACTCGAACCCGACGGGTATTTTTTTTCCAACATCCATATCCGTATCCATATTCGTTTATCTATATCCATTGGACAAAATCCGTCGGATTTCGGGTAAAATCCGCCCCATTTATATCCCTAGCTTTTAGAATACAATGTTATATATATTGTTCATAAAGTAAGTATACAAAAATAAAATTTAAAAAAAATGAATAAGGAGTTTATATAAGATTAAGACAATAATGACAAACATAATATTAGTATGTATTTATATATGTATACATACACACACACATATGTATATTAAACGGGTCTAGCGGGTCGGGTCTGGGTCTAGAACTGGACCCAGACCCAGACCCTTTAAGATTTATGTGGACCCAGACCCGATCCAGATCCATCGGATCCAAAAATCATGGACCCAGACCCGCTAAAAATGAGACGGGTCTAGCGGGCCTGGGTCGGGTCCAAGACCCATTGCCATCCCTACCCACCCCTGACCTTTTTATTTTATTTTTTGAGCTCCTATTTTTATGTTGTTGAAAATAGGCCTTTGTACTTTGAAAGTAACCTGCAAGGTCAATTGGCCTAGGACTATAAATAATGATGCTCTATCTTTAAATATTTTATTATTGTTAAATATAAATTTATTATGATTTCAGCATAAATAAATTATTTTATTAAAAAGTAAATTAAATTATACCTTTCCAATTCATCTCCAACTAATTGCTTTAAACCCAATAATCTCAAAGGTTGGAACTCTCTCAAGTTTGAGAGTGATGCATACCATCTCTTGTGGATTTCATTCCCTTCTACACAAGAGCTCTAATTCTCTTCATCTCACATAGTTTCTCTACATGGTGGACAATTTAGCAAAAGGCTGTCAACAACTTGCTATTAGTAATAATGATCCGGAGAAACCAGTGATCGATTGTGATATTGTGGGTGGTAAATCTAAGACCGCGATTAAAAAATATCCCATTAGCAAACTTTATATGGACAAATCATTCAATGCAAGGGCTTTCAAAACAACCATCACGAGGGCATGGAAGGA
This sequence comes from Tamarix austromongolica, assembly GCA_039764185.1. NCBI lineage: Eukaryota > Viridiplantae > Streptophyta > Magnoliopsida > Caryophyllales > Tamaricaceae > Tamarix > Tamarix austromongolica. The sequence goes on along the minus strand of CM077808.1, from coordinate 57,478,656 downwards.
AAGCCTAGAATTGTAGATAAGGGAGCCAAACTTGTTTTTCTTTGAGTTTGCTCGTTTGACCAAGGATGATTGGTCGTGGGAAATGGCTCATGGAACTTCAATAACCATATTCTATTGTTATGGAAATACGTTTCTCTCGTGCTAAATTTAATAAAAAAAAAGTTCTTTCTCGTTTTGTTGGTTAAAATGGTGTAACAGTTGGCTGTGTTGGGAAAGGAGGGGTTTGGGTTTGATATGGGATACGACTAACATCCATGTTCATACACCACATTGATGTTCAGGTCAAGGATGTTATTGGGAGGGGGATGTGATAGTTCACTGGATTTTATGGGTGGCCATAAGCCCACAAATGACATTTATCCTAGTAGTTGCTCAGGTTGTTGACCCCTCAATCTAGCTTGTCATGGCTCATCTAGGGAGATTTTAATGAAATTCTCTACCACTTTGAGAAAAAAGGGATGGATGGAGGGATAAGAGGCAAATGGAAGAGCTCATACTAGCGCTAAATGATTGAGGGCTCTATGACTTTTATATAAGTTATGACTTTATTCATGATAATTGAATTAAGGATGAGGATAATATCCAATGCTACCTTGGCCATGCTCTGGAAAATAACAACTGGTTAGATTCATGACCCACCTAGAGCGTACGTGGCTTGACCATGCATCAATATTAATTCATGACCTACTAAAAGAGAGGAGGAGGCAGTAGAAGATCTTTAGATTTGAGGATATGTGGCCGACACATGATGGATGTGTAGAATTGGTATAGAAGAGATGGCATGATGGGGGCAATTGGGTGCGCATGAGGCCGTGCAAAAGATCTCATCATGCGCCAAAATGCTGATGAACTAGGATGAAAAGGTCTTTAGCCATGTCTGATCAAAACTAAAAGATGATTAAGAGTGAGTTAGCCAACTTAATGGTGCCAAGCTTAGTGAACAAAAGTTATTGGAAATAAAGACTTGCGGTATGGAGCTAAACTACTTACTTAAACAAGAAAAAGATATGTGGTGATAAAGACCTAGGGAGATGGAGGTGCAAGAAGGGGATGGAAATAATAGCTACTTCAATTGTAAGGTAAATGGAAGATGTAAACGAAACGCTATCAAGAAATTTATAAAAGAGGATGGGGGATGGGCTACAGAAGAAGCCAAACTAGAGGTTGTGGTCAGGCGGTAATTATAAAGGCTTTTAGAGCTACAGGGACATGGTATATTGAGGTTGCTTTGTTGGGATACAAAGATGAGTAGTGAAATAAATGATCCAATCTTTAGTGTAGCCTTTTATAGGAGAAAAGGTTACCTATGCACTAAACCATATGCATCCAACTAAATCACTAAAGTAGAATGGTATATGTGCTCTCTTTTATCAAAAAATTCTGACACATTGTAGGAGTAGATGTTATTGAGTTGGTGTGACAAGTCGTTAAAATAATGAGATGCCTAGTGGCACAAATACTAATTATATCATTCTAATCCCGAAAGTAGAGGAATCAAAGTCCTTGTCTAACTTGAGGCCTATTAGCTTATGTAATGCTGCGCATAAATTGATATCAAAGGTGTTAGCTAATAAGATGAAGAAAATTATGCTGGATATAGGTTCAAATAATCAAATTGCTTTTATCCCCAAACAAATGATAGCGGATAACGTCTTGGTTGCCTTTGATATTTTTCATAGTATGAAGCACTAAAAAAAACAGGTAGAAAAGGTAATATGACACTTAAACTTGACATGAGCAAGGCTTACTACTGAGTTGAGTGGGATTTTCTGGAAAATGTGATGAGGCACCTAGGCTTTGTAGAATGCTGGGTACAACTCATTATGCTATGTGTGAATTCGATTTCCTTCTCAGTCTTGCTCAATGGGAAACTTGGGCACACCTTTTATCTACTAAGAAAGTTATGCTAAGGAGATCCATGTCACCTTATCTATTCATTCTCTAAATAGAATCCCTTTTAGATATAATCAAGCACGTAATAAATAATGGGGACTCTTATTGTAATACTCCAAATTTTTAAAAATTAAAGTTTAAATATTTAACCCTTAATTGATATAATTTAATATTAAAATTTTAATGTAATTATTTTGGTACTCTTGAGTTACAAAATAGATGTAATTATTTAATAAATTAAATATGATTATTTTTATTATTTTACCTTACACTTTTTATCTAAATAAAATCCAAATCTATAAATTTTACCAAAAGTATTATCTTAAACAAATACCTAAATTTGAAATAAATTAATTTAATATATATATATATATATATATATATATATATATATATTCAAAAACTAATTTCATCGGAATTCTTAATCTTAATTCTACAAATATTTTATCTTTTCTTTTTCTCCTTTCCCTTTTCCTTTCCTTTTTTTCCTTTTCTTTTCCCCTTTTCTTCTTTTTTCCCTTCCTTCTTTTCCTCCCTCCTTTCTTCCTTGGGCTGACCCGCCCCCGCCCCCTCCCCTTCTCCTTTCTCCCCTCTCCAGTCGGGCTAGCCCACGCCCACCTTCTCCGTCGCCCTAAGCCGCCACACTCCAACCTACAACCACACTTAGACTCTATCTCACCCCTATAGCCAACCACCACCCCAACACTTTCCCCCTCAACCCACCTGAGCCCCCCTCCCATTTTCCCTCTTCTTTTTCTCGGTTGCATGACTCGCGATGCATGGCAACGTGAGTTAGGCTACTTAAGTTATAAGTATACTCAACCCTATTAAGGTATTAAATAGTTAACAATGTTGTATATATATTTTATTAATAATTTTTAGTAAAATCAATCCTTTATTTGCCTAATATTAATATTGCACTTGTGACATTATCTTGGGTACATAATTTCATTAATCAGGGCTTAAGCATCTTAAATCGGGATACTGGTTAAGGTTGGTTTTGTTGAGAATAAAGTAACCATTATACTCACTAAAATATGTGGGTTATCGTATACTAGTACATTAGACTTTTTGGTACGTGATTTTTGGAAAAATATAGTGTTACTTTCCAATTCCATGATTATTATGTTGTCTTACATATGATGTGATATGTGCAAAATGGGTGACTAAAAAAATAGGGTTGATGTTAATGATGAGTGTTAGGTGCATATATATGCCAGGCTAAGGGAGTACGAACACTTTTAGTGAAATAGAACTAATAGGAGCCATAGAGGCAATTTGATCATTTGGACACCTCCAGGTGTTTAAACCTAAGTGGGGTGCCTAATGTGTTAGGAATGTTGTTAAGAGTGGAGATAGGGGTTTAGTGGGTTATAAATACATGTGATAGTAGAAATATTAATATTTTAGGTTATAGAGGTATTTTAGTAAACTTTATGGTGTGACGACGATAATAATAATGAATGTGATGGTTAAGGAATAAGTGGTGCTAGGAATAATAATAAGGGTTTCGTGGCTTTGATAGTGTATGTGGGGCACTACTATTAATATTCTGGGTTCTAGATGCATTTTAGTAATTTCGCATGTAGAATGGAGTACGTGCAAATAAACACACATGATAGGTGACGATTGGTGCTAAAACTAATACTAGGGGTTTTGTGGGGTTGGTAGCATTTGGTTGGGTATGAGTATTAGTATTTTATGGCCTAAGGGCATTTTAGTAATTTGGCATGTGTAATGGAAGTCAACTTAATAAGTGTGCATGATAAATGGTAAAGGGGTGCCATGTATGGAAATAGGGGTGTTGAGGTGTTAGCAATACATGTTTGGGTATAAATAGTAAAAAGTATGGAATAGGAGTATTTTGGTAATTTTGGAGGTGTAAGGGTGAATGTACTAATAAATCCACATGCTAAGCGTAAAAGGGTGATTGTGTGTGGAGATAAGGTTTGGTGGTGTTAATATTTCATACTTAGGTATAAATGGTGATATCATATGGAATAGGGGTGTTTTGGTAATTTTAGAGGTGTAAGGGCGAAAGCACTAATAAATGTACATGTTAAGTGTTAAAGGGTGATTATATGTGGAGATAAGGTTTGGTGGGACTAGTATTTCATGTTTGGGTATAAATGGTGGTAATATATGAAATAGGTTATTTTGGTAATGTTGGAGGTGCAAGGGTTATTATAAATGCTAAGTGTTAAAGGGTGGCTATGTGTGGAAGTAAAGATATAGTTAAGGCTTTGGGTTTTGTTATGGATTATGTGCGTGTGGGTGTAATTGTATGTGATGTGTACTTATATGTGAATGTGAACTAAATATGTGTGTAGTGTAGCTTGGCTTGCAAGGAGCTAAGGTATGTTGTATATGATTTGTATTATATGTAATATGGGTGATATGACTTGTTAAGTATGACATGCTCTTATGTATGGTTGTTATGGTATGACATGCATGCTTAGTGACCTTAGGTGGGTTTGAGTGGTTGTGGGAAAACTAGAAGAAATAAAGAGAGTGATGTGAGTAAGGAGAAGTGGGGAAAGGCTTAAGAGCATTATGAAATTTGGGTGAGAAAATAAAGGAAGAAAGTAATATAATGAAGAGTTAGGGTAAAATTTTGCATGTGAAGAGTGAGTCTTGCATGGGGTGTTTAGTCTTTGCATAGGGGAAAAGATTATGTAGAAAATGTTAGATTGAGGGTTAAATATGGTGATGAAAGAGTATTTTGGATGATTGGAGTATTTGAGGAAGAGATAATACGTGGGTTGGTGGAAGTATGCATGAGAGTTTAACTAGGATTTCTGGGGGGGGGGGGGGAAACTCTAAGTATAGGGGTGTTATGAGAGAGTTTAAAGAGGTTGGTTGGATTTTGGGTTGGGATTAGGGGTGTGTCATATGGAGGGTGAGAGTCAAGTGAAAAGGAGGGTGAAGTTTGTGTGTGAAGGGAAGGTGAAAAGGAAAAGAGGTATATTAGAGTTTTGGGGTAACCAAATAGGGTCCTTTATCACATAAGGAAGTGGTGAGTAGGGTTGTGATGTTTGGAGTGGCTTGAGTGGAGTGATGGCATTGGAATTAAGGGGGAGTATAGGTTGTATAGGAAAAGGAGAGGCTAGGGCTACATAGGCCAGATTAGGGTTTCAAGGGGAAACCATAGTAGGCGATGGTGAGTCTAGGTGGAGAAATAGAAAAGTGGGCCTTGACCCACATATATGGGGGCTTTTGGATTTATGATGAGTAGGGTGGAAGGAGAAAAAAGGGGTCTTGGAGTCTTGGGGAGTGTAGAGGTCCCAAGTTATGGGATAGGGTTATTTAGGGAGTTTAGGGTGGAAGAGTGACAAAGAGTCGGAAAGTCCATTGACGGCATGCATGCCTAGTTGAAGGGATTACTTATTCACTAAGACACGAATAAAATACTAACAATTTAAAGTAGAAGACTATTGAGCCGAGTCCATACCGATCCATCGGTGAGAATAGTGGCCAAGAACATTTTTGTCCTAGAGACCAGTCCACTGGCGAATAATAGTGGCTAGGTGTGTTATGTCCTGGGGATGTATTCCGATCCACCTACTAGAATAGTGGGGGATCCCAAGCTTAATTGATAAAATCTTATGGGGAAGACACTAATCACTTATAGTGGAACACCATATGAATCGGGGCCAAACCAATCCACCGACGAGAGAATAGTGGCTAGGAGCATTTTGCCCTAGAGACTGATCCAACGGCAAATAATAGTGGCTAGGTGCATTCTGCCATAGAGTTGTATTCTAATCCACCGGCTATAATAGTGGAGTTTCCGTACTCACGTGGATATAATTCGAGAGATGTGTAAAGACGGAACTAATGGCTAATTAAGACACTAATGACTTGAATACAATAATGATGAATGGACTAATATTTCTTACGGATTCGTGTAGCTATTTGAATGATTATGGTATATTAGATGATATATGTACACTACCATGATTACATGTTTGATGTATTGCATCTGATGTGTTGTATGTGAGCCTTACATGTTAGTCTTGTATAAAGGGTTACTCAGTACCATAGTACTGAAGGGATTCCTTTTGTAGGCCATTGCTATTCAATGGGCAGTGTCCTTTGTAGGTTAGACCACATGCTCCCTTCGGGATTGAAAGCGTAGGATTATCTAAGGGTGTTAACCCATGTTTCAAATTAGGAAGTACTTCTGTGTCTTTCATGAAATGATTTGTATTTCTTTTCTATTAATAGTTTCTTTATAACCATGATTAGTGGGTTTTCCTCGGAAGGAGAGTAAACCTTCCTAACGATTGCACTACTTTGATTTATAAATGTGTTCTTAGAATTTAATTAAAGTATATTTTTTAGCATTAACACTTAGTAGCGGATCGGCGGAAGGAAAAGGGTCTGGCACTAAGTGTGGCTGTAACACTCCAAAATTTACTGTACTTCCTTCTGTGTAAAACTTTTAAAAATAAAAATTTTCAATATTGAATTTTGAGGGTGTTACACTTATGGTATTCAAATCTCTTCTTTGCAGATGATGTATGTTTTTTCCTAGAGCCACTATGCAAGAATCTCTCAAATGGAAGAGAATCTTCAACACATTATGAGGCCGCTTTAGGGTAGACTATAAATGTAACACCCCCAAATTTCATAGTCAAAAAATTTTGTTTACACCAAAATTGTACACTAAGATAAGTGGGTGCTACCACCGTGATCGGCACAAGTCTGAACCCTGGCCAGTCTCATACCAACCACAAGGCTAGAAAATTTACATGACATAAATTTGATTAGGGCATAAAACCACAAGGATTCTAATAATTCATAATTGAAAAAAAAAGTAGAGTACGCGATATAAGAGTTATTATAGAAATAAAAAACTAATAGTGTCAAATCCCCTGAGGGAAAAAATAGTACAATCAGCAAAATATGGTAAAAATAGGAAAAGATGAGTCCGAACAACACTCGCTCATTGGCCCCATGCAGGTCTAATAGGCCATCACTCAGCCCTGCCCAACATATTGAATGTGTTATAGTCATCAAATGTAGCACCTCCTACCTGCACCAACTTAGAAGAGGCCACTGCTAGTGGGAATGAGCAACACCTATAAAATGGGTGATCAGTCCGCTACGTACTGAGTAAGGTAACCATGTAGCTAAGGACAAATATAAAAGATAGAGAATAACAACAGTGAGTCAGTCTAGTTAAATATATTCATCAGATCTCTGGCCATTATTCCCATTTCACACCATTCTAAATTTAAGTTCATGCAAGTACGGGAACCCCATTATTATAGCCGGTGGATCAAAAACATCCAGGGTAGAATAATCTTGGCCACTATTAGTTTCTGGTGGATCAGTCGCTAGGACAAGGTGCTCCTTGCCACTATTATACAGGTGGATCTATCTGACCCTGACTCCTATGGTATTCCACTGCAAATAATTAGTATCTTTTTTATGGTTTATTATCAATTAATGTTTGGTCTATTAAGCTCGAGATCCCCTAATATTATAGCCAGTGGATCAAAAATATCTAGGGTAACACGTACTTGGCCACTATTATTCGCTGGTGGATCGGTCTCTAGGGTACCCTGCACCTGGCCACTATTATGCTGGTGGATTGGTCTGGGTCTGGCTCAATAATCTTTTACTTTAAATGGTTATTGTCTTATTCAATAGGTACTTTTAGACTAGACATACATGCCTATTGGAATTTCGATTCACCGTCTTTTATATCTGCTATCCTGAAAAGCCTCGTTTCACATTATGAGACTTCAATGCATCTTGGAATTTCCCAGACATCTTTCTCCCCCTTTTCTTACTCACCATGAAGGCCCAAATTCCTATGTATGTGGGTTGAGGCCCACTTTCCCATATATCCGGTTTAACTTACCATCACCCTTTAGGGTTTTTCCTTAGAAAACCTTAATTTGGCCTATGTGGCCTAACCTCTCTCTATCCTACACAACCCATGCTCCCCTTTGCTTCCAATGCCACCACTCCACTCAAACCACACCCAAAATCACAACTTTACTTTCCATCCTTCACACGTGACCATAAAAACCCTAGTTAGTCCCCCAACACTAGTACTTCTCCCTTTGTTTTATGTCATCCCTTCATCACCCTCACTTACCATTTCCCTTTTCACTTGACCCACTTTCCCCCTCCATGTGACACCCTTCCTCTTTCATCCCACACTCCAAACACTTCCATTAACTCTCCCTTCCACACACTTCCCCCACTTATGGTTTTTCTCACAAACCCTAGCCAAGTCCCCCATGCACCCTTATACCAACCTACGTACTATTTTTCACATATGGACTCCAATCACCCCAACTACTCTTCCCTCAAATTCCTTAACCCTTAAGTCAAATTTTTTCCATGTAAAAGTGATCCCCATTCAAGGATTAACCACCCCATGTAAGACTTATTTCCATCCTCTTATTTTATTCATATTATCCTTTTATTTGTCCACCCATAATTCATGAGATACTTAGGTCTTTCTCACTTCCCTCTTACCGCTCCACTCTATTTACTTCTTTCATCTTCCCACAACCTCATCTTACTACTTAGGGACTCCAAGTATGCATGTCATATAAGACAACAATACATAAGCATAATATAAGTACAAGTCACATGTTCATATTACACATGCCATAAAACATATACAACTTACCTTAGCTCTATTCTTAGCAAGCTGCGCTACAAGTGCATAATCCATAACCATATAAGATATATACATATAACCAACACACATAAACACATAATACAATTATTGGGCCTTAACTACATCCTTACCTAGAATGATACCGGGCTTAGAGTATGACTCCTACGCCTCCTTAAGGGATGGATTTGGTTCACCTATAAGAGTGGAACACTAGTGTTAACTTCCCTCTTATTCCTTTCATTATCCCCTAATTGATTTTTAGTAAGAAACTAACATTTGTAATGATACTAATAATAATAGTCCTAATAGTATTAATAAGGTTGGTATTATTAAAGTGGCCAATAATAATATTAGTGGTAGTATTAACCATAGTACGATTAATAATACTAATGATGATGATGATGATGATAATAATAATAATAATGGTAGAATAGTAATGATAATAGTAGTAGTAGTAGTAATAATATTGATAATAATAATGATGATAATAAGGCTAAAATAATAATTATATAAAAATAATCTATACTTAAGTGATAGTAAGGGTTAAGGTACAACCATAAGTGGAGGTGGTAGTTAGGGAGGCGGCGACAGCGGCGGCAGCGGTGAAAGTGGTGGTTGTTTGGAAAAGTTAGGATTTGGGGTTGGAAGAGAGAAAGGGAGGTGGTGGTTGTGAGGTGGTAGGTTCCCTTGACTAGGAAGGTTGTAGTGGTAGTGGTGGCGTGGCAGGGTGGCAGCATAGGTGGTGGCAGCTGTGGTGGTCGAAGGTGGTGGAGAAGGAAGGAGGAGGTAGGAGAGGGAGAAAAGGGAAAGGAAGGGTATGGGGAGGTAGGGCAAGGTCTGTTGGGTTGAGAGGGAGGCAGTGGGGGTGGTGGTTGTGGTAAAGGAGGCGGCATAGGGTAGCAATGGGGTGTAAAGGGTAGCTCAAGCTTCCCACTTTACATAGGTAGGGCAAGCGGTGTAGGGGGAGTTAGGGGCAGGGAATGGTTTGGTTTGGTGGAGGGTGATGCAAGGTTGGGTGGTGGTTTGGACTGCGGTGATGCACGATGGTAGCTGGGGTGGTGTCTAAAGGTGTGGTGTTGGGGAGACTTGGGAGATTTCTAGGTAGAGCAAAAGGAGAGGAATAGGGGCGATGTTGGGGTATTTATATGCATAGGGAGGAGAAGAGGATAAGGGAGTAGGAGGGGCAAAGGCTCACCGACCGACGGTGGTAGGCCAATACAAGTTTGCGAGTTGCAAGGTCGCAAGGTGCAGGGGCAAGAAAGAGAAGGGGAAGGGGCACGCAGGAGGGATAACATAGGGGCAGGTTAGGCTCAAAATGGAAAGGAAAGGGATGGAGGAGTGAAAGGAAGAGCAGGTCGAGACTGTGTAGGTGTAGGGGAGGATGACCGATGGCAGGGCAGGTGCGACCTACAACTCGACAGAAGGAGAAGAGGAGGAGGAAGAAGAAGGGGACAGGCCGATCGGGAGAGGAGAATGGAAAGAGTGGGCCAACCCACACACGCGAGGAAGAAAAGAAAGGAAGAAAGAAGCAAGAAGAAAGAAGAGAGACGGTTGGGCTAGCCCAACCGGGGGGAAAAGAAGGAAGAAAAGAAAAGGAGGAGGAAGTGGCTGGGCTACATGGAGGAGAAAAGGAAGAGAGAAAGGGAGGAAGGGATGGGCCACGCGAGTGAGGCCCAACTGGGGGGAGGAGAGAAGAAATAAAAGAAAAAGAAGAAAAGGAAGAAAGAAAAATGGAAAATGAAGAAAAGAGGGAAAAAAGAAAAAAAAGGAAAAGGAAAATCAGGTGGTTGGGGTATTTGGGTTTTTTTTTTTTGTATTTTTGAATTTTTAAAAAAATAATAAAATTGGTAAGAATACATAATTAAATTTATTTTTATATTAATTTAGAAATTTTGGTTAAATCTTCCTAAATTCCATTTTAGTTAACAAATTACCCTAATCTCTCCTAATTTAATCATATATTGTTTCCCTCTTTTTTTTGTCTTAATTAATCCCATTAAATTAACATTATTTTATTAAAAATGTTATATTTAATTGATCTCACATATTAACCCTTATTTTATTATAAATTTCTAATTTAAGGTTTTGGAGTATTACAACAAACCTTTAGAAATATGAGATTTTCTTTAACCTGCATGTTGGAGACAATAGACATTTGTTATTAAAGCATGAGTTGGGGGTTCAAGAATTTGATGAGTATGGAAAGTACCTCGGCTTACCCACAAGGGGGAACCATGTTCACTCACTTGAAATATAGAATTTGGATTAAAGTGCAAGGATGGAAAGGTATTTTTATCTCAAAGGTAGGTAAAGAGATGTTGATTAAGGCGGTTGGCTAAGCCTTGGCGACATATACCATAGATGTGTTTAAATAGGTTATCAATCTTTTCATGGGGTTTCATAGTATTTTAGCACAATTTTGATGGATAAGTTCAAGGAAAAAGACAAGAAGATTCATTGGATGAGTTAGGAAAAAGTTTCCCAACATGAGGATGAAGGAGATATGGGTTTCAAAAACTTAATAAACAAGCCTGGAGAGTCATGATGAATAAAGAATTTTTAATTGCCTACTTTTGGAAGGCACATTGTTTTCCCTAGTGTCAATTTTTAATTGCACCCCTTGGTTACTTCCCAAGCTACATGTGATGCAGTATTTGGGAGACAAAATGTATTGTTACTATAGTAACGTATTGGTTCATAGGCAATTGGAGGTTAGTTAACATCTAGGATGATAAATTGTTTCCCAATCCAAAAATATTTTGTCTGTTATCTATGCGAGTGAAGCAACAAGAGACACTAAAGGTTGTTGACATGCTTCAGGAGGGTGACACTAGGTGGAACTTGAATCTCCTCAATCAATTGTTCCTACCAGTGGATGTAGATTAAACCTAACAAATAGCTATCATGCAAGATGAGTATAAAGATAATTGGACATAATATTACACCTCTTATGGGGTGTGTATGATCATAAGTGCATATATATTGATACATTTAATGCACTGTTGGAAGATTGGATATTCCTTGGGAGGTCAAAACAAACAATTTTAGAGGTATATATGGACTATATGAAAATTTCTCAGGGTTTGCTATTTTGTATTAGGATTCTGCAACAATATTTTACCTACTTGCACTAGTATATATGACAAAGGTAGAATTGAAGACTCGAGATGCGTGTTTTATCGTAAGTGGGAAATGTCGATTCATACACTTTGGGAGTCTTAAGCAGTTAAGGAAGCATAGAGATGGTGCCTTGTACTATTGAGAAGAAGCCAACAATCTATCTAAACCCAATAATTCTTTGAATTCTTTTATGATGGGGATGTGTATGATATTACATGTTTGTTCACTTTTGCATGGGTGTTGTGGCGAATATGGAATGATTTGGTGTTCAAAGGGTCCTATAGAGATGGAAGGAAGATAAGTGATTATGTCTACAACCTCCTAGGCATGTATTGGGATGGGAAAGAAAAAGATAAAGCCTACCTTGATTCATATCAAATGGCTTTCTCCAATTTCAGGGATGATCAAAATAAATGTGATGCTAGAAAAGATGAGTGAGATCAATGGTTCATGGGAATAACATATAAAGACTCTAAATGTTCAATTATTGTGGCAGGTATGTGCCTCTTGGGAAATAACTTGGAAGTTAAGGAGGCTGAAGCTAAGGCACTCATGGAAACACTGAAGATAGGGAGAGGAATATCTGGAAAGTTGAAGCGAAGATTGATTACCTTCTTTTAATCTCAAATCTTAGGAAGAAACAACTAGTACCTGCTCTAGTGGGTCTCTTTTTGAATGATATTTAGACATTGGGTTAAGAGAACATAAGCATACAAAGTGAGAAGGAAATTAACTAGCTGGATTTATTGTAAATTTTAAGACAACTTCAATTAGATACATATGGTCTCATGATTGTCCACTTGCAATTTTAGATGTAGCCTTATAAGACATTTATTAATTAATGATATATCCTTTTGCTTTTCATCTAAAAAAATTTAATTAAACCTAATAGGTATACAAAATGTATTAATTATTTTGATAAAATATTATGTTATCATTAATGTTGCTTGTTTTTTTAAAAAATCAATGTACGATAGAATATTCATCCTCTTTGATATTCAATCAATTCACCATCTATTATTCAACAAATATAATCAACAAGCTCCAAAATGTCATTGACTTTTTTTTTATCTTCTAGCATTTTTAAAATAAAAGACATCTATAGGGTCTTTATAATCAAGTTTTTTTTTTCTTCTTCTAGAATATGTTTACAAGTACACCGAGACAACAAATATGTAGCATAAGAATTGAATGATAAATAATAAAAAGTTTGATGAAAAAAGGGAATGGATGATAAATTATTATGATGGCTTAAAGAGAATCAAGCATTGAAGATAATAGAAATGAAGCCTGTTATCAAGAGATTCAAATGGACTAAGAGATGGATATTTGATGTTATAGGCATAAGAGATAAAAAAAAAGTGGGGAGGGACAACGATGGAAAAAGTGTAATAAGAAGCAATAAAACCATTTGAAAAAGAGTTAAATATGATAAAGGCAAAGTTATGAATTGTTTGCAAAAAATATATGGGAAATGATACCTCGCATAATTTGAATTGACAATATAGTTAAGAAAGATATTAACTTAATTAGTTTATTTGTGGTGACCATAACTAACCATTCACATGATCATGTTGGATGATAAAGTTGACATGATCTAAAGAATTGAGCTAGCTAAATAAATAAAGTTATTGTAAACTTGGGTCGGAGGATGGGGTAATAATATGGGTTAATTATTAAAAGTATTGTTCGTTCAAATCTGCAAGTATATGAATGTTGTTGCAAAGATATAAGGTTGTATCCACAAGGGCTTCCTTATTAACTATTGATTTCCGTTATTTTTGGCTATATAAACAAATTTATTATGAGGATATTGCATAAATAATAACAAATGATAATCACTATAAAACTTACTAATAACAAGTTCAATCTATTAATAACAAATCTAGGATTGAATTTAAGTTAAGATTCCAATGTGAATTAATAAATCAATCAATTGCATCTTATATCACTCTATGTGTTAGGAGCGACTAACTTATAAAAACTTTTAGCTCCTTTCAATGACTAAAATTCATGCCTAAATCAGTCTAACAACCTATTTTTTATGGTGTTAAGACAAATTAAACTCATTAAATGTATGTTAATCCGATACATTCATAAGGATTTCTAACTTACTTTCATGTTCAATAAATCCTTTTTCAATAACCATTTGTAGCATCAATCTTTACCTTTAAGTTCCTCAAATGACAACCTAATTGAGTTAAATTAGTGACCAATTGAATTAATTATAAACAATTAAACCCTAACAATTGAATAATGCAGCCAAGAAATTTCTTAAAGTAATTGGGTTAATTACAAATCATGATAACAACACAATAACACATAATTAAAATAGAGAAAGAAATATTTTAGTAGAAACTATGATGTTGGAGTAGAAGTATTGTGTGTAGATTCTCCAAAATGGAGTGATTACAAACACATAAAAACCTGGATATAATTATTGCTTGAATAAATGAAGAAGAAGAGGAGCACATGATGCAAGAATAAATGATCAAGACTTAGCATTTATTATTATGGATCCTATTTTCCTTTATCTAGAGAGGATACCATATGAATTTTAAGACAAATGGATGACCATATTGTTAGTTATGGATGAAACTTGCAAAATAAGTTACTAACAATAGAGGCGTGTGCATGGCATGCATGAGAAAATTTTTTTAGACTTAAGTGGTGTGTGTTTAGTCTTTATTTATTGTGTTATTTACTTATTTTTTTGTTAATTAGTTTCATTATGATCGGCTACTGCATAAAGTAGCTTTTTAAGGAGATTCAATCTTATTCTATCTTATAGGGTTTATCTTATACGATGTGCTTGGAGTGGGGAGCAAGACATTGCATAGAGCCGATTAGATCAGATTTTTATTCTTAATTAATTAGCATTATCTTTTAATATTGATGGGGTTCAAATAGACTATAAAATCCTTAGAGTTACACGTTGGTATGCATAGCCAAATTGAATGAAATATAAGGTATTCCTTATTTGCATTATGTGTTAGTTCTTCTCTATTATAATTAATTTTGTGTGAGTGATTATTATTGAAACCCTTAATCTCTTTGCATTTGTAAATTATAGGTTAAATACTATCCCCAAACCCATCCATAACCCACATAAATCATCAACCCTAATCGTCACTTTTATCATACATTCATTATCTTCAACTTCATCTTCAACCTATTCTTCTTACTTAATTATAATTATTTTATTTCCAAACCTTTGATAATAAATCTATTATTATCACACATTCATCATATCTAAATAATATTTGAAGCCTCTTCATCAAATAATCATCATCCCAAAAGTCCATCATCATCATCTTCATCCCACATTCAAAACCCTAATCTAAAAGCCTAATTGTAAACCCTAACTATAACCCTAACCCCAACCTCCAAACCATATCACCCAAAACCCTAACCATTTGACCATTATCATTTCTTAATCTATCATCATCAAATCATTATCATCAAATCCAAACCCTAACTGACCTATATCACCACCCAAATCATAAGTCTCTAATCTTATACACATCGGCACAATGGTTAGGGAAAAAAATTGAGAGATAACTCCTTAAAGAATGCCCCGAGGTTCCCTAAAAAGATAAAATAATTCTTGTTTTATAATCATTAAAGTATACTTAAAATAATGTGGAAAACTAAAATTTGACATCTGATGCAACTGTGTAGTTCAACATGGTTAGGCTGTGTTGGAGAGAAAAATATAATATCATGCTAATGTTGAACATTGCTTTGCATCATAACATGGCTTAGCTGTATTCAACTTTGTTTCTCCATTTTATTATTGTTCAAAAAAACTTTGGTATTTTGGTATTAACTTTTTTTTTATTATCTTGAAATGTATAGGCTCAGCTTTTATTGGAAAGATAATGAATGGATATACAACATTCATCTTTTAATATCTTCCAAATTCTAAGTGAATAATGATTGAAATTTTGATTCCTCACACCTTTGCATCCATTTTATTTTTGAATCATACATTCTTAGTTCTTTTGATACTTCAAACCCTTATTTAACTTCCAATAATAATTGAATCTCTTGAGGTTGTTTGGTTTTACTTAAGAAAAGTAGTTTTTTAGATAATTAATTATAAAAAGTAATTATAAATTTTTATAAGTGTTTGGTTTTCCTTTTTAAAAGTAATTATAAAAAAGTGATTTGTAAAAATTACTTTATAAAAGTAATAATCTATAAGTTATTTTTACCTACTTTTCTAAACCACTTCTTCCCCCCATGCGGCACGGTATTTGCTTTAAAAAAAAAGTCGTTCATGACATTAGACGACTTTCCCGTCCCTATCCCTGTTTGGCTTATGTTGGCTCGTTTTCTTCCATTTTTTCTCTCCATTTCTGTTTGTATGCTCTGCGCGACTTTCCCGACATCGCTGCTCGAGTTCTTCATCTCTGCTGCTCCCCCTTCTCCATTTTTGCTGCTCGCGTTTGCCATCACCATTTTTGCTACTTCCATCTAACGCCGCTCTTCAATCGATCTTCAGAAGATACAGATCTGTAATTATTGGGCTTCGATTTCCCGTCCTCTTGAAATTCCAGGTTTGTTGTTCTCGTCTTCTCCGTCTCCTGCTCATTGTCTTCGATTTTTTTGGTTCTGTTTTTTTTCTTTGATTTTGTTGATGCTGAACAAAATGTGCATTTTTTATTTGATTTTGTCTATTTCAGTGGGTAAATGCTATGCTATGATTTGATGGATTTTTGAAAACTAGATAGGCGTAATTCAACTGAAGTAGGTTGGGATCTGGGAATTTAGTTGGTTGGTTGTGGTTGTTGGGGCTTTCTTTACGCACATTGATTGCGTCTGAGTTAGGTGTAAATAAAATTGGTAGTTGTGATTTTGCTGTTGAGTTGGTGTGTGCCTGTATTTAGTTTGGATTGCATTCTTTCAATGCCGCCCCTTAAATTTGGAAGGCAACTTTGATTTGAGTCACTATTTTCTTTGGACTTGCTGAAAGTGCTAATAAAGGTCGAATTCCGTTTTTCCGTCTTTAGTTTTGTGGTCTGAAGTATAATCTGGATTCTGTTATTAGTTTTGATTTGTTGCGATAATGAAAATGACTCGGTGATTTGTTGCTACCATGAAATGTTCTGCTGCAATAGTTGTGATAGTCGTACTTCTGGGAATCCCAGTGATCTTAAGGTTGCCAGTCGGGTCAGGATTCTAAGCAAGTTTGATCTTTCTTCAGGAACCAAGGGTATTGATATTTGATACTTTTCCATAAGGAAAGATGGAAAAATAGGGATGAAAGAGACAGAAAGTGGATTTGTTTATATCCTCCTGTGTTTTGTTCTTGTATTTTAATGACGTATTCAATTTTTACATATGCATTCAGTGAGCTATTCTGAAATAATTTTGATCTGTAAATTATAGCCTCCTGCTCTATGAGTCTCATTAAGTGATGGCATGATAGGATCTGTGCATCTCATATTGAGAGTTGGATTTCATCTGCTCATCTTCTGAGTAAGAATTCAGCATCTACCAAGTACTAATTAACTAAAGTAGCCTTCAAGAAATGAAGATGTTCTTAGTTCTGGTTATAGTGAATTCTGTATTATGAACTATTTGGAATTTCTGAATACATCAATCAAATTATTTTACCTAAGTATATTGTTCTGATAATTTTGAACCTTATCCCTACACATGGAACAATTTGTAGAAATAGAAGTTGAATCTTATAGCAATGTGGTTATAAAGTTAAGTCCTGAATCTTTTGAAACATCTAATTTTTCATTGGATCGGCTTATTGTGTTTTATTCTTATGAGTTATGAGCTAAAGTCAGCCAAATATACCTTTTTGGCATTCATTTCAAACTAAGTTGAATTTATTGTTCATAATGCATGCATTAGGAAATAGCCCAAGTTCTAATAACTTGGAAGCATCTTAACCTTCATAATCACAACAACAGAAATATGAAATTACCTTTTCGATCACAACCCATTCTCCACCTTTCCATGATTGTCGAATCCTGATGCTAGACTTGTGAACCTTGTACTCAACAAAGGATCCGAGAAGCTTGATATAATAGTCATCTGAACTCAAAACCTTCTCAATCACATAAACCTTCCAATAAATAGATCTATCATACCTGACAGTGTAATCATCTCCATGGCTGATCAATATTTTCCTAGTCTGCCACATGGTATAGGGCATATTCTTCTTACTTATTACTTCAACTCTATCTTCAATCTTGAATCTCATTGTGTTCAATTGCAATGACAATCAGTCCATTCGTCCTTCCTTCCTGTAAGTGCTATATTGACAAATCTGTATGAAAATGAGGAGGACTGAGAAAGGAAGCGAGTGCAAATACTGAAAAATGCTCCTTTATTGGTATAAAGGTGTGGAGTAGGTTTTGTCAAAAAAGGGGGGTTGGGTATGGATGGTATATTATTAGGCTTACCTAATGTGGAAGGGGGCTTTATTTTTCAACATCTTTATCGACCCATACGAGTAATTGGATCTTGATTTCAATGGCAGTAATCGTGTTTGAATCGTCATCTTTATGTGTTGAGTTCATTGGTACACGTGGTATAACAACCCCAAAAGGAAAGAGAAATGCTAGATATCTAACATACCAAAAGGAAAAAAGAAATAAAGCAAGAAAAGAATAAGAGAGAGGCAGTTTGAGAGAACTTTTAAGGCCATTCTACGGTAGGTGGATTCTATGTATCCAAATTGATTGACCATCTTATTGCCCCCAAAAGCCAACTCATCTTTTGTCTGGACATGTAGGAGACAAACCAAGCGAAGCACAAGTAGAACAGCTAGTTGAAGATGCAGAGAAATACACGCTTGCTAACCATCTCTTCTGGGGCTTATGGGGCATCATCTCGGTATGTATCCTATCCTTGTACAAGTAATATCTTTTCCGTCCATTTCAATCATAAGAGGTTACTAATCTCCCTTTCTGTTCTCCGATGCCTGACAGGCATATGTAAACAATATATACTTTGATTACAAAGAGTACGCAAGGCAGAGGCTCCAACAATACTGGCTGAGAAAGCCTGCCCTTCTTCTCCCTCCTGCATTCGTAGAAGATCCAACTCCCAACGCCTGAAAAAAACTGGTTCTTGAATGACGCACATGTGCCTTATTGACGAACGAGACTGCTGCAGGCGGACGCTAGTGTTGTCGCTTCGATTTGTATTGGTGGTATAGTGTGGATAGGTGTGAAGTTGTAAAATGATAAGATTGCCACGGAGGTGCTATGTGATGGTGTACGAGCCCCTGCTATGAAGGTGTATGATCATGCAACATTTTTAGAATACTGCACCTTTGATACATAATAAGGTGCAGCTTTAAGAATGTAACGTGTTCATTTAGTTAATTCCCATCTATATATTTTATTTAATCCAGTTATCTTTAGCCCACCTTGAGCCTTTTTTCTTCTTCTTCTTTAGCCTTTATCAGGAATTGATGTAAAGCAAGCAATAAAACCGTAGCTACAATCGCGATTGCGGTTGCAGTCGCAGCGTGCGGTATTAATATATCGCGAATGATATTTTATATGTTACAGTTGTTGCAGTATAATTTTTAATTTTTTTTACAACAAATAATAACAAATATCGATAAATATCGGCAAAATATTGGCCAATATTCGAAAATTTTCCAATATGACAGCGATAAATATACAATGCACGTCATTGAACTATTTGATTTTATGATGCTTATTATAAATTTAAGAATGTTTATTGCATAATATAAACTTTGATTTACAATTAATATTTGAGTTTTAGATGTTTGTGAATTTTATAAAGTTTGTTTAATGGTTGTTCATAATTTTTTTTAATATGTTTATAATTTTTAGTACTTTATAATATCTTTATATTTTTTTATACTTGTTAATGTTTAATATGCTTTTTAATATTTAATATTACATAATTTATATAGTAATTATTACTAAAAGATATATATAGGATGACAAAAATTAAATATGGAAAAGAAAAAGTAATTTTGTAGGAAAATGAAAACCAAACACTAATAAGATACAATAAGTAGTTTTTTAGCATTAATCACTTATGTAATAAAAGTTAAAACAAACATATATTTTACTTATAAAAGTACTTTTTTAAAAGTAGATTTATAAAAGTAGTTTTTATCTAAAAGTAGTTATTAATAATAAGTAATACCAAACGGCACCTTAATGTTGGGACAATACCTATATATAAAAGCATATAACACAAAATTATCTTTGACCTAAGCATGAAATATGTATCAAACATCTATAAGTCATGCTTGAAAAATAGAAAAATAATGAAAAGTTTTTTATCAACCACCCCATACTTGAAAGTTTGCTTGTCCTCAAGCAAATAGGCTAAAAAACACATATAAGGGTATAACACTCGGACAAAAAAGTAACAATGATGTAAATGTTGAATAAGTGCAAGAACATCTATTGACCCAAGTTCACATGTAGTAGCCCTTCACATAACTTGAAGTCAAAGCAGAAATCTCATCTCATGTCACACATTGAAAATAATACATCTATAAGTTTTAACATGCGTTATTACAAATTTCTTGACTCATTAACATTGGAATGATGATACGATAAAATTTTCTTTTAGCTAATTCCTTATAACTCCCTTTGTGACAGGCACATATTTTATTACTCATGAGTCATGATTTTCTTAATTAAGGTCTTAAAGGAGAAATTGATTTTATTATATTTTTTATACTTTTTCCATTCAAGGGTCTTATCATTTGTATCACCTACCAACATGATAACCGTACGTCTGAGGGTGAGGTGTTAGGTACTCGGTGGGACATATTTTAGGACTTGCTTTTATTTTTTCTCTTTCTTTTTTCTCTAAAAAAGTTAAGTATTTCTCTAGTAACACAAAACAATCCAAGTCCCCATAAGGGCCTAGGTACTTGTTAGATGAATTAACTATCCCTACATCTAGAGTTAATTGTAGGTGAATTGGAACTCGGACCGATAACACATGAGCTATCTTCATTTCCACCTTAACATCAATATGCAAATCAACCATAAGAACTCTCATCACATGTTAAGAAAATCATAATCCAACATATAAAGAAAAATTGAGGGAAAAGCTTGGGTTGCCTCCTAAAAGCGCCAGTTTAAGGTCATGAGCTCAACCTCCTACAATTAACCAATATCTATTTGGGGATGGACATTTGTCCAAAAAATTATGTGCTTACACTGCCTTCGCTATATTTTATCTTCACAATACTTACTTTTAGGTGCATCTCCATTAGTGTTAGATGGCTTATCCTCCATATACAATCCCCAAGTGAGTTAGCCAAGTGATTTTCATGTGACCACTAGAATCAACCCTATAAAGATCATCACTTAAGATAGTTTTTTTTAATTAGATAAATCAAACTCAACATTTTCATCTCCAAAATTTAAAGAGATCCTCACCTTCTCAACATTAATAATTGCATCAACAATTTCCAATAAATGTTCCCTAATAATGATTGGGATTTTGGCATTTTCATCCATCTCGAATATGAAAAAATCAATAGGAATGTAAAACTTACCGAATTTTAGTGGTACGTCTTTCAATATGCCTGTTGAATACTTCATTGATTGATCTTTTAATAGAAGAGAAATGGTAGTAGGCCTCAAAAATCCCATCTCATGCTTCTTAAAAACATATAAAGGCATTAAATTAACACGTACTAAGATCACATAGAGCACGATCAATAATCACCTTTCCAATTATATAAGGTATATAAAATGAGCCATGATCCTTAAGTGGTGAAGTTAGTATATATTAAATGATAGCACTACACTTCTTTGCTAAATTTATTATTTCATATTGATATAACTTTCTCTTGTTGGATATATCCTCCTTTGGGAACTTAGCATAAGATTGCATATGAGAGATAGCTTACATAATTGGGATGTTAATATGTAATTTCTTCAAAATGTAAAAAATACTCCCAAACTGTTTTTCTGTTTTATCTTTAGATAACCTTTGGCAAAAGGTTAGTGGAGGCTTGTATGGTTTAGAGGTAATATATTTCTTAACCCTATTATCTTTCTCTTTAACATGCTCCTTCTTACTTGCCACAATCTCATCCTTCACACCCCCATTATTATCTATCACCATCGGTCCCTCTAACTTTTCCCACTCCTAAGTGTAATGGCATTGATGGATCCTTTTGGATTAGTATTGGGTTATCTTGGAAGCATCCTTAAAGGTCAAGAAGAAGAGCTAGCTTGTTAGGCCACTTGTGTAAAAACTTAAAATTTTCTGCTAATTTTTTTAGCGGAAGTATTATAACAATATATATGGGTTTACCATTGTACTCAACATAAGTCTGACTTACCGTATCATCCTTACATCGAATACAACACAAAATTGTTTTTTAAACATGGTAAATTAAGAATGAGATAGGTTTCATAAATTTAAACAAGTGTTTCAAGGATTGAACTAAGTACAATATTCAAAATACATAAAAGGGATATACTAAACTAAGAGTCCTAAAAGCTATCCGGGTTAAAGCTAGGATCTGAATAACATGAGTCTATGTTCCCAAACCTTAAAAATGATAAGATCACTCTTCCTCAAGTAAGTCATCATAAACAAAAAAAGTCATCCCAAAGGGTCCTTATTAACACGCACAAAAACATCTAGGACATTTGTTTATAGGAATGAATAGTACTTATGAGAAGGATGATCAGTAAGGTAACCATACAATTATAGAGAGGGTAAAAAATACATAATATCACATAAAAGACTCATTTTTTAAAAATCTTAGACATGATACAATGTAAGAGAATAACCGAGTCTAGATTTCTATCATTAGATAATATTAACATCCCTTTTATTATTTATGTTGAGTTTAGGACTCCACTATTATTAATTTGGTTGGATATACTAAAACACCTCCTAGGGTAAGAAGTGTCTGGCCACTATTATTTATCCGGTGGAATGGACTCAACACCTCCTAGAGCAACATGCTCTGGACTATTTGTAGCACTCTACAATTTTTTGACCTTAATCTTAAACATTTAGACTTTTATTTGAAACTTAACTCTTAAATATTAACTTAATTATTTTTTTAATTATCCTACTTATTTTATCTTTTTTCTTTTATTTAAATCCACCTTAAACTGATAATTTTACTTGGTTTATTTTCTAATTGGATACCCTAAATTTAACCTAATTATAATTTTCTTTTTCCTCTTTCTTTTCTTTTTTTCCTCATTATGCTCAGCCTAACCCACTTCTTTTTTTTCTTATTTTCTCTCCCCTGGCCTAACTAGCCCAGCCCAACATATCCCCCTTTTTTTTTCTTTTGCTTTCCCCGTTTAAACCCTAGGCTAGCCCATTTTTTCCTTCCCCTTCTCCCTTGACCAGACCCAAACATGGTCCCCCTCTACAAGTCCCTATGCCTAACACACCTCCAAATGAACCCAGATTCTCAATCTGTGCTCATGCACACCAACCTCTTTCCCCATTAGGCCAGACCAACCCTATACTCTCCATTACACATGTTCCTCTTACCTTTCCCTCCCCCTTTGCTATGCACCATCTTTCCCCTGCACCCCTAGTCTACTACCCCTACTTCTGCATGCCAACCATCAACCCCAACGCATCCCCAAACATGCCCCAGTAGGCCTCTACAATGCCCATGCACACCTATTTCTCCTTTCCTCTTCAAGCATGAAAAAATCCTTAATTTCCCCTTTGTTGCTTTCCCTTTCCCTTTCCCTTTCCCCTTCTGCACCACCTCTGTCACCAACCCTATACCTTTGTTAGGTTACATTTCCCCTTACCTTCCATTACCTTCCTCCACAAACCCAACCCTACTATCCCAACCATCATCCCAAACTCCCCCAACCATCACCTTTGCACACACACACACACACACACACTCCCTTATTTTGTTTAGAAAACTAAGCACTGCTATCTCTTTCTTCTCCTCTCTAATCCTTCCCATTCTCCCTTCTTCCTTTCCATTTTTCCATCTAGTTTCCACCTCCAATGAAGCCATCGACCACCATCACATCCTTGAGCCTTGCTTACCTTTATTCTTCCTTCTCTTTCCTTCCTTTTTCTCTTTTCCTTCCTCTTCTCTCTCTACCTAGCTGTGCCTCATAACCAACTTCTTCTGCCTATGTTTTTATTATTCATTCACCATCCACCACCTTGTTTACACCTTCTCTTCTTTTGGATCAAAGCCAACCCTGAGTCTCACCTTCTTTCTTCTCTTCTCCTTTCACCTTCTCCTTTCCCTGGTTTTTTTAGTCTTGTAGCCTCTTCTCCCCAGCCATGTTCCTCCTCACCGCAACCCCTTACAACCACCAAAACTCATCACTACAACCCTTCTCCCTACAACGACACCCAAAATCATTACCTTCCTTGCTGCAATTGAGCCCTCATCCCATACACAACTCTTCCCTATAACTAAAGCCAACCAACCCTTCATCTCCCTTGCAATTGAAGCCGACCACTCTCACGCTAGACGCCCTTACCACCACTGCCAGCCTTGTCGCCGCCATTACCACTACCATGCCACCCACCAACCATCGCCTCCATCCAACCAACCAATTCCCCCCAAAGCTCCCTACCTTTGACTACTCAAGCTGCATAAGCCACATGAGTGTTTGCCTCTTAAAATTTACCCATTTTCACTTAAGGGCATTTTGTTAATTCCCACTTTAATAAATAGTTTAATAAAAATTATTATTTTATTGGTTAAATATTAATTTGGTTAATGCAGTATTATTTTTAGGTACAAAAGTTTGATTAATGGAGCCTACTAATTTTAGTAGGTTACCGATAAATTTATGTTTTTGCTGGAAATTAGATAATTCTTATACTTTACTAACATATTCAGATATCGTATAATATCATATTAGGGTTTTGATGTATAATTTATATTAAGCATGTTTGTTACCTTATGATTGTTTACCTAATAATAATAGTACAAAATTTGGTAAAATAAAGCATGCTAATTTGTGAAAATTATTATATGTAAGAAATGTATCTTAAAATGGTTTAAATGCTTGCAATAAAGCATTCATGTCCTATATACTCAATATGATAAGTTGAGCATGCCTAGGACTATTTTTAACATAAAAATTATTATTGTGTGCTCCAGGGATAATTTATTCATTAAGTTTATTGTAATATTTAACCAGATAAGAATGCCTAATATGTTTCAATTATTGTTAAGTATGGAGATGTATGATTTGATGTTTTAAAAATGCATGCTTTAGCATTATTATTATTATTATTATTATTATTATTATTATTATTATTATTATTATTATTATTATTATTATAATATGCGCCTAAGGATATTTTGGTCATCCTAGTGTAGCATGATAATTATTCTTATAAGCATACCTAATATGTATTACTTATTGTTGAGCATAGAAAAATATGGTTTGATGTTCTAGAAATGGTTATATAATTTAATTATTATATTTTAGTATTTTCATGAGAAGTTAATAAATAAAATTGAATTAGCATTTAAGATGGATGATAATGTGGATATTTTAACTTCAGGGGTATTTTGGTCATTTTCGGTGTAAAGTGCCTAAGTTTGAATAATTGAGCTTAGGACGGCCTTAGTAATTTTGTAATGTTAACCTTGGTATTGACCTTGATTTTGATTGTCCCGGATGTTTGAAAATGAGTAAAAATGGTTAAGTATGAAATTGGATCTGTGTGATTATTGTATAATGGTTAAGTATGAAATTGGATCTGTGTAATTATTGTATGGTCTTGTGGTTACCTTAATAAAATATTAATACTTAAAGTGAAAGGTGTCAAGATCGGAAATGGTGGTTCTTTTGGGGTAGCTACCCTAAAGACTTAATTGAGCCCATGGTTGATTATGAATTATTGCTTGTGTGTCTTAGTGCCCTAGTGAGGCCCTATATCTTACTCTATTTAGCTCTATGGATTTATAGAGGATATGCATACTTATGGATTAGGTGCCTTTGTCAGTAGAGTATTGTGCTACCTTCATATGCCATTACGACCAGGGTACCTTAATGTCATTGGGTTGATATTTGGTAGAACACTATGTTGCTTTGGTTCGCCTGTATGAGCGGAATATCTTAGTGTCTCTGGGTCAATATGATATTATTAGATTATTAGATTGGTCAATAACATATTTTTTGCCTACCTATGGTTCAATAATAGCTTTTGTGCCTACCTTTGGTTTGGTAGTAGTCTTTATGCCTACCTATAGTTTGGTAGGAGTCTTTGTGTCTATTTGTGAGTCAGTATTAGCCTTTTTGCCTACCTGTGGTTCGGTAGTAGCCTCTGTGCCTACTTATGGCTCGTTAATAACTTCCGTACCTACTTGTAGTCCAGTAGTAGCATTCATGCCTATCTGTGTTTGGCATTGTGCCTTTGAGTCCTAGCTGGTATATTATGGATATTATTAGTGTTGATTTTGAGATAAGAGATATATGGTAAAGTTATGCTTATTATGTTGAGCTTGATCCTTATGATTATTTTAGAAAGCATCTCTTGGATGCTTGGTTAGTAAATTTTATTATGTTCTAAATGAAAGAGTATTGGAAGTATGTGGATTTATTGTTATTGTTTATCTAATATAATTACTGTATTTTGATCATTGCAAATATATTTTAATATTTTATTCTAAATATTGTTGTGATGCCTTTTATGTATTCCACACGAGCTTTTTATATTAGTTTTGTATAATGGGTTACTAAATATCGTCGTGCTGAAGGGTTTTTTTTATGGTCCCCTACTTATTCAATGGACATTGGTCTTTGCAAGTTAGCTTGTGAGATTATTTGAAGGCCAGTACTTGGGTTAATAATTAGGGTTATTCGGTGTTTTACCCGTTATCTTTTGATCTAAATGATTTTGTACTCTTATACTCTTATGTTTTTCTTTTCACTACATTTTGTAACCACTGACAGTTGATTTTATTTGGAATGATGTTATTTTACTTTAATTCTCTTTACTCTGCTTTTTATAATTGTGTTATTAAATTAAGTGGAGTAATATTTTTAGTCTTAACACTTGGTATAAAAATGGTAGAGGAAACAAGATCTATACCAAGGAGGCGGTAACATCCTACATTTTACAATTTTAGCCTTTTTAATTAATTATTTAAATAAATATTTTTTAGTTCTAAATTTTAAGGGTGTTACACCACTATTCTTAGACTAGTGGAACGGTTTAAAGCACCTCCCAAGAAAAAAACGTGTCTGGTCACTATTATTAAGATGGTGAAACAAACTCGACATCTTGGTCTTGACTCATTTGATATTTCACTTTAAGTGATTAGGGTCTTATTCGCTATTATTTATTTTAAGGTAATAATATAGACACACATAAATATATGCAAGTTATATAATTCAACTTAGCATAATTATCTAAAACACATGAGATACAACCATATGAACATTGGAGCGTTCCTTAAAGGAAAATGCCATATCTCCTCAAGGAAATTCTCATTTGACGTTATAAGCCTAATTCATTTCATAATGCTCATTATCCATTTATTTTAGCACACCTTCCTAAAGTATTATTATTATTAGCGTATCTAAAAATAAAGTTCTAACTCCAATGTCTTATATATGCGATAACAACCATATATCTAAAGTAACTATTTATAATCCCTACAAAATACTAATTTCATAAGTTAGGCATAAATTTTTCCATAAGACTCATATAATCATAAAATTTAATATACATTTCTAACATTCCAATATTAATAACATATCTAAAACTCAAGTTTTAAAACTCCAAAATCTTACATATACAATAATGACCTACCTCTACAATTATTATTTCTAATTTAAGTCATCTTATCATTTAATTAGACTTAGATCATTCATAATTAATCCAAACATTCTATATGATATACTTATCATATTTTAAACTGTTTAATATATTAAAATACCAAATATTCCATATTTAACCCATATGAATCAAAAAACCCTTAAGGATGCCAAAACATCCATATTTTCATAACAATCCTATAAGTCACAACATGATTAGTTTTCAACCTCCAACATATAATAACCTCATCAATAAATATAATCAATACACACACACACACACACACCATATTGAATTTTAGATAGTGGTCCAAGCCAACTTACCCAACTTACATAACAAGCTTAGCTAATCGATATACACATTTACATGCTTGCACACATCTCTCACTTTTCAATCATGTCACATAAATTATCATATAAAAATAATTACTAACATGAATTTTTTAACAAAATCATAAGAACATAATAATACACACAACTTATACATAAAATTTAAAAATCCCTAACTACGACATGTATCCTTACCAAAAGACACTAGTCTCTAAGCATGTATAAGCCTAACCCACCTCCTTTGAGATCAGCAGAAAATATCATAATAAAAAAGAATAATATACAACTAGAACTTAAAATATAACCAAAGAATATATAACGAAATGAGGGAAAAAATGGATGTATCCAAAACAAGTGGAGAATCTTGGGTTGCGTGGGAGTGTGTGTGGTAGAAGTCACGACACAGGAGGCGGTGCACGATGGTGCTAAGGTAGTGCATGGCACATGCTAAATTGGTTTTCACAAATTTCCCAAGGAGAAGTTTGAAGGGGCAAGACCATGCACAAAGGGTGTGCAGAGTTGAGGAAGGAAGGCATACACGATCTTTTGTAAGGTCATGCATGTGTTGCAAAAGGGTGGGCATGGTTGTGTGAGAAAGTTAATGGGTTTTGTGTGAGACAAAAATTAAATAGGATATTTTGGGGAGGGGAAGAAGAGTATGGTTTGAGATGATGATGGTTGGGCGATGACGAATAAAGCAGGGAGAAGAAGGAGGAAAGGAGTTAGGTGTATCAATAGATGAGATAATGAGAAAGATTTAGAGGGGATATATATACATGGTTATGCGCATGGTGATGAACAACAAAAATGAGGTAAGGCAGGGGATGTGGGCACAGAGTAGAGGATTAGGGAATTTTAGGGCAAAAATTTTCAACACCCTATATCGGAAATTTAGGGAGGTGATGGTGGTCGCAATGAGTTTAGGATAAGTAGGTTGTACGGGTAAAAGCTTGACTGAAGGAAAATGGTCAGGTAAGAGGAAAATGCATAGGAAGAAGAAGGTCAGGTAGGAGTAGAAGAAATGAAAAAAAGGAGAAAGGAAAAGGAGAAAAGGAAAAAAGGAAAAAAAATTTAGTGTTAGGATTTAAATTAGGTTAAAAAATTTAAATTAGGAAATAAAGGTAAAATTAATTTATCAACCATTTGGGCCTTGAGGTAAGTTAAAATATTCATGATTTGAAATAAAGATTAGGATTAGGTTTAGATTTAGGATTAAGGAATTAGGATAAGGTAAAATATCAATTTTTTGAGATTAGGATGATGTTAAAATATTAATTACTCAGGGTTAGGTTTTATTTTGGGGTACTAAATCTTGAGTGATTTGCATCTTAAGAATCTTGTTATGAGTGGAAAAAGAATCAACCTTGGATGCTAAATTTTTTATTACATCATTTATAATCCTATTTTGATTTTGGAACTTCTTATTATGTTTCGTGTGTGCCACCATAAATTTTTCCATCAAATTCTCAAGGTTGGACATTTGTGGAATTGAATAAAGAGATCTAGATGCTTGAAAACTAGGTGGTCCAAACTTTGTTTGGGACATAAGATTCTAGGGTGGATTTTTATAGGAAAATTTTGGATGATTTCTTCACTTCAGATTATAAGTATAAAAAAAATATTCCTTTTTTGTCTGAAATTATTAACATAGTTAATATGTTAATTCAAAGGCGTATTAGGGGGTGGGGTATTCCTTAATTGTTCGATTATACCTTAATGAGAAGGAAAAACCCTTCAATTGTGTCATTCACTACCCCATTCATATTTAAAGTATCAAAAATACTCTAAGAAGAGATGTGCAAGTTAGGGTCTTCTGTAGGAGCATCACCAAACTAGTTCTATTATACCATGGAAAGGAGTGAAGGCTTCAACTTGAAATTTTTGGTGAAAATTGTAGACTTATATATATATAGTGATGCTTGATTGTGTGTCATTGGTGTTTGGTGATGCAAACTATTTTAAAGATCGGCGTTGGTTTCCTTAAATAACTTGAAGCCCTTAATTCTCCATGGTGGTATCCTTATTCCTATTTAGGTTGTCCTTCGTCTCTTATATCTAATTCTTGATAGCTCATAAGATCCTTTCGATCTCAAGTTCACACTCGATCAATTGCTCATGTTTAAGAGGTTTTGGCATACAAGAGTGGCTACACTTGATAATAATGCACAAATAAAAATAACAAAAAGGGAAAAGGGAAAACAAATGTATAGTTTAGTTAAATAATGAAATATTCAATATTAATAATGTTGAAATATCTGAAAATGGTACCAAAAACTAGTTTACTCAAATCTGTAAGCACACAAAATTTTTTGTTTTAATATAAGGCTGTATTCATAAGGAATTTGTTATTAACTACTAATTTCCATTATTTTTAACTATCTAAAAAACTTTATTATGAGGATAGTGCACAAGTAAGGGAAAATGATAAATGCTCTAGAAGTTACTAATAAAAAATTCAATCTATTAATAACAAGCCTAGGATCAAATCTAAGTTATAATCTTAGTATGAATTAAGAAATCAATCAATTACATCTTATATTACTCTATGTGTTATGAACAACTAACCTATGATAATTATTATATTTTTTTCATGACTCTAAATGTTACCTAACACAGTCTAACAATCGTTTTCATGGTACCAAACCAAATTAAACTTATTAAGTTTACATTAATCCAATACGTTCTTGAGGATTGCTAACCTACTTTCTTAATCAATCAATCCTCATTTAATTACTATTTTTGGCATCAATCTTTACCTTTTAGATCCTTGATTGACAATCTAAGTGAGACAAATCAGTGGTTAATTGAATAACACAACAAGTGATTTCTTAAGTGATTAGATTAATTCATCAAGGCAACATAAAAAAGAAACTTAATTTGATCCTAGAATGAACAATTACTCAAACATGATAGAATTGGAAATCATGATAACATAATAAGAACACATAATTAAAAAAAGAAATAAATATATTATAATAAATTGTGAAGCTAAAGTACAAGCATTGTGCAAAAATTCTCTAAAAGGGAATGATTATAAACATATAAAAACATAGATTTAATTTTTGCTTTAATAGATGAATAAGAAGAAGAAGAGAATATGTGTGTGTGTGTGTGTGTGTGTGAGTGAGAGTGAGAGAGAGAGAGAGAGAGAGAGAGAGAGATAAATTGAGAGAGAACTCCTTCAAGAATGCAATGAGATGTCCTAAAATGTTCTAAAAATAATTCTCGTTCAACAATCATCAAGGCCCACTTAAAATCATCCAGAAAACTAAAATCCGACATCAGACATGCCCGTGTAGTTCAACACAACTAGGATGTGTTGAGAGAAAAATATATTATCATGCTGATGCCAAAAATGATTGTGTAGTACAACACATCCTGGCCATATTCAACTTTGTTTTTCCATTTTTTTTGTTATTCAAAAAACTCTATAATTTTAGTTGTAATTTTTTTGTAAGATCATTAAATGATGTGATTCAACTTCACTAGAAAGATAATGAAGAGATATAGAACTTTCATCTTTTAAGATTTTATAAATTTTGAGTGTATTATGGTCTAAATTTTGATTCTTCATGCTTGTACATATATTTCCTTTTCAAATCATGCATTCTTAATCTTGTAGTTGCTTTAAACCCTTGTTTAACTTTCAATAATCATTGAATAGCTCAATTTTGGTCCATTACATACATATAAGAGCATAGAACACAACAATATCTTCGATCTAAACATGAAACATGCATTGAACATCCATAAATTATGCTTGAAATATGTAAATATAATGCATTTTTTGTGTGTTTATCAAGTATCATTATCTAGAAAAGATCCCTTGTTTTGTAATATCTAAAATATTATGATAGTCTTATCTACAAAATGAATTATAACCCTTATATTAAAGAGTGTTGGCATAATATCTTATTATAAATGATTTTGGTTCTTCTATTTGTAAATAAGGTTTGTTTAAAGTTTAATACAAGTTTAAACCTATTATACATACTTTTCATACCTATTTTTAAAATCTCATTAGTATATAAACCTCCGGTAATCTAACCTAGTTTCTTAGTAGTGGATTCTAGTTCTAATACTTATGGTTTCCTTTTTGTCATCTTATAGTTGATCTGCAATTCATTAATCATACATTTAATCTCCTGTGCTCATATATTTTTACTAATATTATGTGTTTCATTTTACTATTGTGTGTTATACTTTTATATGAACACTTTTTTAGCTATCTAGTTGATAAGGATATTGTTATTCTCTATCTATTGAATACATTGTAGTTAACCTTTGCATTTTATTTGATAAGTTAAACTGATTATTAGAGAGTACAAAATCTAATGAGAAAAATATCATATTTAGCCTTAATTCAATACGTATGGCTAGATATCTAAGTTTAAAGTTGAATGATATTACACGTTCTAGAGAAATGTTTCACTAAAATAAATTGTAATACCTCATATATAAAAATTATTTTTATATAATTTTTAAAGTAAAATATATTTGAAAAAGAAATATGAAAATAAGTTGCAAATGAATGAACCAATTGATTGATAAGGCAAAACTCGTTGATCGGTAAACTACGGTTTATTTTGATAGTTTTGATGAACCAGTCAGCTAACATGTTAAAACTAGTCGACTAGTTTTCTTGGAACTCGAGATATTTGTTTTAGTTTTGACCTTGAATCTCTTCCAATCTCTACCTAACATTGTGAATATATTATATATTAATCAAAAATGATTTTTAGAGGGGTTTAAGCCATCACTACTACTCATTTTTAGATTTAGATAAAATCTAGCATGATTCCCTCCCAAAATTCCCCCTTTTTTTATTTCCCCACATTTCCCCTTTATTTCATGTACATTGTATTATTTCCCTTTTGTATAATACCCCAAAATTTATCTAAATCTCATCCCAAGTAATTAATATTGTAACCTAATTCTAATATTGACAAACTTAATATTTCTACCTTACCCTAACTCATTAATCATAATTCTTAACTTAACTCTAATCTCTATTTTAGGTTATTAATACTTTAACCTAAAACTAACTCCAGATAGTTGTTAATTAAATTATCCTAATACCCTAACTTAAATTATTTTAACCTAAATCTAATTCAAAACCCACACTTATTTTCTTCCCTCCTTTTTCCTTTTCCTTTTTCCCATCTCCTTTTCTTTCCTTTTTCTTTTCTTTTATCGGTAGAACTTTCTTTTCTTTCTTTATTGCCTCTCCATCCTTTTGCGTGAAACCTTCCTTGTCCATGCCCTCTTCCATCACCTCTACCATGCTATCACCTACAAACTACACCCATTAACTCCCACTCATTACATGATGTGTTTTGTTGACAAACCCATTCCTTGATTGTGTGTGCACCATCCCCTACCTTATTCCTTTCCCATCTCTCCCCATGCACACCAATTTGTGCATATATTACCCTTCCCGATCTCTCTCTACTTCTTTTATAGCCTCAAACTACTTCCTCCCCTATTTTTCTTTCAAAATTAGCATCACCAACTAGAAGCCATTCTTCCTCCTCCTCATCTCCAAATACACCACAAAACCCTCCACCGATAGCCTTTGCCATGCCTCCCCCATTAGCACTAACCACTTCCACCGAAACCACTGGCCAAACTTACCAAAAACCTCCCCTTACACCAACCAAACTCACCAAACACACCCCTTAAGATTCAATAAGATCCACCAAAACCCCCTATTTCCCTTCCTCCCTTGATCACAAGTGATCCACACTGATATCACACCCTAATTACTACCAAAACTTCCATTCCCTACCCCTACCATTGGCCAAAACTGCCACAACAACTCCCCAACCATCAGCAAAAACCATTAACGCACTCCACCTCCATTATACTAAAACCAACGCAACCCACCACCCCATTTGGCCACTTCCATTGAAGCCAACCACTAGCCTTCACTCTCCCCTACCATTTCATATCCCTTATAAATGGCACAAACTATCATTGCTCCTCCCATTTATTTGACATATTCCATCTATCCCCTCCCTTTACTGCATAACTCTTCACCGGAGCCCTTACCTTGGTTTAGTTTATTTTTTCCTCTGTTATTTCACTCTTCCTTACCTTAAATATTACTTAATTATTTCATTAATTTATGATGGTGTTTCATGATCATTTATCAAGTATTTTTTGGAGGTTCTAGAGGAGGCGGGATATAATAAGTTCTTAGAGACCAGTACCTTTTTCTGTAAGAAAACTAGCCATAGTTCGGGTTTTGTGCTAAATTTGTAATATGATTTTTTATATTAATGTGTTTTTGTGTTATGTTGATTAATATTATGATGTGTTAATATGATCTTATATGATAAGACGTGAGTAGGCGTAGAAGCATGCAATATTGTTATAATAAGTTCTATGTTAAAAACTCTAAAAGAATAAGTATAAAATATGGTATTATATTATGGGTTGAATAATTATTATAAGTGGAAAATGAGTATTTAATATTTATGGTGATAATTTGAGGACTTGAAAATAATGATACCAAACATATAATATTTTTATGAAATAAGGACATTTGGTTATCCTAAAGAACATTTTGATCAATATGGGTCTAATATGGGAATTGTGGCATTTTAATGCATTTTATGGGTTAAAATATGCTAATATTATCATTTTAAACATTTGGAGTAAATAAAAATAACATATATTATACAAAATGAGAAAATGACTTAGTTTTGGAATGATAATCTTGAAACGGCGATGCTATTATCACATGTGCAAACAGTTAGAGTTAAACCACTATTTTTGAATATGTTGTTAATAATGGAATTTTAGGAAGGTATATTTAATTTAGTAATCATAGGATTCTTATGGTCATATTTATGATGTACTTGTCAAATTAAGGTTTTGTAAGCCTCACAAATAGTAACTCTTGAGATAGAGTTGTTATTGCATGTGTAAGCAGTATAATTAGGCCTTAATTTTTGGCTTTGTTGATAATAATAATACTTTAGTAATTTATAATAAATTTTGTAGATAAAATAGCAATAGGGAAGAAGTTATGCCTAAAATATGAAATTAGGGTATATTAGGAAGTATATGGATCTAAACCCTTGGGAACGATCTTGACATCTATGTAGTTGTGTTTTGATTGATTCAATGATGCTTTGTAACTGTCAAAACAATTATGAATATGAAATCAATAATTTAAAGCGGAAGATCATGTGAGTTAGACCAAGGTGTTTTATGGGATCGTTTCACCATACGATAATAGTGGTTTAGGTTTGTTTTTTTTCCTAAAAAGTGTATAACTTGAAATAAGTAAATAATTGATAAGACATTAATTATTTAAAGTAAGAGATTATGTGAGTTAGGATGGAGGTGTTGTGTTCGTTCTACCAAATGATAATAATAGCTCAAACATGTTCTTCCTTGAGATGTGTTTCAGACCATTCCACCAATTTAAGAATAGTAGTCAAAATCATTTTTCCTTAGTGTATCTTGGGTCTATTCCACCAGACGATAATAGTGGCTCAGATGTATTCTTTCCTGAGCGGTGTTTCAAACCATTCCACTAGTTTAAGAATAGTAGTTAAAAGCATGTTGCCTTGGTATATGTTGGGTCCATTCCACCGGATGATAATGGTGGATCAAGTGTGTTCTTCCTTGAGATATGCTTCGATCCATTATACCAAATTCAAAATAGTAGGGTCCTTGAACTCAACATTAATAAAAGAATGAAATATGTTATTTATAATAATGAGAAATAAATTATAAATTACCTTGCTTTGTTTTATGTATCACGCATGTATGCTTCTTTTTCTGCTGTGAATTCATGTAATTATTATATTCCGTACATGATTGTATTGTTGCCTTACTCAAGTATTAGTCATCCTTTTTATAGGTGCTACTCATTCTTATGAGTAAATGACCCATATGTCTATGTGTTGATCGACGAGGACCCGATGGATGACTTTGTTGTATATGATGCTTTATGTAGGGTGGAGTGAATTTTTGTATCAAGGTTTTTGGGTGTAGAGTCATGTTATCTAGATGATAGATTTGCCCAGATATATTTTTATATTCTTTGATCTATGGTATCCCTTTGTCTGCATTTTTAGATATTGTACTTAGAGTTAATCTCCAACTTGTATTCATGTTTATGAAGTTTCTCTAATTTTTTTATTTATCACATTTTATATTCTAATTATTTTTCCTTGTGATTGATGTGAAAATGGTTTGATAAGCCAGACTTGTGTCAATTACGGCAGTAACACCTCGCTATTTTGGTATTATGCTATTGTTGTAAATGAACCTTTTTAGTAGTAAAATTTTGGGTGTTATATTGTAATGACACCATAGATCTCTTCTACATCCTGCATCCTACCTTTTGTGGTTCTCTTTTTAGCTTGTCTAAGTACTTTTAGCACCTTAGTCATATCCTATACCACAACCCACCCTTTTTTGTACTTTTCTCCTCTTCACTCAAGTTTCTAACCTTTCATTTGTTCCCTTTCCCTTTAATCTAAACACAAACCTCCTCCCCTCTCATTTGTACTCAACTAAACCCATAAGAACCCTTCTCTTTAATACCCTTTCCTCCCTTTTGTAAGAAAACTTTAAGTGTTCTTCTCTTGTTCCCCCTACTTAGTTTCTTCCCATTTCCTCTTCTTCTGTCCACTTTGTTCTAGTTTTAATCCCTAAATGATTTTGTTAAATGATCTTATCTAATTCTTGCTAGGTGAGCAAGAATTTTTAGGCATTAGAGTTACATAGGGAGTGATCTTATTTTCTTGAAGACTTGCTTGATAGGTAAACATAGCTAAACCTTATAGATGTAAAATGATTTGTTATGTTTTTTTTAGCATGATTTCCATAATTGAATTCTATTAAAATCATGTTTAAATGTTTGTAAACATAAATTGTGCCTTAGGTGCAAGATAAATTGGTTATTAGTTTTAACCATAGTTAAGACCCCGTCTTATGTCTATTTTACTAAGAAACCCTAATTTTGCTAACTAAATGTTTTTCCTTGGTTTAGCTTTCCCAAATAGAAACCCTACCCTATTGGGATTTTTTGGTCTTCTGCTACCCTCTTCCCTGGCATGTAATTCTCCTTCACACCATCTTTCCCCTACACGTTTTTCTCTGCCTCATATTCCCATCATGCATGTTTTGCTCATGCATGTCTACTCGCTTATTGTACGCCATCGTCCATATAAGTTTCCCCATCCCTTTTTTTTTGGTTTTTTGATCCACCCAAAATCCATGTACTTGGTATATGATCTTTTTCCTCTCCCTTATCCTTGTCTCTAGTTCTTGTTTGAATTAGTACCACCCACCATCATCAAATCACCACAACACATCACCACCAACAACCACCAAGTACCACCATTTTTTCCTTGTAAGCCACAAGCACCACCTCCCCATCAGCTCCCCTTTTCATCACCCAACCATCACCACCTTAAACCATTTCTTTTCTTTCTCGTTGTGCTCTATTTTTTTTTTGTTGAGGTAAACAATTATGCACCCTTTGCACACTCCCATCTGTGCCTCTCTTGCAAGATGCTTACATAGCCTGTGTGCTTATCTCTTTGTTTTCTCCTAGCATGCTCATGCACTTATCTACTTATTTTCTCCTCTTATGATGGTGCACCTTGTGCATAGCTCATGCATTCCCTTTCCTCTTGACCCACTCATGCACTACATATAAGACCATGTGATATCCTCACACAATCATGCTCGTCCCATGCCATTTCTTCACCCAACCATCCTTGTTATGAAAAGCACCAATGTTGTCCCTCTTTAGCAATGACAACAAGTGACGCTTCTCCTCCTATCCTGTGTGAATTTTTTCCACAGCTCCCTTTGCCTTTGTGTGAACATTAACCATTGCTTCCTTTTCCCTGGTTATTCTCTAACCTTTTATCAAGTTATTTTTAGTTAATTTTGGTTATTGTTATGTTATAACATATTAATATATGTGTTGTTGGGTATTGATTGCTTAGGTAACCCTTGAATTATGGTTGAGAAGATGATCTTTTGTACTTTTGTATAGCTTGAATTTAGGTAAATCCAATCACTCATGAGTGGGTAGAATTTATGTGTGAGCATGGTAGGTTTTTTAGATCTAGAATAATGCTAGGGTTTTAGATTATGCAAGTGTTATGCAATGCATGATAAAATGATAATATGTTCTTAAATAGTTAATACGTATGCTTGACTTACCATTAATTATTAGCAATATGCATGTGTACTTTGTTAAAAGGTTAACATATGCATGTCTAGGGTTTTTACCTTGCCATATCATTGCTTTTGTAGCTAGAGTTGATATAAATAACATGAAGTTATGTACGCATGATTAGAGTTAAAATACGATAATTACTATTTACATGTTCTAGGGTATAAATGCTCCCTTACGTGCACCATGACGATTACTGTCATTTTAAATGTTGTATCATGCTCAAAATAATGTATGTATGTGTTCCATGGAATATATGACACATTAGAGACATATGATTAAGATTTGTATATGTAAGTGACTAAATGCATGATAGGTGAAAAATATAGTCAATTGCTGAATCTTAAAAATTACCTACATGATAAAGTGTTATAAATTATTATCTTTTAATATTTTCATGACACATTCTCATAAAAATAATGTTTGGTATGGAATTAGATAATAATTGTGAAATTAGGGTTTTGAGGGCATTTTGTTTGTTTTGACCTAATGCATTTAATGTGAATAATTTGACATAGGATGGCCTTACACTTGCGATAATCTAACCTTAGTGTTGAATTTGGATTTGACATAGATTGATGACCTTAAGGTCTACTCTAATATTTAGAAATAAAAAAATTTGTTATGTACAAAAATGAGAATATTGTGTAATATGTGATATTTGTGACCATTCCATAAATCATTAATGCTTAAAGTGTAATAATTCGAGTTTAGGAATGGTTTCTCTCTAAGGTTAGTTACCCTAGAGATGAGGTATATCCCTCATTTGAGTTTTGTTCTCTGGTGTGCTTTTGTGCTTCAACAAGACCCTACTTTACTTTACATGTGAAGTATGGATCCTATAGGAGGTATCAATACTCAAAGATTATGTGACCAATGTTGGAGGATATTATGTCGCATGTGTGTGAAAGTATGATAGGGAGTACTGAAGTTCCCTTAGGTTCTAAAGTAAGGGTATTGTGTTGCCTCCATGCACTAATATGACCTAGTGTACTTTAGTGACTTTGAGTTGATCATATCCCCTTGAGTAATTATAAATGGAATTAACTTTTATGTAAGAATAAGAATAAAAATGGATTGTTGTGGTTGTGGCTTGGTAGTTTCCTCTATGCGCTACTTAGCTTAATAGGATAGTTTAGTATTTGCCTCAACGCCTTACCTTGGTACTTGGAATTGAATTGATTAGTCTATTTTGGTCATGGATTATGATGTGGCTATCGTATACTTAAGATGATGTGAATTGATTAAGCATGATTGGATGTTAAGCATGAGACTTCAATATTATATATATATATATAATCCTATGATTATTGTATGGTGTTATGGCATGTGTTTTGTACTCAAACATGTTTTTGGATTGTTGTGTGATTAAGTGCAATGTGAGCATGCTACTACTTATGAGGTATTGTGATTTACTCAGTATGAGAAAGTTGTATTGATACTACATTTGTAGATAACTATGTAAAGGCCATGGAGTGACACGAAGCATATGAGAGCAACACGGATAGGTAGAGTCCTTGGGAAGAGGTTCCATTCTTGGAATAGGCTTATGGTTCTAAGAGTTAAGATGAACCAATGTTGTACCTTTGGGTACTGTTTCTTCTTGTATTTGGCTTTCCTTTTGACTCTTATGTCCCATTTTGTATTATTGTGGAATAACGTGGATTGAATGGATACAAACCAAAATTTGAATTAACAAGATGATAAATAACAGATGATTCAATAACAAAATATAACAATTGAGGGAAAATAAATATCATTATTCATGCTCTTATGTAATTATAAGATGATTAAATAAATCAATCAATCATTTACACAAATATAATTATCTAATAATGGAAAATCTATGGAGAAGAAGACAAATTTGGGTCGCACGACTTGATGACTAGGGCATTCTCATATCTCTTTTATGTTAGAAAAAAACTATAGGGCAAAACACGTTTCAAAAATAAGGAAAAAAGTACAGTTTGTGTTGGGGAAACACCCACATGTGTTTATTTCATTACTCTCAACTTTTTGGTCAAAACTTGCATCAACACATTATGTGAATAAACATGGTATGCTTTAATAAACACGGGCCCCGTGTTTATCACATAACTCACCATTCTACATTAAACTTCTCCAACACCCGCACAAAACAACACAATATTATGTTCTACATCAAATACCTAGTCAAAGCTCACAATTCTCTTCCTTTAAAGTAGTAATTGTGATGCATAACATGTAAAGAACTCTACAAAAAAAAAAGTCCTAGCCTGACAAAGGACATCATGGCTTATGAATGACAATCAAATATGAGAAACATTTGAACTTACCCACGATCAGTGGCATCATTAGCATATCGACTAGATTATTCAAAGTATCCCCTTTCTTCAACACAACTTTGCCAGTAACAATAGTACCTTGGATAAAGTGATACATAATGTCAATGTACTTCATTCAATGATAGAAATAATTTTTATTCCTTGCTAAATAGATAACACTTTAGCTATCACCTCAAACGATTGGAGCATCGTGACCAAACCCCAGCTCATGTACTAAAGCACCAAGCCACATGGCTTCCTGAAAAGCCTCTATCATATCTATATACTCTTCTTTAGTAGTGGATAAGGGCATCACCTCTTGTAAGGAAGACCACCAGCTAATAGCTAAACCACTAAAATACAAAAATATTTCCATTAGTGGATCTCATTTTATCAAGTTCTCCACTAAAATCAAAGTCCATGAACCCAACTATTAAATCAACCAATCTTCCATACTCTATTCAAGCTGATGCAATATCCTTCAAGTACCTCATAATCCACTTCACTACTAGACTTCTAGCCTTCTGTAAATTTTCCATATATTGATTGACCACACTAATAGATTAAATAATATCAGGCCTAGTACACACCATAGCGTACATGATATAACTAACAACATTTAAATATAGAATATTAGCTGTGAACTCCTATTTCTCTTTGGATTTGGGGCAATCCAAAGTTGACAATTTAAAGTGAGTAGGCAATGGAGTGCTTATCATCTTTGCATCCATCATATAAGACATCTCCAATACCTTATTCACGTAGGACTCTTGTGACAAGTGCAAATGATTCCGCTCATGGTCTCTTATGATCTCCATTCTAAGGATCCTCTTTGCATCTCCAAGATCCTTCATCTCAAACTCATTCTTCAACATTGCTTTCACCTTATCAACATCAAAAATATTTTTTGTTGCAACAAGTATGTCATCAACATACAACAAAAGATACAAAAGTGAGCCATCCTCCATCTTTTTTAAGTATACACATCCATCATACTCACTCCTAGAGAAACCATGATCAAGCATAAACTGATCAAACCATTTATACCACTATCTAGGAGGCTACTTTAAACCATACAATGACCTCTTAAATAGGCACACATGATCATGGATCCCTTAAATAACAAATCCATCAGTTTGTCTCGTGTAAATCTCCTCTTCAAACTCACTATGCAAAAATGTAGTTTTAACATCCAACTACTCAAACTCTAGATTATGCATAGCCACAAGCACAAATAATGTATGAATAGAAGTATGTCTAAGCACAGGAGAAAATACCTCATTATAATTCACGCTTGGAATTTAACTGAACCCATGTATCACTAAACGAGCCTTGTACCTTGATTTCTCGAATCCTAGAGCTCCCTATTTAAACTTATACACTCATTTACAATCAACTATCTTCTTCTTCTTAGGTGCCTTCACAAGTTTTTATGTCTGATTTTTTAACAAGGACTCCATCTCCTCCTCCATAGAGCACACCACTCAATAGAATCGAAACTCTCAATAGCCTCTGAGAATGATGTTAGCTCATGCACATTAATAATAATTTTTGCACTAGATAAAGCATAACCAACCAATTCTTCAAAACTATACCTGACTAAAGGCTTAACAATCCTCTGTGCTCTACATGAAGCAACACCCCTTCTCTCCAACTGTTACTTGGATCCACCCAATTAAAAAATAGTGGGTTTATTAGAAGGATCTTTATCATCCAAATCAACTTCTACCTGGCCCGAAGCACTATCATACTCCACCTCCTTAGATACACCATCATAAGACTCAGTATTCTAGAGAAACACAGACTCATTGAAGGTAACATCCTTGTTATTCAAGAACTTGGATGAAGTTAGGTCTCATAACCTGTACCTCTTCACTGTGGATGTAATTCTAAGAAATATAAACTCCTTGGCTCTAGGCTTAATTATACCATCATTCACATACGCATAAGTAGAACAACAAAAAAAATATGAAAATCACATTAAATAGTTGGCTTACTAGACCACAAATCCTTATGTTTCTTTAACTCAGTGGACTGATTTGGTGACCAGTTCACCATGTATGCTTCC
This sequence comes from Tamarix austromongolica, assembly GCA_039764185.1. NCBI lineage: Eukaryota > Viridiplantae > Streptophyta > Magnoliopsida > Caryophyllales > Tamaricaceae > Tamarix > Tamarix austromongolica. Next base: position 57,436,307 of record CM077808.1, on the reverse strand, counting down.
ATATGAAGTACCTTAGCCCGAAACTATTTGCTTAGCCCTCCTTGTCACAACATTCAATGAGCCTTCTTTAATATGGTTTGATATGTAACGAAATGAATGGTTTTTAAAATAACCTATTTTTTTATATAATTTTTATAATGATAAAAAGATGATGAATTCTAAATTAAGGATATGAACGAAGGATCACACAAATTAATTCTTCAAACTAGCTTTGAAAGCCTCACGTAGATAACTCTCAAGGGATCTTTAATGAAAAAACAATAGTAAACTTTACTAGATAGTTACAAACCCACACGAGAAATGTATAATGGATTTCTAAATTATCACTCACACAGGTAAGATAATTTAAAGAAATGTCTAGTTTACAACTCACACATATAATGTAAACATAGAATAAAGAAACTCACATAGGATTTTAATGAGAGAAAACTTGATTTTATAACTCAATTCAACTATCATCCTTAAATAATAAGATAAACTAAATCTAAAAAGGATAAACACTAATGAAATCACTATTCATGACACTATTTAAGTGAATAGTAACCCACTTAATCCTATGACAATAACAATTAAATCCTAACAAAATCATAAAAAGATAAAATACATTATAAGATAAAAGATAAACCCTATCTACTTTTTTAATGATTAAGGAAATAAATTAACTAAAAAGATATCCTAACATAATTATCAAATAAGTAAATAAAAACCTAAAAACTAAATATTAAAAGATAATGGCATCCATAATGCTAATTATGACACTTTATCCATTCGCGTATAAAAATTCAGCTTAATATACATATGATACAACAGTCATAACTTTGTGTATAAAACTCAAATTTGAGATTAGAAAGATACATTGGACTCCTGATTTAATAATATTTTCAATTATATCTATCTTATAGGGTAAATAATTATCTTCAAAATTCACCCTTACTTCCTTCTATCATGATTCATAAGTCAATCTTCAATATCTTGGAATATTTTTGCATCAGTGTTCTTTTCATCCGCTCAAAAACCCCAATCTGTCATGGTCTCCCAATACAAGTATGGTGTCTCACTATCTCGTGATCTTGGCATAAATTAGTGAAACTCTACTCAACAAACTCAAGACCATCATCTGTCCTCATATACTTAAATTGCTTCCCAATCTACTTCTCTAGCAGGGTCTTCCAACATTTGAAAACACCAGCCACTTCATTCTTATGCTTTAATAAATACACTCATACCTTTCTAGATAAGCCGTCAATAAATGTGAGCAAATTCCTTGAATCACCCATGGAATCCTTTCTCACTGGACCCCATAAATCTAAATAAATATACTTTAGAGGTGCTCTCATACTATACTTAGCTATTAAAAATCTAACATGCTTCTGCTCACCAAACAAATAGTGCATATAGAAGTCTATAGTACCTGTACTCTATCCATCCAAAAGACTTCTCTTAGAGCGCTTAGTAAGTCCCCTATCACTCATGTGTCCTAGCCTCATGTGCTAAAGTCTTATAACATTCGAGTTTGTCAACCTCGGTGATGTCACTACAGGCATCCCCACAATAATGGAACCCACTAACTCATACAGTGTCCCTATCCATTTTCCCTTCATCGCCATCAAAGTCCCTTTTATTACCCTCAAGGTACCATCATCAATAACACATCGGTACCCATTACAATCGAAGGAACTCAAAGAGACGAGGCTCTTTTCCATCTCATGAACATGTTACACGTTGGTCAGTATCTTGACCACACCATCATGCATCCTCACCTTCACCATCCCAATCCCAACAATTTTGCAGGCAACATCATTTCCCATCATAATAACTCCACCCTAAGTCACCTAAAACGTATGAAGGGATATATATGATAATAACACCTAGAATCCAATATCCATATATTACTAATCTTGGTCTTTTTATTAGTGCCTATCAACACATCTCTGTCACTATCACTCTAGGCTATAACATCGTCATCCATCATACCAAATGACTCACCAAAATTATCACTAGGATTCCAATTAGGATAAAAATTTATAATATGCCCCTTCTTTTGACACCCATAGCATGCCACATTCTTCCTCCAACTCTTCTATTTGTATTAGGACTACTTATAGTCACTAGACCCTTGTTCATATATCCTCCCCTAGATACCAGTCCCTTACTATGTGAGTTCCTAAAAGTACTGCTACCAATCAACTGATTATCAATTAACTTCCATTGTAGTAGGGATGATTTTACATACTCAAGGTGTAACATCCCCAAAATCATAGTTAAAAATTTTCATTTAATTAAAACATACACAAGCACAGGAGGGTGCTACCACCGTGATTAGTACAAGCTTGGCCCCCGACTAGTCTCGCGCCAACCACAAGGCTATAAAATAATTTCACCAATAATTAAACTAATTAAGACATGGAACTATAGAAATCCAAAATATTCATAATAAAGAGAAAGTCAAAGTGCATAAATTAAAGCGTTAATATAGAATTTAGAATGGATACAAAGTTAAGCGCCCAAGGGAAAAGAACGATACAATAGTGGCATAAAATAAAATTGGAAAAATGAGAGTTCAATCAACACTCGCTCTCGACCCCAAGCAAAGTCCAATAGGTTATCACATAGCCCCGCCCAATGCATCGAGTGTGTCATAGGCATTGAATACGGTATCTCCTACCTGCACAAAATCAGAAGGGCTCTCTGTTTGTGGGAATGAGCACCACCTATAAAATGGGTGATCAGTATGCTATGTATTGAATAAGGTAACAATATGGGTAAGGCCATGCAAGAACAATAGACACATAAGGCATACAATGCATAATTCAAGTTCATATCATCAATCTAGACATAGACTATTATTTCTATCTTACACATTTCTCATATTAATTCTGCATGAGTACGTGGACCGAACTATTATAGCCAGTGGACCAAAAAATTATTACTGGCCCCGACTCATGTAGTGTTCCACTGTAAGTAATTAGTATCTTCCTATGATTTATTACCATGCAAAGTTTGGGTTATCTAGCTTGGAATCCCTTACTATTATAGCCGGTGGACAAAAAATACTCCATAGAGAAAAACACACCTGACCACTATTATATTTGGTGGACCGGACATCACTCCACATGATAACATGCACCTGACCACTATTATAGCTGATGGACCAAAAAATTTCCTTAGTGGGCCCTGCTCGATAATATTTCACTTTAAATGTTTAGTGTTTTACTCATATCTTATTCCACACACAACCCAAACTAGATATGCATGACCCACTAAACTTCCCATGCTCACCCTTTTATTCTTAATTCTCTCGAAAAGCCTGTCCCATATCTTGGGACCTTTACATAACCTATGACTTTGAGACTTCCTCCGCATCTTTTCCCATCCACCATAAGAAACCCAAACTCTTATACACATGGTTCAAGGCTCACTCCCCATAACTCTGTTTTGACTCCTTTTTGCCCTCTAAGGTTTCCCTCCAAAACCCTAATCTAGCCTATGTGGCCTCACTTCCCCTCATCCTACACAACCCATACTCTTCTTTGCTACCAAAACCATCACTCCCCTCAAACCACACCCAACGTCACAACCTCACTACCCATCTTTCACACATGACTATGAAAACCCTAGTTTGCTCCCCAAACCATAGTACTTCTCCTTTCCTTTATATCATCCCCCAACACCCAAACACCTTTTCCCACTTGGTTTACTTCTCCTGCATGTGACAACCCTTTCATTCTTATTCCCCATTCTAACTATTTACATTAATTTTTTTCCTTCCTTACACACTTCTTTTACCTAGGGTTTCCTCCCAAACCCTAGCCAAGTCCCCCATGCATACGTATACTAACCCACGTACTATTTTTCACATATGAACTCTAATCACCCTAATAACTTTTTCCTTACCTTAATTAATCCTCAAGTCAACTTTTCCCACATAAAATTCATCCCCATGCAAGGGCTAACCATCCCATGCAACCCTATACTCCCCATGCATATTTTAATCCACCCTCTCATTTTATTCACATTATTCCTTCCTTTGTCCACCCATAGGTCATGAGATTTTAGGCCATTCTTATTACCTTCTAATTAACTCACTTCCCTTACTCCTTTCTTTCCTCTCACAACCATATCCCACTACTTAAAGCCTCCTATCATGCATGTCATAAAGGCTAATATTACATAAGCACATTCCCAGTACAAGTAACAATACCATATTACACATGTCATAAACCACATGCAGCTTACCTTAGCTCCATGCTTAGCAAGCTGCACTACAAGAGCATAATCTATAACACATAAGGTACACACATATAACTAAAACATATTACACACATTAGGCCTTAACCATATCGTTATCTAAAATGACACCGGGCTTGGAGCAAGCTCCTACACCTCCTTATGGGTCTGACTTAGTTCACCTATAAAAAGGGAAATACTAGGGTTAATTTATCTTAATAACATTTTCATTATTTCCTAATTACCTCTATTATGAACTAGTATTAGGGATGATGATAATAGTAGTAGTAGTAGTAGTAGTAGTAGTAGTAGTAGTAGTAGTAGTAGTAGTAATAGTAGTAGCTTTAGTAGTAAAAATAAGGATATTATCCTCAAAATGGTTAACTATGCTATTATTAGCCAAAATAGGATTAGGTAGTTATATTAGTCAATGATTGAATATTATTAACAATATTAGTAGTAGTAGTAGTAGTAATAATAATAATAATAAAGTTTGAATAATAATTATACTTATGGGTTAGGAAGGGTTAGGGCACAACCTAGTGAGGGTGTTATCTAGGTGGCAACGGCAGCGGCGGTGGTGGAAGTGGTGGTTTAGGGAAGGTGGGTCTTTTAGGGTTGGTAGAGAGAGAGTGAGATGATGGTTTTGGTGGTGGTGGACTCCCTAAGCTGAGAGGGTTGCAGTGGTGGTGGTGGCACAGCAAAGTGGCTGCATAGGTGGTGGTGGTGGTTGTGGTGGCTGAGGATGGTGGAGAAAGAGGGAGGAGGAAGGAGATGGATAAAGGGAGAAGGAATGGTAAGGGAAGGTAGAGGAGGGTCTGTTGGGTTGATTAGGTGGCAGGGGAGGTGGTGATTATGGCAGAGGAGGCAGCGAACGGTGGTGAGAAGGGCGGCGATGGAGTGCAAAAGGGCAGCTCAAGTTGCCTACTTTACATGATTGGAGTGGCTTTTGTAGGGGGAGTTAAGGGCAGTGAGTGGATCGGTTTAGTGGAGGGTAATGTAGGGAAGGGATTAGGTGGTGTTTCGGGCGGCCGCGTTGCGCGACGGCTGCTGAGGCAGTGTTTGAAGTGGTGGTGACAAAATGTGCTGAAAATTTTGGGCAGAGCAAAGGAGAGAAAATGGGGGGGTCAGTATGGGGTATTTATAGGCCAGGGGAGGGAGAAGAAGATAAAGGGGGAAGAGAAAAAAGGGGCAAACATGGAAGGGGCTTGCCAGCAGGCTACGAATGGCAAGGTGTAAGCGGTAGGTAGGGAAGAAAAAGGAAAGGAAGAGGAGCACGCGAGGGAGGCAGGTGAGGGAGGTATGGCTCACAATAGGAAGGAAAAGGATAGAGGAGAGAGAGAGGAGGAGGAGCAGGTTGGCGGTACAATGGTAGGAGGGAGGACGGTGGTAGGTCGCAGGTGCAACTTGCAGTGCGAGGATGGGGAGAAGGGATGAGGAAGAAGAAGGGGGTTGGGCCGGCCGGGGGAAAAGAAAAGAAAGAAAAGAAAGGAAACTGGGCGGGCGAGGGAGGAAGGAAAAGAAAGAAGAGCGGGTTGGGCCGTGTAGGGCAGAGAAGAGAGGAGGGGGGAATTGGGCTGTATGGGCGAGGCCCAATCGGGGGAAGAAGAGGAGAAAAACGAAAAGGGGAAAGGAGAAAAAGAAAGAAGAAAAAAGGAAAAAGGAAAGAGGAAAAAAGGGAAAAGGGGAAAAAGGGAAAAAGGAAAATAAGTTGGTTGGGGTTTTTAGGATATTTTGATATTTTTGAATATATGAAAATAATAAAAGTTTAGTAAAATAATAATTAAACACCTTTTTATATTAATTTAGGATATTTTGGGTAAATTTTCCTAAATTCTATTTTAATTAGCAACTTACCCTAATCCTCCCTAATTAAATTCTTTATTATTTCCCTCCTTTTTTGTCTCAATTACTCCCATCATTTTATTAAAATAATATATTTAATTAATTTCACTAATAAATCTCTATTTTATTATAATTTCTTAAATTAGGGTTTAGGATATTATACAAGGGCTAGCTCATCATTTCCATAAAATATAGTTTTTCAAAAATGCTTTAAACTACCAGGGAAAGAATGCAATAGCATAGTAGTCAAATCTTCATCATCTAATTTGACTTCTATGTTATGCAAATTTATCAAAATATAATCAAATTCATTCAAATGAGTTTTTCAAGATTGACCATTACCTAATTTCAGGTCATGAAGTCGACTCTTCAACAATAGTCAATTCACTACTGATTCAACCACAAGATAGTCATTGTTGATTTCTTTTCCACTTCCAGCAATACCTTTTTTGACAAGAAAAGTTTTATGGTAGAGAGGGCCTTCAGATCTACTTCTTCAAATCTCTTATCTATCATTGAATCTAACTTATTTGAATAATGGGATAACACCTTTTCTAATCTATTTTGAATTTGAATCACCAGCATCTTCAATTTTCATAATCCAAAATTGATAGATCGATTAAACTTCTCAATATCAAATCTTGTACCCATCCCAATTACCAGATATCTTCAACAACCATATCTTTGATACCAAATTATTGCAGAATAATGTGAATTGAATGGATCCAAACAAAAATTGAAATTAATAAGATGCTAAACAATTGATGATTCAATCATAAAACATAATAATTGAGGGAAAAAATAGAGGATTTATATTCATGCTCTTGTGTAATTATAAGATGATTAAACAAAACAATTAATCAATTATACAAATCTATAATTCTCTAATAATGGAGAAGAAGAAGAAGTTGGGTCACATAATTTGATGGCTATGATTTTTTTATATCTCTTTTATACTAGAAAAAAATCCTACAGGGCAAAACAATGTATTTTGAAAATTAGGAAAAAATGCAGTCAATGTTTGGGAAACACACATCCTTCCCTCATGTTTATTTCTTTGCTCTCAACTTTTTACCCAAGCTCACATCAACACATTATGTGAATAAACACACCCCTTATGTTTATCACAAAACTCACCATTCTACATTAAACCTCTCCAATACCTACACAAACCAATATAAAGTTATGATGTGCATCAAATACCCAGTCAAAACTCATATGTATTTTTATTTTTGTTGTTGTATGGAGAATACTTATCTATAAATTTTATTTATATTATTATCTTATTTTTTTGCTCATTTATTTTGAATATGACTCATTTTAAGCTTTAGTATTTGGCATAATAAAGGTAAGGGAACTAGAATTATGCTAAATGTGGTGGTAACAACCATATTTTTTTTTGTAATTAGCACTTCTGCAAAATGAAATTTTTAAGAAGTAAATTGAGGGTGTTACACTTTCCTTTTAGATTGGTTGGTGGTTTAAGTATACCTTATTTTGTGAGTTATGATGGTTATCTATATTGGATCAACTGGTAGTTTTAGTCCACATTAATATTTAAGTTGTGTTAGCTATCTATATTGAGTCAACTAGTAATTTTATTCCACCTTATCTTTTATGTTATACTAACTATCTATATTGAGTTAGTTGAAGGTTTTAGTTTACCTTATTATTGAGTGGTGATAACTATTTATATTTGGTTAGATGGTGGTTTTAGTCCACCTTTATTTGATTTATGTTAGCTATCTATATTAGGTCAGTTGGCGGTAGATAATCCACCTATGTTAACCGTATAAATTGTGTTACTTATCTATATTGGATTACCTTGTGGTAGATAGTCGAGAGAGTTGAGTATGGAATATAGTTAATGTATTGAATAAGAGATGAGAATGAGATTGAGAGATGATCGAGTATTATTTAGTTGTCTCGTTAAGATTAGTACGAGTGTTTGTGATAGCATGCTTTTATATACACATGATTTACCGCTTTTATGACATGCCTTGTGTATTGCATGCCACCTTTATAGGGGAGGTCTTGTTTTTTTAGTATATCGGCATACTAACACTCCACATGCAAGTGGCTTATTACAGGTTTGTGATAAGGATGATGTTGATTTGTATGCTAATGTGGTTTGGTGGAAGTGATGTTATTTGGATGGAGACTTAAAGTAAAAGTTATCCGATGATGCCTTTGAGATATTTTATGTCCTAGATATTTTTTACTCTTATGTCTCATTCCCCTTTTGTTGTATATTTTTTGGAAGTTGATGTCCACAACATCACTATATTATTGTTGTTGTTACTTCTATTGTTCTCTATTTTATGATTTGGTTGTGACTTTTTTTTCCTTAGCTTTAACATGAGAATGGTACAGATATGGGACTTGTGTTGAGAGTGGTGATAACACGCTCATTTTAGTTTTTGCTTTTTAAACTTCATAGTTTAAGCAAAAAAATTTGGCTTGAAATTTTGAGGTGTTATACAAATAATCACCTTAACACCTCAGAGCATCAAAAGCTTGTGTTTAGTGCCCACATTTATGTATGGTACTTGTAAACACGAGTCACTATTTTAATAAGGATAGACAAAGTAATGGATGTGACCTATGCTAAGGTTATTTTCCATGTTGTAAGAATAATGAAATAATGTACAAATGTAAGGTATACCATATATGATTTTAAATTGATAAAAATGACATACCATAATTATAATTTTATTCTTCATATACATGTTAAGGCAAAAAAATAGGCAATTGTTTCATGCCATTAAATAGATAATGATCACCATCTCATTACTTGTCTTTGAGAGGTCTAAACTAAGGAGGGTAATAGTATCTTATTTAATCAAAACTAATGTAAAATATTGAACAGACAACTATAGCTTATTAGGTACTATTTTCATTGTGTAGAAAACTACATGACATGAATTAAATTTCATAGTTTGAGAGAAATATAGTTAAAAAAGAAGAAGAAGTAATTTATTAATTTTATAGTACTCTCAAAAGAGGTGAATTGAGAGTATAGATTTATTAAAACTTTGTCTTCTTCTTCTTTCATGCAAAATAATTAGAATTTTGATACTCCTACTATAAAAGTTGATAGACATAAGCTCTACGATCTGATTTATGATTAGATCACGTAAGTCATAGAGTTTAGTTTTTAGGTACTCTCTATTTTGTAAGACATAAGTAAATAAAAGATAAATCACTAGATTTTACATGGTTCGAACTCCATTGCTCACTTGTATATGTCCACTACTGGCTAGTTTTCCTTTAGATCCACTTCAATTTAAAAGTTTGCAAACCAAAACCTAGATATATTGTAGACCTAAGAACCTTATAACTAACTACAATTGTGTTCCCCAATTATAGACCTAAAAACCTCTAGTCCACTCATGCCACTCTTCCTTTTCAAATATTACAAGTGGATGATTCAATGAATTATTGTTTCTTTTCAAGATAATTATTCTTTGAAACACAATTACAATTAAATCTATCTTTTCTAATGATAAAGATTTTAGCTGCTAATGTTACTTCCAAGTCCCATATAGGATAACATAATTGGTATTTTAAAATGGTAGGCTGTTATAGAAGTTTTTATTCAGAACAATAAAGTGAATTCAATTAGTTTTTAACTCTTTACCCTAAGATTTTGCTTATTTAAAGAGATATTTGTTTTTATCTTGAAATATGCACCCTAAAATATAAAAAATATATACCTTTGCTTTGATTCTCTCATTTTCTTTTCTCATTAAAAACCTCTCTATTTTACATAAAAATCCTAGGAAATGATATGCAAGATCCAATATCTTCAATCTTGAGTGCTCAAGATTAGATATTTGTTGTGTTAACCTTAGGGGTAAACTGTCTCATTTGATTTGCATCGAGGTCAAGACCTAATTTAGAAATACAAAATTCATTGAGAATATGTTTCCCATAAGAAATAATTTATATGATGTGGCTAGTTCTTCTATTACTTCTTCTATGCCTTTTTCTTTATCTTCTTCTTGAATTTGTTGTGAATGATAATGCGAATAAGTCTACGAGAAGTAAAAGACAGAGGATAGGAACTAGATTCTAACATGATTTCATTAGTATCTATCTTATTAAAAATAATTATCTTAAAATTATTAATGTGGTATTCATGTCTACTTACCTAATTGAGGAATATCCTAAATCCTATGGCGAGACAATGACTTTTTGTTAATGTTAGTTTCTATAAGGAAACAATTAATAATGAATTAGAATTAATAATAATAAATCACATATGGAGTTAGTTGACTTACCTAGAGGATGTAAGCCAATTAGATGCAAATGGGTCTTTAGAAATAAATTAAGGACTTATAAAACTTTAGATATGATTGAGGTCTATTTTGGTAGTTGTAGGATACAAGTAGAAGATAGATGTTGAATTTGTTTTATATTTATTCTTTTGTGACCAAGATTTCCACTCTATGTGCTTTAGTTCCTTTAGTTTTTGTGGAGTAGTCGGGTTGGGTGGTTCAGGATCAAGAGAACTAAGTGTTTGGACTTTATTAGTATTTATATGCCTTAAACAAACTCCTAACCAATGGCATGGAAAGTTTTACCAAAATTTAGTAAACAGTGGTTATATTGTGAATGTATATGATTCTTGTGTTTATTCTAGGATGTGTAGACATGAATGTGCAATCATATATCTATATGTGTTATGACATGTTAGTTATTGGCACTAATGTGACTATAGCCAATGAGACCAAATAATTTTTTTCTTCTCATTTTGATATGAAATATTTAGATAAAGTTGATGTGATTTTTGGTGTTAAGCTAAGAAAATTTGAGAAGATTTTTCCTTGAGTTAGTCATATTAAATAGAAAAGATACTAAAAAAGTTTGATTGTTTTAATGAAATGCTCATGAAAACTCTCTATGGCCCTAATATTCTATTAATAAAGAACCAATGTTCTAATGTTTCACATTTTGAATATACTAACATCATAGGAAGTGTTATGTTCCTCATAAATTATATTAGACCTAACATAACCTATACGGTGAGTAGACTAGACAGATATACTCACAACCTTGGTAATGATCATTATACTATCTTTGTCATTTACTTAGATAACTTAAGGGTACTAAGGATTAATGTTTGCAGTTTTGTAAATTTTATGTTGTTTTAGAAGAATTTACATATGCAAACTAAATTTTTGATATTGATGATGTAAGTTCTAGCAGTGGTTATGTTTTTACTCTAAGAGGATGTGTTGTATCATAAAAGCCTACTAAGTAGACATGTATTACTCACTCCACTATAGAGTTATAGTTTATTTCACTTGAGTTAATTGTTCAGGAGGCATCATGATTGAGTAAGTCATTGGCATATATATCACTATAGAGGAAACCTTATGTATTTTTTTCCTTACATAGTGATTCACAAGCGACTATATGTGTTTCTAAGAACAATGTATATAATAATAAGAGTAGACGTGTCTATGTGAGACAGCTATTGAGGAATTATGTGATTTCTTTATAGTTTTTCAAATTAGAGAGAAGCCTGGCTAATCATCTCACAATGAGTCTAATGAGGTGAGTTATCCTCAAATCATTGAGGGGGATATGAATTAAGCCTTTGAGTTAAGGAAAGTATCGTGGACACCCCTTGTGGTCAAACGAGATCATATGATTACTCTTTTATGCTATGCTTTGAAGGATTTTAGCCAAAGAAAATAATGCAGTGGAAGAAAATCAAGGGCTAAAATAAACCACACATGCCAGATTAAGAATAAACCTGCTAGTCGCCCAAACTATTTACCAATTTAATGTTTGAATATGAGGATGATTCATTATACTTATTGATCTAATTTGTGATTACTCCAATCGCTAGGTTTCAAACTTATTCGATCGAGTGAGTGTAAATTGCGTCGCACCTACACCGGTATACACACACTACGAATCAAGATTGCTGGGGATGCATGCTAGCGCCAATGAACTCACTCTCAATTTCATGAAGAACTATGCTCTGGTGGCTAGATAGTTTGCTCCTCTGAAGGAGAGAAAGAAAAATGGTTATTTATAATAAAACCTTAGCTTGGGTATTTATATCAAAACCCTTGGACTTGGTCTTTAATCTCATTAAAATCACTTGGGATTAAAGAGATATTAATCATATTAAGATCTCATCTTACCTAATTTATAGTCTGTTTCTGATCCAATTCTTTTAGTGTGTAACCCTATAGGTTCACGTAATGTTGGTAGTTGACCAAAACTTCTTTCAAGCCCACAAATCATAAGAGGTCTTTAGTAAGATGTTATAGCTACCCAAATTACACAAATGTCATATGCTTGACACAACCCATTTATAGACCGTATATTTGTGCTTTTGTCACATGATATTTAGATTGAACATAACCCATTAATTTTGTCGTCCTTATTATGTTCAATTACACACTTTCTCAATCACCAAGTAAGACTAGTCGCAAATAAACGACACCTTATTTGCACATGGCCATGCTAACATTTGTCATACTTGTCGAGGGGTCATATCATGAGAGGGACAAATCCCATCTTGATCAACTATACACCCCTATATGATTCACACCATATCTGATCATTACTGTTATGATCACCCCTAAAAGAGTAATGTTTGAAAAATTCAAAACATGATGATAATCATACAGGAATATACAAAGATCTTAGGTTAGAGAACTATATACTATTTAGAGAACACTGATGACACTTTTACACAATATTCAATGCAGTTTCCTCCAACTGGGTTGGTCCAATACGATGTTCACAACATGTATCTATGTTATTAGTTTGATATCTCATATCAATGATTAATGGAACATGATTATCAACTAATCAACATAATATTATTATGATCACTAATATCCCTTAATTAGATGATACATGATTTGAGACAGTTCTTAAATAATAACCTTTCTATTATTTACTAGAGTTCTACAATCCAGTCACTTACTCAATTATCTACATAAAGAATAATTACTCAAAGGGATAACAACATTTGAATAAATAACATCCAATGATCTTTTTAATAATAATCACTATTACTAACTATGCAAATACAAATCATCAAGTATGATTGGTTCTAGGGCATATCTCCATTAGTTTCCCATTGCTATATATTGTGGTAGTGCATTACAAACAAGTTGAGCTTTAGGCTCTTAATGAGTTCATTATCCTATTCTTGAGTGGCCATAGCAAGACAAACTTGATGAACTCAGCACTTGATGTATATGAGGTTGGGCATACATATGCTCTTAATGGATCCTTAACCCTCAGTGATGGTGCTAGTGAAACAAACTTAATGAATTCACCTAAGTGAGTGTGAAAGTATGCCACTTTCTATGAAAGACTAAGGTTGTTTTTTTATAACATTCATGAAAACCCTATGTGTGCATAGGATCATTAATAACACTTATTTTATTGTTGTGAACATTGTAAATTTTAAGGTAAGATATGTTTGTGGGGGTCTTAATTAAAGTCCATGTAGCTCAAGATTTGTTGAAATATCCCAAAACCTAATTTTTAAGAATTATAGTTAAATAAGGATTTATTAGAAAAATCAATTAAATTAATTATTTTATTAAAATAAAAAGGAAATTAATTAGGGCAAATTAAGAGGGAATTATAAATATTTTAATTTGAGGAAATTTGAGGGTTTTATTAATTAAAAATGGAATTTAAGAAAAAAATTTCAAAAATCCAAAAAATTTGCCAAAAGAAGGGAATTTAATATTTTTACTTAAATATTATTATTTTTAAATATGCCAACTTATCAAAATAACCCAAATAACCCAACCCACTTATTTTCCTTTTCCCTTTTTCCTTTTTCCTTTTTCCTTTTTCTTTCTTTTTCTTTTCTTTTTCTCTCCTTTTTTTTCCCCGAATTGGGCCAGCCTGCCTCACGGCCCAACCCTCCTTCTTTTCTTCTTCTCCTTCGATAGCCCAACACCCTGCGTCTCCCTGTCCCGGTCCGGTTTCCCTTTCCTTTTCTTTTCTTTCTTTTCTCCCCCCAGACCTCCCGGTCCATGTCTTCTTCTTCCTCCTCCTTCCTTCTTCTTCCCCATCGACCTGCAACTACCTACATGGCCGAAAATCTCGCCGCTGACTACGCATGATCGCTACCCATCTCCCCCTCTCTTCCACATTAACTTGTCGGCCACTCCTGCCTGCCCACTTCTCCCCTCCCCTCGCACGTTTTCCCCCTCTCCCGTGGTCACTTGCAGACCACGAATGGGGAGTGCGCCAACTATCGTCGTCGGCCGGTGCACATTCTTGCCTGCCACTCTCCTATCTTTTCTTCGACCATAACTTCTCCTTTAGCTATAAATTCCCCTATAGAAGCCTTTAATAGAGGTTTTTGCTTGGATCAAGAAAGAACCATCCTTCACACCACCGCCACTTCAGATGCCCTTTCCTCCGCCGTCTGCCAATTACACCGCCTGCTCTACCTACCTAAGTCTTCCCTGCACCGACCTCTAACTAATTATGCCACCCTTCTCCCTCAATTCTTCCTGCACGAGCCACCCCGACCGTGCAAAGTTTCCTTCTCAATCAACCTATTCTATGCCCCTGCCACCCTTCGCGCCATCGTCCACCACCACATCTGCCACTACCATTGCCTCCTACACCTCCCAAAACCACCTATAGACCCTCCTCTATCTCCCCCTACTCTCCTTTTCCTCCTCCTCCCTCTCCTCCTCTCTTTCTCTTCTTCTTCCCCATTCGGCCACCACCACTGCCACCATGTGCCGCCACAATTAGCTATGCCACCACCCTTATTCTATTCCTCTCCTTCCAGGCAACCACAATCACCCCTACTTCCACCCTCCTTCTTCCTCTCTTATTCCCAACCTTCAACTTTCTCCCTTTCTTTCTCTTTCTCCGGCCGCCACCGCCGCCGTGCACCACCGCCGGTGCCGCCTATCACCACCAGCCTAAGGTGGAACCCTAAACCCTCTCAACCCTTTTTCCCTATTTAATTAAGCTTATTTTATTTTATTTCAATTTTTAACCTATTATTCAAATATTATTATTATTATTATTATTATTATTATTATTATTATTATTATTATTATTATTATTATTATTATTATTATTATTATCATTATTATTACTTTGTAATTTTGATTATTATTATTATTACTATTTTTATTAATAATGTTCTAATGTTATTATTTGGCATTATTTTGGTGAAGGGTTGAAGCCCTTATTTCACCATCCGTTTTGAATCATATTAACACTATTATTAGTAATTTAGTATTATTTTTACCGTTATTATTAATATGATATTATTTTATTAAAAAACCTAGTCTTAGAATAAGTTAATAAATAATTGTATTTTTAGTAGGAGGGAATCTAATTTTAGTTTTTTCCTCATATAGGTCAGACCAGTCAAAGCCCTAAGAAGGCGTTGGAGTGTGCTTCAAGATCGGTGTCGTTTTAGGTAAGGGTGTAGCTAAGGCCATTGTGTGTAATGTGTTTTACATGCCTTGCATGCCATGTGATATGAAATATGATGTATTTTATGTGTATTCTTATAACTATTATATATGCAGCATGACATGGAATTGAGGTATGTTCATGTGATATTGTATGGCATGTGTATGATATGTATAAGTTGTGTTTTTATTGTGATATGGTGTGGCCCGTAAGACATGCATGCTAGGTTGTGTAATATGATGATATGGAGTGAAATGATGTGGGACTGACCTAAGTGTTATATGACCATACATGGAGGAGTCTAGGATCTACATGGGAATATAGGGTTACATATGGGAGTGTAGGGTTGTGCATGAAATAGTACAAAGGGTTGCGTGGGGGATATAAAGTTTGTATGGGAGTAAATTTTACGTATGGAAAGTTAATTTGAGGTGTGAGGAAGGTGATGAAAGTGTTGTTTGGGCGTTTGAAAGCGTTGAATGAAAAATTGTACGTGGGATAGTATAAGGTCATATAGTAGACCGATCTAGGGTTTTGTGTGGTGGTTAGGGTTTGGTGTCGCTATTTGGGGTTTATGTGGCTATGTGTGTGTTTGGTGAGTAAGGTGTGAGGGTGAAAGTGAAACCTATGGGTTGTGACAAGAAGTGTGTTAAAATAATTTAAATTGTGTAAGGTAGAGTAGGGTGGACTATTTAGGTCTAAACTAGGGTTTCTGGGTAAAAACCCTAAAGAGAGGAAGTGAGTGGGTATAAGGTGAAAAAGTGGCAGGCTTTGGCCCACACATGCAGTAAATGGACTCTAATGTAAGTCTAGGTAAAGATGAAAGGATAATGGGCTAAGTTAGGAGGTTCATGAGACTATGAGTGATACAGGTTCTTTTGGGGGGATAAGCATGGAGGAAGTTAGCCATGCATGACTAGGGTTAAAATTATGAATAAGATACTTAAGACATTAATCATGTAAAGTGGAAGAGTATTGAGTCAGGTCAAGACCGATCCACCGGCATAATAGTAGCCAGGTACCGAGGTATCCTAGAGACCGATCCACCAGCATATAATAGTGGTAGGGCATGTTGCCCCAAGTATATCCAATCCACCGACTATAATAGTGGGGGATCCAGAGCTCAATAAACCAAACCCTACAGTTTGCTAAGACACGTAAAAGACACTAATACTTACAATGGAACACCTTGCGAGTAGGGGCTAGACCGATCCACCGGTATAAAATAGTGGTAGGGTATGTTACCCTAAGTAACCGATCCATCGGCTAGAATAGTGGTCAAGCGCTGGAGTACCTTGGAGACCGATCCACTGGCTAAAATAGTGGGATTTCCGTACTCGTGTGGACTTGATAAGAGCATGGTGTGAAAATAATTCTGATAAGAGATTAATTAAGTAATTAATCTGGATTATAATTGGACTTTTGTATATTCACCTGAGTATTCATATGCATATATGTTATCACGTTGGACTTTAGACTCTTTATATTATTCTGCATGATTTATATGATTTTGTGTGTCGGCCTTAGTGCACGGTTACCTTACTCAGTACGTAGCGTACTGACCACCCTTATTATGGGTGCTGCTCATTCCCACGAGTAGGAGGCCCACCTGATGTGTTGTAGGTAGGTTATGCCTTCTTCGATGCCATTGATGTCCATAGGGCATCAGGAGGGGCCGAGTGATGGTCTGGGGTTGGTTCAAATATTGGAGCTGTGTGACCGATTTCTTTTCCGATGATATTATTATTCCTTTTCACCATCTTTTTTATGTATTGGTTTTTCTGAATCAACTTTAATTATTGTAATTAGAGCTTTATTTTCATACTTCGTATTATGTAAACATTCATGCATACTCTGATTTGCGTATTTATGAATTTTGGTTTATGTATTCATTGAGTTGATGATAATCATTTCTTAGCCTTAGCACTTGGTACTTTAACGGTCTAAATAAATCGGTCTGGTACTAAGTGTGGCGGTAACATCCCCAGAGTTCACGGGTTTCTAATTTAAGAGTTTTTCGTTTAAAAAAAATAGTGAATTTTTGGGGTCTTAATTAAATTCCATGTAGCTCAAGATTTGTTCACTTCCTAGACAAGTTTTTTTATCTCCCTGTACTATGTATCAATTCAAATATTATGATATTGATAATTAAATGTTATTCCTTCTTTGCCATATCTTTTTGCCATTAGTGGAGGATTGTTGGTTACAATAGCAAATGATAGAGCTTTTAGCTGCTACTGTTGTTTCCAAGTCCCGTATAGGAGAATTTAATTGGCATTTTCAAATAACTAACTATTATAGAAGTTGGTCTTCATGACATTAAAGTGAACTCAATGAATTATTTATGTTGTCAAATATTCAACCATTATAAAATTTTGGTCTTTAGGATATTAAAGTGAATTCAATTAGTTTTTAACTATTTGGCCCATGATTTTGCTTATTTAAATTGAGCTTTGGTTTTAGTTTGAGATATACAAAAAAGAAAATATTCTACCTCTACTCTAGTTCTCTCATTTTCTTTTATCCATAATAAACCTCTTTATTTTGCACAAACATCCTGAGCAATGATATAGAAGTTTCAAAATCTTCAATCTTGAGTGCATAAGATTAGAGATTCGTTATATCAACGTTGAGGGTGAACCTAAGCATATGATTTACACCGGTTTTAGGCCGTAATTTACTTTAGGGCTATGAATATGTTCACTATACAGAAAAGGATTGATAAATATTTTTTTTCTTGTTATTTAGTTTGATTATTATGGATGCGTATATCGTTGTTAACAAATAATGTCCAGTACTTGGTCTCCTTTTTGTAGCGTCAACGTGTTGTAGCAACTTGAAGAATATGGAAAGTATTATTGTGGAGACTCTTTCTCAAATAATATTTCAAACAATCTTATTCTTTGATTAAGATCTTCCTTTTCTATGGATTTTGATTCATCCTTCATGCTATCTAAGAAACTATTTGATCCTTAAAAAATGAGTCTTCTTAGGAAATATATGGGCTAGAGTAACTTTCCACAATTTATTTTCTTCTTTTGATATCATAAAAACTATTGTCTGGTAATTAAATCACTTAGAGTCTTGATAATTCCAAACAAAGTTGTGTGTGATTTCATATATTATAGCTTACATTTATTGTATAAACGTGTTTGTGTGTTTTTATGGGAACATATCTAAGAACATACAAATAACAAAAGAAACATGTCATATCATATCACACACCACTAGAATTATTGAAGACATGAGCTCAAAGGCATAATTAAGAAGTCTGTAAATATCATATAAGGCAAAAGTTCTCATAAAGACAATGATATTGTTGCTTAGGAAGGAATGAACATTCTAATAGGGAAATTGATCCCATCACCACCTTAGAAACAATGCCAAAATTTATGACGATTCTAAGAATAGTTTCCGTAGTAAGAATAGTGCACACACATTTGTAGATCAATTTCTATATGGAGATGATAGAATATCTAGAGAAAATAAATGAAGCAAATGAATGAAACAATAGAGCAATTATTTCCACACATTGAAATGGAATTCATGCAAAAGAAACACAATAAAATTTTAATTTGTTGATTCCAATTCAATATATATATATATAAGCAAGACTAAACATTCAGCTGAATAGAGGAATTGATTATAAGCAAGGAAATGAGCATTATAGTGAAAAGTAAGGCGAACTAAATATTTGAGAATAAGAGTATTGTAGTAAAGAGTATAAAGGAACCATTTGCTTATTTAGAATAAACAGAGTCCAAATTCATCCTCATTCATATATATTTCACAACTCAAGAGCATATATAAGAGTTTGTATTTGAGGGAGCACAACTAGCCATAGTTGTGAGGGAGCTTAGGTTTAGAGGTAGAACTAAGTGTTTGCCTTGTAATCTTTACTTTCATAGTAGGTTGATAAAGAAGGAAAAGACAATTATGAATATAAAATTATAATTGATCAAACCACGTAAAAATCTCTATGTCATTTGTTTACTTCTACACATAACAAATAACAATAATAAGAATGACACTACAACAAAATCAAACCATGTTGAGTACATTACCGCGAACTAATCCCATATGAATGTTTAAGGTTTGAAAACAATACTATAATTTTGCTTAGAAACACTAAATTCAACCTCTCTTGAGTGTACTTGTGAAAAATAACATCGACTTTCTCTTAAATATTAATCTTCAGATATCTCTATAGATCTTCTCATAATTGCATGTCTTATTGCTCTTGGAAACTCTACTAATACAAAAAATTTCATAGCCACCTTTGTCCAATAAATTGTTCCTCTATATGACCTAGGATATATCTTAAATCTAACTCCTTTCATTGACCAAACATATTGTATTACCTCTTGAGTTACATGAATAGTTCTTCATCGAGAGTTTTATACCTCTTTCAACCACTTGAATGTTCTACAGATGTTTCCTCTTTGACTCAGACTTTATGTATCCATCTGTTGTGATTATTGTTGACTCTTAAGTTTTTAAAGTATATTTATATGAGAGAATATCAATCATTTTAGATATATTATTATTATTATTATTTGTGCATCCAAGATCAAAGTAAATTTGATGTCTATTATGAAACAGATCGAGTATGTAGCTTTTAGGTAATTTTACTTAGTCCCATCAATTTGGTGCTGATGAATAGGGTTTTTGACGAATAATTACCTTCGGCTCATTTGTTTAGGTACACAAATCAAATTCGAGTATTATTTTTAAGCTTATTTATTAAACGTGACAAAATTAAGCTAATAGAGGTTCGACTTATTTATTTACAAGTCGGCTCGAATTCGAATCAGGCTTGTTTATAAGTTCAGCTCATTTATTTTTATGTTGGATTTGTATATAATTTAGTAAATAAATAATTAGAGTAGTTATATAATTTTTTTAATTAAGTTGAATAATTAAAAGAGTTAATTTAATTTATTTATGTTTAGATGAATCAAATAGTTAAACAAGTTGAACTATAATAAATAAACTAATATACTTTATTAGTTTTTATAAAAATATTTAACTAGCCTTCAGCTTACAATTTTTTTAGCCAAGCTCCGACCGCACCTATTTAACTAATTTCAAACTCAAGTTGAACTCATTTGCACGTTAACCTAAGACAGGGTATTCAGCCCGTTAACAACTCGTCCATCCTTGGTGCTCAGAGGTCGCCCAAGAGCACATTGAACACACGTCCATCCTCGAAGTGACTGACCCAAGTTCTCACCACGTGTATAAAATCCACCGCATTCAATGTTTATTCTCCTGATTATAAGATTAAATCTGCTCAGAGTTTTTTGACCACAGCTCGTTTGGTCACTCCTTTTCTTTAAATTATCCCCATCATTAGTTGCCCTGATACTTAGAGCTCTGGATAGTGGACTCTGAACTTCGCAGTTGCGTTTTAATGGATTCATCAAATGAGCGGCAGATATTCTATGTTGGGCTTAAACCTGGCGAAACCACCATTGTTTCCTGGAAGAAGTTGTTAAGGGGAGAAGAGAAGAAAATCGCGGGTTTCTGTACTGCTGATACGTGTCAGTGTCACGTAGGCATTCCTTCGGTCGATCAGACTCCAGAAAGTGTTACAGTGAGTTATAGACAATGCCTAAAGGTCAACTTTGTTGATTTTCTCATGAATGTGACTTGAATTATTCAAAATCATAGTTTATGCACGTAATCTTAAAACAATTCAGAAGAATAAAAGAAGATGGAAACGAATTGAGTAAGATGAAAAAGTTGCCTGCCTTTAATATGAGGCTGAATTTTTTAGGGGAAATAACAGAATATTCAGCTAATGACACTGATGAACCAAACAATCGATCAATTGCTCTTTAACCCTGGTGCTTTCAATATTACAAGGTTAACCAATTTTCATAGGTGGTAGAATATTTCTATTTATACTAGGGTTAGGAAAAAGAGTTGTTTTCAATTACTAATATTATCTTTTATTATCTTATCTTTTTGGCTTTGCACTCATGCCTTAGGCCACCCTTTGAGAAACATTACTTTACATATGCTATCATAGTTCGCTTAGGATAAAACCATCTTTTTCTTACCACGCTTGTTAATTTTTGCATCTTGAAAGCTTAATAGTCTTGTATTAGCTATCAGATTGTGGTGAATGTTTGTATGATATGTACTAATCAACCTTCTTATGAGGTTTTACTCAGTAAGAAGCAACTTATAGAAATTGACAGACTTCGTTTTCCAATCACTTCTGTTGAAGTTGTCAGATCATACGTCCTCCATACATCTAGTGGAAAAACTTGCATGTTGCTTTATTGTTTTCATGTGAGCTTGGGAAGTTGGTGGATGGCATGTAACTTACTTTTAACTTCTACATTGCTGGCGCCTCTCTATCCTTGAGGAAATTGAACTATCTTAGTCCACTTGTATATGCCAACTTAGTAGCTCAGACCTTGTACTCCTTACCCTTGGTGCGAGGCTGAATTCCTGCCCATGTATTTTTCATGATCCCATTGTCGAGGTATGCTACTTCAGTCCCACGTTAATAGTATGGGATTCTAATGTGGAGTTTATATGGCCCAAGGCAGGCACGAAGCCAGAGAAAAAAATTCATGGGGTCCCAATATAATTAATTGAGAAAGGAGTTTAAAGTGCTGCCACTGGGTATTGAACCCACATTCTCCAACTTACAATAAAGGGGGTTCAACCAGTACAACACAGATACTTTTGTGTTATAATAATATTCTTATTTATATATAATATATATTTACAAAATATTTCATGGGGTCAGGCGACCCCACGTGGTCCATACTGGCTCTGTCCCTAGCCCAAGGCTCTCTCCCCTCTTAAGCTAGCTTTTGAGTGTGATTCTACGTAAAGTTCAGAAATAGTAGTATTGGTGCTATTTCCATTATCATGGATGAAAAACCAAAGAGGCAATGCTCATAAAATCTTCATTTTTCCTTCGTATACCATATCTCAAAATCTAATAAAATCTCATTTATTGAGTTATAGATACTGTTGTTAAACACCATAGAAAGATGGTTTGAACTCTTATCTTTTTAATCAAACCGATCTTTGCCACCATATTGGCTTTCTTTTCTCTCCTTAGTATAGTAATCAATTGGATTGAATTTACTACACTTTCTCTTCTATACACTTCTGCCTGTTCACTTCTTGACCTGGGGAAGAATTTTTGGAGGTCTTTTTGGTTTCCTCAACATTATAGATGTTATGACTTTCAGGTCTCTGTTCTTTTGGTGGTTCTATTTCTATTGATGTTTCTAATAGCATTTTTTTTAAAAAAGTGCCCAAAATTTGAACCTTCTCATGTTAGGGATCCTGGTCACTTATCTTTACAGTCTGCTACGTGCAGGATGCCTACTCAGGATTTGTTAAACCAAAAGACAAGAACTATGAGTTCGTTGTCAAAAGTGAGAAGCCAGAAAGCATGTATGGTATTTCTTCCTATGCTTAATGATGAGTTTGGTTGTTATTAACTTACTGTAAAAGTTTCTCTTAATGACCACTGCATGACGTAGAAAATGTTAGCGAGTTCTTCTCTTGATTGAGATTCAGTGCTCCAACCCCCCCCCCCAAAAAAAAAGGGGACCTTCTTGGTTCTTGAAAGCAGGCATATGTGACCTGTTTTGTAAATGTTGGAGCTTGGTGTTGCAAACTGCTATAAGTGTTATCTTTTACTTCCCCTGTAATCGAAACGGTCTATCTTATAATAGTTTGTTTGTGTATGGCTTTTGATGAAAATAGTCATTCGCTATTGAATCTTTGGTTATCATATCTTAGTTGACTTGGCTAGATGTTATGCATGATCGGCCAACTTCAGCTTTGGAGTATTCAGACCCCCACTGGTAATTGGTTGAATGAGCTGAGGCTCCCAAAGTGGAATAAGTGATTATCCTCTTTGGGGCCTGCACAAATAGGGTTTTCCACCTTGGAATAATATTTTGCCACATAAGTACAGAATTTGATTGCATGATTATAAACTGGACCGATTGCCGGTGTTAGTCACTGTAACTTTGTCTGAATGTGCAAAGATGATGAAAAATCAACTAAAAGTTTGAAACATGAACGGGAATAAGTAATCTTGCTCAGTGTTCCGAGGCAGCAGAGTTGATAAGAAATAAGTCAAAAATCAAGCAAACTTGTATATTGGATGAGGAAACGAGAAGAAAGCTTATGTTTATATTTTTCATATTGTGATGGGAAAGAAATATATGTTTTAGGATCCACTCCATCCATTCTTTTTATTTTCCACTTCACAGTGTTATATCCATTCTCTAAATATATGTCATTTTTAGGGAATAATTTTGCAATATTAGCAAACTTCCGATATTATCCTTTCATTTCCATTTTCACATAAACAAGTATTTTATGCCATTTGTCATTTCCCGGAGTTGGTAAAAATTTTTAGGGGCATAAGAGTCAATTTAAGCTTTATGATCATTTTCTTAGGATGCCTCCATCTCTAAATTAACAAAAAGAAAAAAGGAGTAACAGATGGCTATTTTGATGGCCATCATTCCAAGCTAGAGGCACTATATAGAAAACTGGAGCTGATGGTGAACAATTAGTTACCCAGCTCCAATTTTGGTTTACACAATGCACTTATGAATTACCGTATCATACTGTATCACTTAATTTGACTGTTACTTCTATTTTGATGAGTTAATATTTACTAAAGGAGTATTGTTTCAAGTTTTATGATGGCTTTATATAATGTGGTGACATTAACAACATAGCTGTAAAACTTAGCATATTTGATTTCACAGATATGCTGTGCCAAATATGTTTTCTACTCTCTATGGATATTTGACCCCGATTAAGTAGTAGAAGTCCTTTGTGTGTTCACTGCAAGAGCTCTGTAGACACTTCCTCATTTTTGGTGGAGCTGTGCAAACTGCTCCATGTATATTATTACTCCTGATCTTGCTTAATTCTGTGAACTTTTCATGGGGTTTTTGTGATTAATTGCGCATTTTAAACAAGTATCAAATGACTTAATAGCCTGTCATAATAGTAGGACTCAATATTAGTCATCAAAGGTAATATTTTGCCTCAAGCTTCATTCCACATTTGGCTTCTGGTTGTTTTGCTAGATCTATCAGTCAGAAGACAAGAAAAAGGAAAATTGATGTGCCACTAAATGAGGAGCAGAAGACTGAAGGACATTTATCTGCTAAACATGTGAAATCGCAAAATGTACTGGTGAAAGCCACTGTTGAGAATGGACTATTTCTAGAGAAGCATTCTGCTAATTCAAGCACATCTGCTGCAAAAAATTACTATCCTGCTGGGGCACAGGCATTTCCATCAGTTGATGGCAACCCTAAAGGATCTGCTAATCTAAGCAGAAGATCATTTAGATTTTCTTCACCAAAGATCCTTACCAGGAATGATTCCTCTTTTCTGTTTGGAGCAAAGGATACTTTTGAGAAGAAGAAAAAGACCAAAACTAGCCACGCAGAGATACTTAAGAAGAATTCAGGAATTTCCACTAATTTGCCTAACGTGCATCAAAACCTGTGTCGGGGAAGTGTTACCTCAAAATTTAGCTCAGAATCAGGTAAATCAAGGGGTAACAAAAATCGGCTAGTAGTTTCATTCAACAGTTCACAGAAGAAGCTAAATGATAGTGAAGCTATTGATGTTTCTTTGCCAAGGTGCAGTTCTCCATCGCAATCAGTGGTGAGCATTAAAAGTTCCTTTATGATTATCAGCATATGAAGCGCCCTTCATAAGACTTTCACCATAACTCATCCATTTCCTTAAGTGGCATGTTGCCCACTCAATGCTGTGTTGATGGTTAGATGTTTTGATTTTTTGGACTCTTTCCCTTAAATTCTAGGGGATAAGATTTTGCCAATGCCTATCCATATCTCTTGCTCATTTTTAATTTTCTTTCCTTCTGGTCTAGTTTCTTGTATCCTTTTTTTGGCCAACTTCAAGGCCTTCAACAAGCTCTTCAGTTATCTTCCTAATATTTTTATTTACTAATATATAATGGTAAAGATAAAAAATGGTCAAAGTTTAGCCTTGAAGACCAAAGAAAGTTAAGGAGACATACTTTGGAACATTCAACAAGGGAGTATTTTTTTCAGTTTGAACACATATGTTCCTCACTTGATGTTAATTTGCATGATCTGCATTTTTTATTTTATTGCTCAAATATTTTGTTAATTTTGCAGACAAGGACTGCATTCGCTTGTAAGATGGCATCAGCTATCAAGCCTAATAGAACCATGCTAGAAAACGCCATCAAAGAGCTAGGGAAGATAGTTGCAAAATGTGTGCCCTCCTCTCTCTCTCTTTCTCTATTTCCTTTATATAGTTTCATATCTGTTTTCTGAATATGATCTGACTATTACTTTCAAACTACTAACATTCTATTTTACCGAACAGCAAGATCCTGTAAGATTGAAAATCTGGATGCTGATGCCTCATCTTTTGCGATAGGAAGAAGAATACCTGTTGATGTTAAACAAAAACTGACAGAAGTTGCAAGCATAGTGGTGCAGCATTCAACTGTTTTTGACATTTCTTTTGTGGCAATAACGAAGTCATTATTGGTATTAACTTTAACAATTATGGTTGCAGTGGTCAAGCAATGGGATAATTTTGGAGGAACTGGTTACCCATCTTGTGAGTATTCTTGGGCCTTTAGCGAGAGGACCAGCAATGAAGGTAAATTATTACTCTTAAGGGTGTGACTATTTTGCTTGAGAATTTCCACTTTGAGTTCGTTTGCATTTCTTATAGATCTCAAGGTTGGTTGCATATCCGTATGACTGAAGTGATTGATCTGTTGCCGAACGCACACAGTAAAAGAGAGAAATATTCTTTTGATTTGCCTCAAGTTAGCCACTGTACATAAATTCTTCAGTTAGTTACTAAAGTTTAAAATTTGTCCTATTCGGTTACCTTTTTAATTTTGTCATAATCATTCATCTTTTATGTACAAAATTAGTGACTGAAATAGGACAAATTTGAACTTCATTGACTATCTGAGAAAAAAGGAAGTACAATTACACAATTTTATAAGTAGACCAATATAATATTTATCTTGACTGTAAAACAGCTAGCATTGTTGCATCTGTATAATTCATCAACTAGTAGTTTTATTGTCCCACCATATGCTTATGATAAGCTTCTGCTGCTGGGTGGGTTTGAAGTGGTTATTTTTGTCTTATTCCTTTTTTTTTGGGGGGACGAAATATATGAACATTTAAGAATAAAAGCAGGAATAAAACAAAATATTGTTTTGTTTTATTCTCAACTGTCCATGTTTTAAACCTTTTGGTTGCATGCCCTGTTTCTTCACCTTTTTCTGCATTTATTTACAAAGTGTCATTCTGCTATAAAATACGAGATTTGGTCTCTGTGCAGAAGAAACTGCGAGAGCTGGTCTTGCTGAAACTAACAAGAAAACGAGATCAAGCTGATCAACCTCATTGTATCAAAAATGAGCTTCATAGGATGGTAAACGCAAAGGTTGTTTCCTTTATGTGCTCCATTGATTATTACATTATGGATCTATTATGAACTTCGAGCTTCTTATTTGTTGCCTGTTACATATTTATGTGGAGCATGACACTGGACTTTTACCCGGCTCCTGACCAAATAACTCCATTCTTTCTCGGTCTAGTCCTACTACATTTATTCGAAGCTCGACTCTGGACTTTTACCCTGCCCCTTTTCTGGTGACCAAATAACTCCATTCTGTCTAGTCCTACTACGTAACTACAATCATGCATATTGAGGGCAAACATTACCTAATCCATTGTAATTAGTTGTATATGTGAGACCTTCGAAGATGTGAGGTGCAGGTGGTGATGATCACCCCGGGGTATGCGCTAGTGCCCTTGACGGGCACTCCAGGACCCGCCAACGCTCGTGAAAACCCGTGCAATAAGCAGCATCAACGAAGTAGTCACGGCCAGTACTATAATGCATCTCCAAAAGCCTCCACCCCACATCTGCGTCAACAACCCGTGAGAGTAGTGCAAAAGAGAAAGTGAAACTCTTGTGTGTATTTAAATCAAATTATGACCTGATATTTGTTTTACGATTCGCATTGGATGTCTGTGCAGGGAAGTCATAATAATTGAATTATACTAAATGAGTCAGTGGATTTATAGTCTGGGACATTAAGAAAAAAAAGGAAGAATGGCCTCATTTGGATAGCGTAAGTATTGGTCTATTATAGTGCACATGAAATGGAAGTGAGTTCTAAATAGGAAAGAAGCTTTTGGAGTTCATCCTGTTGAGATCAAAAAGCTACATTGAATTTTTAGAACGTGCAAATTCATAATGGGGTGGAAGTGGTTCCAGTGAAGAGTAGACAAATGGAAAGGGCCATCTATGTTGTGGAGACATTTGGATGCTCAGGGTCATAAGGAACGATGATCCTTGTACATGACAAGGAAAATGTAATACCTTGTCTTAAACTTATATTAAGTTCATTTTAAAAGTTGTTTCTCAAAACTGAATTTATATCACAAATGATTTAGCCTCTATTGTGCTTAATATTGGATTAGATTATACATATTAAGTAAAGTGAGATAGAGATTTCACTCCATTGAGATGAAACTTGAGAATATAGATCCTTTAGAAGTCTGCATATCTACCCTTGGAGAGATTTTCTTGAACAACTAGATAATTACTTTTTGTGAGGAGATCCAAATAAGTGCTAAATTATTAGTTTCTTATTTTGTTTGATATTTCTGCTGCTGTGATGATTTCTCACACCTTTGGTCCTTCGTGTATTGTGTTATCATTGGGTCAGGTAGAAGCTCCTTCACATACTTCAACCATCCTCTTTCAGGATGGCCATGGATGCTCTTTTATGAATTTAGTCTTTTCTAGCCTAAACATTTTAGGATTATGGAGGTCTAAGTATCTAACAAACCCTGGATGAAAACATACAAGGCCTTGATGATTTATAACTATCAAACATTCATGAAATATATGATTAAATGCGAATGAGTGCAGAGAGTTATGATGTTAAGAACAATCAAGTTATCGTAGTTGATTACACAGAAACCAGTTCTATACCAGTTAGACCATGCTTAAAATTAAGAAAGAGAGGGCTCAGTCAGAAATTAACTGTTCGATTATGAGCTACGAGATGATTTCCCCTTCCCAAATAATCTCTTTTATTAGCAAGATTGTGCTAATCATTTCTAGGACAGGACTTGATGTGGATTATCATGCACCCATTCGAAAATGATAAGATTTTGTAGAAGAATGATGGAAATTGTGTGGAAAGAGACAATATGAATAGAAAATGGATATAGATGAAGGAAACTCTAAGTAAACTTCAAACTAAACTTTCAAGGATTCACAAATATCTCCTTAGATGAGATTCCTGATGAAGAAAACACAAAATAAACTCTAATAGGGAACTTTGAAGAAGAATGCGTAGTAAATCTTCAAAAAAAAACAAATTCAACCTCACAAAGATGGATGAATTCATACACTCACAATGAATGACTTTTATTAGTTTTTTCTCAACTCAATACCATATTTGCCACTATTCACATACTATGTCTTATATAGACAATTACGAGGCTAAAAAAATATCCGAATTACCTCAACAAACTCCTTAGGTAGTTAAATTATAACAATACCCTATTAACAACTTCTTAACTAACCTGTTTAACAACCAAGAAGTTGATGTGTGTAGGAATGTGGAATTATTAAATCGGTAAAAATAATGCTCGATTAAGTTGGAATTAAGAAGAAGGTTTGAAAGTGTTGAATTAAGAATGTTGATATTCAAATAGGGTAGAATAATGATGATGATGATTCGATGATGGTGATGATGATTCGATGGTGTTGAGGATTCGAATTTGATGGATGAATGATGAATATGATTCAACAAGGATGAGATGGTGATTAGGATGATTCGATGATTAGGGTTTGATGATGGATGACTTCATGGGTTAGGGTTAGGGTTTAGCTTCGAAATTGGGGTTAGAGTTTCGAATGATAAATTAGGGTTAGGGTTCTTCAAATTAGGGCTTCGATTTTGGGATGTGTTTGGGTGATGAATATGGCTAGAAGGGCGTGAGTTATGGGGTTTAGAAAAGATAGTACTTAATCTCTAATTTACACAGACGAAAAGATTATGGGTTTCAAGATTAATCATTCACACAAATTCGATTAAACTTGAGATGAACTCACATAGAATTCAATACTTGCGATTTGCATTCAACTTCAATTTTAATCAATGATCTCTCTATCAATCGTGGGTTCAATGACTTATATAGCCAAGCTACCAATTACAAGATACTAGCTATAAAGTATAATACTTCAAAGATACCTAGCTAAAAGATACTAGAATATAGAATATTCTTAAAAAAGGTAGATTTATGCTACTTTATTCTTTAGTTAATCTCTAACTCTATCATTTAATTAATTAAATCAATTAATATGCATGTCCAAGCTGCATATTATTTCCCTCATGCATGTAGCCATGTACTTCATGCATGCTATGCACATGCACGTACGCCTAGTTGCTTGTATGATACGTTTCATTTATTACTAGCAACGTAACCATTCGTTTGTCTTTAATTTTATAGGAGATCCTTTCTAAATAAAGAACAATTGATTTTATAATTATGAATGCCACTTTTTAAGTGCTTGCTCCTGCATCAGAAGTTGTTTTCTTTATTTACAATTTATGGCACTATTCATTCATAAATAGTAAAATATAACTAACCCTAATCTTGACTCATATTACATGAAACAACAAACTCTAATTACATAAAATAACAAACTAAGTTTATTACAACGCTTAACAATTTATGAATCTTATCTTTCAAGAATGTCACATAACCTTAAAGAATATTTCAAGAAAGTACCTAAAATATACTGAACACTTTTAAGAACTTCAAGATGCAATAGATAATCTTCCAAGAAAGACATTTTATGAGGAATACCAAGATGCTCCTGCATGTTATGAATACCAAGTGTACTCTGTTTTCATGTACAATTATATGCTTTAGTGAATTTAACTACATGTAAACGACAGTCAACTTCGTTCCATGTTTGTTGATCTCATTACGAATTCTGGTCCGCATGTTTTTAACTGTTATATGATGTAAAAGAGACGTAGGCTCAAATTTTTGTGTTTTTTATGGCATTATATTTGATGTTCAGAATGTTGGAGATAAGTCTAGGTGCTTAATGTTGAAATAATCAATTTTACCTAGTCAACATTTGTTAATATTTTTATCTGTATACTTTGTTAAGTTGTTATTTTTTACCTGTATTTATCTCTAGTTTTTAGGAAACTAGCTGTGCAGTAGCTATCCTTTTGAGTGCTGCTATCATCTGTAAGCCTATTTAAAGGTATATACGTGTTAATAGAAAAGTTATCAAAAGCTTCTTTTAATTATTATACAGAAAGGAGAGAAAGCTCAGGGCCGTGTTATCGCTCGTCCAAGGGTTCAGCCAACAGCTGCTGAAGATGCTAAATCGACTGCTCAAGAGAAGAGGCAAGCCTCTGGTCCCATATTTGCTTCACCTAGCCGGCCTGCATATACACTAGAGATAAAGAATGCACACTTGGCTGTGCCTGCTAGAGCTGGTTCAAATTCTGATGGTTATAACCTAGACTTTCGAGGGCCAGAAAGTAGTAGGAAAACAGGAATTCGTTTAGTTCTAAAAGATGAGAGACACTATAACCCAAATATTAAAGCTTCATGAGAGAGATACTTGTTTAAACAGTCATAAGTGGCATAAGGTCAAACACAAATCAACTAACTGGAAGACTCCGATGGGGGTATATATTTTTGTATTTTGGGAATGGTAAATTGGTAGTGCAAAGCTAGCGTCGTGGGCTTAGAATAGTATAGGTCTTAGATCAGACTGCTGTACAGGATAATGAGGAAGAAAAGGGAGGTATTTTGTCAAAGACTGTCACAAGTTTAGCTTAGCCATGTTTGACAATAATATCATGTTAATGTTATGTCTAATATTATCCGTCATGTGATAAATTACCTTTTTGAAACTCTAAAACAATTATTATCTTTATCGTCGCTTATTAAACAGTATGATCAAACAAACAGAAATATTAAGGTAAATATTGAAAAAAATTACTATATATTATTTCATAGTATTATCTTTATTTTAGATATTAATTTTACTAAATAGAGCTTATATAATCCGAAAGCCGATGTCTTGTTTCCTCAAGGAAATTGATTGATTTGGTATTTTGTATAATTTATTAGACTTTGCTCCCATGGGTTAAAGCCGATTCCTCCACCATCTTTCTATGACACTTACCGACCGCCACTCCACTCAGCCATCCCAACTGTTTGGCTCCCGGAGCAGCCGTGGATAATGTGGAGTTGGGAAGAATGGTGTGTCCTTGCGATTAGATTAGTATATAGGTGTAAAAGATGGAAGCTCGTATCTGTGGTTTTTTCTCGGTCACTTTTAAACTCACTTTTTACTAAATCGATAATCATGGAATTAGTTTGACAAAGCAGCATGGTAAAGGTTCTGTCCTTTTGCTTCGGTAAGTATGCATGGTTACCTCTGTTGATTTGTATGTTATACGTGTAATGTTTGTTTGGCTAGATTAAAAGCCTAGCTTTTAGCTTATTAAAAGTAGTTTTTTTTTCCTAAAAAAGTTGTATGGTTTGAAAAGCTACTGACTTTTAAATTTTCAGTTTCTGACTAGAATTTCAACTATTTTGGTGATACTAATGGTATTTGAACATGTTTTAGCTTTAATATTTACCCTATTGAGCTTCTTTTGGTTTTTCGAACATTTAAATTAAATTTTATGAATATATACTTTGCTCTTTCTTTTTGGCTTGGTGATATCTGTACTCTTTTTATCTATGTGCAACGCTCGTAGAGGGAGGGGGCTCTCCTACCTTCATAGTTGTGAAAGCCTTCCTTCTGCCTTTTTTTTTTTTTTTGTTCCTTCACTTTAATGACTTGGTTTGGATAAAAATTATTTAAAAACATAAACGTGTTAAGCTTCTTTCTATAAAAATATAAATGCTTTTTATTTTTTAGAAAGGTACAAATATTTAAGCTTTGTTTCTATTAAGGTACAAATATTTTAGAAATTTAAAATGTAATGTAATTTTGGCTCTAATAGCCTCTCAATGAGGAGGTAATTAAATGAATAAAATTTCCTTGAATTTGGAGAATTTTGAAATGATTATATCTGAATGAAAAATAAATTCTAAATATTAGTAACTTTATGGAAATTTTTGAAAATTTTATGTATTGATGTGAAAAAATTTTAAATGTTTGTGCTTCAATAAAAAAAAGTATAAATGTTTGGGCTATTATGGAAACAAAGCCAATATGTTTATATGTTTAAATACACTTTTGTCCTTTAGTTTGCTCTCCTCTTCTTCCATCATCCTCCAATGACTCTTAGTTATTATGCTTCTCGGGATGATATCATTGATGTTATAAATAAGGTAGTGACAAAATAAGAATACTATAGAGATCTAACAATTATAATTAATAATAAGAAGTAGAAAAGTTCTTCTAATGTAATATTGTAATATTTTGAATTTAGCCTAATCCTAATCCTGGATGATTATTATATTAACCTCACCTTAATTCCTTAAGCCTAACTTTAACCATAACTCTAACCCTAAACTTCTTTCTTTTCTTTTTCCCTTTTCCCATTTTTCCCCTTTCCCCTTTTCTTCTCTCCTTTCTCGTTTCTCCTTTCCTAGTTCTTTGTCCTCAACCAAGTTTGTCTTGGTTTGATTACTCCAACCAACAAGCCCAACTATAATCAGTCCTTCACTCCATCATCATCACTTCCCTTCATTCAAGGGATTTTCATAGCAAATTCCCTATTCCTTGTGTTCTGCCCATGCCCCTCGATATGAAACTCTCAGCTTTTCTCAACTCATGCCAACTATCATCCACATACCCCCTTTGTCTGCCCTCCTTCTAATATTTTTTACTCCACCAACATAAGCCTTGATCTCTTATCCCTTTTTACAACTCTCTTATGCACTTTCTTACCCATAGTTCTACCATTTTTGGGAGGCAAGCTTCGCACAACACAACACACCTCACACTACACCACCATCCTTAACCTAAGCACCTCACATTGCACCCCTTTGGCGATGTGAAAAACACATGCAACCACCCCTATTATAGCCTTATCTTCGATCTTCTTCTCTCTATAACACCATCCCCCAATCCCTTCCTTCGCACAACCCTTAGTCCCATGCAACCTCCATTAGTCTTAGCCAACCTTCACTTAGCAATGCCATCAACATTACCCAATATTCACATAACAAAACTCCTCCAATGTGAGCACCTCATATTCTACCCCTCCAGCTGAGTGGATAGCTCATGTAACGCAAGCCCCTGAGCGCACCTCCCAAGCGCAACCAATTGTAATACCCTAAAATTCACTAATTTTTTTTAAAACCGTAAGAATTTAAAATTTAAAACCTGTGAATTCTGATGATGTTACCGCCACACTTAGTACCAAATTGGTTCTCTCCGACCATTTCAGTACCAAATGCTAAGGCTAAGAAAAGATTGACATTAAACTCAAACCAAGAGTTCATAAAAGAACTAGAAAAATCATACATCAAAAATCAGAGTACGCGTAAAGAATTGTAATTCATATCCAAAAGAGAACTAAGCTTACAACCGGTAAAATGTTCATTTAAAATACTCAATACAAGTAATGAATCATAAAAGGGTAAAACCGATACAAAAGAAATAACAAAATGAGATAAAATAACAAGAAGAGTGAATCCGGCCACACTACTCTCGAACTTGGAGCCAAATATATGCTCAATACTCAGCTTCGCCCGATGTCTCGTCCACCTACAC
Source organism: Tamarix austromongolica (assembly GCA_039764185.1). Lineage (NCBI taxonomy): Eukaryota > Viridiplantae > Streptophyta > Magnoliopsida > Caryophyllales > Tamaricaceae > Tamarix > Tamarix austromongolica. Next base: position 57,401,960 of record CM077808.1, on the reverse strand, counting down.
AAAGTCAGAAGGGCCTACAACTCATGGGAATGAGCAGCACCCATGAAAAGGGTGATCAATACGCTACGTACTGAGTAAGGTAACTGATGCACTAAGGCCAACACATAAAATCACATAAACTATGCAAAATAAAAAGAGCATATAGTCCATCATGATAACATAATATCGTACAATCATCCGAGTAGATACATAAAGGCCCATTTATAATCCGGATTAATTACTTAATTAATCTTTTATCAGAAATCGATTCACACTATGCCTTTTTATCAAATCCATGCGAGTACGGGAACCCCCACTATTATAGCCGGTGGACCGGATACATACAGGGTACATAGCTCCCGACCACTATTATTGTCGGTGGACCGGAAACATACAGGGCATAAAGCTCCTGACCACTATTATTCGCCGGTGGACCGGTCTGGCCTCGACTCTCATGGTGTTCCACTGTAAGTACTTAGTGCCTTTCCCATGTCTTAGCACAAATATGTTCAGTTTTGTTGAGCACGGAATCCCCCACTATTATAGCCGGTGGACTGAAAACGCACAGGTACAATGCTTGACCACTATTATTCGCTGCTAGACCAGTCACATATAGGACATCATGCCCTAACCACTATTATTTGTCGGTGGATCGGTCTAGGTCCGGCTTAACAATCTTCCACTTTAAATGATTAATGTATTACGGTGTCTTATTCAGAACTTTACCCTATACATGCATGAATCACTCCCTTTACACTTATCCTCCAACTGACCCGTATCATGTCATGAGAACCTTGAACCTCCTAACTTACCCAACAACCTTTCCTCTATACTCAAACTCACACTAGAATTCTAACACCGAAATATGTGGGTCAAGGCCCACTACTACACACCTCCAAGTCCACTTATTCCCTTACTCTAGGATTTTTCCCCAGAAACCCTAATTTAGGCCTAAGTGGCCCATCCTACTCCACCTCACATAACCCAAATCATTTTAACACTCCATACATCACAACTCATAGATTCCACCCTCATCATTACACTTTAATCACCAGGTACGCGTGCTACCACAAAAACCCTAAGTAGTCACACCAAACCCTAATTGTCCACACCAAACCCTAGCTCGGTCTCCTACGTACCCCTATATTGCTCCACATACTATTTTTCATCCAAAGTGTTCAAACACCCAAACAACACTTACATTACCTTCCTCACACCCCAAATCAACTTTCCATACGTAAATTTCACTCCCATGTAGACTTTACACATTCCATGCAACCTTTCAAACTTTTCATGCAAAACCTTAAAACTCCCACATGAAACCCTAGATTTAACCATACAAACCCTAGATCCATCCATACAAAACCCTAGATTCCTCCATCCAAAACCTTAGATTCCTCCATGCAAACCCTAGATTCTTCCATGTAAAATCCAAGATTCATCCATACCAAACCCTAGATTCAATCCATATAAAACCCTAGATTAGATCCTCCCATGCAACACCATAGAATCTGCTATGCAAAACCCTAAGTACATCCATACAAAACCCTAGTTTAGATTCTCCCATGCAACACCATAAAATCTACCATGCAAAACCTTAAGTCCATCCATATAAAACCCTAGTTTAGATTCTCCCATTCCTTCATTTTACTTTCACCCCTATTCTTCTTCCACTGATGGATCATTAACATTTTTAGGTCAACTCACATCCCTTGGTCAACTCATTTCTTTTTAGTTAACTTACTCCCCTTTGGTCAACTTATTTTCTATTTTTTCTTTTTCAACCTTTTCCCCACACAATACCACTTTTATACATCCTCACATGCATGTCTAAAAGGTCACAAATCATAACATCATATACCACAATATTTCATCACATATGCATAATACACATGTCATATAATAACACATGATCATACTTCAACTCCATGCCATACCACACACGAAATAATTACGATGATAAACATAGGATGCATAACATACAAAACATATAATGCACACCAACACACATAAGGCCTTAGTAACACCCTTACTTAAAACGACACGGGTCTTGGAGTACGCTCCTACGCCTCCCTAGGGCTTTGACTGGTCTCACCTATATGAGGAAAAAACTAAAATTAGATTCCCTCCTACCAAAATACTATTAATTACTAACTTATTCTAAGACTAGGTTTTTAATAAAATAATACCATATTAATAATAATGACATTAACTCATTACAAATTTTACTAAAGATATAAGAACTAATAGTAATATTATAAAAATTGAAAATATAAGGGTTGAAGATTTAATTCTAATAATAATAATAACAAAAATAGAAATGATACTAATAATAACAATAGTAATAATAACCATAATAATAATAATAATAATAATAAAGGCATAATTTGAAAACAAAGTGAAATAAGATCTTCGTCCTCTTTACCAAAATAATACTAATAATAATATTAGTAACATTAATAATACAATTTAGTAGTCATAATAATGAAATAGTAGTAATAATAATGATAAAAACCATAATAATATTGTAAAAAAAATACTAATAATAATGGTAATAATAGTAATGATAATAATCGAAGATAAAATGAAGTAGGGTTTCGACCCTACATTAAATAATAATAAACTTAATAAATAATAATAATAACACTAATAATAATAATAAATGCTAATGATAAAAATATTAATAATAATAAGACTTGATATTTATAATATTACTACTAAAATTCAAAATAGGCACAATGGGGTCTCTGCCCTATATAAAATAATAATATTAACATTGAAGATAATAATAATAATAATAATAATAATAATAATAATAATAGCAACAATAAGAATAATAATATTATAATCGAAATAAAAATATAATAAGACTTCGACCCTCAATAGAAATAATAATAAAAACATTAGTAGTAGTAGTAGTAGTAGTAGTAGTAGTAGTAGTAGTAGTAGTAGTAGTAGTAGTAGTAGTAGTAGTATATATATATTCGAATAAATTAAAGCTTGTAGTAGTAGTAGTAGTAGTATATATAATAATAATAGTATATATATTCAAATAAATAGAATAAAATAAAATAAAGCTTGTATAAATAGTGAAAAAGGGTTGAGAGGGTTTAGAGTTCAACCTTGGACTGGTGGTGACAGGCGGCACCGGCGGTGGTGCGCGGCGGTGGCGGCCTAAAAAAGAGAAGAAATGGGGAAAAGTTGAGGGCTGGGAAAAAGAGAAGGAGAAAGAGGGTGGAAGTAAGGGTGGTTTTGGTTGTCTAAAAGGAGAGGAAAAGAATGAGGGTGGCGGCACACGGTGGTGGTGGTGGCGGTCAAATGGGGAAGAAGAAGAGAAAGAGAGGAGGAGAGGGAGGAAGGGGAAAAGAAAGGCAGGGGAGATAAAGGAGGGTCTGCAGCGGCTTTTGGAAGGTGAATGAGGCAGTGGTAGTGGCAGAAGTGGTGGTGGACAGCGGCACGGAGGGTGGCAGAGATGGAAGAAAGGGTTGATCGGGGAGGGAACTTTGCACAACCAGGGCGGCTTGTGTAGGAAAAATCAAGGAATATTGGTGGTTCAGTTAGTTAGAGGGCGGTGCAAGGATTAGTTGGGTGGGCAGAGAGGGCGGTGGTGTTGGCCGAAAGCGACGGCAATGGTGTCTAAATTGGTGGCGGCGCAAGGGGTAAAATTTTTCTGGGTTGAAATTAAAAGCTTGAACAGGGCTAATTATGGGGGTATTTATAGAGTTTAGAGGAGAGGGTAGGTTATGTGGGTCGGTAAGGGGGTAATGCAGGTGAGGTTAGGGTAGCTGGCGGCGATGGTTGACCGGTAGAATTCAAATTCGTGGTAAGGGGATGGAACTGCGCGAGAAGAGGGAGAAAGTTGGTTAGGTCAGTGTGACTGGCAGAACAATGGGAAAAAGAAGGGAGAAACAGCTGGTCAAACGGGCGTGGTCGGCAGCAGATTTCTCGGACGGTTGCAAGTCGACGACGTGGGGAGAAGAAAGAAGAAGGAGGAGGAAGAAGGAGATGGGGCACAGACCGGGCGACTAGGAAGAAAAGAAAAGAAGAGGAAAAACTGAACCGGTCGGGCGGTGAGGGAACGACTTAACAAAATGCGGCGTTTAGGAGACGGGCTGTGTTGAAGAAGAAACAGAGGGAAAGGAGATGGGTCGCAAAGACAGGCCCAGTTCGCCGAAGAAGAAAAGAGAAAGAAAAGGAGGCGGGCCACGGAAGAAGGAAAAGGAAGAAGGGGATTGGGCCGCGGACAGGCCCAAATGGGAAGGAGAAAAAGAAAAGAATAAGAGAGAAAAAGAAAGAAAAAAGGAAAGAAAAAGGAAAAAGGAAAAATAATGGGTTAGGTTAATTAAATTAATTGGGATATTTGGGATATTTAAAAATAATAATATTTAAATCTCTTTTTAAGATAATTTAGGATTTTTGAAAGCTTTTTTATAAATTTCATTTTAATTAGCAAATCACTCTAATTTTCTCTAATGAAATTATTTATAAAATTCCTATTAATTTGGACCTACTTTCTCCTTCTTATTTTAAATAAAATAATTTATTTAATTAATTTCCAAAATAAAATCCTTAATTAGCCAAAATACCAAAATTTTTCTAATAAAAATAGTTATTATTTTCTTCTTGAAATGCCCTAATTAATTCCCTTTTATTTTAATAAAATAATTTATTTAATTAATTTATACAATAAATCCTTATTTAACTAAAACTCTTAAAATTAGGTTTTGGGGTATTTCACCAACTCTTTCTCTTTTAGTTTGGTTCTTGCTCTTTGCCATCCTCATTTGCCTTACCTTTCCTTGCTTGTTTTTCCTCTAAGAGTGGGGTTTCATTTGTTTTTAGGTGATCTTCTATTGGTTTTAAGGGAGAAGACTTAAGGTCCTTTGTTTGCTTAGAGACCGATGATATTTAGGTAAGGATACATATCATGATTTACGAGGTTTGATGATATGAGTAAATTGTATGTAATATCATGATATAATGGTTATATTTTGATCATGTTGTTGACGTAATACCATGATCTTGTTATATTGTATTATGGAAATATGAACGATATGTAAAAATATGAGTTTAAGTGTTATTGTTTGGTTAAGCCTTGTCTTATAACCCTAGCATGTTGGCATGATCTACTATCTTAACTAAGTTACAAAGAGTGGGTTGTAGTATGGTAAGTTATTATCATGAAAAAATATTTTGAAGGTTGAAAATTGATAATATTAGGACTCGTAGGGTTTTAATGACAAGTTTGGATAGTTCTTGATATTAAGGATAATTGGGTCTTTCATGTGTTTTGTGGGAAAAAATAAACACGTCATGGTAATCATTTAGGGTTTTATAATTAATTTCATGTGTATCATGATCAATTATAGGTTTAGTAGGGAAAAAGTTACCTAAAAAGAGGCTTTGAGGCATTTAAGCAAGATAAGGGTGTTTTGGTCAATTTGGGTTAAATATAAAATTTTGGACTTTCTAAAGTAATATTAGATTAAAATATGTTAAGTATGTTACTTGAAATATTGAGGGTAGTCATGAGTAACATAAGTCTGATAAAATGATAAAAGGGCTTAAATTGGGAATATTAGCTCTAGAGGTAGGCTCATCATAACTTGTGTGAAACGTTAGAGTTAAACCTTAATTTTTGGATATATTTTCAATAATAATATATTAGGATGGTGTAATAAATTTGGTGAATATATGAGCCTTATGCAAGATATTATGCCTCTCTTATGAAATTAGGGTTTCATAAGGGCATTGTGGTATTTCCTTTTAGGAAATGACCCAAACCACTTCTGGTTGTTTTTTTATGTCCCTTACATATTTTTGTTAAGTTTGCATGAAATTATCAAGATAACCAATAATCTAATAAGAAATGAATATTTAAAGTGAAGGATCATACGAGTCATGAATGATTATATCAGTATGTTCCATTGTATGAAAATATCTAGTGGTTAGGAGCTTTATACCTTAGGGTTGTATCAGTCTATTCTACCATATGAGAATAGTGGCTAGGATCATTATATCAGGGGTTGTTTTATTGATTGATATCATTTTAACAATTATGAATAGTGGGATCCATAAACTCGAGAGATTTAAGTAAATGACAGCATATAATCATCTACCTTGGAAATCTTTTGTTTACCCTCGAGATCCATTGTAATATCCCATTTGTAAAAACTCTAGCCATAAACTAGTAATTGTATCTAATTAGTTATAATAATTATTATGACTTTTTATATTAAAGGTATTATTATTATGTGTATTATTATGTTATATTAGATATAAAAATTAATTAGGTTCAAATTTGATAGAATTTAGATTATTATTATTATTATTATTATTATTATTATTATCCTAGTTTAAACCATAATTGGTATCAATTTCACCAGGTAACCTAATTCTGCTTACTGATTTTTTTCGGTTATGTTTATTTATCTAACATCCTCACTGATGCATATGAGATCCAACTTGGGTCAGGCTAGGAAGTGGTATCTAATTAAGATTAGATCAACCATAAATTAAGAGTAGAATAGGGAAATATTTGAGAAGTTAAAATTGATTCTTGGTAACTTCTTGAATTAATACTCACAAGAACCACTAAGGTTTAAACTCTTAAGATAAATCTTGAATGGTTTTGCTAAACTTCAAGCTCTTGCATTAGAGTTGAAGATGAGAGACTCTCGGTTTTTGAGAGAAAAATGAGCTGCCAAAAACAATTTAGTTTCACTTTGATTCTTCCATTGGCACTTATAGATGGAGTTCAGAATTAAAGGTTACAACTTAGCTAACTCATACAAGTGATTTGAGCTAAAAAAAAATGAAAGATACTTCCTAATATACCACCCATGCCACTTGGCCATGAGATATGTATAAGCTAATTTCGAATGGTGTTGAGCCTCTATCATATGTCTGACTCATGTAGCTGTCACTTGATTCATAAGAAAAGAGACAAAAATTATTTTAATATTGTAAGGGACAAAAGGAAGTAAAGAATTTCTTCTAGCCTTCCTTATTCTTCCTAAATAACTATATTGTTCCTCCCAAGTGCTAAAAAGGACTTGTCATGTAGCTTGAGAGGGAGTTGTAGTTTGTTTTGTATGGCTTTTACAAGCAAAGATTGGGCTGCATTTTTAGGGTATTTTTGGAGCTAAAATAATAAAAGAAAATGGGCTACAAAGGGTGGGAAAATGTGGCTAAAAAAAGTTGGGGGTTTTATTATGTGGAGGTAATAAAAGTTGACAAGGTTTGCATGTGTTGCATGGCTAGTTTTCTTAGGAGTGATTAGTTTGTCCAAGTGAGGAGAGTTTTATGACTCCCAAACTTAAGAAAATTAAGGGTAATAGTCTGATCATTAGATGAGGATGCTCCCGTATCACCTACCCTTCCTTACTGCAATTTTACTTTTAGCTGCATGATCCCCAATTCTCCTCCTCGACACATTTTTCTCTTCATGCCATACTGCTTCATTCAATCCATACTCTACCTTTGCTCCCATGTTACCCTCATTCTTTGTCTACTCATCTTTCGTGCCCCTCACCTATATAAGACCTTCTCTCTTCCAAAATTTGTGTATGGAAATCCAATGAAACAAATCATGTGGTCTTCTTCTTCATCCTGTGGAGCTCCCTTTAGCAAGAAATTCCTACAGTTCTCCTCGTTGTTTCCCATTATCATTGATTAAAGATGTCACCTTTACTTAGCAACACCCACACCCTCCGTTCTTCCCCTCCAACTTGTCACATAAATCACCAAAGCTTACCCCTTGCTACCCCTAAAATCACCTAATCTCCCCCCTTGTTACACCTAAAACCACTGAAGCTACCTCCTTGCTACAACCAAAATCACCGATGCTTCACCCACTTGCTACGGAAACAAGTGTTGCTTCCTCCTCCCTTACTGCGTGACTTTATATCATTGTTCCTTTACTTCATTATTACCTCATGTGGCTTCCTTGACCCTGATTATTTTCTAACCCTTTTACTTAATTGATTTTAGTTAATTTTTGGTTATTATTGTGTTATATTAAATGCTAATATATATGTTCATGAGTGTTAATTTCTTAGGTGATCTTTGAGGTGTAGTGGAGAAGATAATATTTTTTGCTTTTGTATAGCTTGTATTTAGGTAAATCCAATCACTCATGAGATGGTAGAATTTATGTGCAAGCATGATAGGTTATTTAGATCTAGAATCATACTAGAGTTTTGTGTTATGCAAGTATTATAAATTATAAGATAAAATAATAACATGCTTGTAAATAGTTGGCACACTTGTTTGACTTACTATTAAATATGAGCTATACACATGTGTAATATGTTGATTGGTTACTGTACACATGTTTAGGGTTTTGTTAGGGTTTTAAATTTTATTAAGTTGTGATATAATATTCATGATTATCATTGCATGGTAGCTAGGGTTGATATAAACAGCATAAAAGTTGTATGCATGATTAGGATTAGACTATGATAATTGTAATTCACATGTTTTAGGGTTAGAGATGTTTTCCTATATATACCATGATGTTACTTTCCCTATTAAATTTTGTATCATGTTATATATATATATGCGCTGCATAGAATATATGATACGTTAGAAAACCATTATTAGGGTTTGTAGACATAAGTTGATAAATACATATGAAATGGAAAATATATTCAATCTCTAAGTCTTAATATATATATATATATATATATATATATATATATATATATATAATATGATACGTTAGAAAACCATGATTAGGGCTTGTAGACGTAAGTTGCTAAATACTTATGAAATGGAAAATATATTCAATCTCTAAGTATTAAAATTTACCCATGCACTAAAATATTGTAAATGATTATATTTTATCCTTTTCATATCATATTCACATAATAATCATGTATGGTATGAAACTAAAAAATAATGGTGAAATTAGGGTTTTGAGGGCCTTTTAGTTATTTTGACATAATGTGAATAATTGGACTTATGATAGCTTTAGACTTTTGTTAGGTTGACCTTAGTGTTGGTTTTGTATTTCACATAGACAAATAGCCTTGGGGTTTACCTTAATAATTATAACTGAAGTAAAATTACTTAAATATGGAAATGAAAATTGTTGTGTTGTATTTGCTATCACCTTCTAAAATACTAATACTTAAAGTGTAAGACCTCGAGATTTGGAATGGTTGCTCTCTCTGGTTAGCTACCCTAGGGATGAGGTAGTGGCCCTTAGTTTGTTTGGTTCTCGGGCGTACTGTTGTGGCCCAATAAGGCCCTAGTCTACTTTATAGGTAACTTACGAGCTTTGTAGGCAATATCAATATTTAAGGATTAGGTGACTGAGGTTGGAGAATATTTTGTTGCTTAAGTGAGCCAATATAACTAGGTGTATCATAGTGTCCCTAGGTTCTAGAATAAGGGTAGTTTTTTACCTCCGTGCGCTAGTATAACTGAGTATACTTCAATGTCCCTAAGTTGATTGTATCCTCTTGAGTAAAATAAATAATAAATAAGTATTTGTTTGATGGCCTTGGTACATATTAGATTGATATTTTCGTATCCACCTCAATGCCTACCTTTAGTGTGTGAAATTATTTTGGATTATTAGTTTAGTAGTTGTATCAGTACACTATCTTGGTATTTAGAATTGATTTGATGAGTCGATTTTGGTTATGGTTTTGATGTGGCTATTTTATACTTTAAGATGATGTAAATTGGTTAAGTACGATTGACTACTGAGTATGAGAATTTGATGATATATATATATATATATATATATATATATATATATATATATATATTATCCCATAATTTTTATATATCGTTATGACACGTGTTTTGTGCCTTGAGCATGTTTTCGTTTGTTTTGTGATTATGCGTAATGTGAGCATGCTACCTTTATTGACATATTGTGATTTACCCAATATGAGAAAGTCGTACTGATACTACATTTGTAGATGACTATGTGAAGGACATGGAGTCATTTGAGGTGTACAATAGTGGATAGGATAAGTGGAGCCCTTGAGAAGATGTCTCATTCTCATAGTGGACTTACGAGTATAAGAATTAGGAAAACTAGTGTTGTATCTTTAGGTACTAGTTTTGTTTGTACTTAATTTTCCTTTGGATTTTTATATCCCTTTTTGTATTTGATTTTCGTTATTATAAGGAGAATATTATCCGTAACATTTATCTGTGTATTATCTTCTATTTCAACTTCTTTATTTTGGATGTGACATATTTTGAGCCTTATCACTTTGTGTAAGAAAACTGGACTTATACTAAATGTGACAATAACACCCATTATTTCTGTGATTAATGCATCTGCAAAACAAAATTTTTAAGTAGTAAAAATGAGGGTGTTATAACAATCTCAGGTTTAATCAATGTGCATGAGTAGTCCTTCCATGTGATATGATGTGTTATATATGCCTTTTTTCTATGATTGTATTGTTACCTTACTTCATATGTAAGTATTGATCGTCCTTGTTATGGGTGTTACTTATTCTCATGAGCAAACGATCTGAGTTTTGATGTGTAGTTTACTAAGGACTACCTTGATGACTTTGTTAATTACGTCACACTTCTTGTGGATGAGAGGTTTTATATATTGGGGTTTGGGTGTAGAATCAATGTTATCCATTAGCTAGTTTTTTTATACCTTTTATACTCTTAGTTCTATTGGATTCTTTTTGTTATATTTTTCTTATATTGTACTCAAAGTTTAATATGCAAACTCTTGTCTAGATTTATAGAAATTCCCCTATTTTATATAAGTTATCTTATTAAAGTTGTAAAAAATCATGTATTTGATATGAGGATGGTACGATAAACCAAACTTATATTGGGTATGATGGTAAAACCTAATTATCTTAATATTATGCCACGGCAAAATAAATTTTGTTTAGTAATAAGTTTTGGCAGGTTGCAGATCTTTCATGGTTTCTCAATAGTGCTCCATGCCCCTCTAGGGTTTATCTTATACATGCAATCTCACATTAACCTTATGGGCTTGTTTGGTATGAGGGTGATATAGGTGGAAAAAATTTCCTCCTATTTTGTGTCTTTTAGATCAATTATTTAATAATAATAATAATTTCAATGAAAACCCCATTTTAGATCAAATTAAGATGTAAAATAGATATTCATCTAAAATTTAATTTTTATTATATAATTCAAGATATGTACAATACAGGGGTAATTTTCTTACCCCTATTACCCTTGTACCAAACAAGCACTATGTTTTCTTTAAGTTCCCCAATAAATCTACCTTCCTCCCTTCTATCTCCTTAGAGGATTCACATTGACAAGAGCCAAAAAAAAGTCTAGTGTTATCCTCCTTGCATTTGGGTACTCTACATATGGAATTGGGAATTCCTAAATCACATGACAATGGAGATGCGATGATGGAAAAACTAGACAATTTTGATTGTGAGACTAGACAATCTTTATCTTTGATTTTTTTTCCTAAGGAATTGGTTGGCAAAGTGTAGTATTCTACTTCAGTTGATCAAGCATGGGTTGATCTTGATATGTCACTAATTTGATAGCTCGTGATCACAAGATCAACCTTTTCCCGGAGCGAAGTGGCCACAAATTTGTTTTATGATGAAGGAAAAGCTACAAGTACATAAACGTCTAACATTGTTTCATAATGAAACTTTTGGTGCAAAATTTTCGATATGAAACTATCCCCATTAAGTTGAAGACTCTATGGTTCATGGAAGACACATTCGAACATATTGAATTAGGCAAGGGATGCTTTCTTGTGAAGTTCTAGAAGAGATCAAATTATGAGTTTGCACTAAGTGGTGGCCCATGGATAATAGCACAACATTACTTGATAGCACATCATTGGTCACTAAAGTTTAATGTTGATGATGGTTTTATTACTTCTATAGTTGCTTGGATACGTGTACATAGGTTTCTATAGTTGATAGCACAACATTGGTCACTAAAGTTTAATGTTGATGATGATTTTATTACTTCTATAGTTGCTTGGATACGTGTGCATAGGTTTCCTATTAAAAATCTCAGCTACATAGACAAACTTGAGCATATCGGGAAAATTGTGGAGATATTTGTTTACTTAGATCACTAATACACATTTGCCTAAAGCAGTCATTTTTCTTGGTTAGTTGTTGAAGTGAGCTTCGGTAAATCTTTATTCCCTAATAATTATATTGGTTTGAGGTTATATAACATCAAATAGGAAGGGAATTACATGGTGTGTTTTTACTATTATATGGTTGGGCATGTTCATAATAAGTGCTCGAATAACTCACAAATGATCAAACGTAAGGAACTTAAAGCCCTAATTGATGCCAAGGATAATCAGAACATGCAAGGAAACCCCTCAAATCCTCAATGTAAGCATAGGGATGAAATACCATATGACCCATGGATTCATGTTGCAAATCACAATAGGCATATTCTAACAAGCAAAGGGAATAAGCATGGAGGTGTTACACAAAACGAAAGTAGGCCATTGACTCCACTTAACGAACTTCATCATTATTAGGGGTGAACAGTGGAATATATAGTGGCATTTGGGTAAAATCTTCCTTCTTGGTTATGGGTTTGTTGAGGATGCCACTACTATTTTTATCCTAATGAGTAATTCTTTGATAAATACTAGTAAAGATCACACTTTGGCTAGCCCTAGGGTGAGTTCACAAAGTGGCCAAGGCGAAGATGGGGCCTTGTAATACTCCAAAACTTTTATTTTAGGATTAAAGAATAAAATAATAAATTGTTAAATATAATTTAATTATATATACCCTTTTTAATGAAATAATAACAATAATAATGACAATAAAAATAATACAGGGACATACTTATTGGAAACTAATTTAATTAACTAACATAATATAAATTGTAAATAAATTAAAATAATTTATAAATTAATAAAAAATTATTTTTATTATTATTATCAATATTTATTATCCCTAAAACTCCTAAAAATATAAAATACCCTACTAGCCCTTTTTCTTTTTTTTTTCTTTCCTCTTTTTCTTTCTTTTCTTTCTTCTTTTTCTTCTTTTCTTTTTCTTTCTTCTTCGGCCAGATGGGTTGCGCCTAGCGACGACCCACTTCTTTTCTCCCCCCCCCCTCTCTTTCTTTTTTTTCCTTTTCACCTTGACCAGCCAATCCTTCTCTTTTTTTTTCTCCTCCTTGGGCGACGACCTAACTCACATGACCCCCTCACCACTTTTTCCTTTCTCTCCCTTTATTTACCCTTCCTTTCCTTTTCTACCCTCATCCCCTACCTGCCGCCTGCATTACACCTACGCAACACTGCAACTCCACAGCTTCCCCTCCCCTTTCTCCCTCCTTATTTCCTCTTTCGACCATGTAGGTCATGTAGCAGGCATGTTCCCTGCATGGGCCCCCTCCTCTACGAGCCCTCTCTCCCTCCCTTGCTCCCTTTCCCCCTACAAACCCACCCTTACCATTGTCCCCCTACGCAACTATGTCGGTCTGCATGCCGACCAACAGCCACCAACTCCCTATTATATTCTTCCCTTCCTTGTCCACTTCCTCCCTCCCCTGTTCCTATAAAAGCCCCCCACTCTCTTTTTCCCTCTCCTTTTTCTGCCTGATTCCCCCCATCTCCTTTACTTTTGTAGCTCAATTAGATGTCATCGTCATCACCATTAGGCCGCGCCGCTATCTCCACTCTCTCCCATCCTTTTCCCTACAGCACCTTACATCCATTGAGCCCCTTCCCTTCCTTCCCCTTCCTTTCCTCTCCGCACATATTCAAAGTGGTTAGCTTGAGTTGCCATTTTACACCCTACGCGACCACCAACATCGCCGTGAGGCCACCACTACCACCACTGACCACTTGAGTCAAAAAACTCTACCACCCAAGAAACCCTACCTTCCCTCTTCTTTACACCCTTAACAATCCCTCCTTTACACCACCACCACTACCACTGTCGCGCTGCCACCCTCACCTGTCTAGTCCTTTCTGGTTATACCTTTCTCCCTCTTACTTGTTTAGTGTATTTTATTTTAATAACTTATTATTATTAAAATTATCATCATCATCGTTATTAGTATTTTGGTTAAGAATATAAGGTAAAAGGAAAAGGAGGTAGGGAGAAAGTGACATGACCATATCGATGCTCTCATTATAGGTGTTGAACAAACATTTTCCCATGAGGAGGCATAGGATTTCTTGCTTCAAGCTTGGAGCTAACTAGGCAAGGATATAGTTAATATTCGAGTGGTGTTATAAGTTTTGTGTGTGTAATGGGTGTATTTGTATGATATGTGTAAATATATGCATATGTGAACTAAGTATATGTGGTACAGCTTGGCTTGCAAGGAGCTAAGGTATGGCAAGCATGATTTTCATTATTTGTTGTAGGTATGGCTAAATCTTGCTATGGGTGGACATATTCTTGTGTATGATTGAAATATTAATATATCGATGCCTAAATGTCTTAGGTGGGACTTTAGTGGCCAAAGGAAATTTAAGAAAATAAAAAGGATGGTGTGAGTAAAGTGATATGTGGAAAATGTCCTAGTTATCTTGTGAAATATGGTCGAGTAATTAAAAAGAGAAATGATGATATGAGGGGTTAAAGTAAAAACCTACATGGGGAGTGTGAACCTTGCATGGGCGTGTGTACTTTACATGGGGGAAAGATTTACATGAGGAAGTCTTATTTAGAGGTTAACCATGGGGAGAAAAGTGTGTTTGGGGTGTTTCGTGTACTTGGAGAAGTTTTAGTACATGTAATGATGGGAAGGTGCATAGGGGCATAAACTAGGGTTATGGGGGAAATAACCCTAAGGATTGGGTGTGTTGTGGGAAAGGTTGAGGAATTTGGTTGAACAACAAAGTTAGGATGCGGGTTGTACCACATGGAGGGTGTGGGTCAAGCCAAATAGAGGGTAGAGTTGTGTAAGAAAAGGGGGTATGAAAGAAAAAAAGGGAATATTAGGGTTTTCAGGGGTGACCAGCTAGGATGTCATTATCAAATGTGTGAGTTGAGGAGTGGGGCTGTGAGGTTTGGAGTTGGGGTGAGTATGGTGATGGTGCTTGAATCAGGGGAGATGGGCTAAGTAAAGAGAGGAGAGGCAAGGGCCACATAGGCCATATTTGAGTTTCAAGGGGAAATCCTAGTGGGAGATTGTGAGCATAGGTGGAGAAAAAGGAGAGTAGGCCTTCTATAACACCCCCCCCCCAAATTTATAGTTGAAAATTTTTATTTGTTATGGAAAACCATCACTATTATAAACGGTGGAATTGATATAACTACTCTAAGGAAAAACACACCTAGCCACTATTATAGTTGGTGGAATGGAATAACTACTCTAGGGCAGAACAAACATGGCTACTATTATAGCCAGTGGAATGGAAATCATCCTAATCTGGCCTTGACCCACGTGATGTTTCACTGTAAGTACTTAGTGTATTTCCTGTTTATCGAACTCAGAACCCCCACTATTATAGCTGGTGAAATGGAAATAACTATTTCAGGGCATAACACTCCTAACCACTATTATAGCTAGTGGAACGATCTCCGTGACAAAATGCTCCTGGCCACTATTATAGTTGGTAGAACAGAAATCACTCTAACTTGGGCCTGACTCGATAATATTTTACTTTAAATAATTAATATTTTTACTCGTGTCTTATTCCATAATTAACCCCAACTAGACATGCATGCCCTCAATAGACTCCCAACTCATTACCCCAGACTTCCTAAATAACTCTACACTTCCCAAGACTCTAAGACCTCTTGTTCACCTTCCACCCTACTCACCATAAATCCAAGCCCCCCATGCATGTGGATTAAGGCCCACTTTTCGATTTCTCTACCTAGGCTCACCATAGCCTATTAGGGTTTCCTCTTAGAAACCCTAAACTGGCCTATATGGTCCTAGCTTCACTTTCCCTCACCTAGCCCATACTCCCCTTTGATTCCAACACCATTACTCCACTCAACCCACATCCAACATTACAACCCTACTCCCACATCTTCCACATGTGATAAGAAACCCTAGTTAGCCACCCCGAAACCCTAGTACTCCTCTTTTCTTTTACACCATCCCTTCTCTCACACACTCCACCTTCCTTACCACTTGACTCACACCCTTATAATCTCAACCCTAATTCCAACCAACCACCATTAACCCCTTTCACACATTCCCCTACTTAGGGTTTTTCCCCCAAAAAACCCTAGTTATGCCCTCATGCACACTTCTACCAACCCACATACTATCTTTCACCTAAGGACTCCAATCACCCAAAGTACTCTTCCCTAACCATGCTTGAACCTTAAACCAACTTTTCCCACATAAACTTTACCCCCATGCAAAAGCTAACCACCCCATGCAATTCTTACTCTTCCCATGCAATATTAACTCCAATCCTTCATTTTATTATTATTCTCCCTTTATTATGACACCCATAGGTCATAAAGTACTTAGGCTTTTCCCACTTCTTCCTATTCACTCTACCCTCTTTATTCCTTTTAGATCCCCACAACCTCACCATACTACATAAGGCCTCCTAGCATGCATGTTGTATCATAACTATACATAAGAGCATGTCATAAAATACAAGTCATATCACCCATATCACACATGTCATAACTCATACACAACTTACCTGAGCTACATGCAAAGTAAGCTGCACTACAAACATTTTAGTCCATACTCACATATAACACATAACACATATCAAAACACCCATGAGCACATAAATCATACAAACTAAGCCTTAACCATATCTTTACCTAATAGGACACCGGATTTGGAGCACGAATCATATGCCTCCTTATGGGTAGGTTTGGTTCACCTATAAAAATGGAACACTAATATTAACTTTCTTTCTACTCTTTTTTCCTTTTCCTTTTATTTTTTTCTAACAAAATATTAGTAAAGAGATTAATAATAATAATAATAATAAGGTTAATAATAGTAAAATTTTTAAAATAAATTATACTAAATAAATACAAGGGTTAGGGCACAACCAGAGAGGGTGTGGCAGCTAGGACGGTAGTAGCGGTGCATGGCGGCGAAATAAGGGTGGTGGAGGTGGTGATGGTAGAAAATATAGGATTTGGGGGTTGGAAAAGGGGAGGGAATTGGTGTTTTCTTGGGTGGTAGATTTTTTGGGTTAGAGGGGGTTGTGGTGGTGGTGTTGGCATCCCATGACAGCGATGGTGGTGGCCGAGAGTGGAGGAGAGGGAAGGAAGGGAGAAAAAGGGAATAGAGGGTATGAGAAGGTAGAGGGAGGTTTTCTGGGTAGAGAGGGAGGTAGTGGAGGTGGTGGTTGTGGCGGTGATAGCGGCGTAAGGCGGTGCAATGGGGTAGAAAGGGGTGTAAAAGGGCAGCTTAAGCTGCCTACTTTGCACAGGTAGGGAAAGAAGAAGAGGGAGAGTTAGAGGTGGAGGAAGGTCATGTTTGGTAGAGGGTGGTGCAAGGAAGAGAACATGTGGTAGTTTGGAGAGCGATGCAATGCAATAGTGACAGCGGCTACGTCTGAAGGGGCGACGAGAGAAGGAGGCAGAGGAAAACCTAGGCAGAAAGAAAGAGGGAAGAAGAAGGGTGATGGATGGATTTTATAGGTGTAGGAGAGGGGAAGAAGACAAGGAAAAATGAGGACAAAGGAGTGGGGGGAACAAGTGGCTGTTGTCAAGTAGTGGCAAGTTGGTGCATGCCTGTGATGGTGCAGGTTCATAGGGGGTAGGGCTAGGTTTTTAGGGTAAATTTGCAAGGGTTAAGTGAGGGTGTTGGGGATGTAGAGGGACAGGGACTAGTGTAAGGCAGTGCCAGATACATGCCCTATAGGTTAGGATGAGGGGAAGGTGAGGGGAGAGGGAGAACCATGGTTGTGAAGCAGCCATGCTCGATCGCAGGTCAGGGGGAGAAGGTAAAAGACGAGGGCAAAAGGGGAATAAGGGAAAAAGGAAAGGGATAAAAAAGGAAAGACGGAGGCAGGCGGTTTAGGTTGCACAAGGGTAAATAAAGAAAAAGGGGTTTGGGTCACGCAAGGAAGGAATGAGAGGAGGGGGAAGATTGGTCCATGTTGGGTGAGCCTAGGCCGGCGAGGAAAAGAAAAAGAAAAATAAAAGAAGAAAAAGGAAGAAAAAGAGAGAAAAAGGGAAAAAGAAAAAAAATAAAATGAGGTGGTTGGCGGTGTTTGGAATTTTTTTAAAATTTTGGGAATAATAAAATTAGTAAAAATAAATAATTAATTTTTTTATTAATTTAGAAATTATTATTATTATTTACTTAAAATTTATTTTAGTTTAGTAAATTATTCTAGCCTCCACTAATTTGATTCCTACATTACTTTCCACCTTTTTGGCTTTAATTATTTTTATTATAATATTATTATTTTATTAAAAGTAGTATATTTAATTAAATCTTACCTAGTAATCCCTATTTTATTATTAATTCCTAAATTAGGGTTTTGGGGTATTACACCATCACCCATGAATATGGGGTTTCTAGGGTCACTATTAGGTTGGTGGAAAAATGTTGGGGGGTCCTAGGAGTTTTGGAGGATGTGAATGTTCCAAGGTAAGGGATTAGGGTTTTCATGAAGTCTAGGTTGATCGAGTGGTAGTAAGTTGGGAGTGTTGTGCATGTCTGGATGTGTGTTACTTAGCAAATAAGACACGAATAAAATACGAATCACTTAAAGTGGAAGATCATTGAGTCAGGCTCGGATGTAGGATAATTACCGGTCCACCGATTATAATAGTGGACAGGTGTGTTTTGCCCTAGGGTAGTTATTTTTGGTCCATCGATTATAGTAGTAGGAGTTCTGAGCTCGATAAGTAAAACCCTTGGATGGTAATAATTTATGTAAAAGACACTAATCACTTATAGTAGAACACCACATGGGTCGGGACCAGATGTAGGATATTTACCAGTCTACCGGTCATAATAGTGGCTAGGTGCGTTTTATCCTGGGGTTGTATATGTTTACCAATCCATTGGTCCACTAATTATAATAATGACTAGGTACGTTCTATCCTAGGGTAGTTATTCTTGGTCCACCGGTCATAATAGTAGGATCCTCGTATCTATGTGGATATAATTTGAGAGGTATGAACTCTAGTATGAGTAAATGATCTAACAAAACCTACTATATGCTTGTATCTGTATTATGTGTTGTTGTGCCTTATTTTAACTATATTATTACCTTACTCAGTACATAGTATACTAATCACCATTATTATAGGTGCAGTTGATTCCCACGAGTAGTCGCCCCTCCTGAGTTTGTGCAAGTAGGCGATGAGGCCTTAGAGGACTTTGCTACTTACGATGAGCTGATTAGGGTAGAGTGATGCCTTGGTGTCTCAGGGTTGGGGACGGAGAGAGTGTATTCAGGATTGTATTCCATTCACAGCTTATGTTTTATTCCCCTATAGTGGGATCCTACTTTGTATTTTGTTTCTCTATTGTACTGACTTTGATTCTTACGTATTCTATCATTTTTGTAATTTAATGTTAGACTCCTTCATGTTTTAATTGTTTTCTGTTATAGTTTTGTATTATCTTTTAGCCTTATGATTAGTATGATCCTGATCAAGGGCCAAACTCATACTGATCATGGCGGTAGCACCCTCTTTTTGGTGTGTGATTTTACCTTAAACAAATAAAAATTTTCAACTATGATTTTTGGAAGTATTATAGACCCTATATCTAAAACATACCACCCTTGTTAGGTTTGTGTCTTTCGTACCACCAATTATACAAGAGATCATTAAGATTCCCCAACAACCTTTGCATTAGAAGAAGGTGGAGAAGCGCCACAAAGAAGTAGCTAAAGATGGCTATTCTCCCTAAATAAGGCATCATAGTTTAGACTAAGCCTATTTTAGCTTGAGGAATTTCCATGTCTTCTATTGACTAGGATATTATTGACCCAACAATAAACAATAGTTGCCTCTCCTTGTTGTGTTGTTCATGAAAAACATTAGAAATGTTCTTTCTGGAATGTGAAAGGTGCAATTATCGCCTTTTTTCCTACAACTTTAGAGATCTTAATCACTTTTGTAATATGTTTATTATTTTTTTAGATGAGACCCACACAAGCGATGAAAGAATAGAGGTTGTGATTCATAAACTCAAGTCCCATGGCAATGCTAGTGTTAATGTAGTGGTCTTTTTAGGTGGTATTTAGCTTCTTTAGAAAGATGATAAAGTTCATAACTTAATTCTTAAGGCCATGGGGAAGTTTATTTGCATGAAATTTATCCTTGTGAGCTACAAACCTTTCCTATTTACAAACATTTATGCTTCTCTCCCTAGCCTATGATTAGAATTTTGGGAGGATATGAAACTCATTATTGATTCAGTTGATAATCCATAGATGGTTAGGAGTGATTTTAATGACATTAGCTCCTTAGAGGAACATTGAGGAGGTAGTGGTAGGCATTTAAATAGATGTATTATGTTCAATAGTTATTTGTTCTACTACCAGCTTAATGATCTTGGGTTCATTAATCCTAAGTTTACATGATAAAGCAGGGGATATATCGATCAACTCAAGAATTGACAAGGTAGTTGCAATAGAGAATTAGAAATTAGTTTTCCCTTTTGCTATTTTTCAACACCTCATTTGAAACCATTATGGCCATTTCTCCATACTTCTCAATATTCATTCCACGCCTCTAACATCTCCTACCCATCAAAAGAGGTTTTGATTTTGAGCTTGCTTGGCTCATTGATTTTAATATTTCTAGAGTTGTTGCCAATCTTTGGAACATACATAAGGATTTTATAGGAGAACTCTTACAATGAGTTATTAGACTTCAATAGTGGAATATCGAGTCTTTTACCAACATTTTTATGAGAAAAAAGAGACTTAGGGAGTATCTCATAGGTATACAGAAGAACCTAGATCAAGTGCATGCCTCGGGCCTCGTATCCTTGAAAAAAAGTAGTCAAGTATAATCAAGTTCCATTATAAGATCAAATTATTTGGTTTCAAAAATCAAAAGTTGATATTTCTTTGCTCTAAGGCTGCAATACAAACTTTTCCCATGGCATCGTTGTGAATCATCGAAGAAATCAACCCGTACTTGAGTTGAAAGATGACACAAGATTTTAGGTTAAGGATCCTTAAGAACTCCAAAATTTTAAGTATTTTTGTGAGTTATACTCTATGGGTTAGACTTGACTTGTACCAGGGCCTTCTATTTCCCCATTTAATCCCATCAATGATGATGAAAGGACTTTTCTATTTATCCCAATAATTGGAGTGATGTTCACATGGATAATTTCTCTATTGATACTTACTAGAGCCCAAGGTTGGATGGTTTCCAACCAATCTTCTATCATAAATTGTGGGTCACCATTAGACATGATTTTATGAGCTAATATCATCTGCCTTTCAATCAGGCTCAATCCCCTTCACTTGAAATGAGAATTTACTTTATCATTATCCTAAAGGTTGAACACCCCATACATGCGAAATATCTTTAACTTATTGGTATTGACAATGTGGATTACAAGGTGATTACCAAGGTTGTTGTGAAAAGTTTGAAACCAATTATGAGCAATCTTATTGGTCCAAACCAAATAAATTCCCTTCCTAAAAGACACACACATGATAAAATCATCATATGGTAAAAGGTAATGTATACCTTAGGTGAGAAGAAAGGTTGGAAAGATTTTACAGCATTAAATATTGATCTAGAAAAGGAAAATGACGGCCTCTCTTAAGGTTTATTAGAGACACTTTGGAGTGGATTATTATACCTAGCTCATTAATTTAGTTGATTATGAAGTGTGTGACATTCCCTTTGCTTAGAGTGATTTGGAATAATAATGTTAGTAAAGTGTTCTATCTGGAAAGAGATGTTAGGTAAGAGGGCTTATTTCCCCCTACTTGTGTTATCTTATGCATGAAGTGGCTCTCAATCCTCAATTAGTATTCAGTTTCTAGTGTTCCTTAGAAACCCATTTTGATAACATGTCGCGACACTAAATTTTCACACACATTCTTCATATATGTGCTCCTTTTTTTGGCTTATATTTATTTAAATGAAGTTATAATTGATGTTTTGAAATATTTTAGTGTGGCTTTGGGCTATAAAATCAATTTGGACAAGTCCACTATGATTTTTTTGTTCAATATGCCAGCTAGGTTGGCACAAGAAATCACTAATTTGGTTGACATTCCCCATGCATGTTCATTAGGAAGATATTTATGATGGACGTATTA
Source organism: Tamarix austromongolica (assembly GCA_039764185.1). Taxonomy (NCBI): domain Eukaryota; kingdom Viridiplantae; phylum Streptophyta; class Magnoliopsida; order Caryophyllales; family Tamaricaceae; genus Tamarix; species Tamarix austromongolica. The sequence goes on along the minus strand of CM077808.1, from coordinate 57,379,798 downwards.
TAATACCCCAAAATTTTAGAACCTATAATTTAATAATTAATCTTTATTTAGGATAATTTAATTATTTTATGGGCTTTCGATTTATAAAAATGGATATGATTATTTAATAAACTAAAATAAATATTTTGTTATTTTATCATATTCTTTTTATTTAAATAATTTTTCAAACCCATATTTTATTGAAATTATCTTCTTAAATTAATATCTTAAATTTTAAATAAATTTATTTATTAAAATAATTTATCTATCTAAATAATTAAATACCCTATTTCCAAAAATTATTTTATTTTCCCCATTTTCTTTTTTCCTTTTTTTCTTCTCCTTTTATTTTCCTTCCTTTTTTCTCTTTTATTCCTCCTTTGAGCCACTTGGCCCACTTCTCCTCTTCCTTCCCTCCCTTTCTCGCCCGTCTAGCCCACCTCCTTTCTTTTTTTCTTTCCTTTTCCCTCTTTGGTTAGGCCAGCCCAATAGCCCCCCTTCCTTTCTTCTTCTCCCTCGTGTGCGGGCTGGCCTATCCCCCTTTTTATTTTCTCCCCCTTTCTTCTTCTTCTTCTTCTTCTTCTTCTTCTTCTTCTTCTTCTTCTTCTTTCTTCTTCTTCTTCTTCTTCTTCTTCTTCTTCTTCTTCTTCTTCTTCTTCCTTTGCCCTGCGTTCAGCCATCTACACCTGCAACCTTCCGCCCCCCTGCACCTGCACTGCCCAATCTACCCTCTCCCTCTCTCCCCCATCCTTTTCCTTTTCATTTCAGGCCAAACCCTCCCCCTACACAGCCCTCTTGTGTGCCCCCTCTCCTTCCCTTTTTTCCCCTACCACCAGCGAGACAGCACTCTGCAGACTTGTGCCAGCCTGCCACCGGCCCACCGTCGGCCGGTAGCCGCCTGCCCCTCCCACTCCCTTGTCCTCATCCCCCTTTTCTTCTTCTCCACCCCTCACCTATAAAAGCCCCCCTCACCCTTCTTCCTCTTCTTTTTCCTCTGCCTAGAAAATCCCCAAATTCCCCTTCTACCTCCCCTTTAGATGCAATCTCCACCACCGCCTTCCAAACTTCCATCCACCCTCTTTCCTGCACTACCCTCTACCAAAAGAGACCCCTCCCCACCTCTAATTCTCTCTCCTCTACTCTCCCTACTCGTGTAAAGTGGGCAGCTTAACCTTCCCTTTGCACCCTTTGGCCGCCCCTTTTACCGCCCTACGCCACCTCCTCAGCCACAACCACCACACCCACTACCTTCCTCTCTGTCCAGAAATCCTCCCCTACCTCCCCATATCCTCCTTTTCCTTTTTCTCCCCCTTCTTACTCCACCTTTCCTCTCCTCCACTTTCGACCAGCTGAAATGCCCCGAAATTTTCTAATATTAAAGATTATATTTAAATAAGGTTTTATTGAAAAATTAATTTAATACATTATTTTTACTAAAATAAAAGGAAATTTAGTAGGACAAATTAATAAGAAATTTTATGAATAGGTTAAGTAAAGGAAATTTGGGTATATTATCTAATTAAGGATTTTAATTTGGAAAATTATTTAAATAAATTATTTTATTCAAATTAAGAAAGAGAAAATAGTTTCAAATTAATTTTAATTTTATAAATAATTAAATTAAATAAAATTTGAGGGATTTATTAATTTAAAATGGAAATTTTGAGAAATCCTTTAAAAATACTATTTAGCCTAAAAAGGGATTTAAAAATTATTTTATTTAAAAATTATTATTTTTAAATATCCTAAATATTCAGATTAATTTAATTGGACCCAACCTAATTAATTCTCTTTTCCTTTTTCCCATTTTCCTTTTCTTTTCTTTTCCTTTTTCTTTCCTTTTCTTTCTTTTTCTTCTTCGCCTGAATTGGGCCTGTTGCGCGGCCCAATTCCTTTTCTTCTTTCCTTTTCCTTCGGCGCGGCCCAGCCCGCGCGTCCCCGCCCCCTACCTCTCTACGCTGCGTTTTACTCCTTATTTCTCCCAAACACCGCGTTCCACTCGTCTTCTTTTTACCGTTGCGCGTCAGCCCCGGAACGCCGTTCTTCATTCCTTTTTACGCCTAAAACGCGTCGTTTCATTTAACGCCTTCCCCCTCGAGCCGAACCGCCCGGTCTCCCTCCCTTTTTCTTTCTTTTCTCCCCCGCGAATCGCCCGGTCTAGCACCCCCACCTTCTTCTTCCTCCAGCCCGACGCCATAACCGCCAGCACCTTCTTCCTCCCCGAAAATGGCGCCGCCGGCCACACGTGGCGTGACCAGCCCTTCTCCCGCTCATTCTCTCCCTCTCGACACACCCTTCCATTTGAATTGCCCCAATCTTCCTCTCTTCCCCACGTTCTCCCCCATTTTCCTCGCGAAGGTCGGGAAATTTTCAAAATGTTGCCGCCCGACATTCAGCACGAATAACCCATTTTCCCACCCAAATTGAACTCCTGGTAACTTCCCCAACTCAAAACTAACCTCCAAAATTATAAATACCTCTCTTATGGCCTGGGTTCGGGATTTTTCTTTCCTCGAAACCCTAAGTATCGTCCGTTCGCCACCGCCTCTTTAGACGCCCATTCCTCCATCTTTGGCTAGCCTTGATGCCTCTTCTCCCTCTCAATCTCTTCCCTGCAACACCCTCTAATTAACTAAACCATCTACGACCTTCGATTCACCTTGTACAAGCCTCCATAATCGTGCAAAGTTGACTAGTTATCTCGCCAGAAAATTCCACCCCGAGACCTTGAACCACCATCCACCACCACATCCGCCGCTTTTACCACCTTCCAATCCAACCAATAACTCCTGCTAAGTCCCCTCCACCGACCTATAATCTTATTTTATTTTTCTCCTTCCCTCTCACATCTTTTTCTTCATTTTTACCCCTCTTAGATCCATTTTCTGGCCACCTCCGGGAACCACCGCCGGTGCCACCCATACCCTCCAACTCAATGTGAAACCCTAGACCTTTTAAACACTTACTTTCGATTTATTGATAATTATTCTGTTTTTATCCTAAATTTTAATGTTAATTCGATTTTAATTATTATTATTGTTATCAATTGAATCCTAATTGCTAAATTTTTTTTGACAGGTTTGGGAGTATTATTGAGTTAGATAAATTATTATTCTCGAATTTTGGTTATTTAATGGAATTATTACATGTTTACTATTATTATTAATAATATTATAAATATTATTATTATTAGTGTAATTATTTATTTAATATTGTAATTATCTCAGGAGGATTAGAAACCAAAAATTATAATTAAGCCTGGCACTTTTTCTTTTTATTAATATTATTAACTTTTTTAACATTATTTCTAATTATATTATTATTATTATCTTTATTAACTTTATATTATAAGTATATATAATGTTAATATCATTATTACAATTTCTAATGGTATTGTTATTATTAAATTAGGGTGGTTCAAAATCCACCTTGTAATTTTAAGAATTTTGGTATTAATAATATTAATATTCTACTAATAAAAGTATCATTAATAATATTACACTTTATTATTATTATTATTATTATTATTATTATTATTATTGTTATTATTATTGTTATTATTATTATTATTATTATTATTATTATTATTATTGTTATTATTGTTATATTATCATTACTATTTTGGTGAAGGGTAGAAACCCTTAGATCACCACCCTCTTCGAATGAAAATAATAATTTATTTGTATTTTTAAGTAATAGTGTTTCTATAGTTATTTATTAAGTGGTAGTGTTTTAATTAAAAACCAAATCTTGGAATAAGTTAGAGGATAATAAAATTATATAAGAGAGTATAATTCTAGTATGCTTTGATATAATAGGCGAACCCAATCAAATCCCTCAAGTGGAATAGGAGCGTACACAAAGACCGGTGACATTTTAGGTAAGGGTCTACTAAGGCCATTTATGTGTTTGTATGCACTATGTGTTTGATATGCCATGTATTTTATGTTCGTTATTATTAATTATTTCGCATGTGGCATGATTGTAGAGTTGAAGTATGTTGGTGTGAATAAACTGTGGCATGAGAACTTTGCGTATGTTTATGTCATTATTGTATGATATGACTTGAGACATGTTGTTAGGGTTCATGAAATGGCATGGTGTTAGAGTCTTGCATGAAATAGCATGGTGCTAGGGTTTGCATGGAATGGCAGGGAGTTAGGGTTTGCATGGAATGGCAGGGAGTTAGGGTTTGCATGAAATGGCATGGTGCTAGGGTTTGCATGGAATGCCAAGGAGTTGGGGGGTTGCATGAAATGGCATGATGTTAGGGTTTGCATGAAATGACATGATGTTAGGGTTTGCATAGAATGGTATGATGTTAGGGTTTGCATAAAATGACCTGAGGTTAGGGCTTGCATGGAAGCATGTCTACATGGAGTTAAGGTTTGCATAAGAATTGGGATTGCATGAGAGTGTAGTACGTGGAGTTAGGGTTTGCATGTGGATTAGAGTTGCATGGAAGTATGTCTACGTGGAGCTAGGGTTTGCATGTGCGTTAGAGTTTGCATGGAAGTATGGTTTACGTGGTATTGGGGTTTGCCTAAGATGTATGAACTAGGGTTTACATGGGAGTGTGGTATACATCGAGTTAAAGTTGTGTATGAATTAGGGTTTGCATGGAGATATGGTTTACGTGGAGTTAGGGCTTACATGGAGCTAGGGTTTGTATGGGAGCTAGGGCATGCATGGGAAGATGACTTACGTAGAGTTCGGGTTTCATGGTAATTAGGGTTATTGTAGTATTGGGATACGTTACTGGATGTGCATGTCTTGAAACAAATATCTGAATAAGATACATAAATTATTAAATACGTAAAGTGGAAGATGTTGAGCCGGGCCCAGACCGATCCACCGGCATAATAGTGGCCAGGTACTACGGTAGCCTGGAGACCGATCCACCGGCTTAATAGTGGTAGGGTATTTTACCCTAGTGACCGATCCACCGGCTATAATAGTGGGGGATCCCGAGCTCAACAAACCAAACCATATATGTTGATAAGATATGAGAAGATATTAATTACTTACAGTGGAACACCGTGCGAGAAGGGGCCAGACCAATCCACCGGCATATAATAGTGGTAGGGTGTGTACCCTAAGTGACCGATCCACCGGCTATAATAGTGGCCAGGAGCCAAAGTGTCCTGGAGACCGATCCACCGGCAAAAATAGTGGGGTTCCCGTACTCGTATGGACCTGATAAAGAACATGGTGTGTATCTACATTTGATAAAAGAAAGATTAAATGATTAATCCGGACCTTTTTGGGCCTTACGTATGGACCTATTGATTATAAGTGATTTCACTTTATGCTTCTATGTATCATATGTGTGGGTTGTAATTGTATGTGATCATTATCCTGCATGAATTAATGTATTATATGCCGGCCTTAGTATTCGGTTACCTTACTCAGTACGTAGCGTACTGATCATCCGTTTCATGGGTGCTGCTCATTCCCACGAGTAGAAGGTTCGTCTGATCTATTGCAGGTAGGAGATATTTACTTTGATGCTATCGATGTCTGCGGGACATCAGGAAGGACGGAGTGATAGCTGGGCTGGATCGATTTCTAGAGAGACGTGGCCGTTTTCTTTATTTTATTTATGACTCATGTTACTTTTATTATGGTTGAATTGCCGAAACAATTTTATTAATGTTGTCTAGTTAATTATTTGGAAAAACATTAGTCGGTATTTCGAATTATGTAAGACTTGTGCGTACTCTGATTTTCCTTTTTATAAATTCGGTTTATTGATGTTGTTACTAAAAGTGTCTTCTTAGCCTTAGCACTTGGTACCGGAACGGTAGGATGAACTGGTCTGGTACTGAGTGTGGCGGTAACATCCCCAGAATTCACGGGTTTTAAATTAAGTGTTTTAATTATTTCTACTTTCAAAAAAAAAATAGTGAATTTTGGGGTGTTACACCAGCGTTGTCACCTCCATGGCATGTCGCCACCACCACTACACCCCCTCTGACCCAGGAACCCTACCATCTCATAACCACCACTTCCCTTCCTTTTTCTAACCCCAAAATCTTACCTTTCTAATCACCACCACCCTTGCATTGCTGTTGCTTTTACCTCCACCCTAGATGTCACATCCATCCCCGGTTGTGCCCTAACCCTTATTTTTATTTAAGTATAATTTATTTCAAATATTTTATATTATTTATCTTATTATTATTATTATTATTATTATTATTATTATTATTATCATCATCATCAATATTATTATTATGATTATTATCAATATCATTATTATTAGTATTATCATTAATACTATTATTAATATTAGTCTTTTTACTAATATTTAGTTAGAGAATAATAAAGGAAAATGGAGCAAGAGGAAAGTTAATATTAGCGTTCTATTCTTATAGGTGAACTGAACCCTTCCCTTAAAGAGGCATATGATTGTGTTCCAAACCCGGTGTCTTATTAGGTAAGGATCTGGTTAAGGCTAAATTGCATGTTTTATGTGTTCATGGGTGTTTTGGATATGTGCTTATATTATATGTGGCTATGGAATCAAATACTTGTAGTGCAACTTGATATGTATGGAGCTAAGGTAAGTTGTGTATGTGGTATGATATATGTGATATGGGTGATATGACTTGTATTTTATGATATGCTCTTATGTATAGTTGCTATAATATGACATGCATGCTAGGAGGCCTTAGATGGTATGATGAGGTTGTGGGGAGCTAAAAGAAATAAAGACGGTGGAGTGATTAGGAAGAAGTGAGAAAAAGCCTAAGTACCTTATGATTCATGGGTGACAAAATAAAGGGATAATAATAATAAAATGAAGGGTTGGAGTAAATCTTGTATGGGGAGTGTAAGGCTTGCATGGGGTGGTTAGCCTTTGGAAAAGGGTAACATTTACATAGGAAAAAGTGGTTTAAGGGTTAAGTATGGTGAGGAAAGAGTATTTTGGGTGATTGGAGTCCGTGGGTGCAAAAATAGTATGTGGGTTGGTAGAAGTGTGTATGGGGGACTTAACTAGGGTTTGTGGGAAAAACCTTAAGTGGGGAAAGCATTTGGAGAGGGTTGATGGGGAGTGGTTAGAGTAAGGGTTGAGACTAGGAAGGTTTCTTATGAAGGGGGATGAATCAAGTGGAAAGGAGGGTGGAGTGTGTGGATGAAGGGATGATGTAAGATTTAGGGTGACCAACTAAGTTTTTATTATCATATGCGAAGGATGGAAATTAAGGTTGTGATATTTATGTGTGGACTAAGTGGAGTGATGGTGTTGGAAACAAAGGGAGCATGGGTCATGTATGATAAGGAGAGGTTAGGGCTTCATAGGCTAGATCAAGGTTTCTAGAGCGAAACCCTATAGGGTGATGGTGAGCTAAAGTGGAGATATGGGAAAGTGGGTCTTGATCCACGTGCACGGGAGTTTGGGTTTTCATGGTGAGTAAGGGAAATATGAGGAAGAAGTCTTAGAGCCCTAGGGTGTGTAGAAGTCCCAAGATATGGGACGGGGCTATTTAAGGAAGTTGAAGTGAAAGGGTGAGAATGGGAAGTCCAGTGGGGCATGCATGCCTAGTAAAAAGGTACTTGTTGAATAAGACACCAACCATTTAAAGTGAAAGATTATTGAGTCGGGCCCAGACCGATCCACCAGTAAGAATAGTAGCCAGGTGTATTATGCCCTAGAGACCAATCCACCGGTAAATAACAGCAACTATAATAGTAGGATTCCTGTATTCATATGGACCTAAATTGAGAGTTGTGTGAAAATGGAATTAATAGTATGAATTCTAATGATTATGATTAATCAGATTAACTCACTGCATGCATCATCTGCCTTTTTATGTTTTTTATGATCTTAGTCATATGTTTACCTTACTCAATACGTAGCGTACTGATCACCTCTTTTATGGGTGTTGCTCATTCCCATGAGTTGTGGCCCCTCCTAAGTTTGTGTAGGTAAGAGACGATGCATGTGATGACTTTGATGCTTACGATGTCTTGGGCAGGACTAAGTGATGGTCGGATGTACTTGTCATGGGGTCCAAGAGGGTGTTGTCCGTACTTACCTTTACCTGAGTTCCCTGTTGTTTTATTTAATATTTTATTTTTCCCATAGGGGCGTTATTATATTCGCTTTCCACTTCTATATTAACTCTAACAATTGTGTACTCTATTTTAATTATAAAATGTTGGAATTATTATAGTTTTATTGATTACTCGTATTAATACCTTTAAATTCTCTAGCCTTGTCTCGGTATGAGATTAGCCGGGGGTCAATCTTGTGCCGATCATGGTGGTAGCACCCCTTGATTAGTGTATGGTTTTCTGCATAAATGAAAATTTTTAACTATGAATTTTGAGGGTGTTAAATGTATTACTATAAAGAGTTTCTCCATGGTTACCAAACGTGTTCAATGGAGACGCCATGCTTTTTCACTTGTTTGTTGAGCATCTATCATACAATTGATCATATCTTCTATTCCCACCAATTACATGCAACTCAATGTCTTCCTAGTGGGTGTTGCAAACCTTTTGGATAATTTTAGTCAATCCTTCCTTTGAGATAGTTCTTCTAGCATATGTTGGTTACACCTCTTACATTGGGATGTGATTTGCCCACCAAAAGAGTGTGGCAGTCTCGAGTTGAGGGATGTAGCTAAGATGAATCAAGATATATTGGGAGATCATCTAGAATAAGGATCGTCTTTAGTTCTACTTACTAAAAGAGAAATATTTGATCCAATCCCCCTCTTGGTTACATGATTGGCGTCCAACCTCATTCTCAACAATTTGGCACCAAATTCTAGACTTTGTATCTCTCTTGTATAACAAAATTAGTCAGGTAATATGGGATAACATATCTACTAGCTAGGGATGGCAATTTTCCCCGCGGGTTCGGGGCCCCGTTGAGGATTCCCTGTTCGAGTTTGGGTTTGGGGAGAGAATTCAGGGATTCTTAACGGGGATTTTTTTGGGGACGGATTTGGGGTCCCCATCCCCGAACTTGCCCCGAAATTTTATATATATATATATATTTTTATATAATTATATATATATATATATATAATTTTTTTATAAAATATAAATTAAAAATATGATATAAAAAAATAGTTTGAAGCTCGGGGATCGGGTATAAAGTCGAGTTTCAGGAATCGGGTCGGGTTTTAAGAACGGAAAATAAATCAGGAATGAGAAATAAATCGGGGATCGGGTCGGGTATGGGAATTTAATCCCCGCGGGGATCGGGTCGGGGAATCCCCGATAAAAAAAATATCGGGGATCGGGTTGAGTTCGGCGATTTTTTTCCTTATTGGGTTCGGGGATGGGGATGGGGTCTCCGTCCCCGACCCGCCCTGTTGCCATCCCTACTACTAGCTTTCTTTGTGATTGTTAGGTAAATGATAAGCCATTGATTCACTATGTAACAATGGTATATGATCACGATGATGTTATAGGGGTGGTCACTAACTATTTACACCCTAATGGAGGTTAGAATTGATCAAAATTCTGACATATGTTTCCAATGAAAAATCTAGCTAAGATTGCTAGTTTCCTTCTGTAATACCCTATTTTTTACTGTTAAAATTTTTGATTTTACAGTGGAAGCATATGAGTAAAATACTGGGAGTTACCGTTATAATTGACATAAGTCTAGTTTGTCCAACCATCCTTACATCAATCATAAGGCTAAAATCATCTATAGTAATATAAGAAAATTAGAATTGGGAGAAACATTTATAGTAAAATATAAGTTTGGAGGTTAACTCCGAATTACAATAATGAAATATAAATTAAGGGATACCATGGCACAAAGAGTCCAAAAATGTATCCGAATAAATACATCAACAGGATGACATAACTCTTCGCTCAAACACCCAGTATAGATAATAGGTCACTCATCTCCACATGGTGTATCAAAATCAGCATAGTCATCTAGTGGATCTTCCAAGACCTACACACAAGAATCAGGGTCTCCTGCTCATGGAAATGGGCAGCACCCATAAAAAAGGTAGTCGTTAAGCTACGTACTAAGTAACGTAACAATAGTATTGAATTAGGGATGCAAATAAAATATGCATTCAAACTAATAAAAAGTCTCATAAGATAGATATTGATCTATGCCTCTTTATTAGATATAACCATTTACATTCTTTTATATACGTTGATTTCAGGAACCCCACTATTCTTAAACTGGTGGAATGGTTTGAAGCACCTTATCAATGACAACACACCTAAGCCAATATTATCATTCGGTAGAACGGATACGAAAACATTACCTTCTCAGGACTAAACGCTCTTGTAACACCCCTAAAATTTACTCCTAAAAAATTTTGTTTTACAAAGGAAAATGTGGAAGTTAAAATAGAATTTGGGGAATGTTACTGCCACATCTAACATAAGATAAATATCCACCATCTATCTCATGCTAGATGTAAGGCTAAAACCTATCTAATAAAAATTCAACCAACATCTATGACATGAGGATGAATTCTCACAAGGAGATATCCGTAGGCAGATGGCAAATGAACAATTTCACTAAATAAAATTATCGTTGAATAAATCAGCGGAACCTGTGAAATAAACCTAGATTTTAAAAGCTTATCAGAGTATGAGAAATTAAAAGTCAATTACAACACCTTTGAAATTTTAAATACAATATTTGAAACTTCTAAAAATAAATAGAGACAAACGAAGACATATCCTGAGGGATCAAACTTCGGATTGTCTACTCTCTTAAGCCAAGCATTCCACCCAAAAACAATATCCGATCTCAAACCTACACAAGAGGTCTGCTCCCCACCATTAGTGGATCATCACATGACCCATTTAACCAAGGTAGTATCAGTACAAGTCTAGTACTAAGTAAATCAAGACTACCGAACTCATTGAAGGAAACATGATACACATAAGATACGGTAATCTCTAGCTTACAATACTAATGCTCAATTATACATATGATAAATGCACCATGCCACTCATACAATAATTCATGCTCAATTATACATGTGATACATATGTCATTCTACTCATATAATAACTCGTGCTCAATTATACGAATATTACATACAATACAACTTGGGGTCACGGATTCATGCTTATAAGTATATGACTAGATATGACAGCACATAGGGTAAAAGCATACAAGAAATCACGATCACATGCTAAGTAACACCAATCCAACAATCCAGTAATAATCATTATTACATCCAATTATATATATTTACGATGAGTTCAGGGACTCCACTATTATTAATCTAGTGGAACGGATTGAAACACCTCCCAAGGCAAAATGTTCCTAGCCACTGTTGTTAAGCCAGTGGAACGAACTCTACACCTCCTAGGGAAAAATGCTCCTATCCACTATTTTTAAATTGATGGAACTATTTAAAGCAGCTCCCAGAGCAAAACGTGTTTAGCCACTATCATTAAGCCGATAGAACGGATTCCTACACCTTGGTCCTGACTCACGTAATCTTTCATTGTAAGTGATTAGTGTCTTAATCATTGGTTACTTATCTCAGACTCATATTATCTTTCACGTTGAGATTAGGCCCCACTATTCTTAAACCAGTAGAATGGTCTGATGCACCTCCTAGGGCAAAACACGCCTTACCACTATTATTAAGTCGATGGAGTGGACTCATAAAACACCTCAGTCCAGCTCACATGATCTTTCACTTTAAATAGTTAGTATCTTATTCAAGGATTTAAGCAATCATAAATCAGACCCACATAACAACACTTAGCTCACTTCCATCAACACAATGAATTTCTATTATTATATCAATTTCAAGTGGCATTAACGCTAAGCAGCATTAAATCCAAACCAACCTAAGTAGCATTAAAGCCGAACCAATTCAAGTGGCACTAAGGGTAAATAATTCCATGACATAAAGAGACAACATAAGGTATCATATAATTTCAATCCATACTCAACCCTTCACATACTCAAATACGTACCATATTCAAGCTTCATACTAACACACATTTGCATTAAGGCTATAAATTCATACATACATACAATTACGACACAGAACATAGCATATGCTTGACATGATTAAATTATCAATAGGCATACTTATCACCTTCCACTCCAAACAGACATACATTCCAGATTTTGCCATATGTCAAGGTAAGTAGTGACTTACCTAAATCCAAAGCTAGCTAAGCAAATTGAGAAAGAGAGAGAGCTATCGAGAGCTTGACAATCCATAAGAAAGTTTTCATAGATCGCCGACAGAAATTAGAAACTAGGTTAGAAACTATCTTATCGATTAATAATTCAAGTATTATAATTAAATCCACACAAGGAGACACAAATGATCATTCTTGAAAAACGTATCCAAAACCTAGGACTCACGAGCGTAGCTCTATTGGGATTTAAGATTAAATATTACTTAAATCGGGTTAAACATATATCATTTGGGGCATTTCAAATTAATTTGGAAAGCTAGGGAAAGAATAATAGATTATAAGTTAAATTTATCAAAAGTGACTTACTCATTAGATTTTACAACTAAAGAGGCAAACCAACCATTTTTAAGAAACCAATTCAACCCGATAGCATAAGAATACAATTCACATGGTTTTAAATCAAAATTAAAAATCTACTAGGTGAGAGAAACACAAGTAAATCATTGGTAAATTAAAACCATCTCCGAAAATTAGGGTTTTTAATGCCCGAACTGTAAACTAACTAATTAACTTTTATTATCTTAAATTGATAGCTTAAGAGTATAAATAAAATAATTTTAAATAAATCTAGACAATCAATTTCAATGAAATAATCTTTCGAGTAGTCAATTCAAGACAATCAGTTTCCAAAATTAGGGTTTCAAAGCCCAAGACACAAACTTGGATAATTCAAATCAATTAATTCCAATTGAAGGTATTAGAATACAATTCGGATCATTTCAACTATTTTTATAAATTTAATTTTAGAAAACAAAACTATAAAAATGACTAATTTTATAATTTCACTTGAAATCAAGAATTTTAGGCCTAAAAATGTAATTCGGTTAAATTTTATTAATTTATTTAAATTGTATATTTAGAAATACAATTAGACATATTTTATAAGATATCAAATAATCATTTGATCAAAGCCAATAAAAGAAATACCCAATTTACCATAATTAAGGTTTTTGAACCCAGAACACAACTCTGATAAATTCTTACTAAAATATTTAAATTGATGGTTCAGGATTGTAATTAAATGTATTCTAATGTAAATCATATAATCAATTGAATAAAATAACTTGATTACACAATCCGATTTAGACCCGCAAGATTTTTAACCTAAAAATACAATTTCGATCAATTTCGCATAATTTTTCCAAATCAACACTTCCAATATAAAATTAAATATATTTCAAAGGATATTATATAAATCAACTGAGTAAAAAAACTCAATTATGCAACCCAATTTCATCACAGATGGATTTTGACCTAGAAAGTCAATTCCAATTAATTCCACATAAATTCCTCAAATTGACGATTCCGATATAAAATTAGATACATTTAAAAGCATAATGTAAAATAAATGTACCCAAAATAGCTTAATCAGGCAAATCCAAAAAATTTTAGGCATAAGCGGACCAAAAATCTAATTTTCCAAAATTCCAACATAAACCATACAATTAACCTATCCAAATCAATCTTACAACACACACACACACACATATAATCAAACAATCAATTTAGCTTATCATAAGCTAATTCATGATCAAATAATCAAATCAAAGGTTAGGGTTTTCAAAAATTTATACCAAACAAGATTAGAAAATAGGGGAGAACGAAGACCGAGGAAGCTCCGCTGGAGGTCGAAGACCACTTGCCGGTAGCTAGCAAAGCTTACCGTGGCCGGACATGGCGGCATGACTTGCTATCGTTGTTGCTACTGTGGTCTATTGCTGTGACATTGCTTCAGCTACTATTGCGTTGTTGTGGTGGCATCGATGGCGGCACGTGAAGAGTGGCTGGAGTAGTGGCCAACAATTAACAAAGGAGGAGGGAGAAGGAGGAGATGAGGGCTGGGGTTGGGGCTCAGGTGTAGGGAGCACAAACAGAAAGAGGAGAAGTAGAGAAGGGAGAGAAGAAAAGAGAAAAGGAAAAATGAAGAGGGGGGTCAGGCCTGTCGGGACTTCTTCTTCTTTTTTATTTTTGTAAATATAAGTATGTAATAAAATACTAAATATCTAAAATTATTATTGGAATATTTTATCTAAAATTTATTTAACGAAAAATCATTTTGTAAGGATTTGAAGGTTTAAAATTGATATAAGAGCTATATAAAGAATTTTAGAAATCTTTACAGAAGAATTTATCCATGAATGTAAAGATCTATATTATTTACAAAAATACATTATAAGACCTCGAAAAATATTTAAAAGCATATAAGAAAATATTTAAGTTAAATTCTAATAAACTGAGACTAATTTAAATAATTTTTGAAACTGGTCTTCTACAAATAAAGAAAAAGGTAAAATAGAAGAAAATTAATTTTGGAAAGAAATTCATAAATAAGCTCTGAAGATCTTTCTTCAATTTAAAACTTTTTGAAGATCTTAACGATTTCGAAAACGAACATATTCAAAGTCGAAAATATTTTCTACGGATAAAATCATTAAAATAAATTTGACTATTTTAAACAAAAATTTTATGTATAATCCAAAATAAATTATAAATTTTAAATAATATATTTTTTTAACCAAATATAACTCTAAAATAAAGTCTTAATCACACGACCAAGTTATAATTGAAAACGAATCTAAAATATTAAAAATCAAAATACAAGAAAGAACAAAAATATATTTTTTTAATTGAAAATTGAAATCATATAAATATAATAAAATCATGGTTGTGAATGAATTTATCTAGAATAATCCGCAACGATAACAATTAATTAAATTCAAATATGAAGTCAAAAGCGTCGATAAATTCATAAAATGAATCAAAATTAAAATAATTAAATGTTTACATCAAATTACGCTAATAAAATAATTAAGCTTAATAAAATAAAATTAAAAAATGAGGTATTACAGCTCCCGAGCCACTATAATCCTCTAGTGGAACGAATATAAAAACATCACCTTAGTCCTGACTCACGTACTCTTCTACTTTAAGTCATTAGTGTCTTATCCATAAGTTATACTAAAATACCCCAAAAATCCTAATTTAAGAATTATAGATAATTAAGGATTTATTATGGAAATTAATTAAATAAATTATTTTGTTAAAATAAGAGGAAGTAATTAGATAATTTAATTGAAAAAAAATTAGAGTGTTTTGCTAACTAAAATAGAATTTAGAAAAAATCTTTTAAAAATCCTAAAGTAGCCTAAAAAGGAAATTAATTATTATTTTATTAAAATATTATTATTTTTTAAAATATTTTAAAATACCAAAATATTCTAAATACCTCAACCCACCTATTTTTCTTTTTCCCCTCTTTTCTTTCTTTTCTTTTCTTTTTTCCTTTTTCCTTCTTCCTTATTTTCTTTTTTCTTCTTCCCTCCCCCAACCTGGGCCAACCCAACCCAAATCCCCCTCCCTTCCCCCAACGCGGCCTAGGCCCGTGTGCCACACTTTCTCCCCCCCCCCCAATCGGTCTGGTCTCCCCTTTTTTTTCTTTTCTTTCCCTGGACTTCCAGTCCGCCGCACCCCCCCTTCTTCTTTCCCTTCTCCCCCGACTCCCTCTCTCTCCCCGTGCCCAACCCTTCCACTTCCCGGCATAGGCATGCAGCCCCTGCACTGCCGCACGCCAGGCCACTGACCCTATCTTCTTCCCTCACACTCCCTCTCTCTCCTCCGCCCAATCCCAGCCTCTCTCTCTCCTCACGCATGACTCTCTATCCTCCCCTTTCTCCTTTCCCGAGCAGCCAACCTGTAGAATTTCACAGGCCTTCTCTAGCCATTAGGCTGCCGGTCGGCGACCGCACAACTACCACTGACCCTTCCTCTTCCCCCTCTACCACCCCTCATTCAGGATTTTTCTCCCAACATAGAAACCCCCCCTTTTTCTATCACCGCAGCCCCTTTCGCTGCCTGTTTCTCCACCATCGTCCAATGTCGCCGCTCGAGCCACCACCCAAACCATTCCCTGCATCACCCTCCACCAAGCAACACCCACCACCACCCTTTATTTGCCCTGCATGAGCCACCTCGGCCGCCCTTATGCTGTTGTCCACCGCCATTCCCGCTACAACCACCACCCCTTACACCTCCCAAAATCACATGCAGACCTTCCTCTACCTTTCCCTACCCTCCATTTTTCCTTCCTCCCTCTTCTCCTCCCTTCCTCCCTCTCCACCACCCTCAGCCACCACAGCGCCGTCACTTACGCCGCTGCCTTTGGCTACGCCACCACCACCACTCCAACCCTCTCCACCTGGGCATCCACAACCACCCCAACTTCTACCCTCATTCCCCCTCTCATATTCCCGACACTCAACTATTCCCCTTTTCTCCCTCTTTCCCTATCGCTGTCGCTGGTCACCACCAACCCTAGGTGGTACCCTAACCCTTCTCAACCCTTAAACCCTAATTATGCATGCCTTATCCATTTTAATTGTATTTATATTGTTATTATTATGCATTATTATTATTATTCATATTTATTATTATTTATCATGTTTATTATTATTTATAGCCCCAAAATATTATTATTATTATTATTATTATTATTGATACTAGATTGGGCATGTTATCATTTTGTTGCTATAAAAGAAGAATACTCAAACCTTAATATTATTATTATTTATTATTTGAATATTACTAATATTATTTTCTAATACCTTTATTATTAACATTATTACTATAGCATTGTTACTATTACTATTATTATATTATCATTATTTCAAATATTATTATTAATATCATTATCCATAGAAATATTAGTATTTTGTTAGTATTACTATTATTATATTATTATTTTATCCTTAACCCTATTATTAGCCTTAGCCCTAAAAAAATACTAGGGTTTCTATTACTATGAGTATTAGTATTACTATTATTATTAATATCGCTATTATACTACAACTAGTATTAATACTATTATTATTAATATCACTATTTTTGCTATAAATAGTGTTAGTACTATTATTAGAAGAAATAAAGCTATTAGATTTAATAATATAAATATGGCTATAAATATTAACATAAACCTATTTTGACTAGTAGTACTCTAGTAGGCTAACTTGAGAATTAAAAGCCCTATTTTCACTTGTAGAGTTTCTTTTAATAATAGTAACCCTAATCTTAGAATAAATTAGGAAATAATAATATTTTTGGTAGGAGAAAAATCAATCCTTAGTTTTCCCTCTTATAGGTGAAACTAGTCAAAACCCTAAGGAGGTGCAAGAGCGTGCTCCAAGACCGATGATGTTTTAAGTAAGGATGTAGCCAAGGCCTATGTGTGATATGTGCCTTATATGCCTTGTATGCCATGTATCATGATATGTTATGTATCTTGTGTGTATTATTATAATGGTTTTATGTGTAGCGCAGCTTGGAGTTAAGGTATATTCATGTGCTTTCTTATGGCATGTGTTTAGTATGTTTATGTTGTGAATTGTGATATGATGTGATGTGGCCCTTTAGGACATGCATTCTAGGATATTTAATGTGGTAATATAAGGTGGAAAGATGAAAAAGAAAATATGTTGACCAAAGGGAAGTAAGTTGACCAAGGGGAAGTGAGTTGACCTAGGAGTGTGGGATTGACCTAAATATCCCGTGATCCATGAGTGGAAGAATAAAAAGGGGCTCTAAATGAAATAAAAGAGTGGGTGAACCTTGAAGGGGAGAATCTAGGGTTTGCATGGGAGAATATAGGGTTTTGCATGAAAACTTTGAGGGTTTGCATGAAGTGTATATAGTCTGCATGGGGATGAATTTTAAGTGTGAAAAGTTGTATTGGGATGTAAGTAAGGTAAGGGAAGATTTATTTGGGTGATTGGAGGCTTTGGGTGAAAAATGGTTAGTATAAGGGTGCAAAGGAGACCTGGATAGCGTTTGGGAGGAAAACCCTAGTTTGAGATGGTGGTGAAAGTAAAAATAAATGGAGGGTGAATGGTGTATGGGATGAGTATGGAGGAATGTCCTGTGTGGGTGAGTATGAATATCATGGGAGGAGCAAGGGTGGAAGGTGAGATATGGAGAGGTGACAGTTGGGAAGAAGGATGCTAGGGTTTGGTGTAGCCACCTAGGGTTTCATGGTCACACATGTACTTGGGGGAGTAAAGTGAAATGATGAGGGGTGAATCTAAGGAAGTGATGTGTGGGATATTGAACAGCCTTGGTTGTGTGAGACGGAGAAAGATAGGCCACATAGGCCCAAATTAAGGTTTCTAGAGGAAACCTTAGGGTAAGGCAGTGAGTGGACTTAGAAGTGTTAGGTAGTGGGCCTCTAGTGTGAATAAGTGGAGGAAGGAAAGGTTGTTGGGGGTGTGTTAAGAGGGATAGAGTCTCAAGATATGGGACGAGCCCTCTTAGAAGGATAAGTGTAGAAGGAGTGTGACATGCATTTCTAGGGAAAAACCTGTTGACTAAGATATAGTAAGATATTAATCATTTAAAGAGAAAGACTGTTGAGCCGGGCCTAGACCAGTCCATTGGCGAATAATAGTGGCTAGGAGCCTAGGTGCCTTGGAGACCGATCCACCGGCGAATAATAGTGGTCAGGAGCATTATGTCTTGTACGTTTTCGGTCCACCGGCTATAATAGTGGGGGATTCCATGCTTAAAAAATTGAACATAACTGTTCTAAGACATGGGAAAGAGACTAAGTACTTATAGTGAAACACCATGATAGTCGGAGCTAGATCGGTCCACCGACGAATAATAGTGGCCAGGAGCATCTTACTTAGGAGACCAATCCACCGACAATAATAGTGGTCAGGAGTTTTATGCCTTGTATGTTTCCGGTCCATCGGCTATAATAGTAGGGCTCCCACACTCGCATGGAATGATAATAAGCATCGAGTGAAATGAGTATTGATCAAAGATTTAAAGAACCAGTTGATCCGGACTAGAACTTAGCCTTTTTCATCTGTAATGATTGTATGTCGTTTATGTGATCATACATGTGTTACATGTTTTTGGATGATTGGTCTTATTTGCATGGTTACCTTTCTCATTACGTAGCATACTGACTACCTTTTTTATGGGTGCTGTTTATTCCCACGAGCAAAATGCCCCTTTGAGTTTGTGTAGGTTGGTGATGTTGTCTTTGATGCCTTAGATTCTTACGAGGCATCAGGTGAAGCTGAGTGCTGAGCATGGACTTGGCCCAAGGATTCAAGAGTGTTGTAGCCGAATTTACTTTTCATGTTCTTTTACGTTGTACCGATTTTCTCAGACTTGATTTTTATAATATTGTAATCTGAATTCCCTTCAAGGAATTTTAATTATGTACTCTAGTTTGTAAACTCCTTTCCATATACTCTGATTTCCATGTTATGAACTTTCTAGTTCTGTTATGAATTTTTGTTTTCAGTATTGACTCGTGTTTGACAATAATCCTTTTCATCCTTAGCACTTGGTACTGGAATGGTAGGAGTGAACTGGTCTGGTACTAAGTGTGGCGGTAATATCCTCATAATTCATAGTTTATGATTTCGCTTCCGTTAATTATTTAATAAAACAAATTTTTTTAGTAGTGAATTTTGGGGGTATTATATATACTATTATATTTTCATTCACGATGAGTAGGGTCCCACTATTTTTAATCTAGTGGAACGGACTGGAACACCTTCTCAGGACAAAATGCTCCCAAGCCACTATTATCCTCTTGTGAAACAGATATATAAAAACATCATCTTCTCGGGGCAAAACACCCCCAAGCCACTATTATCCTACGGTGGAACTGATAAGTTCATATTTTGACACATTTTATACCCTTATAATCTTAGTTTTTGGTATTTTATTTAACTAATATAGGTGAATAATTATTGTTTTATGCTTAAGTGGTAAAAATTATATAATTGTTATTATTTAAGCTAAAATGATATAAATTAAGTAAATTTAGAATAAAATATAATTTATTAATATTTATTTAATTTTATTTTATAGGTTTTGTTTTTAAATGAAAGGAAAAAAAAAGAATTAGACCTTTGGACCAACGGCCCAAAAGCCGAAGGCCCAAAGGCCCGAAACAAGAATGGAAGAAACGACGAAGCAAGTAAAGCCTAAAGAAGCCAAACGAGACTTTGAATGACGGCAGAGAAAAAGAAGAGGCAGCCGCAGGGCTGACGTGGCATGGACGAAAAAGCTGTCTCACACGGATCGAGAATAAAAAGAGAGGAGTAAGCACGAACACAGAAGAGATGCAGAGAGTGCGGCAGGGCCGCACGAATTGAAGGAAATAGAAAAAGGAGGGCGCGTCAAAGACAAGGAAAAGGAGGAAGCCAAAAAGCGGCAGTACGAGAGGAGGCTCAGGAGAGCTTTCAGAGGCTAGAAGGCAGAGTAGGCTGCCTTAGCCGTTAGGCTCTGACGTGGAAGGAGGGCGCCGCACAAGAATAAATAAAAGGGCTGCACAAAAAGTTATAAAAGGAGAGAAGCAACAGTTGAGCGGCAAGAGCGACAGAGGGCGGCACAGAAACCGAGGCCTAACGAGGAGAAACACAAAGAGAGCTTCAGCCCCGTCAACCATTAGCCGAGAATAAAGAAAAAAGGAAAAGAATAATCGCACAGAAATTAAGGCGCTGAGAAGGAAGAAATAGGAAAGAATTTATCCGGTAGAATTTATTTCAGATAAAATTAATTTTTATCTGAATAAATTTTTGATCTTTTATTTAAAATTAATTCCGGTTATTTCTTTATCTTATTTTTAATTTATATTTTAGATATATATTTATGTGTAATTAATTCTATAATTATGGCTGGCTGAATATTTTTTGTTAGGGAATAAATTAAAACCCTGGATTAGGGTTTGAGACATAATTTTATTTTCTTTGTTTCGTGAGATTGTTTCTTGACTCTATTTTAATTTCTATTGTTTATATATATAATTCTGTCAAGTATAATTTATTTGGTGCATGCCTTGTTCTGGTTTCATCATAAGTGACAGTGTGTAGGATTATTTGCCTGCTAGGTGGCCATCTAAATATACTATAATTTATATGTATAAATTGCAGCTAGGTTAGATAACAATTCACCTAATAGTTTGTGATTCTAACTGAAGTAGTAAAACATTTCGATACGTGTGGGTCAAGGAAAGGAAATACAGCTAGACATGCTTTGTGTACTAGTTTGGGTACTTAAATTGACAGCCTTCCAATTACACTTAATGCATTAAATCTATTTAAATATAGGAGCCGCTTGTTGCTGCTATACTGCTAGTATTTAATAGGATTAATATTGGCACTTTGTCGTATTAATTAATTGAGGGAAGTAATGTAAGGTGTATGGACCTGCTTTTGGTGTACAACTTGGTCGATCTCTTTCTCATGATTAAAAGATGACTTAGAAATTAATATTATATTTCGACCTAATCTAGTGGTGGATTTTGATTTCCCTAGCATATTTATCTTATCTGCGGGTTTCCCATTATTTTTATTATTATTTTATTTCATTTTATTTATTCCTTTTATTATTTTATTACTTTTGTCTTTATAATCCCCCATTAGTATTTTTCTTATTTATTTATTTTGTGTTATTTAGGATTTTTATTTTTATTGTTATTCTTAAGCTAGTTAAAATAGATGTGAGCCCTCTCAATCTCCGGCCTAGAATAATACCCTATTTACCAGTGCTACAATTGACAACAAGAGGGTTTAAATTGCGTGTCGGCTACGGCCACACCAGGAACGGATATAAAAACATCACATTAGCCCTACTCACGTGACCTTTCACTTTATATGATTAATATCTTATTCATGATTAATTTATAGGTACCAAACAAATTAAGGTAAATAAGCACATAACACGATTTATAAGGTCAATTTCCAGAGTTAAGATCCCTAATTTCCTCAACCATAATATTACACTCCTGGAATAAATTCTCTTATATTGATCATTCAACCACCAATTATAGTATATTATTTCTTAGATATTAACATGTTAACACACATGAAATTCATGGTCTAACACCCATGTCTCACACATACAATAATAGCCTTATCCCAAGCATTACTTTTTACAAAGCTCCCAAAACCTTAATTTTGAGATTGGTCATAACTCTTCCAATAAGGTTTGTATGATTACCCAAATTCAATAAACATCCTCAAATTACCAACAATTACAACATATCCAAAAATTTTAGTCTAACCTAAGGGTTTTATACATGGGATAAAAATATTACTATTTTAAGGTTACCATGCCTTAAGTAAACCATTATCTTATTTTGAGGAACCCAAACATTTAGTAAGTACTCCAAATACTTCTCCTGATATTATTATTATTATAATTAATGCACCTAACACATTAAAATATCAAGATCTCCATATTAACCCATATCACTTATTCCATAAGTTATATTTGTCCACAAGTATGACTTAGCTTATTAAAATTACATCAACACATCTTTCCCATTCTCACTTCCTTTACATCATATAAAACTACATTATCATAATCATATCATTAACAACATATATTCCATTATATAACAACAATATCATGATAATACATATAGCTATGCAAGTATTTAACATAAAAATCCTAAAACATCGATTTGTATCCTCACTAACATGGACATTGGACTCTAAGCACATAAATCATAGACTTCATCCTTCAATATCACTAGAATATCACCTATGAAATGAAATAATATATCATTAGGATCAAAGATTAAAATTGAGGGAAAGAAGAAGAGGAAGACAACAAACAAGAGGAAGAAGATGACAAAAAAGAAGAGGAAGAAGAAGAAGAAGAGGGCGAAGAAGAGGAGGACAGAGACTAAGAAGAGGAGGAGGAAGAAGAAGAGGAGGAGGATGACGAAGAAGAGGAGGAGGAGGAAGAAGAAGAAGAAGAAGACGAAGACAAGGAAGAAGAAGACAAAGAATAGGAAGACAAAGAGGAAGAAGACGAGGAGGAAGAAGAGGAAGATGAAGAAAAAGAGGAAGAAGAGGAAGACAAAGAGGAAGAAGAAGAAGAAGAAGAGGAATAAAAGGAAGAAAAAGACGAGGAAGAAGACGAAGAAGACAAAGAGGAAGACAAGGAAGAAGAGGAAGAAGAAGACGAGGAAGAAGAGGAAGTGGAAGACAAGGATGAGGAAGAAGAAGAAGAAGAAGAAGAGGAGGAGGAAGAAAGGAAGAAGAGGACGAAGACGAAGAAGAAGAATAAGAAGACAACGAAGATGGAGAGGGTGATGAAGAAGAAGAGGAAGGGGAAGAGGAAGAGGAAAAGGACGACGAAGAAGAAGAGGAAAAAGAATAAGAAGAAGAAGATGATGATGATGAATACGAGAAAGAGGAAGAAGAAGACGAAGACTAGGAAGAAGAAGAGGAAGAGGAGGATGAAGAAGATGAAGAGGAAGAGGCAGAAGAAGAAGAGGAGGAGGAGAGAGAGGGAGGGAGGGAGCACGAACAGTAGTTTCTTGACACAAAATGGGTAGAAATGAGGCAAAATAAAAGAAGAATAAGATGATGATGATGATGAAGAGGAAGAGGAAGAAGATGAATAGGAAGAGAAAGAGGAAGAGGAATAGGATGAGGATGAGGAAGAGACAAGGAGCTCGGACAGTGGTTTCTTGACACAAAATGGGTAGAAATGAGGTAAAATGAAAGAAGAAGAAGATGATGATGATGAAGAGGAAGAGGAAGAAGACGAATAGGAAGAGGAAGAGGAAGAAGAAGAAGAGGAGGAGGAAGAGGAAGAGGAAGAAGAAGAGGAAGAGGATGAGGAAGAGACAGGGAGCTCGGACAATGGTTTCTTGACACAAAATGGGTGAGGCAAAACAAAAGAGAAAGGAAGGAAAGAGAGATGAATTGTTTGTGTGTGTGTGTGTGTGTGCAGGAGGTAAGCAATGGGTGAAAAATGCAAAGGGAGGCGTGCAAAATGGACTGTGTAGGGGGAGATGGTGCAGCTACAGAAAGAAAGAAAGAAAGAAAGAAAAGAGAGGGAGCTCGGACAGGGGTTTCTTGACACAAAATGGGTAGAAATGAGGCAAAACAAAAGAGGAAGGAAGGAAAGAGAGATGAGTTGTGTGTGTATGAGGTGTGCGATGTGTGAAATGAAAATGGAGGTGTGTAAAATGGACAGTGTAGAGGGAGATGGTGCAGCTACTGAAAGAAAGAAAGAAAGAAAAGAGAGGGAGCTCAGATAGTGGTTTCTTAACACAAAATGGGTAGAAATGAGGTAAAACAAAAGAGGAAGGAAGGAAAGAGAGATGAGTTTTGTGTGTGTGTGTGTGTGCATGAGTTGTGCAATGGGTGAAAAATGCAAAGGGAGGCATGAGAAATGGATGGTGTAGAGGGAGATGGTGCAGCTATAGGATGACAGGGCACGAGGGATGGTAGAGGCATGATGGGGAGGACAAACTTTTCAATGAAATAGATGGTTAAGGGTGATGGTTGTGTGTGGGTGTGTTACATTGCATGGAGATGAAAATGGGTAGGGGACAGTGTGCATTCAAGGCAGCAACAATGTGAGATGGCGAGGGTGAGGGATTATGGTGATGATGATGGCTGCATTGGAGGGTGATGGGAGATGGTGCAAGTTGCAAGAATAAAAATAAGATTGGTTAAGCATTACATCTGGGAGGAGACAGTAGAAAGGAGAAAGGAAAGAAAAAGAGAAGATGTTTAATATTAGTTTTAGATAATTTTAGATTAGCCTCAAAATAGGTAGGATTAGTGATAAAATTTACCGGAATTAAGATTGTGTTACGAAATACAAATTATCCGGGTTAAAATTTTGATTTAGGTTAAGATTTTGATATTATAAAATTTGGTTAAGGCTACCATAAGATTTTCTCGAGATTAGAATCAAATTATGGTATTAATGATACAGGATTAGGTTTAGCAAAATTTTGGGGTATTACACCTTCCCCCAATGACCCAATCAAAGAAAGTTCCTTAGGATATACCCACTTAGGGTTTGGTAAGCGTGAAATGCCCCAAAAATCCTAATTTTATTATTTATTATTAAATAGGATTTTTATTTTGAAAGTTAATCAAATAATTTACTTTTATTAAAATAAAAGGAAGTTAATTAGGGGAAATCAAGAAGAAATTTATAAGTGTTTTAAATAGGAGGAATTGTGGTATTTTACGCTAATTAAGGATTTTATTTTGGAAATTAATTAAATAAATTACTTTATTTAAATTAAGAAGGATATAGTAGTTTCAAATTAATATAAACTTTATAAATAATTTAATTGGAGAAAATTAGAGTGTTTTGTTAATTAAAATGGAATTTAAGAAAATCATTTCAAAAATCCCTAAATCAACCTAAAAAGAGGATTTAATTATTATTTTACTATTTATATTTTATTAAACATCCCAAATTACCCAAATTATATTAATTAAGCCAACCACCATTTTCTCTTCTTTTCCTTTTTCTTTTTTTCCTTTTTCCCCCTCTTTTTCCTTTTTCCTTCCTTCCTCTCTTCCTTTTTTCTATTTTCCCCCCGACCTGGGCCGGCCCGTTGGCCCAACTCCCCCTTCCCCCTGATTGGCCCAGCTCCCGCGCCTCTCCTCTCCCCCTCTCCCGGCCGGTTCGACCTTTCTTTTCCTTCTTTTTCTTCTTTTTCTTTTCTCCTGGACCGCCGGTCCACTACTGCACTTCGTCTTCAACCTCCGCACACCTGCAATCGAGATTTTCGTCGAAAAGCCTGCAATGCCCATGCCACTGCACCGGCCATTCCTCCCCTCTCCTCCCTGTTGACTCCCCTAAAATTTCGACCAAAACATTCATCCCTTCTCCCGCATGCAATCTCTCTCTCTCCCCGACAACGCACGGTCTGCACACGCAGACCTGCGTCGGCCACTTTCGCCGGACAACAGCCATAACCCTACCCCCTACTCTCCCACGCCTCCTTGTCGTTTTCCATTTCCGATTGGCCTATAAATAGCCTCAAAGGCTACCTTAATCGGGTTTGGAATTTAGAGCCCAGAAAACCAAATCGTGCGCCACCTCTACTTCAGCCAGCCATTCCTCCACCGTCGGCCACCCTTACCACCTGCTCCAGCCACCAAAATTCTCCCTGCACCGCCCTCTACACGACCCAACCACCAGCATTCCCTGCCTTACCCTGTACGAGCCGCCCCGGCCGTGCGAAACTGCCTCCCCGAACAGCCCCATTCAACCCCCGCACCACCTTCGCGCCGCCGGTTGCCGCCTATACTGCCACCTGCAGCGCCGCCCCTACCCCCAAAACAACCAGGGGATCCTGCCCTACCACCCTACACCTCCATTTTTCCCCTACTTTCCTCTCCCCTAGCCTCCACATCCACCTCTCCCATTTCTTCCTTCCTCCACCGCCGCCGCCGCCAGCACCACCACCCAGCCAGGTTGCCCCCAACTCCTTGAACCCTAAATCCTGAATAATAAAAGTGTTAATGATTTTTAATATTATTAACTATTAATATTAGTGTTATTATAATTATTATTAACATTATTATTATTATTACTATTATTACTACCACTATTATTACTATTAGGTCCTAACATTTATCCCTAAGAACTTCTAATTAATGGTATTAATTAATACTAAAACCTTGTTGTGTTATTATTATTATTATTATTATTACTATTACCATTACTAATATTACTATTATCACTATTATTATTATTATTATTATTATTATTATTATTATTATTATTATTATTATTATTATTATCATGGTTATTACTTTAACTATGACTAACATCGTTATTATCTCTATTATTATTATTATTTTAGTATTCTTACTATTATTAGTATTATTACTATTATTATTATTATCATTATCGTTATTATTATTATTATTATTATTATTATTATTATTATTATTATTATTATTATTATTATTATTATTATCGTTATATTTACTATATTTATTACTTTAACTATTATTACCATCGTTATTATCCTTATTATCATTATTATTTAATATTATTACTTTTAGTATTATTATTATGATTAGTATTGCCACTATTATTATTATTATTATTATTATTATTATTATTATTATTGTTATTATTATTATTATTACTATCGTTATCACTATCATCATCATCATTATTATTATTATTAGTATTAGTATTATTATGTTTATTATTCTAACTGTTATTATTATTGTTATTATCTCTATTATTATTATTTTTAGTATTCTTATTGCTATTTGTATTATTATTATTATTATTATCATTATTATCATTATTATTGTTATTATTATTATTATTATTATTATTATCATGATTATGGTTGTTATTATTATTATTATTATCACTGATACTATGACGATTTCAATTATTATTATCATCATTATTATCATTATAACCATTATTAGTATTATTATTATTATTATTATTATTATTAGTATTCTTATTATTATTATTAGTATTATTAATAATATTGTTATTAGTAATATTAAAACCCTTACTTTAATACCATGGATTTTACTAAGACTTACTTTGATTAGTGGTCATTTGTTTAACTACCTTGAGAATAATAATAACCCTACCTTTTAATTATAAACTACTATTATTAATATTAGCCTTAGTATTAGGCTATGATAGGGGTAAAATAGGAAAATTATGGTAATTCTGGTAGAGGGAGATTGACCCTTAGTATTTCCCTCTTATAGATGAACCGGGTCAAAACCCCTAGGAGGCGTAGGAGCGTGCTCCAAGCCCAGCGCCGTTTTAGGTAAGGACGTAACTAAGGCCGCCTGTGTGTTACGTGTTTTACTTGTCTTGGATGCCTTGTACGGTTTATATGTTGTATTCTATATGTTATCTGTTTTATTGTGTAGCACAGCGTGGAACCGAAGTATGTTCTCGTGCTCTTGTCTGGTATGTGTTAATATGGATATGATGCAAATATGATGTGATGTGATGTGACCCTTAGGACATGCATGCTAGGTTATTTGATGAGGTGTTGTGGAATGGGGGCATGAAAGAGAAAAATGAGAAATTAAGATAACTAAGGGGAAGTAAGTTGGCTGACGTAGGTAAGGATGACCTAGGTAATCTGTGATCTGTGAATGGATGAGTAAAAGGGGAATTAAATAAAATGGAAGAGTGGGAGAAACTAAGGTTATATGGGAGAACTAGGGTTTGCATGGAAATCTTAGGGTTTGGCGTGGTAGAGATCAAGGGGTTTGCATGGGGAGGTTAAGGTCTGCATGGGGGTGAACCTTATGTATGGAAAGTTACTTTGGGACGTGTGGAAGACAATGAAGGGTCTGGTTGGGAGTCTAGAGGCTCGAGGTGAAAAATAGTACGTAGGATAATATAAGGGTACCTAGGGACCGACTAGGGTTTGGGGAGGAAACCCTAATTTGAGGAGGTGGAAAAAGAAAAAGAAAATAATAAAAATAAATGAGGAGGAGCGAGGTATGAGGGGAGAGTTGAGTCTGAAGGTCATGACACGTAGGGCGTTATAGTAGCGTGGGTTGTGGGAAGTAGAGAAGGAAGGGCCACATAGGCCTAGATTAGAGTTTCTAGTGAAAACCCTAGGGTAAGGTGGTGAGTAGACCTGGGGTATAAGGTGGTGGGCCTTGACCCACACACTTAGAAGTTGGGTTTCCAGTGTGAGAAAATGGAAGGGAAGGATGTCGAGGCGAGTTAGGAGGTGTAGAAGTCTCAAGATATGGGACAGGCCCTCCTAGGAGGATAAGGGCAGATATAGTTAGCCATGCATGTCAAGGGTGAAAATCTTTTAAATAAGATATGTGAAGACACTAATCACTTACAGAGAAAGATGTTGAGCCGGACCCAGACCGGTCCACTAGCGAATAATAGTGGCAAGGTATATTACCCTCGTGACCGTTCCACCGGCTATAATAGTGGGGTATTCCGTGCTCAACAAACCAATCATAATAATGATAAGACATGGGAAAGATACGAATATTTACAGTGGAACACCTTGTGAGTCGGGGCCAGACCGGTCCACCGGCAAATAATAGTGGCAGGGTATGTTACCCTCGTGACTAGTCCACCGGCTAAAATAGTGGCAGGGCATGACCCTCATGACCGTTCCACCGGCTATAATAGTGGGGTTCCCGCACTCACATGGATTGATAAAGACTATGATGTGAATCGATTATAATTATCAGAGATCTAATGAAAAAGTTATCTGGTTCATAACTGGTATTGTTTATCTGTGTTATTACATGCTATCTACGTAATTATGCCATGTCTTCTATGTCATGTATCTCTGTGTATGTGGGCCTTAGTGAGTCTGTTACCTTACTCCGTACGTAGCGTACTGATCACCCATTTCATAGGTGCTGCTCATTTCTACGAGTAGAAGACCCGTCTGAGTTTTTGCAGGTAGGGGCGATGTCTTCAATGCCTACGATGCTTACGAGGCATCGGGCAGGGCTGAGAGTTGAGCCTGGACCTAGCTTGGGGGTCGAGAGTGACGTGGCCGGAGTTCATCCTCCGTTTTGTGTCCCTGTATTATCATATTTCATTTTATTCCTCTGTATTACGTCCTCTAACATTTGGTACTTTATAACTGTACTTTTGAATTGTAACTTTTGATTTTCGCACTCTGATCTGTATGACTTGTGTTTTGCTAATGACCAATGTTTTATTAACGAATTGTACTTGACGATCAATATTATTTATCCTTAGCACTTAGTATCGGGTCGGTAGAAGTGAACCGATCTGGTACTAAGTTTGGCAGTAATGCCCCCGAATTTATAGTTTTATCTGTTCGTTTCCGCTAAACTCTTTTAAATTAAACGAAATTTTTCAGTAGTAAATTTGGGGGTGTTACAAAGCGATGGTAAGTTTTCAGTTGCTTTGGCGTATCATTTACAAGTTAAACCCCCTCTTAGTAAAGCTTTCAAATGGGCTAGGATTTGGTGGCTCAAAATAAACTAACAAGTGCGCACATTCATTTGGTTAGCATCTCATGATGCCTTGCTAGTTAATATGAAGTGCAAGCAATAACACCCCATAGATGATAGGTGTTGCTCTTGGTGTGGTTAAGATGAAAAATTACTCCATGTTCATTATGATTGTGAATATAGTGGACAATTATGGGCTTGTTTCAACCCTTATGTCATTGTGGTGGATTTCTTAACTCTCCCCTTCACTATTAGATAGCTTTCATCCTAGGAAAGCAACGTGTTAAACCTTAAGCTCCCCTTTGTTGACGATCTTTGCTTTTATGTATTTAGATGCTTTGGCATATTATGAATCTTTGCGTCTTCAATAGCTCTTTCATTCTCGTTAACAAAGTTGCTACTTATGTGGTTGGTCTAGCTATTGATGAGTACTCAACTTGGTTGTAAGCCCATAATCTCGTTCTACTCACATTCATCATAGGGTTGTTCAGGTTGGTTGGAAGACACTACAAACTATCTTTGTCAAAATTTCAGCTAGTGAATGAAATTGCTCTAACTAACTTAGGTTTTATTTTGGCTAACGGCATTTTTAGATACTACTGAGGGAATTGGTTGCTCGGCTTTATTGTCAATGTTGGTTTTGGTAGTGTTTTGACCGTTATAATTTTCATGGGCCGATCCATACTCCTTATATGCGGTGTAATTGTCATATGGTAAACTATTGGTGGTATCGTATTCTACAGACATGTTGGCAATTGATGCCTAAATTCCATGTGAGCCGAGTGGTTTATAACCTGAGGGAGACTAATTTAATTGTGAATGGGCTTGCTCACCTAGGCCACAAGATGTTGTTTGGCTTACACACTTTTTTCTTTAATCTCTAAAACTGTTATTAATAATTTATTTTTCAGTAAAATTATGGAGGCACCTTATTTTGGTGTTGTGCGATCTCTATTAGCTTGCCTTATAGATTGTAATCCTCCATTGTTGGTTGAAAAAAAAACAATTAGAAGAAATAAAAATGAGAGATATTAGTCTATTGTTGTCATTTCATGAAATGCCCCGAAAAATTCTAATCTTAAATATTATATTTAAATGAGATTTTATTATAAAAAATTAATTAAATAAATTA
This sequence comes from Tamarix austromongolica, assembly GCA_039764185.1. Classification (NCBI taxonomy): domain Eukaryota; kingdom Viridiplantae; phylum Streptophyta; class Magnoliopsida; order Caryophyllales; family Tamaricaceae; genus Tamarix; species Tamarix austromongolica. The sequence continues at coordinate 57,348,766 of CM077808.1, read as the reverse complement.
TTTAATTAAAATAAAAGGAAATTAATTAGGGAAAATCAAGAATAAATTTATAAGTGTTTTAATTAGGAGAGAATTTGGGTATTTTAACTAATTAAGGACCTTATTTTGGAAATTTATTTAAATAAATTATTTTATTTAAAATAAGAAGGAGAAAATAGTCCCAAATTAATATTAATTTTATAAATAATTTAATGGAAGAAAATTAGGGTGTTTTGCTAATTAAAATGGAATTTATGGAAAATCTTTTAAAAATCCTAATTTAGCCTAAAAAGAGATTTAAATATGATTTTATTCAAATATTATTATTTAAATATCCTAAATATTCAGATTAATTTGATTGGCCCTAACCTAATTATTTTTCTCCTTTCCTTTTTCCCTTTTTTCTTTTTCTTTCTTCCTTTTTCCTTTCCTTTTTCTTTCTTTTTCTTCTTTTTCTTTTTCCTCTTCTTTTCCCCGACTGGGCCAGCCGCGGCCCAGTTCTTCTTTTTCTTTTCTTCCTTTTCTGCTGCACAGCCCAGCCCGCGCCCGTCGCCATTCGTCCGCCCCTCGACGCACTGCGTTTCATCCTCTTTCTTCCCAAAACGCGTCATCTCACTTAAACGCACCCTCCCTCACGTCGACCGCCCGGTTCTTTCCTTTTCTTTTCTTTTTCCCGGTCCGCCTCCTTTCCTTCTTCCTTCTTCCTCCGTCCTCCTCCGTCGCTGCGCTGCAACCTCTCGACCCCGTCAATGGCATCTCCGGCGACGAGACCTTTGACCGGCCGTTTCTTGGCTCATTGTATTCCTATTTACTCAAGGAATAAATTGGCATAAATCTCGTCCGTTATCTCTCGCCCGTTTCTTCTCCCCAGCCTCGCGAAATTTCGAGGAAAACCAAACGATGCCCGATCACTTACTGCCACCGGCCACCCAAATTCTTGCACTTAATACCTCCCTGTCGAGCTTCAACACCCTATTATCTCATCTACCATCTATAAATAGCCTAATGGTAGGAGTTTTGGATTTTTTTTTCTTACCCGAAACCCTAAGTGCAGGCTGCCGCCAGCGTGACTTCATACACCGTTTCCACCGCCGATAGCCAACCTTAGCACTACTACAGCATCCCAAATTCTTCCCTGCAACGCCCTCTAGTTAACAAAACTATTTTCAACCTTCGATTCTTCTTGCACAGGCCTCCATAACCGTGCAAAGTTTGCTGCTCGTTTTGCCAGAATTTTACCCCGAAACCTTAAACCACCGTCCGTCGCCGTGCGCCGCCACCTTTGGCTGCACCACCACCATCATTTTGTTCCTCTCCTCTTGGGAAACCATAAACACCTCTTATCTCACCTCAATTCTCCCTATCTTTTTCCCAACATCCATCTTTTCCTCTTTTCTTCCCTTTTTCCGGCCACCGCCGCCGCCGCCGTGCACCACCTCCGGTGCTGCCTATCCCCACCAGCCTAAGGTTGAACCCTAGACCCTCTCAACCATTTTCCATATTATTATAAGCCTTGATTTAATTTATTTCAATTATTTGCATATAAATACCATTATTATTATTCTTAATATTTATATTCTTAATATGTTTTATTATTATTATTGGTAGTAGTATTATTGTTTTATTATTATTTATGTTGAGGGCTGAAGCCTTATTGTACCTTAATTCGATTTTATTATTATTCCCCTTATTATTTCTTTTATTATTATTATTAATATTAATATGTTATAAGTATAATTATTATTATTATTTTATATTTAGAATTTCTATTATTCTTATTCCATTATTATTAATGCAAATATTTTACCATTAGTATTGTTAATAATGTTATTATTGTTATTACTATTGTTATTATTATGATTATTATTATTATTATTATTATTATTATTATTATTATTATTATTATTATTTATATTCTCATTGATATTAGTTTTATTATCTTTGATATTATTATCTTAGTATCATTATTATTATTAGGGTAAAGTCTTTAACCCTATATTATCAAGGTTTATAATATCTCTATTATTTTTATGTCTTTAGCAAAGTTAGAATTTTGTTAAGGTTATTTTATTAATATATTATTATTTGGTCTAAGCCCTAAGGAGGCGTAGGAGCGTGCTCCAAGACCGGTGACATTTTAGGTAAGGGTTTACTAAGGCCATTGTGTGCTTCTATGCATTATGTGCTTCATATGATATGTATTCTATGTTTATGATTATTAATTATGTCGTATATGATATGACGTGGACTTGAAGTATGTTTTGTATGGCATGTGTATTATTTATGTATGATAATATGTGTTGTGACCCTGTAAGACATGCATGTGAGGATGTTGATATGATTTGTGCGGGGGAAAAGGATGAAAAAGGAGGATGGAGAAAGAAGTTGATTAAGGGATGTGAGTTGACCTAAGTATTCCATTGATTCATGAGTAGAGGAATAAAATGGAGAATTTTAGGGTTTCGTGTATGAGAATCTGATTTATGATTTTTGAGGTTTTGTATGGAGAATATAATTTATGGTTTTATATGGGGAAGTTTAATTTATGGTTTTGTATGATTTTGTGTGAGAATTTAATCTATGGTTTTGTATGGAAGAATTTAATTTATGGTTTGATTTGGAGAATCTAATTTATGGTTTTGTGTGGAAGGATCTAATGTAAGGTTTTATATGGATGAATTTTTGGGTTGTATAGGGTTTGAATTTAGGGTTTGGTAAGGATGAATACTTGGTTTGGTATGGATGAATCTTTGGGTTTTATATGGTTTGAATCTAGGGTTTGGTATGAATGAATCTTTAGGTTATGTGGATTGAATTTAGGGTTTTGTATGATGAAATATTGGGTTTTGCATAGTGGTATTAATGGTTGCATGGTGGCATTAGGGTTTTCATTGTGGTATTAGGGTTTGTATGGTGGTGTTAATGGTTGTATGGTGGTATTAGGGTTTGCATGGAAGTTAATAATTTCATGGTATGTGTAAAATTTTGTATGAGAGTGAATTTTACGTATGGAACGTTGATTTGGGATGTGAGGAAATTAATGTAAGTGTTGTTTGGGTGATTGAACACTTTGGATGGAAAATAGTGCGTGGAACATTATATGGGTACGTAGGAAACTGAGCTAGGGTTTGTGTGGATAATTAGGGTTTAGTGTGACTGCTTAGGGTTTCTACGGTATCAGGTGTATTTGGTGACTAAAGTATAATTATGAGGATGGAATTTATGATTTGTGATGTGTGAAGTGTAAAGGGAGTGATTTCATGCATGTCCAGGGTGAAAGCTTTGAATAAGATACTTAAGACACTAATTATTTAAAGTGGAAGATCGTTGAGACGGGACCAACCGATCCACCGGTTCGGAATAGTGGTTAGGGTTTTTACCCTATGTGTGACCGATCCACCGGTTATAATAGTGGTTAGAGCAGGATGCTCTATGCGTAAACCGATCCACCGGTTATAATAGTGGGGGTTCCCGAGCTCAACAACCGCAAACCAGAGTTTTGCTAAAATGCCTAAAAGATACTAATTACTTACAGTGGAACACTATGCGTGCCGGAGCCAACCGATCCACCAGTTAGGAATAGTGGTTAGGACGCGTAGTCCTATGTGTATCCGATCCACCGGCTATAATAGTGGTTAGGGTATGATACCCTATATGCCTCTGATCCACCGGCTATAATAGTGGGGGCTTCCGTATTTGCATGGATTTGATAAAAAGGCATGATGTGTATCAAATTCCGAGAAAAGATTAATTAAGTAATTAATCTGAATTATGATTGGGCCTTTATGTATGTACCTGAATGATTGGTCGATATTATGATATGATGATGGTCTTTATGATCTTTTATTCTTATGCATGATTTTATGTGCTTATGTGTTGACCTTAGTGTTCGGTTACCTTACTCAGTACGTAGCGTACTGATCACCCTTTTCATGGGTGTTGCTCATTCCCACAAGTAGTATTCCCTTCTGATTTATGCAGGTGGGCGAGACATCAGTCGGGGCTGTGTGTTGAGCTTGGTTGGCTCAAAGTTTGAGAGAGTTGTGGCCGTATTTCAGTCTTTATGCAATTTTATTTCCTGCTATTATTTATTTGTATTGGAGTATTTATCCTCTTTGATTTCGCACTCTAATTTCTATTTTATTACGTTTATAAACGTTTATGCGTACTCTGATTTTAAGGTATGATCTTTCGAGTTCTTTTATGAACTGTTGATTTGAATTTAATGTAAATCTTTTCTTTAGCCTTAGCACTTGGTACTGGAACGGTCGGAGAGAACCGGTCTGGTACTAAGTGTGGTGGTAACATCCCCAGAATTCACAGGTTTTAAGTGATTCTATTTTAATTGCTTCCGCTTTCAAAAAAAAAAGTAGTGAATTTTGGGGTGTTACATTTCATTACTTGAATTTGTGGCATTTTCACTCCTCGAAGGGAATAAATTTGGATAATTTATATAAATGTGAAGTATTAGATGTGAATTTGTGTTAGCTTAGCTGAAGCTCAAGTCAGCCTGACCAGAATAAAGTGTTAGCATTGATAATAGAAAGGATAATTGAAATATCCCAAAAATATTTATTTTAAGAAGTGTAATTAAATAATAATTTATTAGGAAATTAATTTAATTAATTATTTTTATTGGAATAGGAAGGAATTATAAGGGCAAATTGAGAGGAAATTTACAATTATTTTTATAAGGAAAAATTTGGGCATTTTGCTAGTCAAAAAGAAATTTAGGAAAAATATTTTAAAAATCCTAAATTAGCCTAAGAAGAAAATTTAATATTATTTTATTTAAATATTTTTATTTTAAATATCTAAAATATTCTAATTAATTTAATTGATCCCAACCTACCTAAATTTTTCTATTTCCTTTTTCCTTCTTCCTCTTTCTTTCTTTTCTTTCTTATTCTTTCTTTTCTTCCTTTTTCCTTTCCTTTTTTCTTACGATTGGTCATGTCTACGGCCCAATCTCTTCTTTTTCCCTCATTCTCTTCCGCGGCCCATCCTCTCGTTTCTTTTCTTTTCTTTCTTCGGTAGCCAGAGTGCTACGTATTGTGTCTTTTCCCCCTAGAACGCCGCGCTCCATTTAAAATTTTTATAACTGGCGCCGACCGGCCTGGTTCTTCCTTATTTTTCCTTTCTTTCTTTTTCCCCCAGTCGGCCGGTTCACCTTCTTCTTCCTCCTTCCTCCTTCACCGTCGACCTGCAGCTCTGTCGCCTCCGAAAATGGCGCCACCAGTTACGCTTGACTTAACCGGCCGTTTCTCCTCTCTTTCTCTTCCCCTTGAATCTCAGTTCAACCTAACATAACCCGCTTTCCTTTTCTTCCGCGCAAAACCCTTCTTTTCGAAAAGTAGGCCACGATTTGAATTTGCACCGGCCAATAAATACCACCAGCTGCCCTAACCCTACCTAGATTACCTTCCTGCCGACCCTCAGAACCCTACTTTCCCCTCCAAACTCTATAAATACCCCCTTATTGAGTGATCTTGAAAATTTTTTCCCAAAACCCTAAGAACCTACCCTACACACCACCGCAACTTCAGTCACCCTTTCCTCCGCAGTCAGCCAACTACGCCGCCAGCTCTACCTACCTAATTCTTCCCTACACCGCCCTCTAACTAACTGAATCACCCACCTCCCTCGATTCTTCTTGCACGAGCCATCACAGCCGTGCAAAGTTCCTTACTCAACCAACCAAAATTTTACACTTTCCGCCCTTCACGCCACCGTCCGCCACGACATCCGCTGCTATAAATACCTCATGCACCACCCAAAAACTGCTACCAATCTTCCTCCACCTAGCCATACCCTTCTTTTCTCCTTTCTCCTTCTCCTCCTCTCTTTTTCTCTTTCTCTTCATTTCGGCCGCCACCTCTGCTGTCGTGCGCCGCCGCCACTTGTTGCGCCACCACCCTCACTTTACTCCTCTCTGTCTAGGCTACCATCAACACCTCAACCACCACCCTCATTCTCCAACTCTTCTTCTCAAACCTCAACTTTTTTCATTTCTTTCCTCTTTTCCGGCCACCGCCGGTGCCACCTATCTCCGTGACCCAAGGTGAAATCCAAGACCCTCTCAGTCCTTCTCCCCTATTTATTTAAGCTCATTCTATTTTATTCTAATTTTTAACCTTTATTCGATTATTATTATTATTTGGTCCAATATTAACGTTATTATTTCTTAGCAGGGTTGAGAGTTTACATGAACTATTTTGGGTTATTAGTTTCGAATTATTAATATTATTAGTATTATTATAAGATTTATCACCATCATCATCATCATCATCATCATCATCATCATCATCATCATCATCATCATCATCATCATCATCATCATCATCATTATTATTATTATTATTATTATTATTCTTACTATTACTATTATTTATTTAGAGGGTCGAAGCCCTATTTTATTTAAATAATTCAATTACTATTATTTCTATTATTAATATTATTATTATTATTACTATTATTGGTGTTATTATTATTATTATTATTATTATTATTATTATCATTATTTTTTTTAATATTATTATAAATAATATGTGTTAATAATATTATTATTATTACTAATGGTACTTTTACTATTTTAGGGTAGAGTTGAAAACCCTACCTTATATTACTTTTAGTTTAAGTCATTTCATTGTTATCACTATTATTATTATTATTATTATTATTATTATTATTATTATTATTATTATTATTATTATTATTATTATTATTACTATTACTATTTGATAATTCGATTATTATTTCATTACTATTTTTAGTACTATTTTTATTAATAATGTCTTAATGATATTATTAGTATTATTTTGGATGGAGGGTAGAAGCCTTTATACCACCATCCGTTTTGAATTATATTAATATTATTATTAGCATTTTTGGTATTATTTCGTGTAGTTATTATTAGTGTAGTATTATTTTATTTAAAAACCTAATCTTGGGATAAGTTAGTAAATAATAGTATTTTTAGTAGGAGGGAACCTAAATCTAGTTTTTCCTCATATAGGTGAGACCAGTTAAAGCCCTAAAGAGGTATAGGAGCGTGTTCCAAGACCGGTAACGTTTTAGGTAAGGAGTAACTAAGGTCGTTTGTGTATTATGTGTTTTATATGCCATGTATGCCATGTGATATGAAATTATAATGTTTATTATGTGTAATTGTATAACTATCATATATGCAGCATGATATGGAGTTGAGGTAAGATTATGCATTAAATTGTGGCGTGTGTATTATGTGTATGGGTTGTGTTATTATTGTGGTATGGTATGACCCATAAGACATACATGATAGGTTCGGTAAAATGATGATGGGGAGTGTAATAATGTGGGAGTTAGGGTTTATATGGAGGTAGGGTTGCAAGGAGTTAGGGTTTGCATGGGAATTTAGGATTTTGTGGGTGAGCATAAGATTTTGCATGAAAAAGTCAGCATTTTTGCATGGGGTGGAAAATAGTGCGCGGGATATTATAAGGGTATGGTGGAGATTGAGTTAGGGTGTGATATGGTAACTATAGTTGTAGTGGTTAACTAGGGTTTGGAGGATAAGAATAGTAGAAGTCAGTCATGCATGTCTGGGTAAAAGCTTCTGAATAAGATACTTAAGACACTAATCATTTAAAGTGAAAGATTATTGAGTGGGGTCCAGCCGATCCATAGGTTAGAAATAGTGGTTAGGGTTTTACCCTATAAGTGGCTGATCCACCGGCGAATAATAGTGGTGTAGACCTGATGTCCCACAAGTGACCGGCCCACTGACAATAATAGTGGGGAATCCCGACTCAATAAACACAAACCAGAGTTTTGCTAAGACACTTAAAAGATACTAATTACTTACAGTGGAATACTATGTGAGTAGGAACCGAACCGATCCACCGATCAAGAATGGTGGTTAGGGTTTTATCCTATAAGTGACTGATCCATCGGCGAATAATAGTGGTGTGGACATGTTGTCCCGCAAGTGACCGGCCCACCTACTAAAATAGTGGGAGGTTCCTGTACTTGTATGGATTTGATAAAAAGTATGGTGTGAATCGACTTCCGATAAGAGATTAATTAAATAATTAATCTGGACTATTTGGGCATTTATGTGTGGGCTTGATCGTTTATAAGCTGTATATTATCCTACATGACTTTATACTTTATATGTGTGGGTTTGAATGTGTGTAAGTTGAATATTATTCTGCATGATTTTATGTGCTTGTGTGTTAGCCTTACTGCTCGGTTACCTTACTCAGTACGTAGCGTACTAATCACCCTTTTTATAGGTGTTGCTCATTTCCACAAGTAGAAGGTCCGTCTGACGTGTTGCAGGTAGGAGACATGTTCTTTGATGTCATTGATATCCACGGGACGTCAGGTAGGGACGAGTATTGATTTGGGCTGGATCAAGTCTTTGAAGTGGCGTGGCTGGTTTTTCCTTAATGGGATTATTATTTCTTTGTTCACTTTTATCTATGCTGTGATCTCCGAAAATAATTATAATGTCATGGACATCTTTCTACTTTAAAAAACTTTCTCTCGTATTTTGATTATGTAATAATTCATACGTACTCTGATTATTGAATTGCGAACCTTTAATTTATGTATTAATATGAGTTGATGACAATGTTTTTCTTAGCCTTAGCACTTAGCACTGGAACAGTAGGAGTGAACCAGTCTGGTACTAAGTGTAGCGGTAGCATCCCTAAAATTTACGAATTTTAAATTAAAAAAATTTATAGAAAAAAATAATAAATTTTAAGATGTTATAATAATTTTATTCGTTCGAGCCAAAATATAAGATGAATTGTGTTATAAGTTCAAAGCCCAAATGAGATGAAAATAAAATATTTTGTACGATCGAGGCAAAATGTACCACCCTAAAAATTGTAGTAGTGTATCTAGCTGTTACCGTGTCCCCTTCTGGAAGCAGCGGCACTGTGTTTTCACCTCCCGAGTTCAAAGTTCAAAATCACTACCGCCAGGGCGCTCTCTCCTCTCTCGCCCGCTGTCAGTCGTCACTGACCGGAAAATGTCGGGTAAGGGAAAAAGGAAAGACGGAGAGAATTACGGCTCCGATGACGGTGGCGGCGGCGATGGTCCTCCACACAAAACGGCCAAAAGAGACTCTGATGACACCGATGATAACATCGTCGTTTGCGAGGTTTCTCTCTTTTCTTTTTTTATTCTTTTTTTTCCATTTCAGTTTTCTCTCTCTATATGTCTGTGTATCTACACCTGCCTCGCGTTTCTACCAAACGATATAAGCGGGCATGGCTCTTGATTGTTGAGTCGTTGAATTTTCAGATTTCGAAGAATCGAAGGGTTTCTGTGAGGAATTGGCAGGGCAAAGTTGTGGTCGATATTCGAGAGTTTTATGTTAAGGATGGGAAACAACTGCCTGGTAAAAAAGGTCCACTTCTCTCTCTGTTGTCTATAACTTTTTTATCGGTCGGTCTTGTGTTCTTCCGGTCTTTGCCTTTGTTCATTCGTGAGTAGGAATTCGACGGTTCGTCCGCTTGCGCTATTTAGCTCTTCCGTCTGCTCTCTCCTTGCTACCGCTCGGGTCCCCCCCCCCCTCTATTTTATTTTCCTGGTATTTCTTGCTGATTAACTCAGGCAATTTATCTGTTGACACTTCAGGGTTTTCGTTCTTAGCTGTTTAGTTTAGGGCTTTCTTTCTTTTTCTGCATCCCCCTTTTCATATGTTTGTAGTTTCTCTCATTTTCATGAATTACATGTATAGTGAACGCTAGCATGCCACTATTTGCTGCTATATCGGAGTGAAGTATAACATATGTTTTTTGTTTCATTTTCATTATCTGCTAGCTTCAGGTAATTAGTTAATCCTCCGGTGTTGGTTGTTTAGGGTTCTGAGTCTTTGGTATATGTGTACATTTTGGCTATTTAGGGTTCTGTAATTTTGGTACATGTGTACCTTTGTTACTGCTGTACTAACTGTCTCCAACCCTATATTAATCTAACGATGTTAAAAAATTTGTTATGCTTTTTTGTTGTATCGAAATTGAAAATTCTTATTTAACTTGCTAGTCACAGAATTGTGAGAGATCAGTCGCCAGGTTTCTCGTAATAAGACTCTTGAATCATTCACACTTGAGATTATGTGTGTTTACACCAAGCATTGGATAAAATTTCCTTGTTATCCTTTTTCATTCACATTGGTTAGAATTGCCTAGACACCTTTCATGAAACTCATTTCACCCTTGGCTGTGGATTTTTGCTTGTTGGCAATGACATGGACTTGTTGTTTCTAGAGATCAGTAAAGTTTATTGGTTTTGTAAGTCCAGGTAGTCCAGATCAAGTGTTCATGTGACTGCAGAGGACCAATTATGCTACACAAAAGAATTATGTTATAGAGAAAAAACATATAATCTATGCAGTGTTTGAAAAAGATGCTAGGGGGTTAGAAATTTTTTCATCCTAAGGCGAGGTGACATGAGCAAGGTGCTGCAAAAGTGTGTAAGGTTACAAGGCACACACAGGTAGCAAAATTGCAGTCGCGGTGTTATGGTACCGGAACGTCTCAAACAATAAATTATGTGTTACAGTTGTCGCAGTATGAATTTTTATTTTCATATAACTATATACTCTAATTCTTGTTTATTAATTATTTGAATATAAATATTTAATAAACTAGTATTTTATATTATATTAAAAGTATTTAAATGAGTCATTATCTTGCAATAAAACCGCGGTCGCGGTCGCGATTGCGGTCGCGGTCGCGGTGTCGCGGTATCGGAGTGTCGCGGTCAATAAATTATGTGTCGCGGCCGTCGCGGCGTGATTTCTAATTTTTTTTTCACAATATGGATTAAATGGTATTTATTCATCATTTAATTACTTATACAACTATGCATGAAGGTTATATGTTATATTAGAAGTCTTTAAATGACTTATTATATGTTAAATTATTCTAACAACACTACTTTTGCTAATTAATAAATAATAAGTTATTATATGTTAAATTATATGTTATAAATTTATTATATGAAAATTTATAAATAACTTATTATCCATCTATTAATTTTAACCATGTATTAATTTAATTAATATTAAAATTACTTAACTAATTAGTATTCAATAATCATACAAAATTATTAATAATAAACCGTTATTAATTTATTATAGTACATAACTGCATATATTAACAATATATTTAAATTATAATAATTATAAGTATTAATTTATCCATATACTAATTTAATTAATTATTAATATCACATCATTACTAGGCTAAGTATTAATATTTTATTTAAAAAATTCATATACGTAGCATATGAAAATTAGCAATATATTAATATATTATTTAACTAATAAATAATAGTTAATTAACAAAAACTAGATAACATAAGTTAAGTAAATTAGTTAGTTAATTAATAAAAAAGAAATAATATTATAGCATATTAGTAGCATAATTCAACATAAATTATTTAAATATTTTATATTTACTAAATAAGAAATATTTATACTAAATTACTAATTGTTGAGGTAGTTCGACCGTTTACTGTGATGTATCTTATAAGTTATAAGCTAATATCGGTGGTTACTGTACTAGAGTATCAATTCTCAAAGTCAAAGTGTCAAACTCTCAGACTCAGTTATAAGCTAATATCTTATAAGTCATAGGCTTCGACGGTCCAGACTCTTCCTCGAGTGCTACATGAAAATACGCGATTTCATTCTATGTTCCAGACTCCAGAGTGCTCGACTTCGAAGTTCGACCTCGAGTACTCGAGCTGCTCGACTCTTCCGGAGTGCTCGACTTCGACCTCGAGTGCTCGAGCAGCTCGAATCTTCCGGTCGTCCTGTTAGCAGACTTCCGCTTCGAGTTCCAGAGTTCCCACACGGCCACACCTCCAATCCAAGGTTACAGCTATTGGTCACCGTTCGCCGCTCGTCGTCTGCCGCTGGCCAGTCGCCGTCCGCCGCTCGCCAGTTGTCGTCCGCCGCTCGCCGCCCGATTCTACGGTTTCGGGTTGCGGGTTAGTGTTTTTCCTTTCTTCCATCAATAACTGCTAGTTACTGTAGGGTCACCGATATTTCGGACAATATCGCCGATATTTTCCAACATCCGATATTGCGCCGAAATATCGGCGACATCGTCGTGAATTTCTCCCTCCGTCGCGTTTCGGTTGTTTCGCGTCGCGGCAGGCACCGATTCCGCGAAATTGCGGCCGATACGCAATATCGGACCCGCGATTTCATTCCATGGTCATTATATGCTAAATTATCCTAATAACCTTCAATTTGTCTTAGAATGAAAAAAATGTATGTTATTTAGTAGTACATGTAAATGTTATAAATAGCAATACTTTATTATAATTCAATAGTAACTAGGTTTAATATATATATATATAGTAAATGAATAAAAAAAATATCATGCATGTCTTTTTTTAGTAGATTTAAGAATTTTCAATAAATCACTGATTTATCCGGATTTACCTGTGATTTATCGGCTGATAAACATGTAATTTCAAAACCGTAGCGTATCGGTAATTTCGTATCGTGGCTGTCCCAAAAATCACTAAATAGTGGCCGCTACGCTATAGTGACACTACTATTTAATTGTATGAAAACATGCCTTACTAAAAATTAGTTGTTTTTAGATTTTAGTTTTATTTAAAAAAATTCTACGAACAACATGGTAATTAAATCTCAAACTGGAAAGAGGAGGGGAAATGATTATAGGAAGATGAGAAAGCATGATATTGATTGGAAAATGAAAGAAATGTGTTTATGGAAGAGAAGGGATATCTGATTATTGCTTTATTTTCACAAATAAGGTAACTAGATCTCATATTGATAAAAAAAAATTTTTAAAATAAAATAAACTAAAAAATAAAATAAAATAAAATAAATTGAGAAGGAAAAATGTTATGTGAAAACTAATAGACAATATTGAGTGAAAAGGGAAAGAAAATTATTTACCGCATAGAAGGTAAGTAAGATCATATGACTTTAGGAAGATCAAAAGCATTATTAGACTTGGTAATATTTGTGCCTCACTTTGCCTAGCATTGCACATCACCTTGCACCTAGCCCATGGGCTTCAGGAGGGGTCATTTCCCAGGTGTATTTTCAAACACTGAATCTATGATTCTTGTCAACTATGTCATCAATGTATAGATGCTCCTTTGAGGAAGAGTTGCAACAATTTTGGTGTGCCTTTGCTCTCTTGCCTCAATTGCCTGTGAAAAACCCCTTATACTGTATCTCTGGAAGATTGCTAAAGGGCCGGAGTGCTGTCAATTAGTTTGAAAGTGACCTCTGAATGAAAGGGAGTCCTCTACATGTTATTAACATTGTCAGCTGAGAGTTCTGTTCTGTTTGAAAGAGTCGTAGTTTGATTACTGTAATTCTGGTTAAGCGTTTGCCCTTATTTCTCAACCAAGTATTGGGGCTGCTTTTGTTTTCCAACTTGATAGAGCCTTGTGGGTTGAAAATGTAGTCTTTACCAGCCTAGCTGTTTGGAGTGGAAAAAGGTAGCTTAAAATCAGAAGCCTGTGTTACAGCCAGCTACTGGCGTAATTCATCCTTGTAAATAAATCTTCAATTACCATTCCTGTGGAGCCCAATAATATGACATGATAACCCGAACAGATTGCTTTTGAGTATTTTGTTCTTGTAGAGCAATTAATTTGCTTTGATTAACCACCGATCACGTAATAATAACATCTTTTTATCTTTTGCAGGTATTTCTTTGACAATGGATCAGGTATAGAATTAACAGTCCTGTTACCACCCACTTGAGTTCATAAATTTTTCTGTCATTCTTGTACTCACCATGTCTTTTGGTCTGTAAAGTGGAAGGTGCTCAGGGGTCATGTGGAGGAAATTGACCAGGCAGTTGCTGAAAACTCGTAGGGCTTCAGAAAATCAAGGCTTGTGAAGAAGATATGTTAGCTTGTAGCTTTTGTATCTGTTGAATTTTTTAGAACGCTTGGTAATCAGGATCTGTGTTTTGTACCTACTCAGGGAAAATAGATTGGTATTTGGGCAATATGTAACTGAAGTTTAGTTCTACTCGGCTTGGTGGTGAAACCATTGGTCTGCTTACAACGCTTTGTGCTGCGACATTTCTAGTTGAAACGGAATATGGATGGGTTGCATTGCATGTGACTCACCCAATGCTGCAACCTTCAGTTGCATCAAATCTTGTTTGTTGTCGCTTGTCAGCAATTGTTGAATGAATATTAGTTATCGGTGATCAAATTGTTTTGATTCATAAGAGTTGGGATCATCATTGTTTCAAACTGAACTGAACTGCGTGTATTTGTAGCAATGGATTTTACCAGTTAGAGTTGCGAAAGCTATAATCCAATTATCCAACCCGAACAGAGATCAGGGATGCGGATGTCAACTGGTTTATTTCTACATGACTATATCATTGCAGTTGCAGCTTATCATAGATGCAGATATTTACAGATCAGGGGACTACCGCACTCTAATAATAAAACTCGCATGCGGAGCAGGGAACTGTTTACGGTTGTGACCTTAATTCAGCCAGCTCTTTTACCCACAAACTGTAGCTCGAGTTCTTTGCAAGAACATCCACGGAAACCTCCTTATTCTGTATCAGTTGTTGCGCATAGAGCTCAAACTTTCTTATATTCTCCCACAGAAAAACCAGATTGTCTGAATCTCCTTCACTCTTAATCTTTTCAAGGCTCTCTCTTGCCTCCTCCACCCTTGCCCAAAAACATGGATCTTCAGTCAGCCCAGCAAACTTAGTCCTCTCCATTTTTTCATCGCTACCATGTTTCGCCCTCCACCATTTATCAAAAACCTGGTGCCTCCTCGGCCGTCCTTTCTGTATATAATGCCCCTTACTCCGATGCGTCCCGCTCCTATAATAATCTGCAATGTCGAGTGGCTCGACGACAAGTTGATAGAATCTTGATGCATTCACCCACTTTGCTCGCTTGTGGAGATCATGAGGCAATGTATTGTTATCGATCATTCTGATCACGTTATCCCAGAAGCAGGCAAGCTTTAATCTGAACAGGTTAACCTCATTGTCTCTCCTTAAAGCCTGCCTTTTCTTGAATGAATCATAGTATCCCATCTGGTCATCTGATTTGTCACAACAGGCTTTGTACCATTCTATTTGAGCTCTATTTGGTGTTATCTTCGATAATCTTATAGCTAATGCGGCGCAATTTAGATTTGGGGGTAGACCCTTCCCTCTCTCCATTCTTAGGCAGTGCTTGGTTGATTCTGCGATTGCTTCCTGCAGATGATTAGGATGGAAGTAGTGAAGGATTGGAACGCGCGGCGGCCCCGACGGACGGGAGATGGATGAGTAGAGTGGATTACGTACCTGAATTGCAAGTCCCGAGGACTCAACAGCAAATGCCAATCCTGCTTCATAGCTGGCCTCAGGAAGAGCCCCGTGCTTGAAATCTTTCCTCTGTAAAAACTGAGACGAGGAAGCCTCGACGTATTCCCTATACTTGAAGTGATCCAGAATGCAAGAATTAGCATCTGCAGTGGCAAGCATGAGGCACATCAACCCGACAACAGCTACAGAGTTTTCCAGGCAGAGAATTCCTACTTCAGAACAGAACAAGTAACTCCCAAAAGGGCAGAATGATTCTTTTCCAGCTTCCAAGTTATTATGCACCCCACAATCACGACCCGCTCGTGCTTGAGTGCAGGTTGCTATGAAATTGAACAGTCCGGCCTTATCTTGATTGGGTATCCGAGAGAGGAGATGGTCGAAATCGGACGGTGCCGTTGATTGTGCAGATAAGTGACAGCATTGCAGCACGAAAAGTAGGTGAGCGTCGAGGGAAGATAAGGGAGCGAAGAAGAGCCTCGGAACAATGTCGTGCTTCAAGACGACGTGACAGAAATTGGCGTCCCATTTCTGTCTCTGGATTGACCTGGAGAGGGGAGCGTTTCCTAGGAGTGGGGAGCCGAAGGTGATGCAGAGGACTTGAAGCGGAGACGGAAAGGTCTGAAGATGACACAGTAGTGAGAGGGTCATTAAAGAGGCGGTAGTTCCTCCTATCGAGTGACCTGTCAGTATAATTGACTTGCTCCTCTCCATCATGGCCTGCATCTGTAGGTTAATGTGGAATTTTAGGGCTTGAATCACAGAAGAGGGAAAGATATGTATTATATTACTGAGTGGAATGCATCTGAAGTCGTGTGGCTTCGTCTCCTCGAAAGCCACTTAGATATACTAACGTAGTAGTAGTAGTTAGTAGTTCCTCTGTAATGTGAATCAGAGATTCAGAGGGCCAATATTATGATATTAGAATAGCATACATATTAAACGTAAGGAATTAACTAATAAATTCATACACTATGTGTCTTATTCTAGATGTACGGTTTGTGTAAACGTTTTAGGTTGTAAGTTGTAAAAGGTGGCTTTTTAACCTCCTATCATATGTATGGTATATTTCAGTTAACAATGACGATCGTTCCCTTAGACATACACTACTGAATAATGTAACTTAATTAGTAATTACCAATGAAAAAAGGTGGTAAAATAGGTAATAAAAAATTGGTAAAAAAAAATTATAAATATCATAGGCTCTCTATAATTATGAAGGGAGGGGGGGGGGGGGGGAGGGAGAGTAAAGTTTATTGGTACATCGTCTCCCTAAAATCCATAACTTATCATTCCAACAAGAGTTGCTCACTTAGGCCCTCCATAATTCATCATTTCAACAATAAATATATATATGTGTGTGTGAGAGGTTGACAATAAATGTTGCTATCTGACTCACAACTTTGAAAATAACAACGCGCGCCTCTTATTTGACTAATTAGTTAGGCAGGTGGGGTGGGTGTGTTGTTGGGTTACCGCTTGTTCAACATGTTTGACCACTAATCAGACACTTATTTGCTCCATTTCGTTATGTGAATATGGATTAACTGTTTATCATTATTCTAGTGGTAGAATTGAACAGTATAATCTATGATTATATAGTATAGCCCTCATATATATATATATATATATATATATATATATATATATGGGAGTTTTGATACAAGAAGAATGATGAGGTGAGAGAAATAAAAAAGAATCAATATTATATTATGTCTTTAATTTGTATGCTGTATTTGTGTTTGATAAAATAAATAAATAAATTCACTGAATTATATGTATTTTTACTTGGAATAAATATCTAAAAAGTAATATTTTGACGAAAAAATATTTTTCTTCTTACAGTTGTATGTTAGATGCAAGTAGGGGCGGAGCTAGGCCTTGTCTATAGTGTCTTGGGACACCACGGACCTAACATCTTTATATATATTATGCTTGGATATTAGTTACAAATAATTAAATTAGTACAATGTAATAGTGGTGCACCCATCGGCCGGTAAAAAAGTAAAGGGGAGTCTGATTCCCAAGGTGCACTGTTGGTTTGTTTTTCATTACTACTTGTTGGTGGGTTTTTACTTTTTTTATTTTTTTTAGTACCACTAAACTCCCATGGTGCACCTGTTTGTTTGTTTTTCATTACTTCTTTTTGGTAGGTTTCTATTTTTTTTTCTTTGGTACCACTAGTCTACTTTTCTCTCTTTTTTTTCTTTTTTTTTTCTGGTTTTAGTAGTTTCTTTTTAATCTTATTTTTAAATGAAAATCTAAGTCTAAATTAGATTAGTTATTAGTGGGGGCTTTACTTGGTATCATATTTGTATTTTAGTTCGTCCTAATTAATTTAAGCTGATTTCTTTTATCTTATAAAATTTAAGTCTAAATTAGATTAGTTATTGGCGGGGCTTTACTTGGTATCATATTTGTATTTTAGTTCGTCCTAATTAATTTAAGCTGATTTCTTTTATCTTATAAAATTTAAGTCTAAACTAGATTAGTTATTGGCGGGGCTTTACTTGGTATCATATTTATATTTTAGTTCGTCCTAATTAATTTAACTTGATTTTGTTTATCTTATTTCTTTAAGTGGATATCTTATATTGTTATAATAGGTAAATTGATTTCTTTTATCTTACTCTTTTACTAGGTAATTTATAGTAGAATTAGCTAATCAATCATTGATCATGTTAGTTAGAAAATTAAATTTAGAATTCTAGTAAATAAATTGATTAGTGATTCTAAATATTTGATATTGTTATTATTAAATATGGATATTTCATTTATCAAGTTAATATATTTTTATTATTTGATAAGTCGTTTGAGTTTTAATTGAAAGACACAAAATCAAGCTAATTATTTTAGTCACTAAATTATACGAAATAAATTAGCCCAATTATCTATAATTTTGTTAAGATCAAGGTATAAAATTCAATGAGCAATCAGTAAGTAAGTAAGTGAATATATTCTTATGATAATTGTAAATATATTTTTATTTGATGTTATTAGTAGTAAAACTTATAGTTAATATGAAAAACTTTCTAAAAAAAATATTGAAAAAATTATGTATTAATTTTGTGTGTTTATATATAACATCGCGGGACATTATGGGATTGAAAGTCTAGCTCCGTCATCGGATACTAGGGAGGTAAAATATGTAATATTCTAAATATACATATATCCTAAATCCAATCCACCCTCGTCGACCCAAATATGATACTCCAAAAAAGATAAGATTATGGTGTCGATCTGTCGACGTAGCATAGCGCAGAGGTAGTACCCAAATAAGCACGCGGTTAGCTTCGCCTGAACGATTTCTCTGACACCACAAGAAGAACGGACTCTCTCGTAGCGTGTGGGACAGAAGAAATTGCCATCCCAACTACATACTGATAAAATAAAATAAAAATAAAAAATAAACCGCCATTTGTTTTGTCATTTTCATCTGCTTATTAATAAATCAATCAATAAAAAATTGCATTTTTTTCCCCTTGGTTTGAAAGCCAAGCTGCCGGTGTGAGACTTTAATCCAGTAACTATGACCACTCTTATAAAAAGGCAAATAAATAAATAAGAATTAGGTTTACATTTTACATTATATTCCAAGTTCGTCATGGACTATCACTCTATGTGAGTTGACTTTGCCGTTCCGTTAAAAAAGAAAAGAAAAGAAGATTGGAATGGAGTAGAACTTTATTTGAGAAGAAATTAGTGAATTTTTTCATCTTTTTTTTTTAATTATATATATATATATAAGTAGGCTTCATACATGATTTCAATTCTCCAATCAAATGTACGAAGCTGGGGCACGGCACCAATCAAACGTCGTTATATTTGTGTTTTAACGGAGAAATCGCGGCTTTCACGCTTATAAAAGTACTTGGATGAAAATCACGAGAAAGGAATCGGCAGTTAGGATCCTATGTTTTTATATGAATGAATTATCAAAAGAAATTAGTTGGCTAACGTGAGACTGCTACCTTCCTCAAACTATATATATATATATATATATATATGTCACAAAATTAGGCTCCATTTCGGAAAGGATTCTACAGAAGTTAAAAAGCACAATAAAACAAAACGTACACCAACTTTTCGATTAATTAATCTCTCTGACACGTTGAAATAAAAGACAATCATAATTATATTTAAAAAATGCACTTTCTATCTTTAAAAGAAATTCATTTTAAGCATATCTGTTTGTTATAATTTAGAAAGCATATTATTTTTCAATGACTGATATAATTAACATATTAAAGATAAGTCCACAAACTGTTGAGTAAAAAGAATCGCCATGTATTCAGAAGTAAAAGGTCAAGTCGTTTGAATGAATTAATCATGTACACTTTGCGAATAAAGTCATCATTTATTCACAACCGTCAATATAATAATCATTGAAATCCTTTTTTTTAAATAAAAAAAGAAAAGAAAAGAAAAACAATAGCAGTGAGGGAGGAAGGGGCATCCACTTTTACTCAGGTAGTAGTCGTACAAAAGGAAACCAAACGGATGGAATCATAAAAGTAAAAAAAGGTTAAAGAGAATCGATGAGTCCTTTTAAGTAAACCCACCGAGGAAGTTGGGTCGTCCTTCCTTCCTCCCCCAGGCCGATCGATCACACTATGGAACCTTATGGAAATATTGCTCGAATCAAACACCAGGTTAATTTATCACTCTCATACACTAAATTATCGCTATAATTAAGAGGGGGGAAAAAAAGCGTACGATCGCAAAATGAGCAGACATCAAAATCCCCATTAGTCATATCATAAAGTTAGGATGAACTTGAAGTGTCATTTATAACTATACCCTTATATTTAAAGTATAATTCTACTATCCAATTTTTTTTCTTTTTTCTTCTATTTTTATCAATTTATTTTAAATTTAATTTAATATTCTATATTTACCACCCTTAAATTTACATTATCCAATTACTTTTATCAATTACGTCATCGTCAATCATTTACACTTTATATTATTTAACACCCAATATAAGTAAAAAAATTAATAAAATAAATATAACTATAGAAATTAATAAAATAAATAAGATAGATCATGTAGAAAAATGAATATTAGAAAAAAGAGGTATAATAGATAATATTAAAAATTATTAGATAAAAAATAATGTATTTATACGCAAAAAAAATTTATACCGCTGATATTAACAACCGTGTCTATATATATATATATATATATATATATATTCTCATGATAAAAATTAGGCTAAAAATATATCAAAAATTAGCTATGCACGCGGACAAAAGAGTTGATTTTTCAAACATTTGGAGCCCTAAATTTTTTTAATGATGCGAAATTTAAAGATAAATTTTTTTTTTCTCCCACAACCACAATATCAAATTTAATATTAGGATCCTTTTTTCTTACACCACCAGAAATACTCTTACTAGAATTACAATGAACCCAAATCCCAACTAGTGATATCATACAAAGTTCCGGACATACATCAAAATCATAAAAACTATATATATATAGACGAAAATAGAATTAAAAGTATTCCTACTATTTACACACCTAATCAAAATTAGATTCCGTGTAAAAGTAAGTAAAATTATTGAAAACATAAGGTACGTGTTCATCCGTTTTTCTCCAGTTGCTTTGTTATAATAAACAACTATCGTCCCTTGTAGTCTCACAGATCCTTACTATACAAAACGTGATAAATATGATGAAGCATACGGACGAAATCTTTTTGTTCGATGCATCCATCTTCGCCTCCGCGGACAAAAAGCTATCCATTTTTCAAAGAATAAAAACAAAAAGGGAGGAAGGGGAGGGGAGGCAGGGAGGGGAAAAGCCCATAAAAGGGTGCGGTGGACACCGTACGAAAGAGGGAAGACGAAGAAGAGGGGGCGGCACTGAATAAAATAACCCAAGTGGCGGACACATCGCGTACGCGGCTGTCCATAGTGTAGACGCCGCTTATAGGCGGCAGTTGAACGGTACGTGATTTACCGGTTTACCACCGCACTTTGAGATTTTATTTATAATAAATACCGTACTGTGTAGTTGTGTTATCATTATGATTAGCACGATTAGTTTGAAAAAAAAGGACAATAATTGTTCCCTTTCTCTCCCCATTATTCATCATAGACAAAATGTAAGACGGAAAGCAAGAAAGATCAGTCTCATGTCTGAAACTATATGTATATATAATAATAATGATGATGATGATAAATAGTTACCGCTAAATAGCTTGCCTTTTGAAACATTTTAAATCTTTAAAAAATAAATGTTTTAAGTACCAGCTTCTTAAAATAGGTCAAAAGAAGGGGTTCCAGCATGTGTTATTGTTGGGTATGTTTTTCCATCTTACTTCTATATTATATTAAATTAGTAGAATAAATAAGATCATACTTTAAATAATAATAACAATAATATATTACATTTTTTTTTATATGAAAAGAAATACAGTTAAAAAAGAATGGCTAAAAGCAAACCACGTTCGATAAATGTACTAACTCGTAACTCGTAAGGGATCTGTCATGGATGAAGTCTTGAACGCGCTCCGTAGACGGTTTTGGATTCGATTCCCATCTCACACGTCAAGTCCCCCCTCCCCCCTTGGCGTCCACTAAAAACCAGAACCAAAAAAAAAAAAAAGATATTTTATTCTATGCCTCCCACACGTTATTATTAGAATCACCGCAGCCTGTGGGTGATCGGCTAATCATAACAGCCATTAATAAGGAGCAAGTCATGGTCCTGAATTCCATCTTCTTCGTTCGTGCACGTATTTTCAACGAGACCTAGAAAGCCTGCCTTAAGGACCCTAAAAAGGGTGGACCCTGCCGCCGGCCTTTCATGCCCATTGGTCACAATGATTGTACGTTGCTCCGCATTTAAAACATTCTCCTCTTATATATTTTTAAAATATTAGTTTATTATATATATTTCTAAAATATATATATATATATATATATATATATAGACATAATGATTTTCTTCTTCTTTTTTTTTTCGTCACGGCACGTTTGAGGAATATCTATGATAATGTCCCTAGCTACTCATATTATTAACCGAGTGGACCCTATCCTACATCCGCCGAAAAACCCTATACGCGGTAGTTTTCAGTGAAATGGTGTTCCCACTTCCCACCGTTGAGTACTCGTACTCTGTACTCCCCTCCTTTATGAAAAATCACTCGTTCCATGTGCACAGTTTTTTTAAAAATTTATAAAATTATTTTTACATCCTCCATTAAAAATAATGCAATATTAATTATATAAATAATATAAAAAATTAGGTTAAAACATTAGATTCTAAATTTTCTAAATTAATTTTTTAACTATAAATATTTAATAATAAAAATAACTTTCTATTTTAAAGAGGATCGACACTCGACACGGTTGTGGTACGGATATATATACACATCCGTGTGGGGTATATATTCATCGTTTTATGGTCTATATTCACTGTTCTGTCTCGTGGTATATATTCATATGTCCGTACCGTCGGTCGAATAACGCAGGACGGGAGGGAAATGTAATAGTTAGGTAGTTAGTTAGAGAGAGAGAGCATGTATGAGTATGAGACCTGAATTCAAGGACATCTCTGCCCACAACCACGCAACTTGGGGCTCTGGGGGTGAAAAATGACAAACTCCCTTCTCTATCAAATGCCTCCCCTCCCCCCACCCCCTCCTCCTACCCATCTTGTTTTTAAGAAAATCTTTTAACTTTATTTTATTATCATCATTATTATTATTATTATTATTAAGTAATTGTTCACACGATTAATTTTCCACCGTAACAGTAAGTCTCAGACATAACACATACACACACTAACACACTAATTAAGCAATTATTGGACCACTCGTTTTGCATCGAATATCAGATAATTGATTCCTTTATTTTTTTTTTTAATAAAAAAAAGAAGAAGTCCTAGTTCCAAGTTCCAACACCGCCATAAAACATTCAATCAAAAAAGGGAAATAAAAAGTTTCGGTAATTAATCACGCGAATGCATGGTTCTATCTCGCCCAATCCGGCCACATAGGAGAAAGAACTATCAATTACCTGGGTTTTGAAGCTAGGGCTGCTATACACATCCCAGAAAGCCTTCAACAGCCCGGAATGAACCATAACCGCAGGATTCTCTGCTTCTCCGACTCCCCCGTCTCCTCCGCTCGAGCCGCCGCAGCGATCGAGCACGGAGAAAATATCGTCGCACGCCGACAACGGCATTAACTTCGTTTCCAAATCCGACATCCCCTCGATGATCTCGGCAGCAGCGCCCGAGAAAGCTACGTACCCGACCGACCCGACCTGATGCATCGCGAACCTCTCCGCACCGGCCGCACTGGTTTTGTTCACGGCCTCGCATAGCCTCCATGAATCCAACAGTAACGACGTCGACGATATGAGATTTGCGAGTATGTCACTCGTCTCGAACCTGCGTCATGCCAATCAGTTAGTTATGCTACTCCTCGTGGTTCATGGCGGTCTATTTTTTTATTTTTTTTCCCCGTGCGCAATCATATACTAGTTATTTTCGTGAAGGATTAGTACACGGAGGAAAGCGAATAGTAATTAGGAAAAAAAAAAAACAGAGAGAACGGATATTTATGTGCAGATAAGATAACTAGAAGGAGAGGGAGAAGATTGGAATGATACTGAGACTTGATCGCTTACAAGGAAATTGCAGGTTCCATGTGCACGTTTAATTTTCCTCCTCTTCCTGCTTACAGCTTACTTCTTTCCTTCTTTCCTCTCCTTTGAATTTGAAGGAGAGCGATCAAATCGGACAAAGTCGAAATCGCAGTCTCACTATTTATTTGTTTGTTTGGGCCACGTCAAACAGAGATACGACCCAATTGTAAAAATTAAATCAAAAGCTATTTTTATCTAAAAAATATACTCATTATTTCAATAGATTAAATAATCATCTTAAAAAATATATTAAATTTCTAGCACATAAATAAATCGTAAAATAAAAGCATATATTCTACATCAGAATATATTAATATGATGCTTAACTATTTGTCTACATAGAAAAATATCACAATTATTGTTATATATTATATTTATTTATTTGATAATCTCTCCATCAATTACCATCACATAATAGTAGATATAAGCACATTATAGATATAAATAATCACCGTAAAAAATCGTGAATTTTAAGACAGAAATAGTAAAACAAAAATAAATTTTTTTAAGGTCAAAGTATATCAATATGAATTTTTATTTATAAAGAAAAATATCGTGATCATTATAACATAATTTTTAGAATTCCTATAGACATACACATCATATAGTGGCGGATATAATTACCATATAAATATATATAACTATCATAGGAGTTGACATAATTACCACAATAGATAACTTAATCATCCTCAAAAGTGGTAAAATTTTAGCACAAAATGGTAAAACAAAAAAAATACTTTGATGTATATCAATATATATTTCTATTTATATAGAAACATATCACGGTCATTATGATGTGATTCTTTAATTTATTTTGTGATCTAAATTCAATATAGACTAATTAAATATAGAAAAAAATAAGAGTTTGTGTCATCTCAGGGGTATATCTAATAAGTTGCGTATACAATACACCTATGGTGCATCTAAGATGCACCGAATAAAAGAATATGGGTGATTGTATGGATAAAAATAAGTGATTATCTTATTTGCACAACACTGATAGTTATGTCACTCTTACAAGTGATTATATTAGGGGGCAAATAGTTATGTGATATGTATTTTGGTATTTTAGGTTTTGTACTATAAACAACATTTTCATTAAATCAAGCTGGGTGATGCATTTCCAAGTCTTTTATAGTATGGGTGATTATGTGGACAAAATGTGTGATATCTTGTTCAGACAACACTAGTGCTTATGTTGTCCTTGTATGTGATTGTCACAACAACAAAGTGGTTATCTAATATGTGTTTTGTTCTTCCAAGTTTTGTATCATAAATAATACAGTGCTCGTAATTATGTTGTCTTTGTAAAAGATTTTATCAGATAAAAAAGTGATTATTTTCATCAAGTAAAGTTTCGTAATATGTTCTTTAACATTTAAAAATATGGATGATTATATGAGAAAAAGGTAATTATCTCATCTGTGCAACATTGCTAATTATGTTATCCTTATAAATGATTATCTTTGGTTAAAAGGATGATTATCTCAGCAAAAAATTAATTATCTACTTCTTATTTTAATTATAGAGGTTTTATGTCATGAACAATGTAACATTAGTCACTATGTCATTTTTATAAGCGATTATCTCGATAAAAATGATTATCATTGTATACTACTAATAATAATAATAATAAGTGATTGTGTGCTTTATGTTTGGATCTTTAAGATTCTATATTATAAAACATTTTTTTATTAAATCAAGTTTTTTTATGCTTTCCAAGCCTTTTATTATTGTTGTTGTTATTATTATTATTATTATTATTATTATTATTATTATTTAATAGTATTATTAAAAAAAATTATTATCAACAACAACAACAACAACAATAATAATAATAATAATGTTATTAAGTTAATTTTTTTTCTAATTCCTTTGTTCCTATTAAATCAAAACGATAAATCAAATATAGAAAATGAGCTCCTTGCCCACATGCTTCTTCCATTTCTAAAAGTAAGCTATTTTAGTAATCTATATATTTTTTTAGGAACTAATATAGTTTTTCTTAATATTCCAATGATATCTTTCATTGAAATAATAATAATAATAATAATAATATAACAATAAATACATAAAATAAGAAAGATAAAAGATTGAGTAAAAATAAAAATTAGGTTTCAGTTTTTCTTCAATAAATTTCTTTTGAAAAAAATATATAATATATTAAAACAACATTCATTTAGAAATGAAGTGATCAAAAATTTGTAGTAATGAGGTGTTTGAAATTATAGGGAGGTGTTTGAAATTATAGGGTGTGATTAATTTTATAAAATATGGTGTTTTCTAGAAAATAAGTTTTCATTTTTTTCTTTTTAAAATAAAAAAATATATTCATAACTTTTGTTTTTTATTTTTCTGATTAGAATACTAAAAAATATGGATTTTCAATTTTGTAAACAATAATTGAAAAAAAAAGTTAAAAATTGGTGTAGTTATTCATAACTTGGTATGTCAGGTGCATCTTGTATGATATGACATAGGGGTGTGATATAATTTACTGGTATATCCTCTATAGAAATAATAAACACAAAAAACACAAAAGAGAACACTTTACAAATAAAAATCACGCTTATACTTTTCTAAAATAACATTCGTCTAAAAATAATGAAGGTAATATTTCTAGCAAAGAGTTGTTTAAAATTGTGGGGGTACATTTACTTTTAGAAAATAAAGTTTATTTTTATCAAAAAAAATGTTTTAGTGTTTGTTTATAAATTTAGAAAACATACCAATAACTTTTATTTTTCAATTTTTTATTATAAAATAAGAAAAATTTATTTTCTTAACTTTGTGAAAAAGGAGAAGCCCCCAAACTACATGATTGTTTATTTATTTTCTATCTATATTTTTCTAT
The DNA here is from genome assembly GCA_039764185.1 of Tamarix austromongolica. Lineage (NCBI taxonomy): Eukaryota > Viridiplantae > Streptophyta > Magnoliopsida > Caryophyllales > Tamaricaceae > Tamarix > Tamarix austromongolica. The sequence goes on along the minus strand of CM077808.1, from coordinate 57,321,926 downwards.
ATGAAAAATCCATTTTTCATTAAAAAAAATATAAACACACACACACGAAAACCGTATTGATTTCTCCTTATTATCAAACTAACTTTAAAATTCAAAAATATGAATGTATGTTCATCTTCTAAAGGAAAATAATAGTGGTAGCAATAATAATAACATTATTATAGTTAATAATGATATTGGTAGTAGTAAAAATAGTAGTAATAGTAATATAAATAAAAGTAATACTATCATAATGTTAATAGTGGTAATATTAACAACAATAATAATTTTTCTGTATTCACTATATTACTATTCTTGTTATAAATATTAAGAATAATGATATTTCACTATTAATTTTAACAATAATAATAGCAACAAAAATAATAACACTGATAAGATTACTATTACTATTACTACTACTAACAATAATAATATAAAAATAATATTTATTATTATTACTGTTAAAATTAATAGTATTATAATTATTATTGATGTTATCAATATATTTTTATTAATATTTAATTTAATATCATCATTATTTTATTATCAATATAAATATTATTAATAAAATTATTATTATTTAAGATTATTATTATTATTATTATTATTATTATTATTATTTTAATAATATTATTAACAATTTTGTTATTATCAACAATAACAATAATAATATTGGTATTAAGTTAAATTTTTTCTAATTCTTTTGTTCCGATTAAATCAAAATGATAAATCAAATATAGAAAATGAACTCCTTGCTCATATACTTCTTCCATTTCTAAAAGCAAGTTATGTTTAGTAATCTATACATTTTTCTAGGAACTAATATATTATAACAACCCTAACTTTACTACTACAAATTTTTATTTTGCGGAAGCGTTAATTACAAAATTAATAGATGTTACCGCTACACTCAATATAAGTCTGGCATCCTCTACCATTCTTATACTAAGTGCTAAGGCTAAAATATTACTTTACTTAAATAACATTTATAATAAAGGCATGATAGAAATTTCATTACGAATTACATTGTCCTGATAAATACAAAAAGGTTAGGCAAAGAGTTGTAATATAGTAAAGGAAAATAGCAGGGGACTTAAGAGTCCCTGAAATATGCAGATCAAAAGAATTCAGGGTGAACACTGGATAGTCCTAACTCTCAACCCTCTATTTGAAGGCCTCAGACCTTACCCTCAAAGTAGTCTTACAAGGTAAATATTGCTCGTTGAATAGGTAGCGGACCATGAAATGGAACCCATCGGTACTATGGTACTGAATAACCTATTATACCAAACTAATATGAAAAACCAGTATGGAACACATGTAAGACATACAATTAACATGGTACAAGACATTTAAGTATTCGTATGGGGATTGATATACAGTAATCATTTAGACAACCCAATTCTATTAAGGTCACATTCTACACATTTTTATTTGTCTAAAACAATAGAAAGCTTACCAAACGAACATACTAGAGATGCTCTCAAAAGTAATAATTAGAACCCAAACTCTAGCATAACAATCATAACATTCACAACATGACTCATATATCAACATAAATCCCAACCAAATTTATAACATCACAGGCATGTTCACAAGTATGCTATAACAAAATCTAAAATATCATAGTTAATCTTCCTAAGTTAGAAAGTGTCAAAACAATCCTAATTTGGACAAAGAAAATTAGGTAAAGAGGCAAGCCATGCAAGTCAACCTTTTATCATGTCTTAAGTTAGCATAACATGGCTCGATCTCAAGCCAAAAAAAATTCAGCCCATGCCATGCAAAGTCAACCTACATGATTCGATCTAGCCCTTGCAAGAACCAACCTCCAAGTTTCAAAAATTCAAGCCAAAAAAAAATGTGATTATGAACTCCATATTTGAGTCTTTCAGATTTCATGTCATAAACAATATAGAATCAATGATTATGTCATCTTTGTAAGTGATTGTGGCAATAAAAAAACTTATTGGCATGTCCAAAAAGGTGATTATGTGCTTGATGTTTTAGTCTTTTAAATTACATATTATAAAAAAATAATTAATAAATTAAGTTTGGTGTTGAGTTTCTAAACTTATTAAAACACAGATGATTATCTTAGTAAAAAAATGATTATCTCATTTGCTAACCCTGATAAATATGGTGTCCTTACAAGTAATTATCTCAACAATAGGTGTGTTGGTATTTTCGATGCTATGTTTGAAACGATTTTTTTTATTAAACTAAATTTCATGTTTTGGTATGTCGGGTGCATCTTGTATGATATGACATAGGTGTAACACCCCCAAAATTCACTACTAAAAAAATTTTTTTTATTTAAAAGAAATAGCGGAAGCAAAATATAAAATAGTGAATTTTTAGGATATTACCGCCATACTTAGTACCAGACCGGCTCACTCCTACCGTTCCAATACCAAGTGTTAAGGCTAAAGGAATGAGATACACTTTACTAGATTTTCAAAACATGTTTAAATTAGAGTAGCGCGATACACTTTACAAGATTAGAATCCACAAGTGGTGATTATAAGAACAAGGAACAAATTTAAACCAGAAAGTAAAAGCAAAGGGAGAACCCTAAAAATCCGGATAATCCTTATGTTCTTTCTCGTTGCCCACTTGAGTAGCACCTAAAAAGGACCTGCAAGGGACACTACCCATTGAATAGGCAGGGCCCCCACAAATGGAATCATTCAGTACTATGGTTCTGAATAACCCTTTAAAAACACATTTAAAAGTAGGCCCGCAATGCAACACATGAAACAAAGCTATATACTTATATAATAAGAAATACATGCACCACAATCATATACTTAACAAGGCCATCAATTATTAATAAGTCATAATGCAAAATCAATACGTACAGGCTTTAAGCCATTATTCAATCATCTCTCAGATTTTATATCCATATAAGTGCGGGAACCCCACTATTATAGCCGGTGGACTGGCCATGCAGGGCAAAATACTCTTGGCCACTATTATTCGCCAGTGGACCGGTCTAGCCCCAACTCATATGGTATTATATTATAAGTGATTAGTATTTTTTCATAACTTTATTCACATCCATGACTGGTTTTATTGAGCTCGAGACCCCCACTATTATTGTCGCTGGATCGGAATATATATCAACATCATCCAAGGCAACACACTCCGGAGCCACTATTATATCCGGTGGATCGGTACTCGATATCATAATTCAATTGGGCCCGGTTCATTAATCTTTTACTTTTGTGATTAGTGTTTTTCCTTTCTTTAACCAGCACAATAATTCCATTTATTTGCCTCGGATGGGAGATCAAGAATGCGGGACACAAAGGTACACCGGTCGTACCGGTGCATACAAGCTACTCAGTACCCTTCAACCATCAACCCAGTGACACAAAGGTACCTTGGTCGTACTGGTGCATAAAGCTACTCAGTACCTTACTGACAATGACACCTAATCCATAAGTATGCATACCCCCTAAATAGGTCCGTAGAGCTAGATAGAAAAGATATAGGGCCTGGTTGGGGCACAAAGGCACACCAGCAAATACCAGAATAATCGTGGGTTAAACCACGTCTTTAGGGTAGCGACCCCTAAAGAGCCACAATTTCAGATCTCGAGGTATTTCACTTTAAGTATTAGTGTCTTAATTAAGGTAATCACAAAGGCACGATAATCAGATACTTATTCACTTTCCATTGTTATGATATCGTTAGATATTTCTTATTCAAACGATTATCTAAAGTAACACGAAGGAATCATTAAGGCCATCATATTCTCATCTAATTCCGAATTAGGATTTGGACTCATGATACTTACTATCTATCAAGTACTCGTACCTTGTTATTCAGTGTTATTTGAGTCATATCACGAAATTCCACAATCACAACGATATGTTAGATACAAATTACTCATTTACCCCTTACTTATATAATTGCTAAGTCATCCCTTCCTTACTTGATAAATTACAATATTACCCTTCAGTTTGCATAATTACCAAATTACCCCTTACGCGGTTTAGGTTACCAAGTTATCTCCTACGCTTTTTAGATCACCATTCACCCCTCATAATTGCTACACTTATCATATTTCCCATTTGGTTGGTTAGATTACCAAATTGCCCTTCTCCTTTGGTATAATTACTAAATTGCCCTTAAGTTGGATACATTATCAAAATACCCTTCTTCATTATCATGATTACCAATTTTTCCCTTTAGTTGGTTAAAAAATTACTAATTTACCCTTTAGTCAGTTAAATTATCAAATTGCCCTTCTCCATTATCATAATTACCAAATTTCCCCTTTAGTTGGATAAATTACCAAATTGCCCTTATCCATTATCAAAATTACCAAATTACCCTCCTGTTGGTTAAATTACCAAATCACCCTTCTCCGTTATAATAATTACCATTTTACCCTTCTCCATTATTATAAATACCAAATTACCCTTCTCCATAATTACAATTACCAATTTACCCCTCTTCGTATTTATAATTACCATTTTACCCTTCTCCATTATTATAAATACCAAATTACCCTTCTCCATAATTACAATTACCAATTTACCCCTCTCCGTATTTATAATTACTAATTTACCCTTCTCCATAATTATAATCACCAATTTACACTTCTCCATAATTATAATTACCAATTTACCCCTATCCATATTTATAATTATTAATTTACCCTTCTCCATAATTCTAATTACCAATTTACCCCTCTCCATATTTATAATTATTAATTTACCCTTCTCCATAATTATAATTACCAATTTACCCTTTTACTTACAAATTATCGTTTTACCCCTTTACTACCGAAATTACCATAATATTCTCTTATTTATAAAACTACCATTTTACCTCCTTACATCCAATTTTACCATATTACCCTTTCGCTTGCAAATTACCATAATACCCTTTTACATCCAAAATTACTATTTTACCCCTTACTTCCAAAATTACCATTCTTACCCCCTTTACTCCTAAAATTACCACTTTACCGTTTACTCCCAAAATTACCATAATACCCCTTTACTTATAAAATTACCATTTTGCCATTTACTTACAAAATTACCATATTACCCTTTTACCTCCAAAATTTCCACTTTACCCCCTTTATTACACCACTTATATTAAATTAGTAATTATAATTATGGAGAAGTGTAAATTGGTAGCATACTTTCCTTTTTATCACTCAATACAAGCAAATATATATATATATTATTAAACCACAAACATCAAACGTAATAACATATTAAAAATCCTAATGTACTAACATACGTTTATCCATGCGTTTAAGTGGGGTTTAACGATTACCTTAATTCCCGCAAAAATGAACCTTACCGATATCACGGTTAAAGATTCAAGTTTTAAATAGCAAAATCAACACCTAAAAATAGCATCAAAACTTATCATATTAGAGATGAGAATCTAAAGCATAAAACTTTATAAAATTTAATTAATGAAACACTTAACTTAAAATGCTATTATACCTTAAAAATTTTGTATTAAAATACTAAGGCATGCAGCAGCTCATGCTGCATGAGCAGCATGAGCTGCATGCAAAATAAAAAGGAGGAAGGCTCGAAGGGGGGTGAAAGGAAGGGATAATGGCTATTTTCGGGTTGGGGTATTTAGGCTAGGAAAGGAGGTAGATGGGGGAGGATTGGAGGCAAGGGAAGGGTGCAACAGTGAAGAGGGGGTGTAGGTGGAGGCTGGAGATGGGTTGTCGGCGGCCAATGGCGGCGGAGGCGGAGGCAGCGAGGTTGCGAAGTGGGCTGTAGGAGTGGATCGGGCTGAGAAGGAAGGAAAATAGAGGGGTGAGGGGGCTTGTTTCGGCCAAATTAGGTGTGGGGGTGGTAGATGAGGTTGTAGGGAGTTGACTAGTGGTTTGGGTGGCGGTAGAGGCGGCCAGACGGCGGTGAACGGTGGGGTTGCAGGGGGCTGCCGAGAAGGGAGAAAATGGGGAGAAAAAGAAGAGGGGAGGAAGAAGGAGTTGCGGGGTGGCTTGGACGGTGTTGTGGTGGTGCAGGGCGGGAGTAAAAGGGTGCAAAAGGTGGTTTAGGTGGTTGGTGAGGGGAGGAAACGGCGGAGGGGCGGTGGTGCACAAAACGGGGATGCAAATGGAAGGAGAAGAAAAGGAGAGAAAGGGATCGGGGAAGGGGGAGGCTAAAAAATAATGGGGCAGGAAAGGGCCTGTGAGGAGAAGAAAAAGAAGAGGGAGGGTAGGGGTGCAACTGGTCGGCCGGTGGCAGCGTGTAAGGTGGAAGGGGAGGTGGTAGGGTGGCAGGGAGGGGAGACGAAGAAGGAAAAAAAATAGGGCATGAGGAATGGTTTGCAGGACTAGCTAGGTCCAAGAATGGGAAGAAAATGACGGGAGAGAGGGCTGCAGTGGTGGCAGATGGTGGCAGCGAGGGGTTGCATGTGTCTTAGTGGTCAGGCATGGCGTTCAAGGTGGCAGACTTGGGTGATGAAGATTGGTCGAGGACGTCGGACGGGGTGTAGAAGAAGAAGAAAGAAAGGGAAGGGGGAGCACCAGGCCGGCGAAGGAAAGAAAAAAAAAAGAAAGGTTGGGTCGGGCCAGTCCAGAGGGAGAAAGGAAGGAAGGAAAAGAGGGACGCTGGGTCGGCTGGTGCGTGTGGGGGGAGAACGGCCCGTAGCCCAGACGCGGTGGAAGAGGAGGGGAGAGGGGAAAATGGGCCAGTGGCCTTGTGGCAGGGGGAAGGCCTGGCCTGGCGCGAGCGACCCGAAGGAGAGAAAAGGAAAAGAAAAGAAGAAAAAGGAGAAAAGGGGAGAAAGAAAGGAAAAAGGAAAAAGAAAAAGGGAAAATAGGGAGAATAAAATAATTTAATTTATAAAATAATAAATTGTAATATTTTTTATAATTATTTAATTTAATATAATTTAATATATTGGTTTAAAAAGGATAATTTTAGTAAAATATTAGTTTGAAAAATCATTTAAATAAAAAGAGTATGATAAAATAACACAATATTTATTTTTAATTTATTAAATATTCCTATCCAAATTTATATACTCAAAAATCCATTAAATAATTAAACTAAATAATTTTAAAAGCTAATTTATTTCAAATAAAAGCTATTTATTAAATTATAGATTTTTAAAATTTCAGGAGATTACAATAGGGGTGTAATATAATTTACTGCTATATCCTCTATGGAAATAATAAACACAAAAAACACAAAAGAGAACACGTTGGTTACAAATAAAAATTACACTTATACTTTTCTAAAATAACATTCATCTAAAAATAATGAAGGGAATATTTCTAACAGAGAGTTGTTTAAAATTGTGGGGGTGCATTTAATTTTAGAAATTAAATTTTACTTTTATCAAAAAAATATTTTATTGTTTGTTTAGAAATTTAGAAAACATACCAATAATTTTTATTTTTCAATTTTTTATTATAAAATAAGAAAAAATGATTTTCTTAACTTGGTGAAAAAAGAGAAGCCCCCAAACTACATGATTGTTTATTTATTTTCTATCTATATTTTTCCGTATGAAAAATAAAACCATTTTTCATAAAAATATATATATATATATAAACACACACACACACACACGAAAACCGTATTGATTTCTCCTTATTATCATACTAACTTTCAAATTCAAAAATATGAATGTATGTTCATCTTCTACAGGAAAATAGTAATGGTAGCAATAATAATAACATTATTATAGTTAATAATGATATTGGTAGTAGTAAAAATAGTAGTAATAGTGATATAAATAAAAGTAATACTATCGTAATGTTATTAGTGGTAATATTAACAACAATAATAATTTTTCTGTATTCACTATATTACTATTCTTGTTATAAGTATTAAGAATAATAATATTTCAATATTAATTTTAACAATAATAATAGCAACGAAAATAATAACACTAATAAGATTACTATTACTATTACTACTACAACTAATAATAATATAACAATAATATTTATTATTATTATTGTTAAAATTAATAATATTATAATTATTATTGATGTTATGAATATATTTTTATTAATATTTAATTTAATATCACCATTATTTTATTATCACTATAAATAATATTAATAAAATTATTATTATTTAAGATTATTATTATTATTTTAATAATATTATTAACAATGTTGTTATTATCAACAATAACAATAATAATATTGGTATTAAGTTAATTTTTTTCTAATTCTTTTGTTCCGACTAAATCAAAATGATAAATCAAATATAGAAAATGAACTCCTTGCTCATATACTTCTTCCATTTCTAAAAGCAAGTTATGTTTAGTAATCTATACATTTTTCTAGGAACTAATATATTATAACAACCCTATTTTTACTACTACAAATTTTTGTTTTGCGGAAGCGTTAATTACAAAATTAATGGGTGTTACCGCTACACTCAGTATAAGTCTGGCATCCTCTACCATTCTTATACTAAGTGTTAAGGCTAAAATATTACTTTACTTAAATAAAATTTATAATAAAGGCATGATAGAAATTTTATTACAAATTATATTGTCCTGATAAAATCAAGAAGGTCACGCAAAGAGTTGCAATATAGCAAAGGAAAATAGTAAGGGACTTAAGAGTCCACAAAATATGCAGATCAAAAGAAGTCAGGGTGAACACTGGATAGTCCTAACTCACAGCCCTCTATTTGAAGTCCTCGGACCTTACCATCAAAGTAGTCTTGCAAGGTAAAGATTTCCCGTTAAATAGGTAGGGAACCATGAAATGGAACCCATCGGTACTATGGTATTGAATAACCCATTATACCAAACTAATATGAAAAACTAGCATGGAACACATGTAAGACATACAACTAACATGGTACAAGACATTTAAGTATTTGTATGGGGATTGATATACAGTAATCATGTAGACAGTCCAATTCTATTAAGGTCACATACTACACATTTTTATTTGTCTAAAAAAACTAAAAGCTTACCAAACGAACATAACAGAGATGCTCTCAGAAGTAATAATTAGAACTCAAACTCTAGCATAACAATCATAACATTCACAACATGACTCATATCTCCACATAAATCCCAACCAAATTTGTAACATCACAGGCATGTTCACAGGTATGCTATAAAAAATCCAGATTATCACATATATACTTATAGGTACAATATAATAAAATACATAACATCACATGTATACTTACATGTATGGTATAATAAAATCTGTAACCTCATAGGTACACTTATAGGTACAGTATAATAAAATTCATAACATCATAGGTATACTTATAGCTACGATATAATAAGATCCATAACATCACAGGTACGCTCACAGACATAATACCAACACGGGTAGGTACGAAAGCTACTACCGAAACACATATAGGCACAAAGGCTGCTACTGAAACTACAAGTAGGCATGAAGGCTGCTACCAAAACCAATCTAATATCCAATAACAATCATTCCAATCAAATAATATCATTTCTATTTTTATTTACTTAAGGGGGATACAATAATAACCCGAAGGCATAAAAGCGCATCGGTCATACCGACGCACAAGCATCATGTTAGCCTCCAACCATCTAACCCAGATGCATAACAATACTCTGATCATACTAATGCATAAGGCACACAGTACCCTCCTCACCTCAAAAACCTAATCCTTAAGTATTGATACCCCCTATAAGGCCCATAGATCACTTATACAGTAGAGTAGAGCCTTATTGGGGCACAACCGGCACACCAGAAACCCAAACAAATAAGTGACTCCTACCTCGTCTCTAGGATAGATACCCATAGAGAGAAACTATTTCCAAACTCGAGGTCTTCCACTTTACGTATTAGTATTTTATAAGGTGATCACAGATAACACATATTGCATAATTATTCTCATTTCCATACTTATCCATTTTTCTTTTATTTTCAATTATCCAAGTCAACCCTAAGGTTAATAGTTCAAAACAAGGCTAAGGTCAACGCTAAGGTCGACTTATTAAAATTATAAGGTCATCCTATATCCAATTATTCATATTTGGGTACATTAAGTCATAATGACCAAAATGCCCCTAAGGCTAATAATTATCAAATTATCATCCATTTAAATACTGAATCCATTTTATTTATTAATTTATCATGAAAAGGCTAAAATAAAATAATTTAATTATTTATTATAAAATTTAAAATTTTATTTTAATTATCATTATAAATATTATCAATAAAATTATTATTATTTAAGATTATTATTATAATTTTAATAACATTATTAACAATTTTGTTATTATCAACAATAACAAAAACAAAAATAATAATAATGGTATAAGTTAAATTTTTTTTTTCTAATTCTTTTGTTCCAATTAAATCAAAATGATAAATCAAATATAGAAAATGAACTCCTTGATCACATGCTTCTTCCATTTCTAAAATCAAGTTATTTTAGTAATTTATACATTTTTGAGGAACAAATATATTTTCTCTTAATATTCCAATGATATCTTTCATTATAAAATAATATAACAATAAATACATAAAATTAGAAAGATAAAAGATTGAGTAAAAATAAAAATTATGTTTCAATTTTTCTTCAATAAATTTCATTTGGAAAAAATACAACATATAAAAACAACATTCATTTAGAAATAAATGGATCTAAAATTTGTAGTAATGAGGTATTTGAAATTATAGGGAGGTGTTTGAAATTATAGGGTGCGATTAATTTTATAAAATAAGGTGTTTTCTAGAAAAAAATTTCATTTTTTTTAATTCAAAAAATATATTCATAGCTTTTTTTTTTAATTTTCTAATTAGAAGACTAAAAAATAATTTTAAAAAACTTAGACATATTTATTTATAGAAAATATTTATTCATTTTCTATCTTTAGTTTTATTGAGAAAAGAGACATTAATTTTATTTTTTTTAATTAATATTAATTTTATTATAAATAATATTTATAATAATACAAAAAAGAACAATAATAATATTACTATTAATATTTATATTTATATTATAAGTACTAATAAGATTATAATAACTATTATTTATAATATTAACATAATTACTATTATTATAAAAATTATTATTAATGTTTTGAATGTTATTTTTATTATTATTTTTCAATATCATCATTATTTTATTGTAATAATAATTATTATAAAAATATATTAATAAAATATTCCTATTGTTATTATTAAGAATATTAATTGTATTTCTAATATTATTGTTGAGAATTAATAATTATTATAAATAGCATTATCATTGTTACCATTAACAATACCACCACCACCGACAACAACTCTATTTTCCCATTAGAAAACTTGGAGAAAATAAGGGTTGATGCCTATATAAAAAAAAACTTAGAAAGTTTATACTATCAATTATTTTCCAATTTTCTTCATAAAAAAACTATATTTTTTAGTTTTTTTATTATAAAAAAAGTTATAAATATATTTCCTAATATTTTAGAAAATAGGCAAACATTCCTAGAACACAATATTGTTTTCTAAAGATAAATATAATATCTTTTAACTTTTCTACATATATGTAAGTCCCTTTTTTCTTTCATGTTTTCCTATTGAAAAATTATTATTATTATTAATAAAATTAACATTAATAATAATATTAAAATTTTATTATTAATAATAGTGATAGTAATATTCCTAATCATGTTAAAATTATTATATCATTAATTATGATAATGATGAAAATATTATTATTAGCATTATCATTACCAATATCTTAGACACTTCATTAATATTAATAATAAATGTGATACTATAATTATTGTTGTTGTTGTTGTTGTTACTGTAAATAATAATAATAATATAATTAATACTATTGACATTATTAATATTAATAGTAATCGTAATATTATTTTTAATGTTAATTTTAACATCATTATATTAATAATATTAGTGTTATTATTATAAATGTTAATATGTTACAAATGTTACTACTACTAATAACAAAAAGAATATTATTTTTAATAATAATAAAATTATTATTATTGTTGTTGTTATTATTATTATATTAGTATGATAATATTAAAATTACCAAAAATATGAAATTTATTAATACTGATGAAAAGAATATTATTTATATTATTAATAAGAATAATAGTTTATTACAAATAAAATTAATAATGATAGTAGTATTATTTACATTAATGGCATCATCATTGATAATATTAATAACAATTGCAACAATAATATTCATATAACTTTAATAATAAGAATAATATTATAATATTTATTATTATTATTATTATGAATATTAGTATTATATTTTTTTTGCTGACCTAATTATTATCACAATTCTTTTCAATATTGGCATTAATATTATTGTAATTATCATTGTTGTTGTCGTTGTTGCTAATGTTGTTGTTATTATCATTATTGGTGATAATAACAATGTTCTTATTAGCATAATTATAATTAAAATCTTTTATTTTATTATTTTTGTTGTGATTATTGATTCAGGAGCATCCTCACAAATGGTACAAACATGATAGTTAATCTCTCTAAGTTAAAAAGTGTCAGAACACTCCTAATATGGATAAAGAAAATCAGGTAAGGAGGCAAGCAATGCAAGTTATGCATGAGCTGACCAAGCCACCACTTTTATTGTGTCTTAAGTTAGAATAACATGGCTCATTCTCTAGACAAAAAAAATTCAACTGATGCCATGCAAAGTCAACCTACATGATTTGATCTAGCCCTTGCAGGAACCAACCTACAAGTTTCAAAAATTCAAGCCTTGAAGAGTCAACCATGCAACAATCATTTTGCATCCCTAGGCCATGAAATGGGAGACAAATAGCATGATGGATTATTTGGCATGATTAGAAAAAGTTCGCATCATCTATTTCATTATCTTTGGTTAATTAGGGGGGCTTGGTGTACCGATTGGGTGTTTTATTCATTTTTAGTTTATTCAGTTTTTCTAGTTCTATTTAGTCGTCATCTAAAGTTAATTAAGTGCCTTGTCCACCTCGTAACTCCCTATAATCGGCTTACTTGGGGCTTGGGCATGTGATGTTTTTATTGTTGCCATTTTTAAAATCTGCTAGAGCATATAGGAGCAACTATCGCCACCCCAAGTTGATTTTTCTTAACTAGATAGTTTGGTTGTAATATAACTAAGCATTAGGGGTTGTAATCTAGCCAATCATAGAGGCTAGGATAGACATTTTTCTAGTTCAAGACCATAACACAGCTCCATATATGCGTTAGCTCCCACTTGAATTAGATTACATACCCCCTTAACCAAAAATTAGTTAATAGTATTCTCTAGAGTTGATATCTAATGTGGTGAATATGAGCATTTGATCTCAAGGGCTACTTGTAGATCAAATAACTCTTTATCTCTTATTCTCATCATCGTCATTTTCATCTTCTTGGTGGTGGTTGAATCCCTCCCCATGTTTTTTCCTTGCTAGCTTGAACCATTTATTTAGCTTATGCATCAAAAAAAAAAAAAAATAATAATAATATTGATATCATTATTGTTGTCATTGATAATACTGAAATTATTAAGATAATACTAATAGTAGGAGTAGTAATAATATTTTTCAATCTAGAAGAAGATGTACATGCTTGGTGTGGTCGTAGTTGGTACGCAATTTAAAACCTCTTGTTGATAATTGTAGTACTGATAAACAAGGACATTGTTTTATACGTCGGATTGAGAGGGTTCATCATTATTTAACTAGCTCAATAATAATAATAATAATAACTTTAAATTATACAAAACAAATAAATAAGAAAACACTAAAGGGCATTTTAAAAATAAATTATATTATATTACATTTGTATAAATAAAAAATTCATTTTAACTGTAAATATTTATATAATTTTTTTTAAAGTCAAATATCATTTTCTACTTTTATAATTACTATTTTTTTCTTTCATTATCTATGTATAATTATTAATATTTTTAATAAAGGATGTGAATATAATTTATTTTTTTTTAGTATATATTTGAGAAAAATGATAGTACTAGTTGTCAATTTTTTTTATCTTATTTAAAAAGTAAGTTTATTGAAAACAAAATATAGCTTTTAAAAAATTATGGTCTTAAAAATTAGCATGATGGATTGATTGACATGATTAGAAGAAGTTCGTAGCATCTTCTTCATTATCTTTGGTTAATTAGGGGGGCTTGGTGTACCCAGTTGCTAATGAATGGTTTTATCCCTTTTTAGTTTATTTATTTTTTCTAGATTTAGTTAGTTGTCATCTAAAGTCAATTAAGTGTCTTGTCCACCTCGTAAGTCCCCATAATCGGCTTACTTGGGGCTTGGGCATGTGATATTTTTATTGTTGTCATTTTCAAAATCCGCCAAAGCTTATAAGAGTTGATTTTGATTTTTCTTAACTAGATAGTTTGGTTGTAATATAACTTAGCATTAGGGATTGTAATCTAGCCAACCGTGGAAGGTAGGATAGTCATTTTTGTAATTTAAGGAGCGTAACATACCCCCATATATGTGTTAGCTCCCACTTGAATCATATTACATACCCCCTTAAAACTCAGGTGAAGAGTTTTGTCTTACACATTTAAAATCTCACGCTCTTTATCCCTAGAGTTGATGCTTCCGTTGGTAAATATGAACATTTGATCTCAAGGGTTACTTGTTTAGCTTATGCATCAATTAATAATAATAATATTATTATTATTAGTATTGATATCATTATTGTTATCATTGATAATATCAAAATTATTAAGATAATATTAATAGTAGTAGTAATAATAATATTTTTCAATCTAGAAAAAGATTCACATGCTTTAAAAAAAATTAATTTAAAAATTAGTTTTATAATATTGTTAAATGGACACTTTTATTTTTTATCTTTTAAAACAATAAATGTTTATTTTTCATATAATTTTAATATAAAATGAACCAAAAAAATATTGCTTTATCAAAAGTAAATACACCAATAAATTTTTAGAATAAATCTCTACTTTAGAAATAAAAATATCACTCTCTCTATTTTATTATATAAGACATATTAAGCTTTACGTGTATATTAGGAAATTTTAAATTCTAGATTAAAAAAAGTTATCAATAAATATATACCCATATTGAATTTTATTTTCCTTACTCATTTAATGAAAAATAATAATATAAAATTAGATTTGAAAATAAATTATTTTGTTATTATTACTTTTTTGTAAAAAAATAAATTATATTATATTACATTTGTATACATAAAAAAATCATTTTAATCTTAAATATTTATATAAAAAATAAATTAAAAAAAAAGTCAAAGATCATTTTCTACTATTATAGTTACTTTTTTTCATTATCTATGTATAATCATTAATACTTTTAATAAATATTTTGAATATAAATTTAAACTTATTTTTAGTATATATTTGAAAAAATGATAGTTATTGATTGTCAGTTAGTGTTGTTAATGTTTTTATCTTATTTAAATAATGTAAATTAAAAAAATTATGGTTGAAAAATAATTGTTTAAATTGAAAATATTTATCCAAATATATACTCATTAATTTTTTTTAAAAATGTATAAGTTATTAAAATAAATGAAAAAATTAATAAGTAGGGAGTGAAATAAAATTAAAATTCTAATACTATAATTTTTAAAATGGAGGGAGTGGATGTTATGGCTCCATCAGTGTGCGTGTATATGTGTATCCACCAAATAAATCAACACACGTACTGAAAATCCTAGTATTCTATTACTACGTAGTACTACTAGTTTAATTAATTATGATATTAATTGTTAATCTTCATATCGAAGTTCAACGTCCCAAGCCGATTTCGGTCGTCTTCAATTGGGTTTGACGAGACTGCTTAGTGGACTTGGGACGGTGTGGCCGAGAAATTGAGGCTAGTCTGTATACAGACATCATGACATATGACATATCCGTCCCTCTCCGCCACTCGGACCGGCCTGGATGCTTAACGATCTAAGTCACGCGTTTTACTGAAACAGTGAGGTTGACATTTGACAAAAACAGAGAGCGACAGTCAACACCCGACAGGTCAGCCAAAAATGTCGTAAGCTTCCGTAATTAATTATTATGTGGCACATCTACAAGTCAAGCATCGATGGACAAGGAGAGAAGATGCCCTTGTGCCCAACTTGCATGCTGCTCTTATTATTTGGTATTTAATAAATTAATTTGACGTTTGAACTGAATAGGTCTACAAATCTAAACAATCAATTGAATTTTATTATTTTTAAATTAAATAATCAATTCAATCAATTGAAAAATTAAATAAATCAAGTATCCAATCAAATAAATAAAAATAATATCTAATTCAATAGATATAAATATTATCATAGCTATATATTATGCTAGTTAAAGAGCTAGACACCTAATATTTTTGTTTAAGCATGCTCAAGCAAATAACTCATTCTTGAAATATATGAGTCAGTTTCATTGAGATTCATAAAACCTATGATCATATTTATTTATCCCATCTACAAAGAAAAAGAAGAAATTGTTCATTATCGGACATGAAATTTCAAAGTTCACTTGTAGCTTGGTCCTTGGACTAGTCTAGACGTTGCTTTCTCCATGTTTCACCTTTTCTCCCCCCCCCCCCCCACCTTTACTCACTTGCTTAAAACTTTTTTCATCATTATTTGACGGTTACCAAATAAAAGGATATTAACCTTGTTATTGGATGTTTCTTTTCTACAAGTGCTTTTATACGATGAACCAACTGTTAAAATTATTCTAGTTTTCTTAACAATAGTTGAAGATCTTATTCGTTATGCTCATCTTAAAGATGAATATGCACTCCTAAACCATGTGAACATTGCATTGTATTGATGTATGCTATTATTGCATGGTTTTTAATATTTTTTTATAGGTATTTTTATAAAATATATGTCATATGCTATGCTATATGAGATGCGTTGGAGAAAAATATAAGCAACAATGGATTGAGAATGATTGGCTTGCTAAGAACAAGAACGTATAGTTAAGGATAATCAAAGTTTTGAGAAATATCTATTAATAATTTGGGCAAATGTCAAAGTTTAAATTTATAGATATCTTTTTTAGATTTCTAAAACATTTTGAATCATCTCATTCTGAGCTCAGACGAAGAATTTTTGGCTAAAATACCAAAAGTTGTTAGAGTGGAGGAGAAATGTTAATGGAGCAAAGTCAAACACGGCTAGGCCATGTCAACCCCTAAATCTTTTGGACGCATAAAATATTTAGCTTAAATCTTTCTGACCTAATATCAAATATTATGACCAACCTATTAGATAATTTTAGACAAAAATAAAACCATAATCACATGCTTATAAATACATCATAAGCTTAGGAGCTTTAACACACACACACAATTAGCCTCCATCTCTCAATCATAGTGTTTTTATTTATTATATTCAAGACTTTTAAATTGTTAATTCATGCAATATTCAAGCTTTCTATTCAAATTGAATATATTTGCTTTAATTATTAGTATGTTTTAATTTTATTTTTACCAATGATATGATGAAATCCTATTTTTTAAATTATTTAATTAGTCGATTACTTGATTTATGAATTACCTTATAGGTTTTATGGTATTGTTCTTGATTGTTTCTAGTTATCAAACTGACCATCTTTAATTAGCGTTTAACAAGTTGAGTTGAGAGTGAAAGATAATTATCCACATTAAGTTGAATAGTATAAATAGAAATTGAACGTGTTATGAAAATCATTGCATGGTTTCTACAACAATAGGGAATGATAATTAATTGATTGATTTTAAAGCATTGTTCTTTATTTAAATCATTTGTCTATAGATGGCGGGACATATAACTAGCAATGAGATTGTGTAGCTGGAGAGAATATGTTAGTTATCTATTCTTGTTGACATATGACAATTAAAAAGTTCAAGTAATTGATTAATTGAATTTTATAGTTTCATAGAGGTGAAGCTGGACTCCTTAGTAGCCTTTATTAGTTAAATTAATCTTCATTATATTTTATTTATTTTTATTTTAGAGGTTTATATTAGGAATTTTTATTTTAGATAATTATTATTATTTATTTAGATCGTCTAGGGTTGATTAGAGTGATAGAGTCCTTTAGTTATTATTTTATCTTGGTGGAAATGATATTTTGATACTTTTAGTGCCCTGTATTACTTACAATTAGTTTACTCACCAATAAGTATATTTGGCCAATATCAAGTTTTTGGCCTTATTATTGGGGACCAATTTAATAACCCAAAACTTAAATTTTTAAATCTTGATCTAGGCCTTTTTTTCTTTTCTTTTTTAAATTTTATTTTCCAAGTTTATTTGATTTTCTTGGTATTTGATATTCTTATATTAGTGCAGGTTACTAGTACATGACCAGAAGTAATCATAGTGGACTGGTAGCATTGGACTCAAAGATTGAGAGAAAATTTCAAAAGCTAAGGGTTCATTTGATATTCATTACATTTGCGAAGAAATGAAATCAACATATGGTTGAAGACGAGTGACAGTGGCAAGCACAAGTTGGGATATCTTTAAGAGACTATACTATCTATAGCATAATGGATTATGGATCAAGCATTAAAAAACCAGCAGTTGAAGAGCATAATTTTAAGATCAAACTTGCTATAATTCAAATGGTAAAAAAAATTAAGTCAAATTTGAAGGCACATCTAGTATAATGATGACCCCAATACTTATAATGTTAATTTCATTGAAATATGTGATATTTTCATATTGAATGGTATTTTTAGTGATGTTATTAGCCATTTATTATTTTCATTCTCATTTCATTATAAGGTTAAAAGTTGGTTGACTTTTCTATTTCAACCTAGCATGATTTGGTAAAGTTTTATCTTTCTAATTTCTTTCTATCCACAAAAATTGTAAGTTAAGAAATGACATCATTACTTTTGTATAAAATGACTTAGAATCACTATATGATGTATAGAAACAATTTAATAAAATATTAAGGAAATTCCCACATATTGGTTTGCATGTATGGTTGTAAATGCAAACTTTTTATAATGGTATATTTGTTACTAACTGGTCTCTGCTAGATACATGAAGAAGACACCAACACAAGTTTATGACTTTATTGAGGAATTAGCCTACAATTCCTATAAATGGCATTCTAAACATGCTCTATACAAAAAATAAAAATAAAAGAATTCATTTTATCTGTGTCATCACAATATTAGAGGTTAAGATGGATTTAATTACAAAGAAATTGGATAGTTTGAGCGGTCCTTCATATATGTAGGTTCAAGAAAGTGTGTATGTGTGCAAATTATGTGGTGGACCATATGATAGCACAAAGTGTTAACTAAGAATCCAAGATTTTGACTCAATGAAGTTAATTATCTTTCTTGCAATGCTTTCAGATATAGATACTCAAACATATATGGTATGGGGTGGAAAAATCATCAAAACTTAAGTTGGAAGACTGATGACTCAATGAGACCCTCCTAGATCATGACCACAAAAACCTATGGCACTTACTCCATAGACACCTCAACAATCACAGAAACTATCATTGGAAGAGATGGTAAACAACTATCCTCTAACCCTAAAACTAAAAACTCAAGCAAATTGAAAATCGCATGGTCCAAATCTAATCCAATATTGTAACACCCCAATTTTTACTACTGAAAATTTTCATTTACAACGAAAGTAACTAAGTAAAAATAGTGGGAGTTACCACCATGATCGACATAATTTTGGTTTATTCAACCATCCTTACATCAATCACAAGGCTAAAACTGTCAAAGTAATACAAAGAAATTAGCAAACAAAAGTACATTTATAGTACAAATACCGAGTTTGGAGTTTAACTTCGAGTTTTACAATACAAAAATACAAAAAGGGGATGTCGTGGATCAAGATTCCAAAAAGGGTATCCAGTTTAATATTTAACCCAGATAACATATACTCTTCACCCGACCCCGACATAGATGGAGTCACTCATCCCCACATAAGGTGTCATAGGCCGCAAAGTTATTTACCTGATCCTTTGAAACCTGCACATAAGATCCAAGGCCTTCTGCTTGTAGGAATGAGAAACACCCATAAAACAGGTGGTTAATACACTATATACTGAGTAAGGGAACAATACTATCAAAATAAGAATACAAGTAGCACATGCTTCCACATTAGATAATAAAGGAATAGAACCAGTAAATGAACATCTCATAAGGCATATTACGATCCAGATCCTTTTATTAAGCATATTTCATTTTCTTTCTTTTATATACGATAAGAGTAGGAACCCCACTATTCTTAAACCGATGGAATGGTCTAAAACTTTTCAGGGACAACACCCCCTAGCCACTATTCTTCCCGTTGGAACGGAGGTTAAAAACATCCCCTCGGGGTATAACGCTCCTGAACCACTATTTTTTTCGGTGGAACGGAGGTTCAAACATCTCCTCGGGGTAGAGCACTCCCGAGCCACTATCCTACACAGTGGAAGATATGTTTTATTTTTCCACAAGTGTAAATGTTGGGATTCTTATATTACTATTATCCTTTTTGATGGTTATCCTCTATTATTATTATTATTATTATTACTACTACTACTACTACTACTACTACTACTTAACCTAACTTTATGATTTTCCTAACCAATAATAATATTATCATTAATAATGACCTACAACTTTAGTGTTAATATGATTAGGACTTTTCCTCGTTTACTATTATTATTATTACTAACCTCACTATTATTCCTACTATTATTACTAATGCTAGCTATGGCTTATCATCATTATCCTTACTATTATGGTAGACATTTGAACCCTTATATTACTATTACCATTTTTACTATCATTGCTATTAGTATTATTCTTAATTATTATTGTTACTATTATTATTATTATTATTATTATTATTAATGCCATTACTATAATTATTATTACTACTTAACCCAACTTTATTTTTATTATTATTGGTATTATTACTATTATTATTACCATTATCATTATCATTATTTCCTTGCTAATATTGTTAATACTAAATTTGTCCATTATCACCTTTATTTATTAATATAAATAATTAGACCCTTATATTATTATTATTATTATCGTTTCGGTTACTATTATTATTGTTATTGTTATTATTATTATACTTAACATTATTATTATCATTATTATTACTATTATTATTATTATTATTATTTAAACGAAGTTGGCGTATTATCATTTTATTGTTAAAGAAGAAGAATACTTAAGCCTTAGTATTTTTATTATTTAATATTCGAATATTGCTAATATTATTCCTAATGTATTTTTCACTAACATTATTACTATGGTATCATTATTATTTATTACTATTATTATTGTTATTATTTTATTACTATTATTGTGACAAAAACATTTGAACCCTTATATTATTATTATTCAAAATATAACTTTTATCATTATTATCTTTAGGAATATTTGTACTTTGTTGGTATTGCAATTATTATATTATTATTTTAATCCTAACACTATTATTAGACTTAGCCTTAAAAATGCTAGGGTAGTATTGCAATTATTATATTATTATTTTAACCCTAACACTATTATTAGACTTAGCCTTAAAAATGCTAGGGTTTCTATCACTATAAGCATCATCATCATCATCATTATTATTATTATTATTATTATTATTATTATTATTATTATTATTATTATTATTATTATCACTATTTTTCCACAATCAGTATTAGTACTATTATTATAAGAATAAAGACATTAGGTTTAATAATATAAGTATAGCATTAAATATTTAAAATAAGCATATTTTGGCTAGTAATATCTAGTAGGCTAACTTGAAGATAAAAACCCTAGTTTTCACGTATAATACTTCCTTTAATAATAATAACCCTAATCTTAGACTAAAATAAGGAGTAATGGTATTTTTAGTAGGAGGAAAACTAATCCTTAGTTTTTTCTTTTATAGGTGAATCGAGCCAAAACCGTAAGGAGTCGTAGGAGCGTGCTTCAAGCCCGGCGTCGTTTTAGGTAAGGATGTAGCTAAGGCCCATGTGTATTGTGTGACTTGTATGCCTTGGATGATTCATATCATGCTATGTCATGTATTACATGATTGTCATTAACTTGTCTTATGTGTAGCGCGGCTTGGAGTTGAGGTATGTTTGTATATGTTTTCTTATGACATGTGTGTTATATGTATATATGGTGATTATGATGTGGTATGTTATGGCCCTCTAGGACATGTATGATAGGACCATTGATAATATGATATGGAAATGAAAGGACAAAGGGAAAGAAAATGGGAAGTGAGTTCACTAAGGAGGGATATGAGGTTGACCAAAATACCTCAGGATCCATGAGAGGAAATTAAAGAGGAAGGAATGACCTAAAATGAATGAGAGATGGGGACCATGCATGGGAGTCTTAAAATTTGCATGGGGACTTTGAGAGTTTGCATGGGGTGGATAAAATTTGCATGGGGGTGATCTTTATGTGAGAAAAGTTGACTTATGGTGTAAATAAGCTAAGGGGAGAGTTGTAGAGTGATTGGAGACTTGGGAGGAAAAATAGTATGTAGGTTAGTGTAAGGGTGTATAAGGGACCCAATTAGGGTTTCAGGAGGAAGCAGTAATCTGGAAAATGTGGAAGTAAAAATGATTAAGGGAGAGTGAAGTACGAGTTAAAAGTGGGAATTTATTATATAAGGGGTGAGTATGGGTTCCATGGGAGAGAAGAGATTTTGGGTGAAAAGAGAGAGGTTACTTTTGGGAGAAAAAACAT
Source organism: Tamarix austromongolica (assembly GCA_039764185.1). NCBI lineage: Eukaryota > Viridiplantae > Streptophyta > Magnoliopsida > Caryophyllales > Tamaricaceae > Tamarix > Tamarix austromongolica. The sequence continues at coordinate 57,299,285 of CM077808.1, read as the reverse complement.
ACTAGGGTTTGAGGTAGCCAACTAGGGTTTTTTCGGTCACATTTGAAGTCGAGAGGTAAAGTAATATTTTTTGGGATGTGATCTAATTGAGACAAGGTGCGGGGCGAGGAATGAAGTAATGATAGTGTAAGTGGGAGAAATTTGGGCCACATAGGTCCAATTAAGGTTTTCAAGGGAAAACCCTAGAGGGTGATAGTAGGTGGAGTTTGATGTCATTAGATGTTGGGACTTAACCCACACCCTTAGGAGTTGGGTTTTTTCATTTTGTGTAAGTTTAAGGGAGAATGGATGTCGGGGCATGATAAGGGGCTCATGAGTCTCAAGATATGGGACGGGCCCCCTTGAGAGGATAGAGGTAGAATGTTGGTGACATGCATGTCAAGGGCCAATTGCTTATTGAATAAGATACGAATAAGATACTATCCATTTAAAGAGAAAGATTGTTGAGCGGAGCCCAGATCGGTCCACCGGAGAATAATAGTGGCCAGGAGCCGGGGTGCCCTGCATGACCGGTCCACCAATGAATAATAGTAGCCAGGCACATTTTGCCCTACATGACCGTTCCACAGGCTATAATAATGGGGATTTCCGTGCTCAACAAACCAAACATAATTGTGATAAGACATGGGAAAGATACGAAGTAATTACAGTGAAACACCATATGAGTCAGGGCCAGACCGGTCCACAGGCGAATAATAGTGGCCAGGTGCATTTTTCCCTGCATGACCGGTCCACCGGTGAATAATAGTGGCCAAGAGCATTTTGCCCTGCATGACCGGTCCACCAGCTATAATAGTAGGGTTCCCGCACTCACCTGGATTGATAAAGACTATGATGTGAATCAACTCTATATTTACCAGAGATCTAAAGAATAAGTCTATTCGGACCGTAGCTGGCCTTTATCATCTGTTTTACTACATGTTTCTCATGTGATTATGCCATGTATACTGTTTTGTGTGTTTTATATGCTGGCCTTAGTGCATCTGTTACCTTACTCAGTACGTAGCGTACTGATCACCCGTTTCATGGGTGTTGCTCATTCCCACGAGAAGAAGACCCGTCTGAGTTTGTGCAGGTAGGGGACGACGTCTTCGATGCCTACGGCACTTACGAGACATCGGGCGGGGCTGAGCGTTGAGCCTAGACCTGACCTGGGAATCGAGAGTGACTCAGCCGGACTCTATCTTTTCCCCTTATTTTACCATGTTTTGTTTTTTTCTAGTTGTGTGATGTTGTGTGGTATTTTATTTTTTGAAAAACTCTAGCCACTTACCCTTTGGATTGTAATTCTGAATCGCACTCTAATTTCTGTATTGTGAACACTATCATTTCCCTTATGAAGCTTGTTCAATTATCGATTTGTGGTTGAAGTTAATCTTATTTTTAGCCTTAGCACTTAGTGCTGGAACGGTAGGCGTGAACCGGTCTGGTACTAAGTGTGGCGGTAATGCCCCTGAGTTTACAGTTTTATCTTTTCGCTTTCATTAAACCCTTTTCATTAAAAAAAATTTTTCAGTAGTAAATTTGGGGGTGTTACAGTGTTGATTGTTCAATTGAATAAAATGGAGAGAAAGAGAATTGGAATTTGAATTACAAATTACATGTGGTATCTAGAGAATATAGAGAGAAAGAGATAATCCCATTCTCGAACTCCCAAAACCCCCTTTCGAATGTTCAGACTTTAGAAATATATCGGGGAAAAGTTGCGTGAACAGTTACAGAATTTAAGAAAAACACGGTCCGTGTTTAGGAAATACGGGACCTACGTGTTTTTTCTTGAATTCTCTGCCAAATGCTGAATTTTAAAAGCTGAAATTTTGTGTGCTGACAGAAAAACAAGGGTCGTGTTTATGAAACACCGGGGGGTGTTTCTTGTTCCTTCATTATTTCTTTATGAAATTTCAACACAAGCTTCCCTTTGATATATACTCTTCATTTATGGTCTTTTTTCCATTGATTCCATATCTCTTGATGTGTTCTTTGCTTCATTTTCTCTTTCCATCGATTTCTCCTTTGAATTTCTTCATTTTTTTTCTTTTCCTGCAAAATCTATCCAAAAGAGAAAAACTCTAGAAAAGATTAAATCTTATAAAAACAATGAGGAATAAATGACATTTTTACTTAGGAAAATAACATATAAATTCCATATATCAAATACCCCCATGCTTAAATTGTTGCTTGCCCTCAAGCAACATCATGTCATGCACAAAAGAAACATCAAGGATTACAAATGAGATAAGTTCTAAACTACAAGAACTATAAGATTGGATTTATTCATTCATAGAGTTTAATAATGCATTGGAACTTAAAACATTTATAAATCATAAAATCACAATGTTGAGAATATTTTGGATCACACATCTAACACACCCTATAAACAGTCTTATCAAATGCTCAAGTGGTTAGGGAACAAGAGTTAATATAGTTAGTATCTCACCATGCAACTTTAGATTAAGATTAATGAAATTTAAATTGGTAGAGTCTTACTTTCGGTACGTGAAAACACTCACTCTTATGTGTATAGGGTATGATGTGTTTACTCTCAAATCTTCTTCAAATGATAATGATCGACCATATGTTTGCCATTATTCTCAATTCACCACCGCTAAAAAGAACTAAAGTGTATAAGAATCAAAAGGTCTTGAAATTTTGTTGTAATGGGGCTAAGGATCTAAGGTGGGATAGAATTTTGGGATTGTAGCTAGACTCTACCAACTAGAGAAGCAATTTCTTTATTTCAATTAAATCACAATTCCTCCTCTTGTCCTTTACTTCACTTCCCCTTTTTTTTAATAATTTTTTTTTGAGAAGAATCATATCCAATTAAATTTCATCTAGAATCATGAATTCAAATTACGTTATCATATCCGAAACCCTAATTCCGTCATCAAATCCTCCTACCTTATACTATCTACATAATTTCAATAACACACAATTAAATGCGATAATCTATAATTAATATCAATGCTTACAAATAAATTAACAATGAAACACCAAACATAAGAAAAAATAATAATGCAATAAAGATAATTTACTTGCATTCAATCAAAAATCAAAACTTGCAATTAAAAGAGGGATGGATAAGAACTTATCTAATAGAATTGCAGAGTGTTGATTGTTCAATTGAATACAATGGAGAGAAAGAGAATTGGAATTACAAATTATATGTGGTATCTAGAGAATATAGAGAGAAAGAGAGAATTCCATTCTTGAACTCCCTAGAACTTCCCTTTCGAATGTTCAGACTTTAGAAATATATCCGGGAAAAGTTGCGTGAACGGTTACAGAATTTAAGAAAAACATGGTTCGTGTTTATGAAATACGGGACCTCCGTGTTTTTTCTTGAATTCTTTGCCAAATGCTAAATTTTAAAAGTTGAAATTTTGTGTGCTGACAAAAAAACACGGGTCATGTTTATGAAACACCGAGGGGGTCGTGTTTCTTTTTCCTTCATTATTTCTTTATAAAATTTCAACACAAGCTTCCCTTTGATATATATTCTTCATTTCTGGTCTTTTCTTCCATTGATTCTCTATCTCTTGATGTGTTCTTTGCTTCATTTTCTCTTTCCATCGATTTCTCCTTTGAATTTATTCATTTTTTTCTTTTCCTGTAAAATCTATCCAAAAGAGAAAAACTCGAGAAAATATTAAATCTTATAAAAATAATGAGGAATAAATGACATTTTTACTTTTGAAAATAACATATAAATTCCATATATCACACATCATTGGATAAAATACCAAATTAGGCTAACTAGATAATATTTACTCCCTTGGTACAAAAATATCCTGTATTCTAAATTAGCAAACCAACTAAAAAAACTGGCCTGATAAGTTGATATTGCCAAAATTGGTTAAACTGGCTGGACTCAACACACTTTAAAATGCCGCCACATTATCTCCATCCCAATTTTATTTAATACCTGTAAAAAAAATAGCTGGGGTTCTAACATCACATTTTAGTTTCATTTTTCGTGCACCACAATAAGTTAATAACACCTCCTCCTTCAACCTATCGCCTTCTTCTATGGATGCTAACAACCAGTAGATTAGAGCTCCCAGCTGACGCCAACACAATCAAGTTTTAGAGCCCACCTTAAATAGTGACTCTAGTGAATTTGCTTTATCTTTCTTGTTTTTAGTTTGAATGGACATATTCTTCAACCCTTCTCCTTAAATCAGTATTTAGCCTAACATTGTCTAATACATTTTCCTTCATATTCTTTCTTTTCTCTTCATTTTTATATATTTTTCTCCTCCTCGGATCATTCTTTAGCCTAATATTTAGATCTCATTTATTTGATTTCAATTTTGGATTTTGCCATCTACCCTAAGTTGTTGAGGTTGGAATCTACCTTTTTAGCATGAAGGTATACACAGTAGCGGAGCCAGAATTTGAGGTCTATGGTATTCCCATATAAATTAGTACGCATAATCAATAAGAATAATAATAATAATAATAATAATAATAATAATAATAATAATAATAATACATTACACTAAAATTAGGGTTTTATAATCAAATAAAAATTAGGGTTTCGTAATCCTAGATTAAAAAAATTATACAATTTAATAAATTAACTAGGATATTTAACAAAATTTAATAGGTAATATAATTTTATAACAAAATAATTCAATAATTAACTAAATAACTAAACACTTCATTCAATTAACAAAATAATTGGTGAATTAATTTAATTAATTAACTAACACATTTAATAACATTTAATAGCTGATATAAATTTACAACAAACTAATCTAAAAATTAACTAAATAGTTCACTCAATTAACAAACTAATTTATGAATTAGGATTTCATGATAATTGAGAAATTTAATCAATTAATAGAAAATTATCAATCTTTAATCAATTATGGTTTCATAATCACCTAGGTTTTCATAATCAAAGCAATAAAAAAAATATCTAACTTATCAATTGACATAAAGCTATAAATTAATTTTTTACTACTAATTTAAGTAAAAGAATATATCAAATTTTATATAAGGAATTGAGAATTTGAAGTGCATATTTGTAGCAAGTAACAACAATAATGGGTGACACAATAGTAATCCAACCAACAAAGCAACAATAGCGGCACGAGTGTTGGATGATGGTTAATGGACAACGTGATGAGCGACGACCCAAAAGGGAGGCCAAAAGGTGGAGCAAGGAGCTAGAAGTAGATAGAGAAAGGAGAAGTGGCGGGGGGACTAACGTGTTATAGTTGCAAGCACCTCTGTAAAAAAAAAAGAAAAAAAAAAGCACTAGTCAAGACTTAATTCCAACCTTCTCCAAATGACACGGGATGCTTGGGGCACCTATCGCCCATCTATCTATGATTTTTATATAGTATGCTCCTTATACAATATATATCAAATACCTACAATGTCAAAAATATCCAATGCCCTGGCCAATGTTTTGTGGTGTCTCAGGACACCATGCGGAAGCCTTGGCTTTGTCAATAGGCATATATTTGCACTAATTGAAGCTAAGCTTTTTATTTCTGTTTCATGTTTTACTGTGTTGTTGATTTGAAATTTTGCTTCTTGCATTGCTTTGTTGATGTTGTCGTGCCACTAATTCATTACAACATAATATGTATCCAAGTTTAATTGAAGCTAATGGTTGTAGTAATATTCATTGATTAGTGGATCTGTGCTCTAATATTGTCTATTATACCGTTATATTTTATACCTATGTAGACATATATCATAATATATACTATACAATTTAATATCTAATACGTTGTTGCTAGTCATATGATTATATATATTATAATCAAATGCTCTTATTAACTATTTAGACTTTAGATGCGTAACATGATTTATTTATTAATTAATTTCATAAATGTTATAGTTTACTATACTTAGGTATAATTAGTTATATAATGTACTTACTAAAAAAATTATTTTTCAAAATATTATGTAAATTTGTTAGATTTTAGTATCTTATGTACAATTTTACTTGTGTACTTAATATACTGTCATTAGAGGTTCAATGCAAGATCATGTGGATTTAACCTTAGAAATCCCATCAACACAATCCTTTGGATCTAATATTTTTGCTACTAAGCTAAATACCAACCTAACATGTAAATATGCTACTGAGGGCATTAATGATAACGAAAATATAAAAAAAAAATATTATTTTTGCCTTTTGTCAAAGAGTTTTTAAAGGTGGTGGCATTTATAGGGTAAAAAATGTAACTTGTTGGCAAAATGGATGATTTTGGCCCATGCCATCGGATGTTAGATTTAAAATGGAAGAATGCTTGAAAGAAACTATGCAACAAAAATTAGAGTGGCAAGCTAAGCTTGGTGTATTAAATCCCTTTAGACATGGCTTAGAAGGTAACGTGCCATATGAGTATGATGTTCCAACCTCCCAATATAAGCCTAGTTTCGTTAATGAGAGTGATGATAGTACTAGTACCAAAGGTCTAGTCAAAAGAGAATGGTGAATGATATTTATAGTTACTTTCTTAGTGGTATGACATGAGGATCCCAACCATGTTTAAAGGCTATACTTCAAAGTAAAGAGAGAGTGAGTAGGGAAAATTGCGTAAAAAATAGTAGGTTTGGGAAGGTATGAGGCATGTAACAGGGATTGAACTAACTTAGATCGGGGTTGAATCATATTAAACTAGATTAATATTCGAATCGGCACTATTTTCCATTCAGCTATAGTTGAATTGGTTGAAATGGTCAAATCACGTATCAGACACTATGTCGGGTCAATTTATGGTATGATATTTAAAATATTATGCTAAATATTTTACTACAAAATATTTGGTGTAATTGCATAATCGATATTAAAGTGGTACAATTAATATTATCGTGAAAGTTTAGTACCAATATACCTATAATTTAGAGTATAGCTATTGTAAACTTAAATAATGTACAAATTTTAGCATATACCTTTAGACAAAAACATATTTAAATGTATAGATATTTTGGGTTGTTCCCATAAAAACATAAATGTATTTTTTTTTGTAAAGATATAAACATTTAGACTTTGTTTTTATTAAGATATAATATTTTAAAAATTTTAAATCTTAGGTAATTATGATTATGATTATTTTTATTTTTATGTCTTAAAAAAAATAAAGTATAAACCTCTGTGTCATAATTTTTTTATTGTTAAATCTACATATTTAGATATTTATGGAAATTTTAAAAATATTTATAAATAAAGCCAAATTATTTGTACTTTTAAATATACTTTTTTCAATAACTTTACTATTAAAATGTTAATATTGTAAAATATCACATCTTATTTTATTTCATTTTCCAGATCAGATGCCCCTTTCTCTCCGTCCTCAAACGGGGATTACATCTACAACAACGCCACAGCCTCAGCTTTATCTTTTGGGTAAGGTTGGTGGGGGTTGGAGGCTAGGCCGGGGCGTCAAAATTTAGCCGTTAAAGTTGGGGTAAGAATAAGATCGAAAAACCGAAAAGGGCTGTAGAGTTGGGCCTCAGAAAATACTGCAGCAAACAACATCCTTATCAAGGGAAAAAAAAACACGCACACAAAGCATGCGGTCCTTATGTCCAAGCACCTAACCCTCTTCATTTTCGGCTCCTGTACTTGGGCTGAGGTAGGTCCGACATTGCCTTCCTTCATGCTGGGCAGCCCTGCGTATTGCTTGGACCTTGGAGAACGCAGAGTCGCTGACAAAAATTTAAGTTGATCGGGTAGACTTCGAAGCAGTAATTAGAAAAAAATAATAATAATAAAAATAAAGCGGCCCCAATGTAGGACTTACTTGACATGGAATAATAAGATGAAAATTTATTTTTTACCTATTCTATATTAAGTATTTAAAAATATAAAATATTTTTAATAAAATATTTATTTTAGATCAAATAAAATTTTAAAATAAATATTCATTCAAAAATTAATATTTAATTTCAAACAGAATATACATAATAGAGTAATTTTTTCACTTATATTACTATCTTATCAAACAAGCATTCAATTTTATATTATAATGGTCATCATTTACCCCACTAGAGTAGGGATGGCAATGGGTCCAGGACCCGGCCCAAATCTGGCGGACCCGACCCGTTAATACAGGGTCTGGATCTGTAATTTTTAGACCCGACGGGTCTGGGTCTGGACCTAAATAAACGGGTCTGGATCTGGATCCTATTATTTTAGACCCAGATCCGGCCCAGACCCGTTTTTTTTAAATATATATATATATATATATATATATATATATATATATATATATATATATATATTTACATAATCCATTAAACCCTAATGTCACTACTCTTACGCTATCGCCACAGACTACTCGCGCAGCCGGCAGCCCTGAGTCCCTGACCTGTGCCCCCCTGTGACTCACTCTGTCACGGCTCACGCGAAGAAGAGACTCAAAAGAGTCTGTTCTCTCCCTGTTCTCTCTCTCTGTTCTTCAACTTCAACAATCAACAAATTCAACACTCAACAGTCGATACTCGATACTCGATCAGTCGATCGTGCTCAAGCTCAACAGTGGAGTGGCGACTGGCGACTGGTCGAGGACAACGGACGACGGGACGAGTCTCGAACTCTCGATCTCATCTTCCGACACCGTCGACGTCGAGGACAACAGGTTGTCGGCTTGTCGCTGGCTCGCTGCACTGCACCACCCAGTCAGGCAGTCACCAAGACACCAACCCGACTCCCCCCACGGCCTCACGCGTCCACGCCTATTCGAAGTTCGAACTTCGAAGTTTCCATTGCACCCCGAGTCCCCGACCTCCCCTCCTCTCAGGATTTCATATATTTTTTAGACATAAAATGTTTGGACCTGTTAAGGACCCGTTTAGGACCCGATTACCCGCCGGACCCGCCGGGTCTAGGTCTGGGTCTGAAATTTTGAGACCCGTTGGATCTGGACCGGGTCTGGATCTGGATCTCGATGGACCCGATCCAGACCCGACCCATTGCCATCTCTACACTAGAGTACAAAATCAATAAATTGATGATATAGTTAAATGACCTCCATTGCACCCTATTCCATTGACTAATTTTTACTGTTTATAACATTAAATTAAATAAATATGATCAAATTAAATTATTATAATAATTAATAATTTTAATTTAATAATACTAAAAATGATTATTAAAAAATATTTATAATAATATGTTTATTTATTATTATGATAAATATTATTAATAATTAATTTAATAATATCTATACTTATTATTAATGACAATCACTTTAAGAATATAAAGATTAAAATAATGAATATAAATATTAAAATAATGGAAAATAATAGCACGTATTAATATTAATATTAATTTCATAATAATAATATTATTATTAATTAATAATAATTAAAGATAATACTATTAATGGTAATAAATAATAACAAAAATAATTAATTTAACAATATAAATAATAATAATAATAATCCATAATATTAATATTAATACAATAATAATATTAACTACTTATCATAATGATACTTGTTAATAAAAAATAATTAATTTAATAATAATATGTTGATTAATTTTAAAATATAAATAGTATTAATCTTAATTTAGTAATAAAACTAATAATAATAACAACAACAACAACAACAAATAAATAATAACCATAATCTTCATTAAGTTAATAACAACAAAAACAATTCATAATTATAACATTTAATATTATTTTTAATTTCATAATAGTAATATTAATAACTAATAATTAATAAGAATAATAACTAATAACAATACTAATAATCATACCAATAATTAATTTAACAAGATGAATATTAATTAATAATAAATAAAAAGTTTAAGCTTAAAAGTTTTAAAAATGAAAAAAATAGACATAAATGTTTAGACGTTTGCTACAAAAAATAGGGTAATTATTAACAACTTTATTACCAATGATTGCAACTTGTCGGTAATGATACTTAACACTGACAAATTATCATCTATAAAATATTATTAGGAATAAAATAATTTTAAGAGAAAAAAGTCATTTGAAAATTTTATTGCCGACTATATGTTATCAATAAATTAGTGGCCTTAATTTTTTCCTCCAAAATGTATGTAAAAAGAATCACAAAATTCCCTCCACCGAAAGGAAGAGATCATGCCTTAGTTTTGTAGTAAAACACACACACACACACAAGACTTATTAGCAATGACACGTCTTCTATAATAGATGTTCCAAAATTTCCCTAGTATTCAATGGGAAATGCATATTGCCTTACCTTTGCATCAAAAAACATTTCACAACAAATAATTTATTATTGACAACATATTGTTTGTAATAAGATCCTTAGAAATTACTCCCCCTTTAGAGGGGAAAGAAGTGTGCCTTAGTTTTTTTTTGGTAGATTTTTTTTTCTAATACCGATGATATATCATTTGAAATTAACTATTGCTAACAATAAAAAACACAACATTTCATTTAATAGCATTATCACCAATGACTTATGGTCCTAATATCGGGCAACATGTCATTAGTGATAATATCCTCTACAATAGGAAAAAGAGGAACCCTGGCCCCCTTCTGCCAAATTATCTTCCTTTCAAAACCATCATTATTTTTTTCTCTCTTGATCATCACCCTCATCTCCTTCCTCCTCCATTTCTTGTCCTTCTACCTCCATTTTAGCTATTTTTCGTTTAGCTAACTATTGTAAGTTTTTAGTTTATTTTACTTTTAGTTTTATTTTTGCTCAATATTTAGCAAAATAGTAACTTATTTATATTTTATAAGTTGGGGTCTTGACAAAGCACTATATCAAAATAATAACACTTTTTTTGTAACCTTTTTTTTTTCATTCATGCTCTCTCTCCTTATACTTGTTAGTATTTTTTTATAATTATTATAATATTTTACATGCTCAATGGTTATTATGGCATTATATATATTATAACACCTTTATTTTCACAAATTGATTTTTTTTTCTTCAAAATAGGTTTCGTAGAAGGCAAAAATAAGAACACAAAGTGTTACACTGCATCCAGGTACAACATGGAAAATGTACTTTTTATACCCAACCTATGTTAGGTATAAGGCAAAAAAAATTAAATCATACCTAAGGATCGGGTGTGGAAAACACTTGATCCAATAAAGATATAAATTAAGAAGTAGAAAAATGAGATACATAAATAAGGAAAACTAGAGGGCATAAAAGTGAAAAGGAGATCCTAATAGTCATATAATAGTACCAACCCAAATAATTCTCATCTCCATCACCATATTAAAAGCATCAAATCAACGATTATCAACAAAAGAATGCAATATTTTCCCATGGCAATAAACAGATGTCCATAAAATGAACATGTTAATACTTACATACTGAGTACGATAACAGTCATATTAATAGATTAAGACATGCATACTATATATGAATCATATAACTAGATAGATATTATACATGCATAGATTACTCATGGTATACAATGATTAAAATAAAATTATATTATAATTCATACTTAGGTGATTATTTCAGCAAAAAAGTAATTATTTACTTCATATTTTAATCATAAAGGTTTTATGTCAGAACAATGTAACATTGGCCACTATGTCATACTTATAAGTGATTATCTCGATAAAAATGATTATCATTGCAATAATAATAATAATAATAATAATAATAATAATAATAATAATAATAATAATAATAATAATATGATTGTGTGCTTTATGTTTGGATCTTTAAGATTCTATATTATAATTTTTTTTACGCATTCCAAGCCCTTTTTTTTTGTTGTTGTTGTTGTTGTTATTATTATTATTATTATTATTATTATTATTATTATTATTATTATTATTATTATTATTATTATTATTATTATTATAGTATTATTAAAAAAAATTTATTCTCAACAACAACAACAACACTAATATTAATATTATTAAGTTAATTTTTTTCTAATTCTTTTCTTCCAATTAAATCAAAATGATAAATCAAATATAGAAAATGAGCTCCTTCCCCACACGATTCTTCCATTTCTAAAAGTAAGTTATTTTAGTAATCTATATATTTTTTTAGGAACTAATATATTTTCTCTAAATATTCCAATGATATCTTTCACTGAAAAAAATAATAATATAACAATAAATACATAAAACAAGAGAGATAAAAGATTGAGCAAAAATAAAAATTAGGTTTCAATTTTTCTTCAATAAATTTATTTTGAAAAAAAATACAATATAAAAAATAAACATTCATTTAGAAATTATAGGGAGGTGTTTGAGATTACAAGGTGCGATTAATTTTATAAAATATGGTGTTTTCTAGAAAAAAAATCATTTTTTTCTTTTAAAAATTAAAAAATATATACATACTCATAACTTTTGTTTTTCATTTTTTTGATTAGAATACTAAAAAATACGGATGTTCAATTTTGTAAACAATAATTGAAAAAAAAAACTAAACATGGGTGTATTTATTTATAGAAAATAGTTTTCCATTTTCCACCTTTCGTTTTCTCAAGAAAAGAGGCATTACTTTTTTAATTAATATTAATTTTATTATAAATAATCAAACAAGAACAATAATAATATTACTATTAATATTAATATTCATGTTATAAGTACTAATAATATTATAATATTTATCATTTGTAATATTAACATAATTACTATTATTATAAAAATTATTATCAATGTTATGAATGTTATTATTATTATTATTGTTCAATATCATCATTATTTTATTATAATAATTATTATTATAAAAATATATTAATAAAATATTTCTATTATTATTATTATTAAGAATATTAATTATATTACTAATATTATTGCTAATAATTAATAATTATTATAATAAAATTATTATTATTATTATTATTATTATTATTATTATTATAAATAGAATTATCCTTGTTACCATTAACAACAATACCTACAATTCTATTTTCCAATTGGAAAACTTGGAGAAAATAAGGGTTGATATCTATATAAAAAAAAAAACTCAAAAAGTATACATTATTGATTCTTTTTCATTTTTCTTCATAAAATTACTATATTCTTAGTTTTTTTATTAGAAAAGAAAAGTTATAAACATATTTCCTAATATTTTAGAAAATAGGAAAACTTTCCTGGAACACAATATCGTTTTCTAAAAATAAACATGATATCATTTAACTTTTCTACATATATGTAAGTCCCTTTTTTTCTTCATGTTTTCCTATCAAAAATTATTATTATTAATATTAACATTAACATTAATATTAATATTGAAAATTTATTATTAATAATAGTGATAGTAATATTCCTAATCATGTTAAAATTATTATATTATTAATTATGATAATGATAAAAATATTATTATTAGCATTATCATTACCAATATCTTAGACACTTTATTAATATTAATAATAAATGTGATACTATTATTGTTGTTATTGTTATTTTTATTGTAAATAATAATAATAATATAATTAATATTATTTACATTATTAATATTAATAATAATCATAATATTATTTTGAATGTTAATTCTAACATCATTATATTAATAATATTAGTGTTATTATTATAATTGTTAATATATCACAAATGTTACTACTAGTAATAACAAAAATAATATTATTTTTAATAATAATAAAATTATTATTAGTAGTAGTATGATAATATTAAAATTACCAAAAATATAAAATTTATTAATACCGATGAAGAGAATATTATTTACATTATTAACAAGAATAATAATTTATTACGAATCAAAATTAATAATGATAGTATTATTATTTACATTAATGGCATCATTATTGCTAATATTAATAACAATTGCACTAATAATATTTGTATAACCTTAATAATAAGAAAAATATTATAATATTTATTATTATAATTATAATAATTATTATTATTATTATAAATATTAGTATTATTTTTTTTGCTGACCTTGCTATTATCACAATTCTTTTCAATATTAGCATTAACATTATTGTAATTATCATTGTTGTTGTTATCGCTGCTGCTAATGTTGTTGTTATTATCATTGTTGGTGATAATAATAATAATATTCTTATTAGCATAATTATAATTAGCATCATTTATTTTATTATTGTTATTGTGATTGTTGATGCAAGAGCATCCCCATAGATGATAAAAACATTATAGTTAATCTTCCTAAGTTAGAAAGTATCAAAACACTCCTAATTTGGACAAAGAAAATTAGGTAAAGAGGCAAGCCATGCAAGTTATGCATGAGCCGACCAAGCCACCACCTTTTATCATGTCTTAAGTTAGCATAGCATGGCTCGATCTCAAGCCTGAAAAAAAAATCCAACCCATGCCATGCAAAGTCAACCTACATGATTCGATATAGCCCTTGCAAGAACCAACCTACGAGTTTCAAAAATTCAAGCCATGAAGAGTCAACCATGCAAAAACCCATGAAGAGTCTTAAGTTACCATGCAAAGGCAACAAAATGGGAGACAAATAGCATGTTGGATTGATTGGCATGAACAGAAGAAGTTCAAAGCATATACTTCATTATCTTTGGTTAATTAGGGGGACTTGGTGTACCAGTTAGCTAATGGGTATTTTATCCATTTTTAGTTTATTCACATTTTCTAGTTTTAGTTAGTCGTCATCTAAAGTTAATTAAGTGCCTTATCCACCTCGTAACTCCCCATAACTGCATAGTTGGGGCTTGGGCTACGTAAAATAGAGATATGACCCAATTATAAAAATGAAATCAAAATTTACATTTATCTAAAAATACACTAATTATTTTAATATATTAAATAATCATCTTAAAAATATTAAAATTCTAGCATATAAATAAATCGTAAAATAAAAACATAAATTTTACATCAAAATATGTTAATATGGTTAACTATTTGTATATATAGAAAAATATCATGATTACTGTGCTATATTATATTTATATATTTGATAATCTCTATATAAATTTTCATCACATAATGGCAGATATAATCACATTATTGATACACATAATCACCATAAAAAACTGTTCAATTTTAAGACAAAAATAGTAAAACGAAGTCAATTTTTTTAGGATGGAAGTGTAATAATATAAATTTTTATTTATAGAGAAAAATATCATGATCATTATGATATAATTTTTATAGTTCCTATAGAAATGTAAATTATATAGTATCAGATATAGTCACCATATAGATATATATAATTGTCATAGTGGTCAACATAATTACCACAATAGATCACTTGATTGTTCTAAAAAGTGGCAAAATTTTACCATAAAATGGTAAAACAAAATACTTTTGTTTTATGCCAGATGTATATCAATATAGATTTTTATTTATATAGAAAAATATCACGATCATTTTGATTTGATTTTTTAATTTATTTCATACTCTAAATTGAAGATGGACTAATTAGATGTAGGGGGGAAAAGGCTGGTGTTAGCTTAGGGGGTGTATCTAACAAGCTATGTGTACAATACACCCAATGTGCATCTAAGATTTACCCATTAAAAGAATATGGGTGATTATCTAGATAAAAATAAGTGATTATCTTTTTCGCACAACATTGATAATTATGTCACCCTTATAAGTGATTATATCAGGAGGTCAATAGTTATGTGCTGTGTATTGTGGTATTTTAGGTTTTGTATTATAAACAACATTTTCATTAAATTAAGTTGTGTGTTGCATTTCTAAGTCTTTTATAATATGGGTGATTATGTGAATAAAATATGTGATATCTTGTTCAGACAATACTAGTGCTTATGTTGTCCTTGCATGTGATTATCACAGCAACAAAGTGATTTTCTGATATGTGTTTTGTTCTTCAAAGTTCCATATCATAAATAATATAGTGATGGTGATTATATTGTCTTTGTATAAGATTTTATCAGACAAAAAAGTGATTATTATGAGAAAAAAATGATTAGGTGATTGATATTTTGGTCTTTCAATTTTTGTGTTATAAAAATAATTGTTTTCATCAAGAGAATTTTTGTGCTATGCTCTCAAACATTTAAAATTGTGGATGATTGTATGAGAAAATGGTAATTATCTCATTTGTGCAATGTTGCTGATTATGTTGTTCTTATAAATAATTATCTCGGTCAGAAAGACGATTATCTCAGCAAAAAATTAATTATTGACTTCGTATTTTAGTCATAGAGGTTTATGTCATAAACAATGTAACATTGGTCATTATGACATCTTAATAAGTGTTTATCTCAATAAATAATGAGTATCATTGCAAAATAATAATAATAATAAGTGATTGTGTGCTTTATGTTTGGATCTTTTAGATTCTGTATTATAAAACATTTTTTTTATTAAATCAAGTTATTTGATGCGTTCCAAGCCTTTTAAAACATAATTGATTATCTTGTCCAAATGTTGCTTGTGATTATGTCGTTATTATAAGTGACTTGTCTTAGTTACAAAGTGATTATCTTGGGGAGAAAAAAAGTAATTATGAACTCCATATTTGAGTCGTTCAGATTTCATGTCATAAACAATATACAATCAACAATTATTTCATCTTTGTAAGTGATCGTTTCAATAAAAAAACTTATTGGCATGTCCAAAAATGTGATTATGTGCTTGATGTTTTAGTATTTTAAATTACATATTATAAAAAATAATCATTAAATTTGGTTTGGTGTTGAGTTTCTAAACTTATTAAAACCACAGATGATTATCTTAGTAAAAAATGATTATCTCATTTGCCAACCCCGATAAATATGGTGTGCCTACAAGTAATTATCTCAACAATAGGTGTGTTGGTATTTTCGGTACTTTGTTTGAAACAAAATATCTTTATTTATTGAACTAAGTTTCATGTTTTGCTATGTCGGGTGCATCTTGTATGATATGACATAGAGGTATAATATAATTTACTGATATATCCTCTATGGGAAAATACTATAATAATAAACATATAAAACACAAAAATAGAATGCGTTGTTTACAAATAAAAATTATGCTTATACTTTTCTAAAGTAACATTCATCTAAAAATAACGAAGGGAATATTTATAGCAGAGAGTTGTTTGAAATTGTGGGGGTACATTTACTTTTAGAAACTAAAGTTTATTTTTATCAAAAAAATGTTTTATTGTTTGTTTAGAAATTTAGAAAACATACCAATAATTTTTATTTTTCAATTTTTTATTATAAAATAAGAAAAAATGATTTTATTAACTTGGTGAAAAAAGAAGAGCCCCCAAAATACATGAGTGTTTATTTATTTTCTATCTATATTTTTCTATATGAAAACTAATTTTTATTTTTCATAAATTAAAAAAAAACACACGCACACACACGAAAACCGTATTGATTTCTCCTTAATATCAAACTAACTTTCAAATTCAAAAATATGAATGTATGTTCATCTTCTAAAGGAAAATAGTAGTGGTAGTAATAATAATAACATTATTATAGTTAATAATGATATTGGTAGTAGTAAAAATAGTAGTAATAGTAATATAAATAAAAGTAATACTATCATAATGTTAATAAAGGTAATATTAACAACAATAATAATTTTTCTGTACTCACTATATTACTATTCTTGTTATAAATATTAAGAATAATAATATTTCAATATTAATTTTAACAATAATAATAGCAATGAAAAGAATTACACTAATAAGATTACTATTACTATTACTACTAATAATAATAATTATATAACAATAACATTTATTATTATTAATGTTAAAATTAATAGTATTATAATTATTATTAATGTTATGAATATATTTTTATTAATATTTAATTTAATATCATCATTATTTTATTATCATAATAAATATTATTAATAAAATTATTATTATTTTAATAATATTATTAACAATTTTGTTATTATCAACAACAACAATAGTAACATTGGTATTAAGTTAATTTTTTTCTAATTCTCTTGTTCCGACTAAATCAAAATGATAAATCAAATATAGAAAATGAACTCCTTGCTCACATACTTCTTCCATTTCTAAAAGCAAGTTATGTTTAGTAATCTATACATTTTTCTAGGAACTAATATATTGTAACACCTCCATTTTTACTACTATAAATTTTCATTTTACGAAAGTATTAATTACAAAATTAATGGGTGTTACCGCTACACTCAATATAAGTTTGGCATGCTCTACCATTCTTATACAAAGTGCTTGGGCTAAAATATTACTTTACTTAAATAACATTTATAACAAAGTCATGATAGAAATTTCATTACAAATTACTTTGTCCTAATAAATACAAAAAGATCAAGCAAAGAGTTGCAATATAATAAAAGAAAATAGCAAGGGACTTAAGAGTCCACAAAATATGTGGATCGAAAGAAGTTAGGGTGAATACCAGATAGTTCTAACTCTTAACCCTCTATTTGAAGTCATCAGAACTTACCCTCAAAGTAGTCTTGCAAGGTAAAGAATACATGTTGAATAGGTAGGGAACCATGAAACGAAACCCATTGGTACTATGATACTGAATAACCCTTTATACCAAACTAATATGAAAAACTAGTATGGAACACATGTAAGGCATATAACTAATAAGGTATAGGACATTTAAGTATTCGTACAAGGATTTATATACAGTAATCATTTAGACAGTCAAATTCTATCAAGGTCACATACTACTCATTTTATTTGTCTAAAACAACTGAAAGCTTACCAAAAAAAATGCTAGAGATGTTGTCAGAAGTAATAATTAGAACCCAAACTCTAGCATAACAATCATAGCATTCACAGCATAACTCATATCTCAGCATAAATCCCAACAAAATTTATAACATCACACGTATGTTCATAGGTATGATATAACAAAATCCAGAACATCGCATGTATACTTACAGGTATAATATAATAAAATACATAACATCACATGTATACTTACATATATAGTATAATAAAATTCGTAACCTCACAGGTATACTTATAGGTACAGTATAATAAAATCCATAACAACACAGGTATACTTACAAGTACGATATAATAAGATCCATAACATCATAGGTACGCTCACAGACATATTACCAATACGGGTAGATATAAAGGCTATTATCGAAACCACATGCAGGCATGAAGGCTACTACCAAAACCATAGGTAGGCACAAAGGCTACTACCAAAATCATAGGTAGGCACGAAGGCTACTACCAAAACCAATCCAATATCCAATAACAATCATTCCAATCAAATCATATCATTTTTATTTTTATTTACTTGAGGGGAATACAATAATAACCCGAAGATATAAAAGTATATCGGTCATACCGGCGCACAAGCATCACATTATCCTCTAACCATCCAACCCAGACAAATCAAGGACTCCTACCTCGTCTCTAGGATAACTATTCCTAAAGAGAAATCATTCCCAAACTCGAGGTCTTCCATTTTACGTATTAGTATTTTATAAGGTGATTACAGATAATACATATTGCACAAGTATTCTCATTTCCATACTTATCCATTTTTTCTTTATTTTCAATTATCCAATTCAACCCTATGGTTAATAGTCCAAAACAAGGCCAAGGTCAATACTAAGGTCAACCTATTAAAAGTCTAAGGCCATCCTATGTCCAATTATTCATATTTGGGTACATTAGGTTAAAATGATCAAAATGCCCCTATGACCAATAATTATCTGATTATCATCCATTTACATACTAAATCTATTTTATTTATTAATTTGTCATGAAAAGGCTAAAATAAAATATCTTAATTACTTATTATGAAATTTAAAATTTTTATTTTAATGATCGGATTATAATATTATCATTATAAATATTATTAATAGAGTTATTATTATTTAAGATTATTATTATTATTATTACTATTATTATTTTAATAATATTATTAACAATTTTGTTATTATCAACAATAACAACAACAACAACAATAATAATTGATGTGTATCTCAATAATTTGTATTTAGATAATTCTATTGATTCTTGTAAATTGCATTATACATATAATTACTTTTCTTATTCTGTGAATAACTAGGGAAAATCAGATTATTGGAAATGGAGCATAATGTTGGCTGCTATGAGTAGATGTTGCTGGTTGCTGCTGCCTGCTGCTGACATGAAATTGCTGCATAAGTTGATTTTTGTTTGATCATATCAGTGAGGGAAAATTATTATTCCCGTATGATGCATTCGCCGGCAAATCATAGCTAGTGGAATTAAGTAGGCCGCATGATCAGCCACCCGATCCATATTTTTGGGTTAGAAGGATTACAGATTATGCAACCCTTAGTCTCCATAATTAGCTACATAATTTAGCTTATGGGAAATAAGTTGTAATTTAATTATGTGGGAATAGATGTAATCTTGTATTTGTACTTGGGGCTGAATAATTATAATCAACACCAATGATCTTGTATTTTAGGTTGATTGTCTCGGCTGTCTTGTATTTGGGTTGTTTGATTGTTTGGATTAAAGCCCACCGACCGTATGTATTTGGGCATTGTATACGCGCATATATATGGGGCGTATACGGGAGATTTGTACAGACTTTTTGGCAGAATATTACACATACTATTTTCTCTCGTTCTCTCTGGAATTCTCTCTTGACTTCTCTCTCGATCTCTCTCTCTCGCGAAAACCTCTCTCGCTCGAATCTCTTCTCTGCTAATCTTCTTGTTCGATTCTCTCTTTTGTGAATCAATCTCAGTTGCCGTTGAATACAACTGTGCCCTGAGTTTCTTGATCTTCCTTTGGTTTAATTTCCTTAGACTGATCTATATTTTGTGATCGAACCCATCGCTCAACTCACGATCCGGTGAAATTTTCTTTGAAACCTATCCAGGTTTCATCAATAATAATGGTATAAGTTAAATTTTTTTCTAATTCTTTTGTTCCAATTAAATCAAAATGATAAATCAAATATAGAAAATGAACTTCTTGCTCACATGCTTCTTCCATTTCTAAAATCAAGTTATTTTAGTAATCTATACATTTTTTTAAGAACTAATATATTTTCTCTTAATATTCCAATGATATATTTTATTGAAAAAAATAATATAACAATTAATACATAAAACAAGAAAGATAAAATATTGAGTAAAAATAAAAATTAGGCTTCAATTTTTCTACAAT
Organism: Tamarix austromongolica; assembly: GCA_039764185.1. Taxonomy (NCBI): domain Eukaryota; kingdom Viridiplantae; phylum Streptophyta; class Magnoliopsida; order Caryophyllales; family Tamaricaceae; genus Tamarix; species Tamarix austromongolica. The sequence continues at coordinate 57,278,276 of CM077808.1, read as the reverse complement.
AAATTTCTTTTGAGAAAAAATACAATATATAAACAAGAACATTCATTTGGAAATAAAGGGATTGAAAATTTGTAGTAGTGAGGTATTTGAAATTATAAGGAGGTGTTTGAAATTATAGGGTGCGATTAATTTTATAAAATAAGTGTTTTCTAGAAAAAAGATTTCATTTTTCCTTTTAAAAATTCAAAAAATATATTCATAACTTTTGTTTTTTTTTAATTTTCTGATTAGAAGACTAAAAAATACAAAATTTTAATTTTGTAAAAAATAATTGAAAAAAAAACTAAACTTGGATGTATTTATTTATAGAAAATAGTTATCCATTTTCCATTTTTAGTTTTATCTAGAAAAGAGACATTAATTTTATTATAAATAATATTTATAATAATACAAACAAGAATAATAATAATAATAATATTACTATTTCTATTAATATTCATATTATAAGTACTAATAATATTATAATATTTATTAGTTGTAATATTAACATAATTACTATTATTATAAAAATTATTATTAGTGTTATGAATTTTATTTTAATTATTAATTTTCAATATCATCATTATTTTATTATAATAATAATTATTATTATTATTATATATTAATAAAATAGTCTTACTGCTATTATTAAGAATATTAATTATATTACTAATACTATTGCTAACAATTACTACTACTACTACTACTATTATTATAAATAGAATTATCATTGTTACCATTAACAACAACACGACCACCACCTAAAACTCTATTTTCCAATGGAAAACTTGGAGAAAATAAAGGTTGATGCCTATATAAAAAACTCAGAAAGTATATATTATCAATTCTTTTCTAATTTTCTTCATAAAAAAATTATATTTTTTAGTTTTTCAATTATAAAAAATTATAAATACATTTCATAATATTTTAGAAAATAGGAAGAAATTCCTAGAACACAATATCATTTTCTAAAAGTAAACATAATATCTTTTAACTTTTCTACATATATGTAAGTCCCTTTCTTTCTTTCATGTTAACCTATTGAAAAAATATTATTATCATTATTATTAACATTAACATGAATAATAATATTAAAAATTTATTATTAATAATAATGATAGTAATATTCCTAATCATGTTAAAATTATTATATTATTAATTATGATAATGATAAAAATATTATTATTAGCATTATCATTACCAATATCTTAGACACTTTATTAATATTAATAATAAATGTGATACTATTATTATTGTTGTTGTTTTTGTTATTATAAATAATAATAATAATATAATTAATATTATTGACAATATTAATATTAATAGTAATCATAATATTAATTTTAACATCATTATATTGATAATATTAGTTTTATTATTATAAATGTTAATATGTCACAAATGTTACTACTACTAATAACAAAAAGAATATTATTTTTAATAATAATAAAATTATTATTATTATATTAGTATGATAGTATTAAAATTACCAAAAATATAAAATTTATTAATATTGATGAAAAGAATATTATTTATAGTATTAATAAGAATAACAATTTATTACAAATAAAATTAATAATGATAGTATTATTATTTACATTAATAGCATCATCATTGCTAATATTAATAACAATTGCAATAATAATATTCATATAAATTTAATAATATTATAATATTTATTATTATAATAATAATAATTATTATTATTATTATTATTATTATGAATATTTTTTTTGCTAACCTTACTATTATCACAATCCTTTTTAATGTTAGCATTGATATTATTGTAATTATCATTGTTGTTGTTGTTGTTGCCGCTACTAATGATGCTATTATCATTGTTGGTGATGATAATAATAATATTCTTATTAGCATAATTATAATTAAAATCATTTATTTTATTATTTTTATTGTGATTATTGATTCGGGACCATCCCCACAGATGATTCAAACATGATAGTTAATCTCTCTAAGCTAGAAAATGTCAAAACACTCCTAATTTGGACAAAGAAAATCAGGTAAGGAGGCAAGCAATGCAAGTTATGCATGAGCTAACCAAGCCACCGCCTTTTATTATGTCTTAAGTTAGCATAACATGGCTCATTCTCTAGACAAAAAATTCAACTAATGCCATGCAAAGTCAACCTACATGATTTGATCTAACCCTTGTAGGAACCAACCTACAAGTTTCAAAAATTCAAGCCATGAAGAGTCAACCATGCAACAATCATTTTGCTTCCCTAGGCCACGAAATGGGATAAAAATAGCATGATGAATTAATTGGCATGATTAAAAGAAGTTCGAAGCATCTATTTCATTATCTTTGGTTAAGTAGGGGGCTCGGTGTACCGGTTGGGTGTTTTATCCATTTTTAGTTTATTCAATTTTTCTAGTTTTAGTTAGTCATCATCTAAAGTTAATTAAGTGCCTTGTCCACCTCATAACTCCCCATAATCAGCTTACTTGGGGCTTAGGCATGTGATGTTTTTATTGTTGCCATTTTTTAAATCTGCTAGAGCATATAGGAGCACATTTTTATTTTTTTAACTAGATAATTTGGTTGTAATATAACTAAGCATTAGGCGTTGTAATCTAGCCAATCATAGAGGGTAGGATAGTCATTTTTATAATTCATAGAGCATAACACACCCCCATATATGCGTTAGCTCCCACTTGAATTAGATTACATACCCCCTTAAGCGAAAATTAGATAATAGTATTCTCTAGAGTTCATATCTAATGTGGTGAATGTGAGCATTTGATCTCAATGGCTACTTGTAGATCAAATAACTCTATATCTCTTATTCTCATCATCATCATTTTCATCTTCTTAGTAGTGGCTGAATCCCTCCCCATGTTTCTTCCTTGCTAGCTTGAACCATTTGTTTAGCTTATGCATGAAATAATAATAATAATAATAACAACAACAACAACAACAACAACAACAACAACAACAACAATAATAATAATAATAATAATAATAATAATAATAATAATAATAATTCTAGTATTGATATCATTATTGTTGTCATTGATAATATTGAAATTATTAAGAGAATATTAATAGTAGTAGTAGTAATAATAATATTTTTCAATCTAGAAGAAGATTCACATGCCTGGTATGGCCGTAGTCAGCACGCAATTGAAAATCTCTTGTTGATAATTATAGTACTGATAAATAAGGATATTGTTCTATACCTGGGATTGAGAGGGCTCACCTTTATTTAGTTAGCTCAATAATAATAATAATAATAACTCTAAATTATACAAAATAAATAAATAAGAAAACACTAATAGGCATTTTAAAAATAGAAAACAATAAATAAAAATAAAAATAATAGATAACCGCAAATATGATAAATATGATAAAAAAAAAATCAAAATCCACCACTAGATTAGGTCAAAATATAATAATTTCTAAGTCAATATTTAATCACGAGAAAAAATATTGACCAGGTTGTAAGCTAAAAGTAGGTCTATACACCTTATATTACTTCTATAAATTAATTAATATGATAAAGTATCAATATTAATCTTGTTAAATACTAGAAGTATAGTAGTAACAAGTGACTCCTATATTTAACTAGATTTAGTGTATTAAGTATAATTGGAATGTTGTCAATCTAAGTACCCAGACTAGTACAATAAGCATGTCTAATTGTATTTTTCTTCTTTGATCTACACATATCTAAATGGTTTACTACTTCAATTAGAATAACAAAACTATTAGGTGAATTGTTATCTAACCTAAATTCAATTTATATATATAAATTCTAACATATTTATATGGCCATCTAGTAGGCAAATAATCCTATATATTGTCACTATGAGAAACTTAGAATGAGGTATGCACTATATACTTGACAGAATCATATATATAAACGATAGTAATTTAAATAGAGTCAAAGAACAATCATATGAAGCAAAGAAAAATAATATGATATCTCAAATCATATACGTCCCCACCTAACGCTGCTACTGTTCTTTTCTGTCTACTATTGCTCTTTATTTTTCATGCCTCCTTTTATTGTTGCTGCTGCACTGAAATTTTTTCTTTTGTTTTTGGGCCTTTGGGCCTTCGGTCCTTGGGTCGTTGGTCCAAAGGCTACCCTATAATTTTTTTTTCTTCTTATGCTTTACCTACAATATAAAACTAGAAATAATTAATAAATAATCTTATACTCTAAATTTATTTAATTTATGTCATGTTAGCTTAAATAATAAAATTTGTGCAACTATTATCACTTAAGTATAAAATCATAATTATTCGCATATATTACTAAAATAAAATATCAAAAACTAAGATTATAAGGGTATAAAATATGAACTCATAAATGCTTTAAAAAAATTAATTTAAAAATTAGTTTTATAATATTGTTAAATGGACACTTTTATTTTATTTTTTTAAACAGTGATTGTTTATCTTCCATATAAAAGTCAATATAAAAAACAAAAAAAATGTTTTTATCAAAAGTAAACACATGGATAAATTTTTAGAATAAATCTCTACTTTAGAAATAAAAATATCACTCTTTCTATTTTATTATATAAGACATATTAAGCTTTAAGTGCATATTATGAAGTTTTAAATTCTAAATAAAAAGTTATCAATAAATATATTTTCATATTAAATTTTATTTTCCTTACTCATTTGATGAAAAATATTAATATAAAATTATATTTGAAAATAAATTGTTTAGTTATTATTAATTTTTTTTGTAAAAATAAATTACATTATATTATATTTGTATAAATAAAAAATTCATTTTAACTGTAAATATTTATATAATTTTTTTTAAAGTCAAAGATCATTTTCTACTTTTATAATTACTTTTTTTTCTTTCATTATCTATGTATAATTATTAATATTTTTAAGAAAGGATGTGAATATAATTTAAATTTGTTTTTAGTATATATTTGAGAAAAATGATAGTACTAGTTGTCAATTGATGTTGTCAATTTTTTTTATCTTATTTAAAAAGTAAGTTTATTGAAAAAAAATATATAGGTTTTAAAAAATTATGGTCTTAAAAATTAGCATGATGGATTGATTGACATGATTAGAAGAAGTTCGTAACATCTTCTTCATTATCTTTGGTTAATTAGGGGGGCTTGGTGTACCCAGTTGCTAATGAATGTTTTTATCCCTTTTTAGTTTATTTATTTTTTCTAGATTTAGTTAGTTGTCATCTAAAGTCAATTAAGTGTCTTGTCCACCTCGTAAGTGATGGAAACCTGTTAGGGTTTCTCGAAAGGATCGAAAGATTAATCGAGCGCAACGTTCAATTCGCCGGTTCAGCCTAAGGAACAACTCCAAAGGAAGACCCAAAGATTCAGAGGCACAGTTTGTACAACGGCAACTGAAAAACGAAGAAAGAATGATCAAGATCGATCAAAGTAAGAGAGAGCAGATTCAGAGAAGAAGAGCGAGCGAGAGAATCGCCGAAAGAGAGAGAGACAAGTCGCGAGAAGAATCGAGAAATTTAGCCAATGTATTCTGTCAAAAGATCGTCCAGTATTACACGTTTCCAAGGCTATTTATATGCGTATTATAGACCGTATAACAACGTACAAAATACACAATACAGACCAATGAATACACGGCCAACTTTACAACGGAAAGGGCTGAATGCTGTTACTTTGGGCCACATAATTAAGTCGACCAGCCCAATTAATCCACAAGATAAAATGCCCAAATACAAATTAAGTTTAAGACTTAATTCCCATCAGCTAAAAACAACACTTTAGCTAATCATGGCTATTAAGGATTGATTAATCCACAATCCATCTAGGCCAAAATTAAGGACCGGGTGGCGGATTATACAACCGACTTAATTTCCATTAGCCAATTTCGACCGGCGAATGCATCATATGGGATTACAATTAATTAACAAAAAAATTACATAATCTGCACACTTCATATACATAATCTGCACATTCCAGCAACTGCATCCAAAGATCCACAGAGTTCATATGCTGCATTACACTCCTATTTATTCACCAAATAAGACAAACAATTATAAGTAAATAATTCACAGCAATTTTCAAAATTAATTAAATATAAGTTCTTAAGATTCATATCATTCCCCTCTTCTTGGAAATGTTTCGCCTCTGAAACCTGAATAAGTCCCAGAAATGGACTAAGATCAGCCACATTAAAAGTATTACTCACATTCCCAAATTTAACAGGTAAATCAATCTTATAAGCATTATCATTAATTTTCTCTAATACAGTAAACGGTCCATCTCCTCTAGAGTCCAATTTTGACTTTCTAAAATTTGAAAATCTCTCCTTCCTAAGGTGAACCCAGACTAAGTCTCCAGGTTTAAAAATTATTTTTCTCCTTTTATTAGCATGTTCAGCCATCTGTTGCACCTTTTTGTTAATCTGTTGACTTACAGACTCATGTAAACTTTTCATATTATCAGCTCTAGATTTAGCATGAGGCAAATGACTCAAATCTAAAGGAGTTAAAGGATTAAAACCATACACAATCTCAAATGGAGTTTTATTAGTTGTAGAATGTAAAGTCCTATTATAAGCAAATTCCACTTGAGGTAAAACATATTCCCATTGTTTAAGATTCTTTCCAAGGACAGCTATTAACATGTTTCCTAGTTTTCTATTTACTACCTCAGTTTGTCCATCAGTTTGAGGGTGACAAGTTGTAGAAAACAATAACTTAGTCCCTAATTTTCCCCACAAAACCTTCTAGAAATGACTTAAAAACTTAACATCTCTGTCTGAAACTATAGTCTTAGGAATACCATGTAATTTAACCACATTATAAAAAATTAATTCAGCCACTGCTACAACATCATTTGTTTTATTACAAGGTATAAAATGAGCCATTTTACTGAACCTATCTACTACAACCATTATTGAATCCTTAGCTCTATTAATCCTAGGTAATCCTAAAACAAAATCCAAAGATACATCAACCCAAGGATGGTTAGAGACAGGTAAGGGAGTATATAAACCAAAAGGTTTTGAAGTAGTTTTTGCCTGCCTACAAGCAATACAATTGACACAATATTTTAAAACATCCTTTTTTCATGTGTGGCCAGTAAAAATGATCAATTAAAACAGCTAAAGTTTTCTGAGATCCTAGATGTGCCATTAACCCACCACTATGAGCTTCTTGAATTAATAAACCTCTGTAAGAGCATGCAGGAATACACAACCTATTTTCCCTAAACAAATAACCTTCATTAATAAAATACTTTCCTTGTGTAGAAACTTCACACCTTTTATAAATTTCTTTAAAATCAATATCTTCTAAGTATAATAGTTTAATACTGGAAAAACCTAACACAGTAGTATCAGCAACATTTAATAAAGCATACCTCCTTGATAAAGCATCTGCAACTATATTATCATTACCTTTCTTATACTTAATTATGTAAGGAAAACTCTCAATAAATTCTATCCATCTACCTTGTCTTCTATTTAACTTTGATTGACTTTTTAAATACTTAATAGCTTCCTGATTAGTATTAATTACAAATTCTCTATGCCACAAATAATGTTGCCACACTCCCAAAGCCCTTACTAAAGCATACAGTTCTTTTTTCATAAGTAGAATAATTCAAAGTACTACCATTTAATTTCTCACTAAAATAAGCTATTGGATTTCCCTCTTGAGAAAGTACAACCCCTATTCCTAACCCTGAAGCATCACAATCTAATTCAAACATCTTTTCAAAGTCAGGAAGACTCAACACAGGTGCTTGGGTTAATTTAGTCTTAAGTATCTCAAAAGATTTCTGTTGTTCTAATCCCCAAGTAAACCCATTATCCTTCTTTGTTATGGCAGTCAAGGGAGCAGCTATAGTACTAAAGTTTCTCACAAATCTCCTGTAAAAAGAACACAATCCATGAAAACTTCTTACCTCAGTCACACTCTTTGGCACAGGTCATTCCTGAATAGCTCTAACCTTTTCTTCATCTACAGATACACCCTCTTTTCCTACCACAAATCCTAAGAAAACCACACTTTCCAAACAAAATCTAGACTTAGTTAGATTAGCATAAAGCTGTTATGTTTTAAACACATTTAAAATAATCCTTAAGTGTTTCAGGTGTTCCTCTAAAGATTTACTATATATAAGTATATCATCAAAATAAACAACCACAAATTTTCCAATAAATTCCCTCAAAATATAGTTCATAAGTCTCATAAAAGTACTAGGAGCATTTGACAACCCAAAAAGGCATCACTAACCATTCATATAATCCAAAATTAGTCTTAAAAGCTGTCTTCCACTCATCTCCTGGTTTCATTCTAATTTGATGATACCCACTTTTTAAATCTATTTTTGAAAATATAAAAGCACCATGCAATTGATCCAACATTTCATCAAGCCTAGGGATAGGATATCTATACTTGATAGATATTTTATTTACTGCCCTGCTATCCACACACATCCTCCAACTACCATCCTTTTTAGGCACTAATAACACTGGTACTGCACAAGGGCTCATAGACTCCTTAATGTATCCTTTACTTAACAGTTCAGAGACCTGTCTTTTTAATTCCTTAACCTCTTCATGATTAGCTCTATAAGCAGGTCTGTTTGGTATAACAGCTCATGGAATAAAATCTATTTGATGTTCTATTCCCCTTAATGGAGGTAATCCACTAGGAATGTCCTCAGGAAACAACTCACTATATTCTTCCAATAATTGTTTCACTGTACTAGGTATTTCTTCACTTATTCCTCTCTGACATTCATAACAGTCCTTATAAATCATCAAGTACACATTAGCATTTCTTTTCATTGCCTTTCCTACATCCTTACCTTTAGCATAAAATCCAGAAGTTCCTTTCATGTCCTTTGAACTAATATCATTCTCCAAACTAAGTTTAGATAACTCCTTATAATCAGATTTAATTTTAGTTTGATCCTCAAATATTTCTTTTGGAGTCATAGGTGCTAAGACAATATTCCTATCATCCTTCTGTACTGTATACCTATTTTTATAACCATCATGTATTACCTTCCTATCATATTGCCAAGGTCTACCTAACAACAGGTGAGCAGCATGCATAGGAACTATATCACATAAAACAGAATCTTCATATTTTCCTAATTTTAAATTTACTAAAACTTGTTGACTAACTTTGACATCTCCCAATTCATGAAGCCATTGCAATCTATATGGTTTTGGATGTTTAGTAGTTGTTAATCCTAATTTAGACACTAACAGAGTACTAGCAGCATTAATACAACTACCACTATCTATGGCCATGTTAAAGCACTTATCATCAATTAAACATCTGGTATGGAATATATTTTCTCTCTGTATAGCATTAGAATCAGGTAATTTATTACTGTTTAAAGCCCTATGAACCACAAAAAGATCCCTACTCACTGGCAATTCTACTTCCTCCTCTAGATCACTATCATCTTCTCTAACTATATTGACCTCTTCCTCTTCTTCTTCAGATTCAGATTCTATATCTCCAGACTCTCTAATTAAAATGTTTCTCTTGTTTGGACATTCAGAAGCTATATGTCCTAATCCTCCACATCTAAAACATTTAATATCCCTAGTCCTGTTTGATCCATTTACAGGGTTTGTCATCACATTCTTACCCTTTTCAAACTTCTGTCCTACCTTAACTTCATTGTTTCTACCTTTAAATTCAACCTTACTATTATTCTTCAAGTTTTCAGAAGTAGTTCCTCCCAAATTTCTCCTTACTGTAGTCTTAAACCCAATCCCAGGGGGTTTATATTGCTTAGATTTCCTTAATTGAATCTCTATCTTAGTAGCTATATTTACCATCTCATTCAAGGTTCCACAAGGATATAATTCTACTTTATCAGCTATCTCTGAATTTAATCCACTCAGAAACCTAGCCATGGTAGCATCATCATCCTCAATAACTCCTGTCTTAATAATCAAAACTTCTAATTCATTATAATAATCATCCACTATCCTCACTCTTTGACTAATAGTTTGCAACCTCTTATGCAATTTCCTATAATAGTAACTTGGCACAAACCTCTTTCTCATTAAAGTTTTAAATTCTGCCCAAGTCTGTATAGTTGGTTCCCCACATCTTCGTCTAGTTAACACCAATTTATGATACCAAGAGGACGCATACTCAGTAAATTCTACTACAACCACCTTAATTTTCTTTTCTTCAGAGTAATTATGACACTCAAATACTAGTTCTATTTTCCTTTTCCATTCAAAATAATAATCAGGGTCATTCCTGCCATTAAACCCTGGTATACTAAGCTTAAGATTATTCAAATTCCTATCAATGAACTCTAATTCCCTATCTTGCCTATTGTTCTGTCTAGGCATCCTATCACTATTGTGAGATACTTGATCTTCCAACTCTTCTAGATTAGCTATGGGTGGAATTCTAATCCTAGGATCCATTGGAGCCCTTCCTAAAACTCCTGCTTGATTAGTTTCAACTCTGTTATGTTGCAATTCATTGATTCTTATTTCCTGTTCTCCTAGTCTTTGTTCTAGGTTAGCAGATAAAACAGTAAATTGAGCGGTCATTTGTTCTTGAAAGGTTCTAAGGATTTCTAAAAGATCATTACTGGAAACAGATTGATTAACAGACTGACCATTGTTAGACATAATGAAATTTTTAGACTTAAACAACTAACACAGCAGCAATTAATTAACAGAGTCAATTTATTTAAGAATTTCAGACAAACAGAACACACAGTCCAGTCACAAGAAGTATCACAGTATCAATGATTAACAGAATTAGCAACAGTATAGCTTACTCAGACTTATTCAAGTCTATAATAATTCGACAATAATGACTAAGTAAAAGGGAACGATATTACCGCGTCTGCTTAAGCAATTAATCCGCTTATTTAGGGTACCCCTCTTCTTGGAGGTCTAACCCTTTTCTCGAAACCAAAGGTTCGCCGGTTATGTCACCTGAGTACTTATTAACAAACAAGTAATTTGTGAAGAAATTGGAAATTAAGTATAGCAGATAGTAGTATTAAACAATAAAATTTACGAATCGAGGTTACCAACAACAATTTGTCGCACAGTCAGTCAAGATTCAAGTTCTTGACCAAACCCTAGGTCGATTAGGGTTTCTCTTCGGAACTTTCGAAACAGCGGACCAAAATACTTTAATCGCCGGTTTTTTTAGAACAACGAAAATCGAAATAGTCCTCGTCGCTGCAAACCCTAAAATTTCACACATCAAAATAGGGTTAGCGAAATACACAGATCGACTCAAAAATTGAGGAAAACTTAATCAGTAACAAAGAAAACTATGAGCACTCTAATAATCGAGGCTCTGATACCAAATGATGGAAACCTATTAGGGTTTCTCGAAAGGATCGAAAGATTAATCGAGCGCAACGTTCGATTCGCCGGTTCAGCCTAAGGAACAACTCCAAGGGAAGACCCAAAGATTTAGAGGCACAGTTTGTACAACGGCAACTGAAAAATGAAGAAAGAATGATCAAGATCGATCAAAGTAAGAGAGAGCAGATTCAGAGAAGAAGAGCGAGCGAGAGAATCGCCGAAAGAGAGAGAGACAAGTCGCGAGAAGAATCGAGAAATTCAGCCAATGTATTCTGTCAAAAGATCGTCCAGTATTACACGTTTCCAAGGCTATTTATATGCGTATTACAGACCGTATAACAACGTACAAAATACACAATACAGACCAACGAATACACGGCCAACTTTACAACAGAAAGGGCTGAATGCTGTTACTTTGGGCCACATAATTAAGTCGACCAACCCAATTAATCCACAAGATAAAATGCCCAAATACAAATTAAGTTTAAGACTTAATTCCCATCAGCTAAAAACAACACTTTAGCTAATCATGGCTATTAAGGATTGATTAATCCACAATCCATCTAGTCCAAAATTAAGGACCGGGTGGCGAATTATACAACCGACTTAATTTCCATTAGCCAATTTCGACCGGCGAATGCATCATATGGGATTACAATTAATTAACAAAAAAATTACATAATCTGCACACTTCAGATACATAATATGCACATTCCAGCAACTGCATCCAAAGATCCACAGAGTCCATATGCTGCATTACACATTTACACTCCTATTTATTCACTAAATAAGACAAACAATTATAAGTAAATAATTCACAGTAATTTTGAAAATTAATTAAATATAAGTTCTTAAGATTCATATCAGTAAGTCCCCATAATCGGCTTACTTGGGGCTTGGGCATGTGATATTTTTATTGTTGTCATTTTCGAAATCCGCTAAAGCTTATAAGAGTTGATTTTGATTTTTCTTAACTAGATAGTTTGGTTGTAATATAACTTAGCATTAGGGATTGTAATCTAGCCAACCGTGGAAGGTAGGATAGTCATTTTTGTAATTTAAGGAGCGTAACATACCCCCATATATGTATTAGCTCCCACTTGAATCATATTACATACCCCCTTAACCGAAAATTAGAGAATCTTATTCTCCTCTTACATTTAAAACTCAGGTGAAGAGTTTTGTCTTACATATTTAAAATCTCACGCTCTTTATCCCTAGAGTTGATGCTTAAGTTGGTAAATGTGAACATTTGATCTCAAGGATTACTTGTTTAGCTTATGCATCAATTAATAATAATAATAATAATAATAATAATAGTATTGATATCATTATTGTTATCATTGATAATATCAAAATTATTAAGATAATATTAATAGTAGTAGTAATATTAATATTTTTCAATCTAGAAAAAGATTCACATGCTTTAAAAAAAATTAATTTAAAATTTAGTTTTATAATATTTCTAAATGGACACTTTTATTTTTAATTTTTTAAAACAATAATTATTTATTTTCCATATAAAAATCAATATAAAAAAAATAAAAAAATATTGCTTTATCAAAAGTAAGTACACTAATAAAGTTTTAGAATAAATCTCTACTTTAGAAATAAAAATATCAACCTTTCTATTTTATTATATAAGAAATATTAAGCTTTACGTGTATATTAATAAATTTTAAATTCCTTGATAAAAAGTTATCAATAAATATATTTTCATATCAAATTTTATTTTCCTTACTCATTTAATGAAAAATAATAATATAAAATCAGATTTGAAAATAAATTATTTTGTTATTATTAATTTTTTGTAAAAATAAATTATATTATATTGCATTTGTGTAAATAAAAATTTCATTTTAACTATAAATATTTATATAAAAAATAATTTAAAAAAAGTCAAAGATCATTTTCTATTGTTATAGTTACTTTTTTTTAATTATTTATGTATAATCATTAATACTTTTGATAAAGATTTTGAATATAAATTTAAACTTATTTTTAGTAAATATTTGAGACAATAATAATTATTGGTTGTTGGTTAGTGTTGTTAATTTTTTTTATCTTATTTAAAATGTAAATTTATTTAAAAAATATAAATTTAAAAAAATTATGGTTGAAAAATAATTGTTTAAATTGAAAATATTTATCCAAATGCATACTAATTATTACTTTTAAATGTATAAGTTATTAAAATAAATTAAATAATTAATATGCAGGGAGTAAACTAAAATTAAAATTCTAATACTATAGTTTGTAAAATGGAGGGAGTGGATGTTATGGCTCCATCAATGTGCGTGTACGCGGTGTATCCACCAAATAAATCAAAACGCGTACCGAAAATCCTAGCATCCTATTACCACGTAGTACTTGTTTAATTACTTATGATATTAATTGTTAATCTTCATATCGAAGTTCAACGTCCCAAACCGATTTGGGTCGTCTTCACTTGGGTTTGACGAGACTGCTTAGTGGACTTGGGACGGTGTGGACGAGAAATTGAGGTTCGTCTGTATACGGACATGATGACATGTCCGTCCCTCTCCGCCACTCGGACCGGCCTGGATACTTAACGATCTTGCACCAACCATCTAAGTCACGTGTTTTACTGAAACAGTGAGGTTGACATTTGACAGAAATAAAGAGCGACAGTCAACACCGAACAGGTCAGCCAAAAATGTCGTGAGCTTCCGTAATTAATTATGGGCACATCCACAAGTCAAGCATCGATGGACAAGGAGAGAATATGCCTTTGTGCCCGACTTGCATGCTGTTCATATTATTTGGTATTTAATAAATTAATTTGACGTTTGAACTGAATAGGTCTACAAATCTAAACAATCAATAGAATTTTATTATTTTTAAATTAAATAATCAATTCAATCAATTAAAAAATTAAATAAATTAAGTATCCAATCAAATAAATAAAAATGATATCTAATTCAATAGATATAAATATTATCATAGCTGCTAGTTAAAGAGCTAGATACCTAATATTTTTGTTTAAGCATGCTCAGGCAAATAACTCATTCTATCATATTTATTTATTCCATCTACAAAGAGAAAGAAGAAATTGTTCATTCTTAGACATGAAATTTCAAAGTCCAGAGGTTGCTTTCATCATGTTTGTCCTCTTCTTCTTCCCCCCCCCACACCTTTACTCACTTGCTTAAAAGTTTTTCATCATTATTCGACGGTTATCAAATGAAAGGATATAAACCCTGTTATCGAATACTTCTTTTCTATAAGTGCTTTTATATGATGAACTAACTGTTAGAGTTATTCTAGTTTTCTTAACAATAGTTGAAGATCTTATTCGTTGTGTTCATCTTAAAGATGAATATGCACTCCTAAACCATGTGAACATTGCATCATATTGATGTATGCTATTATTGCATGGTTTTTAATATTTTTTATAGGTATTTTATACAAATTCATGTCATATGCTATGCTTTATGTGCCTTTTTGTTGGGTTACAGTTTCTTGGCCAAATGTTATAGGTTTTATTATTTCGAGACCAAATGGAACAAGGACTCAATTAAAAAGATGATTGTGGATGAAACTAGAATGAAGAAGTCAAGCTCGATGATAAGTAATCATTTAGGATCCAACCATACAAAAAGAAGTTGAAATGAAATGAGTTAGAGAAAAATATAAGCAACAATGGATTGAGAATGATTGGCTCGCTAAGAACAAGAACATATAGTTAAGGATAATCAAAGTGTTGAGAAATATCTATTAATAATTTGGGAAAATGTCAAACTTTAAATTTATAGATATCTTCTTTAGCTTTCTAAAACATTTTGAATCATCTCATTCTGAGCTCAGACGAAGAATTTTTGGCTAAAATACCAAAAGTTGTTAGAGTGGAAGAGAAATGTTAATGGAGCAAAGTCGAATACGATTAGGCCATGTCAACCACTGAATCTTTTGGACGCATAAAATATTTGGCTTAAATCTTTCCAATCTAATATCAAATATTATGACCAACCTATTAGATAATTTTAGACAAAAATAAAATTATAATCATATGCTTACAAATACATCATAAACTTGGGAGCTTTAAGACACACACACACACACAATTAGCCTCCATCTCTCAATCATAGTGTTTTTATTAATTATATTCAAGATTTCTAAATTGTTAATTCATGCAATAGTCAAGCTTTCTATTCAAATTGAATATGTTTTCTTTAATTATTGGTATGTTTTAATTTTCTTTTTACCAACGATATGATGAAATCCCATTTTTTATATTATTTAATTACTTGATTAATTGATTTATGAATTACCCTATAGGTTTTATGGTATTGTTCTTGATTGTTTCTAGTTATCAAACTGATCATTTTTAATTAGCATCTAACAAGTTGAGTTGAGAATGAAAGCTAATTATCTACTTTAAGTTGAATAATATAAATAGAAATTGAACGTGTTACGAAAAATCATTGCATAGTTTCTACAACATTCGGGAATGATAATTAATTAATTAATTTTAAAGCATTATTCTTTATTTAAATCATTTGTCTATAGATAGTGGGACATATAACTAGTGATGAGGTTGTGTAGCTGGAGAGAATGTGTTAGTTATCTATTATTGTTGACACATAGTTGACAATTAAAAAGTTAAAGTAATTGGTTAATTGAATTTTATAGTTTCATAAAGGTGAAGCTGGACTCCTTAGTAGTTTTTATTAATTAAATTAATCTTCATTATATTTTATTTATTTTTATTTTAAAGGTTTTTATCAATAATTTTTATTTTTGATAATTATTTTTTATTTAGATTGTCTAGGGTTGATTAGAGTGATAAAGTCTTTTAGTTATTATTTTATCTTGGTGGAAATAATAATTCGATACTTTTAGTGCCCTATATTACTTACAATCAGTGTACTCACCAATAAGTATATTTGGATATTATCAAGTTTTTGGCCTTATTGTTGGGGACTAATTTAATAACCCAAAACTTAGAATTTTAAATCGTGATCTAGGCTTTTTTTCCTTTTTTTAATGTTATTTTCCAGGTTTATTTGGTTTTCTTGGTATTTGATATTCTTATATTAGTGAAGGTTACTAGTATATGACCAGAAGTAATCATAGTGAACTGATAGCATTGGACTTAGAGATTGAGAGAAAATTTCAAAAGCTAAGGGTTCATTTGATACTCATTACATTTGCAAAGAAACGAAATCAACAAATAGTTGAAGGTGAATAACAGTGGCAAGCACAAGTTGGGATATCTTTAAGAGACTATACTATCTATAGCATAACGGATTATGGATCAAGCATTAAAAAACCATCAGTTGAAGCGCATAATTTTAAGATCAAACTTGCTATAATTCAAATGATATAAAAAATTAAGTCAAACTTGAAGACACATCTAATCTAATGATGACCCCATACGTATATTGTTAATTTCATTGAAATATGTGATATTTTTTCAAATTGAATGGTATTTCTAGTGATGTTATTAGCCATGGATTATTTTCATTCTCATTACATTATAAAGTTAAAAGTTGGTTGACTTCTCTAGCACCAAGTTCTATTTCAACTTGGCATGATTGGGTGAAGTTTTTTCTTTCTAATTTCTTTCTATCCAAAAAAATTTCTAAATTAAGAAATGACATCATTACTTTTATATAAAATAACTTAAAATCACTATATGATGTATAGAAATAATTTAATAAAATATTAAGGAAATTCCCACATATTGGTTTGCATGTATGATTGTAGATGCAAACTTTTTATAATGGTATATTTATTACTATCTGCTCTCTACTAGATACACAAAGAAGACTCCAACACAAGTTTATGACTTTATTGAGGAATTAGCCTACAATTCATATAAATGTCATTCTAAACATGCTCCATACAAAAAATAAAAATAAAAGAATTTATTCTATCGGTGTCATCACAATATTAGAGGTTAAGATGGATTTAATTACAAAGAAATTGGATAGTTTGAGTGGTCCTTCATATATGTAGGTTCAAGAAAGCGTGTATGTGTGCAAATTATGCGATACAAAGTGTCTAGTAAGAATCCAAGATTTTGACTCGATGAAGTTAATTATCTTGTTTACTATGCTATCAAATATAGATACTCGAACATATATAGTATAGGGTGGAAAAATCATCAAAAATTAAGTTGGGAGACTGATGACTCAATGAGACCCCTCTAGATTTTGACCACAGAAACCTATGGCACCTGCTCCATAGCCACCTCAACAATCACATGAACTATCATTGGAAGAGATGATAAACAACTATCCTCTGACCCTGAAACTAAAAACTCAAGCAAATTGAAAACCTCATGGTCCAAGTCTAATCAAATATAGTTGTTGATGCCTTAATCAGATATAGTTGTTAATGCCTTAATTTGTTTCATGATGTATCCTTGAAAAAAGGATCGACGACTATTTAGAAAAGAAAATAAAAACATTATATTTACAATAATAACTTCTATGGTTTATTTATATATTATTAATAAAATATTGGCTTCATATGTAAATAATTTTTAGTTTCATCTTGTTCTATCTACACTTTACTGGTAAGTTGCAAACAAGACATAAAAGACATGGTTATACGTATAGTATTACTTAAAGAAATTGAGAGTATGAAATAGTTATTTATTTATTTATAAGAAGTTATTAAGAGTGGCTACAATTTACTAGATATGTGCAGTCATGCTCATAGTATGTATAAATACTGAGAGGGGGTATTTGAACTTGAGATATTTGGTATCTAGAACCACTAACATCAAATATTAAAATATGACATCATTAGTCATTGGTAATAGGTTTTTATTATTAACATTAAACTATGTATTATATATTAGAGCCACATTTATAAGTGTAAGTCCTAATTGTACCATATCAATATCAATATCAATGTCACATCATTGAATAAAATACCAGATTGGGCTAACTAGATATCATTTACTCCCTTGGTACAAAAAATTCGGTATTTTGAATTAGCAAACCAACTAAAAAAATTGGCTTGATAAGTTTATATTGCCAAAATTGGTTAAACTGTCTAGACTCAACACACTTTAAAATGCTGCCACATTATCTCCTTCCCAATGTCATTTAATACCCGCAAAAAAAAAGTTGTAGTTTTAACATCACATTTTTTTTCATTTTTTGTGTACCAAAATAAGTCAATAACACCTCCTCCTTCAACCTGTCGCCTTCTTCGATGGATGCTAACAACCAGCAGATTGGAGCTCCTAGCTGATGCTGACACAATCAAGTTCTAGAGCCCACCTTTAATAGTGACTCTAGTGAGTTTGCTTCATCTTTCTTGTTTTTTAGTTTGAATGGACATATTCTTCAACCTTTCTCCTTAAATCGGCATTTAGCCCAACATTGTCTAATACATTTTCCTTCATATTCTTTCTTTTCTCTTCATTTTTATATATTTTTCTTCTCCTCAGATCATTCTATACTCTAATATTTAGATCACATTTATTTGATTTCATTTTTGGATTTTTCCATCTACCCTAAGTTGTTGAGGTTGGAACCTACCTTTTTAGCATGAAGGTATATACAGTAGCGGAGCCAGGATTTGAGCTCTATGGTACCCCCATATAAAGTAGTACGCATAATCAATAATAATAATACATTACACTTAAATTAGGGTTTTAGAATCAAATAAAAATTAGGGTTTCATAATCCTAGATTAAAAAATTTATACAATTTAATAAATTAACTAAGATATTTAACAAAATTTAATAGGTAATATAATTTTATAACAATCTAATTCAATAATTAACTAAATAACTAAACACTTCATTCAATTAACAAATTGATTGGTGAATTAATTTAATTAATTAACTAACACATTTAATAAGTGATATAATTTTACAACAAACTAATCTAAAAAATAACTAAATAGATAAATAATTCAGTCAATTAACAAACTAATTTATGAATTAAGATTTCATAATAATTGAGAAAGTTAATCAATTAATAGAATATTATCAATCTTTAATCAACTAGGGTTTCATAATCACTTATGTTTTCATAATTAAAGCAATAAAAAATTTAATATCTAACTTATCAATTGACATAAAGTTTTAAATTAATTTTCCACTACTAATTTAAGTAAAAGAATATATCAAATTTTATATAAGGAATTGAGAATTTGAAGTGCATATTTGCAGCAGGTGACAATGACCATGGGTGGCACAACAATAAGCCAACCAACAAAGCAACAATAGCAGCACGGGTGTTGGATGATGGTTAATGGACAACACGATGAGCCAATGACGCAAAATGGAGGTTAAAAGGTGGAGCAAGGAGCTGGAAGTATATAGAGACAAGAGAAGTGGTAGGGGGAACTAACTTGTTATAGTTGCAAGCACCTATGCAAAAATAAAAAATAAAAAATGCACTAATCAATACTTGAACCTCCAACCTTCTCCAAATGACACAGGACACTTGGGGCACCTATTGCCCATCCATCTATGATTTTTATATAGTGTGCTCCTCAAACAATATATATCAAATACCTACTATGTCAATAATATCCAATGCCCTTGGCCAATGTTTTGTGGTGTCTTGGGACACCATGCAGAAGTCTTGGCTTTTCCAATAGGTATATACTAGCACTAATTGAAGTTAAGCTTTTTATTTCTATTTCATGTTTTACTGTGTTCTTGATTTGAAATTTTGCTTGTTGCATTGCTTCGTTGATGTTGTTGTGCCACTAATTCATTACAACATAATATGTATCCAAGTTTAATTGAAGCTAATGGTTGTAGTAATATTAATTGATTAGTGGATCTATGCTCTAATATTTTCTATTATACCGTTATATTTTATACCTATGTAGACATATATCATAATATCTACTATACAATTTAATATCTAATACATTGTTGCTAGTCATATGATTATATATATTATAATCACATGCTCTTATTAACAATTTAGATTTTAGATGCGTAACATGATTTATTTAATAATTAATGGCATAAATTGTATAGTTTACTGTACTTAGGTATAATTAGTTATATAATGTATTTACTAAAAAATTATTTTTCAAAATATTATGTAAATTTGTTAGATTTTAGTTTCTTATGTACTATTTTACTTGTGTACTTAATATACTGTTATTAGATGTTCAATGCAAGATCATGTGGATTTAACCTTAGAAATCCCATCAACACATTCCTTTGGATTGAATCTTTGTGCTACTAAACTAAATACCAACCTAACATGCAAATATGCTACTAAGGGCATTGGTGATAACGAAAATAAAAAAATTATTACTTGTGCCTTTTGTCAAAGAGTTTTTAAAGGTGGTGGCATTTATAGGGTGAAAAATGCAACTTGTTGGGAAAATGGATGATTTTGGCCCATGTAAAAAGGTACCACCGGATATTAGATTTAAGATGGAAGAATGCTTGAAAGAAACTATGCAACAAAAATTAGAGTGGCAAGCTAAGTTTGGTGTATTAAATCCCTTTAGACATGGC
The DNA here is from genome assembly GCA_039764185.1 of Tamarix austromongolica. Taxonomy (NCBI): domain Eukaryota; kingdom Viridiplantae; phylum Streptophyta; class Magnoliopsida; order Caryophyllales; family Tamaricaceae; genus Tamarix; species Tamarix austromongolica. The sequence goes on along the minus strand of CM077808.1, from coordinate 57,257,517 downwards.
TTAGAAGGTAATGTGCCATATAAGTATGATGTTCCAACCTCCCAATATAAGCCTAGTTTTGTTAATGAGAGTGATGGTAGTACTAGTACCAAAGGTCTAGTCAAAAGAGAAAGGTGAGTGATATTTATAGTTACTTTCTTAGTGGTATGATGCCAGGATCCCAACCATGTTTAAAGGCTACGCTTCAAAGTAAAGAGAGAGTGAATAGGGAAAATTGCATAAAAAATAATAGGTTTAGGAAGTTATGAGGCATGGAACAAGGATTGAACTAGTTTAGATAAGGGTTGAATTAGATTGAACTAGACTAATATTCAAATCATCACAATTTCCCGTTCAACTATGGTTGAATTGATTGAACTAGTCAAATCACGTATTGGACATTATACCGGGTCAATTTATGGTGTGATATTTAAAATACTATGCTAAAAATCTGACTATACAATATTTCGTGTAATCGCATAATCAGTATTAAAATGTTCCAATTTAATGTTATCGTGAAAGTTTAGTACCAATATACCCATAAACTTAAATAAGGTAATGTACAAATTTTTGCATATACCTTTAGACAAAAACGCATTTAAACGTATAAATATTTTGGGTTGTTCCCATAAAAACATAAATGTATTTTTTTTGTAAAGATATAAACATATAAACTTTGTTTTCATTAAGATATAATGTTTTAAAATTTTAAATCTTAGGTAATTATGATTATGATTATTTTTATTTTTATGTCTTAAAAAAATAAAGTATAAACCTTTGTATCGTAATTTTTTTTATTGTTAAAATATTTATATCTTAATAAGAATAAAATCTAAATATTTAGATATTTATGGAAATTTTAAAAATATTTATAAATAAAGCCAAATTATTTATACTTTTAAATATACTTTTTCAATAAATTTACTATTAAAATGTTAAAATCGTAAAATATCACACTTTATTTTATTTCATTTTCCTGATCAGATGCCCCTTTTCTCTCCGTCCTCAAACGGGGATTACATCTACAACTACAGCAACGCCACAGCCTGAGCTTTATATTTTGGGCATGTTTGGTGGAGGTTGGAGGCCAGGCCGGGGCGTCAAAAGTTAGCCATTAAAGTTGGTGTAAGATCGAAAAACCGAAAAGGGATGTAGAGTTGGGCCTCAGAAAATACTGCAGCAAACAACATCCTTATCAGGGGAAAAACACACACACACACACAAAGCATGCGGTCCTTATGTCCAAGCACCTTTAAACCAGGTCAACCCACTTCATTTTGGGCTCTTGTACTTAGGCTGAGGTAGGCCCGACATTGCCTTCCTTGATGCTGGGCAGCCTTGCATATTGCTTGGACCTTGGAGCACTCGGAGTCACTGAGGTTGATAGTGTAGAATTCGAAGCAGTCATTATAAAAAAATAAAAATGAAGCGGCCCCAATGTAGGGCTTGCCTGGCATGGAATAATAAGATGTAATTTTTTTTACCTATTTTATATTAAGTATTTAAAAATAAAAAAATATTCTTAATAAAATATTTATTTTAGATCAAATGAAGATTTAAAATAAATATTCATTTAAAAATTAATATTTAATTTCAATCATTATATATAAAATAGATAATTTTTTCACTCATATTATTATCATATCTAACGAGCACTCAATTTTATGTTCTAATGGTCATCATTTACCCCACTAGAATACAAAATCAATAAACTGATGATATAGTCCATGTCTGGAGCTACTTATAAAAAGTAGTTTTCCATGAAAATTATTTATTTAGAAAATTTTTAGCCTAAGAAATTTCTAAAATAAGTAATCAACATAAATAACTCCTTTTAATAAATAACTCCAAACAACCTAATAGTGAAATGACCTCCATTGCACCCTATTCCATTGGCTAATTTTTACTGTTTATAACATTAGATTAAATAAATATGATCAAATTAAAATATTATAATACTTAATAATTTTAATTTAATAATACGAAAAATTATTATTGAAAAATATTTATAATAATATGTTTATTTATTATTATGATAGATATTAATAATAATTAATTTAATAATATCTATACTTATTATTAATAACAATCACTTTGATAATATAAAGATTAAAATAATGAAAAATAATAAAACATATTAATATTAATATTAATATTAATATTAATTTCATAAGAATATTATTAATAATAATTAATAATAATTGAAGACAATACTATTAACGGTAATAAATAATAATAAAAATAATTAATTTAACAATAACAACAACAATAATAATCCATAATATTAATATTAATACAATAATAATATTAACTACTTATCATAATGATACTTGTTAATAAAAAAATAATTAATTTACTAATAATATCTTGATTAATTTTAAAATATAAATAATATTTATGTTAATTTAGTAATAAAACTAATAATAATAAATAAATAAATAATAATTGTAATCTTCATTAAGATAATAAAAACAACAACAATTCATAATTATAACACTTAATATTATTGTTAATTTCATAATAGTAATATTAATAACTAATAATTCATAAGAATAATAATTAATAACAACACTAATAATCATACCAATAATTAATTTAACAAGATAAATATTAATTAATAATAAATAAAAATTTTAAGCATAAAATTTTTAAAAATGAAAAAAATAAACATAAATGTTTAGACTTTTGCTACAAAAAATAGGATAATTATCTACTACTTTATCACCAATGATTGCAAGTCGTCGGTAATGATACTTAATACTGACAAATTATCATCTATAAAATATTCTTAGGGATAAAATAATTTTACGAGAAAAAAGTCATTTGAAAATTTTATTGCCGACTATATGTCATTTATGAACTAATGGCCTTACTTTTTTGCTCCATTTGTCCGAAGTAAAAAGAATCCCAAAATTCTGTCCATCACAAGGAAGAGTTCATGCCTTGGTTTTGTAGTAAAAAAAAACACACACACACACACAAAGACTTATTACCAATGACACATCTTCTATAATAGATGTTCCAAAATTTCCCTAGTTTTCAATGGGGAAAGCATCTTGCCTTACCTTTCCATAAAAAAACATTTCACACAAATAATTCATTATCAACAATACATTGTTTGTAATAAGATCCTTAAAAATTACTCCCCCTTTAGAGGGGGACAGATGTTTGCCTTACTTTTTTTTGGTAGATTTTTTTTCTAATACCGATGATATATCATTGGAAATAAACTATTGCCAATAATAATAAAACACAACATTTAATTTAAATGCATTATCACCAATGAATTTTGGTCCCAATACTAACAACATGTCATTGGTGATAATATCCACTCCAACAGAAAACAAAAGGAACCCTAGCCCCCTTCCGCCAAATTATCTTCCTTTCAAAATCGTCATTCTTCTTTCTCTCTCTTAAGCATCACCCTCATATCCTTCCTCCTCCATTTCTTGTCCTTCTACCTCAATTTTAGCTATTTTCGTTTAGCTAACTATTGTAAGTTTTTAGTTTATTTTACTTTTAGTTTCATTTTTGTTCAATATTTAGCAAAATAGTAACTTATTTATATTTTATAAGTTAGGGTCTTGACAAAGCACTATATGAAATTGCCAATATTTTTCACTTCATTTTCTTTTCCCTTTCACTTATTGATGTTAATTTTTAGCAAAATTTGCTTTAAATTTCATTTTCATCATCTTTTTGCAAAATACTAACACTTTTTTTGTAGCCTTGTTTTTTTCTCTATTTATGCTCCTTATACTTGTTAGTATTTTTTTTATAATTATTATAATACTTTATATGCTTAATGGTAATTATGGAATTGTATATGTAATACCTTTATTTTCACGAATTGATTTTTTTCTTCTTCAAAATAGGTTTTATAGAAGGCAAAAATAAAAACACAAAGCATTACACTGCATCCAGGTCAAGCAAAGAAATTTTACTTTTTATACCCAACCTATGTTGGGTATAAGGTAAAAAAAAGTAACTCATGCCTAAGGATCAGGTGCGGAAAACACTTAATCTAATAAAGATACAATATTAAGAACTAGAAAGTGAGAGACATAAATAAGGAAAACTAGAGGGCATAAATGAAATGCCCCAAAAATTTCTAATTTTAAAAATTATATTTAAATGAGGTTTTATTATAAAAATTAATTAAATAAATTATTTTTATTAAAATAAAAAGAAATTAATTAATTAGGACAAAACAAGAAGAAATTTATAAGTATTTTAATTAGGAGAAATTTGGGTATTTTAGCTAGTTAAGGATTTTATTTTAAAAATTAATTAAATAAATTATTTTATTTAAAATAAGAAGGAGAAAATAATTTCAAATTAATAGGAATTTTATAAATAATTTAATTTGATAAAATTAGTGTGTTTTGCTAATTAAAATTGAATTTATGAAAAATCCTTCAAAAATCCTAATTTAACCTAAAAAGGGATTTAAATATTATTTTGTTTAAATATTATCATTTTTAAATATCTCAAATATTCTATTTAATTTAATTAACCCAACCCTCCTATTTTTCTTTTTCCTTTTTCTTTCTTTTTCTTTTCTTTTTGTTTTTCTTTTCCACCCCGACCTGGGCCAGTTCGTGGCCTAGTTCCCCTTTCCTCTTCTTCCTTTCCTTCGGCGCGAACCAGCCTACGCAACCGCCTCCTTTCCTTCTCCCTCTCCGTGCCGCGTTTTGCTTCTCTTTTTCCTTGTACGCCGCGTATCATTTAAAGTACCACCTCACCGTGCCAATCGGCCTCGTCTCCCCTCTTTTCTTTTCTTTCCCGGCCGCCCGGTCCAGCCCCCCATCTTCTTCTTCCTTCTTCCCCCGTCGACGCCGTTGCACCTGTAACTCCGCCGCCATCGCCCTGGTTTTTTGCTGCCGATCTCGCACGTTTTGACCGGCCTTTCTCCTTCCTCTCTCTTCCCTCTGACTCGCTGGCCCTTTTGACCCAACCAAATCTCCCCCGTTCTCGTGTGACCCCCTCCCTTTTTCCCTGCACAACCCTTGCCCCATTTTGACTGCCACCGGCTAACCATTGCTGCCGGTGACCCTAACCCTACTTGCTTACCCCTTAGCCGACTCACAAAACCCTAACCTCTCTTCTAAAGCCTATAAATACCCCCATAATAGCCCTGCATCGAGCTTTTGTTTCTTACCCAGAATTTCCTGACCTTGCCACCGCCGCCCCTTTAGACGCCTCGCCTACAGCCTTCGGCCAACTTCGCCGCCCTATCTGCCTACCAAAATCATCCTTGCTCCGCCCTCTAACTAACTAAGTGTCCCATATCCCTCGATTCTTCCTACACAAGCCACCTCGGCTGTGCGAAGTAGCCTTCCCAAACAGCCCTTTCTCCTACCACCGCCGCCCTTCGAACCACCATTAGCCACTTCTTCTGCCACTTTCGTCGCTTCTTTCTCCTTCCATTCTCTTCTGCAGACCCTCCCCTATCTTCCCCTACTTTTCTTTTCCTCTCCCTCCCTCTCCTCCTCTCTTTCTCTTCTTCTTCCCCATTCGGCCACCACCACCACCGTCGTGCGCCGCCACCCTTATTCTGTCCCTCTCCCTCTAGGCAGTCTTAAAAACCCCAACTCCCAACTCCCACCTCCATTCTCCCTATCTTTTTCCCAACATTCAACTTTTACCCTTTTCTTTCCTTTTTACCACCATCGGTGCCGCCCATCCCCTTCAGCCTAAGGTTGAACTCTAGACCCTCTCAACCCTTCTCCCTATTTTTATAAGCCTTGCTTTATTTTATTTTATTTATTTGAATATAATAATAATAATTATTATTATTTCCATTATTAATATGAATTATTATTATTATTAGTATTAATGTTTTTATTATTATTTATGTTGAGGGCGGAAGCCTTATTATAATTTTTATTTCGATTTTATTATTATTATTCTTATTATTGCTATTATCTTTATTATTAATATTAATATGTTATTATTATTATTATTATAATTATTACTATTTTGAAATTATTATTATTATTATTATTATTATTATTATTATTATTCCATTATTATTATTACAACTATTTTACCATTAGTGTTGCTATTATTATTATTATTATTATTATTTTTGTTATTATTATTATTATTATTATTATTATTATTATTATTATTATTTTCAAGTGTTAGTATTATTATTTTATATAGGGCTGAAACCCTATTGTGCCTATTTTGAATTGTAGTAGTGGTATTATAAATATCAAGTCTTATTATTAGTAATATTATCATTATTTTTATCAATAGCGTTTATTATTATTATTATTATTATTATTATTATTATTATTATTATTATTATTATTATTATTATTTAATAAGTTTATTATTTTTCAATGTAAGGTGGAAACCCTACTTCTTTTTATCTTCAAATATTATCCTTACTATTATTACTATTATGATTATTATCATTTTTGCAACATTATTATGGTTTTATCATTACTATTATTACTATTTTATTTATATTATTATTATTACTAAATTTTGTTATTTATTTTACTATTATTATTATTAGTATTATTTTGGTAAAGGGACCGAAGCCCTTATTTCACCTTATTTTTGAATAATGTCCTTTATATTATTATTGTTACTATTATTATTCTTATTCTTATTAATTTTAGTATCTTTGTTATTATTATTTTTAATATCATTATTATTATTATTAGGGTAAAGTCTTCAACCCTATATTATCAACTTTTATAATATTTCTATTATTTCTTATATCTTTAGCAAAGTTAGAAATTTGTTAATGTTATTTTTTATCAATATGTTATTATCCAGTCAAAGCCTTAAGGAGGCGTAGGAGCGTGCTCCAAGACCGGTGTCGTTTTAGGTAAGGGGTTACTAAGGCCTATTGTGTGTTGATGTGCATTATATGCTTTGTATGATATACATCCTATATTTATTATTGTAATTATTTCATATGTGGTATAACGTGGAGTTGAAGTATGTTTTTGTATGACACGTGTACTATATGTGATGAAATATTATATATATGATGATATGTGTTGTGACCCTGTAAGACATGCATGTGAGGGTGTTGATGTGGTTTGTGTGGGAGAAAGGATGAAAAAGGAGAATGGGGGAAATAAGTTGACCAAGGGAAGTGAGTTGACCTAAGTATTTTAATGATCTATGAGTGGAGGAATAAAATGGGAAATTTAGGGTTTCATGTGGAAAAATCTAATTTATGGTGTTATATGGGAGAGTCTGATTTATGGTTTTGTATGGGAGAGTCTAATTTATGGTTTTGCATGGTTTTATGTGGGAGAATCTAATTTATGATTTTGTATGAGAGAATCTAATCTATGGTTTTGTACGAGAAAATTTAATCTATGGTTGCATATGGGAGAATCTAATTTATGTTGTGTATGGGAGAAAACTTGGGTTTTGTGTGGATTGAATCTTGGGCTTTGCATGGAGGAGTCTAGGGTTTTGCACGGATGAATCTTTAGGTTTTATATGGTTTGAATCTAAGGTTTAGTATGGATGAATCTTTGGTTTTGTGTGGATTGAATTTAGGGTTTTGGATGAAGGACTCTTGGGTTTTCCATGAGAGAATTTAGGGTTTTATATGGTTGAATCTAGGGTTTCATGTGGAAGTTTTAGGGTTTACATGAAAAGTTTGAAAGGTTGCATGGGGTTTGTAAAGTCTGCATGGGAGTAAAGTTTACATATAGAAAGTTGATATGGGATGTGAGGAAGGTAATATAAGTGTTGTTTGGGTGTTGGAACACTTTGGATGAAAAATAGTACGTGGAGTAATATAAGGGTACGTAGGAGACCGAGCTAGGATTTTTGTGGACAATTAGGGTTTGGTGTGGCTGCTTATGGTTTTTGTGGTATCATGTGCATTTGGTGATTAAAGTGTAATTATGATGGTGGAATTTTATGATTTGTGATGTATGAAGTGTAAAGGGAATGATTCATGCATGTCTAGGGTGAATGCTTCTGAATAAAATACTTAAGACATTAATTACTTAAAGTGGAAGATATTGAGACGGGACCAACCGATCCACCGGTTAGGAATAAAGGTTAGGGTTTTTACCCTATATGCAACCGATCCACCGGTTATAATAGTGGTTAGGGTTTTACCCTATGTGTGACCGATCCACCAATTATAATAGTGGTTAGGGCATGATGTCCTATGTGTGACCGGTCCACCGGTTATAATAGTCGGGGATCCCGAGCTCAATAAAAACAAACCACAGTTTGTTAAGGCACTTAAAAGATACTAATTACTTACAGTGGAACACTATGCAAGCAAGAGCCGAACCGATCCACCGGTTAGGAATAGTGGTTAGGGTTTTACCCTATATGTAACCGATCCACCGGTAATAATAGTGGTTAGGGTTTTACCCTATATGCGACCGATCCACCGATAATAATAGTGGTTAGGGCATGATACTCTATGTGTGACCGACCCACCGGTTATAATAGTGGGGTGTTCCTGTACTCGCATGGATTTGATAACAAGCATAGTGTAAAATGAGTTCTGATCAGAGATTAATTAAATAATTAATCCGGACTATAAATGGGCCTTTATGTATCTACCCGAATGATTGTATAATATTATATTATCATGATGGATTATGTTCTTTTATTTCTTCTGCATTATTTATATGATTTTATGTGCTTATGTGTTGGCCTTAGTGCTCGATTACCTTACTTAAGACGTAGCGTACTGATCACCCTTTTCATGGGTGCTGCTCATTCCCACGATTAGTATGACCTTCTGACTTTGTGTAGGTGGGCGAGACATTAGTCGGGGCTGTGTGTCGAGCATGTTTTGGCTCCAAGTTCGAGAGTGTCATGGCTGTATTCACTCTTTATGCGAATTATGTCCATTTGTTATTTCTTTTGTATCGAATTTATCCTTTTTGATTTATTACCTTGCATTGAATATTTCAAATAAACCTTTTATCGGTTGTAAGCTTATTTCTCCTTTGGAAATGAATTACAATTCTTTATGCGTACTCTGATTTTTGTTTTACAACCGTTTAATGCTTATTTGGAATTTGGATTGTCTCCATTTATAATTGATTATTACTTTTCTTCTAGCCTTAGCACTTCGTACTGAAACGGTCGAAGAGAACCGGTTTGGTACTAAGTGTGGCGGTAGCATCCCCAGAATTCACAAGTTTTAATTTAAGAGTTTCTATTCTAGTTACTTCCGCTTTAAAAAAAAAGTTGTGAATTTTGGGGTGTTATAATAAAAGTGCAAAGGAGATCCTAATACTCATATAATAGTACCAATCCAAATAATGCTCATCGCCACCACCACATTAAAAGCATCAAATCAACAATTATCAACAAAAGAATGCAATATTTGCTCATGGCAATAAACAAATGCCCATAAAATGAACATGTCAATACTTACATACCGAGATGATAACAATCACATCAATAAATTAAGACGTACATACTATATATGAATCATATAACTAGATAGATATTATACATGCATAGATTACTCATGGTATAAGATGATTAAAAGGAAATTATATTTTAATTCATACTTAGGTGATTACATATTTCTGATTACTTAAACACATTGAGACTAGGAAAGCTAGTTATATTACTTCTAATTCTTTTTTCCTTATGAATGGGAAATAAGAGTCAAAATCATTTTCAATGTCACTTCCACTCCTATTTCTACATGTAAGGGAGATAAAAGTCAAATTAGGGTAAAACACACTTAATAACCACTAGTAAACCATTAATCTCTAAGTATGCATACCTCTTACTAACTGGTATTTTGAACCTACATAGAGAAGATTAGGGTCTTATGGTTCTGACATAGACAAATTGCTATCACTAAGAACTTACCATTACTATAACACGTGAAATAACTTTGGTTTTGAATCTTGCGCTCTTCCACTTTGAGTATTAATGTCTTATTAAGTCACTTTGTGAACATTTTTGCAACACTTAATAAGGCACCACTTGATTCACTTTCATTACTATGACACTTTATTTATTTTATCAATTATCATATGAAATGTTATTTATCCCTCATTATAAGAAATACTAAATATCACCAATTACTAAATTCATACCCACAATTTTTAAATTGCTATATAATAAGGATAATTATGCAAAGAAAATAAATCAAAAAACAAGGACAATTAAAAGCATTCTTCAAGCAAAAAGACTTAAAGGCCCTTGTGAAACTCTAGTTCACATTTAAGCCATAAAGTCACTCATAATATTTATTGACTCCGCAAACTTAACACAATACCTCAACATATTATATTAAGTACAACCAACCCAAAAATATAATTAAACTCCAATATTTTACACATAAAATAATGGTTATATCCCTAGGATTTTTAATTCCATTTTAAGCCCTTTTTTCCTATAAGATTAACACTTGTGGTAAATATGATAACCCAAACTAATAAAATATCACTCTTATCATATTTTAACCCAAATAACACACATACAACATTAAATTTCCAAAATTAACCTAATATGATCAAAATGCTCTTGTTTTGCCTAATCACCTCAAAACTTCTTATTAACATAACTTAGCTCGTGCACAACCAAACCCTATCATATTATGTATAAAAGTTTCTATAAAAATCTCAATAAATATATGGAATAGTTAAATTTCCCCCTAAAAAAACTGATTGATTTGACCAAAATGCCCCTAGACCTATTCTATCACAAAATCACCCAAATTTTAACTTTTTCCAAACTTAACTAAATTCACACATAATCTCCCACATAATAATAAACACCCAAAAAATGTAATTTAATGCAAGAAAAATCTCTCAAATCCTCCACCAAGAGCCAAAGGGTCAAAAACCTAAAAATTCCTAAAACTATCAAAGAATCCAAAACACCATGGAATTGCCCAACAATACTAAAATAAAAAATAATATACTTAATTACATGCTTATTACAACAAAAAATACATTACCATGCTTGAACATTAAATATAATTCCTAGCAAGACCTAACATGACATATTCACATAAAATAATAGATTACACACTACTTATACAATTGTTCATGATACATGAACACAAGCTTAGTTAATATAACTCAATGATTTTACAAAATAGAGCATGATAACATGGTATTTGATTTAATAACAACACATAGCATAAGTTTCCAAATATAAGGATCTATATAGCCTTACTAAAACTAACAATGATCTCTTAGGAGATAAAAACTAATCTTAAGCACCTTCCTCCATCAACTTAGGATCATCTAAGCAGAATACACAAAATTAGGTGTTAAGAATAAAAAAGGGGAATTATATTTGAAATAGAGGAGTTAAAAGGATAATGTCAAAAATTAGATGGTGAGGAACAAGTTGAAAGAATTCACAATCGACAACCTTAATCCATTTTTGCTTAAAAACCAAGCATTAATATACTAAAGTTTAAGCCTTTAAAAGTAAAGGAGGACAGATAATGATGGAGATGGGTGGTTTGTTAGGAAATAGTCATGAGCCTCATAGAGATGATATAAATGATAATGATGAGTTAGATGATGACTTTAGGAACAATAGAGTGTGAAGAGTTATTATGAGAGATGAAGACTAAATTATATCCTAGTTGTAAGAATTTTTCTTATTTGAACTTTTTATTAAAGTTGATGCCTTATAAAGTTTTAAATGAATGGACTAATAATTGACTTTAAAAGTTGTTTAAATAGGGTCTTCTGAAGGGGAATAAGTTACATGGATAACATTACGATGTTGTGGAGTTTATGAGTAAGCTAAGATTAGGGTATGAATTGATTCATGTGTACAAGTATGAATGCACCCAATTTTGGAAAGAAAATGCTAACTAAAATAATTGTCTTGAATGTGTTATATCTTGGTGACTTAGTGAAGGTACGAAAGAAAATAAAGTACCTCTTAAAATATTATTGTACTTTCCTTTGATAGCGATATTGAAGAGATTTTATGATTGTAGGCACAATGCTCAAGACATGAGATGACATTCGATCAAGGTGTTATAGATAGTTGGGGTGCTATAATATCTCATTGATGGAGAAGCATGGAATTTATTTGAAGTGGAGTATCTATATTTTTTCATTAATCCTCATAACGTTCATTTAGGGTTAGATTCCAATGGGTTCAATCCATTTGGCATGAGTAGCAATTATAACATGTGGCCTATAATTATCACCATAGATATATTACCGGACGATACAAGAAATATCCATCTTTTATGCTAACTTTGTTGATTTCTAATCATTATGGCCCTGAGATGGATATTAACGTGTTTCTTAAACCGTTGGAAAATGAGGTATAGGATTTGTGGGTGTTAGGGGTTGAGACAATAGATGTTTTTGAGAATAATGTGTTCAAAATGCATGTTGCATTGTTGTGGACCATTAATCATTTATCCACTTGATATTATCTATTAAGATAGACATGCCTCAGATATCTTGATTGTCTTAACTATAATAAAGACACTCTATCTATAAGATTAAGGGTTAAACTTGGATGCATTGGTATCGATGATTTCTTCCTAACAATCATCTGATAAGGAGAAGTAAATTATTTGATGGTAATTTTGAGAAATGAAGCACTCATAAAAAATTTTCAAGTAGTGATATTTTGATATAATTGAGCCATGTACAAGATTGTTCATTTAGGAAGCATTCTATAAAAGGGAATAAGAATATTATATTTAAAGAGAAACCATATTGGTCCACAAATCCATTGAAATATAATTTAGATGCCATGCAAATTAATAAGAATGTATCTTCTAATTAGTTTGAGATTTTTAGTATTACTGATACAAAGGATACAGACAATGCAAGAAATGGCTTAGTATATATGAATACTATACCAGTACTACATATTAGTTATGAAGGGAATATGTTGATGAAGCTTGTTGCAGAATATACACTTTCCTTGCATGATAAGGTGGTATTTAAAGGAGGAGAAGTTTCTTAATAGTTTTAGAGAAAATATAAGGACAAATTTTGTGGAAAATGATAATAGATTGAGTGGGTTAAAGTCACATGACCATTATGTCATAATGTAACAACTATTATGGATTAGTGTGTATTCGTTATTTAATAGATAGATAGATATATAAGTTGATAGTGGTATAAAATAAAATTTTTAACAATGGTGAAAAAATGGATTTGACATTAATTTTTTTTGGTTATCATAACAAATTTCATAAACCACTTCCATAGCAAACACATGTAACATTGTTATATAGGCGATGAGTTAGAAATTCAACATTAAATGCCAGTAAACAAAGATACCATATAATTCACATTCCTCGCTATAAGTCCACTACTATGACATAATTTATTGAATCGACATAGTAGTAATATGTATGACGATAAACATTTTTCTATATCTTGTCATATAGAACTAGTTTTAGGGTAGTTTAATAACAACAACAATCATGATAAATATTATATATATATATATAAACGTTATAGTATTATGTTTATTCTATCCATTACATATTCATGTTCTATACAAATACACAAACTTCAAAGCTTGGAGTCACATCCAGATTACAAAAATTACCAGACAATAAAAGCATTCATGCTTGCAATGTGCAACTTCAACATTTTACATAAGCATAACCAAAAATCCTAGCCACTAATATTCAATAGGAAAATCATGTGAAGAAAAAAATATCAAACTGATTTTTTCCAACTTGACTCTCCCATAAATATTATAGAAGATGTATGTTTATGTTAACAAAATACTTGCAAATTATTTACATTTTTTTCAATGAAAATCAATAGTGTAAAATTAATCCATTTCTTGCATTATGGAGATGAAAAATTGGGTGTCTTTATTCTAATAAGCATATATTTATTGAGGTTGAAAATCTAGTGGTAATTGTAACACCTCGAGTTGACACGACCACGCGGGGGCTACCTTAGAGTGCTTTCGGATTGATCGGCTGGCCCCACAAATCAACACAAGTCCTTTTAGCACGCTTTGTCCTCACTCACGTGCTTCCCGAGAAACTTTTAGAAAATTTCCGAAACTTCCCAGGAGGTCACCCATCCTAAAATTTCTCCACGGCCAGCACGCTTAACTGTGGAGTTCTTAGGACGGAATCACCAAAAGGATGGTATACCATGTTGATATAAGTAGCCAAATCAATCCTTATAACACTCCGCTCAATTTGGGGTATTACATTCACCCCCACTCAAAGAACACAACGTCCTCATTGCACCTCAACCACTAACTGTCTCAAATACAGTTTATCCCAAGAATCGTCCCGCTAGGTGGCCGACTGGCTCATCCAAGTTCAACTCACGGTCGCGGTTTCGCTCTGATACCATTTGTAACACCCCAAGTCGACACGACCACGCGTCGACTCGGGGTGTTACAGTAATACAATGGGAAAAACAAGTTGCAATCATATTTTCACCCTTTTGTCATAAAAAAAAAGGAAAAATAAAAAAGGGTTTCAACAAGTTATAGCTCCAATCAAGAGATAAACGCATAATGAAGTGAATTCATAGGGAGTGAAGCTTCCCCTCAAGATATGTACATGTTCAAGCAAACAACAAAGAGATATGGCATACGTTAAATAAAAAAATGAACAATAGATGTGAAGCAGGGATAACAATATCTCCCCCTTAGGTCATGATTGGGTTCATAAAATAATATGACCAATGAAAACAAGTATATTCCCCCTCAGGGTGTGTATGTATCGGCAATAAGATCAACATCACTAGGATATCAATATCTCAATTAGCATAAGCAATAAAAGATGAGATATGAATATCACAAGTATTTTTAGCAATGAAAAAACACATTATAAATAATTATTAGAGATTTAGGTAATAACTTAGTGATGTGAAAATTAAATATAGAGTTACATATGTTAATCTAGCCAACAAATAGGAAAAAAATTTGCATGTGTAGGGGTTGAGGTGTGCATGGAAGAAAGCAGATGAAAGGTCACATTATACTGATCTCAAGAGTGAATGTAGACCAAATTTGATAAAGGCATAAAATCACTAATGAGTCAATAACATGAGAGAATGCTAAAGCATAGCTCATAGAGGAATATATCATTAATGAGTTATATAGGCACAAGCAACATAAATGATGCGAAGGATAATATCAAAGTTGCAAGTGAAAAACTAATAAGTGGATGAGCAATTTAGTGTTGCACATAGTTATTCAAAATCAAGAGTAAACACTCTGTGTGATGACGATAGGGAAAGATTGATTAATTAAGTGCATATCTAGGTCATATATCATTTTTGCATAGTTTTTCTCATTAGTCTGCCCATTTTGTATTAACTATTTTCTTTTCATAGTAATGAATATATATCACCAAGGAATGGGAAATAACTAAATTGTAAAAAAATATGATGAATTGGTGAGCATGACAAATGGATAGATGTCAAAACATTAAATGACATCCCCGGTAAAATTGGTAAATATATATATGTGAGAAGAATGTACAAAACACAGGGCATCCCCTGGAGTTACAAGGTAGTGTGCCTGGGTTCTTTTAGATGGGAACCCGGACTCACTATCTAACAAAATTAATGGGGAATCAAGATGAACCAAAAAATGGGGAGATCTGCTTCACCAGCAGAGCCTACCTACATAGAGCTCTGTAAACGTATTTCTGAACTTGTACAATGATACTCTTGGGCTCAAAAGTTTTACCTTTAAAAACTATAGCATTTCGGTTTTTCCATATAAGGTATACTAGTGACGCCATCGCAAGAGCTCGAGCCTTCCAAGCTTGATGTCTTCTATTATGGTTCCTATAGATGATTCTTATAGCACTAAATAGATTAGTAGCTCCCCTGTTAATTCCCAACCAAGTCCGAAGAGGATGCCAAATCTCTTGGATAGCTAGACAAGCAAAAAAGAGGTGATCATGTGTCTCATTACATACATGACAAAAATTGCATTCCTTTGGCCCATCACGGGTTGTGAGAGGGTCTCGAGTATATAATCTGCGGTGGAGCGCGAGCCATAGCAAGAATGAATATCTTTTTGTTTTGATATGCTGCCATACAACTCTGTGAGGTCTCCATTTCAGTCCTTTGTCGCGCAAGAAATTGTAAGCTGCCAATGTGGAGAAGCCCGAGGGGAGGACCCAAGATTTCAAGAGATTCTTGGCTTGATTTGGTGATCCCATTTTCTGGATTAGGTACAAATTTAAATGGCTCAACTTCCTCATAAAATGTGAGGTATCTTGCTTTGGCGTAAACTGATTCAGATCCTTTGAATGCAAGTAATGTGTATGGATCCATTTCGTCCAAAGTGTTACTTTTTCATCCTGGAGGAACCACACATATTTGAAGAGAAAGGCTGCATTCCAGGCCAGCAAATTTTTGAGGCCCAGTCCACCTTCTTTCCTTGGGAGGCAGATGGTATTCCAAGCGATCGGTGGAGGTTTTCCTTGCCAGAGAAAACTTCGCCAGAGCCCAATAATCCTGTTCATAACCACTTTTGGGATAGCGAAAATTGAAAACCAGAATCCTAGGGTGCCTTGGATCATAGACTTGATAATTTCCATCCTACCCGCATAAGATAGAGAGTTAGCCCTCCACACTTTAAGCTGGTCACAGATTTTGTTGATGAGAGACTCATAATCAATAGCTTTAAGTTTGCACGGGTTGAGAGGCACCCCCAGGTACCGAAAAGGGAAGGATCCCACTGGCATATTAGTGAGTCTGAGGAGTTCCTGTTGGACATGAGCCTTGATCCCTGCAAAAAATAGCTGAGATTTTGCTGGATTAATTTGCAGTCCTGAAAATTTTTTGAATCTGTCCAGCCCTTGCATCAAGATATTAACAGAAGGAGTATCCCCTCTGCAAAAAAGGATAAGGTCATCTGCAAAAGCAAGATGGGTAATTCTCATTGGCTTGCATTTTGAATGGAAGGAGAACTCCCTCTTCAGGGATAACTGCTTGATGAGTCTGCTGAAGTATTCCATGCTGAGCACAAAGAGATAGGGAGATAATGGGTCCCCCTGTTTGAGCCCCCTTGCACCTTTAAAGAACCCAAACATGTTCCCATTTAGCTTTAGGGAGAAGCTAGTAGTGGTAACACATTCCATCACAAGATCGATGAAAGGCAGAGGGAAATTGTAAGCCTGCAGGACATCTCTAAGAAATTTCCATGATAACATGTCATATGCTTTGCGAAGATCAACTTTTATCATACATTTTGGTGATGTTCGTTTGCGGGAGTAATCTTTCAGTAATTCTTGAATCAGGAAAATATTTTCCGTCATTAAGCGATTTTTGACAAAAGCCCCCTATTCAGGGCTTATAATACTTTCAAAAATATCTGCAATGCGGTTGGCTATAATTTTTGCAATTACCTTGTATGTTGTTGAGAAGCATGCTATCGGACGAAATTCAGTGACTGAGGTTGCTTGACTAGTCTTGGGGATTAGCACTAGGGCTGCATGGTTGATACATTTGAGCAACCTCTTCTTCCTGAATAATTCCTGAATGGCCTTACAAAAATCTTCACCAATAATCTCCCATGAATCTTTGAAGAATTTAGCTGAGTAGCCGTCCGGGCCTGGGGCTTTGTGATTGTCCAGAGAGAAAAGACATGCTTTGATTTCAGCATTTGTAACAGGTTTCATCAAAGATCTCTGCTGATCTTTAGATATAATAGGGCCTGAAAGAATAATATTGTTATCCAGGGGCTCCGGAGTAGAGTCTGAACCCAGCAGGTCCTGATAATAATGTAAGAACTCTGTTTCCATTTCTTCGTCAGACTGGGTAGCTGTGCCATCGGTTCTAATTAATCTTACAATTCTGGATTTGGCTCTTTTGGCCTTCAGCATATCAAAGAAGAATTTGGTATTTTGATCCATACCAAACAGGAATTTATTTTTATTGATCTGTGCTATAAAGCTAGCTGCAGCTTTTCGAAGAAAGGAGGCTTTTTGCTGAAGATCAGCTAGAGCCTCCATCCCTTTTGCCGAATTCTTAGTAAAAACCTCTTCCTAGATTCTTTCAATTGAGCCTCTACAATGTTAGCTCTGGCCACAATATGAGAAAAATCATGCATATTCAAGAGTTTAAGATCTTTTTTTCAGAGAGGACAGCTTACAACAAAGTCTGAACTAAGAAGTGCCACAAGTCGAATATCTCCATGCTTTATGGACCAAGCTAAGAAACTTTGGATGCTGGCTCCACATATTATAATAATGAAAATGTTTCTTCCTTGGGAGATAATTACCAAGCACAATTAAACAAGGTGAATGATCAGAGACACTACCGGGAGGCAAGAAGTTTGCAGAGACTTTAAATTTGGCAGCAAATCCTTCAGCATTCAGTAAAACCCGATCAATTTTACTCTTAGCTGTTGGTCCTACAAAGGTATAGAAGCATCCCGTTGCAGGAACATCAGAGAGTTGGGAGACTAGGCAGCAAGACCTGAAATCAGTAGTCTCATAGTCTGTGACAGGTCTTAAGCTGCTTCTATCTGCAGAATATAGTGGGCAATTGAAATCTCCTCCCACAATCCAAGGGCCCTTCATGGTTCTGGCCAGTTCCATGAGAGTCTCCCATAGAAATTTCCTGTCTCTAATACTATAGAGGCCATATACCACAGTTAGAGCAATAGATATACCAGTTTTATTATTTGTTATCATACCTGTAATAGTATGAGGAGATATCTCAAGGAGCTGATAGTGAATACTGTCTGCATTCCACATAAGCAGGATTCTGCCATTGGGGTGGTTGAGAAAGTTTTCATGATGCTGCCAGCTCTTAAAATAATTATCCTTCAAACTTTGCACAGCTGAAGCTTCTAATCTTGATTCCATTATTCCTAGTAATGAATAAGAATTATTATTACATAACTGACTAAGGGCTTTTTGTTTCAGGGGAGAGCCCATTCCCCTTATGTTCCAGAGGAGTAGATTCATGGGACTTTATCCTGCCTTGATACCCATCTTGGCTGGGAGCTTCTTCTGAGTTGCTTGATGTTAGTGGCTTTTTTTCTCCTTTTTGCAGCTTTGGAAACAACCTGCTGCCAGCCATCAACAACCACCTGATTCAGAGGGTCAGCAGAACCAGGGTTAACAGTCCTGGTCGATTTCTTTGACAGATAATGGAGGACAATGGGAGGTAATGCTGGATCCATAACAGTTAGGGGTTCCTTCCCTCTTTTTCTTGTAGTATGACCTTGTGAATCTGGGATAATCCTCTCAGGTGTGTCAAGGCTCGACTGTCCCATCTCTAAGCTATCCCTGGTGTTATTCTCTGCAGGAACTATCTTCTCAGGATCTTCATCCTTCATGTTCTGTGTGGGCCTTCTGCTTTGTTCAGCTTGGTCATTGGTGTCTTCGACAGGAACTGTGGTTGGTGGAGCTGCATTTTGGGAAGGTGGTTGTCTACCTTTTGAGACATGATTAACAATGTTTTCCTTCTTCTTGGTCGGGTTCAGCAGGCAGTTTGAAGTCAAATGACCAAGGGATCCACAGCTATCACACACCAAAGGAAGATCCTCATATTCAATCAGTTGGATATATTCTTCCTCCTCACTTTTGACAGTTATAGTAGCTGGTAGTTTCCCTTTAATATCAATTTCCACCAGCACCTCTACCATATTCAATTTTTGATTTTTGTAGAGTGAAGTCATCAATCAGTATTGGTTTACCAATAAACGAGGCAATCTCACTGATTGCACCACATTTCCACATTTCCATGGGTAGATTAACTAATCTAACCCATACAGGAATTTTAGTAATTTCTTCTTTGCCGAAAGAGAACAATTTTGGGATATCTTTAAGCACAAATGCTTTACCCTGAATAATGTAAGGACCTCCAGCCAAAGCTCTGTTTCTATCAAATTCATCTTCAAATTTCAGAATAACCCACCCAGAGCTGTGCATGATATATTTAAACGGCTGTTTAATCGTATGCTTAGCCACCCCCATGTGGTATCTGTCAGCTTTCATCCCAACAAAACATCCAAGCAAACAAGCACCCCAAGACTCATCCACCGATTGAATGTTTTTCTTGGAAATGCAAACAACATCACCCTTTGGGGGTATAAATTCACATCTTTTTGATGCAATATCAGGGAATAGTCCAGCAAAAGTTTTTGGCTTTGAGTTAGGTACCTGAGATTCGCCATTTACATTGTTTGTTGGCTCGAATTTAGTTAATTGGGGCTCAGCCTGCATTTCTTTTGGTCTTTGATCCTCCCCTTCCATTGCATCCTCAGAATCAGATAGAAGGGAGGGCATTGAGGACGTAGGATTTTGTTCTGTCAAATTGTTCAAGGGCTCTTTCAAGCTCGAGTTCGTCTGCAACAATTGGGTCTTTTCTCTTGCAGGTGTCGATTGGGGGTTCAAAATTGGGCAATTTTCCACATTTTCGTGCATTGGGGAGGATTGCTTTTCCTCATTAGACACTTGAATAAGATGTAAAGCTGAATTAAGGTCCCCACTCAGCGAGCCCACATCCGTATCTATTGTGGTACAATTTTTCCTCTTCGAAATCACTTCGTTGGGACAATCCTTCAAGGACATACTGGAATTTGATGAGTTCGAGACATCTGGAGATGGTTCACTGGAGCTTGCGCCTTTTTTTGAACTTGGGATAGCACTGATAGGGGTTTTCCCCATCATTCGGCTTCGCGTGTTTCTCTTAATGTTCCCCATTGCACCATGCGCGCACAGAGGTGACAGTTGAACAGTCGAGACCAGGGGAAAAAGATCACTGAAATGGACTGGAGCTTAAGGAAAATGTTCGAAAGATCAATGGAGCCTAAAATCTTGCTCGGGTTCCATGGGGGGAAGCTCGGGCATGGAGAGAGAGACTATCCGAACAAGGCCTTTGGTTATTACATTAAATGACATCCATGTATATCAACTATGAGAATGTTGTCATCTAAAGAATATCCCTTTGAAATCCATGGATATGAAGTTATCAAATGAAACATGACCTAAGCACTTCCCATTTCATGCATTGTTTATAAGTGGAATGTAATCACAAATTATGTCAATCACTTATTGGCATTCACACTTCAATGGTAGTTGAAATCCTAAACATTAATCACAAAGCCACTACGGAATCAAATGAACATGAACTAATTTAGAGTGAATAATGTTCAATCTTCATAAGTCAAATTCAAATAAGACTTATAAGTGAACATGTTGGTCATCCAATCATGTAAGATTTCAAATTAAATACAATGTAGTATTAAAATGGAGAATATCAACTCAAAGTTAGCAAAATTCACATGTATTCTCCTTTCTTTTAAAAGAGGCAAAATATGCTTTGGTGTTGCAATTTTGATACTTCAAGCTCCTCTTCATCTTCTTCTTCTCCCCTATAATGAAATTTTAAATACACACTTTTGTTACCAATATCATTTTAGGTCCATATAGTTTAGATCTCAACACATTGTTAATAGAAATACACTTATTTGGAATCTAAATTATTTTAGATAGAGGGAATTAAAATCTCATTTTGTGTTGATGGATATTGTTTCTAAACATTTCATGAGAGAAACATGCAAAATTGTGAGCCTTGTCTTTATTTTTATAAGTTTTCTTCTTGAAAAAGATAGAGCTTTTGTAATAAATTTTAGTTATCTTTCAAATTTTATTTTCAACACATTTTGAAAAAGAATGATTTTCAGCCATTTCAAGTTTTTCATCCAACTTAGTTTTAAATCTTTTAACGATAGGTGCAAACTCTTCATTTTCATTTTTTAAATCTTTACGCCTTGATGATAAGTAGAAAAATATTTTCTTTAAGTTGAAATTTTAACTTTCCATTTATTAAAAAATTTAAAACAATTATCAACCATAGTAAATGAATTAAGTTTATACTTAGGAGAGAAATTTGTTACCACATCCTCTTCACTTTAAATTTCCTCAATTATAGTGACGAGATAGGGACGTGGAACTTCTTCTTCTTTTTATTCATTACCATAAGTTGTATTTAACTTTTCACAAATTTCTTTAGTGTCGGTTCATTATTGAATTAATTCATACACTTCTTCTTTAATGCCAAAATAGGGCATTAAGATAACTTTATCATTCAATATGGCTCTTTACTTATATAGCTCCACCCATTCTTCAATCGGTTTATCAATCAATCAATTGATGAAGGTTTTTTCTAATCTCTATCAAGAAATTTTGAATGACGAACCATAAGTCTTGATTTTGTGTACCGAAGAATCTTCTAATTGTCGTCTTATAGAAAATAAAATTTTATCCAATGAATATCCAAAGCTTTGAAGATGCTAAGTCTTTACTCATATAGTTATCTATATTTTGAGGATCTCGAGATTTGATGAAACTCCAAGCTCTAATACCAAATGAAAACTCATAGAGATACTTTATAGTAGGTGAATAAAGTATTTAACAACACTAATGGCAAATTAAAATTTTGAACACAAGATCTATAGTGGTTTAAGGGTCTTGATTCTCCTCTACATCCCCTACCAAAATTCCATCTCTTTTGGATTTGAAACTCTATTGTGTGATTATTGATGATCAGTCATCTATTAGTTTATGGACCTAATATTCCAATGACCCTATAGGATTTGATTTATAACTTAGCCTAGTTACCCTTTTCTATATTTATAAGCCTTGAAACTCAATTACCTTTTTCTAGGGATGTTAGACACACACATCCTCTTGATAATCAATTTTTAAGAGTTGTTGTGGTGATTAAAATGAAATACTATCAAATTAAAAGATGTAAAAGTGAGAAATATTGAGAGTATGTAGTCTAGCTAAAATTAATAGTTATGAAAGAATTTTTCGCTCTAGCTAATGAGTTTGATATTTGAGCTCAAGAAAACTCTTAACAAATGAGAGTATATGAGAGATATGAAAGTTCAAATTTGAAATCTGTAGAGGTAATGAGAGAGTATATGAAAGAATTAAATAAATGTAACAAATGAGCTCCTCAAATTTATTTAAAGTATGAAACAAAAATATATTATAACCCTCTCTAAATAGCAAACCATTGGTTACGTTATATGCAAGAAATGATGGCTCAACAAATATATTTTCTCACATAAAAAATAGACTAGTCAACTAGTGTCTCAATTTTTCCTAATAAAAAGTTAATCTTAGAGTTCAAATATTAGACATTATATAAGCTTGTTGATGTAATACTCCAAAATCCTAACTCAAGAATTTATCATAAAATAGGGACTAATATATGAAATTAATTAAATATAACATTTTTAAAAGATAATGGGAGTAGTTAAGACA
Source organism: Tamarix austromongolica (assembly GCA_039764185.1). Lineage (NCBI taxonomy): Eukaryota > Viridiplantae > Streptophyta > Magnoliopsida > Caryophyllales > Tamaricaceae > Tamarix > Tamarix austromongolica. The sequence continues at coordinate 57,234,332 of CM077808.1, read as the reverse complement.
AAAAAAGAGGGAAATAATATAGGATTAAATTAGGAAATATTAGGGTAATTTGCTAACTAAAATAGAATTTAGGAAGGATTACCCAAAATTTTATAAATTAATATAAAAAGGAATTTAATTATTTATTTTTAATAATTTTATTATTTTCAAAAATTTCAAAAATACAAAAAGACCCTAAACACCCTAAGCACCTTATTTTTCCTTTTTCTTTTTTCCCCTTTTCTTCCTTTTCTTTTTTCTTTCTTCCTTTTTCTTCCTTTTTCTTTTTCTTTCTTCTCTTCTTCCCTCGGTTGGGCTCACCCATGTGGCCCAACCCCTCTCTCCCTCTCTTCCCAGTGAGGAGCCCAACCCACTCCCTTTTTTTTCTTTTTTTTTTCCCTTGCCCACCCGATTCTCTCCTCTTTTCTTTCTTTTCTTTCTTTCCCCCAACCGGCAAACCCACCCTCTTTTTCTTTCTCCTCCCCTTTCATTCCTTCATGCTTTAGGTCATGCCTGCAGACTTACCAACCATCCTTCCCTGCCACTATACCGCCCCAACCTGCTCCTCCTCTCTCTCCCACGTCCCTTTCCTTTCTATTATTAGCCCAACCTGCCATGTACCTGCCTCCCCTACATGCTTATTCCCCTTCCTTTTCTCCCCATCTACAACCCTGCATCCTACCATTCGTAGGCTCCTACCGGCCTGCTACCACTGGTCGACAAGCTCTTGCCCCTCCTGCTCCCTTGTCCTCTCTTCCTCCCTCGACCTATCAATACCCCATCAATGCCCCCATTCTCTTCCTTTTGCTCTACCCAAAAAAACCCTATTTTCCCCACCACCGTGCCTTTAGCCGCCGTTGTGCAACGCCACCGTCCAAATCACCACCCAACCCCTTCCCTACATCACCCTCCACCAAACCAAACCACTCACCACTCTTAACTCCCCCTACACAACTCACCCTGATCGTGTAAAGTGGACAGCTCGAGCTGCCTTTTGCACCCCATCGTTGTTGTGCTCCACCTCCTCCGCCACAATCACCTCCCCCACATCCTCCCTCTTAACCCAACATACCTTCCTCTACCTTCCCCTACCCTTACTTTTCCCTTTCTCCCTCTCCTTCTCCCTCCCTCCTTCTCCAACACCCCCGGCCACATAACCACCACCACTTGTGCCACCACCCTACTACGCCACTACCACCACTGCAACCCTCTTAGTCCAGGGAGTCCACTACCTCACAACCACCTCCTCCCTCTCTCTATTCCAACCCCAAATTCTAACTCTTCCAAAAAAACCAGCACTCCCACCACCAACACTGCCGCCCCCTAGCTGCCACCTTCACTCAAGTTGTGCCCTAACCCTTTCTATCACTTAAGTATAAATTATTTTGGTATAATTATTATTTTAGCCTTATTACTATTACTATTACTGTTACTATTATTATTATTCTACCATTATCATCATTATCATCATCATCACTACTAATAGCCCTATTTTAGTTAATACTACTACTAATATATTTGTTAGCCAATTTAATGATAATACCCTTATCAATACTACTAAGACTATTATTATTATCATCACTAATACTATTTCTTACTAAAAATCAATTAAGGGCTAATGAAGTAATAAAAGGGAAGTTAACTCTAGTGTTTCCCTCTTATAGGTGAACCAAGTCCGACCCCTAAGGAGGCGTAGGAAGCGCGCTCCAAGCCTGGTGTCATTTTAGGTAAGGATGTGGTTAAGGTTGAATATGTGTATTGTGTGTTTATGTGTGTGGTTATGTGTATGTATATTATGTGGCTATGAATTATGCACTTGTAGTGCAACTTGCTAAGCATGAAGATAAGGTAAGTTGGATGTATTTTTATGGCATGTGTAATACGGTAATGTAACGTGTACTTGTGTTGTGCTCATGTATGGATGCCCTATTTGACATGCATACTTGGAGTCCCTAAGTAGTAAGATGAGGTTGTGGAAAAATGATAGAATTAAAGAGAGTGGAATGGTAAGAGGGAAGTGCGAAAGGCCGAAGCCTCTTATGACTTATGGGTGGATAAATAAAAGAATAATATGAATAAAATAAGAGGATAGGATAAATTATGCATAGGGAGAGTAAGGTTTACATGGGGTGGTTAATCTCTACATGGGGATGGCTTTTATGTGGGAAAATTTAACTTGAGGGTTAAGTAAGGTGAGGGAAGAGTAGTTGTGGTGTTTGGAGTCCATATATGAAAAATAGTATGTATGTTGGTATAAGGGTGCATGGGGGACTTGGCTAGCATTTGTGAGAAAAACCCCAAGTGGGAAAGTGTGTGTAAGGGAGAGTTAATGAAAGAGGTTGGAGTGTGGGATGAGAGTGGAAGGGTGTCGGATGGAGAGATAAATATGTGTCATGCAAACAGGGAAACAGTGAGTGAGGGTGATGAGGGGATGACATACGAGAAAGGAGAGGTGCTAGGGTTTGGGTTGGCCAACTAGGGTTTCATGACCACACGTGTAAAATGGAAAGTAAAGTTGGGGTGTTGGGTGTGGACCGAGTGGGGTAATGAGTTAGGAGCAAAGGGAACCTGGGTCATGTACGATAGAGAGAGGTTATGCCCTATAGGCCAGATTAGGGTTTCTAAAGGGAAAACCCTAGAGGGTGAGGGCAAGTTAAACTAGAGATATGGGATAATGGGCCTCGATCCACATACATAGGAGTTTTAGCTTCCATGGTAAGTAAGGCAAAAGGGGGAAAGGATGTCAAGATGTTTTGGGAGGCGTAGAAGTCCTAAGATATGGGACGAGGCTTTTCAGGAGAGTAGGTGTGAATGGGGTGTGTGAGCTGAAATTCCAATGGACATGCATGTCGAATATGAAAATATCTGGTGAATAAGACACCAACATTTAAAGAAAAAGATTATTGAGTCAGGCCTAGACTGGTCCACCGGCGATAATAGTGGCCAGGTGTCTTGTGCCCTAGAGACCATTCCATAGGCGAATAATAGTGGCTAGGTACGTTTTTCCCTAGATGTTTCTGGTCCACCGACTATAATAGTGGGGGATTCTGAGCTCAGTAAACCAAACACTATAAGAGTCGGGGCCAAACCGACCCATCGATAATAATAGTGGTCAGGTGCCTTGTGCCCTGGAGATCGTTCCACCGATGAATAATAGTGGCTAGGTGCGTTCTAACCTGGGTGTTTTCTGGTCCACCAGCTATAATAGTGGGGTTCCCGTACTTGCATAGGTTTAAATCAAGGATGGTGTGAAATAGGAATAATAATGAGAGATCTAATGATTATGTTTAACCGGATCGATTCACTACTTGTATTATCTGTCTTCCATGTATGGCTTTAGCTAAATGGTTACGTACTTATATTATTTGTCTTTCTTGTATAGCCTTAGCTGCATGATTACCTTGCTCAATACATAGCATATTGATCACCCATTTCATAGGTGCTGCTCTTTCTCATTAGCAGATGCCCCTTTTGAGTTGATGTACGTAGGAGATGTTGTGTTTGATGCTTGTGACACATTCGATGCTTCGAGCAGGGCTAAGCGATGACCTATTGGACTTGGGATGGGGCCTAATAGAGAGTGTTGTTCGGACTCATCTTTTCTAGTTTTTATCACATTTTCCTGTTTGCATTATTCTTTCTAGTCTCGTACCAACCACAAGGCTAGAAAATTCACCGGACATTGAACCGGTTAGAGCATAAAATCATAATGATCCAAATAGTTCATAATTAATAGGAAATCAGAGTGTGAGATTAAAGAGTCATTAAATTCGATGCGTCAGGCGGGGCTGAATGATGACCTTTTGGACTTGGAATGGGGCCTAAGAGAGAGTGTTGTCAGACTTGTGCCGATCACGACAGTAGCATCCCCTTATCTTAGTGTATGGGTTTTGATTAAATAAAAATTTTCAACTATGAAATTTGGGAGTGTTACAGTTGACTAGTCCAAGTCTAGTTTAGAAAAACATATATGACATGTTAGTGCAAAAATATAGAGCAAGAGTATTTGCAAGGCAACCCAATCAACTGGTGCCATGGACAAGTTGATAATTAGTTGGTATCTAATTCTCAGATTATTTTTGGGTTATCAACAAACCAAGGGAAAAGATAAAAATTGAGGCCAATCGAATTGCGTCATACGACCAATTAAATGGTGTCATAATTTTTTGATGAACCAATTGATTGCTATGTGAACTCCAAAGACAATATTTTTCAACCCACTGACCAATTGATTGGTTCTTATCACCAGTTGACCGATATATGAAGAGAAGCAATACTTAGTTTAATTTGAAGTGAATTTCTTTTCCAAATTAAATCCAATTTAAAACCTTTTCAATAATGGATTTTTAATTTACTTTTAAAACATATTTTCAAGAGAATTTCACAAGGATCAATGATCAAACATGTGTACAACTCAAATCTAAAACCTATAACTTAATATTTGAAGATACCATTTTATCACTAGGTCTTAAGGTCTTATTTGGTGATATTTGTCTTGGTGTTGATATGAAAATGATTTAAACCTTGCTTGAGATCCTTCATCCATTAAGTTTTAAAATTGATTACTCTTTTATTTCCTTATCACTTAATGGTTAGTTGAATATGATCCATTCTTTAGTGCTTGGAGAAACTTGATTACTATTTTTATATTTCCTTGCACTTGAATGTTTGTTTTGAGTATGTTCATCATCATTTAATCTTGTATAAACTATGAACACTTAATGTAATACCCTGTATATAAAAGTATTTTTGTATAATTTTTAGGGAATTGATCAACTGACTTGGCAAATTAGTCGACTAGTAAAATGTAGCTTTGTTGTACTAGTTCTAATGAACTCGTTAACTAGTATGCCAAAACCACTCAACTAGATATACTAAAACTCATGATCCCTATTTTGGTTTTGAATTTTAATACCTTCCAATCATTCACCTACCTTTAAGAATCCATTACATGTTGATTATAAAAGATTTTTTTAGGTTTTAAACCTTAATTGCAAACTAATTTTTGATTTATCTAAAACCTAAAAAGATTCCCCATTTACTTTTTTACAATTCCCTCTTGATTTCATCTTCCTTGTCTCTTCACCTTGTCGTTGTGTCGTATATCATCCTTTTGACCCAAATCCCATCTTTTGGGGTCTAATTTTCAGCTAATATATGATCCTCTTAGTCCTTTGGTCATATCCTACACTATATTTCACCATATTTCACTTTTCTCCTCACAAGTGTGTTTAACCCTTATTCTTCCCTTGCCTTTTTGACCTCAACCTAAACCACTCTCCTTTTGATATGTGATTAGTTGAACCCCATCAACTCACATTAAAGCTCCATTAACCCTCCATTCCAAGAAAAATCTAAGTGCTCTTTTTCCTCTTCTCCTTAGTTTATTCTCTTCTTCTTGCTTCTCTTATCTATTTTTAAAAGCTATAAATGCTCTGCTAAATGTTTTTCTTTGATTCTTAATAGGTGAGCAAGAATATTAGATATTTTAGTTACATAGGGAGTGATCTTCTTTTCTTGAAGACATGCTTGATAGGTAAATTTGGCTAGACCTTGTAAATGTAGAGTAATGTGTTATTTTTTATGCGTTGTTTGTTTTCTAGTATGACTTCTATTATTAAATTATGCTAAAAGTATGTTTTAAGTAGTTGAAATCATGAAATTAGCATTATTAGTATGATAGGTTTGGTTGTTTTTGAATGAGAAATCATAGAATTGAACGTGGCATGATTAATAGACAATTTGGTGGTTCGGATGTTGGTTTATGAAGTATAAATGTTATGTGTAGATTTTGGAAAGTTTTATAAGTTATAGATGTGTTAAGATTATGTGTGAAAGCACATTCAAATTATGTTTTACCCAATAGAAGCAACACACCGGTCTAGGGTAAAATTTTATCAAATGATTAGTTTTGGCCTACCAACTAGCTGGTTAATTAGAAATTGGTAGGTGGTTTTTGCACAACATCAACCAGCTATTTAAGCTTATGAATAGTATGTTAGTGGCACCAATTGATTAGTTTCCCATATCAGTTGATCAGTTTACCTATCTAAAATTATTTTCTCTTGACTTGTTTCAAAGACTAGTCATGTAACACCCCAAAGTTTAATATTGAAAATTTTCATTTTTAACGGAAGTATAATACCAAAATAACTGGGTGTTACCACTATAATTGAAATAAGTCTACCTTAACTCACCATTCTCATGTTAATCACAAGGCACAATGATTAAAATGTAAATAATTATAAATAGAAAACGAGAGAAGTGTCATAAATATATATATGAGTTGGAGATTAACTCCAAGTACAATATCCAAAATATAGGCAAAAGAGATACCATGGATCTAAGAGTAAAAAAATGTATCTGGGTAAAAGCATCATCCGAATAACATGACTCTACAACCAAAATCCCTAATATAGAAAATCACTCCACCCCATACAAAGCATCATAAGCTGCAAAATCACCCAGCGGATCTTTATGGACCTCTATGTAGACATTAGGGTCATTTGATCATGGGAATGAGCAACACACATAAAAAATATGGTCAATACACTAAATACTGAATATGGTGACAACACAATCGAGTAAAAAATATATAGATGATTACGTGCATTCATAGTGAAAAATAAACACACATGCGAGATACATAAAATTATACAAGGTAGTTACCGATCTAGGAATCATTATTAATTATAACATATTCCTTTCTTTTATTTACATTGATTTTAAGGTCATCACTATTCTTAAACCGATAGAATAGTTTGAAGCACCTTTTAGAGACGACACACCTGAGTCACTATTATTATCCGGTGGAATGAATCCAACACCTCAATCTTGACTCACGCACTATTCTACTTCAAATTATTAATATTTTATTCATTATTTAAATATCTCAAATCATATTACCATTCACGTTGTGTTTATATCCTCTCTATTCTTAATTTGGTGGAAAAACCTGATGCAACTCTTAGGGTGAACGCTCCGGAGCCACTATTATCGTCCGGTGGAATAGACCCATAAATTACCTTAGCATAACTCACATGATCTTTCAATTTAAATTATTAATGTCTTATTAATGATTTATTTGATAGGCATAAAATATAATTAAATCAAGTAGAGTACAATCACATAGATAACAAGGCATTCTCAAGGGTTAATATCCATATACGTTCCAAGAAACCCTAATTTCACTTTTTAGGGACAACTTATTCTCTATTTATTTTTTACCCAAAAAATTTAGACATAATTTAATTAATTAGATCACAATCACATAGATAACACGCCTATTCTCAAGAGTTAAGACTTAAGATGCATATACTTTCTAAGAAACCTTAATTTCACTTTTTAGGCATAACTTCTTCTCTATTGCTCTTTTACCCACCAACTTTAGTATCACTTCCTAAAACATTATTATTATTATCATACCCAAATTTCAAGGCCTAAATATAATTTCTTATGTATGTGATAATAGTCTTATCTCAAAAGTTACTATTTATAAGGCTTACAAAACCCTAATTTCACAAGTACATCATAACTTTTCTCGTAAGGCTCATCTTACTACCAAATTTAATATAAATTCCTAAAACATCAATATTAAAAACATATCCAAAATTTGTAATCTAAATCTAATGTTTCACATATGTGATAATAACATCTCTGTTTTAGGATTATTATTTCCTAATTAAGCCATTTTTTCATTTCATGGGACATATGTCATTCATGACTACTCTAAATATTTAATATGATCCCCTTAGCGTATTTTAAATCATATGGCACATTAAAATATGATACTTTTATATTAAACCCATATTGACCAAAATGGCCTTATAGGTAACCAAAAGCCCTCATTTCAAAACCTTATATATTTCGATATCATTATTTCCAAATCCTCCATTTATCACCATATATCTTAAATAATATTTTATCACTAATTATACCCTATGAAGACCATATTACCACCACATATCACATCAATCCACTTAGGGGTTTACACGTAAAATATTATTATAACGATATCACGTGCTTCTCAACTCTCACATCTTCATCACATATTAGCATATTCTCATATAAATGCATTATCAACATGAATTTGTCAAAATAATAATAACATGGTAATACATGTAGTTAAAGATAACACATTGCACAAAAAATCCTAGACTACAACTAGTATTCTTACAAAAAAATGATTCGGTCTCTATGCACGTCTATCCTATCCTACCTCCTTCGAAACTTCTAGTAAATCACTTAAGAAACAATAAAAAAATGCCATTAGGATTTAATAATATATTTAAGGGAAATTCTAAGGTAATGAAGAGGGAAAGAATGGAGGAAAAATGAGCCAAACAAATGGGAGTTTCAATGGAGATATTTGCAACAAGGGAGGGGATCGGTTGGTTGTTTCAAAAAAAGGGAAGGAATATGGCTAGTTTTTTCAAAGGTAGGGGGTTAGGACTGGTGGTTTTGGCCGAATATGGGTGGTGAGCTACAGTGGAAATGGCCGAATGAAGGTAGGGGTGTTCGGTTATGGGTGTTGAGGGAATATAGGGAGCAATTATAGTTTGTGTCATTAGTAATGAGTGGGGAGTGGTAGAGGAGGCTAAAGAGGATGGTTGAGCTATAGTGGAAATGACTTGAGGTGGCGGGGGTGTCGTGATGATTTTTTCCTAAGGAAGGGGTAGGAACGATGGGTTTTACTAGTGGTAGAGATTAGGAATGGTAGAGCTTGCTGCAACTAAGGGGGTGGTTCTAGTTGAGCTGGATGATGCAAAAAGGGAGGAGAAAAATGGAGGGTTGTGGTGATTTTTGAAGAAGGAATCAAGGAGCTTTAGTGAAAAAGGCCGGTGGTGGAGGGTGTATTGTGGTGAAGGTTATTGGTGCTAGGGTGAAGGAATGGCAAATGATGACGGTGGAGGTGTTGGTGGGTTGTTTTGGCGATGGCGAGGAGGAGGGAAAGGAGGAGAGTAAACCTATGTTGGAGGTGTTTTTTAGATAGAAAAATGGAGGGAGAAGGATTTACTTTGGGGCATTAAGTGTGCTATATATATATAGGCACATGCACGAGAAGAGAGGGGGGAAAGGGATCAAGTGATCAAGTGATCAAGGGAATTTTCTCAATAATATATTAGCATAAAGAGGGGAAGTTGATGGGGTAAGGTGTAGGTGATAGCATGGTAGAGGGAAGTATAATCAAGGAGGGATTTGTGCGTAGGAAAGGAGAAAGTGGGAGAAGGAAAGAATTTTTATCATACAAGGGAAAAAGGAAAATGTGAAAAGAAAGGGAGGAGGAAAAATAAAGAGAAAGGAAAATTAATTTTAGAGTTAGGATTTTATAAATTTTATATTAGAATAAATTTTGGATTAGGGTAAAATAAACTATAGACCATTCTAGGTTAGGTTTTGGTCAAAATACAGATTGCCTGGAATAAAGCCTAGGATTAGGTTAAGGTTTAGGGTTATAAAATCAAAGTAAGGTAAACATATTAGTTTATTGAGATTATAATTTGGTTAAGTTATTAAATACTTAGGATTAGGGTTAGCTAAAATTTGGGGTATTACAAGTCCAATAATTTGTGAGACCAGTTAACTAATTTGCTTGAGATATGCATTTTTCTTAAGGCTAACCTTAAGTTTTGGCTTCTTTACTTGGCCTTTAACCTTCTTTAATCACAATTAAAATGAGAATAATTGATTTAAGTGTGAATTTATGGCGGGAGATTAAGTGTTCGGCTTAAATAGGATACTCTTAATTAAAGTGGAAGATAATGGATTCTACGTTGATTCCCCTTTGTGTGTAAATTTGTGGTTTTATTCCACCTTTATCTTTATATATGTTGGCTATTTATATAGTGTCATATAGTGATTTTTTTCCTCCTTATAAATGAGTTATGCTAACTATATATGTTGGGTTAGCTAGTGGTTTTAATCCACTTTTATCTTGAGTTGCGCTAGCTATTTATATTAGGTCAGCTAGCAATTTTATCCCACCTTATTATTGAGTTATGTTGACTATATATATTGGAATAGTTAGAGATTTCAGTCCACCAAACTATTCATTTGTGCTAACTATCTATATTGGGTTAGTTGGTGGTTTTAATCCATCATTATCTCGAGTTGTGTTAGCTATTTATATTAGGTCAGTTGCTGGTTTTAGTCCACTGTATGGTTGAGTTATGTTAACTATCCATATTAGGTTAGTTGGCTGTTTCGCCTACATTTATCTTTAGTTGTGTTAAAAATCTATATTGGTTAACTAGCATTTTATTCCACATTATTATTGAGTTGTGCATATTAGCTATATTAGATTAGCTAATGGTTTTAGTTGACATTTATATTGAGTTGTGATAGCTATTGGTCATCTAGTAGTTTTGGTCCATCTTATCTTGATTTTTGTTACATATCTATATTAGATCATCTAGTGGTTTTAGATCACCTTGTTTGAGTTGTGGTAACTATCTATATTGGGTTAACTAGTGGTTTCAGTCCACGTTTATTTAAGTTGTGTTGGCTATCTATATTAGTTCAATTGGTGGTACATAGTCCACCAATGTAATTTTACAAGTTGTGCTAATTATATATACTATACTAGCTTTTTGTACACAATATGCTTATTTGAGTATGGAATATAGTTATAGTAATTGATATGAGATGAACAAGAGATTTTGAGGTGATAGAGTATTGTTGAGTTCTCTGTTTAAGATTAGTAAGTGTATTTGTGATAGCATGTTTGTTTGTGTGAATGATTTATTGCTTTAATGCTATACCCTATGTGTTGAATGTTACTTTTATAGGGGATGCCTTATTCACTATATATATAAACACACTTATATTACACTTGTAGGTAACTTGTTACAGGTACCCAATGAGGATGATGTTGATCTATATGTTGATGTGTTTGAGCAGAAGTGATGTATTTGAGTTGGAACCTAGAGTATGAGCTATCTGGTGGTGCCTTCGAGATATTTTGGACTTTTGTAGCCTGTCTCCCCTTTTGTTTTATATTTTTGGGAGTTGACCTCCAAAACATAATTGAAATATTATTATTGTTTTCATTTCTAGTTCATGAATTGTCTGTGAATTTTTGGTTTTTTCCTTGGCATGACAATGGTATGGATATCAAACTCATGTTGAGAGTAGCGATAACAACCATGTTTCAGTTTTCACAAATTATAATTTTAAATAGTTTTTATCAAAATTTTGGGGTGTTACACATACTTCAACAAACAAGTTTGATATCATCAAAATAATTTTGATTAACCTATAAAGTCAACAATTCCATCAATAAAAAAGTGTGAGGCATAGATTCCTTAGCTCATGGCCAAAATCAAAGAACTTATGATCAAAGGCCTTCTACATATGGAATGTAGCAAATGTCTAAGCTTCCCATCATATATCCTCTTATTCACATGGCATATCAAGTTATTTTATTCTTCAAGGTTATTGAACAAATGTTGGAATTTGTATAATTTGAAAATACCACAATACCTTTTATGGGACACCAACTTTCTTGTACTATGATACTTAAATTTAGGATAACATTCCAATGATGAATTTTCATTCTTTTTAATCATGTAATTAATATGGAAGCTGTGAATTTTACATAATTTGATCCCATGGAATAGAGAACCTTCTTGTCTTCATAAGTGTTACTGGTAAGAATATTTATAACATCCCAAAATTTACTACTTTTATACATGCTAAGCATAAAATAATCGGGTGTTACTGTCATATTTAATATAAGTCTAATTTTTGTTCCATTATCATATCAAGTATATGAAAAAATCATTAACGAGTTAAATAAGATAATAATAGAATAAGAAGGATTTCATAACATAGATAAGAGTTTGGAGATACCAGTCTAAGTAAACTATAAATCAAATTAAAATAAAGGGAAACCATGGATTCAAGAGTCCATAAGGTGTATGGACAAAAAATATAACTACTAGATTACTGAAATTCTATACCTAATATCCAAAAATACTATCACTTGTCCCTAAGAATTGCATTAAAATCAACAAAGTCATCAAGAGGATCCATAAAAAACCTACACATCAATAGTTGGTTTGTCTGCTTGTGGGAATTGGTTGCACCTATGTAAATGATGGTCAATACTTATATATTGAGTAAGGTAAAAATCCATATAACTAGAGTAAGTAATGCATAGAACACTAGGGCACATGAAAGGAATTTAAAATGTTTATTATGAAAGATGTGAGATGATCCAAGAGAGAGATCATATTAGGGTTTCCTTTCAATAAAATCATACACTTCAATTGTTTAGCCATGTTGAGTTTAAGAACTCCATTAATCTCGTCTAGTGAAACAAACTATTACAACTTGGTATTGAACCAAATGTTATTCCACTTTAATTATTAATGTCTTACCACATAAATTATTACTTATTATGGTTATATAAGGTACCATTATTACCAACTTTATTCCAACAATTGATAATAATGAATGATGAATACATATTTTATACCATTTTGATTTTAGTTACTGGTCATTTATTTGAATAATATGTGAGGTTATTTATAATTTTGCACTTAATGATAATGATATTATATATTTAATTATTTGAGCTAAAATATTGGAAAATTGATGGGCTTAGGTTATGAGGTTATTTATTATTTCCTCTAATGTTATTTTGTAGGTACAGTTGAAAAAAAAGGAAAAATTTATTTACTTTAAATAAAACTCCAAAAGCTTGTGTGAGTACCTTTACAAACAAAATAAGAAAAATTCTGCACAAATAAAGAAGACCAGCCCAACTTAGCACATGAAATGATGTGGTTTTTATCAAAGTAATGGAAAGTTGGATCGAAATTTGTATTAGAAGCTGTCACCCACGATCTAATGCAAAAAGAATGAAGTGATTTGGTGGATTATAGACGAAGAAATTGATGTTACAAGATGAAGGTGTTCAGCAGATTTGAAGATGTTCAAATGTGTCGTGTGAAGATAGATTTGAGGAAGGATTAATCCCAGATTTTCCTTGCTCAATACAGACCCAAAAGGGAGGATTAGACTTTATCTCTCTTGCTCAAAGTTTTATCAAAATTCTTATTATTCATTCTACTCAATTCTCTCTACAAATGTTGTGCACAAAAGGTATATATAGGAAAGAATAAGCTTGGTGGTGAACTTCCTTAACCAGCCAAGTTTACCCACCTAATCCAGCCCATTAATCATGGTTGAATTAAGCCCATATTAACCTTAATCCATAGAATAATATCATTGGTTAAATGATACTAAGGATTAATATTACAAAGCTATACAATAGACTAAGATACATACATGAAATTATAGCCATACCCTAACTTACATAAAATATACTTAGGGTTAGGGTTTACAACAAGTTTATAAAAATAATGAATATCATCACTCTATCTCTTTTTGTAATGTATCATCCCATGTATGTCATAGTCTTGCATTCCTTGGAATACTTGTACACATCAATGTGTATGAACATCATCTTCTTGCAAATATGTAACATACCTACAAGAATAACTTGAATGGTTTTTAATGTCAAGCATATTAGAATTATCAAGAATATTTAACATGATAGGCTCCAATATTATAAAAGCTAAATCATCTTCCTTACCTTGAGGATTATAATGAATAGGATAATCATTATGTTCAATGGATGCTCCTGCATCATGAAACAAACAAAAACTAAGAAAGGCCCATAGAAAAAGGCCATAGGAGCGCGGAAGGAGATAGAGGCTGAAAGTCTTTTTAAGGAAAACACAGAAGAAGGGACAACAAAAGAGAAAAAGAAAAAAGGGAGGATAAAAGAGAGAGAGAGAAGATATGGATAGGCATGAAAAGAGAGAAGAGAGAAAAAGAGGCTTGGTATGAAGAGAGAAGAGACGACAAAAGAAAGATGAAGAACAAGTAATCATTCTTCTGATTGATTTGTGGAAATTTTCATCCATATTTATTTTCTATTCTTACTTCATCTATTTCTAATATATATTTATAACTTATATTTTTGTGTAATTTATTTATTTATATATGATTTTTAGATAAATAATTGCTTTTGGGAAATATATTGAAGCCCTAAACTATGATTTGATATGTAATAATAATTTCCTTTGTTTCATGGGAATGCCCTTTGCCTCTATTTTATTTATTATTTTATATATGTGATTCTATTAAGCTAAATTATATGGTGTGTGCCTTATTCTTGTTTCCTTATAGGTACAGTATGTAGGATTATATGCATGCTAGGTGAATATATAATTACACTTTTATATATAAATTATAGCTGGGTTAGATAACAATATACCTAATAGTTTTGTGATTTTAACTGAAATAATGGAATGTTTTGATATGTGTGGGTTAAAGGATGGGAATATAATTAGACACACTTGAGGTACTAGTTTAGGTATTTAGATTGATATCCTTTGTAAAACACCCCAAAATCACAGTTGAAAATTTTTTTTTAATTAAAACAAACACAAGCACGGGGGTGTTACCACCGTGATTAGTACAAGCTCGGCCCTAGCCAGTCTCGCACCAACCACAAGGTTAAGGAAAATTTCACAATTCATTAAACACACTTAGGGAAGAGAAATGTAGAAAATGAATATTCATAATGAGAAAATCAAAGTGCGTGATTAAAAGTTATTACAACTAAAAAGAGTTACATAGTTAAGGTCCCCAAAGGGATAAAAAGATATAACACAATAAAACAAAAAAAAAGTAAACAAAGTCTAGTCTACATCGCTCTTAAGCCCCCATGCCAAGTCTAAGAAGGTAAACTCTCAGCCCCGTCGGACACCTCATAAGTGTCATAAGCATCGAAAATGGCGTCTTCTACCTGTACAAATTCAATATAGCACTCTACTCGTAGGAATAAGTAGCACCCATAAAATGGGTGGTCAGTACACTATGTACTAAGTAAGGTGACCATGCAGCTAATGCCATACACAGAATGCAGGTAACACAAGCAAGTAACCATACAGATAAACCGTATAAGAAATACAGATAGTATAGGCCATGGTACAACCCGGTTAAATTAATCATTAGATCTCTAGTCAGTGTACCCATTTCACACCATGCTCTTTGTAAGTCCATGCGAGTACTGAAACCCCACTATTATAGCCGGTGGATCGAAAACATACAGGGTAGAACACTCCTGACCACTATTATTTGAGGTAGATCGGTCTCTAGGGCAAAGTGCTCCTAGCCACTAGTATGCTTATGGATCGGTTTGGCCCCGACTCTCATGGTGTTCCACTATAAGTAATTAGTATCTTTCCCATGTCCCTCATGGTGTTCCACTGTAAGCAATTAATATCTTTATCATGTCTTATCATAACTTACGGTTTCATTTATTGAGCTTAGGATCCCCTAATATTATAACCGTTGGATTGAAAACATACAGGGCAAAGCGCTCCTAACTAATATTATTCGCCGGTGGATCGGTCTCCAGGGCACCCCAACACCTGGCCACTATTATGCTAGTGGATCGGTTTGGGCCTGGTTAAAAAATCTTTCACTTTAAATGATTAGTGTCTTATCCGTGTCTTAATCAATATATGTTTTCACCCTAGACATGCATGTCCTTTGGACTACCTGCTCATACAACCCGTCTACTCTTATTCTTATGAAAGGGCTCATCCCATATATTGGGACTTCTATGCCTCCCAATACACCCAGACATCCTTTCCCTCTTCTCCTCACTTACCACAAATACCCAACTCCTAAGTACGTGGGTCGAGGCCCACTCCCCATACATCTGAGTTAACTCACTATTGCTCTCTAGGGTTTTCCTCGAGAGAAACCCTAATTTAGCCTCTATGGCCCAACCTTTATCTATCTCACACAACCAATGTTTTCCTTACCCCAACTCATCACCTCACTCGATTTATCCCCAAGCATCCCACTTTACTTCCCATTTTGTACATGTGACCACGAAACCCTAGTTGGTCACCCCAAAACCCTAGCACATCTCTTTCCTCATACGATGTTATTCCCCTATCACTTTCACTTACCATCCCCTCTTCCAAATGACACATACTGATGAAAGCCCAAATACCCTTAGTACCCTTACTAAGAAAAGCACCAATTATCCTTTAAAAATAATTAATTATATTTGTATTATTGTCTTGCAGGATAATCAAGAAAATTGACAATCTAAGCCAAGCAAGCGGGGAAAAGGATTCAAGACGATGCTATCAAAAACGGGATCCTGTTGCTGAGAAGACATACTCAAGTTTTAAATTATTAGCAAGAATAATGGCATTATCGCCAATTAGCAAAATTCTACTATTATTATTATCGTTGTTTTGTTTATTTAGTTTTATCTTGTAAAAAGGGTATTAAGCAACTAGTTAAGTGGGATTTGCCTAATCCATCATTAAACCACCTTCAAATTCCCCACATCTTCCTTAATCCTACCACACCCCAAAGCCCACTATTTTTCAACCAAAAAAACAAAAGCCCAAAAAAAAAAAAAAACGCACCCCATCTCCCCGGTCCACAACCCCGTCTCCCCGGTCCACAGCCTTTACGCCTGCCCCCGTCTCCCCGGTCCACAGCCTTTACGCCTGCCTTCTTTATCAAACCGTCAGTCCAACACATTCACTCCCGTTCGGTCAAAACAACCTTCACTCCTCACACAGCCTTCCCGAGTCGTCTTCTTCCTCTAATCTCGCCTTCTTCGTCGACCACCATTAATGGGAATTACCCACCTTTAATTCACTCTACCCACTCCACCTTTTCGACCGTTGCCCAACGTTCGACTTCCATCTACCCTAGCTAGTTGCTGCCTATATAAAGCTTCTATCTTTATGTAAGAAGGACAACTTGGTTCGAATCGATTTCCGCATATGAAATAAAGCTAATTTTCTTACGATCTTGCGTCGTTTATTGTCGGTTTCCGGCATTTTTGTTATTCTCGATTTCGAGGATTTAAATCGGGCAGTCCCGATTACCCTATCCCTATTCCTGTTCGGTTGTTCTTGCGTTTTTCTGTGTAATTTTTACTGAACTCCACTTGGAGTTCGTTTCAGCTGGTATCAGAGAGTTGATCTGCTTCGCTCATCTCTGGATTACAATTTTTCTTTTTTTTTTATATTCGAAAATCGTTCGGATCTGGGTATATTTAGCGTCGATTTTTCGTTTGAATGTTGTCGTTGCAGCATCAAATTCGTGTCTTTAATTTCTGTCTTGATTTCCAGTCGCAATTCTGTGTTTCAATTCTATTCCTGTTGTGAGTCGATTTGCAATTCTCTGCTGTGTCGATTTCGACAGATTGGTGTTTTCTATTTTATTTTAATTTTTTTTTCTTTCTTCTCTTTTTGTCACTGTCCCAAACAGTACCCTGTTTGGATTGTCTGGTGTCGACCTTTGTTTTAATTCTGCCGTGTTAATTTTATTTTATTTTAATTTTTATTTTTGGGTCGTTTGATTTAAATATATATATATATATATATATATATCACCTAGTGATCCGAACTTGATACCAAAATTAATTTGGTATCCAGATATGGGGCAGGATATCGGGTATTAGGCGGCGATTCTATATTCCATATCGTTTAAGCCACCAGCTCGGAAAACCGCCCTATCGAACAGTCACGGGCTAAAAGCCCAACACTCTAATCACCTACTACGTAGTTAATACCAATCGATCGTGTGACAATTTAATACAGATAAACGGATTGAAATGAATTCCCGAACCGGACATGCAATGTCAGGACACGTGTCGGAAGGATCCGATAGTAACTCAAACCCTATTTCCGCACAACTACGTATCCTAATAAAAAGACTGGATCGGATTGAACAAACAATTAATAATACAACTGAGCCTATCCAGTCACCCCAGCCAAACAGACATCCAAGGAACTTCCACCCCGAGCCAGATATTTTCTCAGCCGACGGCTCATCAGCCCAAGAACATGCTAGGATGGGACATCGACCTCGCCGACATCCAAGACAGTACGATCGGGAGGACCGGAATCTAAATAATATCAAACTAACGATCCCAGCATTTAATGGAAAAAACGACCCTGACGCATACTTGGATTGGGAAAGAAAAATAGAGTTGGTTTTTGACTGCTACAATTATTCAGATGAAAAAAAGATTAAACTCGCCATTGTTGAGCTCACCGATTATGCCATCAATTGGTGGGATCAGCTTGTTACTAACCGACGCCGAAACCACGAGAGACCGGTAAGAGATTGGAACGAGTTCAAAGGATTATTACGACGTAGGTTTGTACCTAGCTATTACTATCGAGAACTCTACCAGAAACTACAAAACCTTGTCCAAGGCCCTAGAAGCGTTGATGAATATTATAAGGAAATGGAGATCACAATGATTCGGGCCAACATAATCGAAGATAGAGAGGCAACCAAGGGTAGATTCCTTAGTGGACTTAACAAGGAAATAGCTGATAAACTTGAACTCCAACACTATGTGGATATCGAGGAAATGGTTAGCTTAGCCATCAAGATTGAAAAACAGATCAAAAGGGTCAGGACCTTTAAACCCCAACCCAACTTCCAAGCCGGCCATTCAAAAAATCATAACTGGAAGCAGCCTCCTAGAAGTGAAGAAAGGTCAAGAGTCCAATTCGACAATAAGGCAAGCCCTCTTAAGGAAAAGGGTAAGGAACATACAAGTGGTAATTCTAGCAATGGACGTTTAAGAAACATCAAATGCTTCAAATGCTTGGGGCATGGTCATATCGCGTCCGAATGTCCCAATAGGAAGGTGATGGTGGTTCGGCCCACAGGAGAGGTTGAGTCCGAGGATGATGAGTGTGCTGACCGCTCCCCTACTCCTATTGACCCATATGATAGTGACCCTGGCCATGATGAGGTATATGCTTCCGAGGGAGAACTACTCGTCGTACGACGTGCCCTGAACGTACATGCAAAAGTTGATGACGAGCGAATACAACGTGAGAATATCTTCCATACCAGATGTCGAATCAGTGAAAAGTTGTGTAGTTTGATCATTGATAGCGGTAGCTGTGTTAACGCCGCAAGTGCTAGCCTAATTACCAAATTAGGGTTGACAGCCACGAAGCACCCTCGACCCTATAAACTACAATGGCTCAACGACACGGGTGAGGTTAAGGTCTACAAGCAAGTATTACTTGCAATCCAAATTGGGAAATATATGGATGAAGTATTATGTGATGTCATTCCCATGCACGCTAGTCACGTTCTACTTGGGAGACCATGGCAGTTTTATAGGAAAGTAACCCATGATGGGTATAAAAATAGCTACTCCCTTATCAAGGATGACAAAAAGATCACTCTAATGACGCTATCACCCCAGCAAGTCCATGATGATCAACTCAAGCTTCAAGCCGAATTCAAGAGCATGAGGGAGGAGATAAGTAAGACCTCAAAATCCAACATGGAAGGCCAGAATAAACCACTACGTAACTTTTTTGCCCGAAAAAGAGACATCTCTTATGCCTTCTCTGCTAAGTTACCCATCTATATGCTCATGCGTAAAGAATGTTATCATAATGATTTCACTCTACTTGATTCTGTTCCTGATGACATACGCACCTTACTCAATGAATACTCTGAGCTCTTTCCTGAAGAAATTCCACAAGGGTTACCTCCAACTAGAGGAATCGAACATCAGATTGATTTCGTACCTGGGGCCTCCATTCCCAATAGACCTGCATATCGAGCTAACCCTGAGGAAGTAAAAGAACTAAAGAAGCAGATAACTGAATTACTTGAAAAGGGGCACATTCGAGAGTCCATGAGTCCTTGTGTTGTTCCTGTGTTACTAGTTCCAAAAAAAGACGGAAGTTGGCGCATGTGTATTGACAGTAGGGCTGTTAATAAAATTACCGTCAAATACCGATACCCCATCCCTCGGTTAGATGAAATGCTTGACCAATTGCATGGGTCTATTATATTTTCAAAAATTGATTTAAAAAGTGGATACCATCAGATTCGCATGAAGGCTGGCGATGAATGGAAAACGGCCTTTAAAACCAACTTTGGACTCTATGAGTGGTTGGTGATGCCCTTCGGCCTGTCTAATGCACCTAGTACTTTCATGCGACTAATGAATTATGTGCTCAGACACTTTATTGGTAAATTCATCGTCGTATACTTTGACGACATCCTTATATATATCAAGTCTTATGAGGAACACTTTGACCATCTACGATCTGTCCTTGAGGTGTTTAAGATCGAGAAATTATATGCCAACCTCTCCAAGAGCAGATTCTGTTTAGAAAGTGTTGTGTTTCTGGGATTTGTAATAGGCAAGGATGGAATATCCGTTGACGATGAAAAGGTGAAGGCCATACGAGACTGGCCCGTGCCCCAGTCTATTACAGAAGTAAGAAGCTTCCATGGCTTATGTAGCTTCTACCGGAGATTTGTGCGTAACTTCAGCACTATAGCCGCTCCCCTCACCTCTGTTATAAAAAAGGAAGTCGGGTTTAAATGGGAGAAAGAACAGCAGAATGCCTTTGACTTATTAAAAGAAAAGCTGACTAATGCCCCCATATTATCGCTACCTGATTTTGATAAGGCTTTTGAAATTGACCGTGACGCATCAGGAATAGGTATTGGAGCTGTCTTATCTCAAGAAGGAAAACATATTGCCTACTTCAGTGAAAAATTGAGCGGTGCTACCCTTAATTACTCCACCTACGAGAAAGAATTATTTGCCCTAATTAGGGCTTTGGAAACTTAGCAACACTACCTATGGTCCAAAGAATTCATCATTCATTCAGACCACCAAGCACTCAAATATCTAAAATCTCAGCATAAGCTAAATCGAAGACAAGCCAAGTGGATTGAATTCCTTAAATCCTTCCCATATATGGTTAAGTACAAAAAAGGTGGTGATAATATTGTTGCTGATGCCCTAAGCAGGAGATATACATTGATTGCTACCTTGGATGCTCATTTATTAGGGTTTACCTATATTAAAAATCTATATGCAACTGATGATGACTTTTCCGAATTATTCAAAGCATACGAAAATACCACCATCGGAAAATACTATCGTCATGAGGGCTTACTTTTTCGTGACAATAGATTATGCATACCTAGATGCTCTATGCGTGAATTGCTTATACAAGAAGCCCATAGTGGAGGTCTGATGGGCCACTTCGGCCATCTCAAAACTTTAAGTATCATCAAAGAGCATTTCTATTGGCCCCACCTCAAACGAGATGTGCAAAGATTTTGTGATCAGTGCGTGACCTGTAAACATGCTAAATCCACTTCTAAGCCACATGGATTATACACACCTCTTCCCGTCCCCAAGCAACCTTGGATTGACATTTCCATGGATTTTGTACTTGGACTACCCAGGTCTAACAGAGGGAAAGATAGCATCATGGTAGTTGTCGACCGATTCTCTAAAATGGCACATTTTGTTGCTTGCCACCGTACCAATGATGCTACCACAATAGCTGATTATTTCTTCCAAAATATTGTGCGCTTACATGGTGTGCCACGTACCATTGTATCCGACAGGGATGTCAAATTTCTCAGCCACTTCTGGCGGGTCTTATGGGGAAAATTGGGGACAAAGTTGCTATTTTCTACTACATGCCATCCCCAGACTGATGGCCAAACCGAAGTAGTAAATCGCACTCTTGGTAACATGCTTCGAGCTATCCTGGATAATAACATTAAGCATTGGGAATCCCACCTACCACATGTGGAGTTCGCATACAATCGGACCATCCACTCCACCACCAAAAAGACTCCCTTTGAAATTGTCTACGGGTTTAATCCTCTTTCACCCCTTGATCTTATTCCTTTACCCATAACCGATTATGCTGACTTTGATGCAGAAAAAAGGGCGCAATCCATAAAATCATTACATGAGTCAGTGGAGAAACAGATAAACCTACGCAATCATCAGATAGCAAGCGCAGCAAACAAACACCGCAAGAAGATTATATTCACTCCAGGAGATCTTGTATGGGTCCATTTACGAAAAGAAAGGTTTCCTACCCAAAGGAAATCCAAACTCGCACAAAGAGGCGACGGTCCCTTTACCATCTTGGAACGCATTAATGATAATGCTTATAAGATCGATCTTCCAGGAAAATATGGCAATATCAGTGATACTTTTAATGTTTCTGACCTATCCCCCTTTTATGATGCAGGTTCGGTTTCGGTGACGAAACCTTTTCAAGAAGGGGAGGATGATGAAAGCCCAAATACCCTTAGTACCCTTACTAAGAAAAGCACCAATTATCCTTTAAAAATAATTAATTATATTTGTATTATTGTCTTGCAGGATAATCAAGAAAATTGACAATCTAAGCCAAGCAAGCGGGGAAAAGGATTCAAGACGGTGCTATCAAAAACGGGATCCTGTTGCTGAGAAGACATACTCAAGTTTTAAATTATTAGCAAGAATAATGGCATTATCGCCAATTAGCAAAATTCTACTATTATTATTATCGTTGTTTTGTTTATTTAGTTTTATCTTGTAAAAAGGGTATTAAGCAGCTAGTTAAGTGGGATTTGCCTAATCCATCATTAAACCACCTTCAAATTCCCCACATCTTCCTTAATCCTACCACACCCCAAAGCCCACTATTTTTCAACCAAAAAAACAAAAGCCCAAAACCAAAAAAAACGCACCCCATCTCCCCGGTCCACAACCCCGTCTCCCCGGTCCACAGCCTTTACGCCTGCCCCCGTCTCCCCGGTCCACAGCCTTTACGCCTGCCTTCTTTATCAAACCGTCAGTCCAACACATTCACTCCCGTTCGGTCAAAACAACCTTCACTCCTCACACAGCCTTCCCGAGTCGTCTTCTTCCTCTAATCTCGCCTTCTTCGTCGACCACCATTAATGGGAATTACCCACCTTTAATTCACTCTACCCGCTCCACCTTTTCGACCGTTGCCCATCGTTCGACTTCCATCTACCCTAGCTAGTTGCTGCCTATATAAAGCTTCTATCTTTATGTAAGAAGGACAACTTGGTTCGAATCGATTTCAGCATATGAAATAAAGCTAATTTTCTTACGATCTTGCGTCGTTTATTGTCGGTTTCCGGCATTTTTGTTATTCTCGATTTCGAGGATTTAAATTGGGCAGTCCCGATTACCCTATCCCTATTCCTGTTCGGTTGTTCTTGCATTTATCTGTGTAATTTTTACTGAACTCCACTTGGAGTTCGTTTCACACACACTCACCCTCCATGTGACATCCTTCCACTCTTACCCTATATTCCAATCCTCTCCATTATATTTCCCTTCCACGATATCCTCCACTTAGAGTTTTCCTCCCAAACCCTAGCCAAGTTCCCCATGCACCCTTATACCAACCAACGTACTATTTTTCACCCATGGACTCTAATTACCCCCAACAATTCTTCTCTTACCTTACTTAAACCTCAAGTCAACTTTTCCACGTAAGGATCATTCCCATGAAAGGAAAATCCATCCCATGTAAACCCTATACTTCCCATGCAAGATTCACTTTACTCTCTTATTTTATCCATATTATCCTTTTATTTGTCCATCTATAAGTCATGAGGTAAATAGGTCATCCTCACTTCTCTCTAGTTAACTCACTTCCTTTACCCCTTTCACATTTCCATCACAACACCATATCTTTAAAGCCTCATAGCATGCATGTCCTAAAGGGCTACATCATATAAGCACCACAAAGCACAACATACATATCATTTTACACATGCCATGAGAGAACACATGCATTTACCTTAGCTCCGCGTTGTGCTACAAGTAAGTAGTCATAATCACATAAGGTACACAAGCATATCATAACACTCAACATACAAAGCACATAATACACATATTAGGCCTTAACCACATCCTTACCTAAAACGACACTGGGCTTGGAGCACATTCCTATGCCTCCTCAGGGTTTGGACTTAGTTCACCTATAAGAGGGAAATACTAGGGTTAACTTCCCTCTTACCAACATTATCATTATTTCCTACTTACCTTTATCATAACCTATTATTAGGGATATTAATAATAATAGTAGCTTTATTAGTAAAAATAAGGGTATTATTCTTAAAATGGTTAATCATGATATTATTAGTCAAAATAGGTTTAGGTAGTTATATTGGTCCATGATAAGGTATTATTAATATTATTAATAATACTAAAGATAATAACTTTAATAATAATAATTATTATTATTATTATGATAATAGTGATAATAATAATAATAATAATAGTAATAATAAAATTAGTAACGATAATGATAATAATAATAATAATGATGATGATAGTTTGAATAATAATAATAATAATACTAACAATAATTATTATTATAGTAATAATAATTATAATAATAGCAATAATGATAATAATAAGAATAATGATAATGATGATAATAATAATAATAAAATAATAATTACACTAATTATACTTCAGGCCTAGGAGGTTAAGGCACAACCTAGGGGTGGCAGCTAGGCGACGACAGCGGTGGAGGAAGTGAGGGGGTTGGAAAGGTGTATTTTTAGGGCTAGAAGAGGGAGAGTGAGATGGTGTTTGTGGTGGTGGTGGACTCTCTGGGCCGAGAGGGTTGGGGTGGTGGTGGTGGAGCAACAAGGGTGGCGGTGCAGATGGTGGTGGTTGTGGTGGTCGAAGGTGGTGGGAAGGAGGAAGGATGAAGGAGAGGGAGAATGGGAGAAAGGAAGGTAGGGGAGGTAGAGTAGGCTTTGTTGAGTGGATTGGGTGGCAGGAGAGGCGGTGATTGCAGCGGAGGAGGCGACACATGTCGGCAAGAGGGGCAGCGATGGGTGCAAGGTGGTAAGTCGAGCAACCAACTTTGCACAGCTGGGGTGGCTCGTGTAGGGGAAAACAGGAGTGGTGAGTGGCTTGGTTCAGTGGACAGCAGTGTAGGGAAGAGTTTGGATGGTTTTTCGGGCAACGGTGTTGGACAGTGGCGGTCGGGGCGGCATCTGAAGTAGCGGTGGCGCAAGGATGCTGGATTTTTCTAGGCAGAGTAAAGAGGGTCGAATAAGGTCGGTAGGGGGTATTTATAGGCCATTGGAGGGAGGATAAGACAAAGGGGGAAGATGAAAGGGGGAGACAGTGAGGCAGGGCTCGTCGGCCGACGGTGGCAGGCCGGTACGAGCCTGCAAAATGGCAGGTGCAGGTTTGGTCGGGGAGGAGAAAAGGAAAGGAGAAGGGGCACGCGTGGGGAGGGGTGTAGGCAGGTCGAGGCTGGAAAGGGAAGGGGAAAGGATGGAAGAGAGAAGGGAGAGGTGAAGGCCCGTAGGAGGAAGGACAACAGCAGTTGCAAGCCGACTTGCAACTAGGGGACGGGGGAGAAGGGAGGAAGAAGAAGACAAGTAGGTCAGTCGGTCTGGGAAAAAGAAAAGAAAGAAGAAAAGGAGGGGGAGAACTGGGTGGCTAAGGGGGAGAAAAAAAAAGAATTGTGTGCTAGGCCACGCGGGGGAGAGAAGAGAGGGAGGGGAGTTGGGCCGCCGGGGGGATGACCCAATCCGGGGAAGAAGGGGGAAAAAAGAAAAGGAGAAAAAAGAGGAAATAAAAAAAAGGAAAAAGGAAGACAAAAGGGAAAAAGGGAAAGGAAAAAATAGGTTAGTTGGGGTATTTCAAATATTTTGGTATTTTTGAATATTTAAAAATAATAAAAATTAGTAAAATAATAATTAAATTCCTTTTTATATTAATTTAGGATATTTTGGGTAATTTTTCTTAAATTCTATTTTAATTAGCAAAATACCTTAATCTTTCTCAATTAAATTCTTTATTATTTTCCTTTTGTTTTTTCTTAAATTCTCCCCTTATTTTAATAAAATAATATATTTAATCAATTTTCCTAATAAATTCTTATTTTATCATAATTTCCTAAATTAGGGTTTTGGGGGTATTTCACCCTTCTACTTGTGCTTAATGCTTTAAATCAAGTTAAATATAGGAGTTACTTGTTGCGACTATATTAATAGAATTTAATAGGATTTATTATCGGTGATTTGTCATATTAATCACTTTAGGGATATAATATAAGTTGTATAGAACTACTTTTGCTTTACAACTTGGTCAATCTCTTTCTTGTGATTAAAAAAATATTGAAAAATTATTGTTATATTTTTATCTATTTTAGGGGGTGATTTTGAATCCCCCAAATGCATTCATACTATTTATACTATTCTAATTTTATTATTTTATTTTATTTATTTTTGATATTTTCTATTTTGAAACCCCCATATCCATACTTTTCCCATTACTAGTGTTTTCCTACTTATTTATTTTGGTGAGAGTTTAGAGATTTAGTTATTTTTTGTGTTCTACTTTCTTTATGTGATTATCAAATAAAGGCGATCACCGTCAATCATCAGCATAGAACGATACCCTTATTTACCAATACTATAATTGACAATAAGAGAGTTTAAACTGCATGCTATCTATAATCATACCATTGAAACACTTAAAATGCATCATGATTATGACACATTGAACATGTTATGATCACATAAAGTAAGGGTTAGACATAAGAGAAAATAATAAGCACAAAAAAAGGATATTTCATAATGGAAAGGATTATAGGGCCTTTATAAAACCCTAATTCACATTTACATCATAACTCTATCTATAGAGCCCTCAAATTCACCAAATTTAACACAATATCCCAATGTAGTGTCAATAATTTCATATCCAAAAGTCATAACCTAACTCTAAAAATTCACATATAAATATCGATAACGCCCTTTTATTATTATTCCCAATTTAAGTCATTTTCTTATAATATTACACGTATTCTACCCATATTTTCCCCTAGTGTTTCATATATCACACTTAACACTTTTATGACTCAAAAATATTTATACAATCTCAAATTTTTATATTTCATTCGAAAAGACCAAAATGCCCCTAATTTATCCAAATACATCAAAACTTTTATTCTTATAACTTAGGTCATAATCATCCAAATCATGACATAATATTTATCAAATTTAATGTAAATACCCCAAGGAATACAATGAAATACTCATTTTCAAAAAAAAAAATCACAAAGAGGCATGTTTATCCCCAAAGATGAGACAATCATGTAATCAACAATATTTTACAAGTTTCCAAAATTCATCAAATTTACTCACAACCACCTTTATATTATTAGCAACTTAAAAATATAAGAATCATAAATTAAAATAGTCCACAAGATACTAAATGGCTCTATGGATGAACCACCATAATGCCCAAAACCTTAAATATTGCAACCTCATTATAGTACACCCATTTA
Source organism: Tamarix austromongolica (assembly GCA_039764185.1). Lineage (NCBI taxonomy): Eukaryota > Viridiplantae > Streptophyta > Magnoliopsida > Caryophyllales > Tamaricaceae > Tamarix > Tamarix austromongolica. Next base: position 57,207,144 of record CM077808.1, on the reverse strand, counting down.
CTGTAACACCCCAAAATTCACTATTTTTTTTTAAAGTAGAAGCAATTAAAATAGAAACTCTTAAATTGAAACCCGTGAATTCTGGGGATGCTACCACCACACTTAATACTGGACCGGTTTAATCCTACCGTCCCAATACCAAGTGCTAAGGCTAAGAAAACTACACATAACATTATTAAGTAATCCAAATTCATACATACGGAAATCAGGTGCGCATAAGTCTTTACACAATCCAAAATACAAGAGTTAGTTTTTCAGGGAAAAGAGATAACTACAATAATAAAATTGTTTCTAAAGTGTTAAAAATAATTAAAGAAATAGGAATAATAATCTCAAATGGAAACCGACCACGCCACTTCAAGACCCGATCCATCCTACAATCACTCGGCCCCACCTGATGTCCCATAGACATCAATAACATCGAAATAAGCATCTCCTACCTGTAACAGGTCAGATGGGCCTTCTACTCGTGGGAATGAGTAGCACCCATGAAACAGGTGATCAGTACGCTATGTACTGAGTAAGGTAACCGAGCACTAAGGCCAGCATACAAAATCCACACAACCAATGAATAATAATAAAGGAGCATAGAATTCAATCATAAAATAAATGCTCAGGCGAAGTGCCATGATTCAATATAGATCAGATTATTTACTTCATCAAACCTTTATCGAATTTATTTTCACACCATGCTCTTTATCATTTCCATACGAGTATAGGAACCCCACTATTTTTGCCGGTGGATCGGTCTCCAGGGAACTTTTGGCTCCTGGCCACTATTCTAGCCGGTGGATCGGTCACTTAGGGTATATGCCCTACCACTATTACACGCCGGTGGATCGGTCTGGCCCCTTCTCGCACGGTGTTCCACTGTAAGTCATTAGTGTCTTCCCACATCTTAACAACATATATGGTTTGGTTTGTTGAGCTCGGGATCCCCCACTATTTTAGCCAGTAGATCGGTCACTAGGGTAACATACCCTACCACTATTATACGTTGGTGGATCGGTCTCCAGGATACCGCAGTACCTGGCCACTATTATGCCGGTGGATCGGTCTAGGCCCGACTCAACATCTTCCACTTTACGTAATTAATATTTTAAGTATCTTATTCGGAAATCCATACCAAGACATGTAAGTCTGCCTCCTACCATGCTTACTTTACAACTCGGGTTAACCACTCCAACCCTAGTTAACCACTCCCAACATTGTTAACCATGACATACCCTAACACCCATGCAAACCCTATCTCTATGTAAACCCTACTCCCATGCCAAACCCTAGCTCCACCATGCAAACCCTAATACAACCATGCAACCATTAATACCACCATGCAAACCCTAATACCACCATGCAACCATTAATACCACCATGCAAACCCTAATACCACCATGCAACCCTAATACCATCATGCAAAACCTAACACCATGCAACATTAATACCACCATGCAAAACCCTAACACCATATTGTTACACTCCTCTTCATTATTTACAACCCTATTATGCATGTCGTAAGGCCACATCATACCATAATAATAACACACTCATACACATAATTCTCATGCCACGATTTATTTATACACACACACACCTCAACTCCATATCATGTTGCATTCATAATAATTATACAATATACACATAAAATACACAATAAATCATATCACATGGCATGCATGGCATATAAATCACATATTACGCAAATGGCCTTAGCACCCCTTACCTAAAATGTCATCAGTCTTGGAGTACGCTCCTATACCACTTGAGGGCTTTGATTGGGCTCACCTATTATGGGGAAAATACTAGAATTAGGTTCCCTCCTAAAAATGCTATTATTTACTAACTTATCCTAATACTTAGTTTTTAATTAAAATTATACTATACTAAAATTACTATACAAAATACTACTAAAAATTTCTAATAATAATATTAGTGTAATTTAAAATGAACGGTGATATAAGGGTTTCTACCCTTCACCAAAATAATGTTATTAAAGATAATAATAATAATAATAATAATAATAATAGTAAAAATAAAATATTAGTAATAATACTAATATTAATAGAAATAATAATAATAATAATAATAATAATAATAATAATAATAATAATAATAATAATAATAATAATATAATCCTAAAATTACAAGGTGGGGTTTTCGACTCTACCTCCAAACAATGAAAGTACTATTTAAGAATAGTAATAATAATATTAATAATCATATAATACTTATAGTATTAAAATTAATAAAGATAATAATAATAGTAGTAGTAGTAGTAGTAGTAGTAGTAGTAGTAGTAGTAGTAGTAAAAATAGTAATAAAAATACAAGGTTGTGAATCCTAATTAAAAATTAAGGCCTCGGCCCTCCTGAAATAATTAACATTAATAATAAAATAATTATACTAATACTAATAATATTAATATTAATATTAATAATGATAATAAACTTATAATAATTCAAATAAATTCCTAAAATTCAAAACTAATAATCTAATTAACTCAAGAATAATCTCAAACCTGCCAACAAAATTTATCAATAATATTACATCTAATAACAATAATAATAATGATAATAATAATAATTATAATCGAATAAATATTGGAAATTAGAATAAAAATAGAATAAATTTTAATAAATAAAAAAGAAGGGCTGAGAGGGTCTAGGGTTTCACCTTGAGTCGGCGGAGATGGATGACACCGTCGGTGGTGTACGGCGGCGGCGGCGGTGGTTGGAAAAGAAGGTAAAAAGGGGAAAAGTTAAGGGTTGAGAAGAAAGGGTGGAGAATAAGGGTGGAGGTTGAGGTGCTGGTGGTAGCCTAGGCTGAGAGGAGTAAAGTGAGGGTGGTGGCACGACGAGGGGCAGCGGAGCACAGCGGCAGAGGTGGCGGCCGAATGGGAAAAGTGAAGAAAAAGAGGGGAGGAGAAGGAGAAAAAGGAAAAGGAGGTTATGGTTCGGTAGAGGAGAATTAGTAGAAGCTTTTGGGTGGTGCAGAAGGCAGTAGAAGTGGCGGACATGGTGGCTGACGACGGCTTGAATGTTGCAGGGTAAAATTCTTTTACGAGATGGACAGGGAACTTTGCATGGTTGTGGTGGCTCGTGTGAAGAGAATCAAAGGAGATGGAGAGCTTAGTTAGCTAGAGTGCGATGTAGGGAAGAATTTGGGAGGCAGAGGTGGAATCGAGGTTGGCTAATGGAGGCGAACGACGCGTCTGAAGTCACGATGGCGCACAGGTTTGCACTTAGGGTTTCGGGAAAAAAATCTCTAAACCATATTACACGAGGGGTATTTATAGTGTTAGAGGGGAGGGTCGAGTTCTGGAGGTTGGCAAGGGGTCAATGCCAGTGAAATATTGGGGTAAACGTGGCATTCTAGGGAAGAAGGCCATGATACGCGGCGTCTTGGCTGCCGCAGGAAGGAGGCGAGCGGGCCGTTTGGGGCGCAGGAGAAGGAAGGAAAAGAAGAAGGATTGGGCCACATCGCAGGCCCAATCGAGGAGAGGAGAAAAGAAAGAAGAAGGATAGAAAGACAAGAAGAAAAAAGGAAGGAAGAAAAGAAAAAGGAAAAAAAAAAGAAAAGGAAAATTTAAGTGGTTTGGGGTTAAATAAATAAATTAGAATATTTTGGGTATTTAGAATAAAAATATTTAAATAAAATAATATTAAATTCCTTTTTAGGCTAATTTAGGGTTTTTAAAAGACTTTTCCTAAATTCCTTTTTAATTAGCAAAAATACCAATTTTTCCTTTATAAAAATAATTATAAATTCTTTAATAAATTTCCCTAAATAAATCCTTCCCATTTAAATTAAAATAATTAATTAAATTAATTTCCTAATAAATTCTTATTTAATTATAATTCTAAAAATAAATATTTTTGGGACATTTTATTTACAATACTTATCCAAATTACATATACTCATACATGGACTTAGAAACATAATATAATGCGCTAACATGCTTGAGATTTTATGACAAAGCGTAGCAAGACATAAAATATGGATATTCCACATAACACCATAAAACTCTTAAAATCATGGATTTACCATTTAATTCATGAATACTAATAAAATAAATTCTCCAAGCTTCCAAAATTCATCAAATTTGTACACAACCACCCTTGTATAATTATCAACACAAAAATAAAATTAGCTTCAATTAAAATAATCCATAAGAGCCTAAATGATCCTATGGCTGAGACCACCACCATACCCAGATCCACAATCTTGCAATCTACAACATCAACTACAATGCTTAAACATAGTCAAATATACTCATCCATAGACTCATTCACACAAGATAATACATCATCATGCTTAAGATTTTATGGCAAATCCTAGCAAGGCATGAAACATGAAGACTTCACATAACATCATAAAACTCATAAAATCATGGATTTACCACCATGAATATGGATAAAAGTAAAGCATAAGCATTATCTCTAATACAAAACATAATAACATGGAAATTTGTAAAATTAACATATAGCAAAAATTACCCTAAACTAGAGACATGTGTCATTACTAAAATCCTATAGTCTTTGAGTAAGAATTACTCCTAAACACCTTCTTCCACACTTTGATAACATAAAATAAAAATAAGAATATAAAAGGTTATAATAGAAGAGAAAAAGTAAAAGAGAGGAGAATAACCTTTAAGTTTTGAAAATAAGGATTTGAATAAGCTTGAATGATGTGTGTGGGAGGATGGAATTCTCAAATTGGTGATATTAAGGCTCAATTATGTTGGTAATAATTAGAATAAGGCTCAACAATGAGGAATAGATGATAAGAACATTAAAATAGGGTGATCTAAAGATGGATATGTTTCGAACAAAGTGATGAAGATTCGGTGATGATGGTTAGCTAATGGTGATGGTTCAAATGTGTTGTGATAATTAAGATATGTATTTGAAAAATGATGTGTTGAGGATGAAGGTGATTCGAATGTTAGGGTTTGATTCAAATAGAAAAGATAAAGTGTTGTTTGGTTCGGATGAAAGGTGGTAGGGTTTCGAATGGTAGTTTAGGGTTTCTAATGTGTAAACCGAGTCAAGGCTTTGCTTAACTTCGAATTAGAGTGGGATTTGGATGATAATTATGGCCGGAAAATATGGATTATGGAGAGTATAAAAAATATGAATTAATCTCTAATTCACATAGATAAAGAGATTAAAACTTTCAAGCTAAATCATTCACACAGATTCAATTACCTTGACTTGAACTCACATAGAATTCAACTTGTATTCAACTTCAATATTGATCTTCAATCTTCAATGTCTCATACTCGTGCCTTCTATGGCTACTTATAGCCATTCTACCACTAGCTAAAAGCATAATTCAAAAGATTCCAAGCTAAAAGATATTATGCTACAATTATACTAACTTTATGCTTTACCTATTATCCAACTCTACTAATTAATTAATTAATTAGCTAATATTAATATTAGTGCTCGACAAGTCTAAAAATAAACCCCCATGCACGTGGTCATCCATTCTATGCATGCAATGCACATGCATGTAGACACTTAGTTGCTTTTTTGGTACATTTCTATCAACGTAACCATCTGTTGGTCTTCAAATTTATGGAGATACTTTCCAAATAAAGAATAATTTGTTCCATAATTATGAAAGCCAATTCTTGAGTGTTTTCTCCTGCATCATTAATCAAACATTCTCCAATATATGAAATAACTCTTTTTTGCTTAGAAAAAGCATAAAAGAGTTAAAGTATAATATTTTAGAAGTAAGAAGATGAAAGAAAAATGAATAGAAGTTTCATAGAGGGCTTGGTCACAATGAAAAAAACCCAAGATCAAACACCAACCAAAAATAAAAAGAGACAAGAGAGTAAAGTTGAAGTGTAGGAAATTTGGCTAAGTGTAGAATGACCAACCAAAGGTTATGAGCCCCTTATGTCTATTGAAAATGGAAAGAAGAGAGGGAGAGAAGTTAGATGGAAGGGTTCACTGAAATTAAGAAGAGTGATGGGAGTAGTTATGATGGGTGAGAGATTATAATAGAGTAGGTGGAAGGTAATTGAGGTGATTATGGTTAAAAAAATTTAAGTGAACAACAATAAGGGGTGGTCAGATCATGGGGTGTAAGAAGATATGAATTTCAAAGTCCTTTTGCCTAAGAAATTCAATAAGTATTTAAAATGGTTTAGGTAAATTAGAATGTCCAATAAAAGGTTAAAATAGGAAAAAAAATCAAATAGTTCCTAAAAAATAAGAAAAATTAAGGGAATGTGAAGAATTAACCTAGGAACCCAAACATATATAAATATTAGGCATAGTAATTCATTTGAGGTAAAAAAAAATAAGAAAATCAAGAATGGTGAAAATAGCTGAGCTTTGGTTAATTAGATGAGGTTTGCGGTCAATTGTTAGATGCCTAAGATCAAATGATTTAGAACATTGCTAGCTGGTCAACCAAATGTAAGGCTTGATTGATTGATTTGAAATTTAGGGTTTGAAGGGATACAGATAAGAATAAGAGTTTTAGAAGTATAATTAAGGAATTCAAATAAGGTTTAAGGGTTAGAGAAGACATTAGAAAACTAATCACCCAAGAGTTTTACGAAATTTTGGGATATTACAACATCGCTCTTCAGAATAATTTCTCTCAATGGTTCAAGTAACAAGGAAAACCCTTTATCACTCCACTCATAACCTACTTTAAAGTTGTGTTATCTAATCACTATTTTTAACCTTGTAAAATTCTCACACCTATCATATATGGCTGCATCTACATTAGCAATAAACTTATCGAACATATCATGTCAATCTATAAAGTTATCTTTCACTCTATATACCATGTTTTCAAATGTTCCAGCCTTAAATATATCATTATTTTCACCATTTGCCTCATTAATTGGTACCCTAATTGTCTCCATATGCTATTGTAGCATCTAAAAATTTATTACTAAATAATTTTATTTTACAAAAGCATAATATTAAGATAATAGGGTGTAACCATAGTACTTGACCTGATTCAGGCTTAACATACCATTATTATATTTAAAATAAGATAAAATGTTTATTGCTTAAAAAAAAGATAAGTATAACGTGAGAGAAATATTTCATAAATCTTAGATAAGAGTTTGGAGATTAAACTCTGAATACAACATAAGAAAAATGCAACACAAAAGGGACCCTGTGGAACTAAGAGTCCAAAAGGTATCTATAAAAATTAGCTACCATATAATATTGACTCTACGCACAAACCCCAATAGATAAAGTCATTCCTCCATAAGAAGTGTATCATAAGCAACAAGATATTCAAGACAATCATCAATAACTAGCACACTAAACCTTAAATTCTCTACTTGTAGAAATGAGCGACACCCATGAAAAAGATGGTTAATACTTGCTTACTGAGTAAGGTAATGATATAGTCATAAGAAATGACACACATAAAATATAAGATCGCATGGAAGGATTAAACATGCACATTATTATAACAGGAGATGACTTAAAAGAGGAATTGGGACAGAGTTCCACATTAGGTATGTTCACATTCCATTTGATCAATTAAATTAATTTTAGGGACCCCCATTCACAACTAGTGAAACACTATCAGTCAATACAACAACCCTAAGCCATAACACTCCCAACCATTATTCTCGTTCGATGGAACATATACGTAATGTAAAAATGAAATAAATTAAAACTTTATATTGTGACTTCATTTCAGTAGAAAACGTATGGTCAAAAAAATTCCATAATCCAAAATAAGATTTCCACTTATAGAGCAAATAAAGTGACACACTTCAACTAAAATTAAATATCATTAACTAATATAACACCCATATAAGCAACATGCTTGATAAACTATTTGGGTGGTAGAGCTTTAGTGAGTGGATCTGCTATAATGGAGTTTGTATTAATGTACTCTATAGATAATTCTCCATTCTGTACTTTCTCTTTAACAACTAGGTATTTAATATCAATACTTTTTGATTTTATAGAACTTAGATCAATATTATAATATAGAACTACATATTTATTGTCACATAATATCTTGAACGGTATTTCAATACCGTGAATTATATGCAACCCTATAACAAAATTTCAGAGCCATATGACATATGTGGAAGCCATATAACATGCTTAAAATTATGTTTCCATAGTAGAAGAGTCAAAACTATTTGCTTAGCACTTTTCCAAGGAAGAACACTTCTAGCCATTAGGAAAATAAAATATGATGTAGACGTCATACAATTTTGGCATTTAGCAAAATTTGAGTCAAAATATCCTACGATCTCAAGCTTTTCTAACCTTCGATATGTGAGCATGTAACCTTTTATTTTCTATAAATACCACATAACTCATTTGGTTTCTATCTAATGGTTGAGTCCTAGATTATTTTAATATCTGCCAACAACCCAATAATGTATGTAATATCCAGATGCATACACACCTGAGCATGTATTAGACTTTCCACTATCGAAGTATAGGGAACACTTTGCATTTGCTTTCTTTCAAAATCATTCACAAGGTCACTGATTGAGACTAAATTTGTCTCCTTTTGTAATAGGTTTATTCCTAGTTTGCTGCTGTCCATGGCATACCACTTGAGAAGAATTTTGACATAAGACTTTTGTGATAAACCTAGGATACCTAGAGGACAATGTTGATATATCTCTATGTCCAATAAAAAAGAAGCATGACCAAGATCTTTTATCTCAAAATTCTTATCTAGAATTATCTTGGTTTCATGAAACAAAGCTATTTCGTTACATGTCAATGGTATGTCATCAACATATAGAACTAGAAAAATGTATTTATTCCCACAAAACTTATGGTATATGCATTTATCCATTAAATTCATCTCAAAACCAAAAGAGGTGATAATTTGATGAAATTTAAAGTACCATTTTTGAGATTCTTTCTAAAGCCCGTAGATAAATTTATTCAATTTACAAATCATATTCTTTTGGTCTCTTGAGAAAAAAATTTCTGGTTACACCATATAGATCATTTCCTCAATGTCACAATTTACAAAAGTGGTCATTACATCCATCTGATATAGCTCAAGATCAAAATGTGCAACTAATGTCATGATTACTCTCAAGGGATCTTTAGAAAAGATTGGAGAAAATATCACTTTAAAATCTTTTCCTTCCATTTGAGTAAAACACTTGGCGATAAGATGTGCCTTATATCTCTATACATTACCATTTGAATGCATTTTGGTATAAATATCCATTTGCAATCAATAGGTTTCTTTCCATCAAGAAATGGCACAAAATCCCATACATCTTTATCCTAATGGACTTTATTTACTCATTCATAGCATCAATCCACCATTAAAAGTTCAAGCTATCCATGGAGTGATGAATGTCAATCCACCATAAGTGGAAATCTAGACCTGACTCGCGTGATATTTAACTTTGAATATTAATATATTATTAGAATTTTGGTTATCTCATAATGTCATGCAACTTTATAAAAATTATACAAGACACATAAAACACCACTAATTAATTTGAGCCATTATCTAAGGGGAAAAGAACACAATTCCCTATAAAATCCTAATTTCTTAAGATAAGTGTAACTCCCTCCATAATATTTAGTTACCCACCAAATTAATTACACCATACTAAAATATAATTATTAACAACATATTCAAACATAAAGATCTAACTCTAATGTCTTGTACATGCAATATTGAGCATGCTTCTTGGTTAGTATTCCTAAATTTGATCTTTTTAACATTTTATCAAGTATATGATACCCATAATTAAGCCAAGCATTTCACATAACCAAATTAGCATGTTTCGAACCAAAGATACTTTAGATATGCTAAAATTCTAATTTTAATCCAATTTACCAAAATACTCTATCTTGTTTAAACGCCTCCAAAACCTCTTTTTAAGTAACTTGTGCCATACTCAACCTATCCTATACCATGTTAAATAAGAAATAAATTATAAAATCCTCAATTATGACCATGCCTCAATCAATTTCCCATAGCATTCATCAAAGGACCCAAATACCCTTAAGATTAGGAACCCCCCAATGATGTCACAAAACCTTATGAATCTTATTATTATTATTATTATTACTATTACTATTATTATTATTATTATTATTATTATTATTATTATTATTATCAACTTCTCATCCTCAACTTATTTCATTTTGATAACACTTAATCATATTTATAACACATTCTTCGTACTCAAATTAAAATAATAGATCATACCAACATGTATAGGGTTACCAGTGAAGGCTCATAACAAGCAATATCACATAATGTTCAGAATTTAGATAAAAATCATACCTTCATAATATGATGCAACATGAACTTGGTATAATAGTAACAATATAATTTCTAGAAATGTAACTATATATAGCATATAATTAGCACGTAAAATCAAAAACCTATTCTAAGATATGTATCATTGCCTAAATATCACCAATCTCTAAGCAAGAACAACCCCAAGCCTCATCCTCCAAGACCATCGAAAGATCACCTAAAACTTAAGGAGATCCCATGGTTAGAAACATGGGAAAAAAGGAAAGGTAGACCAAAAAGATAAAGAATCAAAGTAAAAAGAGAAATTTGGTTGTTACGCAAGGAACTCGTGCTGACTAGGGGGTGTAGCGTGAGGTGATCACATTGATGGTTTGTTGTTGTGTGAGGGTTGGGTATTGTTGGTGGTGTTGGTGAGTGAAGAAGACCGAATATGGGGCTAGAATGGGGTGGTTGTGTGAGCCTATCACATTGCTAAAGGCATGAAATGTGAAGTGTCTAGGCCAAGGACGACAGTGTAGCATGAGGTGCATTGAATTGGACAAAGCTTGCTACACGAACATGGCAGAACTTCATGGAAGAAGATGCAGAATAAAATTGGAAAAGGAAAAAAGGATTAAGGCATGGGTTGATGGAGTAATAAATGTAGGAATGAGGGAGGGAGAAGGGAGTATATAGTTGATGGAGGATTGCAAAATGGTAACATGATGGAGTTAGGGAAATAAAGGAAAGGTGCAAACCATGGCATGGACAAAGCACAGGGACTAGGGGATTTTGTGGGAAATTTTGGCATGGGAATCCTTCAAATGGATTGAGGTGATGAGGATGACATGTAGGTTTGGTTGTATTTGGGTTTGTTGGTTGGAATAACCAAACCAAGACAAAATTGGTCAAGGAAGAGGAGAACAAGGGAAAGAAAGAAGAAAATAGAAAGGAAAGGAGACTAAGGGGAAAATAAATGAAGAGGTTTAGAGTTAGAGTTAGGCTTAAGGAATTATGTTGAGGTTAAAATACTAATCACCCATGATTAGGGTTAGGTTAAATCCATGGGACTACAACTATATCAATCGAGAGTACCCATTTCCAATGCCATATATTAGTATATGGCTCTTAATTTTATGTGGCATCATCTTTATTGAATGGTAACACTTAGTGCATAGACTAATTCCATTAATATTTTCAACTTGAATAACAAAAAAATTGATAAAATTCTATACTCTATCATAATATTCTTGAATCATATGTTTTGCTTGCACCCACTTTCTATCCATGTTTACACCATCTAATCCATATAAGAATCTCATTAAGATCAGGAACAACAACCAATATAATGTAGCATAGACTAAAATGAGAAGCATAAATAAAAATAGCCATATCATATACTAATTAAGGTTAACTAAATTCATACAAACCACGAATGTGCACATGAAACTAAGATTAAAAGAAATTTTAAATTTATAAAACAACCAAGAAAAATAGATATTTAATTATTCACAATGTACTGGCAGTAATTAGGGTTATCATAGCTCATATAATGGAAAAATCAAGAAATGATAACTTCTATAGAGAGAGAATTGGAAAAGGAGCATGTCACATACCAAAATTTTCAATTAGAGATATGCTCTAAAATTTAATTAGGATGAAAGAGTAAAATGATAGACTAACTAGGAAGGAAAAATGATGGAAAAATGAGAAATGAGAAGTGAATATTGTTGTAGGAACAGGGAGGTCTCATAACAAGTGGTATGTAAAAAGAATAAGTAAATATGGTGACAAATAATAATTCAAATGAAATATAAATTTGAGTTATAAACTCACTTAAGAGTTTAACTAGCGAATTCTAACCTTGAGTAAAACTGTACTCTCACCCTCCCTATAGGTTGTGTGGTTGAATGAACTCAGGTGAGGAATACAAAAGTTTGGACCAAATGGACGTTTTAAAATAATCACACCTATTTGGGACAAACTAACAAGTAAAATTGCCTACTTGGGCCAAATTGATGAGCCAATTGTCTTCATGGTCTTCAATATACAAGTGCTCTCTCTTTACCTTCTTCATCTTTGCATAGACCCAAAATTGAATAAAATACAACAAATTGTAGAAAAATGATGTTAAATATGGGATTGAGGGAGATATATGTGAGTGATATTAGTATTTATGATAAAAATATGTGGATTCTATAAGTATTCTAACTTCCAACTTCTATCCATAATAAATTTATGAAAAACGTGTTAAAGGATATAATGATAGGTGAAATTGAAAAATTATTGTCATATTTCCTCTTTGACGTTGAATATTTCTTAGATTGTTACGGACAAACCATGTACAATTATTAGAATCGTCATTCCAAACCTTTTGTTTATTATTTTCTAAATTTAAGATGATAAATCACCATCATGGTTCATCTAAATTATAATTTTTTTGAATATTTTCTAATCAATTATAAAAATTATAAGAAATCATTAGAACATAAATATACTCATAACTACAAATATCTTCATAAATTGTAAACAAAATTTACATTTAGCAACAGTTCATGTCTTCAAGAAGCACGACCTTGGGTAGAAACTATTCATTCATTCTTCTATTAGCTCTATGTAGACTAATGTAATTTAGAAGAAATGAGAATATAAAAGGTATAGTCTTATTATATTTGGGACATATTAGTGAGCAATTAATAGCATTTAAATGTTAAAAAAAAAACTCTTCCTCTATGCCATACTAAAACAAATCCAAATAAAGGATGAGAAAATAATGGAAGGGCTTATGGGATTTTATTTTCAAAGAAATTGAAGAGGACATGTGGTATTAATAATATAAAATAAAAATAATAATTATTTTGAAAGCAAGTATGGCATTAATTAACATTTGACTGTTGAACTTCCAAAAGATGCACAATACCATAATGATTTCATTAAGCTTTTCATTGTTACTGAAGGTTATGAAGGTGGTTGTCATTCACAATTATTGTGGTATCTATAACAAATAAATTGATAGACATATAATAGCAATTTCCTAATATATATGCCATGGTAATGTTATCTCAAATCTAAAAAAAATTAAAAGCAAACTTTTGGTGTGTGTACAATAGCATTGTTGCATTTTGTGGGTTGGGACCACCCTTTTATTCTATTATTGTACCAAATTTCTATACCGGTGTAGATAACTTCTTCACTCAAATATGTGTATGGAAACTTTGCTCCACTAATTTAGAGAAAGTGAAAGAGCATATTTATGTTATTTTTTATAAGTTAGAACATATATTTCCTCCATCCTTCTTTAGTATCATGGTGCACCTTCTCATCAACTTGCCTAAAGAGGTAAGACCTATTGGGTTGGTTCATAAGAGATGGATGTATCAGAATAAGAATAAGTTGAAGAAATTGAATGAGTATATTGGAAATCATGCTCAGTGACAAGGTTCTATCATTAAAGATTTTGTGGCTACTAAAGCATCAAGTTTTTGTTCTATATACGTTAAAGGTGTCAAAACTAAGTTCAAAAAAGCATATAAAAATGAAGTAGCGGTTGTGGAGAAGTGCTATCTATCAGTTTTCCAATCTCATACTCATCCTATTAGTAAGAAAATGCATGTAAGTATGATAAATAAAGTTAATAAAGAGGTTTAGTGGTATTTTATCAAAAGATAATGATTGATACACAAATATTTAGAGTAACCTCAGCTCGATATTCTCTTAATAGAAAGAATAAAATTTTTCATATTTAAGACATTTAAATTAACTAAGACATTCATTTTCTTATAGTGAAAAAATGAGTGAGATTTAATAACGTATTAGAGGTGGTAGTAAATTAAATAAAGATCAAAAGAAGGAAATTTTATCTTGGTTCTATTCAAAGGCTAAAAAACTAGCCTCGACTTTATATATATATAATATAAGTCATAACTATAAACACAAACATTACATATATATGAGTTATGTGAAATGAGATCATCTGAGTTTATAGATGAATTATTTTCCTTGACATATAGTGTATTTGATATGGTGGTGTCTTATTTGTGTTATGTAATTTAATGAAGTTAAATTCACAACTCGTGATAGAGCTCTTAAAAGAAAAAGAATAACAATAGTGTGTGTGTATTAAGGGAGGGTGGTGATAATTTGTATAGAAATTATATCCAGGATATATACTCAAGATCAAATAATTGTCTTACTTGTCTAGATGTTTGGTACTTTTATTCGAATGCAAGTGAGTTATACTGATCTAAGGAAGAAGATATTTATAGGGGCCAACAACATTACTAGTGTTTATTCTAATGTTGAATGGTACAAGAACGACAAATATATCTTAGAAACTTTGGTAAAGCAAGTACGATACATGGATGATTTGTTCAACGTGCCTAATTGGAAAGTAGTGTGGAAAGGAAATCATTTTAACTTATGGGATTTAGATGATTATTTTCTCAATCACATAGATGTGACATATTATGTAGATTATGCCATTGTTGACTTTAATGTCAACATTATTAGCTTTGACCACTTGAATGTCGTGAGTGTTGGTGCTATTAGTGTTGAAGTCCATAGTGATGATTAACAAGACATTAAAGAATTTTTTGTTAAAGATGTGTATGTGAAAGAAGACTTTTATAATAAGGATAATTAAGGAGAATTTTCTTATAGAGATAGAATATTTATTTTTGATTATTAATAATGTAATTTGGTAGGATTTATGTAATTTGATCATATTTTTGTACTTTATTGTATTATATGTCTATACTAATTTACTTTGAATCCCACAACTAATTATTAAGGATGTCACTTAATATATCCATTTAAAATTTATCATTATATTCTACGATCTCTATATATTTTAAGTGTTATTAGAGCTATGGTTGATGTTGTTGCCACACATCATCGTGGCAATGGAGGTGGATGGGACCTACCCTATCCTTGTAGACTATCTTTGGGGTGCCAAACCGCTAGTATGCAATTTATTTATTTTTTACTTTTTATAATTTGATTTTTTTTATTGATATGAATGATATAGGTGATAGGAAGAGGGATGAAGAAAGAATTAGAGACGAATAGATGCCAGACAAGTTTAAAAGGCAAGAACATAAGAAGTTTCTAGTAGAGTTTGATTTTGAGGCTAATATGGCAAATCCTATTGGAAAATATGGTCCATGGTTTACTAGGTGCATTAGTAACAAACTTGGAATAGAGATACCACCATGCTATAAGAATTGGTTACATGCACTTCCTCACAAAATAGAGAAAATCCTCCTCGAAGTTTAGGTGATGATTATTTGTTATATTTTATATATAAGTAAATATAAATGATATGATTTCTAATATGCTTTTTTTTATTTGTAGGAATATTGATATTTGTCTATGTGGAAGAAAATTCCATAATGGGGCAAGATCTTGATAGGTATAGATAGATTGATGGTTAATCGCTACACTAACCACAAAAGTAATCATAAGAAAAATTGGCTTGATGGCAACTAATATAGGCCTTTGATTTTTGAGACACATATATGAAAAAAAATGTATATACATATGGAACTCAAATAAAAAGGTAGCATTAAATTTAATTAGGTCTATATGTTGGAACAAACTTTTAGTTATTATACAATATGAACTTATTAATTTTTTATGTGGCATCTAGGTCTAAAAAACATAAAGCAAACCGAGTAAAGCAAGCTACTCCAAGTTGTCACAGTACACAATTATTAACACAATTTTGATATAAGAAGGTAATTAATTTTTTTCAATTTTTATTACCTATAATTTATTACAATATATAAAATTTATTTTTCCAGAAAATATAGGTTCATTTAGAAACAAATAAATTATATCTATAGGTTAAGTTCTACAATGATGTGCACTTTTGAAAAGAAAAATGGGTCACTCAGAAGGTTGAGGACAATTTTGTGAGTTAACTAATATCAATCATAATATTTTTAATACTTTTTAGAATTATATTCTTGAATTTTCCTTTTACATGTGAAGAACATGATGTTAAAGAAGTGAGAGGAAAAAAGGTTGCACATGGCTAGTGTCATTTGTGTTAATCTTATAGACCCTATAGAGATTAACGAGATGACAATACTTGAGGAAGTCCTTGATAGTCATTGAATACATTAGAGAGGAGTAGGTCAAAAACTTCTGAGGGGATCAAGCCACTATACTAATGCTTGCATGAGTTGGACACAAACTGGTTTAGCATAGAACAACGTTATAAGTTATAAATAGAGGAACAACCAACATTACTCAATGAACATTTGCGCTAATGAAAAAAAGAATATGACAAAAAAAACAAAGAGAGAATTAGAGGTGATTGAAGTATATATTCTCAATTCAATAAATCTCAAGTTCCTTTAACATCACATATTAGAGAAAATGAAGATGATCCTAATGGTAAGTAGGTTTCAATATTTGGGACACTTAATATTATGTTTGTATCAACATTATATTTTAATTAATTTCATATTTAAATCATTATTTACATTAATAAATATCTAGAACTATTTTCTATCACATATGATAAATGATTATTATCTAATTTATATCATATTAAATATATAATAATTATTTTTAAAGAGGGTGCACAATCTTCCATCTCATGCTAGGCACAAGGATGAGTATCAAAATCAGTAAAACACAATAGGATAGAGTGCACAATCAAGATAACATAATATATAAAAAGTGTTTTAGGTTTACAAACCAAGGTCATACTAGTCCCAAAACTAATACAATATATATATATATATATATATATATATATAGGGAAAATAATAACTAAAGATGACAATACAAGAAAAATGTCTTGGTCTTTCAAGGACCAACAAAGAAGAAATCCACTAGAAAATCTATGCTCATGTGCCCCATGACCAAAAAATAAAATTGGACAGTTGCTTGTCATCCTTGCTAACCTGCATAATGGGGTCTACTCATAGGGTTGAATAGATGACCAAATTATTGGACACATGAGTACACTTTGTACTAAGTAAGATAAGGTATCTTATCATGAAGGTGTATAATGCATATAAGGTTGTATAATGCATATAAGGTTGTATAATGCAACAAGTCACTTTATAGGTCGAATATGCTTATATATTAACATACTAAAGCCTACATATATACTAGCATGGCATTCATAATATGGCACTAATACTTACTACAATATCCCATTTATTTTAACCCTGATTTAGATACCCTAAATTAAAATTTTATTATTAAGTGTAATTAAGTATAGAATTAATTTAGAGTTAGATATTCCGTTATTGTATATATTAGTATAATTAGTAAATGTGTGTTGATAGTCCATACTAGTATATTAATATTTAGAGGAGAGATGATGATGATGGTGGTGGTGGTGGTGGTGGTGGTGGTGGTGGTGGTGGTGGTGGTGATAATAATAGAGATGGTGATAATGATAGTAATAATAATCATAATAACGGTAATAATAATGGTAATGTTAAAATATTCATTAGGTAGGATTTTTTTTTAGTATTTAATAATCTCTTAAAATTAATTAATATTATTTATTTATTTGTTAATTAATTATTTTTAACCTAAATATTTTATTATAATTTTATCTTAAAATCAAACTAAACTAAACTAGATCCCCAACCCCACTAAGTCGAAACCCAACCTGCCCAAACTAAATAAGCCCCGTATGCCTACGTCCTTTCCCCCGTGCAACTTCACAAGCTCTGCCGAGCATCCCCTTTCATGTGCCCCTGCCAACCTGACTTCTCACCCATAACGGCCCTGCCTTCACCCCCCACACCGTTTCGTTCCATCACCATCGCCTGATTCCTCACCAAACACGCCCTGCTTGGTTCTTTCATCCTACCTTTGACTGTGCTCTGTTTCGTTCTATCACCATCACCTGCCTCACCAGCAATTGGTTTCTTTTCCTTCCTTATTTGCACGCAAGCCTACAGCTATTTTTTTCCATGCCCGATCCTCTCTTTCTTCCCCTTCTTTTTCTTTATGATCCTTCCTTCTCAATTTGCACCCCCACACTTATCGTCTTCCTCTGTTTTCTTTTCCTTTCATCTCTCTTCCCCTCAGTCACAGTATCCTACGTCCTTTTTTCTTTCCTTTTCTTCTAACCATCTTTGACCCTGCATCAACTTCCCCTCCCTCTATTTTTCTTGTGCACCCTCGACCTCCTTTGCATTGCCCATTGATCTCCTCCTTCAAGCCACCTTGCCCGAGCAACCACATAACCTGCACCACCTTCACCAAGTAGTCACCACCGTCCACCATTACCTTTCCTTGTCTCGCTTGTTGCCCCTTCTTCATTTGCCCTAGCTCTATTGTCGAGCAACCCCCATCCCTTGCCTTTCTCTTTTCTACCTCTTCCTCTGTTTCTTTTCGTCTAGCACCTTGACCCTACCCAGCATCCTTCTTCTCTTCCTCACTTGTCACCTTACTCTATTCTCGCCATCTAACCAACCCCCTCCATCGAGCAGCGAACACCATCCCCATCACCATTCTAGCCTCATTCTCCCTATTATTGACCAACTTCGTCCACTTTTGCCCTAGTTTTCCTCGACAACCATCTCACTACCATCCCCAAGCTTCTCATTGATGCTTCCAAGCTTGAAGATCAGCGAGCATCAGCCCCAACCATCCTATCCTACCTGATTCCCTCCTTCCTCCCTGGTTTCCTAGTGTTGCTGCATGGTATGGCAACCAAGGTTCGACTACCAGCTCATCTCCTTCAAGAGTCCCAGGCTCCCAGCCTTGTGCGTCCATCCCTGAGCAACCAACTCAAACCATCCCTTAACAACCAGCCTTTTCTTATGTCAAGTAACTAATTCAGTTTTTCTTTTCTTTTCCATGCGTGTGATATGCATGGCCGTTCCATGTACCCGTGACTTTTAGTTTTTAATTTCCCAAATCTAATTTAACCTTAATTCCTATTAATTGTTACCTAATTATTTTATCTAGTATAGATACTAATATATGTACATATTTTGTGTGGATTGTATTGTTAATTTTAGGTAATTCCAATCTTACTTAAGGTATTCTTGGAAGAGACATTTATGCAGTTTTAATTTGCGTAGCTTGGAGGTAAATCCAACTACTTCATAGATGGCAAGATTTTGTGTAATAATAATAGATTAATTTTCTAGAATAAATATCATGCTTGGTAGAAGTTATCGGAAAATTTGTATTTTTACCCAAAAATGAAAGCATGTGGTATTACATTTCCATATAAATTTTGTGACATATGAGATAATATATGATTTCATGTTAGAAATTAATAATCCATGTATGCCTTAAAATATTTTAAAAATGGGAATGTATGCATGTGTCGATATATAAATAATAGCTAGAAATAGTACGCATGTCTAGGGTTAGGGTTTAACAAGATTTTTTTGTACCTTATGTTGGACCTAGTAATGAGTTAAATATGTCCCTGGACATATAGCATGTTGGTTTTAGAGCATAAATGTGATTAGACTATGATGATTCTATATCGTATGTTCTAGGGGTAGAATGTAAATGTTTACGTAATATGATTCATATTTGAAAATTGTTTTGTGGACATTAGTGTGAATATTATGATATGTTATAATTGAATGCTACGGTTCTATGTGTGTATTATGTTATGTTTATGCTTAGGGGTAATATTATCTTTGTCACAATGTGGAATTTCTTTATATAATAAACTATTTTTAATTATTATATTTTAGCTTTTTTATGACAAATATCCTATAAAAATAAATTTGTTAATAAATTGGATTAAAATGTGGTAAATAGGATTTTGAGGGTATTTTGGTTATTATGACAAAAATTCGTCTCAAGGTGAATAAATGGACTAGGTTGGCATTAGTAGATTTTTAGGTTTTACATTAGTGTTAACTTGACTTAGCATGATCTGTCGACCTTAAGATTAGCTTGAAAATTTAAAAATAAAGGAAAAATAGTTAAGTATGGAAATAGAAAGTTTGTGAACTATGTGAAAATCTTGATCACCACATAAAATATTAATATTTAAAGTGGAAGACATCGAGTTTGGGATTGGTGGCTCTTTAGGGGTAACTACCCTAAGGACGAGTTTAGCCCTCGATTTGATTTGTTTTCACTGGTGTGTCTCAATGCCCTAGCAAGGCCCTATATCTACTCTAATTAGTTCTTTGAACTTTTTAAGGTGTATCAATACTTAAGAATTAGGTGACCTAGGAGGAATAAGGGTATCATGTTGCCTTATTGCACCAATATAACTAGGTGTATATCAATGTCCCTAGGTTCTAAGGAATAAGGGCATTGTGCCGCCTCTGTGCACCAGTATGACCAGGTTTATGCCAATGTCCCTGGATTGATATTGTCTCCCCTCGAGTAATTAAATAATCAAGAAGTTATTTTATTTTATGGCCTTGGTATGTGTTGGATTATTGGTTTAGTAGTTGCCTCTGTACCTTGGTTGGTCAGTTGGTAGAGTCCTAGAGCTCTACAATACTAAGCATGGGTTATGTTAGGGATATTTTATGTTTTGATATGGATGTGAAAGATTTAGGTATGTTGGTATTAAGCATGTAACTTTGTTGCCACATATGTTATCAGATGGGATTTGTATCTCGTTATCACATGTGTCCTTGTGTGTTAATTATGATTTTTGGGTTATGATTGTTACATGTAATATGAGTATGCTACCTCTTTGAAGGCATTGTGGTTTACTCAATACAATAAAATAGTACTAATACTATCACTTTTTAGAGGAGTATGTGCATTGCATGAAATGACTGAAGGATTTAGAGGAGAGTCATCCAAACATTTAGATAGACTAAGGGAGTGAAGGTTCCTACTCTTGTAAACCTTATTTATAATATTTTGAGGGAGGGATGAGTGTAAAGGCAAGCTGAAATCACACCATTATGTACTCTTTTGTGATTGGTTTTTCGTTGGACTCTTACCCTAATGTATTTTGGATATTTCTATTGTAACGGAGAATGTCTTATCCATAAACCTTTATTTATGTATCATCTTTTTCTTCTACTATATGTTTTGAGCCTTAGCACTTAGCATAAGGAAGGTGAAGAAACTAAACTTATGCTAAGTGTGGCAATAACATCCGTTATTTTATAATTATTGCTTCCACAAAACAAAATTTTTATGTACTAAAATTTTGGGGTGTTACACTTATACATACCAATACTTGCTTAACTTATCAACATATTATTATTAACATGACATTATTATAGATGTGTATGAAGGTAAACTACACAGTTGATGATAGGCATGGATTCATGGATAATCATACTCATCACAAGACTTAAGAATCATGAATGACAATATAGGTGTATGTAAAATAGCACATTAAGAATGTCGACCACCTAAGATAACTCTTAAGTCTATTTCATTCAATTATTCACAAGATTATGTTCATAATAATATATAATCAATTATCTAGAGCAATGGGTGGGATGATGTGATTACTTGTAACTTACATGGAATTTTATAATATGCATATATTCATGCCATGCATACAATTAATGATAATACGCATCAATATGCTTACATAATAGCATACCAACTCATAAGCTTTACTAAGATGAAATCCTCAACATGTCATCTTATACTTGCATATAAAGGGGTAGGTAACATAATGCTCAATGATAGACATGGATTCATGGAAAGATCATGTTCCACACAAGTATAGGAATTCATGGTTTATCATGCTTACCACAAACTTAAGAATCACGAATGATAACACATAAACATGTGAGGTAACATACCAAAGATGCAAACCACTTGAGAAATACAATGTTCATTCCTTTTAATTATTCACAAGGTTCTAATCAAAATATTATATAGCCATTTTTTTAGCAATGGGATGGATTGTTGATGCACTGTCGTATGCACAACAAATTTAATAAATAAATCCTAATTCCCAAACACGTAGTATATGGCAAGAAGGAGTCGAACCCACAAGGAATGGTATATAATCAATAATTCCGTAATCGATGTTAAAACCCTGGTTATGCAATAACATACAATTCTATCATCAATATCTAAACTATGGATAAGTAATAAAACATTGTACTCACTAATTAATGAGTAAGGACAGGAAGGTATTGATTATGGAATTAGGATATCAAATAATCATGGTGAAAAGAATGATTCCAAATGATTTAATGTTGACCGTAGAAACTCATAAAAATTCATCTCTTTGCTTTCTCTCAATTCTAATAAATTGAATAAGCTCTCAATTTATCACCTAACCATTTAATAACCTAGGTTAAGAACACTAGATTCAATTAATGGCAACATTACGAATGGAAAGCAGTCAACTACGACCATAATCACATAAGCTCGGATCATGCAATCGAACGAATTAATGGACAAGATTAATAATTAATCTTTTGCTACTATGGAAACGTTAATTAACAATTACGTGTTAATTTCGTTATCCTAGCGTAGATTAAGATCTAAACTAGATAGGTGATCAGTCTAATTAGTTTAAATTCTTAATCTATGATGCGAGATCATTCAATTCCATCCATCAATTCAATTAAATTTCATTTAGAGTCATGAATTCAAATTACATTATCATATCCGAAACCTTAATTCCGTCATCAAATCCTCCTACATTATACTATATACATAATTGCAATAACACACAATTAAATGCAATAATCAATAATTAACATCAATACTTACAAATAAATTAACAATGAAACACCAAACATAAGAAAAATAATAATGCCACAAAGAGAATTGAATTGCATTCAATCAAAAATCAAAACTTGCAATTAAAAGAGGAATGGAGAAGAACTTATCGAATTGAATTGCAGAGTGTTGATTGTTCAATTGATACAATGGAGAGAAAGAGAATTGGAATTAAAAATTACATGTGGTATCTAGAGAGTATAGAGAGAAAGAGAAAATCCCATTCTCGAACTCCTCCGAACCACCCTTTCGAATGTTCAAACTTTAGAAATATATCGGGGAAACGTTGCGTGAACGGTTACAGAATTTGAGAAAAACACGGTCCGTGTTAGAAAACACGGGACCCCCGTATTTTTCCTTGAACTCTCGGCCAAATGCTGAATTTTTAAGTGCTGAAATTTGTGTGCTGATAGATAAACACGGCCCCCCCGTGTTTAGGAAACACGGGGGGGCCGTGTTTCTTATTTCTTCATTATTTCTTCATGAAATTTCAACACAATCTTCCCTTTGATATATATTCTTCATTTCTAGTCTTTTCTTCCATCGATTCCATATCTCTTGATGTGTTCTTTGTTGCCTTTTCTCTTTCCATCGATTTCTCCTTTGAATTTCTTCATTTTTATCTTTTCCTGCAAAATCTATCCAAAAGAGAAAAACTCGAGAAAAGATTCCATGTTATAAAAGTAATGAGGAATAAATGACATTTTTACTTAGCAAAATAACATATAAATCTCATCTATCAAATACCCCCATGCTTGAATTATTGCTTGTCCTCAAGCAACATCATGTCATGCACAAAAGAAACATCAAGGATTACAAATGAGATAAGTTCTAAACTAAAAGAAATATTAGATTGGGTTTATTCATTCATAGAGTTTAACAATGCATTGGGACTTAAAACACTTATGAATCATAAAATCACAATGTTGAAAATATTTTGGATCACACATCTAACACACCTTATAAACAATCTTATCAAATGCTTAAGTGGTTAGGGAATGAGAGTTAATATAGTTAGTATCTCACCATGCAAATTTAAATTAAGATTAATGAAATTTAAATTGGTAGATTCTTACTTTCGGTATGTGAAAACACTCACTCTTATGTGTATAGGGTATGATGTGTTTACTCTCAAATCTTCTCCAATTGATAATGATCGCCCATATGTTTGCCATTATTCTCAATTCGCCACCGCTAAAAAGAACTAAAGTATATAAGAATCAAAAGGTCTTCGAATTTGGTTGTCATGGGGCTAGGGTTCTAAGGTGGGATGGAATTTTGGGATTGTAGCTAGACTCTACCAACTAGAGAAACAATTTATTTATTTCAATTAAATAACAATTCCTCCTCTTTTCCTTTACTTCACCTCCCCCCTTTTTATTTAACTTTTTTTTATCTTCACACCCTTCCATTCGACCAAATAACATCAAAATACATGAAATTTTATTCTCTTCTTCTTCATCTGCATCTTCTTCTTCTTCTTCTTCTTCTTCTTCTTCTTTTTTTTCATTTTTTTTAAGAAGAAAAATGCTTAGCCACTTCCTCCATTGATATATATTTCTTCATTTCTTCATTATTTCTTCATGAAATTTCAACACAATCTTCCCTTTGATATATATTCTTCATTTCTAGTCTTTTCTTCCATCGATTCCATATCTCTTGATGTGTTCTTTGTTGCCTTTTCTCTTTCCATCGATTTCTCCTTTGAATTTCTTCATTTTTATCTTTTCCTGCAAAATCTATCTAAAAGAGAAAAACTCGAGAAAAGATTCCATGTTATAAAAGTAATGAGGAATAAATGGCATTTTTACTTAGCAAAATAACATATAAATCTCATCTATCAATTGTCTCCCATGGTCACTCAATACTTAGGAAAGTCAAACCAATAAATAAAGGACATAAGTTTGGTAAAAGCTAAGTAACCGCCAATGGACATAAAGTTTAGCCAAAACCAAATAAAGTACTTAGGTGACCGCACCTTTTAGTAGTGATACCCCTAGTACATCATCAGTATCTAAAGTAATAAAGATACCAAGATTGAATCAAATCCCACTCGAAGGCAAATAACATAAAATTTTGAAAGTAGATTAACATCTAGTATCTTATCGAGGATTGGATAATCTCAATCCATATAGTCCTCCAAGATCTTCCACTTTAAACGATTAGTGTTTTATTGCCAATAATATAAACCACGTCAAGGGTTTATACCATAACCAATCAATTTACACCATACAAAATATCTCACTAGTACCATCATTTTCCGTATGGGTATCAAAGGGAATCCCTATTATTCAACCATTTGTTCCATGAAGGTAAGACCATATCAATTCAAATTATATGTTCTCAAATTAACACTTGGCTCAACTATATAGGCACAATACTTATAATATTTGATAATGAACCAAACCATACATACTCACATCAATCCAAACATAACTACATAACTGTTCCACACCATTCAACATAACCCATCCAGGTTACTTAGAGTGAAAGCCTTATTATTTATCCATATTATATCAAGAGGTCAAAATCATAACAAATTTTATTATATATACTCATTTCATGAGTTAACCTAAGTACATCCAATCCCACCAATTATCTCCAATTATTGCTCAATTTATTCCAAGAACAAAATTTAGGTCGTAGTATTAAGATTGGGGTCAACTATGACCAACAAGTTATATAACTATAATAAAAATAATAACATGTCCAAACAAGACCCAAAGTATAGTACCCAACAAATCAAGAATTAAAGTAGGTTTAAAAATAATAAATATGTAAATAATAAATACATTTAGTTGACCGCAATGGTATATCAATTGGCTGGTTGAAAGCCTCAGTCAGTTGAGTGAATATTTAAGAAGCACAATAGAATATGTCGGTCCAATTGGTTGGTGGGATCTAAATATCAATCAATAAATTGAGAACATACATCAGTCGGTGGTACACATGGATACATCAATTGATGTGGTCTATCTGTTGACCAGAGGCACTAATACTCCAAACGCCCCTTTCTAAAATAAACACAAACATTTCTAGAAATTTCAAATCATAACACCCTTAGAAATGCACTCATTTTAATAATTTCATATTAAAATTATAACATGTGTAATATTAATTTGTGCTTTTAAATTTATCAACCAAAAAAATCATGCTCATATATTATGATCATAAATTAGAGCTTGAAAACTCCAAAACATGCTTTCTACATCATATGTTCATATAATTTATCATAATATGGGCACCACTACATGACCATTGACACATATGTTGGATACAATATCATATTTAAGCACTCTACACAACAATACTTGCTAATCCACCACCCATAGAAAGGTATGAATGTCTTACCTTAACTCAAGCCAACCAAACACTATGTTAATAAAGAAGAATCTTTTAGTTAGGGTGTCCCCAACTTGAACCCTAGAGTATATTTAAGAAAACAAGATTAAATTAGCAAATTTTCTTAAAATCCCACAATAATCTAAAATAAAACAAGTGGCTAAGAGAGAAAAATTAGAAAAATACAACCTTTACCAAATAGGCAAGCCAAGGAAGGTGAACCCTTAATATTTCTTAGATCTAACCCTCTCTTTTTTAAGATAAAAAAAGAGAGAGATACAAGGTAGATTAGAAGAGGGAGAAGAGTTCAAACCCCGAGAGTAAGGAGAAGAAGAGGAAGACAAAGGATGGTGGAAGAGATACAATAGGACACTCAAGGGTTGAGATAAAATAGAGAAAAGAGGTGGCATAAAGTGATGATGAGATAATTATTTGATGGGGCATGAGCATTATTGTGGTATATAACTCAAAACCCTAACCCTAAGATTGAATCTAGAACCACGTGAGTTGATATAAAGTACAAAAGTAGGGTTGTTTTAAGCAAAGTTGAAATGGTGTTGTTTAGGGAGTCTAAGGGTATCGTACCTCCAAAATTAGGTACATAAGAGGGGGAAAGGGATGAAAGGCATGTGGGAAAAACTTAT
Organism: Tamarix austromongolica; assembly: GCA_039764185.1. Lineage (NCBI taxonomy): Eukaryota > Viridiplantae > Streptophyta > Magnoliopsida > Caryophyllales > Tamaricaceae > Tamarix > Tamarix austromongolica. The sequence goes on along the minus strand of CM077808.1, from coordinate 57,180,247 downwards.
AGGCTTGGATGAAATTTTCAGAGGACAAATCACTCATCTTGAGCAAAATTAGAAGATATATGAAGAAGAAGACAGTAGGTAAGGCTATAAACCAATTTTTGGAATCTCACCCCTCAAATCCAATTTTAGTTTGGTAAGTTATGATTAAATGATATATAAAAATTATAAAAATAACTTAGAGACCATTCACAACAATAAAATTAAGTCCTCAAATCATTTGGAAAGAATTTTGATTTAAAAACATAAACAACATCAATTGAACCTATCAATCAGTCAATAGTAAGGTTGCATTGATCAAATGATTATTCATTGGCCTAAACATTAAGAAATCATAGTGCACATCGACTGAGCAATAAAATCAATTAACTAATGAGCCCAAAAATACACTTCCACTATTTTCCCAACTTTTTCCAAATAATTTTCAAACCAAACTCAAAATACACTTCCAAAATAAAATTAAGCACCATCATCAACCACATAAATTAACACACACTAAACCAAATCCAACCCCTAATAAAACAACCAAACTTTTCCATGATCGTATGTCCACGTTCTCACCTCGAACCTAGACCAACCAAGATTAAAACACTAAAACATATAGTCAGACATGGATGCTTACTAAAAAAAATATAATTTAAGTAAAGATCATCATAATCCCAAAATGCTTAAAAGGCTAACTATTACATAGCCAAAAAAAATTTTGAACATGCCTAATACACACCCCTACACCTATGAGACTAAGCCAAGGCCATCACAATCTACTCAAGCAACTCAACTCCAAAACTCCTAGCAGTTAGGAAATGTCACAAAAACCTCCTCCAACACTACACTTTGATCATCAAGGTCAAAGAGGAAAACCAACTAATAAAAAATCATTAAAATCAGGGGAGAGAGGGAGAGGGATAGAAAAAAGGTGACAAAGCTAAGTAGGGTTTTGCCTCTAAAAATGGTATTTGATAAAAAATATATATAATTGGATTAATATCTAGAAAATCCAATATAATATCCATACTCCTCAAAGTTGTGTTTAAATCCACAATTTCTAACCTACAAGATTTAACAATCCCCTAAATCAAGTTTCTAAACCAAAATAGTATGAAGGAGCAGATGAAATATAACTAACTGATTGGTTTTGGCATGCCAATTGATTGGCTTCTCAAAACCAAAAATACAAGTAGAACAACCCTTTGACTAGTTTGTCAGGATAGTTAACTCATCAATTTATTCAAAACATAACCTTTAAATCTTAGCTTACATATTTTGTCAACGCTTGATCCATAAACTTAGATAAATTCTTGAGTAAATTTACCATAATTATTTTTACCCTTTTCCTTTTTTTAAGCCCATCCTAATTTGGTTAATTTTACCCCGGTTTACTTTTTCTAACCAAATGCTCTAACCCTTGGATAAATTAATTTTACTTTAATCCTAAATCTAACCTAATTCTAATCTTAAACCTAAATTTATATTCTTTTTTCCCTTTTTCTATCTTTTCCCATTTTATTTTTCTCTCTCCATTTTTCCCTATCTCCTTTTTATTTCTTCTATCCTTGCCCAGCACACCATCGCCTTTCTTTTTCTCCTTCTCCATCAACCATGCCCCTGCCCATCCAAAAACACCCATTCACCTCTGCACCCCACTTATTTCTTTCTTTTCCCTTCAAGCCAAACACACCCTTGGTTCTATGCTACACGTTGCCCTCCCTTCTCCTTCCTAGCCATGCACGCACCATCCTCACACTATGCATCGAGCCCCTACACACCACCAACTCCACCGCACCCCCTATGCCAAGCCAACACATCTGCCAGACTGCCACTACAGCCCAACACCCTTATCTCTCTAGCCATTTGATCCATTTGCCAATCAACCCTCACCTCCAACGTGCATGCATCCACCAGTTATATATACACACACATGCGCATATCCTCTTCCTCCATTTCCCTCCATTTTTGTTTCAACGGACCCCGACTATTAGTACCCTTCCTTCCTTTTTTTCACCTCCTCCCTGTTATCTTCTCCTCCGCCATCACACCCCTAACCACCACCAATGAGCCTCTATTATTCTCCTCCTTATTTTTTTTGTTTTTACTTCTGACATCAACCCCCATCTCTTCTTATTTCTCCTTCTTCTCTCCTCTCGATCGTGTTCTATTTTAGTGGGCATCGCAAGACCATACACCACCCAAGCATAACCATGCTATCCATCCCTTCCTTGTACGCCCTAGCTCATACCTCACTACCTACTTGTGCCCCATTTTCCCTATGTCTTGTGCCTATCTCAACCTCAATCTCTCCTCCTCAACCTTTCCCAAACTTACCTTGACCATCGTCGCACTATCTTCAGCCCATCATCTACAGCCTCCCTCATCACTATCACCTTTCCATCTCGGCCATCACACCACCCATTTCTTTGGTTTATTTTCCATCTTCAACTGCCAACGACTCCATTCTCCTCCTCGATGTCCCTCATCTCCACTCTAGCGACCACCACCACCTGAGATAGACAACACCACCATCCTTCCTTTAAGCCATATCCATCCTTGTCATCCATCTTTAGTAGTCAGCATTATCGAAGCCTTTCTACAACCCCTTCCCTCGTGCATGGGCTCATGTTGTCCATGCAAAATGAGTTTGACAATTTTCTCCTTTTTTTTGTAACCTATAGGTATTTTGGTAATATTTGATTGATAAAACTTTTAATAAAAATATTATTTCATTTGTTAAATATTAATATGGTTAATGTGATATTATGTTTAGGTACAATAGGTTGATTAGTGGAGATAAATAATTTTAGTAGGTTACCTATAATCTGTGTTTTTGTTAGAAATCAGGTAACTCTTATACTCTACTAAAATGGTAGATATCACATGATAGTAAATTAGATTTTTTTAAGTATAAATTTTATTAAGTATGTTCCTTACTTTGTAATTATTTGTCTAAAAATGTTAGCATGAAATTTGATAAAATGAAGCATGGTGATTTGTATAAAGTATTATGTGAATGAAAGTATGTTAAAATGTGTTTAATGCTAGAAATAAATTATATATCTCATGTATATCCAATATAATAGGTTGAGCATGCTTAAATGTATTTTTAGTATAATTATTATTGTTGTGTGCCCTAGGGGTAATTTGGTCTTTTAAGTATATCGTGATATGTATTTCAATAATAATGCCTAATATGTTGTAATTAGTATTAATAATAGAGATATTTTATTTGATATTTTAGGAACACATGTTTTAGTGTGATTATTATTATTGTATGTCCTAGGAGTTATTTGGTCTTTTTTAGCATATCAACCCCAAAATCACAATTGAAATTTTTTGTTTAAACAAACAAATACAAGCATGGGGGTGCTACCGCTGTGATCAGTACAAGCCCAGCACCCGACTAGTCTCGTACTAACCACAAGGCTAAAGAAGAGTTTGCACAAGATATTAGACAAACTTAAAAAAAGATTTGTATAAATCAAAGTGTTCATAACACGAAAATCAGAGTGTGTGATAAAAGTTGTTACAACCGAAAATGAGTTACATAGTCAAGTTCCCAAAAGAGATAAAAGGTACAATGTCATAAAACAAAACTGAAATAAAATGAAAACATAAGTAGACAGGAATAGAAGGGAGAATGGTCAACATCACTCTCAACCCCAAGAAAGTCTAACGGTCATCACACATTCCCGCCTGACGCACCTAGTACGTCATAGTTATCAAACATAGTACCTTCTACCTACACAAAATTAGAAGGACCCTCTATTCATGGAAATGAGCAACATCCATAAAATGGGTGGTCAGTACGCTATATACTGAGCAAGGTAACCATATGGGTAAGGCCAGCATAAAACAAACAAGTGAGGCATACAAACCATTATTCAGGTTCATATCATCAGGCCAGACTTAGACTAATATTTTATCCTACACATTTCTTATATTAATTCCACGTGAGTACGGGAACCCCACTATTATAGCTGGTGGACCGAAAATACCCCACAAGGCAGAATGTACCTGACCACTATTATAGCCGGTGGACCAGAATCACTCATCAGGGTAAAACGCACCTGACCACTATTATAGCCGGTGGACTAGAAAATCAACCTCACTAGCCTTGACTCATATGGTGTTCCATTGTAATAATTAGTATCTTTCCATGCCTTATATTTCTGGTTCACATATTTCTCATATTAATTCCGTGTGAGTACGAGAACCCCACTATTATAGCCCGTGGATCGGAAACACTTCATAAGGCAAAACGCACCTGACCACTATTATAGCCGGTGGACCAAAAAAATATATCCTCACTGGCCCCGACTCATAAGGTGTTCCACTGTAAGTAGTTAGTATCTTTCGTGACTTATTACCATGTGAATTTTGGTTTATCGAGCCTAGAATCTCCCATTATTATAGTTGGTGGATCGGAAACAATCAATAGGGTAGCACGCACCTAACAACTATTATAGCCGGTGTTCTGGGATCACTCAATAGGGTAGAACTCACCTGACTACCAAAAAATGTATAACCTTACTGAGCCATGGCTCAATAATCTTTCACTTTAAGTGTTTAGTGTTGTATTGTATCTTATTCCACAACCCAACTAGACATGCACGATCTACTAGACTTCCCATGATCACCTTTTATTCTCAGCTTTCCGAAAACCCTATCCCATATCTTGGAACTTCTACACCCTCTAGTACATCCAGACATTCCTTCCCACTCTTTCCTCATTACCGTGAATACTCAACTCTGAGACCCATTTTCCATCTCTCTGAGTCAAGTTAATATCACTCTCCTCTGGGAAACCTTAATTTGGCCTATATGGCCCAACCTTCCTCTATCCCACACAACTCATGCTCCTCCAATTTATCACCTCACTCGATTCATCCCCAAGCACCACATTTTACTTCTCATATAACACATATGGCCACGAAACCCTAGTTGGCCATCCCAAAACTCTGGCACCTCTCTTTCCTCATATAATGTTATTCATTCATCACTCTTAATTACCATCACCTCTTCCACATGACACATATCCAACATAACCTATGATCCCGAGACTTTCTTCCCATCTTTCCCACTCACCATGAGAACCCAAAACTCTTCATTGATACCAAAACCATCACTTTCCTCAAACCACACCCGACATCACAACCTCACTACCCAACTTCCACACATGATCACAAAAACCCTAGTTAGCTCCCCGAAACCCTAGTACTTCTCCTTTCTTTCATGATACTCCTTCAACACCCAAATACCTTTTTCTCACTTAGCTCACTTTTCCTCCATGTGACACCCCTCTCATATTTTATCCCTCATTCTAACCATTTTCATTAGTTTTCCCTTCCTTACACATTTCTCTCACTCAGAGTTTCCTCCCAAAACCCTAGTCAAGTCTCTTATGCATTCTTACACCAACCCACGTACTACTTTTCACATATGGACTTCAATCACTCTAATAAGTCTTCACTTATCTTACTTAGTCCTCAAATCAAAATTTTCCACGTAAAAGTCATACCCATGCAAAGGCTAACCATCCCATGCAAACCCTAGACTCTCCATGCATGTTTTAATCCATTCCCTTAATTTATTCCCATTATTCCTCCTTTTGTCCAACCATAGGTCATGAGATAATTAGGCCATCATTACCATTCTCTAGTCAACTCACTTCCCTCATTCTTTTCCATTTTTCTCACAACCACATCATACTACTTAGAATCTTCTATCATACATGTCATAAGGGGTAATATTAATAATCACAATTTAAGTACAAGTAATAATATCACATTATACATATCATAAACACATGCAACTTACCTTAGCTCCATGCTTAGTAAGATGCGCTACAAGAACATGATAATATAATATCTAAAGTACACACATTAAACCAACATAAAAAGCACATTCTCACACACAAAAGGCCTTAACCATATCCTTACCTAGAACAACACCGGGCTTGGAGCACGCTCCTATGCCTCCTTAGGGTTTTGATGTAGTTCACCTATAAGAGGGAAATACTAGGGTTAACTTTCCTCTAACCAAAATTATCATTATTTCCTACCTTACCCTTATCATAGCCTAATATTAGGATTAATAATAATAGTAGTAGTTTTATAAGTAAACGTAGGGTATCATTCTTAAAGTAGCTAATCATACTATTACTAACCAAAAAAGGTCTTGGTAGTTATATTGGTCCATGTTAAAATATTATTAATAATATTTGTATTATTAAAGATAATAGCTTTACTATTAACAACAACTATAACGACGACACCAACAACAAAAAAAAACAACAACAATAATAATAATAGTGACAATACTAATAATAACCCAAATCACAACAATAGTAATAATAGTATTAGTAATACTAAAATGGTGACAATAATAATAATAATAATGCTAGTAGTAATATTAATATTAGTGATATAGGTAATAATAACAATAATGATAAAATAGTAATAGTAATAATAATAATGATGATGATGATGACGACGACGATAATACTTCAAATCTTAGTAATAATAATGATATGGTTCGAATATTCATGTTAATATTAGCATTAGTAATAATATTTCTCAAGTTAATAATACTGATACTAATAATAATATTATTATTAATAACATTAATGATATTAATACTAATAAAATAATATTAATTACATTAGTAAAATTCAAGGGTTGGGGAGGCTAGGGCACAACCTAGAGGTGGTGGTGACTAGGCGGCTCCGGCGGTGGTGGTGGAGGAGGATGAGAAAGTGGAGAAGTGGTTTTCTAGGCTAGAAGAGGGGGAGTGAGAGGGCGGTTGTGGTGGTGGTGGATGCTCTAGGTTGAGAGGGTTAGAATGGTGGTGGTGGCGCAGCCAAAGGGGAGGCACAGGTGGCGGCTGCTATGGTGGCCAAAGGTGGTAGAAAGGAAGGAAGGGTGAAGGAGAGGGAGGTAGAGGAGACTCTACTGGTTGTTTTGGGGGGGGGGGGCAGGGGGAGTGGTGGTTGCGGCGGGGATGGCGGCGCACGCCAACACGAGGGGCGGAAATGGGGGAGAATTGGCAAATTAGGGAGCCAACTTTGCACGGTTGTGGCGGCTCATGTAGGAGGAATTAGAGGTGGTGGGTGGTGTGATTCGGTGGAGGGTGATGCATGGAGGAGTTTGGCAAGTGGTTCAGGCGGCGGCGATGGGTGATGGTGGTGATGGAGGTGTCTAAACAGGCGGTGGCACAAGGGAGGTAGATTTTTGGGCAGGAAAAAGGGAGCTCGATTAAGGGTCAAGTATGGGGTATTTATAGGTAAATGGGGGTGGAAACGACAGAAGGGGAAGAGGACAAGAGGGGGCGGGTGTGGTAGGGTCATCGAACGGCAGTGGCAGGCCGGTATAGGTTTGCAAGGTTTCAGCATGCAGGGGTAGGTTAGGTCAGGGGAGAAGAAAGGAAAGGGAGGGGCACGCGTGAGGGGAAGATGTGGGGTTGGTTGGGGTTGAAAAAGGAAAGGAAAATAATGAGGAGAGCAGAGGAAGGTAGGTTGGTCGGCGGTTGGTGGTAGAGGAGGGATCGGTGGCAGATCGCAGGTGCAATTTGCATAACAAGGTCGGGGAAGAAGGAAGGGGGAAAGAAAAGTGTTGGGTCGGCTAGTCTAGGAAAGAAAAGAAAAGAAAGAAAAAGAGAGAGGACTGGGCGGGTTGAGTAGGGAAGGAAGGATGGCGCATGCCTAAGCCATGCGGGGGAGAGAAGAGGGGAAGGAGAGTTAGGCCGCGAGGGGAAGGGCTGGCCCAAATTCGGGGAAGAAGGGGAAAAAAGAAAAAGGAGAAAGGAAAGAAAAAGGAAAAGGAAAGGGGGAAAAGGAAAAATAAAAAATGGTTTGGTTGGGCTATTTAGAATATTTTGGTATTTTTGAATATTTAAAATAATAATATTTAGTAAAATAATAATTAAATTCCCATTTTAGATTAATTTAGGATATTTTGGATAATTTTTCCTAAATTTCATTTTAATTAGCAAAACATCCTAATTCTTCCTAATTAAATTATTTATTATTTTCCTCTTGATTTTGCCTTAAATATCCCCCCTTGTTTTAATAAAATAATTTATTTAATTAATTTCCCTAATAAATCCCTATTTTAACGTAATTTCTTAAATTAGAGTTTTGGGGTATTTCACTATTCAATTAAGCATACCCAATATGTATCATTTATTATTAAGTATGAAAATATGTGATTTTAAATTTTTTATAAGTGCATGTTAAGGTTTTACATGCTATATCACATATAAGGGTAAAATGGTCATTTGATATGTTTGGTAATCTAATTACATGGTAAATAATTTGATTATTATATTTTATATTTTTCATGAAAAATTAATAAATCAAAATGGAATAATTATTTAAAATGGATGATAAGATGGTAATTATGTTACTAGGGACATTTTGGTCATTTTTAGCCTAATGAGCCTAAATGTCAGTAGTTGATCCTAGGATGGCATTGCTATGTTATCATGTTGACCTTGGTATTAACTTTGATTATGATTGTCTTGAATAATTGAAAATGAGTGAAAATTGACCTTAGAATTTGTATATTATGTGGTTTAGTGATCACCTTAATAAAATACTAAAATTTAAAGTGAAAAACCCTGACATTGAGAATAGTAGTTCTTTAGGGGTCGCAACTCTAAAGATGTGGTTTAGATCACAGTTGGTTATGGATTTTTGTTAGTGTGCCTTAGTACCATAGCCCTGCCTTATTTCTTATTCTATTTAACTCTGCGGACTTATGAGGATATGCATTTTTTGGATTGGGTATCCTTATCCGTAGGGCATTGTGTCTCACTCGTGTGCTAGTAAGACAAAGGTATCTTAGTATTCTTGAGTTAATAGTCGGTAGAATAGTGTATTCCCTTTGTGCTTCGGTATGACCGAAGTACCTTAGTGTCTCCGGATTTATATGATTTCCCCTCAAGTAAATAAAAATAAAAATAATTATTATTGGTTCAAAATGATTAATGGATTGGTTCAATAGTAGCCTTCGTGCCTACCTATATTTGGTAGCAACCTTTGTGCCTACCTATGGTTTTGTAGTAGCTTTTGTGCCTACCTGAGGTTTGGTAGTAGTCATTATGCTTACCTGTGTTCGGTATTATCTATGGTTTAGTAGTAGCCTTTGTGCCCATCGGTATTTGGTATTGTTCCTTTGAGCCATACCTGTGGTGTTATGAACATTATTGGCTTTGATATTGAGATATGATATATATTGTGAAAGTTATGGTTATTGTGTTAATATTGGTTCTAATCATTACTTTAGAGAGCATCTTTTGAAATCTTGGTTGGTAAGTATTAGTATGTTTTAAATGAATGGGTATAAGCAGTATGTGGCTTGGTGATATTTTTTTATCCAATCTAATTATCGTATTTTGATCGTTTCATGTATATTTCAATATTTCATACCATGTCTTACCGTGATGCCTTTTTATGTTTTATGTGGGATTTTTATATTAATTTTGTATAATTGGTTACTCGGTAACATTATACTGATGGGTTATATTTTATGGATCCCTACTTATTTAATGGACAATGGTCTTTATAGGTTAGCTTATGAGATCAGTTGAGGGCTAGTAATTTGAGTTGAGAGTTAGAAATATTCGGTGTGCCGCCCGATATCTTTTGGTTCAAATGTTGTTGCACTCTTGTGACCTTCTATATTTTCCTTCTACTAATTTTTTTAACCACTTATCATTGTTTTATTTAGAATGATATAAATTTGCCTTGTTCTTCCTAATTTGGTTCTTATAACTGTGTTATTAAGTTAAGTGGAGTAAAGTTTTTATCCTTAGCACTTGGTATAATAATGGTAGAGGAAATTAGACTTGTACCAAGTGTGGCAGTAGCACCATGCATTTTTACTACTTTATTTTCTGCAAATAACACTTTAAATGAACGTTTTAAGTCCTAAAAATGGAGGTATTACATGACTGGTCGCTCAATTTGAAAACTTCCATAAATTTATTCAAATTTTATTTTCCTTAAAAATAACTAATCAAATGTGTTGTAATTATAGAGTATTACACGTAGATTCTCAATTCAATATGATAGGTGGAGATCACCAAGAACAAAGCAAATACACATAAATAAATAAAAAAACATTTACACTCAATAGATGAGGCATAAAGGCAACAAGACAACTAGACAATCCTTATGGTGTATGTATTCCTCTATGTAGTTATTTGGTGATCTTATATTGTTAATAAGTATTTTTACGTGATGTAGTAAGAGAAACACCAGATGGAGGAAGTAGAGGTAACTTAAATCTCATAAGTAGTTCTAGAGTAAACTGATTTTTAGATCTAGGCTAGGAAAAATGAGAAGGGGTTGACTATCAATGAGATAATTCAACAGATGATTGAGAAAATTTTATGGCCCAAACTATATCTCTTTACTTAACCTAATATAGTTACTTATCCTTAAAAAAATCTTACTTATAATAGGAGTGTTTGAGAAAGGACTTTCCAGCTGATTGTTTTGACAAATAATGCCCGAATGACCTTTTGCTACACATATTGAGCACTTAAGAGCATGATGGGTGATGTATGACATATAATTAAGGGTTCACTTAATCTAAGGTTTTTAGACATCACCCTAATTCTCACCCTATGTAGGACAAAGTAACATAAACAGAGGGATAATTAGCGGTGTCAAGGGAATCACACAAGAGAATTCTAAGAAGGTTGGATAATATGTTGTCCTCTTCACAATTACCAGTTGCACCCTCAACATCTAGTGTCGCTAAACCTTTTTTTTTTAAATCAATGAGCTAATATACTAAACTACACTTTAATATGAAGATATTTTTTTTTATAAAATACAATCTATATTCAATTTTATGGCCATAACTTGAATTTTTAACTATCATAGGGTTAATATCTGTATGATTTGATATCTATAGAGAATGGATTTGTTGTGGCCAATGTTATTGCATTCATCAAGTCCAATTCACTCCTTCATACCTAATCATTAGCGGTTAATAATATTCAGGTCTCAATTCTCTCAATTCACATTGTATTGCCAGAGTATGCCATGGACTAATGTCTAAAGGGTGTGGAGTATAGTCCCATTTATGTGGATGTAGATATGCCCTCACCTTACATAATAGTAGGGTAATTTATTTGATGGACGATTAACCTTTTCATTGTCAAGGATAAGATAATCCAGACATTTTCAATTCTATATTGCATTCTTTTTTAATGGCAATGTATATATGTTCTCGTAATTTTATTTTCACTCTTTTTTACTTAGGATGGTAATATTATCACTGGAATCCCTAGACATAGGGAAAGAAAGAAGTTTGAGTATAATAAAACCCAACAAGATTTGGTGAAAAAGGTAATCAAACATCGAGACCTAAAACCTCAAATTAGGATGTATATGGACATGGCACTATATTTGAGTGGAGGCTCTATTAGAGTTCTATTTCCATCCTATTTGCATATAAAAGCAAATAATGTGGATCTCTTGATTAGGGTAGAAGATATCCTATACTGGTTACATTATAACATGTTACCATGTCAACATATAATAACATATATGATCAGGTAATTTCAACCCTTTCATGATCAAATGTATTTTAATAGTTAGCAGAAAGCACTATTTTGATATTAAATATGTAATTTCTTCTTTTATGGTAATAGATTCTTGAAATAAAATTTCTTACCTAATGTCATGGATGAGTCTAATGTTTATAAAGTTTTATGTTCAACGCGATATCTAATGAAAATGATAATTTGAATCATGTTCCATATGTAATTGATGCGATGATGATGGCTCCATAGTGCCTCGTTTTTACTCCATTTTCCTTTAACGTGTATTGGGTAATAGTAATATTGCAACCATCTTCAGGGACTTCATATTATTTTGATTCAATTGATGAAGATCCTCGTTTAGATCAAAGACTACCTATTAATAGGTAAATATTTATCTATACAATAATATTAGAATGATTTATATATAATTTTTATTAAAATATGGTTATTACATCTATTAGTGCATCCAAGACATATTAAAGGGTACAAAAGAATGGAAGAACAACATGTATCGCTTGGCACACAATTCAGATTTGTAGTGGTTATGTCATTTAATATTAAGAATTGAGCATGAAACTCTTAAGATAACTTTATATTATTTTCTTCTTGTGTCGGCAACAACAAGATAAAGTTAGTTGTAGATACCACATCATGAACTACACGAAGGAAATCATTTACAAGCATTGGAGATAACAAGGAGAAATATGTATTTACTTGGTTTAGTTTATATTAACTATGATTAGTTAGATAAATTGGCCTACATAATTTGCTACTACCATGATATTTTTTCATTTTTTGTAGTTTTATCTCCCTAATAAATGGGGTAAATATGATCAAACTAAGATTGATGAAGTTAAAAAATAACTTTTAGATTTTATTATAATCTTTTATAATGAACTTGAGTAAGATCATATATGCTCCCTAAATTTGTGTTTTCTATAGTTATGCAAAATTTTGGTATTTAGAGTATACCTATGAATAAAATAAAATTTTGTATAACAGGCTTTGTATGCTAATGAAAATATAATATTTACATTATTTTAATGTAAAATTTGTAAATTGTGACTCATTATAGATGTGAACGTGTGGTTGTTAAGAGGTGATGCTTGTGCAAGTATTTTAAAACTTATGTACTAATTTTTATGCAAAAAAAAATGGTATGGTTCTAGCATGCGTTGGATACTTTAAATATTAATAAATAAAATAAACATCAATTACGTCATAGAATTGTTGTATATATTGATGATACATGATGGTTTTGTAATATAATTGTCTCATATTATCTTGCACTATGGTCCATTATTTCATGTAAAATTATATAAGATGGTTTTAATTCATAACCAAGATGTATAGTAACTTTATAATATATTTTTTATTATCTAAAATCATTTTCTATAGTCTATTGCTAAAATAATTTGAGCAATATTTATGATTTTATATGGCGTTTTTACAATTATTTTGTATAATATACGCAACAACATATAAGAAAATGGTTTAAAATTATCTTGTGTATGTCTATTTCAATTATTGTTTATTATATTTTTTTTATAGCGGTGGTAGAGGATGAGTATAATTAATAAGGATATAAATGTAAAAGTATATGATAATTTAACTATTTAATAAAAAATAGTAGAAACTACTAATAAAATAATAATATAGATAAAAATTATAAAAAAAAAATATGTAAAATAAATAAACTAAAATAATAATGTGTAAATAATTTCAATAACAAGGTACTATTAAACACAGCTTTATTTTTATCTATTTGTAAAGTCTAGCGCCATTATCAGAGTAGCTAGGAAAGTACTCCTAGGTCTAGGTGCTAGGTCTAGAAACTATATAGCAGTGACAGTCAGTGTCCATGGGATGGGACCTTAGCTTGATACTTCTAGAATCTAGCTGCCTGGGTTTGTATTATTTGAAGACTTGTTTGTATTTTGTAACCTATAAATTCTACATACGTATAGTGCTTAGCCTAATTATACATTTGATCTGAAAGATAATTACGTTCTATTCTTACTTGCAATAGTTATTATCCCAAAAAAAAAAAAAAAAGTTACCCTGTCTGTTTCATAGTGTTTGAGGCTTATTATATTTTAATATGTTTCAGTATATACAGGAATAAACTATTTTTATTGATAATTAATATTATAATTTTTAATAATTATTAATTAATATTATGAATTATTATTACTATTATTTACATCTTTAAATCAATTATTATTGCTAATCATTATTATTACTAGGAATGCTGTTAATTATTATTACATAATTAATATTAATTCATGTTATTATTGTTACTTATTATTATTATTTAATATTATTAAATTAATTTTTAATTCTATTCATTATTAATATTATTAGTTATATTAATAAATTAATCATTAATAATATTTATCTTAAAGTTAAAAAATTATATATTATTATTGTTAATATTAATAATATTTTCATTATTATTTTTAAGTTAATGAGTTAAAATTAAAAGTATTAATTATTATATTAATCTAGTATAATTTTATTAGTGTTGCCATGATATAATTAATTTTAACGCTATTTAGATAAGGTATAAAAATAAGTTTCTAAAAACATAACCTTAGGAGCCTTATTTGTTAAAAAAAAAAGAAAAAGAAAAAGGGAGGATCTTTATAGAAAATTGTTAAAATGCGACCTAATATGTAATCTCTAATAACAATATAACATTATCAATTATTTCTCTGACTATGATAAATGATAGTATTTTCCATAGTTTGGTCGACCTACAGATCTAGTACTAGTGCATTTATTTATAAACATAGATATTTACTAGATGAAGCTACCTCTGAGTAAATTCAGTATAGTAGGAAATTAAAGAGATGTACTTGTTATCAGAGATGTCAAAAATCTTTCTTATTTTTAATCGATTTTGGTTTATAAATTTTAGATATAATAATGATTGGTTAAATTTTGATCTATACATATTTAAATAAATTTGTATATAAAATCAATATCTAATAGTTAGACTCATTTAGGGCGTGTGTTGTGTCTGTCTATATATATATATATATATATATATATAGTAGTTTTATTCAAAAAAATTATTTATTTTTTAAATATTATTTCTATATATTTATTAACTATTTTAAACTATATATTTTTATACAGAGGATTTTATTTTGATAAAAACTATATATTAAATTATATAAAATATATATACACACACTTATATTTACATAAATTATTTATTTTTTAAAAAAATAAGACAAATTTATTTAAATTCTATTTATTCAATATATTCAGCGAATTTCAATTTTTAAAATTTAATAAATCTAGATCGACTATGATGTTAAGTTATTATAACCCATTACCATCTTTACTTGTTAATTACTTGATGGTCCCTCAGCAGCTGGACTTCTATAAACCCAGTGTTGTAAGAACGGAAGCAACTATGGACGTACCGCAAAGCTATGCTATCTTCCAAAATCTCAGGCAAATAATGAATGGCGATGTACCTCCTCGTACATTGACAGTAAAATTGCAAGTTGTTACAATACGGACATGGACGCGCATGAATGGCTGGACGTTGCAGCTCCAGTCTGCATGAATTTAATTCAAACAAATAATTGTACCTCTAGTAACTATAGTTCTACTATCTTAACCGGAAAGTAATAATAACATAAAGTGTGTTGCGTCTTTCATAATACTAAAACAAATTATTTGATAGCTTTCATCTTCTTTTTTATAAATAATGAAGTGCCTTTTTTTTTTTGAAAATTAGTTCTTTACTAACTTATAAATTATTATTATTTTAAATAATTTAAATAGCTTATAATTTAAAAAACTTAGCTAGATTTGTCAAGCACACATAAATACAATTTGCAAAACTTAGTCCACTATAGGAATGATAATTTTCCTTGTAAGTTTTAGATCCATTGATAAATTCTTATTTAAGTTTGGGTTGGAAGGAATTTTAAAATTTTAGGTTTGGAGATATTTTTTTAAGAAATTTTTCTAGGGCAGTGTTATTATCCCGAACTTGCCCCTATATGTATTAGTTTTTAATTACAAATTAACTATATTTTTTTAACATTATAATTTAAAAAAATAAAATAATTAGGATTTTTTTTTAGTTTTGAAGACCAGGACAATGATTTGATTTAGGAATGGGGGATGGGGAATTAACTCCCCGAATTGGGACGGAAAATCTCTAATAACATAAATAAAAAATTGTGACAAATTCAAAGATTTGCATTGAGTTTGGTTTCAGGGGTGGGCTCTTCCCAGCTTGTTGCCATCCCCAACTAGGTATATATTTTTTGTATAAATAAATTAGTTAAAAAAAAAGTTAAATTACTTAAAATCTAGTGAAGATGCTACTAGCGGTCTTAATAATGGTGAAATATTATATTTGAAATATGTGTATCCATTTGGTTGAACATATGTCATTTGAAGAGCTAGCAACACGAACACTTGATGCTCCATTAATGCAATTTATACCATGCATATGTGTCCCATATTTCTTTATTTTGGTTTATTAAAAAATTATGCCATAATAATCCTAAAATTTTACTTTATAAATGGAGATATATATTAATATATTTCCAGTAAACAAAATTTTGATAAAAAAATCAATACTTTAGTGCTAAATGTTTTGTTTTAAATAGAATAATAGTGAAAAATCATCTTGCTAGTAAAAGGTTAGCACAATAATGGTGAGATGTTTGTTAAGTGGTAGTGAAAGATTAATTTGTATATGGTAAAATATCAATTAATGTATGGTAAAATATTTGTTACATTTTATGGTAAAAGATCAATTTAGTTATAGTAAATGATTAGTTCAACTACGGTGAAAGATTAATATATCTAAGCTGAAAGCTATGGATATGAGTAGTGATATGTACTAGATGAATGTTGAAAAAATTTAAGATATTTGTTGGTGAAAAATATATTTCACATTGGTGAAAGTTTAGTCATAGAGTGGAAAAATATACCGTAAGTAATGATGAAAGATCATATATTTTTTTTGTAAAAGAATGTTGGCAGATTTATATGACATCTTATGCAGCTAGTAAAAGATTTATTACATGATAATGAAATAAATATTTCTCCTTGGTGAAAGATTTTTGTTGATGAAAAGTAGTGGTAAAATATATTTCCTCCTTATTTTTCATTATTATGACTACTACAACTTATGCATTATGATGGTGACACATCTATTTTTTTGATGGTGAAAGATGTATTGTTTAGCGATGAAATATTGGTTTTCTATTGCTAAAATATTAGTTCGTCGAGTGCATACATTGGCCATACATCGCATGACTATGTGATCGATCACACAATATATGTATTGTTCCATTAATACCTATATATAGTAATGCCATGAATAATTGCATTAAGCAATGTTGACTTCATTAAATAGAGCTCATTTGATGAGCTAGATTTGATCCATTAACACCAAAAGTTAAGGCAACAAACGAAGAGAGTTGTTGAGAAACTCAAACATGAGTTGCTAGGTTTAAAGCTTAAAATTTACTCCTCATTTGTTTTTTGGTTAGTCTAGGTTAAGTAAATTAAGTTATTATTTGATATCATTTGATAAATTTTTTTCAAGAAGAATCTTGGCCATGTTGAATTGTTAATACTCAAAATTGGTAGAAAAATTAGGGGCTTATTTGGAGTTACGTTTGAAAAATAGTTTCTAATACTCCCAACTTTCCCACCTAAATTTTAGGGTAATTACTCTTTAATTCCACCCTTAATCCTTATCCCGTACATTATCCACTCAACCTTTAAACCTTTCTCTCTTTTTTTCCTCACCCTCACATGAGTTATTTTCTTTTTACTACTGTTGTTTATTTTCCTTGGGTTGGTTAGTCAATCAAATCACATCGGAAATTAACTCCACCTTACCTTCTCCATGCCTGTGTCGATGCCTAACTTGACCTTATCCAAACTTCCTCACGTAAAATCATTTTCACTCAATTGAGAGTATATATCCTCCCATCCGCTCATCTATTGTCATTTTATTTCCAACCTAACCAAAGTTCCATGTCCTTTACTCCGAAACTCTTCTTTAATTCCCTTTGTCTTCTTACCTATTCGCCATTATTTTTGTTTGCAAATCGCAACCTTCCCATTTTTCTTTTCTTCTTTTTCATCATACCCACATGGTCCGTAGCCGGCACGCAATTTAAATCCTCTTGTTGTCAATTGTAGCACTGATAAATAAGGGTATCGTTCTAGTCGGGGATTGAGAGGGCTCACCTCTATTTAACTAGCTTAAAAATAAATAAAACTAAAAATCCTAAATAAAACAAAATAAATAAATAAAATACTAATGGGGGATTATAAAAATAAAAATAATAAAAAAATAAAAGGAATAAATAAAATAAACTAATATAAACTAAAATAATGGGAAACTGCAGATATGAGAAATATGTTAGGGAAATTAAAATCCACCACCAAATTAGGTTGAAATATAATATTAATTTCTAAGTCAATATTTAATCGTGAGAATGAAATCGACCAAGTTGTACACCAAACGCAGGTCCATACACCTTATATTACTTCCCTTAATTAATTAATACGACCACGTGCCTATATTAACCCTATTAAATACTAGCAGTATAGCAGCAACAAGCGGCTCCTATATTTAACTAGATTTAATGCATTAAGTGTAAGTGGAAGGTTGTCAATCTAAGTACCCAAACTAGTACAAAACGCATTTCTAGCTGTATTTCCTTTCCTTGACCCACACGTATCGAAACGTTTTACCACTTCGGTTAGAATCACAAACTATTAGGTGAAATGTTATCTAACCTAGTTGTAATTTATACATATAGATTCTAGTATATTTAGATGGCCACCTCGCAGTCACTTATGAGAAAACCAGAACAAGGCATGCACCAAATAAACTATACTTGACAGAATTATACATATAAACGATAGCAATTAACATAGAGTCAAGAAACAATCTTACGAAACAAAGAAAATAAAATTATAATTCAAATCCTAATCCAGGGTTTCAATTTATTCCCTATCAATAAATAATCAGCCAGCCATAATTATAGAATTAATTACACAGAAATATATATCTAAAATATAAATTAAAATAAGAGAAAGAAATAACCGGAATTAATTTTGGATAAAAGTTCAAGAATTTATTCAGATAAAAATTAATTTTATCTGAAATAAATTCTACCGGATAAATTCTTCTATCTTACTTTCTCTTCTCTCGGCGCTGCCTTTATTTCCGTGCAAAAATTATTTCCTTTTTCTTTTTCCGTCCGGCTGACGGCTGCGTCTTCGTCTTGTGCCTCGCCCTTCGCGTCCCCTCATGCCCGAGCCTGTGAAGGCTCTCTACCGAGCCTCTCTCTTCTCTTTGGCCTGCGGCTCTGCCGCCTCCCCTTTTTTCTTTTAATTTCGTCTCTCCTTTTTATAAACTTTTGCACTGCCCTGATGGCCCCCTCCATGCGGCAGCTTTGTTTTCATTCTTTTCATGCGCTTCGATCGCCCACGTCAGCCCTGCTGCGACTGACTTGCGGCTCGTTTGGCTTTCTTTTGTTCTGCATTTTCTTTTTGCTTCGTTCCCTGGCCTTTGGCCATTGGTCCAAAGGTCCGGTTTTTTTTCTTTTCTTTTATTTAAAAATAAAACCTACAAAATAAAATTCAATAAATATTAATAAATAATATTTTATTCTAAATTTACTTAATTTATATCATTTTAGCTCAAATAATAATATTTATGCAATTTTTACCACTTAAGCATAAAACAATAATTATTCCCCTATATTAGCTAAATAAACTACCAAAAACTAAGATTATAAGGGTATAAAATGTGTCAAAATATGAACTCATCACCACACCACACCACCACTACCACCGTCAACTTCTCATGCAACCACACCCTCATATTCACAAACTTTTCACACAATTGCACTTGTTTACATCCCCAAACACCACTTAATAGGAAAAATCCATGAAATCCTCACCACTGCAACATAAGTGACTCATGCCAAAAACTCCTAGTAATGTTTGAGTCTCACATTTTTTTCCCTTTTCAATGTGAGTAGCTCAGACAAGAAAAACCTAAGCACCACCCTTTATTCATGTAGCTATTTCATCCCTTGCGCTTTAGGTTCTCTTCTCTTCCTTTTTTGAGTTACCTTTGCTTATTAATTTTCTATGTATTCTAAACCTTTATTTTCCTTGACTTTTAGGTGATCATATGGTGGTTTTGGTGGTAGGTGATTAGTATTATTTCTTCTTAGAGATTAAAGTTGTATTAGGTAAAAGATAAATGTCCTAAAATAGGGTCTTGATGTTATGTGTTATTTCTTAGCAATATCATATTAGCATATCTTGATTGTTAGAAATCATGTGCAGAGTTGCTTTAATTTATATTCTTGTATCATAACACAGACCATGAAAATATGCATCTCTATGACTTTATGTGATATATCCCTTTTGGTCTTTCTAGGTTTTGTCATAAAATCTCAAGTATGTTGGTGTATTGTGCTAATGCAATAAGTTCATAGTTGAGGGGACATATATGTGAGTAAGTCTTATTTATGTGGACATGTTGATGTCGAAAGTATGGTGATGATTGGGACTTGTGGGGCCTTTATGTGATTTGGGTGATTCTCAACCTTAAGGGACATTGGTTTAATTTGTGTGTTTTTTGTGGGAAATAAGTAGATCATTGTCATCCTTTAGGTTGTTATGAGTAAGCTAAATAATTGGATTAAACTAACAAGGAAGAGACATGTAGAGGGGATTTGGTTGCACCTAAATGAAAATGAAGAAGGGAATATGAGGGGAGACGTATAGGTATTTGATCTTGAAGTGACCCTTGAGATTAAACATTCACAATCACCACCTTAAGTATTAACTCTAAGGATAAAGAATGTGAGCTTTTGGAGGTGTAAGACAAAGTTCTTCACTTGAACTTTGAATGCAAGGGTTGAGCAAAAGCTTCAAGTTTTTGACTAAAGGGTGAAATGCTCGATTATCATGTAGGAACTAACATATATAAGAGATCTATTAGGTTCCTCAAGTTATAGGATGACCATATTAGCCCTTATGGTTGATTAAAACTCACTTTTTATTACCTAGCTACATTATCATTTAACTACCCAATTCAAATACTTGAAATCAACTTATACATTCCTAGATGATTTCAAACTAGGAAAAACAAACCGCAGCACATTCCATGCTCCAATGTAGTCATCCATGGAGGGTTATCAAAGTATATTAGACACCCCAGCCAACTTTATATAATAACTTACTTAAACTAGGAAAATTAGATTAACTAAAAATGGATTTAAATATCTATTACATAACTGGTGCAATAAGCCTTGGATTACCCACAAGTTAATGGAGTAGTTACTGCCATTATTCCTTTCATTTCATTAATAACCTATGTAGCACCCCCATTTTTTACCACCAAAAAAATCCATTAAAACATGTTGTGGAAGTAGAAAATACTTTGAAAAATATGGTGCTACCGCCGCACCCAACATAGGTTAGACGTCCGCCGCCTACCCCATATTAGATATAAGGCTGAACCAACAAAATACTAAAATAGCAGAATGCATAAATAATGATTTAATTGAAATAATTCCAAAATTTTTACAATAGACGACCCTAACGGGCTCCGATCAAATTGTTATAGAATACACATTAAAAGTGAAAAATTACAAAACATTGGTTGGAGTACGAGGCCCAAAATAAATGCCATGGTCCTCCATGGACTCCATCAAAACCTTCTGGATGTCCTCACTCACAAGCTCCAACCCAACTGAGGTAGGCCTTTTACTGGACATCCCTAAAAGCCTATACAAGGTCCTCTACTTATGGGAATGAGTAGGTGACCAAGCAAACGGTCACATCAGTACGCTGCCTACTAAGTAAGCCAAGTTGCTTCCTCAATATACACAAGTATTACGGTTTATCACACATAAATATATATTACAATGTGCATCATGATAAGGCCATATATAAAGGTAGAAATACATGAAGTCATGTCATCGTGAATAATTCCAATAAGTAGAATACTTCATACATAGAATCACCACCTTTCCACATAAGCATATACACACTTAATGGCAAAGAGAAACAAACAACCTCTAAGGTTGATTCCAATTAACCAAATCCTTAGGTTATACCATTAGGTAATTCATCCATGTAAGAGATAAGTGAGTCAACGCATCAATATTCCATTTCATAATCAAGTAGTCAGATCAACCATTAGCCAAGTGTAATAACCAGCTTTACTCATTTTCGACCAATCATACCATTACTTCCATTCTTTCCAAATATTAGCTATTCTCTTAATCATCATTTATATTTGATCTATTACTTACTTAAAAACCATATTTTATTACTGTGCACCACTCCATGGTCTCACATACTATGGAATCCAATCCAAAAAGGGACATAAAGTCCAGGCTGAAGCCAATCACCAAGTGGACATAAGTCTAGGCCAAAGCTAATCACCATAATGGACATAAGTCCAGGCCGAAGCCAACTACCTAGATAACTAGACCCTTTAGTATCGATGTCCCTAGTACATTATTAATGTCTAGAGTATGTAAAGCAACGGGACCTCTCAGGATCCCCCCGAAGGTAGACTAACCCCCTTTAGCTAATCGAGGATCGGGTGACCTAAACCCATACTCAAATTGACTTTCTTTCACTTTAAGTGATTAGTGTTTTATTTATAAGGATGGGTGATCATACAAGGTCCATACAGGAAAACAAGGTAAATCCCCATACAAAACCATATTGATCCCATTTTATTTCCATTTTTCCTAACTATGTTGGTTTATCATTTATCCTTAGCCAATGAAATTCATATCCATCATATGGTTTAATTCATGCCCTTACTTATTTGAATTACTCTTATTTCCATTTTATCACTCATTATAAGTGAATTACACCTTTAGACTTTACATTACTCATAATGTATGCTATAAGTTATGGTCCGTTTTAATTCCTTAATTAGGCTAATAATCTATGTTAAGATCTGATTTTATCCCATTAATAATCATGATATAGTCCCAGACACAACCCTCAAGTATAACAGAGCCACAAGGAAACAAATCATACAAACTAACTGAACCAGTTGATCAGTCTGGCCGAACCAGTTAATTGGTTGCACCAACTAGTTGATTAGTTTGAGTCGACTAGTCGATTAGTTCAAATTAACCAGCCCATGCTTTATTCAAATCGGTTGATCGGTTTAGGCAAACAAATCGACTGTTCATAGACCAATCAATCTGTTTTACCAAACCAGCTGATAGGTTTAAGTAAAGAGCAAGACCAAGGTCTCTATATGTGAACCAATCGATGGGTTGGGTCAACTAGTCAACTTTTCTACGAACCAGCTAATTGGTTTAACCTAACTGGTTGATTAGTTTACCCTAACAAAGCATCAATTCACAAATTTTATGCAGATTCTTATGTGATAATCATTTCTCACTACATTAGATCATGCATCATCATCAACCAACATATTCTTGACCATATTAGCATGCATTTCTCCACCTAACATCATCATAACCTATTTTACCTATTTTCATGCTCTGTCTCCATTTTATGCCATTTCAACATGTAATTCATGTATACACCTACATTTTCCTCATATCAACACATATCCACCAAATGCGATATCACTTTTCATGCATAAACACATGTTAACATTTTAAGAGCAAGAATTACTTACTTAATGTAGGCTAAATCCCCTTAAAAATAGAATTTTCAAGTTTATGAAAACTTCAACTATTAAAACCTTAAAACCAAAATATTAAGTCAGGTATTATATCAAAACTTCATCAAATTTTGAAAAAGAGAACATAAGGGAGAAGGACATACCACTAAGAAAAAATTGAGAAAAACTCAACTAGACCATTCAATCTTTTCCCCAAAATCTAACTCTACCTTGCTTAATAATTGAAACAAGATAGAGCTAGAGGTAGGATCAAGAGAGTGTGCAAATAAGTTAGCAAGTGCTATAAGTATGGAAGGAAAAGAAAATAATGTAGGACTTAGAGAAATTTTGGTGGTTAAAAGAAAGTGCAATGCAGGGAGGATTAGGGCTATTTATAGCCAACTAACCGAAGGAAAACATAGAGGGTTCTGAACGCAACTCAAAACCCTACTCGTGGCCATTTAAATTTGATCAGAATAGATGGATTTGTCAAGGATTTGCTAACCTAGTATCCTAAGCTCAATTTGTGAATCTAGGGAACTTAGGTCAAATAGACCAAAATTCTCATACATGAAAGAAGAAATGGGAGATCGGCTTGGAATGAATCTTTCAACTGCTAAGAAGTACACCTAAGGTTGAAGCAATCGATATTAGAATTAGGTAGAGGAGAGAGGAGGAAGAAGACAATGGCAGAGGTCTCCTCTCTCTCTCATGTGTCTCAATCGACCTCTAGAACAAAATGAGGTAATATTTTGGGTTAAATGCATCATGAAAATGGTTAGGAATCTCTTAGGGACAATTAGTATGAGTTAGTAAAGTTTTATTTTAGTGTAAGAATTTTTTCCAGAAAAATCAAATTCAAAAAATATGACCAATTCGACAAACTAATTGATCGGTTTTAATCTACCAGTCGACTTTTCATCCACTAATCGATCTATTCATGGAACCAGTTAATGGGTTTGCCTACAAAACTCAAAAAACTTCATTTTCCAACATAATTTCAAATCAAATTATATTCCAAATCAAATCATAACATTGCATCAAAAATCAAAGGTCTAAAATTGACAAAAATTCTCATCCATCTATTACGTAAAAGTGTGGAGTATTACAAACTAAGTCTAAAAAATATGCCGATTCTCCTTCCCTTCTACATGACCTAAAAGTGAAAAATGGCTTTTCTATGGCTGTTAAAAAGGTTGGTATTGTAAGGCTTGATTTTCAAAAACTTGCGGTTGGTTTTAAGTATAGACAAAGTCGATCCTTGGAGTTATTTTGACTGGGGTAGGTTTCGAGTATTATTTAGATGGGGATAAGCCATGATAGGTGGTGTCTTCGTTGACTCATTCATGGCTTGCATGGCTTATAACCTTAACTAAAAATTATTTATCTGAGTTAGGAGTGTTTTGGCACTTTCTAACTTAGAAAAATTAATTAGCATATTTATGTCATATGTGGGGGATGCTCCTGCATCATCCTCCCTTTCTTGAGAGACGCCCTCATATTTTTATGGCTCATCATGTAAATAAGGAAGAAAAATATCACAAAGTAATTTTGTTTGATATAACCTCCATTTCAATTGGTAGTTTGAGCCAATAACCATTGTTCCCTACCTTCTCAAAGATCTTGAAAGGTCCATCACTAGTAGAATAAGCCTTAGATCACCCACAAGTTAATGGAGTATTTGCTACCATTATCCCTTCATCTTGTCAATCAACTAAGTTTGGGAAATGTGTTGATTTTCCTTCCACTTTATGTGACCTGAGAGTGAAAAATGACTTTTGTATGGCTATTATATAGGCCGATCTTATAAGGCTTGATTTTAAAAGTTTTGTGGCTGATTGTAGGCTTAGATAAAGTCGAGCCTTGGAGCTATTTTGAGTGGGGTGGGTTTCAATTATTATTTGGTTGGGGATAAGCTATAATAGGTGGTGGTTAGATCGGCTTATGCATGGCTTGCAAACTTAGCCTAAAGTTATTTATCCAAGTTAGGAATGTTTTGACACTTTCTAACTTAGAGAAATTAATTAACATATTTAAGTCATATGTAGGGGATGCCTCTTCATCATGTTGTTGCATTAAATTTCATATATAATGTGTCAGGTTTGATTGAGTGTGGAATAAGTTATGTAAATTTTTTTTGGAAGAGTTTAGGAATAGTTTAGTCAATGATAGATGGGATTTATAGATTATTTTCATGTATAAAAATGTCATTTATCCCTCATTAATTTTATAAGATTTAATATTTTCGTCGAGTTTTCCTCTTTTGAATAGATTCTGCAGGAAAGAAAAAAAATTGAGGAAATTCAAGGAGAAATCAATGAAAAGAATAAGTCAAGTAAAGAACACATCAAGAAATACTGAATCAAGGGGAGCAAAGTTAGAAATGAAGCAAATAAACCAAGAGAAGTTGTGCTGAAATTGCAAAAGGAAAATAGTGGAAGACCCGAAAACATGGTACCCCCGTGTTTCTTAAACACGGGTTGTGTTAAATATCTCAAGCATTGATTTAAAATCTAGCGGTCGACAGAGAAGTTGGAGGAAAACACGGACCGTGTTTCCATTAATAAAATTGTAACTGTTCGCGCGACCTGTTTCTGATATATCCTCTATCAAAACAGGGTTCAGGAAGAAGTTTTTGAGATATCGAAACATTTTTGAATGTATTCTCTTCCTCTATTCCCTTTAGAATATACATGTAATGCACAATTCCAACTTCTTTTATCTTCTTGAATTCTAGTGATCAATTGACAATCTGCACTTCAATTGATAAGTCTTCTCTATTCCTTTATAAATTGCAGTCTCTCCATTTTGGTTTAATATAAGTAAATTATCTGCAATTATACTTTTGTTTGTTCTATTGTTATTTTATTATATTACTATTGGATGTTGTGAATGTGTTGTTGGCATTAATTTTCAATCTTTATATGTAATAGTGTGGTTTCTAAATATGCATATGTTAGAGTAAATCAAATAGGGTAGGATGATTTGAGGATGGAATTATGTCTCAAATACAATAGCATATTTTGAATGTTTGATTCTAGATGAAATTTAATTGAATTAACGGATCAAATTGAATGATTTTGTATCATAGATTAAGAATTTAAACTAATTAGATTGATCACCTATTTAATTTAGAACTTGATCTTTGCTAAGACAATGCAATTAACCCACAATTGTTAATTAATTTGTCTATAGTAGCAAGAAGATTAATCGTTAATCTTATCCATTAATTTGTACAATTGCATAATCCGAGCTTATGTGGTTATGATTGTAGTTGGCTGCTTTCCATTCATAATGCTACCATTAATTGAATCTAGTGTTCACAACCTAGGTTATTAAATGGTTAGGAAATAAATTGAGAGCATATTCAATTTATTAAGGTTGAGAGAAAGCAAATGAATGTGTTATTATGAATTTCCAAAAGTCAACATTAAATCGTATAGAATCATTCTTCTTCTTCGAGTATTTGATATTCTGATTCCATCATCAATTCATTCCTCCCCTATTCATCAAATAGTGATTAAAACTTAGTATATTTAGATTTAGTATTAGAATTAATGAAATTGTATAAACGGGATTATAACATCAATTGCAAAATTAGTGATTAAAACGCCATTCCTTGTGGGTTCGACTCCTTCTTGCCATATACTACGTATTTGGAAATTAGGATTTATTTATTAAATTTGTTGTACATACGACAGTGCATCAGTCAATTTGGAAATTTAGGGTTGTGCAAGTATTATTGGGGTAAAAATAAGATAGGTGTATTACGTGTATAGATTGAGTTAATTATTGTTAAAATAAGTATTAGTGTTATGCAAAAGTGGTTCAAAATGGACTTAGAAACCTTAAAGGCATAATCGGTATATTATGTAACACGTTAAAATTTACTATTAAAATTT
This sequence comes from Tamarix austromongolica, assembly GCA_039764185.1. Lineage (NCBI taxonomy): Eukaryota > Viridiplantae > Streptophyta > Magnoliopsida > Caryophyllales > Tamaricaceae > Tamarix > Tamarix austromongolica. The sequence continues at coordinate 57,153,112 of CM077808.1, read as the reverse complement.
TCTATTTTTAAGTATAAGCATTAACATAATATAGCGGGTGTTACTGCCACACTTGGGACGAATCTAATTGATACCTTTCTCATACTAAGTGTAAGGATAAAATGTCACAAAATTAAATTAAAACTTATAGAAATAGACAGAAAGGGCACAAGACTTTAATAAATTAAATGTAAGGACAGAGTATAGAGTACATACTACATATATTATAATACATAAAAAGAGACGAGAGGGAAAAAATGGATGAAGAGTCTAAAAGAGATATCTAAAATATATGACATAGAATAAATACAACTCTACACCCTAACCCTAGGGTATAAATCTGCATCACTTCGCCTAAAGAACCTCCTCAAAGTCATCATGATCATCATCAAATACCTGCGAGACAACGTCTACAAATGTGTAGTATAAGTACATATCTTGTACTTAATAACACAAATATCATAAAGAGGTAGCATTATGCATGAGGCTCATGAGAAGAAAGCAATAGAACATGCAACAACATGATGATAGCATACTTACATATATATGTCGATTGAGGAGAAAAAAAAATTCAACCATCAAGCATAAACTAATGTGATACAAATACAAGGATAGATGTGATTCATTGATTATTATATTTTATTATCATGATTACAACTAATATTTTATATTAACTTAAGGACAGAGACTTAAAGAAACCATAACAACTAATATAGTACACAAATGATATTAGCCCTAGCTAGTCCGTCTAGAAGTTTGACTAGACCACTAGATAATAAGAAACCTAATTACTTAAGTATGCATACCCTCTTTAGGATCAAAATATATAAAGACACCTATAGAATAGAATAGTCTCCTAGATCTTATAAGACATCCAAGATCACAGAATAGAAAACATCAAAATGATACTAAGTAAATACCAAACCTAACTCAGATATCTTCCCCAAGTGGTACAAGTTCTTACTCAAGATCTTTCACTTTAAGTAATTAGTATTTTATCAAAGTTTTAGGTTAAATAATAACAAAGGCTCACATAGTATCACTTAATCACTTATATGAACATAAACCATTTTTTTTATGAAATTCCAATATTATCTACACATTGATCCATAGAGAAATCAAGACTCAAAGCATTTAGAGTACATAGGCCCATAAACATGAAATGATGACCCAATTGAATATATGAGGTATTAAAGTCCAAGGAAAATTATTGAGGTATTAAAGCTCAAGCTAGATTATTGAATCATTAAGACCTAAGTTTCATGCCATTAAATTCCCAATAAAATTATATCTCAATGTACTTTAATTCTAATTATTTAAGACAAGTTCAATAACCAACATTTAAGCCATCTAAGGGTTCACATATAAGGCCAAATCAAATATGTAGTCGAAATGCACATAAAATGACTAAAATATCGTTAAATTCAACTAACTAACCTTAATATTAAGAGAGTTATATTTCATGCAATATGGGTTATAATTAAATAATAATTATCCTATGATTAAAAATAAATATAAACACCAAGTATCATATGCTAAAATTACTCAATGTACCCAAAGTGTCTCTTTCTATTTTCTTTTTATTACTTAATTAATTAGTTTAATTAAAAAATCTAGTTCTACTCATAAAATATCACCCAAGTATCAAACTTTTCAATTTTAACTTATTTTATTAACATAATATTCAATTAGGTCTCAAAATTTTCATAATTTATATATAATGGCCAAAATGCCTTTATTCACCTAAAAGTGCCTTAAAATTCTAAAATTTATAATTTAATTTAAACAACATCAAACTCAAACATATCATATGGAAAATTTTATGTGAAATACACAATGAAGAAAATGGTACATTTAAAACTTTCAAAAAAAATTGTGATGCCAAATATACCCATGTATGAATATGTTTAAATCTTTAAAAAATTCATTTCAACTTTAAATGCTCCAAAATTTATAACCTAGCTTCTATAGCTTATAATACATACAAAGGCATACTTAGATAGACATAAAACAACCAAAACTCACATAAAATATCAATGATGATAGCTAAGATACTCGAATCTACAAATATTCATCATGACCCTATTATAACTTCAACACTACTCCACTGAATATTCACCACATTTTCAATAGACATAAGAACATACAAAAATCACACAAATCATCTTCTAATCAAAATTTTATGCTTATAAACATAATATAGAAACATACACATATCATAACATATTTTGAAGATATTATTACAGGTATATAATTAAAATAAAGCAAATCTTGTATAAAATAACATATAATATACTTAGTATAAAATCTTATTTATAAAGGTTAGTTTAGTTGCCAACATTCCTAAGCTCCTTAGCAAAGATACATTAAGGAATATAGCAAATCCTTCTCTAAACCACTTGATCACCTTCAAGAATAAAAGATCAAAGAGTTAGATAAACTAAGAGTAATAAATAGGAAAATGGGAAAGAAAGGAATTGAAATAAAACAAATTACTCTTGAATATGGAGGCTTGAAAACCATCGCAAAAATAATCAACAACCATTAAGGAATGGTAAATCAAGGTTTAAGAGATTTAGTGAGAAGGAAAATAAGGAGAAATTATTCAAGACACAATTTTTTGGCTGAATTAATATGTAGCAACAACAATAATTTCATGATTTATTAGATAAAAATAAGAGGATGGTCAGCAAGGCAGATAGAAGAGGCAAAATAAGAGGGTAGGGGCACGATTTATTGGCTAAAAAGGGTTCATAGATGAAGGATAACATGCAAGGAATAAAACACAAGAATAAAAGGTAAAAAATCACTGTAGAGGCATGGTAGATGTTGGAACTCCAAAAAAATCAACTTTGTTGTAGTTATACAACTGGTTGGGAAGCAAAAGTTGGGGTAGAATTAATCCTTATGGGGATATATTTTAGGGAAGAAAATGGCATATGGTTATAGTATGCAATGCAGGTTTTTAAACAAAATAAAAAAAAAAAACAGAGGAAGAGGACAACCAAAGAGAGAATGAATTGTTTTAAGTTAGAAAGAAATCAACTTTGTTTCACTACTGAAATTGAACTGGAGTATGGAGTGAGTTTTCAGTTTGAATGTATATTCACTTGAGTGCTATAATTAGGAGTGTAAGAGAGAGATTAGTCTATGGTTAAGTGTGAAAAAAAATTGTCATAAAATCATGATTATAGTACTTGGTGTAATTTTTGGTTGGGTAAAAGGTAACCAAGTTACAAATCTTATTTCATTTGGTTAGACGACTAGTTAGGATTAAAATAATGGTTATACGATTGGTTACAACTTATTTTATAAAAATGGACTAAATATTAAATTATAAAAAGTCAAATAATTGACACTTATTAAGGAAAAATATTAATTGAATTTATAAATTCATTAAAATTTATGAAAATGTACTAAATAATTTTAGAAACCCAAATATATAAAAATAATATGCGTCGGAGTTGGTTTCAAGTTTGACATATAGAAAACGAGTGAAAATGACATAAACGGATAAGTCGTGGAAACACGTTTTTTTTTGGAAATGTACAAAACGAATAATTAGGGGTTCAAATTATCACAGATTGATGCATAATATTTTTTTAAATCCAATTATAAATAAATTTGGTTTTGGAACTTATTTAATGACCAACAAATTAAAATGGCATAAATAACTAAAATCTTCTAATCATGTAAACTTATTTTTCTCACAGTTTAATAATTCAGAAGGAATGGGTTAAACATACATGAATAGAATGGATGGATGAACTCAAAACTATCATTGTATCAATTCAAAAATTTTGAATGGGTTAAAAAGAGTGAACATAGGAATAGGAAGAATTGCAATAAATGTGTTTTCCATAGATAGGATAAATGATCGATAAGATGTTTAAAATAAACACAAATAGAATAGGGTTTGATAATATAATATATGTGTTTTTAGGAGAATTTTACTAGAGCTACTTTGGTAAGGATATAGTCATAGCTAGGGTTTTACTATGTTATATTAAACATAATAAAACCCTAAATTTTTAGAGTAAAATTTTTGGGTTAGTAATAATAAGTAATTAAAATTAATATAAATTACCTATTATTAATTTAGGATTATTAAATAAAAAATTAAAAATTAGGTTGAATTAATTTGTTGATTAATAAATTTTAGAATTTTAAAATTTTGGGGTATTACCGATCCACCGGTGAGAATAATAGTCATGAATGTTCTTCCTTAGGGTTGTACTGTAATTATTGATATACGGGTGAGAGTTATAGCCAATAGTGTCTTGTCCTAAAAGTTATACCCTATTACCGTTCCACTAATGAGAATAGTGACGTCTCGAACTCAAGTAAACTAAATCATTGGATGATATTAACCCAAAATAAGACACTAGTTACTGATAGTGGAATACCACGTGAATTATGACCGATTGTACCTTGATTACCGATCCATAATAGTGGCTAGGAGTGTTTTGTCATAAGGTCATAATCTGATAACCAAGCCACCGGTGAGAATAATAGCCATAAGCATGTTGTATTATAAGTTGTACTTGCTTACCATTCCACCAGTTGAGAATAGTGGGGTCCCTTATCCCAATGTGATTAAAATCATGAGATAATTATCATTATACTAATATCGTATGTTCAGAATATATTAAATAAAGTTAGTATGATCCACTTATGCATGTGGAGCTATGGATTTTTTTTTTACCTTCTTAACCATATTATTATATTACTCATTACGTAGCATACTAATCACCCTTTTATGGGTAATTCTCGTTCCTACGTACATATACCCCTTCTGAGTCTGTGTAGGTGACTCACTAGATGACTTCACTACATACGATGCTATGAGAGGAGCAAAATGATGCTATTATGATCAGGGTTGGGAATCAGAGAGTTGTGTTATCTAGTTGTTGTTTTTAACCGGTTTTCTTCTTATTAATTTTTAACTGATCATTTATTAATGTATTTTAGTGTTACTTTCAAAAATAACACTTAACTCTTATTTATAATATAGATTGTACTTGTGTACATTTATCATGGTTTGTGTTCTATTTTACCGTTGCACTGTAGTTGGAATAAGGATAGTTTGTGACCAGAATTATACCGATTACAGCGGTAATACCCCTCTTGTGTTGAGTGTTTCTTCCCCTAAAACGAAATTTTTTAGTAGAAAATTTAGGCTGGGTGTTACAGTTATATATTATATTTCTTTTACCCAATTTGTATTTCTTATTTTATAACAATTATTTGGATGTTCTTGAGTTTTAAATTCTTGTTTTAAGGTTTTGGAATTTAGGATATTTTATCTAAAGGTTTTGCTTCCTTAGTGTGGAATTGTGTTAAGGTTTCAAGTAAGTCATTCTTTCCTTTTAAATGTGGTATGACTAAGCATGTGTGCTAGGTACTATGTCAATGTATGATCCTTTTATTCATATATGATGTCATGATTAATTTAGTATTGCATGTTAGAAGATTTAAGATTTTTGAGAAAAGTATGATTTTATGAGAAATTATGGTTGGTTCTATATGGATATAGCATGATTAGTATATGATCATATGTAACCTATTTTATGTAAAAGATGATGTTATGATTTGGTATGGTTGGATTTTTAGAGTCTTAGTCATGTTTAAAATGTCTATTATCTATTGTTTGGGAACAAACCAATCAACTAGTTAAGCCAAACTTATCAACTTGTCCTTAAAATAATTGACCGATTAGTCTAACCGATTGATTGGGTCGTTTGCGGTGACTTAGTTGCTCTTAGTTGAAAACCATCGATTTGGTTGTAAAATCCAATCAGCTAGTCTTAGAAAATTTAACTAATTTGAGGGCAACTCTAAGGCTTGACTGAGCTAAACCAATTGACCAGCTAGCCCAAACTGATCGACTAGTTTGGCTAGATAATGTTGTTTTATTTTTCTAAATCGCGGTATGATTTGAGGCTTGGTATTATACTATAATATGATTCTTTAATGATGAAAACATGCATATTTTTATGAATTAACTAACCTAATGGATGAAATAATTGGTTCATAATTCATGGTGTCCTTAATAAGTGACTTTGAAAGGTTTTAATGGAAATTTTAGAGTGTGTATGTCATAACGCTACAAATGGATGATGTAATCTAGATTCTTGGCACAAGTGGAATATATTAATAAATGGATTAAAATTGGTTAAGAACTAAAGAAAATCCCACCACATGGTTTGGAGGGTAACAATGGTGAAGATGGAATGATTATGTGGATGTGTTGCTTGGCATCTATATGGGCCTTAAGTAGCAACATAATGTTGAAGAACAACACACTAATCACTAAAAGTAAAATATGATTGAGTACTAGAGGATTTATATTACCCGATCCTTAATTAGCTACCTAGGGTCAGTTTATTTTTGGGCCTTTTTTGGGGCCTTCGGGTAGGATCCTAGTAGATTCAAATGTCTTAGATACTTTAGATACTAATGATGTACTAGGGGGTAGCAATACTAAAGGCTTTGGTCACCTACGTGGTTTATTGGCTTCAGCTAGACTTTATGTCTATTGGTGGTTTACTTGACTTCTACTAAACTATATGACCATTGGTGGTTACTTAGCTTCGGCCGGACTTTATGTCCTCTGGTTTGTATAGACGTCCATGGTATGTTATACCATAGGGTGTTAATCAGCCATAACTTGAAAAAAAGGGAATAATGGCTTATAAATAATTAATATAATGGATCATGTAAACTTGAAAAATGGAACTAATAGGATACTCCTGTAAGTGGATAGCAAAAGAGCCTATTGAGCTGTGAAATAACTTGTTATTAATTATACATTGATATCCATTATATCTATTTTTTATTAATAAGCATCATGCGTTATGAATTGTCTAAGTTTTTGTATGGCATGAACTCCTAATGCATTCTATGACTATGATAGAGCATGTATATCTAATTATATGGCATAAGCATGATATGTTTTTAGCATGTCTTCCCTATTTTGTCATGACCTATGCATGCTTGTGACCTCCGTCGAGGAGGTAACTTAGCTTACTCAATACATAGCATACTGATGTGCCTATTTGTTTGGTCAATTGCTCAATACCATGAGTAGAAGACCATATGAAGGTTTTTTAGGGTGGTCGGTAGTTAGCCTGCCTTATGTCTGGATTGGGGGCTTGAGACCATGGACACCCGTATATCTTTTGTAGGTCCTTAATGGACTAGGGTTAGGGGCTTTGCCCTATTATAATTTTATCTCATTGTATTTTAGTACCTTTAACTTATTTTATTTGAGGTATTTTGGATGTTTTGGGGACCCGATGTGGTTTTGTTTGTAAACACATAAGATCAATATTTCTATAATGTATGCTTGCACACTCTATTTCTTGTTTTGGTTTGGTTAGTTTTCTTACCTTGTATATAACATGGGATGGTTGATAGATGTCTATCTTATATTAGGCACAGTGATAACACCCCATTTTTTTTTTGTGTTTGGTATTTTTGACTTCCATGATGTTTTAAAATAAAATTTGTAGGTGGTGAAAATTAGGGGCATTACAAATATTTAAAGTGGAAAGTCATGTGAGTCAAGAACAATTTGTGCCTATTCATTTCATTAGATAAGAATAGTGATGTAAAGCATTATACCCTGGGAGTTATATTAGCTCGTTTTACTGAACAAGAATAACGGGGTCTCTAAACTCAAATAGCTAAGTAAATGGAATTGTATGGTCATCTAATAAGTAACTCAAATCGGGTTCTTTTGGAACCATATCTTATCATAAAGATTATGCATTTATAGTCTTTTTTCAAGTAACCTTATGTGTTATGCATGCTCTCCTCTTGAGATGTATATTGTTACTCTACTCAATACGAAAATGTTAACCATCATTTTTATGGATGTTTCTTATTCCCATGAGTAGACAACCTCACTATTGATGTATAGATTCTATTATCGCTTAGCTAAAGAACAAGTGAATTTCAATGAACTAGGAAGAGCAAATATTAGGCTTTAATTGCTGACCCTAACTTTGGACATTCCCATAATTCCAAACAAAATTAAAAAAGAAAGAAAGTGAAGTGAGGAGAGGAGAGGTAAAGAAAATAGAAAGTTGAAGGTGGGAGTAAAGATGAGCAAATGTATCTTGAAGGAACCAAAGATTTTTAGCTATCATGCTCAATTGCCATGAGAGGAACAATAGGAAAAGAGAGAAATCATCTTTATATTTATCAGAGGTGTGTGTGCCAATGCTTTTTCTCATCTTATAGTGTTGTGAGGTAGGGTATAGGTGATTATTTTTCATTCTATCTTCCTTTCTTTAATCATTATATTCCATTTTATCTGTCATATCTATTTTTATTGAATATTTTAAACTTTTCTCTTAGATATGTAGTTCATCTATATTCTATTTTCTCTTAGGTTTGTTCTTATTTAAATATTTTGGTTCATATATCCCAATTTATTTCTATTCTAATTTGAAAATTTTCTTCTTTTTTTATTTCAATTTGGTTTGATCCATTCTTTTGTTGTTGATATTGTTTCATTCCCATTTATTTGTTTGTTTCCTAATTTTTTTTCGTTCTCAACTACCATAATACCATGTGATGTGGGACCATTCCTTATGATTGGAGGGTACCCTATGGAGTGCCCTATGAGAGGGAAAGTTAACCCTACAAGAGGGACATGGTGCCCTACAAGGGAAGGGATGATGTACTCTAGGGAGTGGATAATATGCCCTACGTGAGGACTTTATACCTTAAGGTTGAGTCTTAGTAAGGAAAATTTGCTTAATTTTTTTAGTTATTAAGTTAATTTATCTTATGATATGAATTATCTTATCATAGGTCGTTGGTTAAGATAAGATAAAATTTAGTATATTTCCATTTGCTATTATTCATGATCTATTATTCATATAAATAGGTTCATGAATAGTGATTAGTTGTTATAGAGTTGATAAGTTTGTTAAGATATTATTAAGTTATGGTGTGTTTCATCTAATATATTTTATGAGTTTTATCTTATTTAGATTTAGTTTATCTAATTTTGAAGAGCTTTAATATAGGTATATAAGTCATGTGTAATCAATGTTGTTAATCATAGTTGAGTTGAATTAATAAATTGAGATTTTCTTTTATTAAAACTGATGCATATGAGATCCAACTTGGGTCATGTTAGGAGGTGGTGTTTTAATGTGACTTAGAACAACCAAAAAATAAATAGTAGAATGGGGAGAGATTTGAGCAAATAAAATTGATTCTTGGTAACTCCTTGAATCAATATTCATAAGAACCGCCTAAGGTATAAACTTTTAGGATAAATCTTGGAAGATTTTTGCAAAAATTTAAACTATTACACTTGAGTTGAAGGGAGAGGGATCTCAATTTTTAGAGAGAAAAGTTGCAGCCAAAACAAGTTGTCTTCTTCATTCATTCCGTCATTGGCACTTATAGAGGGAGTGCAGGAATAAAGGTTACAACTTAGCCAACTAATACATGTTATTTGAGTTAAAAATAAATGAAGACAACTACCTAATATACTAACAATGAGTTTTTGTCATGGTAGTGTATATGTGTGCATATTTTCGAATACATTGATCTTCCTAGCACATGTCTAAGTCATGTAGTTGCCACTTGATTTACGAGGAAAGAGACAAAGATATTTTTAATCTTGTAAGAGACAAAAAGGCGTAAGGAATGTCTTTTAGCCTTCTTTGTTCTTCCCAAAAAATCTACACTATTCTTTCCAAGTGCTGAGAAGGACTTGTCATATAATTTGAGAGGGACTTGTGGCTGTTTTGTGTGGCTATTTGAGTACAGAATGGCCTACATTTTTGTGGCATTTTTTGGATCTAAAATAATAAAAGAAATGAGCTAAAAAGGGTGGGAAAAGTAGAGGAAAAACATGGCAAAAGGTGGATCTTTTTGGGATGTTATTTTGTGAGGGTGGTAAAAGGTTGACAAGGTTTGTATAGCTTGCTTGGCTAGTTTTCTAGGAGTAATTAATTTATCCAAATAAAGAAAATTTTATGACTCTAAAACTCAGAAAATTAATGATAAGATTGTGGTCATCAAATGTGGATGCTCTCGAATTAGAAACTCTGTGTGAGTTTCATTGTTCTACATTCAAGTTTTCTTGTTTAGTTTTGCCACACATTACCATGGGGTGTATGTGGTATATAGTTTGATCAAGAAGTATGAGGGTTCAAATACATCACACTTCTTATTAGTTTTATTGATTTCATTGTTGTGAAGAGAATGTTTTGAAATTGTGGTGAGGATGTTTTGACAATAGTTATATTTAATGATCGCTGTTAAAAGGAGGTTTTGAAAATTGTCATTACAAATAACTTTTATTAAAAATCTTCTTTTGGTAATGGTTTTTATAAGGACTTTTAATTAAAATTCTCACCGTACATTCTTTAGATTTTAATAATGGCTTTTTAGATTTTTTATGATGGTTTTAGAGCCATTATTAAACCTTAAATAACATAGGCTTTTACACCACTTCAAAACTATTATTAAACCCTTATAATAACCATTATTAAATCTTTTTTTCATAGTAGTGTGTGGCGCATATCATGGTAGTCACAAGTAGTCCCATCGTATATGTTAGTTTTGTGGTCTATAACACAATAGCCACGAGACATCTCATCGTGCATGTATTGATAACAACAAGTAGTCTTGTAGCAAACAAAAGTAACTTGTAGCTCATGTCTCCTTAGTCACAAGTAGTCCCATGACACACATAATATTGTGGCACATGTCTCAATAGCCATGATTATTTCTATGGTGTAAGTTTGATAACTACAAGTAGTCTTATGACGCACGCCTTGATAGTTGCGAGTAGTCCTATAATACATGTCTCCATAGCCACAAGCAACTCCATATCACACATCTAAATAACCATATCTGATGCTCATCTTGATAGTCACACTTAGTCCCATGACACACATTTTTATAGTCACATGTATTTTTAAAGCCAACATCTCATTTAGTCATATTTATTCTCATGTTGCATATATCGATTAGCCACGATCATTCCCATAACCTTTATCTTGATTAGCCACAATCCCTCTCATGGCTCATATACTACTACTAATAATAATAATATCCCATCTCGACACTAGCCATGGGTATACCTCATCTCGATACCTATCATGGGTTGTTATAGCATATTTTCTGAAAAGATTCCAATGCAGTCACCCATCCTTTAACTACTCAAAGTAAAAAATATTTGACTATGAAGTTGCTCGCTGATAAACTTCTGTTAATAAAGATGCACTTTGTTTGTATAAATAGTTGTCTCAAATATTTTAATCTATCTTAATTATACATAACTTATATTAGAAATTTCATGTTTTTTCAATTATATATTTGTGTGTGGAGGGGGATCAAATGGCAATCACACATTTAATCCATAGTTAAGATACTTTTGTCTTTCTAACTATCATGTATTGACATGTTTGTTTTTGTGTGTATGTATTATTTACTATTTCATAATTTATATGCACATTTAATTTAGTAAAAATATTAATAATTAGTTATTTCTATTTTTTATTTAAATTAGAAAAATGAAAGATAGAAAATGTACTAATAATATAATTTATAATATAAAGAAAATGACCTGATTAATTTTTAATACAGTGTTTAGTGTTTACTATGTGATATTGAAATTTAAATTATATATATATAATGAGAAACATCATTTGTGGTGAAGACAGTTTCCTAATCTACTTATTTTATCTACCTATTGAAAGTAGTTTTGAGCACCTACTATGGTTAATATCCTAACCTCAAACATAAATGTCTAATATTTTTTTATAAAAAAAATCCAGCATCTTTTTTTTTCTGACACTCAAATACTATAGTTTTTTCTACCCGCTGAAGGTATTTTTCTCCACTTACTATGAGTACTTTCATAACCCAAAACATAAATACTTGATATTTAGAAAAATATCACCATTTTTTTCTACCACTCAAATACTATAGTTTTCTTATAGACTTATAGCAGCTTCCTCTACCCATCGATCTTAGTTTTTACCATCTCCGTGGATAGTTTCTAAACTAAAATATAAATATATAATATTTATAAAAATGTCACCACTTTTTTTCCTTCTGATACTCAAATACTATATTTTTTTAATTATTTACAATAGTTTCCTCTCCTTACTAAAAGTTATTTTTACCACTTATTGTGGATAATTTTTATAATTGAGAGTTTTAGTTTTTAGTTCTCATTGAGAGTGTTAGTTCTCATTAGATATCCTATATATATAAATATATAATAACTTTTATATACATTTAAACTATAATTGAAGTTAATAATTAGTTAATTTTATTCTTTGTTCAAAATATTAAAAATTCAAGGATGAAAATGTAATGCAATATACATTAAAACAAATTTTGACCAAATTAATTTATAACATTGCCATAGTTTTTTCTAAACCATAGCCAAATAGAAATCTACTTTAACCACATAAATATTTTTTTGTACCTATTTATAAGAAAGTCATCCAACAAAATATATTTTAATTGTAAATTTGTGGCGAATAAGCTATGAAAATATCATTTTGGGGAAAATTTATAGAAAGTTAGCCACAAAAATATCTTCTGTGATTATTTAAACATAAAAAATAAAAACAATTGTGAAAATTTCATAGTAAGTAAGCCATGAAAAAAAATCTCTTTATGGTAAATTAGCTATAAAAATTTTTCATGATAAATTTGTGACTAGTTAGCCATAAAAGTAGTGCCTTATGGCAAGTTACCCGTGAAATTAATTTTTCTATGCCAATTTTGTAGTAAATTGGCCTTTGTTGTGGTAATTCACAATGAGATAACCACTAAAACAATTTTCTATCACAAATTCATGGCCACTTCATCATGGAAACAATAATATTTTTACATGGCAAAAATCATTTTCAGATATAATTTTTGTAGCAAAAAAAGAGATCACAAAAGCTAAAATTCTTGCTTTCATGAACATTTTCACTTAAAACACAAATGCCATATTTTGTATGAAAATTTTAGCTTCTAATTTTAATTTTTTGTAAGCATTTTTGTGGCCCATGTCACCTTTTGATGAAGTGAATTCAGTCAACAAGAACTAAACTCATAAAGTTTTAAATACAACCACAGCACAACAATAAAAAAATTTAAACTATTAGGCTTAATTTATATATATATATTAGGTCTATCTTGTAGGGATCACAAGTTCATGCTTGCTTCCGTTATACTCGAACCCAATCCTACTAACTAGCATCAATTCAAAAATATTAAAATATATTCACTTAAATTAACCTTATACTTATCCACAAAGTGCTTTTACAGACTCATCAAATTTCACCCACCTTAAATTCACTTATAGTCCTTTTGAATCGGGGTGAATCAGGGTGATGTTTAATATTAAAAATTAACTCGGGTAAAGAGAATGGAGGTAAATCGAAGTAAATATTTTAAAATATTTTTTGAATGATATTAACCTAACCTGGGTAAATCAAAGTAAATATTTTAAAATTCCTATTTGGATTGAGGTGAATGTGTACAATTAATTTATGTTTTCACCTTCAACGATGTTACCTCTAAAATTGGAGTTTGGCAAAAATGAGGTTAACCAGAGTAAATAGAGGTGAAACTTTAACCCTATATCACCTAGTAGAGGTTAACAAAATTTGTCCCCAAACATAGTGAATCAATTGATTCATCTTCGTTAACCCCCATTCACCCCAAATCAAACGAACCATTACTTACAAATTACTAGGGTTAACCTCAACCTAAATGCATTGTTAATTTTTTTGTAAAAAAATTAAATTAAAATAAGCATGGATTCATTTGTTCATGAGTCAACTCAATTTTGAAATGTTTATAATTTATTGAGCTATATCGTTATCACTCTTATAAATTAAGTGTTACAAAACTAAATTTTGATATTCCATGGATAATTATATAAAATGTACCCTTTTAATTTCTAACTTATCCTCATTTTTCTAGTTCTCGATCATACATGAGTCAAGTGAAGTAAGAATTATATTCATATTCAAGTAAGATGAAACAATTTATTTAAATTAAGCTCACTACGTAGAACATACCCATTTTTTATTATAAAAAATGTTTTTAAAACATTACAAAAGAGGAAACACGAAAAAAACTCCTATAAAAAAATGGAGTGTTACCTCTGTATTTAATATAAGATAATCATCCTATTATCAATTCCATGATAGACATAAGGTTGAGTATAAAAACAAAATAAAGCACAAAAGAAGTAGAGTGCACAAAAAGCATAAGAGCGAAAGAATTTAGGTGTACAACCAAGGCCAAAAGAACCTAAAATGGTACAAAATACAGAAGAGAAATAAAATCAAAGAAAAAGGCATCTCTAAACAATTTCAATCACAAGGGGCCCTCAAAAGAGAATAACATGCTGTAATGTATTAGCTATCAGTGTTTCGACCTCAAATAAGCATATGACCACCTACTATTTTTTTTGCTCATGAGATTGAACATGTGATCGATTAAACATGCACTTCGGTACTCATGTACTAAGTAATCCAATTTACCCACTATGAAATTCATGAAGCATAGAAGGTCAGAGAAAACATACCAAACATGCAAGCCATACATACATTCATACTCATGCATTAACATGATAAGGTGACTTACTATACTCATACGATGCTCATGACATGGTAGACTTGTATAAGTGCAATAATGTTGAGACTATCATGATAACTACTTGATGCAATATCATGATAATTTAATTAAATCATGTGGATTAGGGATCACATAAACTATCATGAACCTTGATTGATAAGAAATTCATATTAGATAATGCAAGAAGAAACTAAAGGTTGTTCATTACTATAAGACATTATTCCAATTATTATCTTGACATAATGGTGACCACATAATGCACAACCATGTAGAGTTATAAGAATTTATAATAATTTATAATAATTTTGAGAGAGCATTTAATTTCTCTATCATGGGACTCAACCATGATAGCACACTAATAATGAGGGTTACTAAGTAACCATATGAATGTAACCATTATCATCTACTACTATTGGACATAAGCTAAGGTAGTGAAGAATCTTAACCATCCTAAGTATCCTAACCTCTAAGTGTTGACAACCTCAAAGAACAACAATGTTGTAAGTAGAGTACGAGAGATATTAGAACCAACGAGTTTTCCCCTGCCTGTAAACAAGGCATAATCTAATAGCTACACCCAGTTAGTTATTATAAAAGTTAGAGAAACATAGGCTTATTCAAATTCCCTTCCCTTTTAAGTGTTTAGTATATTAATGTATTAGGAGTTCAATCCATATCAAATTTCCTCATGCCACAAAATCTAAGCATAACCACTAAAGGTTTCACAATGTTCCATACTCATTAAGTGTAATTAAGGTGATAACCATTATTAATTAACCAATTATGCAATGAAAGGAAAATCAATAACCATACTATCCAATCATATTCACATGCTAAATGCACCACCTAGTTTCCATTTATACTTTCTTTATATTCACTAAGCAAAATATAAGTGAAGCTTAAGATTAAGGTAAAACCCATAGTCAACTAATAGAGCAAAATGGTCAAACATTCCTAAACATGTCTTAAAGAGGCATATTTAGTCCCCAAAAAACATGGAAATAAATTTTATTTCAAATATTGTAGAAATATAGAAAATAGGGTAATCAATAGATCATAACAGTGTATCAGTTGGATGATGGAAAGGCATAATCCATTAATTGATAAGGCATGTTAGTCAATCGACCAAGCACATAACACATTCTGGAATAAGCATAATTAGTCGATCAAAGGGAAATATCACTTAATTGATAAATTACTATTGGTCCACTAAATTTATACATCAACCAATGGGTCACATGGACACATAAACTGATGTAGCATATTAGTCGACCGACGGTACTAATACTACAACATTAACTTTGAAAATCAGCTTATAAAATTTTCTAATATTTCTAGCATATGATTACTTAAACTCATGTATTATAATTGTTCCATAACATATTTATAACATCTCTTAGTACTTTAAAACCATTAATCAATACAAATCACGCTCATATGTTGAAATCACCATTTAAGCGTAAAATCCCTGGAACATGCTCTCTGCATCATATGCTTTCAACTACTTCATAAAGCCATATTCTTATTTGTGAATTCACTAGTGTATACAATGTCACATATCACAAAAAATATTAGGCATCACCAAAATCATGCCCAATCATTCCACCAAAGAGGTAATAAGTACCTACCTCACTAAAGTAAGTAGATAAAGCAAGAGCAAGAAAGAGTCTAGCACAGGCTCACACCATCTTCAATCTTCTAAAGTAACTTCAACTTCTCCTAGGTCTAATCCCCCTTTGATTAATTAAAACAATGGAGGATTAGGTAAAGGATTACATAAAGGGGGGAAATTAGAGGTAAGAAGGTGAGAACACAAGGAGAAGTTTTGGGGTGTATTTTTAGAGCTTGAAGAACACAACACAAAGAGAGGAAGTGTAATACCCAATTTGTTGAAACTCTAATTATAAACTAGTAATTATATTTAATTAGTTATAATAATTATTTTAGGATGTTTTGTATTAAACATATTATTTTTATGTATATTATAATGACGTATTATATATATAAATTAAATTAGGTTAAAATTTTGATAGAAATTGGGTTATTAGTTTTTACCATAGTTGGGATCCTGAATCGTATATGTTTTACCAAGGAACCCTAATTTTGCTAACTAAATTTTCCCCTAATTTAGATTTACTTAACTAGTATCCCTACCCTATTCTAATTTTTCTCATATGTTACCTTTTTTACCCCAATTTAACCTTATCCCTCACGCCATCTTTCCTCTTCACATCTACCTTTGCCCCGTGTTCCCCTTGTGCATGTTTTGCCACATTTCTTGCTTGACTTGCTCCATTCACACCATACTCCATTTAATCCTCCCCTCCTCTTATTTTGATGTTTTTGATTTAGCTAAACTGGCCATCTTCTCCCCTTCTTTTTCTTCTCCCTTCCCCTATTTTTGGTTTGCATTCTAACTAGCACCACTTGCCATCATCAACCATCACCGCAACACCTCGCCACAACCAACCACCAACCACCACCATTTCCCCTGTAAACCACAAGATTACCTCCTCATTAGTCCCCCTCGCTATCGCTCAACCATCACCACCTCCAACCATTTTTTTTTCTTCCTCCATCATGCTCTATATTGATTTTCATTGAGGCGCACAACTGTATACCCCTTGCACACCCCAACTATACCTCTCTCTCTCACAACACACATAGGGAATAACCCATGCACACATTTTCTCGTCGCATGTGCGTTTTTCACACCACTCGTGTACTTCTTTCTTCACCTTCTCCTTACACACCCATGTGTCCCACGCACAAACCCATACGTACTTGTCCTCCTCGAACCATGGATACAAGGTCTCGCTCTTTGGTATTTTCCTTGCACAAAACCATGCTTATTCCATGCCAGTTCTTCACCCAACCCCCTTGTTGTGTGACTTTATGCCATTGCTTCCTTTGCCTCATTAATTTCTAACCATTTTCCCAAGATTTTTTTGTTAATTTTGGTTATTATTATGTTGTATTAGATATTAAAATACATGTTGTTGGTGTTCATTTCTTATTTAACCCTTGAGGTATGGTGGAGAAAATGATCTTTTGTACTTTTGTATAGCTTGGATTTAGGTAAATCCAATCACTCATGAGATGGTAAAATTTATGTGCGAGCATGATATGCTATTTTGATCTAGAAATATGCTAGTTTAATATTATGTAAATTTTATGAAATACATAACAAGATGATAATATGCTCTTAAATAGTTAGTACATATGACTTACCATTAATTATAAGCAATACACGTGTAAATTGATAAACGGTAACATATTCATGTCCAAGGTTTTGCTAGAGTTTTAAACCTTCCCAAGATAATATATTTATATTATGCTACGTATTCCATGATTATCATTGCATGTGTAACTAGAGTTGACATAAATATAATGAAACTATACACACATGATTAAGGTTAAAATGTAATAATTACTATTCATATAATCTAGGGCAGAAGTATTCCCTACATGCATCATGATTATAATTGCTATTTAAAATATTGTATTATGCTAAAAATATGTGTGCATGTGTTGTATAGAATATATGGCACTTCATATTCTCGTGATTAGGATTTGTATACGTAAGTTGCTAAATGTTTGTATAATGAAAAATATAGTCAATCACTACATCTTAAGATTTACCTACATGCTAAAATATTTTATATTATTATCTTTTAGCCTTTTCATGAAACTCTCATAATAATAATGCTTGATATGAATTTGGATAATGATGGTGTAATTAGGGTTTTAAGGGTAATTTGGTTATTTTCAACCTAATGCGCCTAATGTGAATAATTAGACATAGGATGTCCTTAATATATTGATAGATTGATCGTAGTGATGACTTTGACCTTTAATTGGATCTTAAACCTTAGGGTTGACTTGAATAATTAGAAATAAAGGAAAATGGTTAAGTAATGAAATGAGAATTGTCGTGCAATGTGTATTATTTGTGATCACGTCATAAATTATTAATACTTAAAGTGGAAGACGTTGATTTTGGGAATGGTTGCTCTCTAGGATTAGCTACCCTAGAGACGAGGTGTAGCCTTGTTTGAGTTTGGTTCTCTAGTGTGTCATTGTGCCCCAATAAGGTCCTAGTATACTCTATAGGTCACCTATGGGCCCTATAAGGGTATCAATAAGTAAGCATTAGGCAATTGTGGTTGGATGGTACTGTTTTGTCTGTATATGCTAGTATGACTAACTGTACCACAATGTCCTAGGGTTCTAGAGAAAGGATATTATGTTGCCTCTATGCACCAATATAATTGAGTGTAACTTAGTATCCTCAGGTTGATCATATACCGTTCAGGGAATTAAAAATGGAAGTAATTGTTGTGTAAAAATAATAATAAAAATAGATTGTTGTAGTTTAGTAGTTACCTCTGTGCACTACTTGGCTTGATGGGTTGGTTTGGTAGTTACCTCAATGTCCTATCTTAGTATTTAGAATAGAATTGATTATTCGGTTTTGGTCATGGATTTTGACATGGATATTGTGTGCTTGAGATGATGCAAATTGGTTAAGCATGATTGGCTGCTAAGCATAAGAGTTTGATGTTATATATATATATATATATTACCCCATGATTATCATATGTTGTTATGGCATGTGTTTTGTGTAATTATGTACAATGTGAGCATGTTATCTCTTACGAGGTATTGTAAGTTACTCAACACGAGGAAGTCGTACTTATACTGTATTTGTAGATAGCTATGTGAAGGTCATAGAGTGACACAAAGCATTTAAGAGTGACAATGACAAGTGGAGTCCGTGGGAGGAGGTTGCATTTTAGGAATGAGTCTTTGGGTTTAAAAGTCAGAAAAAACTAGTGTTGCACCTTTGAGTGATGGTTTTTGTTGTAATATTTTTTCTTTAGACTCTTATATCTCTTGTTATATTTTAATTATCATTATGTATGGAGTATATTTATCCGTAACTTTTAACCGCTTTATTGCCTTTTATTTTGGATATGACTTGTTTTAAGCCTTAACACTTGCTATAATAAAGGTGAGGAAATTGAACTTATGCCAAGTGTTGTAGCAACATCCATTATATTGTAATTAATGCTTCAACAAAATAGAATTTTTAAATAACAAAATGGCTGAAATTTAAATTACGAGAAGTCATAGGAAAAGTGTTGGTTTTTAGTAGGGAAATGAGGGTTAGGGATATATGTAATTTAAATACATAATCCCACATCCAAAAATTAGGTCTCATAAGACATATTTTAAAGGTTTACAAGGTTGTCTTTGTCCAAATGGCTGAAATGGTGAATGTTGAAAGATTCTAAGGTTTAAACCTCATAAAGTTAGGTGTACAAAAGAGGAAATGGCAAAAAGTAGATCGGTACATAACCTTATGTGGTAAAGAGTTCTAGGGACGAGATTCAACCTATCAGATTTGCACAGAAAAGGAAAAATGAAAGAAAAAGGAGCAAAAGTGATGAGGACGCCTTTCACCAATTTGGAACCTTTGCCCCTTCAAACCTAGTTTTGGTGCAGTAAAAAGAGTTTAAATAGTTAAGAAAACTACAAAAAAAAATTGTTTAGAAGCTAATTGTAGAATAAAAATTAAACCCCCAAAATCATTTGATAAATTTTCAAATTTAAAACATAAGCAAACTAGTTTCATCTTGACAATCATCGAGCAGTAGGCAGTGTCAATCAAATGATTATTCATCGATTGAAACCGTAAGGAAAACACAGCCTACATCGACTCACACCTTATGTCAGTCAACCGAAGCACTTGAAACCCCCATTCCACCCCTTTTTTAGAAACATTTGCAAATCAAAACCAAACACACACAAAACAGTATCAAGTACACATCAAACCAAGATCAAACATGAGAATCAACACATATTGAGACCTAAAATTGTGGGTATTCGTATGTTCAAAATGCAATTAAATCATGAACCAAATTATACCAAATTGAAATTTGATGAATTGGTTTGGTTTATGATAATAATAATAATAATAAAAGTTGTGATTTAGCTAAGAAAAAATTAAAATGATTAATGAATTGAAGTCCTAATTAATTAACTATGAACCATTCAATTATCTAATATTTTTCTAATATATATATATAATAAATATTGGTAACCCTAAAACCTCCAGACTATCTAAACTCTTTTGTGTGTGCCATAAATCTCTCATCACAAACTCTAAACTCCATTTTCGTTCTCATCATTCTCGATTAAACAAACTCAACAGTAACATATTTTTCTTTGTCACTTTTTAATTTGTTGGTTCTTGATTGGAAATCTACCATGCTATATGATGTGTTTTGACTAACAATACCTTAGTCTACTTGCAGAAGTATTATGTTTTATCTCACATAAACAAAACCTGGATATATAGAGATGTGATGTCTTAAAGTGTTTGTGGTAGTTTCTTGCATGATCCTCCCTGTATAGAATATATTAGGTATTGTTTCTATGCCTTGTAGAGTTGTGTGTCCTAGCAATGTGCCAAAACACAAATCATTAAGGTAAAAGGATAAGGAAATAAAAATTACAAAATTTGAACTTCAATTACTATCATCTCAAACAATAAAAACTCAAGAACACCCACCCTGTGGTTTTTCTTACCAAGACTAATCAACCACCTCTTAATTATTCACTTAATTAAGAGTCTTCATTTCCAATTATGATTTCTCTCAAGAAAATACAATAAAACCATTCTTGATTTCCTCCTTAACAAGAATTATCCGCTCTTAGTTAAGCTTTTACTACATCACACTGCTAGATCTAGATACACGAATTATCTCTCCTAATAATTATATGTCATGTTATAACCTAATTGTAATTTGTAACACCCCTAATTTTACTATCTAAAAATTATGTATTATGAAATACAAAATAATAAATATAGGGTGTTATCCCACATCCAACATAAAGAAGGTACTATCAATACCTAACCAATGTTGGATGTAAGATTAAAACATATCTCAAACCTAGAGATCAAGTATGGCTAGCATTTGATCCCAAATTGATATAAGATTACGAAACCAATAGAAGAAAGTATAGAAAGAAGAAAGGCACAATAACCCTAAGAAATTGGGTGACAAACCTCAACTAGTAGCATCGAACAACTCTAACCATTCAACTCCACGAAACAACACAACAAAGCAACAAAAGTACTTATGCCTAAGCAAATACATAAGTGTAGTATCAACATTGTGAAGTATCGAATAAACACACCCAACTAATAGCAAATAACATGCTCATACTTAGTAGATCTTCACAAGGTAAACAAGTAAATCACAATAGAAATATTTTTCTGTAATAGAATCAGATGAAAGATAATAAAGACATGTAAGAACATGGAATAATAGACAAGAAAATCGATTCATCAAAAGAACATGTGATTAAATATGTGAAGGGAAAAATAGACGATAATAGATAAAATACCCTCACATATAAGTGTGGGAGTTTAGACTTTTATTCTGTCCAATAACCAACATCACCACATAGGTCTATTTTACTTTATCATGTTTCATTATACAATGTTACCGATCCAAATTTACCAAACTCATATAGTAATAACATAAAGACAACACAATGCTTGACTTTACCACAAAATTGGTATCAATTTATTTATAACATGAAAGATACCTCTAAATCAAAAATTTTGAGACCAAGAACAAATTCAGAGCCTAATGTCCAAGGAAACAATACAAATCGTTTAGACCTTAATCTTAAGTATCGATACCTCCTATAGGATCTATATTTAGTTATAAGGTAGAGATGGGCCTTACTAATATAAAAAGTGTAAGCACAAATTATACAATAAGGAACACATACAACTATACAAATTAACCTTAGAGGTCATCCAGAGGTTACACATATATAT
Organism: Tamarix austromongolica; assembly: GCA_039764185.1. NCBI lineage: Eukaryota > Viridiplantae > Streptophyta > Magnoliopsida > Caryophyllales > Tamaricaceae > Tamarix > Tamarix austromongolica. The sequence goes on along the minus strand of CM077808.1, from coordinate 57,130,647 downwards.
CCCAAGCTTTATTTGATGTAATTCCCCCTCCCTTTTATTATTAGTATTTTCTTACCATTATCACAAATTCCAACAAAACACATCATATCACTTAGATTATTAACAATCACTAATATAAAAATAAAAAACAAGATAAACCATGCCATATGATCACTTACAAGAAATTTAGTACTCACACAAAGTGAAACAAACCGACAAACATATACACAAAAACTATCAAAATATTATTCATACCAATTATTATTCAAATCAATTACTATTTATAAAAAGTTAATATCAAGTTCAATGGTCAACATTAACCCACTATGGTCAAACTATCAAGATTTTTGATGAAATACCCATTATGCCTGTCATAAATAATTCCTAAAATACAAAGAAGAAGAAGAAGTAGAAGAAGAAGAAGAAGAAGAAGAATAGATTACTAAACATTTAGCAAAAATCACCAAAAAAAAGTCTCGAAAAAGCCAATTAAAATCATAAATAACATCTTTAAAGGCTACTTCCATTTATGAAAAATCAGCAATTGTGAGAAAAGACCAAAAATACATTTTTAGTGCCAAAAACTCATCATTCATATAAAAATTAACATACAAATAATCAAAGCATGAAACTTTATGCAGTTATCACATTGAACATGAACAACACCATAAAAGCATGCTTGGTGGATAGAAATGGTAGAACATGAGTAAAATACCCAAAATCACTCTAAACATGCTTAAACTTGAAATAATTTTTTTTAAAAAAAATCCTATACATGTTCAAATCTAAAGATTTTTGGTAGGCATGTATTATTTATGTATGAAATTTATTGAAGTAATAATAGTATTTGAAAATTTATTTAAAATAAATTGGTGCATATTAATTTTTTTAACATTATTTATTTTAATAAGAGCAATAAGAATGTAGTGAATAGGTTTAATTAATAAGGGTATAAAGGTAAATATATAAAAATAGTTAAAAAATTAATAAAAAATAGTGGGATCTTCTTCTTAAGTAATAACATGCACCGGATAGTATGGACATTGAAGTTGATGGAAGAATGGTGGCGTTGATCAGCTGATGTTTTGTGTCCCCAAAATATTTTAGGGATGGAAATGAGCCTTGAAATGATGGAATCCGAAGAAAACTTTGCAGAGCACATTCAAAGTCGGTGCATCCCCTTTGATTTCAAAGTATATTCATTGAGTTAGGTCTACGAGGCTCGCCCAATCTACATATTTCCAAATCCATAAGTTTTCTCACTCAAGGCTCTATTTGAGGCTTTCAAAAGATTAAGGCTTTAAGCTATAGCTAGATTTCAGACTTTTAATAGATGAAAGCCGTTCCTCAACTATTATGATCGAAAGAGAGGCGAAGAAAGACTTAAAGACAAGGGATACAAAATTTCATAGTCAAGAATATATGAGTATAATTTTTAATTTTTTTTTACCCTGTTTTAATGTTCTTGTTTTCTATGTTTTTTTTTTCTTAAAAGAAATAAATATATTATTTTCCCATTTTTGTACATTACTACCTCCGCATTTATATCTCCGTTCGTACGCAACACCACCAATAAGATTAAAAAAAAATATATATATATATATATATATATATATATATATTTAAAACGTAGACTTACCTAACAAACCTTTAGGTGAACCTAATTTATACATAGGAATATGTAAGTATATTACTTATAAACAAGAAGATACTTAAGAGTCTTGAACGAGTATCTAGAAATATCTGTCTAGTTCGACTCCGTTAGCAAACGAATTCATAAATGACCGGAGTCCGTAAACAAGCTGGAAAAAAAGGATTGGCCAATGACCGTGGGACACTTTGCACAGATATAATAAGTCCAAGAAAGGACTTTAGATCTGAGGTAGATTCGTACAAAGGCCGCATGGACGCTTGTAAAAAGGGGTTAGGTTAGAATGATTTTGAGTTTTACTTTTTTTATTTATTTTATATAAGTCGTTAGAATTTGATTCCTTTAAAAATAAAATCAGATTCTAACGCGTCCGACGAGCTAACGAGTCTCTGAAGTAATGGAATATGATGAATTTAATCTCTCTGCGCACAGACTCGAGTCATTTATTTAACGAAAATAATTGCTCGGCAATAACTAATTTGCTAAATAAATAAGCCTACTCGACGAAATTCATGAGCCGCTAGGTGAACGTTTTAAAGGGTCTACAGAGGAGGGAGTACACAGGCAGGCAGGTGCACGAATTTTAAAGGGTAGGTTAAGCACCGGGGTGAAAGGAAAAAAATAGTAATAGACATGTGAAATTTTTCGAGAGAAACGAGTGGTTGAGAATTGGCGCACCGAAGGCCAGCTTCAGCCTTCAGCATGAGGCCTCAGGGCCCCCTTGCAATGAATGCCGACGACGTAATTGCTCTCTCTCTTCCCTCACCAACAAGTTCTCTTCTCTTCTTACAGTTTCAATTCACCTGCTCCCTCCCTTCCCTCTACATTCAATCAATTATTCAATGAATTCCAACAGAAAGGGAAAGATAGGTGTGAAAGGAACACATGTGCCATCTTTTTCACTATAAATATCAACGCTTTGTAGCGTCGTCTCGCCATCACTCCACAACGAAACAAAATTCCTCACACTTAATCCCCCTCTCTCTCTCCTCTCCCCCGTTTATCTTGTCTTTTACTTTCAACAAACTTCAGTTGCTTTCCGTCCTTCGTATATTTTGTTTCATTGTCTGATTCTGCGTTCGTTGAATTGAGGTCTTAATTTGGTAAAAAAAAAAATGGAGACAGAGAAACCGATAGACGGAGCAATGGAGGCGGAGGTGCTGGCGAAAGAAGAGGCGAAGAAAGGAATAGCTCGGCATGTCGTTTTCATGTCCGCCGGCGCCAGTCACTCCGTTGCTCTTCTCTGTTAGTTCCTTTCTTGATTTGTCCGCCTTTTTTTTTTCTTTAATTATTTTTTGCTTCCGGCTACGTTTGATCCACTCCGATTATTTAGCTACCGATTCCTTAAGTGTGGCGATTTTGGACCGCACGACTGCTGCTGTTGTCTTAGAACAGAAATTAAAGCCTCTGAAAAGTTTTAAAGTAATTTCTTTCGGTTATTAGTTGTGCATTTTAATTTGCAGCCGGTGATGTTGTATGCTCGTGGGGAAGAGGGGAGGATGGACAGTTAGGTCATGGAGATGCGGAAGACCGGCTTTCTCCTATACAACTGAGCGCATTGGACGGTCATCAAGTTACGTCTCTTACCTGTGGTGCTGATCATACTATTGCATATTCAGACTCCCGCTCGCAAGTCTACAGTTGGGGATGGTATGTTCTCCCTTTCTAGTTCATCTCTTATGTTTATTTTTTCCCTCTTTTTCTGTTTTTTTCCTAGGATGCCGTCAGATACATATCAGGATCAGGCACAGTGGCTAGGGTGTTCATGATATCCCTTCAAAAATGTGGATCGGATGAAAACGGCTACTTTAAATTCTGAAAATAAATAATTTTTTTAAAATTTTACATTACAAAAAATGCATTATCAATATTATTATATAATGTTGAAATAATCAATAAAATATTAATTATTTTTTATATCGGATAATAATGTGAGAAATAGTATATCGTAAAGATCAGATATCTATTTTGAAAAAAAAAAAAAAAGAGGGAATATCCTAAATGTTGGTCAAATTTTTAGGATTCCGGACCAATTTTTCGGATCCCCATTTTTTTATTATCAATTCTGTAGGCTCGGTTCGAGTTAGAGCATATTTAAAAGTTGCACAGAAGTAGGCCTAATGGTCATGCGGCTTCATGATACTTGCTCCTTCAGTAGATCAGCAAATTTGCTTTTCCGCAATATACTTTCTATGTTTCTGTGCTATGGAATTTTCTCCGAACTTGTTAGCTTCGTTCTTTTAACTATACACAAAATTGTATTCATCTAGACAAAAGGGAGTCGTTCCCTTCAGAGATCTTGGATAGCCACCCAATGATTCTGTGTCGGAATTCTTGACTGGAAAACGAAGCTTAATTTTCACAAGATTGTAGTCTTGACGAAGGATTTGGGGTCAACATGTCATAATAAGCATGTCTTAAACAATGTAGAAGCATGACGTCTGCTTGAAACCTAAACGAGTGTACTATATTAAAAGATGTAGCCTTTGTTTGTTTGCGGTTTGCTAATTTACTTCATATAGTACATAAATTTATTAAAGTTAGTATATTCTTGAAAAAGTGGTGGTTGAAAACTGTGGTTTGGGAGCAAGATACTCCCCCCAAACACAGGCATATACAGTTAGGATTGTTCCCCTTAGAACATAATCTTTTTCGAAAATGTTTTGGAATTGTTCCTATTAACATATAAAAGTATTTTGTAAATAATCATAACAAAATAAAAAAAAAAAATCTGATTGTAATACAAAAAAAAAACTAAATATGATATTTTAATTAAAAAAAATGTTTCCAAAGAGATAAAAAATTCTAAAAAAATCTAAAATTGCTACAAATTCCAAAAAATAATTAAAATTATCAAAAGTTTAAAATTTACAAAATCTTATAAAAAGTTTCAAAACGTGTTTAAAGTTGAAAAAGATTCTCAAAATTCCATAAAGCTCTTAAAATATTTTGGAAATAAGTAAAAAAAAAAATATTTAACTATTAAAATTTATTTAAAAAACTCCAAGGTTTTAGATTTTTTTTAGGATGGTTTAAATTCTAAAAGAATTTGAAATTTAAAAATTATCATATTATATTTTAAACTTTAAATATATATATTTTTTTACAAATTTCCATAATATTTAAAGACTTCTATGAAATCCTTAGAATCTTTTTCAAATTTAAAAAAAATTCAATAACTTTTTATTTAATTTTGGAACTTTTAGTTTTCAATTTTTTTTATTTATAATTTTCAGAATTTTATAAAACTTATAAAGGTATGCGCACACACACACACAGAGTATTGTAGATATTAATATTTTAATGTGGATATTCCTGGAAATCATGAAATAAAAAAGTTTATGCCTTAATGTGAACAACTTTCAAACATTTGTGTCTATACAGAAAGCTGAAAAATGTTTATATGACTTGATGGAAACAACTCCTTAATGTTTGTCTTTGAATGCATTTAATTCAAACGCAAGCTTTTGTACGTTTATGGTGCGATGACATGTCTGCCCTGCACAAATTAGAGGGTCATAGTAAGCAGAGGGGGTTGTAAGCAGGTGACAGCTTTCTTGGTTCTGCCTGTAGCCAATCAATACCTGAGTTAGGGTAACTGACAAATTCCATGCTTCTTCATTGGTAGATACTCAGTGGATCTTACCTCTGTGTCAATTGCTCTTCCAATCCTGAATGGCATTTTTTATTTTATGTAGTCAGTATTGAAACTTTCAAGATTTGAGTTGCCAAGAAGACTTTTTTGGTTGATAACCATTTCTATCTCTGTAACAGAGCGTCGTTCTAGTAATAGTTATATCAAAATTTTCCTGCTACTCTTTTTTGTTACACAAATATTTGGTTCTCTTGCACAAGACCTGCGATGCCTATTGCTTAACTATTCAGTCTGCATGGCCTTTTATTAGTTTCAATTTTGTTGGATCATCCATATGGCTATATAGAGATTCTTGAGTTTTAATTTGTTGGAGTATATTATTCAGGCCAAGTTGGCTTTATTTTTCTCAGGGGTGATTTTGGAAGATTAGGTCATGGCAACTCAAGCGACTTATTCACTCCCCAGCCAATCAAAGCACTGGATGGTGTGAAAATAAAACAAATCGTCTGTGGTGACAGCCACTGTATGGCAGTGACCATGGATGGGGAGGTAGCAAGGTTGGTTTCAATCTATAGCATTTTCTCTGGTTGTATTTTGTTGCCTGTTTAGCTCCCAATTTTTATAACTGGTGACTGAGTGATAAACAAAGGGATTTATTTACTGACTCTTCTAGTGATTCATTGGGATTCCTTTATATGCCACTAACAGCCTGTCAGGATTTTACTGGATTTTTGTTGTCCACTTTTACTTTTTTTCGGGTCAAGCTCTCCACTGTAAAGTAGTGTCTCTTTACTAGCCTATGAAACTTTGTTTGATTTTGGATTTGAGTTATGTATGTCAATTGGAATCTTTTACATATTTCAGAAAACATATATTAGCAAATAATTGCTCCCAGTTGTATGTTTGACGGTTGTAATGTACTTTAGTTTCCTTGTGAAATGGTTGTAATAATAAGTGTTGCCAAACATATGCATGCCAACTTACTTCCATGACCTATTAAATAAGTCCTGATTTTATTAGTAATGATAATATTTAGAATAATGAGAGCAATGGTAATAGTAGTAATAAAAAATGTTAATTATGACACTAAAAATAATAGAATAATAATAATAACACATTGAAATTTTCAAATAAGGTCACATTAGCAAAATAGTAATAGCATGTAGGATCAGCATGAAAGGTATTGAAATGTTTTGATTTCCTCTTTCTGGAGCTTTCTTTTGTTTTGGGGGTTTTTTTTGAGGGGAGGGGGTGATCCATCTTTGGCAAAGCTGTACCACACCTTTTGCTGAGCACGAAGAGAGGGACTTGGTCCTTGCTATCAATGCATCCCCACCCTCTTGCTGGTCGGTAAATCATGGGAAGCAAAAAGGAGGATTTGATCATCTGCAATTTCTGCAGGGGAGCTTACCATTGATTAAGGCAGTGCAGGGTGAGGGGTTGTTTCTCTGGAGCTTATCTGTTTGTACTCACAAGAATAGAAAGAAACTTGACTTTCAAAACACAATCTTACCACATTTGAGCAGAAGCTATGTCGTATCGCTTTAAATCACCATTGATGGCAAGGTTTCCCTGGTAGTCTTTGTTTCATTTACTTCGTGGCATATTTTCAATTGCTGGATCGTTTAAGCATTATAGAAAAGAGATGAATCTTATCAATTATCATATTATTTATCCCTTCTAACATAATTTTTTTTCCTAACTGCCCTTCCTTTCTGCATTTCCTCTTTTGATCTTGACAGCTAATAGTCATTGTCTGTTAAAAAATATTTTGGCTTTCCTTTTCAGAATCTATGGATTGGTTTTCTCACTCTTGCTGTGCTAGAATAGAAAATTAAAACAGTGAATTTTTGTATTGTATTATCATTTATCCACAATCATTGCTTGTGCTCATTATCATTTCTTCCAACTGTCCCTAATCAGTTGGGGAGTTTTTTTTTTTTTATTTACTGTATTACAATTTATCCACGAGGTTTATCTGCAGCCAGTGACTTTCTTTTAATGTCCAATGTTTCTTTAAGTTGGGGACGAAATCAAAATGGTCAACTTGGTCTTGGCACCACAGAAGATTCTCTTGTGCCACAAAAGCTTCGAGCCTTCCAGGTGCCTTTCTATTATTTCAAAAATCTATGCAAAAAATATGTACATTACAAAGAATTCATAGTGCAGATTTCTGAGCATGCAGTCACTCCTGATCTCAAAATATAATCATGTCTTGATTGAATTTATGCTATTTTTTTAATATTAATCTGGGATATGAATTGTCCTCTTACTAATAATAAGTGTTCTGTCTTGTTTATTTATGCACATCTGTCAGGGAATTACTGTCAATATGGTTGCTGCTGGTGCTGAACATAGCGCTGCTGTTACAGAAGACGGGGACATCTATGGCTGGGGATGGGGTCGGTATGGAAACTTGGGCTTAGGGGATCGTAATGATCGCCTAGTTCCAGAACGGGTTTCATGCGTTGATGTAAGCCAAAACACGTATTATCATACTAGGATATGGACTTATTTTCATCATTTACAAGCTTTCTTAGTTTAAATACTTTGTTTAGATGATTCTTTTCAATTGTTTTTTCAGGGAGCTAAGATGATTCTTGTGGCATGTGGATGGCGGCATACAATAGCTGTCTCCACTTCTGGTACTTTATACACCTATGGATGGAGCAAGTATGGCCAATTGGGCCATGGGGATTTTGAAGATCACCTCACTCCTCATAAGCTAGAAGCTTTGAGCGGACAATATATTTCTCAGGTACCAATAAACCTTTCATATGAGTGATCTTATCAGAACTAGATCTTAGGCATGTCCTCACAAATTCATTCTATGTTGGGAACAAAGTGAAAAATAGGGTTTGATGACGATTAAGATATTTGGCGTTTCGAATATAAGGTTATTAAATATTGAAAGCAGCTATTTGATATTGTATTTAAATTATTTAATATCTCGTTTTTAGGTATGTAATTTTTAGCATCAAAGGCAATCATTATGATATTATTTTTAAAAAAATTTGCATTAACTTGTTATATACAATAACAAAAAGCATTTTTGATATGTAATGGAAAGTTAATTTCTTTTTGTTGTATACATACTATGGACAAAATGCTTGCATATATTCTCATATATCGGAAATGCACATTATATATATATATCAATAATACCGTCATATAGAATGGTGGTAGCTATGATTTCGATCACTAGTATGGTGCCAATTCACAAGTGCCACAAATAATAATTAATATACCATGTTTTTCGGTGTGATTTCTTTATTTTATTCAGATTGTTGAGATCGGTGTATCTAGTAAATATTGGAAAATATTGGGCAAATATTGATAAATATTGGTTAGTTCACAAGTGGTTTGTTTTGACATCATATAACAGACTTTTTACATATTATTTGGTTAAATATACCATACATTAAAGCTGGTCCACAATGCATAAGCCAGTATTTTATTTACTAAATAATACTTCTTTCGTTTCACAATAGAGCTTTAAGGTTTTGGCACACATTAAAATTTAAGAACTTTGAAATATGAAATCACTAATATAACCTTACATCAATGAAGGACCTTTAATTAATACTCCCAACTTATTTCTTAATTACTAAGAGAATTATAGGGCAAAAGTGTCAAGCATTTAATATTTTATGCTTTTTGTAAAATGACTTGTCTTGTGAAACAAATTTGAAAGAATTATAAATCCTCGCTCACAGAGGGAGTGCTAATCAATCTTGGACTTGTTAGTAAAAAATGCAAAGAATTAATCATTACAATTTTTTATGAAGAAAAAGAAAAACCCATAGGGGTTGGTGTAAAACACGTTAAAAAGATGATGAGTAGAGAGGCCTAAGGATGGTGAATGAGTGAGTGACAAAATCATGGAGGAGCACAAGGAGAATAAGATCTGACTTATCCTTAGATTAATTGTTATTGGTATTTTTTTTATCCATCCTAGACAATTGGGTGGCATACAAATGCAGTTGGGGTGAAACATAGATGCCAAGAGGTGAGGTGGGTGATTGATAATGCCAAGAGGGAGGGGTGGAAGGAAAAGAGTATACCTATGGGTCTGGGTTAGCTTTTTTGCTTATAAAAAATAATAAGTCTGAAAATGTAATTGAGGAGACTTGATACCAGTTTACTGGCCATTAGTTAAACAGCCCCTCTATGACAAAAAAGGTGGCAAATGTTTTTTTTAATATGGCCACTGAAAACATGATTGAAATTATGATGGAATTGCATATAGGCTATATATAAGTTGTGATGAAATTATATATAAAAAGATATGTTCAGAAATAGTATAGTATTATAAATGCTGCCCTTGCTGTTTACATTTTGGCTATTTGAGGCTTGTTTTGTATTGCTGAATTCTTTTGATAGAGCTGCCAGCCTGCCACACAGCCCAGATCCCTATCTTTGTCATCCATGATCTTGCAAAATGGTTCAAATTGTATGAATTTGTGTTCTCCAAAGCTATAAATGTAGAGTTGGCTAGAAGAATTCAATTTATTTTGATTAAAGAGAACCTTTTCCTGCATGAAGCATTAACTTGATATATGACATTTCAACAATGTTTGAGTCACTGATTGAACCTGCATTATTTTTGGTCTCCAGATATCAGGAGGATGGAGACACACCATGGCAGTTACATTTGATGGAAAACTTTATGGCTGGGGATGGAATAAGGTTCTTAAATATCTGGCTCCTTATTTATTCTTGAATAATTGACTCATATCTTGCTCGTCAAAAAATCATATGGATTCTGTCCATTCCAAACATCATGCTTTCAGCATCTGGATCAGTGTAGTCCTTGTTAAATTTGGTCAATGATTATATTGATGTCCTTGTCATGATAAAATTGAGCTTTGGGAATGCTTAAGCCACATGCTCTATGTTCGATGATTTACATATCGGATGGGATTTTACAGAAATTGACTTTACTACATCGTATGTTTTGGATCTTGGCATTTCTTTATCATCATCGATACTGAATTGTTGCCACATGTTGCTGTCAGATGCAAGTTTATGTCCCCTTCAATGTGGCTTTTTATGCTCCAGGCTTGAATGGGGTTTTCCTCGATCGGTTCACTTCTTCCCATCCCCTGGTTTCTTTTCTTTCTGCATGCTCTGTTGTTGGTTTCTCATCTTGATTGGTTGCTTATGTTCTTGTATACTGATTGACATAACAAGGCTTTGTGTCCATCTCCAAGTTGTATATCTCCTGTTCAATTGTGGGATTGAGTATTCTGCTTTACTTTTTATGCCCCTTTCTCTGTTGGTTATATTCTGAATAGGGACATTACAAGGCTTGGTATCATCTTTAAACTGTGCAGCTTTTGCTTCAGTCTTGGTATTGAATGTTCATCTCGTATGCTGCAGTTTGGTCAGGTGGGTGTAGGTGACAACTTGGATTTGTGCTCTCCTAGGCAAGTCCTGTTTCCTGGAGATCAGGTAATCTTCAACTCCCGTTCTATTATAGTGTTGATTTTTATCTTTTACTGGGGAATGGTGAATTAAAGTGACTCATAACATCTTCTTACGCTCCCAATTTGTCATCAACGAGTGCATGTTAAGGCTGACATTCCTCTCCTTGGGGTTATTGACAGAAAGTAGTTCAGATCTGTTGTGGATGGAGGCACACGCTCGCTGTTACTGAAAGCCGGAATGTCTTTTCTTGGGGAAGAGGTACAAATGGACAGCTTGGCCTTGGGGACTCTTTCGATAGGTAATTGCATTTGCTACTGGCTAATGGCTGAGAATTGCAAGTTGTCATATAATGATTTGCTTAACTGGAATTCACATGAGATGGAGACATGATGTTGTCAGTTTAATGCAGTCGCCATAAAGGCATTAGTAATGAAACTTGGTGCACAATATAATTTGGGCATACAAAAAGGGGACTCGTTAGTAGTATTCTGTCAGGGTTGATCTCAGTTGCTTGTTAGATAGGATGGGGCCTTGTGCCTAGTATCTGTCTCTGCTTTCTTTTGTGCAATGTGTTGCTTGATGATGTACATACCTAAAAACATGAGCACGTATTGATGGATCTGATGCGAACGGGATATCAGTTGTGCGGAAGACATAGCTACCTAATATCATGTGTATCTTGATGGTTCTCTGTGCTGCTCACATAAACTAGCGCAGTCTTGATATTCTGGCCTTTTATTATTGTGTTTGTTTGGGAGTATATGCTGAATATGTGAATTGGAGTTGGAAGTTACTTTCTTAGAAAGTTTACCAATTTGACGAACAAGCTAAGATACTTTGAGGTAGCTTGTTTAGGAAAGCTTAATATCTGAGAGATTTTATTCTTCCGCCCTTCTAACCTTTTGAAAAATATAGAAATGTTCCTACAATCGTCGAGGCCTTGAGCGTGGATGGATCCAGTGGACAGCATCTACCATCTTCAAATGCTGATCCATCTACAGGTGTGCCAGTAGTTATTGGTTATTTTAAACGGGTTATGCCATTGAAAATTATCCTCGGTCTTTTTCTTGCACTTAAGTTTTCAAAGTTCTAATGTCTCATTACATTTGCACCTTTTGTTTGGGCAGGGAAAATCTGGGTGCCAGCATCAGAGAGATATGCTGTTGTTCCTGGTGAAAAAGTAAATTATTCATGTTGCTTAGTTCAGGAGGTTGGATGATGTCTGAGGCAATTTTTTGCAATAGAAATGCTAAAGCTAATGTTTCTACACAGGTTAAAGGGCCAGGAGCCATCTTATCGACAGGAAATGGTGGTGATGTGAGCGTGCCGGAGAGTGATGTCAAAAGGATGCGAACGTGTTAATAAAATGCATTACGGAACCTGTATCTTCAAGTCCCGTGAAATTGTGAGTTTTGACGTCAAACGGATGCGAAGAGCTTGAAGATTGCCCCCACGGACTGAAACTAATTTATCGAGGATTTAATGTGACTGTATTCTAGTAATATTTTTGCTATCTAGTGCTGTCCTTGCGTTCCCACGGCGTCAGTATTACCCCTAGTTATTAGGTTTCCCTGTTGCTGCTGACCGTCTACCTGCATGGTCACTCTGGACATTCATATTGTGGTGATCAAGGTTGGCTGGCAAGAAGCCATTAATATGTTTCCCAATTGGTGCATTACCCGCATTGAGACGAGACCCTTCACAATGTGTGTTCGGTTGTTGCGAGTCTTGTAACTTGTGAGGTGGCTAATGGAGGTATGAGGTCAATATATTAGGTGAAATAACTAGTGTTTCTACTAAGTAATTTGCAAATATGTCACGCGTTAGCATCGTTGTTGTCTTTTTACCGTCCTTTGTCTTCAATGATTGATATCTATCGAGTCACTGACTCTTAAAGTTAAGCAACTGCTTTTTTTTATCTTTTCTTTTTGTCAGTAAGATAATTTTATTAAGAGAATTAAAGCGGAAGTTATATTTTACTGGGCAGGTAACTATTGTATTTAGCTTAATAAACTAGGCATCGCACAGGAAAATTATAGAACTTATAGGTACATATTCTAGCTATGATTATCACGATCCATAAACTAGTTATGATTATCACAATATTTGAATCATCAGCCATATGAAAATATGGCAAATGCATTTATGTCACGTACATGATGATGAAGTTTACTAAGGGAAAATTCATGGAAGTAAGAAAGTGAACGATTGCCAACTGAACCCGAAGGAGTCAAGAGGAAAACTAAAGTCTTAGAATAGCTTGGGAAGGAGTATAATTTTTCGTAGACCTTTCTCGACCAATAACAATTGAAGATCAGCTACGTTGGCGACATATTCAACACCATTGCTCACGAGAGAGGATCGAGGAAGAGCAATACAAGCTACATCTTTTATTTTATCCCAAAAAAAGATTGGCATAATAGGGGACAGGCAGATACAGCTATACAAGTAATTATATAGGGGTTTTGTTATTTAGAAAAACGAAATTTACTTTGTGGAAAATAATTGGCGGAATTGTTCTCCTACTATCGGCAAATATTGCTGCAGCTTACCCTATACCGCTGGCCAAATTTTTCGTAACTTATCATATACCACGGGCAAATTTTGCCGCATCTAACTGCCAAATCCTCCCCCACCAACGGCAAATTATGCCGAAGCCCACCGTTCCTTTTTTGGCCGTAGGCATGCCCTGAGGTGTTGTTCCCCTACACCCAACACGGGCAACTCGTGTCGTTCCAGCCCTAAAAATTAATTTATTTTACCTAATTTAAATTATTTATAAATAAAAATATCTAATAATCTATATTCTATTTTTATCTAATATCTATTATAAATGTATATATATATAACATAAATTATATACAGATAAAAATCGTTTCTTATATCTCCTTTCTTTACGGATAACGTTAAAATTTAGCATATTTCTTATTATTTTACTACGAATCTTTTCAAATAAAATTATTGTATAGAATACGTGGTTCTGATCAAACTAGTGCCTAAAAAAAATTGTCAGAAATATAGGGTGCAACATAAGTATGTGTATAATTACTGTAGTTTATCTTCGAATCAGGTGTATATATAATTATTGTAGTTTTTGTTCGAATCCTTATATACAAACAAACGACTTATCATTTCTATTATTTAACTTATCATTTTTATTCTTTAGAGTAGAAGTTCTTTGTTGAATCTTCAGATAAAATTTTACAATATTTTTTAATTACTCAGAATGAATAATAAATTTTAAAGTTCTTTAAACTACAAAGAATTTGGAACCTTGACAAGGTACGATGAGTTTGGAAGTCCGATGAACTACAAAGATGGGGTCACAACCCCATTATACTACGATAATAGATTTACAATACTGACAAGTTATGGATACACAGAAGATATACAAATAGATTCTCCCAATATTAATTACAACTTAGACAAAGAGGTAATTTTTTTTTTTTTGGTATTGTAAATTGTGGCGACAAATTTGGTTTGATGAAATTAATACTTCTTTTTATTATATTATTATGATAAACACTTTTTTTCATGATATGGATAATACATATTTTACAACTCAAAATTATTAGAGATTTTTTATAATAGAACAAATATTTTCTAATCAAGAAGAACTTGTGACATGTGTTGAAAAAATGGGTAGAACTCATAAGATGATTTTGATTATCAAAAGTTCTAGAAAAGGAAATGGTATAGGGACAGGTAGAGTCTCAATAAGACGTGAAAAAAATGGAACATATGTCTGTACTAGACCTACAGATACAGAACGTGCACGTAATATATGTTCTAAAAAGAATGATTGTCCTTTTTTTTATTGGTGTTGAAAATAATAATGGTGGATGTCAAGTGGTAGTTAGAAACGAGACATACAATCACGAATTGGCAAATTATGACCAAGGGCATGTTATCCTTGATAAGTTAACAGAAAATGAAGTTTAATTTGTTGATGAACTTATCACAACTAACGTAAAGTCACGGCAAATCATGTCGCTTCTTCAAAAATAATTTGAAGGAAATATAATTATCATAAGGCATATTTATAATGCTCGACAGAAGTTTAGGACCGAAGAAATGGACTATCAAACAATGTTACAATATATTATGAGTATGTTGGTTGAGAATCATTATTTTCAGTGGCATCGAAGTGAGATGGAATCAAATGTAATAAGTGAAGATCTATTTGCACATCTCGTATCTATTAATATTTTTTGTGCATTTCCTTTTGTTTTACAAATGGATTACACATATAAGACGAATAGATATGGAATGCCCTTACGTGAAATTGCTGGACTAACACCAACACAATTGAATTTCAACATTGCATGTGCATACATGTCATCTGAGAGGGATGAAAATTATTTTTGGGTACTTGAGAGATTGAAGACCTTAATAGATCCATTTATGCTTCTAACCACCATTATTACTAACCAAGAACTTGCTCTTATTTCAGCTGTGGTACATACTTTTTCTACTTCAAAACATTTATTATGTAGCTTTCATGTTTATAAGAATGTGAAGAAAAGGTGTAAGAAAGTCTCTGGTCATTCATCATTCGCACGTGGTTTTATGTCACGATGAAAAAATGTGATAGATGCCACAGATGAACAAACATACGAGGAATGACTATTGTCATTGGAGGAAGATTACAGAAACATGACGAGCCTAATTTCGTATCTAAAGATGAATTGGCTACAACCATATAAACATAAAATCGTTGCTACATTCTTTAATGATGTGTTTCATATCCATCAGATTGCAACGAATAGGTATAATATATATTTTATCTCCCAGTATAGTTGCTTTTACATCTTTTATGGTGATAAAGTCATATACTGATTTTTTTATCAACAGGGTTGAAGGTGCCCATGGATCTTTGAAGAGATTTCTTGAAATATCACGAGGCAACTTCAATGCAATACACAAACAAATGCACACGTTCCTGGAATTGCAACATGATGAGATAAAAGCATCGCTGAAGAGGTCTCAATTCAATACTCCTCGTTTTGCTACAAGTGCCCTTTATGTCAATTTGAGAGGTCATGTTGCTTTATATGCAATGGAGTTGGCTAACAAAGAGTGCCAGAGACTTGATTATGTAGGTGCCGATGATGATTTATGCGGATGTTACATGTATCATACGCACGGGATACCATGTACGCATAAGATTAAGACATACATTCATAACTACATGTCAATCTCCCTATTGGCTATTCATCCGTTTTGGAAGAAACTCGACATAGATGGGCCGATTAATCCATCGACACCCCAAGAACCATTAGAGGTTGCATCTCATTTACTCCATATTTCCATGAAATCTATGTTATGATCTAGCCACCGGTAATACAGAATCAGTTAGCCAGAGAAATATTTAATATTGCAGTTCCCTAGAAAACACCTCTCCATGAGCCATTAGTACAGCAACATAGGAGTCGCCCAAGGAACTCCACTAGAAGGGAACAATTTAGTTGGGAGTATACAGAACAATAATTTTATAGTCATTCGAGATCAACACAACGTCAGGGTCGTGGTCGGGGTCGAGGACGACAATCGACATTTATGTCAACAGGCCAATTACAATTTCCGTACGTGACTCAGATGAATCGACATATAGTTTCTTATATTAGTAGCTGGTGTGATGTGTTAGGAGATGAGAATTGTGGTTTCAGAGCATTGACGTCTATTATACTAGGAGATGAAGAACGGTGGGTTCAAATTTGTACCAACTTATACCACGAGATATTAGCAAGATGACAGTTGTACAAGAATGTGTTCATATATGACAGTGTTGATCAAGTTCTTAATACTATTGCCCACTGAGAAGGGTCAGCTCCGATGGCACACTAGATGGAAATACATGGTATTGATCATGTCATTACAACCCGTTACTATGTGTTGTTCGCATATTACTCATTGAATGTGTACAGTTCATTCCTACCTGTAGTGGCACAACACAGAATTCAAGGTTCTGAAAATGAAGTCACTATATATTTCTTGTAAGATATGAGTCACTACATATCGGTGAGCACTGAGTTTGAGGAAGGTTTTTTTTTTCATTTCAATATTATATGAATGGCTAACATAATATTTTTGTGTTTGATAGGTATATCTTTTAGAAAATTTTCCACTCCCACCAATACATGCAAATTGAAATAGATACCATGATAGCAACGTTTCAACTTGGAATATCCTATATTCTTCAAGATTCCAACAATGGCATGGATTGGTTCATGATGGCACACAAGATACACATTCTCTATCTTCGCACTTAACTTTAATTTAGAATTGTTGTAATTTTTTCTTAGTTTATTTGTATTTACATCCTTTGAAACATCTATGTGATAATTTTTTTGAGATTTATGTTTATTTCTAATTACCTTTCTATGATAGCTTAAGTATCCAACCTATGGTAATCGGATATATTTGTACGTTATTCAACTAAAGTATCTCGGTGTTCAATATGGATTGAATAATACTATTTTAAAGACATATGGTAAAATAAAAATGACACGTAGCATTAGTTGTAAAAAATATATTTTAATCGAAGTACATAACAATATGGTAATACATCAAGGTCATTGCAAATGTCCACGCCCAGGTAGAGTAACTCCTAAATCATGCACAAGAATTTCAATACATGTAACTGGCTGCTAATAATTTGGAGTTGGCTCTCCCCTCTAGTATAATTGACGGATAGTTTTACGTATTTTGTTCAGACATTTTTCGGCTGGAATTTGATGATCATCATTCGAATACTCTGCCAAATATTCTTTTGTCGTTACCAATACATACCTATGGGTTCTAGGAACATACCAATCCATATAGTCATGAGCCACATCCTATGGGTATTAAGCCGGCGGTCCAAAAACATCCGGGCACAATATGTGTTCACGCCTCAATAACCATTGGCTAAATGTGTGTGCATAGTAAACTTTGTACTTCTTGAGGGAAGGACCTCTATATGTGTTCCTAGTGGTCTTGATAGGATCCTCAGGGATCACTTGTGTATATCTGAATTGTCGTGTCACTCTATCTGGCATATACAGTTCAACTTTCTCCAAACAATGTAAACAACAATGATAGAATGTCATACGATAATCTCTACATGGATCAACTACTCCTTACATATCTCAAATGACCTTTCACAAAAAAATTAAACTAAATACGAATATTGCTAACATAATATATTAACAATATAATAATTTGAGCATACCTTTGATGTAGGTATAAGATCAATATTTTCTCGAAAGTACTCGAGTACCTCCAATTTATTGTCAAATTTCTGTCCACAAAACTACCTCATACTATAAAGATGGTCTGGATCATACCTAGATCGTTCCACTCCAAACCCCGGAAAGTATTCATATGTCCACGTCTGTTATAATATCCGATTGTTAGAATCATAACTAATGTAGAGTATGTAATATATGTATATATATGATAATTATAAAATTATATGTAATAGAGTGATACATCTTGACATTTGAGTAGTGTCAGCTCTAGAAGCCATACCAAGTTGTCGATATAGAAAAGCAAGTGTGGTTGCACCCCATGCATAACCTTCATCCAGGCTAATATCTTGAAGAAAAATGATATAGTACGGATTAACTTTATCAACTAACTTATTGACAAACAACGATAGGCCGATAAATCATAATATATATCCGATCACTTTTTCCTCATCTCCTAACCAATATGATTCACATACTTCTTGTAGCCATTTAAATGAAATCTTGCCCTTTCGAGTGACTTTATTCACTTGCATTTCCTCCATCCCAAACAAGGAACCCATTGT
The DNA here is from genome assembly GCA_039764185.1 of Tamarix austromongolica. Classification (NCBI taxonomy): domain Eukaryota; kingdom Viridiplantae; phylum Streptophyta; class Magnoliopsida; order Caryophyllales; family Tamaricaceae; genus Tamarix; species Tamarix austromongolica. The sequence continues at coordinate 57,112,197 of CM077808.1, read as the reverse complement.
ACCAAACAATTGCCCACGCATGTCCGCTATTATCTCCAAATGTAATGGATGATCATCAACTCATAGCCCTAATATACGATGTACATCTAAAAGAGTGATTTTCATATCACCCCATGACATGAAAGCTATTGGTGTCTAGTTGTCATCTCTTAATAAATGCTGAAAAAAGTGGCACGTTCGCATGCTCAAATGTGCAGGATGGAAGGTGTGATAATTCTGTTTGTCATATTAGAGCGAACATCCTTTCATTGATGCTTACAATAAAACTTTTGAAAATCTCCAGCCTCATGTGGATCATGGGACAACCATAATCCTAAAAAATAAAAGAAACAAATGTAATGAATATTGGTTACATATAAATTAAGAATTAAGAAATAATGAATATGATAAACTTGCCTTCCTAACCATAAATCTTAAGTTGCATGACCGCCAAAGCTTTAAATCAAATCAGGGATTATTTGACCTCTGAGACATGGCCTAAGCAAGTATCATTCATCCTTTAGTTGTATACTTTATTCATCTTCACTAGCATCACCAGCATCCCTATCATCATCATCTCTATCATCATTGTAGTCGTCGTCCTCCTCCTCCTCCTCATCACCACCACCATCACCATCACCACCACCACCACCATCATCATTACGCACATAAGTTGATGACGATGCTTGATTAGTAATGTGGGGTAATGATGTTGTAGATCTAATGATGATCTAGAGCCACCAACAACAGATGGGTAAACTAAGGATGATGGTACTTCCATGACAGGTTGTGTCAGTGAGGTAAGAAAATTTATATGTTCTGTAGATAATAAAAAACCTCCACACCCGGAACCATCGACCCCCAAACCTCCAAATCACGAACCTCCGACTCCCAAACCTCCAAACCCCAAACCTCCTACCCCCAAACCTACGTACCCTCCAAACCCCAAACCTCTGAACCACGAAATGCCAACATCGGCCATAAATGATGGATAACCTGCATAGTCTACAAATATTGGAAATTTAGGAGCTTGATGATTAGACCTTGGTTGTTCGGAAACTTCTGCATATTCTTGTTGTTTCGACACTTCTTCCGGTTCTTGTTCATCAGCTTTTTTACCTCGTCGTAATCCTCTGGCAAGACTCTTTCCAAAATTTCTCAGACAAGACATTAGAGCAGGTTATTTAGTAACAGTTTTGTTACGTCGTGAAGAAGCAGTAATTAGGTATGAATTGAAGATAATAAGTCATCACATAAATAAAACCTAAATACTTACGTGACAGTAATGTAATGATTAAATATCAACCCATATTATGATAGAGAAAGAGATATGTATACCCAACCTTATAATTAAAATACAATCTTTTAAACTAATCCTCTACTTTATTAATTAAATACATCAACAATATTTTTATTAGTTACTAGTAGGAGTTTAGTATAATATAACAACTAAATTATACTTAATTATGGTATCATATAAAACCAATCTCCCAATATATTTTTACAATAACCCAACCAAATTTATCTAAATATATTCCATAAAAATTAGTAAACTAAATAAATCTAATACAAATATAAACACATTTAATCTATTATAAACAGATTTAATTAAAAAAATTAATCTAATATATTATCCTATTAATATAATTAAAAACATTCGCCAATAACCCCCATCACATAACAATATTTAACATATTTAATGAAAATATAAATAAATATAATAAATATTAAATCATATATAGATAATACAATAACATAATTAATAGAATATAACAAATCTAAAAACATAATGAACAAATTTAACCAAATTAACTATAATTAAAAAATATAACTAAAAAATATAATTAATAAACCATAATTACTATATACAATTACACATCCTAAAAATAACCAAAAACCCAAGAATACAGAGAGAATTTACCAAACTTATATTTAATTAAAATACTAGAGTATAATAGATCAAAAAATAAACTAAATAAATTTAATTGAAATAACTATAATTAATATAAATATAATTAAAAAACTATAATTACTAAACATCATTAAAATCATAATTAACACAAATATAATTAAGAAATCATAAACCGGCAATTATTACCCCCCAACAATGGTAAAGATTGCCGAAGCCCAAGCCACACCACCGGCAGAGATTATCGTTGCTTCCATCGGCCAAATCTCCCCCTTTCTGCCTGTTGAACAATAGAAAGGATTGCCAAAGCCCAAGGCCCCCCACCGCCACAAATTTTCGTTTCCCCATATCACATATTTTTTTCCCTGCTAGATCTAGAATTAGAAAAATATAATTTCATAAGATTTACGATATGATTTTTATCTATAATTAAAAAATAGAATTTCATAAAATAGGTCTACAATATAAGTTACATGTGCAGCTAAAAAAATAAAAATTTAAACTCACACATTTATAATTAAATAAAAAAAATTAAACAAATAATTTTAATTAAACTCATAAATTTACAACCTAACTTGAGCATATTTTTATAATAGAAAAAAAATTGTTAACCAAAAAATATTTTAATTACTTACCTCTTATCTGTGAATGTTGTTGTTAACCAAAAAAATTCTTAGCATGAGGGTTGTTGGAATGTTGCAGAAGAAGAGAGAAGGGAGATGGAAGAGAAAGTAAGTATGAAAAAAATAAGTGTTGATAAAGAGGATAAAGGAGAGGAGAGGTAGACTATGGAAAAAGAAATTTATTTTCTGTATAGTAAATATGTTTTTTCTATATAACAACTACGCTATATAAGAGGAAGGCAAGGTTCGTCAATCTAACTAACAACCCCTAATTTTTTGGGCCTATACAAATAATTGGGCTAAGAATGTGTCAATTAAAAATAACTCATCCAATATAGTAGATAAAAATGGAATAAGGGGGTGGTTGTGATGGGTCGGTCCCACCCCAATCTGAATGTTTAATCGAAAAGCAGCCCAACCAGATATACCGTCAACACTATATCTTTTTTACTAATCATCATAGCCCATCCTAGCCTATTATTCTTGCTTGGACCCACGACCATATAGCCACTTAATAAAAATAGAAATAATATCTATGTGCCTACATTACACAATTATTCAAACCCAATATGTGTTTAGAGCTTAAATTATAATATATACAAAAATATGAGAAGAAACACAAGACTAGACAACGACAATGCAATCAATGTATTTGACTTGATCCCATATGTCTGCATAAACCTACAACAAAAAGACACAAATAACAATTAGTGATGATAATACCCATGGTATTGTATCATTCCTCCCCTCTTAAAAAGCTTCATCCTTGAAACTTAATAAGGGGCAATAACAATACAACACCTAAAACTTATGAGAACTAAGGTTTAGGAATTACCTAAAAAAAAAACGGCTTATGAGTAACCTAACATGTCATGTGAGACTTTAACTAGGAAAAACATTCATGCAGGATGGTAAATGATATCATAATTAGTAGTAAAAGCAAGGATATAATTAGATTAAGCAAAAGGAACAAGATAATCCTTAAGGTATAAGGTAGTATACTTAGTGTTATAAGCAATACTGCTATAGCTATTTCCAAGAGTCAAGTTCGGCTTACCCTAATCAAAATCCAACTTAAGCCTAACATGATCCTCATATAAAATTGTTTAGGACTTAATTGTATCAAGGTATATTTCTTATCATCCTTATGAACCACATACTTATACTTATGGCCATCATGTACACCTCTACGATCACATTGCCAAGGTTTCCTTAGAAGAATAAGGGTAGAATGCATAGGAACATGATCACAAGTAATCTCATCATCATAATTACCAATCTTAAAGTTCACTAACATCTGTTTAGAGACTCTAGCATCACTTGAATCATTAAGCCATTTAATATTGAAAGGACAAGGATGCTTAAAAGTGTTAAGTCTCAATTTCTCAACTAGAGCAACACTAGCAACATTAGCACAATATCCATTATTTGTAAAGAACAAGACATTGAGTATGAAAGATCACATTACGATGCTCATCATGAGATTCAACTTTCAACTGAGAATTTGGATTACATATGATAACCATTAGTTCACCCTAAAAAAGATACACAATTTCACCCTTAGAAAGATTCTCAGGAAAAGGCATAACATCATTATCATCATCCCCATTACTAGACTCTACACCACTTGAGTCCCTTAATACCATAACCTTCTTATTAGGACATTCATATGCTATATAATCGAAGCCTAAGCACCTAAAATGTTGAATATTTCTTGAATGGCCAAGAGTACTACGATTAGAATAATGATTAGCAAGTAACTTTCCTTTTAAATTTCTCTTGTTCCTAGTTCCCCATTAGATTCAACATTTTATCCTTATTAAATCCAGATTTCCTAGCACAATTCTTATTAGTGTTAGGAAACTTGTAATAAGTGAAGGATTTAGAAAACTTTACCTTTTCAAATTACCTTTCTATCTGATGAGTTCATATTTTGACACATTTTATACCCTTAAAATCTTAGTTTTTGGTAGTTTATTTAGCTAATATAGGGGAATATTTGTTGTTTTATGCTTAAGTGGTAAAAATTACATAAAAATTATTATTTGAGCTAAAATGACATAAATTAAGTAAATTTAGAGTAAACTATTATTTATTAATATTTATTGAATTTTATTTTGTAGGTTTTGTTTTTAAATAAAAGAAAAAAAAAAGAAATAAGACCTTTGGACCAACGGCCGAAGGCCGAATGCCCAAAGGCCTGGAAACAAAACGACGCCAAACGGAGCGTTGTAGGAGAAAGAAGAGTCAACCGCAGGGCTAACGTGGAGCGACGAAATGGAAAAGAAAGTGCGTGCGGCGGAAATAAAAGGAAGAAAAGTCAGCCGCAAGGGCTGACGTGGAGACACAAAAAAAAGTTATAAGAAGGGCGTGCAGCGTAGAAAAAAAAAAGGAGAGCCTCTTCCGTTAGGCGGCAGAGCCGCAACACGGAAACAGAGGGTCACAGGCCTAAATGTAGAAGGCAGAGCCTTCATGGGTTCGGTGAGCCGCAGACCAAACAGCTACGCACGGACACCGAGGACAAAGAAGAAGTAACGTGCGTCAGCTTTCAGCCGCCGGCCGAGAAAGAAGAAAAAGAAAAAGAATTTGGCACGGAAATAAAGGCAAACAAGGAAGAAAAATAAGAAGAAATTAATACCGGTAAAATTGATTTCAGATAAAATTTATTTTTATCTGAATAAATTCTTGAACTTTTATCCAAAATTAATTCTGGTTATTTCTTTCTCTTATTTTTAATTTATATTTCAGATATATATTTCTGTGTAGTTAATTCTTTAATTATGAGTGGCTGATTATTTATTGTTAGGGAATGAATTGAAACCCTAGATTATGATTTGAATTATAATTTTATTTTCTTTATTTCGTGAGATTGTTTCTTGACTCTATATTAATTGCTATCGTTTATATGTATAATTCTGTCCAGTATAGTTTATTTGGTGCATGCCTTGTTCTGGTTCCTCATAAGTGACAATATGTAGGATTATTTGCCTGCAAGGTGGCCATCTAAATATACTAGAATTTATGTGTATAAATTGCAGCTAGGTTAGATAGCAATTCACCTAATCGTTTTGTGATTCTAACCGAAGTGGTAAAATGTTTCGATACGTGTGGGTCAAGGAAAGGAAATACAGCTAGACATGCTTTTTGTACTAGTATTGGTACTTAGATTGACAGCCTTCCACTTACACTTAATGCATTAAATCTAGTTAAATATAGGAGCCGCTTGTTGCTGTTATACTGCTAGTATTTAATAGGGTTAATATAGGTACGTGGTCGTATTAATTAATTAAGGGAAGTAATATAAGGTGTATAGACCTGCTTTTGGTGTGCAACTTGGTCGATCTCATTCTCACGATTAAATATTTACTTAGAGATAAATATTATATTACAACCTAATCTAGTGGTGGATTTTTTATTTCCCTAACATATTTCTCATATCTGCGGTTTCTCATTATTTTCATTATTTTCATTATTTTCATTATTAGTTGATTTTATTTATTCCTTTTATTATTTTATTATTTTGATAAACCCCCATTAGTATTTTTCTTATTCATTTATTCTGTGTTATTTAGGATTTTTATTTTTAGTTTTAGTTTTATTTTCAAGCTAGTTAAATAGAGGTGAGCCCTCTCAATCCCCAGCCTAGAACGATACACTTATTTACCAGTGCTACAATTGACAATAAGAGGGTTTAAATTGCGTGCCGGCTACGGTCGCACCACTATCTTAATAGCTAAATTCATAATTTTCTCAAGTTCCACAATGTTGTAACTCAGATCTATCAACAATTTTAGAATTTGAACCACCTAAAAATGTTATCATAGTGGCCTCACGATCCTCTATGACATCACCTCTAATTAAGGCAACTCTCATTTCTTTAAAATACTTATGTACTAATTTAGAACCTTCAGTTAAAGCTTGTAACATCTGTGGAGATCTTGATAATAGTAACTAGGTACAAAGTGATTCTTAAGAATCCTCTTAAATTCTTCCCAAGTTTTGATAAGTCTATCCTTATTCATTCTCCTAAAGATCATAGATTGGTCCCACCAATTAAAAGTATAATCGGTAAGCTTTATGAAAATCAACTCAATTTTCCTTTCATTCAAACAATGATAGAAATAAAAAAAATAGGATCTATTTTACGCTCCCACTCAATATATGCATCGGGATCTTTTACCCTTAGAAAAGAGGAGTATTAAGCTTAATGTTACCTAGGCTCTTATCAAACTGATCATCCCATCAGGTCCCCTATATCTATTAACATTGGTAGAGGCTTGATCCTTAAAATTTATTGAGCAAGGGATTCATATTAGGCAAAAGAGGATTTCTAAGCCTAGGGAAATTATCAATGTAAGGGGCACAAGGAGTCACATCAGCATTCACATTCTGACTACGAGCAATATTAACAACAGCGTTATGTAATGGCAATGTAGACGTTTGTACTTTGTATGGTATATAATATGTGATCATGCTCTTCAACTTTAGTACAAGTGAGATTACAAGTCATATTCAACTATTCAAGATGAGCTTGAATAGCAACCAATGCACATACAATGGGGCTCTTAGAAGAGGGATGATAGTTAATCTAATTAACATATTTATTATTACTAGAATGTGTCATAATGAATATTCAATTATCAACAAATGAACAAGCACACAGTAGGTAAATCCTAAACTATACGACAATCGAACAACTAGAAATCAAACTTCTAAAAATACACTAAACATTATGATCTACCAATAATATGGAAACAAAACCAATTCAACAATCACTGGATAAGACAAACAAAAAACAATGACTAATCACACAAGATTAGCCTAAGAATAGTATAAACTCAAGGATCAAAAGCAAGCGAACTAAAGACAAAAGAAAATTTTGACATAGTAGTTAACACACAAAAATCATCTACAAACACCAAAATGAAACAGTAGGAAAGTCATGACAATGACTCAAACTCATTGAAACAACAAGAAATTAAGATATTGAGAGTAGAGAAATGAGTTACCACGCCCACGTTAGTAAGCAGTATCAAATATTCGTTTGGTTTGCTGTGAAGCAAACTCTGCATTAAAGTGAAGATTTAGCCATACCTTTGGTGCAATCTCATCATCGGTTCACCCCCAAGGTTAACTGTAACACCCCCAAAATTCACTCCTGAAAAAAAAAATTGAAAGAATAAAAGAATAAAGCGGAAGCTAAAATAGAATTTGGAGAATGTTACCGCCACATCTAACACAAGATAAATGTCCACCATCTATCTCATGCTAGATGCAAGGCTAAAACCTGTCAAACAAAATTTCAAACATCTATGCCATGAGGATAAACTCCCACAAGGAGATATACACAGGAAGATGTCAAGTGAACAAATTTACTAAATAAAATCATCGCTGAATGAATCAGTGGAACCTGTGAAATAAATCCGAATTTTAAAAGCTTATCAGAGTATAAGGAATTAAAAGTTAATTATAACACCCCTCAAATTTTAAATACAACACTTGAAACTTCCAAAAATAAATACAATCAAACAAGACAATTTTCGATGGACCAAATTCTGGATTTGCCTACTCTCTCAAGTCAAGTCTTCCACCCAAATATAATACCAATCTCAAACCTGCACAAGAGGTCTGCTCCCCACCGTCAGTGGATCATCACAGGACCCATTCAACCAAGGTAGCATCAGTACGGGTCCGGTACTGAGTAAATCAAGACTACCCGACTCATGGAAGGAAACATGAAATACATAAGATATGAAAGACTCTAGTTTACAATTCTCATGCTCAATTATACATGTATTACATACAATAAAACATAGGGTCACAGATTCATACTTATAAGTACATTACTAGATATGACGGCACATAAGATACAAGCGTACAAGAAATCACGATCGCATGCTAAGTAACACCAATCCAACAATCCAATAATAATCATTATTACATTCGATTTTATTTATTTACGATGAGTTCAGGGACCATACTATTCTTAAACCGGTGGAACGGTCTGAAGCACCTCTCGAGGACAACACACTTGAGCCACTATTATCGTCCGGTGGAACGGACCCTACACCTCTCAGGGCAAAACACTCCTGAGCCACTATTCTTAACTAGTGGAACGACTTGAATCACCTCTCAGGGACAACACACCTGAGCCACTATTATCGTCCGGTGGAACGGACCCTACACCTGGTCCTGATTCACATAATCTTCCACTTTAAATAATTAGTGTCTTATTCATTACTTATCTCATATCATATTCTTATTCACGTTGAATATAGGGTCTCACTATTCTTAATCCGGTAGAACAGACTGAAGCACCTCTCAAGGATAGGACAACTGAGCCACTATTATCGTCCGATAGAACGGACTCTACACCTCTCAGGGTAAAATGCTCCTAAGCCACTATTCTTAACTGGTGGAACGGCTTGAATCACCTCTTAGGGACATGACTCCTGAGCCACTATTATCATCCAGTGGAACGGACCCTACACCTCGGCCCAACTCACGTGATCTTCCACTTTGAATTATTAGTATCTTATTCAAGGATTTTAACCGACCATAAATCAGGCCCGCATGAATAATTCCATGACATAAAGATACAACATAGGGTATCATATAGTTTCAATCCATACTCAACCCTTCACATACTCAAATACATACCATATTCAAACATCATACTAACACGCATTTGCATTGAGGCTATAAGTTCATAGATACGTACAATTACCACACTAAACACAGCATACGCTGGACAGGATTAAATGATCAATAAGCATAGTCATCACTAGGGCTGTAAATGAGCTGAGCCAGTTCGGTATTCGGCTCGGCTTGGCTCATTAAAAGCTCGGTTCGGCTCGTTCGTTTAATTAAACGAGCCTCAAAATGAGGCTCAGGCTCGGCTCATTTATTAAACGAGCCGAGCTCAAATAGGAAAAAGCTCGGCTCGGTTTGGCTCGCTAAAAGCTCGGTTCGGCTCGTTTGTTTAGTTAAACGAGCCGAGCCCAAACAGCATTTTAGGCTCGTTTAGTTAAATGAGCCGAACCCAAACCTAGGGGTATTCGGTTCGGCTCGGCTCGTTTACAGCCCTAGTCATCACCTTCCACTTAGAACAGAAATACATCCAGATTCCATCATAAGTAAAGGTAAGTAGTGACTTACCTAAATCCAAAGCTAGCTAAGCAAATTGAGAAAGAGGAAGAGCTATCGAAAGCTCGACAATCCACAAGAAAGTTTTCCTAGATCGCCAATAGAAATCGGAACTAGGTTAGAAACTATCTTATCAATCAATAATTCAATTATTATAATTAAATCGACACAAAGAGACACAAATAATTTTTCTTGAAAATGTGTCCAAAACCTAGGACTCAAGAGCATAGCTTTATTAAGATTTAAGATTAAATATTACTCCAATCGGTTTAAATATATATCACTTAAAGTATTTTAAATTGATTTGGAAGCTAGGGAAATGACAATAGAAGATAAGTTATTTTCTTGAAAATGATTTACTAGTTAGGTTTTACAACCCAGAAGACAAACCAACCATTTGTATAGAACCAAATCCAACTCGATAAGGTAAAAACGTAATTCAAATGATTCAAAATCAAAGCCAAAAATCAATTAGGAAAAGAAGCATAGCATAATCAATTTCATAAATTCATCTCCGAAAATTAGGGTTTTTAATGCCCGAACTACGAACCAACTAATTAACTTTTATTATCTCAATTTGATAGATTAATAGTACGATCAAATAAATTTTAAATAAATATATATAATCAATTTCAACAAAAACAATCTTCCGAGTAGCCAATTTAAGACTATCGGTTTCCGAAATTAGAGTTTCACAACCCAAGACACAAACTCGAATAATTCAAATCAATTAATTCCAATTAAAAGTGTTAGAATGAAATTAAGACCATTTCAACTATTTCTATCAATTCAATTTTTAGAAAAAACAACTATAGAAATAATCAATTTCATAAGTTCATTGAAATCTAGGGTTTTAGCCCCGAAAATACGATTTGGTTTAATTCTATTAATTTAATTTAATTGAATGTTTAGAAATGCAATTAAACACATTTTATAACATATCATATAATCAATTGATCAAAACCAATAAAAGAAATACCCAATTTAGCACAATTAGGGTTTCTGAGCCTGGAATATAAATCTGATCAATTCTTGCTAAAACATATAAATTGACGGTTTGGAAAAGTAATTAAATATATTCTAATGTAAATTATATAATCAATTGAATAAAATGACCCGATTACACAATTCAATTTAGTCCTACAAGAGTTTTGACCCAAAAATTCAATTCCGATTAATTGCGCATAATTTTCCCAAATCAACACTTCCGATATGAAATTAAATATATTTCAAACGATATTATAAAATCAATTGAGTGGAACTACTCAATTATGAGACCCAATTTCATTACACATGAATTTTGACCTAGGAATCAAATTACGATTGATTCCTCATAAATTTCTCAAATTAATGGTTCCGACATGAAATTAGATACATTTTAAAACGTATTGTATAATCAATTTATCCAAAATCACCAAATCGGGCGAATCCAAAAAATTCGAGCATAACCTGGCCAAAATTTTGATTTTCACAAATCATTCAAATACACTACAATCAACCACTCTAAATCAATCATACAACATATATATACATAATCAAACAATCAGTTTAGCTTTTCATAAGCTAATTCATACTCAATTAGTCAAATTAATATTAGGATTTTTAAAAAATTATACCAAACGAAAATCAACAAATCAGAACAAGGGAAGGCTGGAGAAGCTTTGCCGGAGGTCGGGGATTGCTCAGCGGCAGCTAGCGAGGCTCACCATGGCTAGACGGCGAGGCGAGTTGTGCTCCCTGCCACTTCACGCAGCTGTTGCTGATGCGACTGTTGCGGCTACTGTTGCGCCTGTTGCTATGGCTGCTACTTGCAACGATTGCTGGCTGCGTCGCCCGTGGTGGCTGGGTGTGATTGGCGAGTCGGCGCAGGGAGGAGCTAGGGAGAAGGAGGAGGTGAGGGAGGCTGGGGCTGCAGTTGGCTTAGGACGGGAGCAGGGGAGTCGGGAAAAGGAAAGAGAATAGAAGGGAGAGAAGAGAGAAAAGGAAAAGAAGAGGGGGGTCGAGCACCGGCTGGTCTCTTTTTTTTTTTTTTTTCTTCTTCTTTTTTTTTTTTACAAATACAAGCACAAAATAAAATAGTAAATATCAAAAATTGTTATTGGAAGAATTTTATCTAAAATTTATTTAACGAAAATTTATTTTGAAATGATCCGAAGGCTTAAAATTAATAAAAGAGCTATATAAAGAATGTCGGAAACATTTTCGGAAGAATTTACCAACGAACGTAAAAATTTATATTATTTACGGAAATACATTATAAGACCTCAAAAAATTATTTAAAAGCATATAAGAAAATATTTAAATCAAATTCTAATAAACCGAGACTAATTTAAATAATTTCCAAAATCAGTTTTCCGCAAACTAAAAAGCGTAAAACGAAAGAAAATTAATTTTGGAAATAAATTCATATATAAGCTCCGAAAATCTTTTTAATTTAAAACTTCCCGAAAATATTAATGATTTCCGGAAACGAATAAATTTAAAATCAAAAATATTTTCTACGGATAAAACCATTAAAATAAATTTAACTATTTAGACAGAAATTTTATAATTTAAATAATATATTTCATTAACGAAATATAACTCCAAAATAAAGTCGTAATCACATGAAGAAGTTATAATCGAAAACGAATCTAAAATATTAAAATTCAAAATACGAGAAAGAACGGGAATACATATTTTTAACCGAAAATCGAAATCATATGAATGTAATAAAATCATGGTTATAAACGAATTTATCTAGAATGGTCCGCAACGACAACAAATAATTAAATTCAAATATGAAGTCAAAACCGTCGATAAATCCATAAAATGAATCAAAATTAAAATAATTAAATGTTTACATCAAATTACGATAATAAAATCATTAAGCTTAATAAATTTTGATTTCAAAAATATGGGGTATTACATTAACACAACAATATCCTATCTTGTGTACTCAAGATCGATGATAATGGAATTTACATAAAAAGGCCATAAGATTGTTTTGTAAACCATAAGGTGAAATCTTAGGCGTGGGAAGGAGAGTTCATCGAACATGATCTAAAACTGAAGCCAAAAGTTCCTTTAAATAAAGAAAATCAATGAGGTAAAATGGTAAAAATTACCTCAAAAAAACACTAACACTCCTCCCACGTTAGGGAGATAAACCACAAACCGTTCAAAATCCCATAAACATAGCAATGGTAGAAGACATAGCTTCTCCGATATAAATAGTTAAAAATAAAATAAAAATATTGGAAAAAAGTATTGGGCTTGACTAGATCAATGACCTGCACCCACGCCTAGTCCAACCCAAATAGGATGGGCGAGTTGTGCACACGTGCACGCGTGTGCTCCATAGTTCATCCCAATACCATCAATAAAATTCAGCCCAAGCTAATAGCTCAAACATAGAACCATGTGCTGGTATATAAAAATTGATAGCAAGATATGTATCCCATTGATGTGGGATGCTGGAGCATAAAAAAAATCAATTTGGTTTGTCATTTCCCCCTACAGCCCCCCTCTAATGGAAAAACCAAAAAGAAAACACAAAAAAAATTATCCGGGAAAATAAGGATTAGCACTTAAGTATCAATATCACGAGGGTTAAAATATTACATAGTGAAGTGAGGCAACATTCGTGTCTAGGTAGTAAACGAATCTTGAACTACCTTGACTTCGATTGAAACCCCCACAACAAATGTCTTACCTTAGAATTAGCATATTTTGCAATAATAAAGCACATGATATTAACATCTATGCACACATATTGGGTACTCATGAGTGCTATAGAAAGATAGCCTTAGTCTTTTATAGAAGGCAGCTCACATTTACCCTAACCTAGGTGAATCCATCAAGTGCGTCTCACGAGCATCACAAAATATGGCTATGGATTCATTAAGAGTATAAGTATGCTCAATCTCATGTGTATCAAGCAGTGATTTCATCAAGTTTGTCTCTATAGGACTATGAACTCATTAAGAGTTTAAGCTCAACCTACCCACATAGCACTATCACATGCCATATGGATGGAATATAGTGTAATAGAGTAACCATATGGTTTCATTTGACCATGAATGGTATCCATCATACTTTCCTTAACTCAGAGGCTTAAGCCCCATCCCTCTCAATGAGTTGAGGATAACTCTCCTCATTAGATCGTTTGTAAAAGAATTTGCTAGATTTCTCTCTAATCTGGCAAACTCTAAGGAGATTACACCATTCCTTAATAATTATCTCAAAGAACTGTGTATCACACGAATGGATATCCTCTTAGCATTATACACATTATTATTGGCAACACTAATAGCTGCATGTGAATCATAGTGTAAGGAAATTGGTACACAAGGTTTCCTCCACTAGGGTACATCTTCCTATAGGTTCCTCAACCACTCTGCTTCTTGACTAGCAATCTTAAGGGCAATAAACTCTGACTCCATAGTAGATCGAGCTATATAAGTCTGTTTAGCAAAATTCCACGAGATAGCTCCTCCACCTAAGGTAAACACATAACCATTGATGGAACTAACCTCATCATTATCATAAAGCCATTTTGCATCTATAAATCCCTCTAACACAGGAGGAAATTTACGAAAATGCAAACACCAATCCTTAACACCCTTAAGGTAACTAAGTAATCAAAGAAGTGTAGTCTAATGGTCACTACCCAAGCTGTGAGTATACCTACTTAGTCTACTCACCGCATAAGCTATATCAAGTCTAGTATAGTTCATGAAGAACACCACACTTCCTGTGATTTTAGCATATTTATCTTGAAAAACACTAGAACCTTGATTCTTTTCCAAATTCATGCTAGGGTTATAGGGAGTTTTCACAGACATATTATTAAAGCAATCAAACTTTATCAAAATTTTCTCAATATAATATGATTGGTATAAGGAAAAGCCATTATCATCTTTTCTCATTTTAACACCAAGAATCACATCACCTTCTCTTAAATCCTTCACATAAAAATTTTATGACAAAAAAGATTTTATCTCATTGTCTATAGTCATATTAGTTCCAAGAATCAATAGGTCACCAACATACAGAAAAATAATCACATACTATTATTCAAACATCTTAGAGTAAGCACATGAATCAAATGCATTCACCATATAACCGTCATTCACTAAAGTTTGGTCAAATTTTTCATACAATTGTTAAGGAGCTTATTTAAGGCCATATAATGACTTTCTCAATCTACACATTTTTTTCTCTTGACCCCCAGCTAAACAACCATCGAGTTGTTCAACATAAATTTCTTCGTTTAAGTTATAATTTAAAAATACAGTTTTAACATCCATTTAATAGACTACAAGTCTATAGATAGCATCCAAAGCGACCAAAGAAGGAAAAGTGACAATCTTAGTCATAGGAGAGTAAATATAAAATAAGTCAACATCTTTCTTTTATTTATAGCCTACAACTACTAATAGAGGCTTAAACTTATAAATGGTTCCACTAGTTCTTAATTTCTTTCTAAAAACCCATTTGCATCTAATTGGTTTACATCCTCTAGGTAAATCCACTAAGTCCCATGTGTGATTTGTCTTAATAGAATCCAATTCATAATTAATTGCCTCTTTCCAAAAACTAGCATCAGTGGATGTTAGAGCTTCCCTATACGTTTTAGGATTATCCTCAATCAAATAAGCATACACGAATTCCAAATTAATCTTATCGAAGTCATCATTTTCTACTAGGAAAGCAATAACAAAATCAGACCCAAAGCTAGTTTCTTTCATTTGTATTTTACTTCTCCTAGGTTCACGCACATTATCATTCATTGTATCAGATGAAGAAGGCATAAACAAAGGCATAGATGAAGCATTCAAAGAACTAGTAATATCATATGTATGCTTTCTAATAGGGAACACATTCTTAAAAAATTCTGCATTTCTAGATTCAAAAATTGAGTTATTACTTAAATAAAAGAATCTATATGCAACAATGTTCTAAGCATAACTAATAAGTGCACAATCAAAAGTTCTTATTCCCACATTAGTTCTTCAAAAATCAGGTAAGCCAAACTGTAGCTAGACACTTCCACACATTTAGAAATTTCAAGTTAGGCTCAAAACCTTTCCATAACTCATAGGGTGTTTTATCCAACTTCTTATGAATGACTCTGTTCAAAACATAACATGAAAACAATACAGCTTCCCCCCACATTTGGTCATATATACCTGAACTTAATAGCATATCATTCATTATTTCTTTTAATTTTCTATTTTTTCCTTTTAGCTATGCTATTTTGTTAAGGGGTATAAGGGGCATTGGTCTTATACACAATTCCATAACTATCATAAAAGTCATTTAGGAAACTAGTTCCATATTCACGACCCTTATCGGACCTAAGTTTATTAATCTTAAGGTCTAATTAGTTTTCTACTTCCGCCTTATATTTTAAGAATATACATTTAGTCCATCTTTAAACCTAAGGAGGTCATCTTTTTTATACCTAGAATAATTATCTATGAAAGTCACATAATATATTTTCTCTCCTCTACTCATCGTATTTTTAAAATCTACTAAGTCGGTATAAATTAATTCTAGTAATTTAGATGACCTCTTAGTGATAACTTAGCTTCCACACAAATAGAATACTTCTCATAATAATTAGTGTCTAACATATTAATCAATTTTATACATTTTAGTTTATCGATGGAAGCCATATTCACATAACCTAACTTACCGTGCCATAAAGTAAGAGACTTAGCAATATAAGTGAAAATAGAAGCATTTTCATTAACTAAAATAGTGTTCAAAACAAAGAGACTAACAACTAGTACCATTTTCCCACAAATACCCCATTCTTGGTCAACATGACCTTATCAGCCTCAAAAACCAATTTCAGTCTAGCCCTATTAAGCAAGTTACCCGAAATAAGGTTCATACTTAGAGAGGGAAAATATAAAACATCACTCAAAGATAAAGATTTTTCATAAATAAGTTTTAGAAGAACCTTTCCTCTGCCCAAGTATCTAGAAGTGATAGAGTTTCCCATGAAGACATGCTCTCCATCAATGGCATCCTCGAACTAATGGAAGAGATCTCAGTTGGCACACAGATGTTTGAAATCCTCGATGTTTAAAACCTAGTCTGTCTTGTCGTCAATCAGATTTGCTTCCACTACCACAATAGCTATAACCTCCTCGGTCTCAACAACATTGGCATGTGCAATATCCTTCTAAGTTTGGTTTTGGTTCTGGTTCTGCTAACTCTGCTTCTTATAGCACTGATGCACCTTGTGACATGTATTCCTACATACATGGCATGTCACTTTCTTCTTCCACATCTTGTCACCCTTCTTGAAATTTAACAAATTCTTATGCTGATCTTTCTTTTAGGGCATCTTCCCCTTACCCTTAGTCTTGCTCTTAACATCATCGAACTCTACCACGTTCACATAGATTAGCCTAGAAGCATAAGAGATGTGGTTTTCCTTTAGATGGGTTGTCTCCTCTATCCTTATATGACTTATGAGTTTTGGCAGTGTCAAATCCCTTTTCTTGTGTTTTAGATGGTTTCTGAAGTCACTCCAAGATGGTTGAAATTTCTCTATCAGCATGTTAACCTGGAACGTCTCACAAAATTTCATTCCTTCATCCATCATCAACTTACCATCAGCCATCTAGAACTTCATAAGATTCCCAATAGGTTCTTTCTTTCACCTTCATCCAAACCTACTTCTTCTTCAAAGTATCCCAAATTTTCTTCGATGACTCAATGTTGAAGAACATGTCAACTAACTTGTTGTTCATATGTTGCAGAATATGACCTCAAACAATCTTATTGTCCCTTTCATATTTTTCCTTTGTGGCATCATTAGGTTTCTTAGTTGTAGCCGGAGAAGGAGTGGTAGTTGGAGTAAGTGCGGTGTTAGGCTCCTTTTGAATAGGTGGATCAGAAAACAACACATAATTAACCTGAAGAGCGACTAGTATCCTCTATGACCACCTACGGTAATTAACACCATTCAACGACTCAACCTTTTACATTTTCGGTGTAATACCCCAAAATTGTAAAACCTAAAATTTAATGATTAATCCTTATTTGGAGTAATTTAATCTTAAATTATTAATTTAATTATTTTGTGGACCTTTGACTTATAAAATTGGATAGGATTATTTAATAAATTAAAATATCTATTTTATTGTTTTATCATACTTTTTATTTAAATAAATTTTAAAACCCATATTTTTACTAAAATTATCCTCTTAAATTAATACCTTAAATTTTAAATAAATTAATTTATTGAAATAATTTCTCCATCTAAATAATTTCTAACCCTAATCTCAAAAATTATTTTACTCTCTCAAAAAATAATACCTTACTCACTTAACCTGTAATCACCTTAATCATCTTCCACCAACCATCTTACACTCCCTCAATTATGTTAATTACTCCTTTTGTTCCCAGAAACCCATCCCATTTGACTACCCCCTCTCTATCCTTCCATTTTTGTTAGCCATAAGGCACTTATACCCTTTGTTTGGTCATTCTACACTTAACCAAACTCATATTTTCTATTTTGCCTCTCTTATATTCTTATTCTCTAGTTGTGTGTTCTTGAACCTGTGACCAATCCCCTCCCTTCCTCTTCTATCTATTTTATTTCATCTTCAACTTCTAAAATCTTGGAATTTAATAGTGCAGGGCATGTTCTTAGCAAAATAGAGTTAAATATAGAATATTAGTGAAGGTTTCCCAAGATTGATCAAGCCTTCATTCTTCACCTTTAATTTTTTCTTCTATTTTAATCCTTACACTAATTATTTTTTATCTAATTCTTGTTGTTTTTGTTTAGGTGATCCTAAGGTAGCAGAGATGAGTATTCTTGCTTAGACTTTGAAGCAACCTTGTGAAGTATACATATCTCAAGTTTAGGAAAATTGTTACTATATGTAATTTTCATAAATTTTCACGTCATCGTGTTTTAAACTAGAAATCATGCTTAAGCTTTACTTCTTTTTATGTTTATACTTTAAATGGTAAAATGCATGATTTTATGAATTGTATATTATTATGGGAAATCCTCATGTTTTATGCCTTGATAGGCTTTGCCATAACATCTCAAGTATGATAGTGTATTTTGTTATATTTTAAAGCCCATGGATGAGTATATTTAATTATGTTCAAGTATTATAATTGGTGTAGTATGTCAAGGTTGCAAGAATTGAGGTTTTGGGCTTGTGATAGTTTCATCCATAGGGCCATTTTGGGGTTTGTGGACTATTTTAATAAAAAAAATAATGATACTTTTGAGTTTCTAATAATGTAAGGGTGTTTATGTGTAATTTTGGAAGCTTGTAGAATTTTGGTAGGTTGTGTGTGTCTTAGCCTTTAAGGTAAAGTTGGTATCCTTATGATATTTTGTAGACAATGAGTATGGTAGTGTATTCTTTGAGGTCTTTAAATTAAATTTGATATATATTATTTTAAGGTTTGGATGAATATGACATAAGTTACAAAAATAATAAGCTTGGAGGTGTTTAAATGAATTAGGGCCATTTTGGTCTTTTGGGATGAAATATGTAAATACGAGGTTCTATAAATATTTTTTGGTCATAAAAATATTAAGTGTGATATATGAAATATTAGGGGAAAATAAGAGTACCATAGGTGCAATATTATAAATAAATAACTTATTGGGAATAGAAACACAAAGGTATTATCAATATTTTATGTGCAAGATTTCAATTATGATTTTTATATATGACATCATTGATAATATAATAGGTTAATGTGTTAAATTTTGTGGATTAGAGTGCCATATAGATGGATTTATGGTGTAGTTTTAGATTAGGGTTTTATAAAGGCATCAGGGTCTTTTCCTTTGTGAATTGTTGCTTTTTGTACTTAATCTTTTATCTTACCCTTACTTCTCTTGATCATAATATGTCTAATGTGTTGTAATCATGATGCATTCTAGGTTTTTCAATTAATATCAATTGTTGGAATAAATTTGATAATGATGACACCTTATACAACCAAGATAATCAATAATTCGTATGGTAAAACATTAATATTTAAAGTGGAAGAATATGTGATTCAGGACCAAGTTATAATAATCTATTCCCCTTCATGATAATTGTGCTCAAGTGCGCTATACCCTAGAGGTTGTATCAATTTGTTCCACTTAACAAGAATAGTGACCAGGTGTATTATACCATGGAAGCCGTATTAATCTGTTCTGCCAGACAAAAATAGTAGCCATGAACATTATGTATTAGAAGTTACACTAATCTAATCCACTATACAAGATTAGTAGGGTCCCTTAATCCAACATGAATAAGATATTAAAATGCATGGGTACCTTATAAGGAATCCCTAATCACATCCCTCCCTTAGATCATCTCACTTCTTGAATAATGTGTATGGTAGCTTTCTTTTATGTGACTTTTATGAGTTATGTGTCCCTCACTGTATTAATATTTATTGTTATCTTACTTAGTACATAGCATACTAACCATCATTTTCATGGTTACTACTCGTTCCCTTGAAAATACACTACCTTGTTTGCAGATATATGCTAATTTAATGCATTTGTTGTGCTTACCAATGATGAGAATTTTTTGTGTTGGTTTAATTTTATGGTTATTCAGATATTTCTCTCTTTGGACTTTAATTTTATGGTTATTCAGACATTACTAGGAATATGGAGCTTTATAAGTATTACACCCTACATGAGTTGTTTCATCTAGCCATCAAGGTAGAGAAACATAAAAGATAGAAAAGGGGTTTGAAGGTTGAAGGGCTAAGGCTGAACACATAACCAACCAAGGAAGCACCAAAAATGGCTCCTATCCCCAATATATTTGATGTTAAGGATAAAGGAAAGCAAGAAGTGGGTGAGTCTAGTAGGAATAAAGGTGTTTGGTGATTTAAGTGCCAAGAAATTGGAAATTATCAAAATAAATGCCCAAATAAGAGGGCTATGACCTTATTTGACTTATAAGAGGCACCATTAGAAGGAGAAGAAGATGAGGATCAATCAGCCATGGGGGGACCGAGGTTGAGGAGGTTCCACCAGATGTAGGAGAGTCATTAATGGTGAGGAGGGTTTTGTAAACAAGAGAGGTCATTGAAGAGGAGTCGTAAAGGGAAAACATATTTCATACTAAGCGTATCATACTTGGTAAAATATGTTCCATAATTGTCAATGGAGGTAGTTGTGCAAACATAGTTTCTCGCACTCTTGTAGAGAAGCTTAATTTGCCAACCACGACATGTGCTATACCTTATAAGCTTTGATGGATTAATAGTGGCTCCATAGTGGAAGTCAAAAAAGCAAGCAATTGTGCCATTTTCTATAGGGAATACTTACTAAGATAATATTGTATGTGATGTGGTTCCCATGTATGCCGGTCATTTATTCTTAGAAAGGCCATGGTACTTTTTATAGGCACGCCAAGTATGATGGTAGAAAGAACACCTATAGCTTGAAGTGTGCCAATAGCAATATTATACTCACATCCCTTAGCATTTGATCCTCGCTTATTAGGGAGGACACAAATTATAAGAAAGCTCTGTTCATTGACGGGAAGGGGATGGAAATGGCCATAGGAAATAGGAAAAATATGTATTTCTTGTTAATGCTTGGACGTAATGAGAATGGTAGTGAAGGACAACGAATCACGGTGTCCAATAGTAACAAATTATTAACTTTGTTAAACAGTGATGAGTAGTAAAAAGGAATGAGTGAGTTACTTTTTATGGAAAATCATAGCTTGTGAACAAGTGACGCATGAAATTGTAGAAGGTGGAGAATGTTTGTCAAAAGAAGAGTGTGAAACATTTATGTAAGGATTATGTTGTGCTCGTAACTATTAATTTGCAACTTTTTTACAATTCTCTGACAAAGATTCAATCTCACGTATAAAAGTCTTACATGGAAATCCACACTTTGTAATATTTGTACACAAGTAGTAAAACTTTTGATTGTAAACATAGCATTTTTGTTTGTATAAAATCCAAAATAAATTCCACTTATGATAAACCTCACTTACTCACTCATATCAATATAAGAACTATAGTTGGGATCCACATTTTACCTCATATCTATATGGACTCTTACCTACTTATGAAGACCGCATGATGCCCAAATCTTCACCTATAGAAAAATCTGATTATATAAATATTATTATAACATGAATAACATCATTGGAACGGTGAAATCATAGATCATTGGTTAAGGATAGGGTCGTAAGTACTAGATTCAAAATTCAAATTCACCGTCCTCAATATTTGTGCACTTTTATGATGATTGTTAGGGTTGTGCAAAAAAAATGATTCAAAAAATAAATTTCTTAACCAGTTGCAATCAGAGAAGCTATCTAGACAAATTTTGACTAAATTATCTAAAATATGCATACTATTCGATATTTCAATGTATTATACTGCTACATTTGGAGTATATTATGATGTATTTTGAAAATTTTATATTGTATTCAAATATATGAAAGTATATTATATTATATTAATACGTATCAAAACATATTATACTATATTATATAGTATAGTCTAGTGTATTGAAATGTTTTCACACACACACATCAACTTATTAATATGAGTACAATCGGATATTTCAAATATATTTGGTATTCAAGTTGGTTTTTTCATATATTTGACTCAGATTAAAAGAAGTATAATGGATATTCAATTTTAAACACCTCTTACACTTATATGTTGAGCTGTATTTATCACTATGGACAAGCTCTTTATATATAATAATAATAATAATAATAATAATAATAATAATAATAATAATAATCAAGCTTTGTAGACTAATAAAAAAAATTGATGATATAGTTATGAATTGTAGTTTAATTATTGTTAATTAGAATGAAAATAATACCAAACTATCCAAATAGAATGATTGCTACATAATGCTTACATATGTAAACTTTCTAAAATACTTTATTAAATATAACATTCATTTTTGAATTAATTTATCTGTCTTTCCTTTTTCTACTCATTTATCAAAATCTCCATATCACAATAATTCGTAATTGAAAAAATAATCATGCACGGTGTATTGTTTTAGTATTGACAAGATATTAATTTTGAAATAAATTGTAAATCATATGCTTAATATGTCAAATTATATATTATAGTTTCCTCTAATTAAGAAAAAATATGAGTACAATTGGATATTTTAAATATATTTGGTATTCGAGTTGGTTTTTTCATATATTTGACTAAGACTAAAAAAAGTATAATGGATATTCAATTTTAAACACCTCTTACACTTATATGCTGAGTTGTATTTATCATTATGGACAAGCTCTTTATATAATAATAATAATAATAATAATAATAATAATAATAATAATCAAGCTTTAGACACTAATAAAAAAATTGATGATATAGTTATGAATTGTAGTTTAATTATTGTTAATTAGAATGAAAATAATACCAAACTATCCAAATAGAATGATTGCTACATAATACTTACATATGTAAACTTCCTAAAATATTTTATTAAATATAACATTCATTGTTGAATTAATTTTCTACTCATTTATTAGAATCTCCATATCACAATAATTTGTAATTGGAAAAATAATCATATACATTGTACCGTTTTAGTATTAATAAGATATTAATATTGAAATAAATTGTAAATCATATGTTTAATATGTCAAATTATATATTATAGTTACCTCTAATTAAGAAAAAAGTCAAAATAATATATTTTACGCAGAGTTATGTCAACTATAGAAAATAATAATACCTTGCTATTTAGTGAATGGTTGTTGCATCTCTATACTATTGCCTATTACCATTAAATGATTTGCTCTTGTCATTATTTAATGCAAAATTTTATTTTGAAAGGAAAGTATACGTGGCTATGGTTATGTATATGTAGATATATAGATAAGAGAAATTAATGATCGATTTAGTTAAACTGAGTGGAATAATTTAAATAGCCTCTTTTTTTTAGGAACTAAAGATGAGTACTATTTAATTGTAGAGCAAATAGCCATCGTAACTCAGAGCGGACCGAACCGTCAGAGCCGCTGTTGTTCGCTCTTCCATTGTCAATTGTCATACCAATTAACCGGAGCCTCAAACACTCTCCTCTAACAATCTGGGAGCCTGGTGTCGACTCCTAAACTCCCAAAATACTAGAGAAATCTATATCCCTTCCTCTTCTAGATTATTTCAATCGTGAGGTCATTTTTCTCTTACCCCTGCCGTTTTTCTGAATCAAATTGACGAGGTACGATTTATCACTTATTTGTCTGTTTCTATACTTCTCCTTTTAATGTTTTATTTCCTGGATTGAGTATAGCGCCGTTGGTTCAGTTTGAGCTTTGTGACCAATAACGGGTTAGATTTAAAGCGAAATCCTAATGTCTTTTCTACTGGAGATGATGGACCTAGCAAAACCGTTAGGGTAATTAGTCCGGATGATAATGATATTGTCATTGTTGACAGGATGGAGGAGCCTGCCGGGGCCAGCAGTCGCGCTGAAGAGAAGGTTGGGGGTATGAATTTCAATGTCCCTGAAGAGAGTAGGGTTTTCAATTCGAGTAGTAAGGAGATTGACGGTGATAAATCTAGGGTTTTTAAAGGGTTGCATTTGGGTTCCGCCGGTGGTGATTCTGGTGAAGCTGGAGTTTTGTCTCAGTCGATGGATGGAGGTGGTCACGCAGAGGGTGAAATTTCGGGGAGGAGTCTATTGTTCTCTGATGCTCATTGTGTTAAGGAAGAGAAGATGAGGGACTCGTTGGGGAATGATAGTGTCGGTGTTGCTGCTCAGGGATTGAAGTCTGAGGGCTCCGAAGTATTTGTGCATCCGTCAGCCTCAGCTCGTGTCAAGCGGAACTCGAGTCAGGCGCGCCCTTCCATCTGTAGTAGGTCGATTGAATATGACCGATATCATGCTCCTCACTTGGACGCTGAGACTAGAGATGTTGGTTACGGGTTTCAAACAGGTGATATGGTGTGGGGGAAGGTAAAGTCTCATCCATGGTGGCCTGGGCATATATTTAATGAAGCATTTGCTTTCCCTTCTGTTCGGCGAGCCAAGAGGGATGGTCATGTTTTGGTTGCCTTCTTTGGCGACAGCAGTTATGGTTGGTTTGACCCAGCAGAACTCCTCCCATATGAACCTCATTACGCTGAGAAATCTAGGCAGACAAATTCCAGAGGTTTCCTGAAAGCCGTAGAGGAATCTGTTGATGAAGCAAGCAGGAGGAGTGCCCTCGGGTTGAGTTGCCGCTGTGGGAACCCGTCCAACTTTCGGCCCACCATCTGCAAGGGTTACTTGGCTGTTGATGTTGCTGATTATGAAGCTGGTGGTATTTATTCGGTAAATCAAATTCACAAGGCAAGAGAGAAGTACAATCCAGCCGAAACCCTTTCATTCATAAAACAATTGGCAGAGGCCCCCAGGTATGCTGAAAGTAGAAACCTCAACTTCATAAAGGACAAGGCTGCTGCTCTAGCTTTGCGCAAGGCTGTTTATGTGGACTTTGATCCGACATATGCTCAGGCCTTTGGGCAACAACCAGTGCCCCCAGCTCGTCTACCTCCAGAGCCACCTCGAGGTATTGGCTGTGTTCCAATGAACCTGTTTCTATTTCTACTGATTTTGTTGTTGAGTATTTACTCTAAATTGACGTTTTTATGTTACATTATTTTCTACCAATGTGTGGTGTCAAATCTTATCTTGGTGTTGTTATTTGAATATAGAGATTTTTCTTCTCTCCATCGCTGTGTATATATTTATGTTACTTGTGGTGTTGCATTGTCATTTTGAAATGAGGGCCTTTTTAGATATTTGCTTTCACTAGCAGGAAAAGAAGAAGCGTACTGCATTTATTTTCCTTGATAATATATTAGAGGACAACAACATCTTCTTTTTGCTGGCTGTGTGTGATTTTCATATCTGTTTGTTTTGGTGGATACTGGACAGTGCTGATGTTTGACATTGTGCCTTAGTTTTATATTCATTCTACTTTGGCAAATTATGCCTGTGTGGGCTTGATATTCTAATTGTCATCATTCATTGTTGCATCATGTTGTAATTCTGATGTTTTGATTATTAGGGTGTTTAGGGCTAGTATTATTTGATTAGTCCATAATTGAAAGGAAAAATCAGCGGTGTTTGCCGTAGTTAATTTTTAATCTGTCTTCAATTGGGAGATAATTGGCTTATGGAGGTGATTTAGAAACCTTTGAGTTTCGAGACATTCTGAATTTCATTGCTTACAATGTTTCAATTGCTTGCGCTGAATGGGGGAACCTAGGTCTATCCTTCACTGGTATTAACAGTTACTTAAAAGGAATAATTGCTGTATTGAGATTCTGGGAACTTGTTTTCAAGTATTGCTTAAGTCCTTGATCTTTAACTGTTTTAACAAAAAAATTGCCCAAATTCTTGTGCCCATTTGGGTCTGCTTTCTTCATCCTGTTTATGTAGGCAATATGTAATGCCAACCAGAGGTAATTACAAAAAATAGTTGATTTTAGTTGGGTTAACTTTTTCTAAATAGAATGAACTTGTACTTGAATATATAATCATGTCACATCAAAGTGGGCCCTGACCCTAGTAGCTTTATGGCCATGATCCTTGCTTAAGCTTTAATGGTTTGGCCTCTTGGAATATTTTTTTTTGTATTTTATCTTTGACATCAGGTCTGGCTAAGAGATG
The DNA here is from genome assembly GCA_039764185.1 of Tamarix austromongolica. Taxonomy (NCBI): domain Eukaryota; kingdom Viridiplantae; phylum Streptophyta; class Magnoliopsida; order Caryophyllales; family Tamaricaceae; genus Tamarix; species Tamarix austromongolica. The sequence goes on along the minus strand of CM077808.1, from coordinate 57,085,886 downwards.
TTTCTCTTACTCTTTCTTATGCCCATAAAACTTTTCATTACTGGGAGACAATGACTATATGTGATGATCTTATAAATCAAAATTCATTTGTTTGATAATAGGTCTATAGGAATAATACGCAACCTTTTAGCCAAGGCTGCAATATGATTAGGGCCGAGTTGAAGGACAAGATGCAGGCATTGTAGGGATGTTTTTCTTTTTTCCAATCAGTCATTCTTTATTGTATTGTTGTCATCTGCTACTTGCTTGTAACAGAAAGGGTACCGGAATTATTTTTTCCCCATAAGGTTGGCTGAATGTAAACAAAGTTGGTTTGCTACACTTCAGTTTGGTCTTGTGACACTGTCGTCAGTTGTTTAGCCAGCCTCTCTGTTGTTATTTCTTGTAAATTCTTCACCTTTTTTGCTGAATGAGATGTTTGTGGAAGTTATATGATATGTTGACCAAGCACGGGGAAAACAGAAACAAGGACTTGGGACAATTCAAAATGCGTGGAGTACTGATGAATATGGGTTATATGATATTATGTGGACATTGTCTCTGGAAGTTCTTATATAGTTCAAGGCATGTAAATACTTTCATTTCTGTAGGAAAAATTGTTTTTTATGGCCGCTGCTAAAGATTTTAGATTCTTCTTATAGTGTGAACACAGAAATGAACATCTCTCGCTACTTTAGTTGGATTTGTCTAAATTACTGTTGGTGGTTGTTTTATCTGCTTAAGTAGAATTTGCCATATGGTAAGTAATTTTCTCCCATCCAACAATCTGCTTTAATCTTCTATAGATTTTTTTTTTCCTTAAGGCTCTATTTGATTTGAGAAAAATAAGAAGGAAAAGAAAATAAAAAGGAAAGAAAAATGAAGGAAAGAAGATAAGAGAAGTTAGTTTTCTTTCATTTGTTTGGTTGTTGGAAAAATTTTGTGGAAAATATTTGAGTAGGAGCAATTCAAACATGAATACTAGTTAATAAGTTGTGCTACTCACATACATTTTCTTATCATTATTCGTTAGTATTTTGATATCAATAAATCTCATAGTTGAAGTAGAGAGATAATAAAATAAATTAAAAACCGACTTCAGTCGCAGAATACGTAGACGAAAGTCATGATGTGGTCAAATGTGGAGTTTAGAGATGTAAAGGTCAAGGAAGTAAAGTCAGGAAGAAAACAAGATTTTTTCTGAGCTTTCTTTCATTTTCCTTTGTTTTTTGTTAGGAAAACTATCTGATACAACTTTCATGCCTTTTTTCCTTCTTATTTCCTTTTTTCTTAACTTTTTCAGCAACCAAACACCTAAAAATCAGATCCCATCTCATATTCTTTCCTTTCTACAGTATTTTCCATGAATCAAACAAAGCCTAAAGAAAATAGACATAATAAAAGAATTAATTTCAAAATCTAGGCTAGCATAAAAAACAAAAATAAAAAAGAAAAGAAAAAGAGAGTTATCTGTGGAATTTTCTTTAATTGAGTTCATGGCACTTTCCTAGGAGGTAATGTGACATCAGTAAACTAAACTATATTTGTAGCCTTTTGTTCTTTCTCCAACAATTGGCTGTCTCTTCTCCCTGGGATTTTACTTTGTGGAACAAGTGCTTGATAGGCAAGGCAAATCAGAAATTTGGTTCGTAGTGTTTGGAATTTTGGATATTTTTCCTAGGATCCTTTCTTCATCTGTGGCCCATTTTTTTCTTTTTTTCACTGCCTGATTATAGTAACTCCAAGGCTGGATTTGGGGACTACATTTGCATGAATTTTTGAGAAAATGATCCATGGTTTTTAAGCAGATTAATGAAGTTGCTCATTGTTACTACTAAATTGTTTTTTTTCTTCTTCTCAATGCCTTAATTTTTAACATTCAACTGCATATTTGAGATGCAAATGCGATTGATTAGCAGTTTTGGCTTATGAACCATAATACCAAACCGGACATCTGTCTTGCTAAATGGTGAACCGATATGTGTGACAAGCTTCGTCTTTGAGCAAGATCTACAATTGTGGTGCTGTCAGAGCTGAAAGTTGAAACCACCTCAGTCCATAAATGATTGTTTGATTCTGGGTTAATGTTTTGCACTGAATACTGATTTTTTGTAGGACACTGCCAAATAATGAATTTGAAATTTCAGATTAATTTAGGCCATAAATTGTGATTCCTTGTGCATTTAACTAAGCCTAATGATTAGCAATAACAGTCACCATTTTTTTTTATTCTTTAAAGTTGAAGATAAAGGAAATTTGATAACATTCCCTTGGTCTAGTCGGCAAATGGTATGCCTTTTCGGCCTTTTTTTCTCTGTTGCTTGTGTGAATTTTCTCTGCCTCCTTTCAAGTTGATGTCTTCAGTCTGCACCATAATTTGAATTATAATATGATAGGAGAGTGGATCTTATGTTTGGAAAATGAAACTTGTGCCCAGGCAAATTTTACTGAAGCTTGAAGTAACCAGAAAGTAGATTTTCATGAGAAAGCTTAGATCAGGCTTTACTTGTGTGATGTTTTTTCCTGTCAAAATGAACCACTCTGTATGGGTGTGTGGTTGGCCTACCCATTCTCGCTGAATAACCCTCTCTTTTTGAATCACGTAAGCCTGGGGAGTGGGGGTGGGTTAGGATCAGCCTGAATCAAACATGGGAGTTGGGCTTTGGTCTGGGAAAGAGTTTACCACAATTTTTCAATATTTATACTAATATATGTAACTTACTTTCTAAATAAAGAAAACAGTCACCCACAATCACTTTTCCAAGCCAGGCCCTACTTGCTATAATACAAGTGAAATACACCTGTTTTTACGGGAAATGTGTTCTCATCAAGTAACATCGAGAAGTTTCTACATGAAATAATCGGTATCTGCTGTTATGGGTAGTAATTGATGGTTGAGTGTTTTTTTTTTTTTGTTTACTAAATAGCAAGGTCAGTGCAATGCAATTTTCTCTTTTCTTTTGTTTCGGGGGGGTGTGTGATGGGAGAAAGCAAACAGTTAACTTCAGCAGTGCCACTTGGCTGGTGTTTTACATCCTGCGGAGTATGAAGCAACATAACAATTTGATGTGGCTGAGGTATCATGAACACCAGAAAAGGATTCCCATCTTTCGTAATCAGTGAAGCTTTATATATTTTGGAACAACATTTGTTTTTATTTACACTAGGTGACTTCATCAGCGCTTTTAGTAATAGGTATTAGTTTTAATAAAGTTACCTAACATGTAAAGCCGTTTGCATGATGACTGATTCTCCTAGGTTTCTGATAGTGGTCTGGCTACAGTTGACCTACATCCAGAGCTTCATTTCTGCCAAACTAGATGACTTCTGATAGTGGTCTGGCTACAATTGACCTACATCCAGAGCTTAATTTCTGCCAAACTACGGTTAAATGGGCATACTTTATTGTCTTCCTCCCATCTTATTTTTAGTTGCAGTGATCCCTGTGGCTTTTTTTTTTTTTTTTGGGTTTTAGATATTTCTTTTTCCTGTACTGTCCGTTTTTTGCATTATAACTTTGCTCACAATTTACATTTTATATTAACAGTGCTGACATGTGGTGTTCTGCTGTTTCTTCAGTTCCTTTGAGTGGTCCTCTGGTTATTGCAGAAGCTCTTGGTGGTCGGAGGAGCACCGCCAAGCCTCCAAAATCCAGGGAGCATGCGAAAAAGGACAGATACCTATTTAAAAGAAGAGATGAACGCACAGAGCCCAAAACACCGCAGTGCCAAACTAGTTCCTCTTCATCCTCTGCCTGTGAAGATGGTGGACATTCAAATTCAGTAGCAGGGGATTATGTGTTACAGAGGAGAGATGAATCTGTCGTTATGGAGGAGGCTTTGGCCTCTGTGAGGAATGAAGTAGCAGCGTCTTCAGATGCTAGTGAGGAAGCAGTGACTGAGAGAAGTTCTGCTGAGAAGCAGCAGATTGCGGCAGCAGATGACAGCAGAAAAGTGGAAACTGATGCATCTGTGGTACCTGCTGGGATTGTAGGGTCAGATAGATCTGGGCCGATGCCTGGGGACCTGGGAGAGCATACTGGAACGGGTGGTGCTCCTGCAAATAAAATCAAGGCTGCGGTAGCCACTGGGATTGTAGGGTCAGATGGGTCTGGGCCAATGGCTGGGGAACTGGGAGGGCATACTGGAGCAAGTGGTGGTCCTGCAAAGAAAATCAAGACTGCTACTAAACCTTCCACCGGGGAATTACGCACTGAGCAGTCTGATGTTGGGGAAAAGAAGAAGAAGAAAAAGAGAAAGAAAGATCCAATGAAGAGTGCTGATCACCTCGGCAAGCATACATCAGCTGGAGAAGTCAAGGGATCAGTGTCAAAAGTAGCTGGGAACTCTGTCCAACATGCTGTTTCCTCCAAGGAGGACTCCCAGTTGACCCTCCAAAAGATTCCTGAACAATTGCTTAGCCCATCATGTGGTGCCGGGCCGGGCCAGGTTGAGCTTTCAAATTTTTTGTGTGATCTACGAGGTGTTGCAATTAACCACTTCCATGGTGTGGCAACAAACAGATCGACAGTTGTACGGCAGATGTTCTTGAGATTCCGGTCTCTTGTCTACCAGAAGAGCTTACTAATGTCACCTCCTGCAGACCCAGAGTCCAATGGAGCTCAAACTGCCAGAGTTGAGCCGGCTGCTGTCATTCGTCCTTCTGGCGATAATGCCAGAACTATGCATTCGTCAAAACCGCTGAAGTCCCTTAGAACTAATGACTCAATATCTGGGCAAAAGCGGTTACACCGATCTGAGCGGCAGGAGGAGATTGCTTCAAAGAAGGCAAAGAGGCTCATGGATGCAAAATCTTCTGGATCCGAGAAGAGGTTGATCCAGAAGACTTTGGAACCACAGCGTGCTGCAGATGGGAAGATAAAGGCCGGTACAGCATCATCCAGATCAGCCAAGGGAGAACACGTGAGGAGAATGGAGGCACCGCCAAAGGTCGAAGAACCCACTTATCTGATAATGAAGTACCCTCCTGGAAGTTCTCTGCCATCTTCGACAGAGCTGAAGGCAAGGTTTGCTCGGTTTGGTCCAATGGATATCTCTGCAACTCGTGTATTCTACAAGTCATCGACATGCCGAGTTGTCTTCCTCTATCGGCAGGATGCAGGGACCGCACTGAGATATGCTGTGGGGAACAGGGCAGTATTCAGTGGCGTGAGGTTCCAGTTGAAAGCAGTTGACATGCCAGAAAGCCGAGTAGATGATGGGCCGATTGAGCAACCACGAAACCGGGAGTCTGCTGCAGATCCAAGAGCTGGGGCTCATCCTTTGCCGCAGCCAAGTGTATCTCCAGTTGTCCAACTGAAGCCATGCCTGAAGAAACCGGCTGGAGATGAGGTTGGCCAAGGGGGAGGCAGCACCAGAGGGCCCCGTGTCAGATTCAATATGGGGGAGGATAGTGGGTTTAGGGGAGTGCATTTGATGGACGGTAAGAACAATTCTTCCTTTGCTGATGGTGGTCCATCCCATGTTGCTATGGATGTTTCTTCTAGTAATGAAACAGTCATTTCTGCACAACATCCTTTGCCTCCTCTTCTTCCCCTCCCTCCTCAATTCCCTAGGCTACCGGTTTCTACTAATCAGCAGCATGTAGAGGTAGCCCAGGCATTGAAACATAACAACAATCTGACCCTAGCAGCACAGCCCAGTCAGGCACCGCAACCAGACATTTCCCAGCAGATGATGATATTGCTGACGCGATGCCATGACGTGGTGTCAAACGTCAGGTCCATGCTGGGCTACGTACCCTACCACCCACTATGAGAAATTGGATTTGGGATGGTCGATGAAAGATGTTGGGAAAAGTAAAATCGTAAAACATGAATTTAGTTAGGAAAGGGGGATCGCCTATTGGGGGAGTCACGAGTCATAGAGGCGGTGTAAACAAACGGTAGTGGAGAGGGGGGGATGCATTGCTCGCTGCTCTATTGGCCCAAGCTGCAGGCTCACTGTTACCGGTGATAGCTCAAGTTCGAGTGGGTTTGTTCAGCTAGAGGGTTTGGTTCATCGCAAACGAAGAATCTTCAGCATTTGAGAATCGGTTCGGGGGGGGGGGGTGTTGTCCATGTGGCCGGAATGAACACAATTGTGTATCTGAAATTGAAGGCTTTGTTAGTTTTTTGGTTCGCCGTGTCTCACACGTAATTTTTTTATTAGTTTTTTCCCCATATATTATTTTGCATCAACGGAATTGGCAAACTGTTAGTGAACAAAATTTACGACATAGTGGGTGGTGACTGATGAATGGCGGCGCATGTTTGTAGTGGCCATATCCCAAATTCATGTGCTCTTGCTCTGGATGTTTCTTTAATATTAAGACGATTAGATTAACAAATAGATATCCCTCTATACTTAAAAGATTTTCATTGTGTTTCGGAGATAAATTTTTATTATTAATTTCTTTCTAAATATACTATGTTATAATATAAAGATATAATTATTATATTTGTATTAAAAATTATTTTTATAATATTTTTATTTTATATTTTTAGCAACATATATTAAAAGATATTAATGGTTAAATTTGATTTTAAAATAGGTAATGATATTCCTTTAAATACAGTTAATGAGAATTAGCATTAACAATACAAACTAACTTGTGTAGTATAGTTAAATTAACTAATTATATCATACCATTTTAAGTAAGATACTAAAGTCTTAATAAGTGTTTGAGATATCTTTTTAGAGAAAATAAAATTTATGAAGTAGGAAATATTGGACTTTCAGAAAACGTTGCATCACTTATTTAAAACCACCACTTGGTACCTAGAGAATTAATACTCTTGCTCACCTTCTTTCACCTCTTTGTCAATCCTCTAATTTCCATCGCATAAATAAAATATATAGAATTATAATATGAACATTGTGCAAGCCGACATTATATTATCTATGAATACTTCATAGTTCGTACTATAGTTTTATTTATTTATTCTAAAATTTTGTACTATTTCATTTTTTATAAGTTAATAGATTATCATATTGGATATTACTCTGTTCATATAAAAAATAAAATCATTTTAACAATACACATGTTTTTAGAATTTAATAAAAATATACTTAAAATTATGCATATATCTTTTATTGAAAATAGTAAAGCATTTAATGCATAAACAATGAAAGAAAGAAAAAACATATGAGAATAAAAGTGAAAAGCAGATTTTAAATTTTTTAAAGAAATTTTTTATACAAAAAATTAGTGCTAGAATATATTTTTTTATACAAAGAGAGTATTAGATAGCCTCTAAATTTAAAAAATATTTTTTTAAATAATTGAAAATGTTGAGAGTTTTTATTATTAATATTATTCGTAGTAGTAGCAGCCGCCGCAGTATACTAGTATTGTAATGTGTTACTACTTCAAGTAAATGGGTCTTATGGTACACAAAATTTAGACTACTTAAAACACCTTTATTATTAAAAATCAATTTTCCTATCTAAATCTATCAATTATGTCATTTATATATTTAGAATATACATAATTAAGGGCGAGTGCAATTTAGTTTGATTTAATTTTGGCCTCAAACAATACCAAACCTTATTTATACAATTTAAAAAATCTCAAATTGCACAAAACTATTTTCCAAATGATCTAAACCAAACCATATTGATGATTTAAAACTTAGTGCAGTTTGGTTTACAGTTTACAAGTCTTAAATATTAAAAATTAAGTACTTAAATTAAAATCACTTTAAAATTCGTACAAAAATTAGAACTATTAAACAATCAATGCTAAATTACAATTAATAAATATAATAGTTATATTGATATCTAATGTAACGTGTACTTATGTAGATATTCTTTTTTTACACATAAATCATATTTGAGATTGCAAGAAAACTACGACATGTGTACACTTCAAATGATGCACAGGTCATACAATATTTTTTTAAGCAAATCTCTCTCTCTCTCTCTCCAAGTAACACAATTTATTAATTTAAGTTTACTCAACTTAAAATCGCTTTAAAATTGTTTTAAAAAGTTAAAACTAATAAACAATCAATGCTAAATCATAATTAAGAAATATAATAGTTATATTAATATCTAATATAATGTGTAACATATGTACAATTCAAATAAAGAACAAATCATGGAATATATGTTTTAAGTAAATCTCCCTCTCTCTATCTCTCTCTCTCTCTCTTTCTCTAGTAACTTAGTTTTATTAATTTAAGTTTTCTCAAGTATAGACCAAATACCACTCTCTTAGCAACAACCATACCTAGGTGCCCCACACATGACTTTACATATAAGTAAAAAACTTGAGAAAACTAAGGAGATAAAGTAATCAAACTAAATAGTAGTTATGAGAATCTCGCTCCCATGCAATAAATGTTTTTTTTTTCATCTAAGGCCTTGTTTTGTAAGTTCATAGGCTACATGATTTATTCCCTTATGTTAAAACACACCACTAAAATTTGTATGCCCGTTGACCAATTTGCTAACAAAATTCAATTGCAAAGTCAACTCCCAAGGTCTCGATTCAGGGTTCATGCACCAACCAACCACATCAAAGAGTCTGATTCTATGACCAAGCTCAACTCCCTCACCCAATCCTTCTACTATGAGATAACACATGCCATATGAATAATATTAGCCTCCTACATATTGATCTCCATGGCCTCTATAGATATGGAAAACACACACCTAAACCTTCCATCTCAATCCCATAAAACCCTACCAATGGTTGCTTTATTAACATCAGTTCATACCAACGTGTAAACATTCCACTTGAGGTAAACTCATGGAGGTGATTTCCACAAAGTTGGTAGCTTCTACACCATTAATATTTTGAAAAAATTTCTGAAACCCAACAAAGGACTTGGGAATAAGACAATGTAAGTGCGCAGGAGATAGGGTGATTCAATCACGTCATTTCCTAATCGCACTTTCTTTTCCCAATTTTCCACATTGTCTTCCACTTCGGGAGCCTAAAAACTCCTATGCCATACTTAATTGATATTGGTTCCATACCTCCTACAAAACTACCCAAAGGGTGAGGAATTAAGAGCAAGAAAGATTCAAGGACAAGCTATAAGAGCTACACTGTTAGCTACTTAAAGTTTAAAATAACTTTTCATGGTTATTATTTCACAACACGATACCGTTAGAAAGTGGTCTTAATATGGGATATCATGCATCCATACTCAAATTCACCACCCCTATCCTAATTAAGATCATGTCTTGAGTGGATAAAAAACTATTTGTTTGTGCTTCAAAGATTATTAGTTGTATTCCTTCCAAACTAACCATAGAATGACCATGAAAGCAACCCTCCATACCTTATGCAGAAACTTCTCTACATGTGGACATCACCATTGATTAAAGCGCTATAATAAAGAACTCGATAAACACCATTGAACTCCTATAATCCAAAACCACTAGTACCACATTTTCCTAGTCATTGAGTAGTACAAGGATGTGCATCCTCATCCTCTTCTTTGCAAAAAATAGATATGGCATCAATGATATTCGCTACTCCTCTATTCTTCAAAAATACCCTCCTTGGTATCTTTCCTTGAATGGTGAGCCACACAAAAATCTCTATTTTATATGGGACTATCATCAGCCAAAAAGGGTCACCAAATTTGGGAATTAGAGCATAATAAATGCTTGTAGGGATTTTCACACCATGTGCCCTAATAAATCAAATAACTCCAATACTTAATTTTATTCCTCACCGAATAAACTACCTCCTTCATAAAAATCTCCATTACCTTTTATATTGAATCCAATCCCCCCATGTAACTTATATAACCATCCTTTTTAAAGGAATGAATATAAAGTCTTAAATACACTTCCTTTAAAGGCTTATCACCCACCCATATATTTTCTTAAGAAAAAAATAGTATTACCATTCCCAAGCTGTCTTCATATCCCCTTTCCATAGACATTCATCAAAACAGTATCCCTCATAATAGCATGGTATATATCTCTCCAAAAAGCCCTTTGCAACACCCCAAAATTTTGTAACCTAAATTTTGAACGTTTGGCATTTTATCTGAAAACTTAACTCTTAAATATTAGCTCAATTATTTGTTAACCCTTGACCTGCTAATCTAGATAATTTCTTTAATAAATTTATCCAAATTATATAATCTTTTTCATTTTTATTTAAACCCACCCTAAACCAATAATTTTACCCAATTTATTTTTCTAATTGGATACCTTAAGCCTAGATAAATTAATATTATCTTAAATTTAACTTAATTTTAATTCTAATCCTAAAATTATTTTATTTTCCCTTTTTCTTTCTTTTCTCCTTTTTTTGTCTTCTTCTTCTCCTTTCTTTTTTTTCCTTCTCCGCACCTAGCCTACCTCCTCTTCTTTTCTTTTTCTTCTTCTCTCCTCCTGGCCTGCTCCTTAAGCCCAACCCACTTCTTTTTTTTCTTCTTGTTCTTCCCACCCCGCCTTGCCTAGCACAGCCCTTATATCTCCTTCCTTTTCCTTCTCCCTTGACCAGATCCAAACACCCCCAACCCTCTTCATCTCCTCTACACACTACAAGCCCCTCCGTAACACCAAACCAACACCCTGCCCTTTCACATGACAACCTTTCTTTCCCATTAGGAAAAAGCAAACCCTTGCATATATTGCCTTTCCTTTCCCTTTCCTTTCCCCTTTTGCACCATTGTGTGCCAGCCTACTGCTTCTGCCCCTTCCTACACCCATCCCCTGCCTTCCTATAGCCTCACACCCCTAACCCTGCCACCGCTTACTCCTAATTGCCTACCCTACTCACCTAAACTAAGCCATCCCCATCAGTTTTCCCTTCCCTTCACCCCAAACCACGCGTGTATGCATTTATACACACACACACCCCATCACCGCCTTTCTGTTTAACACCCTTGATTTCTTCCCTTCTCATCCCCATCTCCTCTTTTATTTCCTCCTTTCTTCTCTACCCAACACCACCACCCCCTCTATAACCCTTATCCTAGATCCACCATCTCACCACCTCCCTACCCCTAGATTCTTCTCCATATGCTCTCTATTTACTTATCTCCTCCTCTCATTAAGCTGCCTAGCACCATCCAGCACACCATCCTCCCCGTCTCACCAATACCCCAGCTACCTCTATCCTTGCACCATGCCTCCCTGCCTAACACCATCATCTCCACCCTGTTTGTAACCCTTGAAATAGCCAACTACAGCCTCGTAACCACCAACCTCCATCACATCCTTCGTCGCCGCCAACACCACCACCGATCACCCCTCGACCTCCACCTTAGCAGCCAACAAATCTTCCCCTCAAAGCTCCTTATTTTACATCAACTCTCACTACTCATGCAGCATAAAATCTATCTATCTATCTATCTATCTAAAATACCCCAAAACCGTAATTTAGAAAATTATAAAAAATTAAGAATTTATTAGGAGAATTAATTAAATAAATTATTTTATTAAACTAATAGGGAGTAATTAGGTTAAAATGAAGAGGAATTTTATAAATAATTTAATTGGAAAAAATTTAGGGTGTTTTGCTAATTAAAATAGAATTTAGGAAAAACCTTTTAAAAATCCTAAATTAGCCTAAAAATGGAATTTAATTATTATTTTATTAAAATATTATTATTTTTAAATATCCTAAAATACCAAAATATTTTAAATACCCCAACCCACCCATTTTTCTTTTTCCCTTTTCCTTTTTCCCTCTTTCTTTCTTCTTTTCCCTCCTTTCTCCTTTTTTTTTTCTTCTCGCCTGACCTAGGCCAGCCCATCCTACAACCCAATCCCTTTCCCCTCTCTCTTCCTCCTACGTGGCCTAAGGCCAGTGTCGCACCCTCCTTCTCCCCCCAGCCCGATCCAGTTCCCCCTCATTTTCTTTCTTTTTCTAGACCGTCGGTTCGCCTTTTTTTCTTCCCATTTCCTTCTCCCCCGACTGTCTCTCTCACCCTGATGCCGAGCTTCCCACTTCCTGGTGTAGGCACGCAGCCTTTGCGCCGTCGCATGCCAACCTACCACCCCTATCCCCTTCCCTGACACTCCTTCTCTCCTCCACCCAATCACAACCCCTCTCTCTCCTCTCCTTTTCCCCTTTTGCCATTGGTCGATCGGCCAGCAACCTGCATGCCTACCGTAGACCCTTCCTCTTTTCCCTCTCTCCTTCCCCCTCATCCTTAGCCTATAAATATCCCTCTACGACCCCCGTTTATCCTTTTTTTCTCAACCCATAATTCTGCCCCCTCTTATCGTTGTCGCCCATTGTGCCATCGCCCTCTAGCGCTGCAGCCCGAGCCACCCACCAAACCACTCCCTGCATCACCCTCCACCACCCTCGATTTGCCCTGCACGAGCCACCCCACCGTGCAAAGTTCACTCCCCGATCAGCCACACCCCAGCCACCGTCCACCGCCACTTCTACCGCAACCACCACCCCTTATACCCTCCAAAATCACCTACAGATCTTCCCCTACCTTTCACTACCGTCCTTTTTCCCTTCCTCCCTCTCCACCACCCTCGGCCACCATAGCACCGCCACCTGCGTCGCCGTCTTTGGCAGTGCCACCGCCACCACTCCAACCCTCTCCACCTCGGCATCCTCTACCACCTCAACTTCCACTCTCATTCCTCCTCCCCTACCCTAAACACTCAACTTTTTCCCTTTTCTTCCTCTTTCCCCACCGCCGCCGCCGCCGTCGTAAGCCACCGCGGATGTCGCCGGTCACCACCAACCCTAGGCGATGCCCTAACCCTTCTCAACCCCTAAGTCCTATTTATGCAAACCTTATTCTTTTTATTTATATTATTATTATTATTATTATTATTATTATTATTATTATTATTATTATTATTATTATTATTTACAGCCTTAGAATATTAATCTTATTATTATTAAGGGGTTGAAACCCTATTTTATTATTACTTTGATTTTCATTTTATTATTATTATTATTGATGCTAACTTTGGCATATTATCATTTTTTGTTTCTATTAAAAATATTCAAACCTTATTATTAATATTTATTATTCGAATATTACTATTACTAATATTATTCTTAACGCTTTTATTATTATTATTGTTACTATAGTTGTTGTTGTTGTTGTTGTTAAAACTATGACTATTATTGTAAAAATATTATTATTATTATTATTATTATTATTATCCTTATTAATATTAGTATTTTGTTAGTATTCCTAATATTATATTATTATTTTTATCCCTAATCCTATTATTAGCCTTAGCCTTAAAAATACTAGGGTTTCTATTACTATGAGTATTAGTATTACTATTATTATTAATATCACTATTTTTGCCATAACTAGATTTAATAATATTGTTAGTACTATTATTAGAAGAAATAAAGTTATTAGATTTAATAATATAAATATGGCTATAAATATTAACATAAACCTATTTTGACTAGTAATAATCTAGTAGGCTAACTTGAGAATGAAAATCCTATTTTCACTTGTAAAGTTTCTCTTAATAATAGTAACCCTACTCTTAGAATAAAATAGGAAATAATAATATTTTTGGTAGGAGGAAAACTAATCCTTAGTTTTTTCCTCTTATAGGTGAAACCAGTTAAAACCCTAAGGATGCATAAGAGTGTGCTCCAAGGCTGGTGTCGTATTAGATAAGGATGTAGTTAAGGCCCTATGTGTGTTATGTGCCTTGTATACCTTGTATGTTATGTATCTTATGATTATCAGGATAAATGTTTTATGTGTAGTGAAGCTTGGAGTTGAGGTATGCTCATGTGTTCTCTTATGGCATGTGTATAATATGTATATGCTATGATTATGATGTGATGTGATGTGGTCCTTTAGGACATGCATGCTAGGGTATTTAATGTAATGACTAGGGTGACAGGATGAAAAAGGAAAATGGGGAAGTAAGTTGACCAAGGAATGTGGAATTGACTTGAATATCCCATGATCCACGAGAGGGAAAATAAAAGGAGACTATGAATAAAATAAAAGAGTGGGTGAACTTTGCATGGGAGAATCTAGCGTTTGCATAGGAATTCTAGGGTTTTGCATGAAAACTTTGAGGATTAACTTTACGTATAAAAAATTTCCTTGGGGTGTAAGAAAGGTAAAGGAAGAGTTGTTTGGGTGATTGGAGGCTTTCGGTGAAAAATAGAACGTGGGTTAGCATAAGGGTGCATAGGAGACATGGCTAGGGTTTGGGAGGAAAACCCTAATTTGAGATGGTGGTGAAAGTAAAAATAATTGAGGATGAGTGGAGTATGAGATGAGAGTGGAGGAATGTCATGTGTAGGGTGAGTATGGATATCATGGGAGAGTAAGGGTGGAAGGTGAGAAATGGAGGGGTGATAGGTGGGAAGAAATATGCTAGGGTTTAGTGTGGCCACCTAGAGTTTCATGGTCACGCGTGTATTTGGAGAAGTAGAGTGAGATGATGGGGGTTGAATCTAAGGGCGGTGATGTGTGGGATGTTAAACGGCCTTTGTTGTGTGAGGCAGAGAAGGATGGGCCACATAGGCCTAAATTAGGGTTTCTAGAGAAAACCCTAGGGTAAGGCAGTGAGTGGACTTAGAGGCGTAGAGTAGTGGGCCTTGGCCCACACACTTAGGAGTTAGGCCTCCAGTGTGGGTAAGTATAGGAAGGAAAGGATGTTGGGGTGTGTTAGGAGGGGCAGAGTCTCAAGATATGGGATGGGCCCTCATGGGAGGATAAGTGTAGATGGAGTGTGACATGCATGTCTAGGGTAAAACTTGTTGAATAAGACACTAATCATTTAAAGAGGAAGACTGTTAAGCCAGGCCCAGACCGGTCCACGGATGAATAATAGTGGCCAGGAGCTGAGGTGCCCTGGAGATTGATCCACAGGCGAATAATAGTGGTCAGGAGCATTATACCCTGTATGTTTTTGGTCCACCAGCTATAATAGTGGGGGATTCCATGCTCAACAAACTAAACATAATTGTGACAAGACCTGGGAAAGACACTAAGTACTTACAGTGAAACATCATGAGAGTCAGGGTCAGACCGGTCTACCGACGAATAATAGTGGCCAGGAGCATCTTGCCCTGGAGACTGATCCAACAGCAATAGTAGTGGTTAGGAGCATTATGCCTTATATGTTTTCGGTCCACTGGCTATAATAGTGGAGCTCCTACACTCGCATGCAATGATAATAAGCATGGTATGAAATGAGTGTTGATTAAAGATTTAAAGAATCAATTGATCCAGACTACAGCTTTGCCTTTATTTATCTGTAAGATTGTATGTTATTATGTTATCATGCTTGTATTATATGCCTTTATGTGTTGGCCTTAGTTGCATAGTTACCTTACTCAGTACATAACGTACTGACCACCTGTTTCATGGGTGCTGCTCATTCCCATAAGTAGAAAACCCCTCTGACTTTGTGCAGATCGGTGATACTATTTTTGATGCCTTCGATGCTTACGAGGCATCGGGCGAGTCTGAGTGTTGAGCATGGACTTGGCCCGGGGATTCAAGAGTATCGTGGCTGGATTTACTTTTCATGTTCTTTTACGTTGTACCGGTTTACTCAGACTTGATTTTTATTGTATGTTAATCTTTATTCCTTTTAAGGAATTTTAATTATGTACTCTGGATTGTAAACCTTTTATGTGTACTCTGATTTCTATTTTATGATCGTTTCAATGCTTTTATGAAGCCTTTGTTTGAATTTGAATTATAATGGTTGTTTATTATTCGTTAGCCTTGTGGTTAGTACGGAACCGGCCGAGGGGATGGGCTAGTATTGATCATTGTGGTAATATCCTCAAAATTCACAAGTTTTGATTTACTTACTTCCGTGAAATTATTTACTAAAACAAAATTTTTCACTAGTGAAATTTGAGGGTGTTACACTATCTATCTATCTATCTATCTATCTATATATATATATATATATATATATATATATATACCTCCTTTTGTAAATAGTATGGACATTTTGATAATTTTAATAAAAATTATTATTTTATTTTTTAAATATTAATACATTTAATATGGTATTATTTTTAGGTACAAAAGCTTAATTAGCGAAACCTAATAAATTTTAGTAGGTTGCCCATAATTTGTACTTTTTCCAAAATCAGGTAATCCCTATACTATACTAAAATGTTTAGATATCACATTAAGGTTTTTGATGTATAAATTTTATTAAGAATGTTTCTAACGTTATAATTATTTTCTTAAGAGCATTAGAATAAAAATTAGTAAAATGGAACATGTTGAATTTTGTATGAATTATTATGTGTACAAAAGTATGTTAAAATTGGTTTTATGTTAGGAGTGAATTATATAGGTTATGTATGCCCCATATGATAAGTTGAGCATTCCTAGGCATATTTTTAGCATGATTATTATTATTGTGGGCCCTAGAGCAAATTTGGTCATTTCAAGCATATCATGATATTTACTCCGATAAGTATGCCTTAATTATTAATAAGTATGGAAGTATATGGTTTGAAAGTTTTATAAATGCATGTTAAGGTTTTACATGCTAAACCATGTGTAATGATCCTTGTCGTGCTTAAGTATCTATATATAATTGTGGCTATGCATTTTATGATGATAGAATGTATTAGAGGTTGACAAATCTTTCATATTGGTACTTGGAAGATTTTGGTGAAAAATAAAATATTTTAGTTATCTTATGAGCATTTTGGTCAATATAGGTTAAAAATAAAATATTGGGTATTTTAATGTGATAAGGGGTTTGAAATAGATTAAGTATAATATATGGAAAGTTTGGAATAACTATGAATGGTCTAAGTCTAATAAATGAGGAAAGTGATTTTTAGTGGGAATAGTAATCATAGGGGCAAAATTTTTATTACATGTAGAAATTTTTTGATTTTGACATTGATTTTTGGATATGTTGGATATATTGGTATTTTAGGGATGCATATTAAATTTGGGAGTCACATGTGTCTAAGGGAAGAAGTTTTTTATGATTGAATCGTAAAATTAGAGTTTTATAGAAAATATAAATAGTAACCCTAAATATAGGCTATTATCACATGTGTAAGATGTTGAAGTTTGACCTTAATTTTTTATGTATGATATCAATTATAATATTTTGGGAATGTATATTGATTTGGTGGATATATGAGTTTTATTGGAAAAGTTATGGTTGATTTGTGAAACTAGAGTTTTGTGGGAAATGTAAATAGTAACTTTAAAGGTAGTTTATTATCACATATGTAAGATATTGGAATTAAACCTTGATCTTTGGGTATGTAGTTAGTGATAAAATTTTAATTATGGCTATGAAATTTGATGATAAAATGAGTATCATGGGAGAAGTTATAGTTAACTTATGGAATTAGGGTTTCCTAGGAGGGGTGTGGCATTTTCCATAGGGAAGTGTAATGGTGATTCATGTTAGTTGTGTTATATGTATTTCAAATGATTATATTAAGATATATTATATGTCTTGCATGTCTACATATGTGTATGTGTAAGGACCTCAAGAAATACCACATTGAATAAGATATTAATCATTTAAAGAAAAAGATTACGTGAGTCGGGGCCGAGGTATTAGGTTCGTTCCATCGAAAGATACTAATGGATCAGGAGTGCCGTCCTTAAGAGGTATTTCAGATTGTTCTACTGGTTTAATAATAGTGTTCAGGTGCCTTTTACCCTGAGAGGTGTTAATTCCATTACATTGGATGATAATAATGGCTCAAGTATGTTGTTCCTAAGAGGTGTTTGAAACTGTTCCACCAGTTTAAAAATAGTGGGGCTCCTAGACTCAACATAAACTAGAATATGATATTGAGATAATATATGATGAATAATATATTAATCACTTAAAATGAAATACCACAGGTGTAATACCCCAAATTTTAAAAACCTATAATTTAATAAATAGCTTTTATTTGGAATAAATTAGCTTTTAAATTTATTTAATTTAATTATTTTATAGATTTTTGAGTATATAAAATTGGATATGAATATTTAGTAAATTAAAATAAATATTTTGTTATTTTATCATACAAATTTTATTTAAATAATTTTCCAAACCAATATTTTGCTAAAATTATCCTTTTTAAACCAATATATTAAATTAAATTATTAAAGTAATTTATCTATCAAAAATGTTATATTATATTATTCCACAAATTATTTTACCTTATTTCTCCCCATTTTCCCTTATCTTTCTCCTTTTCTCCTTTCCTTCTTTTTCCTTTTTCTTCTCCTTCGGGCCACTAGGCATGTGGCCTGCTCACCCTCCCCCCTCGCGCTTCCCTCTCCTCCTCCCTCTCCCACACGACCTCGCCCAACCCAACCCTCCTTTCTTTTCTTCTCTTCCTTTTCTCCCCTGACAGGGCCGCCCCGTTCTTCTTTTCTCCCCGTCTGGCCGACCAGTTTCTTTTCTTCTCCTCCTTCTCTTCTTCTTCCTCCATCCTCGACCACCCCGCCATGCCTGCTCCTCCTGCACCGTCGCTTGCCACCACCTGCCTCCCTGCAACTCTGCCCTCTCTCCTTCTCTATCTCCCCCGTCCTTTTCTTCCCCTTTTCTGACCAAACACACCCTGCACCCTACAGCCCTCATGCCTCTCTTTCCTCTTCTTTCTTTTCACTCTCCCTGCAACCTTCCCTACCACCCCTTTACCTCCTTTGGCTGAAACCCACTCATGCAGCCTCTCCTTTTCCTCCTCCCTTTTCCTTCCTTCTTCTCCTCCGCCATTCCTGTAGCCCGTGATGAGTTCATAATTCGACACATTTTATACCCTTATAATCTTAGTTTTTGGTGGTTTATTTAGCTAATATAGGGGAATAATTATTGTTTTATGCTTAAGTGGTAAAAATTGCATAAATATTATTACTTGAGCTAAAATGATATAAATTAAGTAAATTTAGAGCAAAATAATATTTATTAATTTTATTTTGCAGGTTTTATTTTTAAGTAAAAGAAAATTAAAAAAAAAAGATAAGACCTTTGGACCAACGGCCAAAGGCCCAAAGGCCTGGAACACAAAACGACGCCGAACGGAAACTTGGAAGCATGGAAGAGTCAGCTGCAGGGCTGACGTGGAGCAAAAAAATAAAAAAGAGAACCGGCAGCGGCTCGGAAGAGAAGAAAATTCATCTGTCAGGGCTGACGTGGCACAGAAAGGGCCGCACGTTATAAATAAAGGAGAGCAGCAGAGAGAAGCAAAGGAGTGGAACGAGAGGCGGTCTCTGCCGTTAGGCAGAGAATAGAGCGTGTCAGAGGAGAGCCTTTTTAGGCTCGGGAAAAAGTTAGAGAGAGGAGGACAGGCACTGGGCGCGTCACGCATGCCTTGTTCTGGTACCTCATAAGTGACAGTATGTAGGATTAATTGTTTGCTAGGTGGCCATCTAAATATACTAGAATTTATATGTATAAATTGCAACTAGGTTAGATAACAATTCACCTAATCGTTTTGTGATTCTAACCAAAGTGGTAAAACGTTTCGATACGTGTGGGTCAAGGAAAGGAAATATAGCTAGACATGCTTTTTGTACTAGTTTGGGTACTTAGATCGACAGCCTTCCACTTACACTTAATGCATTAAATCTAGTTAAATATAGGAGCCGCTTGTTGCTGCTATACTGCTAGTATTTAATAGGGTTAATATTGGCGCTTTGTCGTATTAATTAATTAAGGGAAGTAATATAAGGGATCTTGAGATAGAAAAGTTCATTCGAGCAATTAGAAAGTCAAGAGTTTCTGGTTCTCCATCATCATCAACCGATTCTGTCTATTTCACTCAAATGAAAGCTAATAGAAGTTTACGGGACCTAGCAACCCATAACATAGCTGAAGCTGTACCTACATGCATAGGCTATCCTGAGCCAGCTGAAGGGAAAGAAAAGGATTTTGAATTAAAGTCGAGCCTACTTCATCGTCTCCCAACATTCCATGGTCTCCCAAGTGAAGATCCAAATAAATTCCTAAAGGAATTTCAATTTGTATGTGTCTCCATGTACCCCAAAGAGGCAGATCTTCAAATCTTGAAGCTCAAGGAATTTCCATTTGCCTTGATGGATGGTGCGAAAGAATGGCTTTATGAGTTATCAATAGGACATACATACTCATGGGATAACTTAGCACGTGCTTTCTTAGATAAATATTTTCCAGCATCACGTGTCACGGTACTCAGAAAGAGGATCATCGGGATCTAGCAAGAGCCTGACGAGTCATTTCATGCATACTACAATAGGTATAAGGTTTTGCTTTCACAATGCCCACAACACGGGATGAGGGAAGAGAATTTATTGCAATATTTCTATGAGGGTCTCACTCCACTTGAAAGGAATATGTTGGATGCAGCAAGTGGTGGTTCGTTTATGGACAAAGATCTTATTTCAGCACAAGCGCTATTGAAAAATCGAGCCTCCATTGCACAACAATATGATGGTCTTTCTATTCGTGAAAGAGTGAATGAGGTGGGTGTGAATAAATTTGATGATAGACTTCACCAATTCTCCACTCTTGTTTCGCAGATTGCAACAGCTACTGGAATTGTTACAACATGCGGAGTGTGTTCGGCAATAGGACATCCAAGTGAGAAATGTCCACAGATAATAGGAGGAGAGAACCATGCACAAGCTAATGCCATCGGATTTTCAAATACTTACCATCCAGGTATGCGTAACCATCCAAACTTTCGTTGGAAAGATAATAATAATGTTCTTAATCCTCCAGGTTCCAACCAAGTAGCACCTGGTTTTTATCAAAAATCACAAGGAGGATCTTTTCAGCCTCAAGCTCCAACCACTGATAGATATGATAAGATGTTTGAGTTGATATCTAATGGACTGAATCAGCTGCATCAAAGTCAACTCAACATGGATAAGAGAGTGATGAATATTGAGAGGAAAATTGGAGAAATGGTTACTAGTTTCAATCAATCGCATGATCCGGGAAAATTGCCAAGTAGCACTATACCAAATCCAAAGGGTAATTTTGAATCAGCAAATGCAGTGGTAACCAGAAGTGGTAAATCAAGTGAGGATAATTCTAATAAATTCAAGGAGAATATTGAGCAAGTGGAAGAAGATCCAGCTATAAAAGAGGGGGAAAGAATGGAGAAACAAGAAAATAAAAGCAGAAATCGACAAACGAGTGATCAAACAGATAATGAACTGCAAGCTGAAAGTTCTTTAAATGGTAAATCCTCTACCATTCCTAAAAATGTTATAACTAATCCTATTTCTACAGCTCCTTTTCCTAGCAGGTTATCCAAATCAAAGAAATATGAGAATGATCAAGCAATTTTGGATACATTTAAGAAGGTGCAAGTTAACATTCCACTCCTAGAGGCTATCAAAAAAGCGCCTAAATACGCAAAATTCCTAAAGGAATTGTGCACCACGAGGAAAAGATTACGGGAAAAGGAAGTAGTGAAGATGAGTGAGCAATTGTCTGCGGTGATACAAAGGAAGCTACCTCCAAAATGCAAGGATCCTGGAAGTTTCACAGTTCCATGCGTAATTGGTAATAATAAGTTTGAAAATGCTATGCTAGACCTAGGTGCATCTATTAATGTTATGCCATATTCTATTTATGCATCTTTAGGTTTAGGAGAGCTTAAGAAAGATAATGTGATCATTCAACTTGCGGATCGTTCTACCGCATTCCCTAAGGGGCTTGTAGAAGACGTTCTTGTGCAAGTTGATACACTTATTTTTCCAGCATACTTTTATGTGCTAGACATTGCTATTGAGAAGACCTTTCATGAGAACTGCTCGCACAAAAATAGATGTTCATACTGGTTCTCTTACCATGGAATTTGATGGGGAAGTCATAAGCTTCAACATTTTTAACACTATGAGATACCCCGTGGATGATCATTCTTGTTTTACTATTGACACTATTGATTTTTTAGTACAGGATTATTTTGAGGAGGACAAGGAGGACCCATTAGATACCACTCTTGTGAAAAGTTTAGGATTGGATGAAAAGGGGGAAATGATTCCATTGGAGGAAATAGAAGCAATACTTGCACCACATCTTGTGCATATGGTATCTCACATGGAGGCAAACCCTCCATATCGGTATGGATTCCCTCCTCTTTCGATTCCCTTATCTACTAACAAGCCCATACATTCTGTGATTCAAGCCCCCTTATTAGAACTCAAACCATTACCGGATCACTTGAATTATGCTTACTTAAGAGATGATGAAACCCTTCCGGTGATTATATCTTCAAAGTTAACAGATGAAGAAGAGAGGAAGCTCTTAGTAGTTCTCAAGAATCACAAGATTGCTATTGGATGGACGCTAGCAGACATCAAGGGAATAAGCCCTACTATGTGTGTTCATCACATACTTCTTGAGGATGGAGCAAAGCCAACTAGAGAAGCTCAACGTAGGCTTAATCCTCCTATGATGGAAGTAGTGAAGAAAGAGATCATCAAGTTATTGGATTGTGGAGTTATCTACCCTATCTCAGATTCTAAATGGGTGGCACCTATACATATGGTGCCTAAGAAGTCAGGGGTTACAGTGGTGAAGAACGAGGAGAATGAACTTGTCCCTCAAAGGATAGTGACGGGATACCGAGTATGAATTGACTATAGGAAGCTGAATGCCACGACAAGGAAATACCATTTCCCACTACCATTCATTGATCAAATGCTCGAGAGATTGGCTGGTCATTCCTACTATTGCTTTCTTGATGGGTACTCCGGTTACAACCAAATTCATATAGCGGAGGAGGATCAAGAGAAGACGACTTTCACATGTCCATTTGGCACATTTGCCTACCGACGCATGCCCTTCGGGCTATGCAATGGCCCTGGTACTTTCCAAATATGTATGGTTAGTATTTTCTCTGACTACATTGAGAAAATTATTGAGGTTTTCATGGATGACTTTAGTGTCTTTGGCGACACTTTTGAATCTTGTCTCAAAAATCTGACTTTAATTTTGAAACGATGCAAGGAAACTAACCTTGTACTTAATTGGGAAAAGTGTCATTTCATGGTGACACAAGGAATTGTACTTGGTCATGTTGTATCATCTAGAGGGCTAGAGGTGGATAAGGCTAAAATAGATATTGTGTGTTACTTACCCTCTCCCACTTGCGTGAGAGAGGTGTGTTCTTTCCTTGGACATGCAGGTTTCTATCGCAGGTTTATAAAAGATTTCTCCAGCATTGGAAGACCATTGACACGCCTTTTATAGAAGGAGGTGATATTTGAGTGGAATAAAGAATGCCAACAAGCATTCGACGAGCTAAAAAGGCTCTTGACTATTGCTCCAGTGATATTACCGCCATATTGGTCCCTACCATTTGAAATCATGTGTGATGCCTCTGATTGTGCAATTGGGGCAGTTTTGGGACAACGAAAGGGAAAAAAGCCATATGTCATCTACTATGCTTCAAGTACTCTAAATGATGCTCAGTTTAATTACTCAACTACCGAGAAAGAGCTATTGGTTGTGGTATTTGCCCTTGAAAAATTTAGGTCATATTTTCTCCAAACTAAAGTTACCATATTTACTGACCATGCAGCTTTGAAGTATCTGTTATCTAAGAAAGACGCAAAGCCACGATTGATACGATGGGTACTCTTGTTACAAGAATTTGATGTGGAAATTAAGGACAAGAGAGGTAGTGCAAATGTAGTGACAGATCATTTGAGCCGAATGATTCAAGATGGTGAACCTATACCATTGATCGAGAACTTCCCAGACGAGCATCTCTTCGGGATACAGGTAAGTACACCATGGTTTGCTGATATAGTAAATTATTTAGTAACAAATAAGTTGCCTAATGACATGCCACGATCTATAAGAACTAAAATTAGAAAAGAGGCATCCCAATATGTTTGGGATGATCCCTATTTGTGAAAATTCGGTAATGATGGTATAATTAGGAGATGTGTCCCTGATTCAGAATTCGAGCATATTCTAGCACATTGTCATACATTGCATTGTGGAGGACATTTTGGTGCTAAAAAGACTGTCTTCAAGGTCCTTGAAGCAGGTTTTTATTGGCCAACACTATTTAGCGATGCCAATGATTACTGTAGGCGATGTGATAGATGTCAGAGATCAGGTAATATTGGTCCTAGAGACCAAATGCCCTTAACTTCTATTATAGCTATAGAAATTTTTGATGTATGGGGCATTGACTTTATGGGACCCTTTCAATCTTCTAAAGGTTTCCTCTATATTCTTCTTGCAGTAGACTATGTATCAAAATGGGTGAAAGCAATTGCCACCCGGACTAACGATTCTCGTGTAGTTGCAGGGTTCCTTCAATCTCACATTTTCTCTAGGTTTGGTATGCCTAGAGTAATCATTAGTGATGGAGGATCACATTTTTGCAATAGGACAATTGAAGCCTTGCTACGTAAGTATGGGGTGACACATAAAGTCTCTACACCCTACCATCCTCAAACTAGCAGGCAAGCCGAAGTTTCCAACCGAGAAATAAAGAAGATACTAGAGAGAACTGTGAGTCCAAATCGAAAGGACTGGAGCCAAAGGCTTTATGATGCTTTATGGGCTTATAGGACAGCCTATAAAACACCCATAGGCATGTCTCCCTTTCGACTCGTTTATGGAAAGGCATGCCATCTACCGGTGGAGCTTGAATACAAGGCATGGTGGGCTGTTAAGAATTTGAACATGAGTATCGACTCAGCTGGAACGCATAGGAAGCTACAACTTCATGAATTAGAAGAAATAAGGGATGACGCTTTTGAAAGTGCTATGGTATACAAGGAGAAGACAAAAGCTTTTCATAATAAGATGATTCGTGGAAAATCATTTGTTGTAGGACAAAAAGTGCTACTCTACCATTCGTGTCTTCGCTTATTTCCAATTAAGTTGCATTCTAGATGGGTTGGTCCTTTTATTGTTACTAATGTTTTCCCATATGGAGCAATACAGATAAAAAGCGAGAAGATGGGGAATGAGTTCAAGGTAAACGGTCACAGGCTTAAGCCATATTATGAGTCATTCATGGAGCATAACGTTGAAGAGGTGTGCCTACAAGATGGACCCACACCGAATGAATAGATTGCTACGACGTCAGGCTGAAGACGTAAAAACAAGCGCTACTTGGGAGGCAACCCAAAGTCATAAGGGAGTTTTCTATCCTTTAGTTATTTATTTATTTATTTATTTTGTTTTCTCCATACATTTAATTTCATGTTTCCTTATTTGTTTCCACATTGAGGACAATGTGTGATTTAAGTGTGGGGGTGTATGTGTTTTATTATTTTCAAAAAAAAATTATTTTTTGTTTTCAAAAAAAAATTTGTTTTAGAGTGTTCAGTGTTTTTTAGAGTCGTATGAACCCTTAATTAGTCAATGAGGAATATATCTTTAAAATCTAACAAAAAGAGGATCACGAAATCGAGATAAAGCAAGTGGAGATTTTTTGTGTTAATTTCGATATAGGGAACACATATCTATGTGCCTAAATTTGAATGGAGAAAGAATATGTATGATTGTCTAACCACCGACATGGCATGTTGAGATTTGTCACATTCCTTAGTGAGTTTTTGAACCATATATACCTTCTTTTTCTGAGCGAATTTACACAAAATCATCTACTTTTTCTTGGCTTCAAAATTTTTCTTTGTAAACATCATATATGTTTAATTGTTTTGATTAAATTATTTGCCATAGATCTTGTAATGGACTATAGAGATTACTAGAACTTACTCTTGTGCTAGTCAAAGCTTATAGTCAAAACATGCTCTGATTGAGAAAATGATAAAGGCAGCTTAGGAATTTTCCATCACATGACCAAATAGCTTATCCTGATTTGTGTATACATGATGTACACCCTATAGAAACCCTTTTGAGCCTATACATGGAACATACATTTTTTTTTCATTACCCACATTAAATAACCTTCGGGCCTTAATGTCCTTACCTTTGCTTAAAGCTAGTGGAAGGAAATCAAATCGTTATGGATATGAAGAGTGGTTGTGTATGTGTGTATGTGAAAGAAATATATGTATTTATGCTAAGAAAGGGGATTGGTTATGTTTGGTGGAGAAAAAATTTTGAAAAAAAAATGAATGAAACAAAAAATTGAAAATTGTAAAAAAAAAAAAAGAAGAAGAAGAAAAAAAAAATAATACAAATAAGGAAGAGAAGGAGTCTTGGATATACTATTGAGAAAGTTCTATTCATGTTACATTTTATTGTGAAGGTGGAGAGGTGTATCATTTATCATTGATGTGGAGTTATGCCTATATTTTCATCTAATTATTAGATTCCACTAGCTCTTGATCTTATTAGCACCACACTCCTAAAATAATCCATACCCTTCTTTACCTTAAACCCCATTACAACCAATAAGTAAGTCCTATTTGACTCTCAAGATGAGTAGCCTTTGATCTGTTGGAGATTAGTCACAAGAGTTAAGCATATGGTTCGGTCCATTTGGCAAATATTTGGTATCTTTCATGAGGTTTTATCCACAAGAACATGAGCCTTCTTTGTTTATATATGTGAGTCGTTTGTTATTTTTATCATCTTAGCTCACATACATGAGTGTTTTTATGCATTTGTAGCCATGAATCCAAGAGGAAAAAAAATAGAGGGTATCCATAGTGAGGATGGATCTTGATGTGACTAAGGCGTGGTAGATTTTCATCCATAATATTGATATGTTCATATCTCTCATGTTTATGTGTGAACCATATGTTGAAATTGATTCTTTAAATCTCCCAATACTGAATCTTGATTGATTGCTAATCTTGACGTTTGAAAGTAAAAGATTCTGAGACAAAAATGGTTAAGGGTGTTAGGTATGTTTTGATTTTATTTTATTTTGTGTGTGATTTTATGGGTATATCATCTGCAAAACCCTCACGAGACCTTACTCGTCCTCGATGGGTGACCTAGGGGTTTAAAGGGCTTGTTGCACATGCTAAGTGCAATCATGAGACCTACGAAAGTGGCTAGTTAATTTAATTTTATTTGTTTAGAGTAATAACTTGCTTGAGGACAAGCAAGAAGCTAAGTGTGGGGGTGTGATGAGTTCATATTTTGACACATTTTATACCCTTATAATCTTAGTTTTTGGTAGTTTATTTAGCTAATATAGGGGAATAATTATTGCTTTATGCTTAAGTGGTAAAAATTGCATAAATATTATTACTTGAGCTAAAATGATATAAATTAAGTAAATTTAGAGCAAAATAATATTTATTAATTTTTATTAATTTTATTTTGCAGGTTTTGTTTTTAAGTAAAAGAAAATTAAAAAAAGATAAGACCTTTGGACCAACGGCCGAAGGCCCAAAGGCCTGGAACACAAAACAACGCCGAACGAAAACCTGGAAGCATGGAAGAGTCAGCCGCAGGGCTGACGTGGAGCGACAAAATAAAAAAGAGAACCGGCAGTGGCTCGGAAGAGAAGAAAATTCAGCCGTCAGGGCTGACGTGGCATGGAAAGGGCCGCACGTTATAAATAAAGGAGAGCAGCAGAGAGAAGAAAAGGAGTGGAACGAGAGGCGGTCTCTGCCATTAGGCAGAGAACAGAGCGTGTCAGAGGAGAGCCTTTTTAGGCTCGGGAAAAAGCCAGAGAGAGGGGGACAGGCACTGGGCGCGTCACGCATGCCTTGTTCTGGTACCTCATAAATGACAGTATGTAGGATTAATTGCTTGCTAGGTGGCCATCTAAATATACTAGAATTTATATGTATAAATTGCAGCTAGGTTAGATAACAATTCACCTAATCGTTTTGTGATTCTAACCAAAGTGGTAAAACGTTTCGATACGTGTGGGTCAAGGAAAGGAAATATAGCTAGACATGCTTTTTGTACTAGTTTGGGTACTTAGATTGACAGCCTTCCACTTACACTTAATGCATTAAATCTAGTTAAATATAGGAGCCGCTTGTTGCTGCTATACTACTAGTATTTAATAGGGTTAATATTGGCGCTTTGTCGTATTAATTAATTAAGGGAAGTAATATAAGTTGTATAGACCTGCTTTTGGTGTGCAACTTGGTCGATCTCTTTCTCATGATTAAAGGATGACTTAGAAATAAATATTATATTACGACCTAATCTAGTGGTGGATTTTTATTTTCCTAACATATTTCTTATATCTGCGGTTTCCCTTTATTTCCCATTAATTTCATTATTAGTTTATTTTATTTTATTTTTATTCATTTTATTATTTTTTTTATAAACCCCCATTAGTATTTTATTTTCTTATTTATTTATTTTAGGTTATTTAGTGTTTTTATTTTTATTTATAGTTTAAGCTAGTTAGATAGAGGTGAGCCCTCTCAATCCCCGGCCTAGAACGATACCCTTATTTACTAGTGCTACAATTGACAACAAGAGGGTTTAAATTGCGTGTCGGCTACGGTCACACCACTATTCGCAGCCCTACTACCCTCGGCCTTCACCGCCCTTGGTCGCCAATCACCCATCCCCGACCACCACCTACACCCCCACTCTACCCCTACATCCATCACTTGCTCTAACTCTCCTCTACCTTCCCTCTTTCCTAGCCCTAAAACCCCAACCCAAAAACAACCATCCCTTCCTTTCTTCCACCCCCTTCGACCCCCTTCCTCCCTTATTTTGCATGCAGCTCATGCTGCCTGAGCAACGTGAGTCTTGCCTCAATTTTACCCTAATCTTTACTTAATTTTAAGGTATATTAATGGTTAAATAAATTATATCCTTAATTAAGTTTTGATTAAGTTTTATGCTTTTTGGTTTTCCTATTTCTAATATGATAATTATGGGTATTATTTTTAAGTATTATTTTTTCTATCAAAGCTTGAATCTTTAACCGGGGTACCGGTAAGGTTTGATTTTTATGGAAAATAAGGTAATCGTTAAATCTTACTTAAACGTATGGATATATGTATGCTAGCACATTAAGATTTTTAATATGTTATATGCATGATAATTGTTGTTAAGTATAATGTATTTAGTTGCTTGTATTGATTGATAAAAAAGGAAGCATGTTAATTTATGGGTCATGTGTATAAATAATGCTTAAGGAAGGAGTTATGTTGTTAATAAAAATGTTAAGTGCTTATCTATGCTATGTTATGCTAATGTGGCCATTTTTGCATAAATATTGTGATTATGGGCCCTAGGGGTATTTTAATAATATTTCTTATGTAGAGTGTGGCCTAAATAAGCGTGGGTGCTAATGAGTATTATGATAACAAATAATAGTGGGTAGAGTTGGATAATGGATATGGAGCATTAATATTGATATTTTATGTAGTGAGAGTATTTTAGTAAAAATGGTGATTTTATAAGTGAATGGACAAAATGGTAACTTTATAAGTAAAGGGGGCAAAATGGTAATTTTAGAAATAAAGGGGTAAAATGGTAAATTGATGTAAATGAAGGGTAAAATAGTAATTTAATAAAGTAGAAGGGTAAAATGGTAAATTCGTGTAAATGAAGGGTAAAATAGCAATTTAATAAAATAGAAGGATAAAATGGTAATTTAATGAAGTAGAGGGGTAAAATGGTAAATTAAAAATGGTAAATTGATGTAAAGGAAAGGTAAAATGGTAATTTAATAAAGTAGAAGGGTTAAATGGTAATTTTGGAAGTAAAGGGGTACAATGGAAATGTAATAAAGTAGAAGGGTAAAATTACCAATGGTAATTTTGGAAGTAGATAGGTAAAATGGTAATTTAATAAAGTAGAAGGATTAAATGGTAATTTTGGAAGTAAATGGGTAAAATGATAATTTAGTAATGGAGAAGGGTAATTTGGTAATTATAATAATGGAGAAGGGAAATTTGGAAATTATAATAATGGAGAAGGTAATTTGATAATAATAATTGTAATGCCTCTAAAATTCACTACTGAAAAATTTCATTTTATTAAAAGATTCAATGAAAGCAAGTAAAATAAACTTGTGAATTTCGGGGATATTACCATTGTGATCGGTATAAGTTCGGCCCCCAGCCAATCTCATACTAACCACAAGGCTAAGGAAAATTTTCCATCCATCATTATTCAAACTTAAATCAAGACTTCATAAAAGCATTGAAACATTTATAACGCGGAAATCAGAGTACACATAAAAGAGTTTACAATCCAAGAGTACATAATTAAAATTCCTCAAAAGGGATAAAAGCTACAGTACAATAAAACAAGTCTAAATAAACTAATACAAGATAAAGGAACATAAAAAGGGAAATCTGGCCACGTCGCTCTCGGTCCCTAGTCCAAGTCCAAGCTCAACTCTTAGCCCTGTCTGATGCCTCGTAAGCATCAAAGGCATCAAAAATAGCATCACCTACCTGCACAAACTCAGAAGGGCCTTCTGCTCGTGGGAATGAGCAGCACCTATGAAATGGGTGGTCAGTACGCTACGTACTGGGTAAGGTAACCATGCATCTAAGGCCAAGCATACAGAACATATAACACAAGCATGATCATGTAAACATCATACAATCAATACAGATAAGCAAGGGTCAAGCTATAGTCCAAATAAACTGATTATTTAATTCTCTTATCAACACTCATTTTACACCATACTTATTATCAATCCATGCGAGTGTAGGAACCCCACTATTATTGCTGGTGGATCAAAAACGTACAGGGCAGAATGCACCTGACCACTATTATATGTCGATAGATCAGTCTCTAAGGCAAGACACTCCTAGCCACTATTATGTCGGTGGATCGGTCTGGCCCCGACTCTCATGGTGTTCCACTATAAGTACTTAGTATCTTTTACATGTCTTATCATAACTTAGAGTTTGGTTTATTGAGCTTGGGATCCTGGATCGGAAACGTACAGGGCAGAATGTGCCTGACCACTATTATATGCCGGTGGATTGGTCTCTAGAGCACCCCGGCACCTGGCCACTATTATGTCGGTGGATCGGTCTGGGCCCAGCTCAATAATCTTCCACTTTAAATGATTAGTGTCTTACTGTGTCTTATTCAGCAAGTTTTCACCCTAGGCGTGCATGTCACATACCATCTACGCTTATCATCCCAAGAGGGCTCATCCTATATTTTGAGACTTCTGCACCTCCTATCACACCCCCAACATCATTTCCTTCTTCTACTTACTCACACTGGAGGCCCAACTCTTAAGTGTGTGGGTCAAGGCTCACTACCTTACGCCATCCCATTCCACTCAGTATCTTCCCCTAGGGTTTTCTCCTAAAACCCTAATTTGGGCCTATGTGGCCCATCCTTCTCTACCTCATGCAACTAAGCCTGCTTTAACACCCCACACATTACCTCACTTAGATTCAACCCCCATCATTTCACTTTACTCCCCCAAGTACGCGCACGACCACGAAACCCCAGTTGGCCACACCAAACCCTAACACCCTTCTTTCCCCCATGTCACCCCTCCATTTCTCACCTGCCATCCTTACTTTCCCATGACATCCATACTCGCCCTACACATGATATTCTTCCACCCTCATCCCATACTCCACCACCTTCAATCATTTTTACTTTCACAACCGCCTCAAATTAGGGTTTTCCTCCCAAATCCTAGCCAAGTCTCCTATGCACCTTTATACCAGCCCACGTAATATTTTTCACCTAAAGCTTCCAATCACCCAAACAACTCTTCCCTTACATTACTTACACCCCAAGAAAAATTTTTACTCGTAAGGGTCATCCCCATGCAAACTCCATCCACTCCATGCAAACCCTAGAAGTTTCCATACAAACCCTAGAATTCATATGCAAACCCTAAAAACTCCCATGCAAAGTTTAGCCCACTCTTTTATTTTTTTCATAACCCCTTTTTATTTGCCCCTTCATGAATAATGAGATAATTAGGTCAATCCCATATTCCCTTGGTCAACTCACATCCCCCTTTTTCCTTTTTCATCCTCTCACTCCATATCAATATATTAAATACCTAGCATGCATGTCCTGAAGGGTCACATCATATAATATCATAAGCGTAACATATACATATTGTACACATGCCATAAGAAAGCCACATAAGCATACCTCAACTCCAAGCTACGCTACATGTAAAACAATTATAATAATCATAAGATACATAATATAACATATCACATGGTATAACACACACATAAAGGGCCTTAGCTACATCTTTTCCTAATACAACACCGGTCTTGGAGCACGCTCCTACACCTCCTTAGGGTTTTGACTGGATTCACCTACAAGAGGGAAAAACTAAGGATTAATTTTCCTCCTCCCAAAATTACTATTATTTCCTACTTTATAATAATATTAGGGTTATTACTATTAAAAAAAGCTTTAAAAATAAAATAGGATATTTATTCTCAAGGTAGCCAACTAGATTATTACTAGTCAAAATAGGTTCATGTTAAGGTATTTATAGCTATATTTATATTATTAAATATAATATCTTTAATACTAATAATAATAGCAATAATAATAGTTGTAGCAAAATAATAATAATAATAATAATAATAATAATAGTTCTAATCCTAAGAATAATACTTAAAAAGGGTCCTAATAATCTTAATAATAGAAACCTTAGTGATAATAAGGCTAAGGTTAATAATAGTGTTGGTAATAAAAATAATAATATAATAATAGTAATAATAACAATAATAATAACATTGTTAAGGATAATACTAATAATAATAATAATTGAAATAATGATAAGATAAGGGTTGGATTATTTATAAAAATAATAATAGTAATAATATACTAAGGTTAGCACTAATAATAATAATAATAAAATTAATAATGATATTAATAGTAATAAAAAATAAGGATAATCATAATAATAAATAAAATAGGGTTTCAAATTATTTAAATAATAATGGGATAAATATCTCGAGGCTATATTTAGTAGTAATAATGATAAAAATAATAGTAATATAATAATAATAATAATAATAATATTATTATTATTATTATTATTATTATTAAGGATAATAGAATAAATATAAATAAAAGAGACAAGGATAGCATAACTAAGGTTTAAGGGTTAGGGTACCACCTAGGGTTGTTAGCAACCAGGCAACATAGGCAGCGATGTACGGCGGTCGGCGGCGGCGGAAAAGAGAGAAGAGGGTGGAAAGTAGGTTGTTTAGGATAGGAGAGGGGGAATGAGAGGGTGATTGAGGTGGTGGAAGATGCCCTTGGTTGAGAGGGCTGGAATGGTAGTGGTGGTGCAGCCAAAGGGGGCAGTGCAGGGAACGGCGGTGTAGCGGCCGAAGGTGGTCGAGAGGGAGGAAGGGAGAAAGAGAGGGAGGCAGGGGAAAAGAAAGGTAGGGGAGGTAGAGGATGTAGAGGAGGTTCTACTAGTGGTTTTGGGGGTAGAGGGAGTGGTAGTTGCGGTGGGAGTGGTAGTTGCGGTGGGAGTGGCGGCAGACGGTAGCGCGAAGTGTGGCGGTGGGTGAGTTGAAGTTGGTCGAATGGCCAATTTTGCATGGTCAAAGTGGCTCATGCAGGGAGGATTGAGGGTGGTGCAGGGAGTATTTTGAGTGGTGGTTTGGGCGGCAATGCTGGACGACGATGACAGAATGGGTAGCTGAATAGGCGGCGACGCACAAAAGGGAGAAATTTTTTAATAAGAGAAAAATGTTGAATAGGGGTGGTTGAAGAGTATTTATAGGCCAATGGTGGGGGGAAATGACAGAGGGGGAAGAGAGGGAGATGATGGCACGTATGGCAGGTCACCGGCCGGCGGCGCACGACTGGTGCAGACCTGCAAAGTTGTAGGTATGCCAGCTCAGGGAAGGATAAATGAAGGGAGAGAGAGGCATGCATGAGGAGAGAGAGTGTGCAATTGGGTGGAGAAGGGAGAGGGATCGATGGGGGAGAGAGTAGGGGTGGTAGGTCGGCGTGCGGTGTTGCAGAGGCCATGTGCCTGCACCAAGAAGAGGGGAAGTCGAGGAGTCAAGGAATGAGGAAGGTCGAGGGGGAAAATGAAGAAGAAGGGTGCGGACCGGTTGGTCTAGGAGGAAAAGGAAGAAAGAAAAGGAGGGTCGGACCGAGCGGCTGGCGAGGGAGAAAAAGAGGGATGGTGGGCTTGGGTCGCACAAGAGGAAGGGAGAAGGGAGAGGGTTTGGGCCGCAAGGGTGGATTGGCCCAGATTAGGGAAGGAAGGGAAGAAAGAAAAGGAGAAAGGAGAGGAAGGAAAGAAAAGAAAAGAAAAGAGGGGAAAAAGAAAAAATAGATGGGTTGGGGTATTTATAATATTTTAGTATTTTGGGATATTTTAATAACATAATAATTAAATTTCCTTTTTAGGTTAATTTAGGATTTTTTGAAAGATTTTTCTTTAATTCCATTTTAATTAGCAAAACACCCTAATTTTTTTCAATTAAATTATTTATTATTTTCCTCTTGATTTCGCCTTAATTACTTTCTCTTATTTTAATAAAATAATTTTTTTAATTAATTTTTTTAATAAAGCCTTGTTTTACCACAATTCTCTAAATTAAGGTTTTGGAGTATTTCAATAATAATGGAGAAGGGAAATTTAGTAATTATAATAATGGAGAAGAAAAATTTGGTAATTTAACCAACTAAAAGGGTAATTTGGTAATTATAATAATGGAGAAGGGTAATTTGGTAATTTAACCAACTAAAAGGGTAATTTGGTAATTATAATAATGGAGAAGGGTAATTTGGTAATTTAACCAACTAAAAAGGTAATTTGGTAATTATAATAATGGAGAAGGATAAATTGATAATTATAATAATGAAGAAGGGCAATTTGGTAATCTAACCAACCAAATGGGAAATTTAGCAAGCATAACAAATATGAAGGGTGATTGGTGATTTAATAAGTGTGGAAGATAACTTAGTAACCTAACCCAAGCAAGGGGTGATTTGATAATTATGCAATAGGGAGGATAATATGGTAAATTGGCAAGTAAAGAAGGGATGACTGAGTAACTATACAAGCAAGGGGTAATTCGGTAATTTTGTAGAGATGAAAGGGGTAAATCAGTAACCCGTATCTAATATGTCAATGGGATAGCGGAGTTTCATAATAAGACTCAAGTAACATTGAATAGCAAGATAAGGGTATTTGACAATTAGTAAATGTCACGAGAGCAAATCCTAAATCAGAATTGGATGAGATAATGATGGCCTTAATGATTCCTCTAGGTTATCTTGGATAATCGTATGAATAAGAAGTATCTAATGATATCATAAACAATTGAAAGTGAATAACTATCGGATTGTTGTGATTTTTGTGATCGCATCAATTAAGACACTAATAATTAAAGTGAAAGACCTTGAGATTGGGAATAGTGGCTCTTTAGGAGTAGCTACCCTAAAGACGTGATTTAGTCCATGATTATTCTGGTATTTCTTGGTGTGCCTTAGTGCCCCAACCATTCCCTACATCTTACTCTATTTAGCTCTACGGACCTATTTAAGGGGTATGCATACTTATGGATTAGGTGTGTCGATAAGGTACCAAGTAGCTTGTATGCACCAATATGACTAGGGTACCTTTGCGTCCCTAGGTTGATGGTTGAAGGGTATTGAGTAGCTTGTATGCACTGGTACGACCAGTGTATCTTTGTGTCTCCAAGATCTTAATCTCCCCTCGAGGTAAATAAATGGAACTATTATACTGATTAAAAAGGGAAAACACTAATTATGAAAGTGAAATATGAATGAGCCAGGCCCAGATGGATTATATTATGAGTGTCGGTCTACCAGTTATAATAGTGGCTCAAGAGCATTTTATCCTAGAAGATATTCATGAGTACCGGTCCACCGGATATAATAGTGGCCCAGGAGCATTTTTCCTTGGAAGATATATATAAGTACCGGTTCACAGGTTATAATAGTGGCCCAGGAGTGCTTTACCCTGGAAGATGTATATATGTATTCTGGTCCACCGGCCATAATAGTGGGGGTCCCGAGCTCAATAAACTAAATCTTGGATGTGAATAAATCATGGAAAATAATAATCACTTATAGTAGAACACCATATGAGTCGAGGCCAGACCGATCCACCAGTAATAATAGTGGCCAGAAGCCTTCTGCCTTGGAGACCGATCCACCGGCAAATAATAGTGGTTAGGAGAGTCCTGCCCTGTATGTTTCAAGTCCACCTGCTATAATATAGGGCTCCCACACTCACATGGATATAATTTGAGAGATGATTGAATAATGATTGATTAATGGCTTAAGGCCCAAAAGTATTGATTTCACGTTATGATCTATTAATATGTGATAGGCTTGCTAAGTATATGGATGTTGTGTATGCATTTCTTATTATATGTGTATATAGTTTTATATTATGTGTTGCATGCGGATCTGCCTTTCAATGTGTTTTAAAGGATTACTTAATACCATAGTACTAAAGGGTTCCATTCATGGGCCCCTACATGTTCAATGGATAGTGTCCCTTGCAGGTCCGTTTCAGGTGTTATTCAAGCGGGAAATGGAAAATAGCGTAAGGATTGTCCAAAAATTTCTAGGGTTTCACTCTTTCTCCTTTTAACTCCTGGTTTAAATGTAATCTTTTTTTCTTGTAACCACCATTGGTGGACTCTATTATTGTAAAATGTTTATTTTGCTACTCTAATTTAAATATGGTTTGAGTTTCAAGCAAATTATATTTTATTCATTTAGCCTTAGCACTTGGTACTAGAACGGTATGAGTAAACCGATCTGGTACTAAGTGTGTGGTAATATCCTCAAAATTTATAGTTTTATTTTCTTTGCTTCCGCTATTTCTTTTAATAAAATAAAATTTTTC
This sequence comes from Tamarix austromongolica, assembly GCA_039764185.1. Classification (NCBI taxonomy): domain Eukaryota; kingdom Viridiplantae; phylum Streptophyta; class Magnoliopsida; order Caryophyllales; family Tamaricaceae; genus Tamarix; species Tamarix austromongolica. The sequence continues at coordinate 57,049,292 of CM077808.1, read as the reverse complement.
AGTAGTGAATTTTGGGGTTGTTACAACAGGAGTTAGGATTAAGGTGTTGTGTTCATTCCAGCAGACGATAATAGCGACTCAGGTGTGTTTTTCCCTGAGAAGTGCTTCAAAACATTCCATCAATTGAAGATTAGTGGGTAAGAGCATATTGCCTTGAGAGGTGCTTTTTTATTTCACCAGACGATAATAGCTCAGGTGTGTTTTACCCTAAGAAGTACTTCATTCTATTCTATCTGATTAAGAATAGTGGAGTCCCTGAACTTGACGTGAATATAAAAAAATGGAATAATCAAAATCACTTATTGGTTTTATTTACAGTTAAGATTAATGATATGGATGTAGAGTATGAGATATATTATGAAAGTAATGGTTGTTGTGTTGACTATTATTCTAATCATTATTTCATATAGTATCTCTTGTATAATTGGTAAGTTTTATTATGTTTTAAATGAACGAGTATGAGTAGTATGTAGATTTTTTATTATTGTGAATCTGAATATTTCAATCATCGTATGAATATTTCCATGTTTATAACATGTATTGCTATGATGTCATTTATGTGTTCCATGTGGGTTATTTATATTATTTTTGTATAATTGGTTACTCAGTACCGTTGTACTGAAGGGTTCCTTTTCATAGGCCTCTACTTATTCAATGGGTAGTGACCTTTACAGGATAGCTTGTGAGAACAGGTGAAGGTTAGTATTTGGGTTAAGAGTAGGGACATCTGGTGGTTTGCCCGATATCTTTTGACTAGAATATTTCTTGTACTCTTATGTTTTATGTAATTTCCTTGCACTAAATTTTGTAACCACTAAGGAATGGTTTTATTTAAAATGATATTAATTAGCTTTAATTATCTCTACTCTGATTTTTATGATTATGTTATTAAATTAAGTGGGATAATATTTTTATCCTTAACACTTAGTATAAGAATGGTAGAGGAAATCAGACTTATACTAAGTGTGGCAGTAACACCCCACATTTTTTTGTTTTAGCTTCTGCAATAAATTATTTAAATAAAAAATTTTAGTTCATAATTTTGGGGGAGTTACACCATTGATTCGGAATAATCCATGATTAAAAGGTTAGAATAATTGCGATGCTAATATTTTTGTGTTACGACCTGCTGCCAAAGCCCGTTCCTAGATGCAAGCATACAACACTTTATAAGTAAGGCATTGTTCTTGTGTTATAGTTTGCATACTCCTAAACCACTCATTTTAATATGGCATGTGATCATATCCCAACTAATATGGTATATTCTTTTGAGACGTTGATCACTTCCATTCCACAAAAATTACCCCATAATCTTCTTTATCCTCTCTACAACACCTAATGGTATTTTGAAAAATGGCATATAATATATGGGGAGGTTTGAGAAGACTGGATTGATCAAAGTGAGTTTCCCACATGTTGACAACATTCTCCCCTTCCACAAAGCTAATCTCCTCTCAATTTTCTCTATTAGTGGTCCTAGGAAGACAAACTTGAAGAAAACCCTACAATTAGAATTTGTACTTAAATAGAGTGGAACCAACCTTACCTCTAATTCTATGATCAACCTTATGTAGCCATATTCCATTTGAATGAAATCCAAAAAAAAGGTCACTTTTGTGAAAGTTAACTCTCAAACCAACCTTATAAAGGCATAAAAAGACAATAACATCTATATATTGTAGATGAGAAATATTTTTTCCATTTCTACCAACCTTAATAACCCTCCACAAGCCCTGCACTATAGATTTTTCTACAGTTAGGTTCAAAACCTCAGTAACCATGTAAAAGATGAATGGCAATATAAGATTGCCCTTTCATAACCCCAATGTAATTTGAATAGCTTTTTTGAGGTTCCATTAACCATCACCAAAGCAAAAGCAATCTCAACATAATCCATCATTCATTGTCTCCATTTATCCAAGAATCCCATTTTCAATAAGGTCTAATGAAGACACTCCCACCTAAGGCAATCATAGGCCTTATGGAATTATAATATGAACATCATGGAGCCATATCTAATTTTTTTCACCGGAGTTCATTATCTTTGATGAGATGATAATGATATATATGATGTTTCTATCCCAGATAAAGGTAGATTGTGTTGATCTGATTACTTCTAGAAGTGCCTTCTTCATACGGTTTGCAAAACTTTAGCTAAAATTTTATAAAGGCATCCCACCATACAAATGGGTTAGAATTCCTTGATATTCCTCAGCTATGACACTTTTGGAATTACAGTGATTAACATTGAGTTCAATTGCAAGGATAGAATACATGATTCCTAGAAATCATCATTGATAAGATTCCATGAATCTTTAATATTTGCAAATTTTAACCTAGTGAGTCCTGGGGACTTTGAGCTATCACAATTGAGAATTGCTTCTTGAATATTTTCGTTAAAGAAATGAGCAATTAGGAAATCCGACACCTCCACATAGATTGTTCAAAAAATCAAGTTGTCGAGCTTTAGTCTTCCAACCGCTAGTTCTTTATAAGCCTCTTGGGGAAAAATCACATCTTTAATCACTCAAGATGAGCAAAGATGATATCATCAGTTTTGACTCATTAGATCAAGTTCGTCCATCTCCATGTAGAAGCATCGATATGGAATAACCATGTGTTTATATCTCTATCTTGAAGCTATTTGCACATTTTTTTGTGTGACCATAAAGACTCAAGTACTTTATTCAATACTCGGAGGTCAACTTGTAGTTGTTTGTAGCATTGGATATCCTCTTTGGTTAAGTCTCTCAACTGACTTTTTTTTATCAATATCTTGAATGTTATCTACAATTATTGTTATCTATTGTCGGATAAAACCAAACCATTCTCTATTCCATCTTCTTAAGGTAATTTTAACTATCATAAGCTTAACTATAATAGGAGCATGATTGTAATACCCCAAAATTTTAAATCTAAAATTAAATTTATAACCCCTTATTGGAATAATTTAATCTTATACTACTAATTTAATTATTTTGTGGACCTTTGATTTATGAAATTATATAAGATTATTTAATAAAGTAATATAAATATTTATTATTTTATCATACTCTTTTTATTTAAATAAATTCCCAAAACCATAAATTTTACAAAAAATATTTTCTTAAATTAATACTTTAAATTTTGGATAAATTAATTTCTTATTTTTCCATTAGCCTAATTTTCAATCCTAACTCTAAAAATAATTTTATTTTTCTTTTCCCCTTTTCCTTTTCCTTTTTCCTTTTTCTTTTTCATTTTCCTTATTTTTCCTTTTCTTTCTTTCCAATTGGCCTTCTTCTTTCTTTCTTTTCCTTCCTTCTCCTACTGGGCAGAAACCTTTCTCCTTCTCCTCTTTTCTGCCAGTCTAGCCCGCACCCCTTCCTTTCTTTCCCTTTCTTTCCTTTCCTTTCTTCTCCTTTGGGCCAACCCACCTCCCTTCTCTTCTTTCTTTTTTTCTCCTCGCGCGAGTCGACCTGCCTGCCTATCTCCCTTCTTTCTCCCCCGCCCAACCTCCTTCCTTCTTTCCCTTCTTCCTTCTTCTTCCTTGCCTATGCCCGAGCCAAACACACCCCTGCAACTTACATGCCACTACAACCTCTGGCCTCCTACCCCTGCAACCATAGCTTGCAACACCCTCTTTACCTCTATTTCCTTTCCATTTTAGGCCATGCACCCCTCTGCATTCCTTCCCTACGTGCCCTTTTCTTTCCCTCTTCTCCCTCTCCCTATCACGTACGTCATGGCGGCCTGCACCCCTGCACACACCTAACCTTGCGCAGCTGCCCCCTTTTCTCTTCTTCTTTTTCTTCTCCTTCTCTTCTTTTCCTCTACCCCATTTCTCTCCCTCGAGCTCCCTTCCCTCCTGCCTGATTCTCCCTTCCTTTCTATTCCCCTTTCTTCCTTATTTTTGTTATGCCTCCCTTTCTTCCGTCTCCACAGCCTAACTGGCCACTACACCAACCAATCCTACCCCTTACTTCCTCCCTGCACCATCTCAAGCAACCACCGCACACCACCTATAGCCAACCCCCTCCCTCTTCTCTCCTTCCCCTCTTGACCTTCTTCCTACACAACCACCTTACGTTGCCGGTCTCCCCACTTTTGCCTCTACTGAAGCCTCCCCTAAGCCACTTGACACCACCCCCAATACCTCCCTACCTCATTGCCCGAACTCCTCCTACAACTCCTCTTCTCTTCTTCGTCTTCTTATTTTCCTTTCTTCCTCTTCTTCCTCCCTTCTCTGCACCCTTTTTCAATAGCCATCGCCATCGTCTCTACCGCCCCTGAGCCACCACACTTTGACCCCCAACCACCACTTACACCTTGCCTCACTCCTACACCCAACCGCCAGCCCAACTTCCCTCCATCACCTCCTCAACCCATCTTACCCGACACCCTTTTCCCTTTTCGTCCATTTTTCCCTTTCACCCTATCTCCTCGTGTATGCATGCTCACGCTACTCATGTAGCGTGAGTCATGTTGTATAAATTTTGAGTGTTTTTCTAATTTTGAGGTATAATCTAGTTTAGTAACAATATGTATTCAATAAGCATTTTTAATAAAAATCATTCTTTTACTTATCTACTAATAATATGTTACTTGTGACATTATTTTTAAGTATAATTTTTACTAATCGAAGCTTAAGCTTTTAAACGGAAATACCAATAAAGTTTGATTTTTGCTGGAAATAAGGTAACTATTATACCCCACTAAAATGTATGGATTATCGTATGTAAGCACATTAGGGTTTTCATATGTGTTTTATGTATGATGTGTTATTGTCAATCCCATGATTATCTTATATATGGTGTAATATAGGTAAAGGGGTGAATAAGAAAAAGGGGTTGATGTTGGTGATAGGTGTTATGTGCATATCCATGCTATGATGAGTAAGTATGGACATTTGTAGTAACAATAATACTAATATGAGCCCTAGGGACAATTTGGTCATTTGGACACATCATAATGTTTAAACCTAAATGAGATACCTAATGTGTTATATTTGATGCTAAGAATGGATATGGGATTTTGGTGGAGTATAAATATAAGTGTTAGTAGAAATATTAATGTTTATAACCTAGGGATAATTTGGTAATTTTAATGTACGGTGTTGATTATCTTAATAAAAATGCATGATAAGTGTTGTGTGGTGTTGAAAATAATGATAGGAGTTTGTAGCATTAAAAATACATGTTCCATCATGAAAAATGATATTTTATGTTCTAGGAGTATTTTAGTAATTTTACATGTTCAATGGGAGTAACCTAAATAAATGTGCATGGTAGGTGATAATAGTGCTAAGGATAATAATAATAATAATAATAAGGGTTTTGTGGTATTAAATAATGCATGTTGGACATGGATATTAATATTTTATATGCTAGGGGTATTTTAGTAATTTTGCATATAAAATGGAAGTTGCTTAAATAAATATGTATGATAGGAAAAAAATTGGTGCTAAGAATAATAATAAGGGTTTTGTAGTGTTAATAATGTATACGCCTATACGGGGCATGATCATTAATATGAAATGCCCTAAGGGCATTTTAGTAATTTTGCAAGTAAGATGGCCATTTTGATAATTTTGCAAGTGAGAAGGACATTTTAGTAATTTTGCAATGAGATGGGTATTTTGGTAATTTTGCAAGGAAAAGGGTATTTGTGTAATTTTACAAGTAAGAAGGGCATTTTAGTAATTTTTTAGGCAAGATGGGGATGAGTCTAATAAACATACATGGTAGGTATAAATTAATATTAGATATGATAATAGAGAGCTATTAACTTAGTATCACTATTTGAGCATGATATTCAACAAAATATGGTTTAGAGGCAATTTGGTGATTTTGCATTTAATATGATAATTGGTATAATGAACCTTCATGATAAGGAATAACTTAATGTTGACCAAGATAATGGGTGGTTATGGCCTTAGTATCACCTACTCAAGCACAATCATGAACATTATAAAGCCTAGGGGTATTTTGGTAAATTAGAGTGTATTATAATGAGTATGTATGGTTTAGGGGTAAGTTGATAAATTAGGGTGTATTATGATGTTAATTCCATAAACATGCAAGATGTGCCTTAATTATTGATTATGCATGAGATTATGCGCTGGTTGTGCTAGAAGTGTAGTTAAGATTTATATGTAAAATGATCATTTGGTGTGTAGGGTACTTTAACTTCATAATCAATAGTATAATCATGATATGTTAATCTATTATGGCATGTTGATAACTAAAAATGAATTGTGAATTGGAAGTGGATAGTTAAGAGGTAGCCTTAATCTTAGAGGCATTTTGGTCATTTTGACCTAAGGTGCCTAAGTATAAGTATTGGAACCTAGGATAGCCTTAATGGACTACTTAAGTTAACATTCACAATAATCCTGATATTGATTACTTCATAATAATGGAAACAAATAAAAATGGTTAAGTATGTGATTAAAATGTGTTTCTCGTGGTCACCCTTATTAAAACACTAATACTTAAAGTGAAAGACCTCAAGATTAGAAATGGTGGCTCTTTAGGGGTCGTTACCCTAAAGACGTGGTTTAGCCCACTGTTATTCTGGATTTTATTAGTGTGCCTTAGTGCCCTAGCCAAGCCCCGCATCTTACTCTATTTAGCTCTACGGACCTACTTAGGGTGTATGCATATTTATGGATTAGGTAACCTTATCGGTAAGGTAATGTGTGTCTTCATGCACCAGTGTAACCAGGGTACCTCTGCGTCCTTGGGTTGATAGTTGGTAGGGTATTGTGCTGCTCTTATGCGCCAATATGACCGGTGTACCTTTGTGTATCCGGATTCATGATCTCCCCCTCGAGTAAATAAAATGGAATTGATGTGATAATTAAATGGAAAGACATTGATCACTTATAGTGGAACACCACATAAGTTGGGACCGTGTGGATAATATCATATGTACCGATCCACTGGTTGTAATAATGGCCAGGAGTGTTCTGCCCTAAATTATATCATTTACCGGTCCACCAATTATAATAGTGGTCAGTTGCATTCTATTCTAAATTATATCATATGTACTGGTCCACCGGTTATAATAGTGGTCAGGAGCGTTCTACCTTGGAGTATGTTATATGCACTAATCCACTGATTATAATAGTGGAGTCCCTGAACCTATATGGATATAATTTGAGACATAATTAATATCTAAGTAATGGCTTAAATCCAGATAATAATAATAATTATACTATTATGACCTGCTGATATGATATGGTAGCAACCTTGGTGCCTGCCTTTGAGTTGAGCGGCGGTGTGCATTGGTTGAATATGAGGTTGGCTATTTAATTATAATACAAATAGCTTCGCTTAGATGCTCCCTGGGTAAGTTCTATTGTTTCTAAGTGAATGAATATTTGTGATATATGATCCTGATGCATGTGGTTGTTCGGATGATTATCGTATTTTAGTCTATATGTGTGTAATTTACTGTACATGTGTTGATGTGTGGCAATTGATGTATTGCATACAGGCCCTACCTTTTAGTTTTGTATAAATGGTTACTCGGTACTATAGTATTGAAGGGTTCCTTTCATGGCCCCCTGCCTATTCAATGGACAGTAGTATTTGCAGGTTAGCTTGCAGGCGATATTCAAGTTTTAATCTCATATTAAGAGCTTAGGACTATCCGAGAAGGTTTTTGGATTTTCTATAAAACTCTTGTACTCCATTTTTATGATTTTATGTTGTAACCACTAACAATGAATTTTATCTCTTGTAATTTAATCTATCATGCTACTCTATTTTATGTCTGTAATATTGGATTTGTATAAAGTAAGCTTTTAACCTTAGCACTTGGTACTGAAACGGTGGAGGAAAACAGATCTGGCACTAAGTGTGGCGGTAGCATCCTTGAAATTTACCGTATTTTCTTCCGCTATAAACTTTAAAAATGAATTTTTTCAGTGGTGAATTTTTGGGGTGTTACAATTATTTCTAAGTGATAACCATGATCCTATAACAACTTCACTATATTTTGGGTGGGTAAACCAACAAGATAAGATTATGAAAGGCTTAGGTCCATAAGCCATCTTATCAGAAGTTACCCATAGAGGACAATGGTCAGAAACTCCATGCTTCAACATGGAGGTTGCAATATTGGGAAATTTTTGTATCCACTTCAAGCTTAAAAAAACTCTATCAATATTATTAGTGTTGTAAATGAGTCAAGTAGAGCTTTCAATGAGTCAAGCCAAGTTAGCTTGAAAGCTTTTGTGGTAAACAAGTTGAGATTGCAAGCTTTTGCACTATAAATAAGCTCGAGCCCAATTTTTTTATGCTCAAGCTTGGCCAGTTTATTAAATGATCCAAAACATAAGACTTGAGCTCATATCATTTAGCTAAATAAACAAGCTAAGCCTAAAAAGATCGTGAGCCGACTCTATTCGTTTATAACTCTAAATAATACTACTCGAGTTCCCACAATACCAAAAGAATCCACCATTTTAGGTTTTATTTTGGCAACTCCAACAGACATAATGAACTCTTTGAAAATACCCTTTTTATCTCAATGTGGATGTTATTGCAATGATTTTCATACATCACTTCATTGAAGTCCCTGCAAATAGGCTAGGTATCACAATTTCCTCTTACTGTTCCACAATATCTTTCCAAACTGTAGCTCTATCATCCATGTTGCACAACCCAAACATATTTTTAATCATATAGTTGAAGCCACCATGTCTCATTTTCCTTTTATTGTTATCAATTTTATATTTATCGCATACCGTGCCACCTTAAGAACTCTAGTGTCCCAAAGCAGCAAAAAGCCCCCCAATTTTTGTACTAAGTTACTGGTCACCCATTTAGTGTCAATGGTGCCCCATATTTTCCTACAATTTTGTCTTCCTCCCATTTTAATTTAGTCTCTTATAAGAGAATAATGTCTGAGTTGAGTCCCCTTGTCAATCTCTTTACAACCCCTTGTTTGTGGTGATAACATATAACCCTAGCATTCCAAGAAAGCATATTCATAATAGAGTCTAATTTCTTCTATATTGGTTATTTTGGTTCTCATGTTTGTGATTTTGATATGTATATTACACTAGTTTTTTTTTATTTAAAGCAAATTAAAGTGAATCATATGTGGTTATTCCAACTCTATTATGTTTAATTTTCCTCGCTGGTTTAGAATTCCAAATTCTGGGATTTAGTATTTCCATTCAGTGCTTCATTTTTCATCATTTTCAATTGATTCGAATTCATTTTCCTATTTATTTCAACCAAAAAATTATGCATTCTCCTTTTAATCTATTGATTGCTAACATTAAATTAGTTCATTATTACTGAGTTCAATTACAGGTTCTGGACTAAATTTTGTTTTTATTCGAGAAGCTATATATTGTTGTTCGGTGCTTATTGATTTAGTGCTTAGTTCTGCCGATTAGTTTTCATTAATCGAAGTTTTTTCTTTTAATATTGTTGAAGCACACCAATTATTTTACACCTTACTTCTTCTGAATTTTTGTTTAAGTCAATTAAGTTGTTGATTGTTTATTTGGCTCAATTCTTTATGGTTGTTGTTTTTGAGTTTATTTTGTTCGGCCTTCAAACTATTATCCACTGGGATAGTGTTAAATTGAAAATAATCTTTCATTTGGGTCTTGTTATTTTAGTGTTAATTGTTGTCATTGGATCTTAGTTGTAATCTATAGTGATTTGTGTTATAGTGTTTTCGATGCTATAATATATGGGTATTGTTCATATATAGAGCCTATTGTTTATGTTAATATAAAGTAATGGTGTTTAGTGATTATATTATGGTTGTTTCTACTATTATGAGAGTTATTCCAAATATGTCAAAGGTTGATCCACGGGACAGTGCCAATTACCATTGATGGTATTAAAGATTGTTGATTATATTTGAGGTTCTTGAAGTCAATTATGTGTTGCTGATTAATCCACTAGATTAGAAGGATGTAGACACCTCTCCTACTAATCTTGATACAACCATTGCTCCAATGGCACCTAAGAGAGTTTATGATGTCGTAAAAGAAAAATATGGCAGAGACAACATGATTGTCTGGGATCATTCGTTATCACATATTAAAAAAAAAGTTGGCATGTTCTTTGGCATTGAGTCTTCAAAGACAATGTGGGATACTCTAAAGAATAAATTTGGTTCTAATGAAGTAAGTAAAAAGAAGTATGTTGTTGGGAACCTGCTGAAGTTTCAAAAGGTTGATGATAAATCGATAATGGATCGAGTCCATGATTATAAAAGTTTGGTTACTGAAGTACCGGGTGAAGGAATGAAAAGAAGTGAGATGTTTTAGGCCAACACGTTAATAGAAAATTTTCCATCATCCTGGAGTGACTTTAGGGATCATTTAAAGCACAAGAAATAGGACATTACCTTGCCAAATCTTATTAGTCATGTAAGGATAGAAGATGTAAATCATTTGAAGGACAACCAAATCTCTTATGATTTTGAATCCGTTGGTGATAATGTGGTTGAGGTTAGTGTTTTCAAGGACAAGTCTAAGAGAAAGAGGAAGATTCCCTTGAATAAAAGCTAGCAAAAATATCAATCCAAGTTCAAAAAGGAAGTCAAGATTCACAAGAATAAAATGACATGTTATATCAATGGAAAAACATGTCATAAGGCTTTTCAATGCTATAAGAGGCAAGGTTAGATGAACCAAAATCAAAATCAGATGGGTATTGCTCCTCCAGTGCTTGAAACGAATGTTGTGATTGAGAAGATAATTGTTGCAGTGGTAATAGAAGTGAATATGGTTGACAACAAGATAGACTTGGTTCTAGACACCGATGCATCCAAGCATTTGTGTGCCAACAAAAGTATCTTTCACCAGTTTGAGGATGCTACTTATGGGGAGCATATCTTCATGTGTAACACTCCCACTATTGAAGTATTAAGCAAAGGAAAATTTCTTCTAAAACTTGCTTTTGGGAAAACTTTATCTTTGAATGATGTTCTATATGTACCTTCTTTATGTAGGAACCTTATTTTAGGTAGTCTACTTAATAGGGATGGACTGAAATTAGTGTTTGAGGTTGATAATATTATGTTGACCAAGATTGAGACATTTGTGGGGAAGAGGTACTTAGTTTATGGTCTCTTTGTTTTGACCATTGCTTCAATTAATTAAAGTGATTCTACTTTTGCTTGTATTGTTAACTTTATCACTCTATGGCATGGTAGGATAAGGAATCTAAATGTGGTTTCCATATATACATTAAAACATGTGAATGTAATTAACATATTTAACACTAATGATTATGAAAATAATATTGTCTATGTGGAATCCAAATATGCTAAAAATTCGTTCAAACTTATCACAAAAAGATCATCTCGGTTATTAGAGTTAATTCATAAAGACTTAGCTGATTTTAAAACTACGGTAATTAAGGGAGGGAAAAGGTTTTATGTGTTTTTCATAGATGATTATTCTAGGTATACTAAATTTTACCTCCTCAGGATTAAAGATGAGACTAAAGGAATGTTCTTGAAATATGAGGCAAAGGTTGAAAATTAACTAGACTGTAAGATTAAGAGGTGTATGTCTGATAGAGGTGGTGAATATGGAGCCAGTTTTCTAAAGGACTTTTTTGATATCCATTGTATTATACATGAGACCGGTGCTCCTTATATCCCTTAGCAACATGGAGTATATGAAAGAAAAAATAATTTTTTTTAAAGAAATAATGAATATCATGCTATTAAGTTTTGGTATATTTGATCAAATATAGGGGAAAGTTGTGTTGTCTGCCTATTATCTTTTAAACATAGTCCCTCATAAGAAGCTGGATAAAACACCCTATGAATTGTGAAAAGGTTTTGAGCCTAACTTGAAATATATGAAAGTATGGGGGTGCCCGACTAAGGTTGGCTTACCTGATTTTAGGAAGACTTATGTGTAAATAAAAGCTTTTTATTGTGCATTAATTGGATATTCTCAAAATAGTGTTACTTATAGATTCTTATTTTTAAATAACAACTCTATTTGAAAGTCTAGAAATGTAGAATTTTTTTAGAATTTGTTCCCTATGAGAAATAATGCATGTGATATTGCTAGCTCCTCTAATGTTTTTATCATGCCTTTATCTATGCCTTATTCCTTTGACATTGTGACTGATAATGTGTTTGAACCTAGGAGAAGAAAAAAACAAATAATAGAAATTATTTATGGACCCAATTTTGTTTCTGCTTTCCAAGTTGGATATGATGATATTAACATGATAAATGTAGACTTTTGTCTACTTATTTTATTGAGGAGGATCCTAAATCTTTTAGGGAAGTTGTAACCTCTGTTAATGTTGGTTTCTAGAATGAATTAGGTTCAATTATTTCTAATCACACTTGGGATTTGGTTCGCTTACCTAGAGAATGTAAACTGATTAGATGCAAATGGGTATTTAGAAAGAAATTAAGAGTTGATGGGAACATTGATAAGTTTAAGGCTCATTTGGTGGCTATAGGCTATAAAAAAAGATTTTGACTTTTTCAATATTTATTTTCATGTGACAAAGATTACCATTATTCATTATTTGGTTGTCTTGGTTGTTATCCATAGACTTTTAGTATATCAAATGGATGTTAAAATAGTATTTTTAAATGGTGATCTTAAAGAAGAAATTTATGTTGAGCAGACTGAGGGTTGTGTGGTTGAGGGTTAAAAGAGAAAAGTGTGTAGATTGAGAAAGTTATTGTATGGCCTTAAATAAAATCCTAAACAATGGTATAAAAAGTTTGACCAAACTTTAGTGGGTGATGGTTATGTTAAATATGCATCTGATTCTTGTGTTTACTCCAAAATGTTTGGATATGATTGTATGATCATATGTTTGTATGCTAATGACATGTTGATTCTTGGAAATAATGTGATTATAGTTAACGAGAGCAAATCGTTTTTGTCTTCTCACTTTGATATCAAGGATTTAGGGGAAGTCGGTGTAATTATTGATATTAAAATGAAAAAAAATTGAGAATGGTTTTTCCTTGAGTGAGTCACACTATGTTGATAAGATACTGAAAATGTTTGATTTTCATAATGAAATGCCTATGAAAACTTCCTATGGCATGAGCACACACTTGAAAAAGAACCAAAGTTCTATTGTTTCACAAAAATAGTATGCTAAAATCATAAGTGGTGTAATATTCCTCATGAGCTATACTAGAATTGACATAACCTATGCGGTGAGTAGACTTAGTAGGTATACTCATAATCCAAACAATGATCATTGGACTACACTTTGTTGTTTACTTAGATACCTTGAGGGTATTTTGGATTGGTGTTTGTATATTTGTAAATTTCTAGTTGTGTTAAGAGGGTTTACATATGATAATTGGGTTTTTGATAACAAGGAGGTTGGCTGCACCATGGGTTATGTGTTTACCCTAGGAGGAGGAGTTGTGTCATGGAAGTTTACTAAGAAGACCTAAATTTCTCAATATACTATGGAGTACAAGGTTATTTTCCTTGAGTTAGTTGGTCAAAAGGTAGAATAGCTGAGGAACTTGTTGTCAGATGTGCCTTCATGGAAGAGACCTTGTGTGTCAATTACCTTACACTATGATTTACATATATCTATTTGTGTTACCAAGAACGGTGTATATAGTGGTAATAGAATACAAATTTATGCGAGACACAACTCTATGAGGCAGTTGTTGAGGAATAGTGTGATGTCCTTAGAGTTTGACATATTAGAGAGAAATATGGAAGACTCTCTCACAAGGGATCTAATAAGGAGAGTTATTCTTGAATAGTTGAGGGGGTGGGATTAAGCCTTTGAGTTGAGGAAATTGAGGCAAATACCATTCATGGTAAAATGAAGCCATATTATTATACTATTACACTACATTCCTATTCCTATGGCATGTGGTAGTACTTTGTTAGGTTGAGCTTTATGCTCTTAATGAGTTCATAACCCTATTCTTAGGTGGTTCTAGTGAGACAGACTTGATGAACTCACCGCTTGATGTATATGAGGTTGAGATGACTCATGCTCTTAATGAATCTATAGCCTTGCATGATGGTGCTTGTGAGACACATTTGATGGATTCACCTAGGTGAGTGTGAAGGTGGGTCGCCTTCTATGAAAGACTAACACTGTATTTTTAGAGCATTTATGAGTACCTAAGGTATGTGCATGACCATTAATAGCGTGTATTTTATAATTGTGGAATATGTATATTCTAAGATAAGACCTTGGTTGTTGAGATCTCAATCAAAGTTAAGGTAATTCAAAATTCATTCACTTCCTAGAAATAATTATTGTCTCACTTTACAACGTATCAATTAAATCCTCGAGATATTGATACTTGAGTATTAAACCTTCATTACACATTTTTCTCTCTCTCTATTTTACCATTGGTGGAGCATTATAGGGAGTAATGACAAACTTGATGCATTTTATGTTACTCCAACATTCCACATCAGTAGGATACACATCTTCTTATCAATTTTTTATATACCACCATCTCATTCCTTTTTTTCTTTTTCTTTTTTATATTGTTGACTCGGGTTGGGTTGGGTTGGGTTGGGTTTTGTTGTTGGTCTTGTGCTAATATTTGGACCACACACACACGTGCCAACAACCTATCTAGTCCAAGCAAGTTGTGGGTGTGGGTCTTTGATCCAAACATGCCTGATATTCTTTTACTAATATTTTTTTAATTTATTTTATCGGAGAAACTTGGTCTTCGACCGTTCCTAATTTTCTATGATTTTATTTGTTCTCGATCTTTCTTTTTGATGTGGGAGGAATGCAAGCATTTGTTGGGGTAATTGTTACCGTTTTACCCCATTTATTTTCTTTATTTGAGGGAGTTTTATGCATTTGTTTGAAGATACACCTTCTTAAGCTTTCAAATTGTGGTTTAAAAAATAATTTTCTGGGATTTGTTTAGTATTTTCCAACTCTCTCATTCTTGAGTCCATAAGAACCTGAGGTGTTGTGTCAACCTTGTGGGTGAACCAGCAATGAGATTGCACCAGAGGTCCAATTGTAATTTGCTTTAGGATAGTGGTCTACCACAACACAACAAAACAAACTAATAAGTATAATTTCCTTTTATTATTTTGGTTCTTATATTTTTGATCTTGATACGTATACTTAGACCTAATAAAATCAACCTAACCCGATCACCCGAATCAAATAACTTGATTTATACCCCAAAAGTCAAATCTAATCTCAAGATGAATACATGAAACAACCCAAATCAATCTGAATCTAACCCGAATTTAGCTAACCCAATAGTAACCTGTATTAGAAATGACCTAAATCAAAATAAGCCAATCTAAAAAGAACTCAACACATACCCAAACAGAAATCTGATAATAACCTGACTCAGATCTTACCCATACGAAACATAATTGCTAACTTTATCCAAACTAAAGTTAAATTTAATCCACAAAAGTAATATTTTATCATATATAAATTGATACATAGTCACTAATAAACTATCTTATCAATAAAATTTTCTATAAACAAAAATATACAACCCATCGAATAATAAATTAAACAAAACTAGTAAGACTCTATTCTTATAACTTAATATTAATATCATATTAGCATTAATGATATTAGATCATAGAAATTCTATTATTATTATTATTATATCCTAATTTTTAAAACACAAAATACTTAGAAAAGTATATGGAAGATGAATATAAATGAGGGTATGGCCATCATATCTAGCGCAAGGAGACACTATTGTTTCACTTACTCTGTATGCTAAAGCTAAAACTTCAAAATAAACTGAAATAAAATTCCACAACATTCTTAATATATTATGACACCATAAGAAAGTCAAATAACAACATTGCAAATACTTAATGACGTTTCAGTAAATTAAATAACTCTACTACATTTAAAACCCATTGAAATCAAAACACCATCAAAAGATAAAACTCCAGAAGCCAAACTACTCACTCAACTCGTCCCGCAAGCATGCATCCATCATCAAGTATAGTTACAATCTACTTGCACAATACTATTTTCACACCATATAAATTATAGATTATTGTAACCCTATTTAATAAACAACAAGTTAATTAGGGGAACATATAAGTAATCCATTATTTAAAATAAAAATAGAAAAATTTATAGAATCATTATAATACATCAAATACAATCATATATGAGTCAAATGATAAGGCAAATATTATTTCACCATTTATAAAAGCCTCATAAATTAATAATCACATAAAAACATAATCCAATTTTATTTATTTAATGGGAAAAATCCAACCAAGAGGGTCACCTAGAAAATAAGTCCAAAGACATCCAATAACAACCAAAACCAACTATAGGAGATCTCCCTCTAGTGTAATCCTAGTGGTCCTAGCACCAAAGAGTAAAATTCAACCTCTGTAATCCAGTCCTTAAGTGTGTGCACCCTTTAAGAGGTCCAAAGATTCCAATGGAGTAGACAGTTAGCCTTATTGACTCTTGGCCAAGTAAATAAACCAAATGACTACACGTCACTCAATCCAATAAAAGGTTATTGTTCATCCCTAACTCCAAGAGACCAACCCCAAAGGACCTTATCTCACTCTCATCTTTCACTTAAAATTTTAGTGTCTTATTCAAAGTAACCATAAAACACATCAAAAATACACAATTATATCCATTCCTTAATTATTCACCTTTCTAAATCTGTGTACCTTCCATATTTGGTACTTTCCAAAAATAGCAACTACCATAAATAATGTTTTTCATAATTAGCACATCCCATAAATAACACTTTTATAAATAACATTTTTATTAAATAAAGCTTTCCACAATATCACTTCTCAATTTAAACAATTTTCATAAAGAGTTGACCACTTGGATCAAAATCTAATCAACCATTATTGTGATTCCATGCTAATTAGAAAGAAAAGATTATATATTCATAATAATATCATATGACTACGTGTACAGTGAATTTCATATGATCACCAACAATATATAAAATCACATAATCACTTATATGCGTTCTAAATAAATTAGCGAAAAGATATTTATAAAATCAAGTATGAATAAACTTATATTTGTAAAACTCAAAGTGTTAGATATAATTATAAACCATGTTAACAAAACACAAAGGTTTGTAAAACAAAGATTACTCCATATATAAAATTTAAAGCACCTTAACTATTATATTACCAAAATAGTATCACATGTATCAAAATATAATTGCTAATTTAAATATGAGTAGTTAGAAAAGTAAATGGGTTACCTGAAATGCTATCCAATCACCGAATGCTCACTAGTCAACTAATCCCAAAGTTAAGAATAATACATTATTAATGCCAGGTGAAATATATAGATATAGATATTATAGTTATCTTAGTCTCAACATATCAAAATCCTTAAATTTAATAATCTTTAAGTCTTTCACATAATATTTATATATAAGCCCTTAATTCCAAATTAATTAAGGGGGTGTGGAATTACTCTGGTGAATAAAGTGTTAGGTAACCATTTACCCAATTATTGGCCTCCAAATAGAACTTATAAATTAAAAATTGATTAAAAAAATAATATAATACTAACACTTGTTACTTAACTATTGCTCGGAAACTAAAATCAATACGATAACATCGTTGAAAGCTACTATTGCTTAGATCAATTAAATTAAAATTCTCATAACTAAGTCCAAAGGTCGATACTTCATATTTATAACTACCAACTACTATGCGACATCATTAGTGTAATTGTTGCTCTTTATATATATAAAAAGTCATCTATTTGTCTTTATATAAGACTTCTACTATATGCTCCTCTAACTAATGGCATACATTATAGTTGGATGAGTAGAAATTATGACTGCTGACTTCATACTATAAATTAAAGATGTGAATACTACCTAGGAAATGCAAAAAGGAGAGGTGTGGTGCACAACGCCATCTGATTTTCTTTACCCTTTTTTTATTCCTGTAAATATTATAAAATTGTTATTAATTGTATCTATGAAAGGTGTCTGTCTAACTACAAACCTAGTTTATTAATAAGGGATAACACTATATGCTCCTATGCAATAATTTAATATTAAAATAATAAAAAGGGATAGTACAATACAAGCAAACAAACGTTAGAATATCAATTAAATATATATGAATATCGTGTGGTATTATAGTTCTCATATAGTACATCTTCATCATTGAACAAGTACGACAGTCATGACTCTTATATATATTTGGAATATGTGATTGTTTTTCATAATAGCTAAAGGTGGTAGGGTTATGGTAGAACTAGCTTAGAAAAGGATAATTTTTATAACTTACTTATTTATGGAAAAATAATTAGTTGCTAAATATGATTTGAAATGGTCAAGGATTTATTCATTGTTAAACTCCATTAACAACATAAATTATTTGATAACTACTTATTTGAAAGAAAAAAAATACATTTAACTAATTACTTGTAAAATTAAATAAATAGATATGTGTGTAAACTCTTATCCTCATATATTATTGTTGTTGTTGTTATTTACGGGTATTAATTATTACAAACATAAACATTATAATTGTAGATATACTAAGTATAATATATATTATTATAGCAACAATAGTAATATTTTTATTTCTACTAATATTAATGATTATCATATTTTTAAAGATGATGATGATGATTATAGTTACTATAACAATCATTATTATCTAATAATATTTATAATTGTATTTATAATAATAATGATAATAATTTATTATTATTAGTATTACATATTTTATGACAATAATTTTTTCTTTATGGTAAAAATTACTACAATAATCATAACAATAATAATAAATTATAAAATTTAATTTATTAATTATACTAAATTAATAAGAATCAATATCAATACAATTTTAAATTAAATTAACATAACCAACACCCCATACAACATGAAGTTTATAGATTCAAATCTATCCGACACAAGCTAGAATTAACTTAAAATATATAAGTCCTAGTTAAATAATATTATAGAGAAAAAATTATATTAATTAAATCTAAAACTAACTCGATATCCTTCTGACCTAAAAACCCCTGACATAATAATCACCCAACCCTTATCATCATAATTGGAATTAGTTCTAAACCTAAAGAATAGTCAAATCTAACCGAATGTGACCCTTTTGTCATCTTTTACATTCTTCACCCTTTTGGACCTCACAAAGTCATGATCTTCCTAACTCTTCTTCTGCTATGGGCCTGGCGGTGATAAATTCACACTGATGGGATCCCTTCTACTATCCTCTCGAAGTCTTGACTCTTGAGGAGGGGGGACATTGTCTGGCATCTCTTGCCCCGTCACAAGGATTGACTCCTCGACATACGAGGTCACATTTGAAAAGGCCTGATCTGTGAACAAAGAATTATCGTTACTTTCCGTGGAGACTGAACCGCCGCCAATCCTCTACTGTCTCCCCGTCTTTTTCGTCAGAATTTTGAACACCTCACCCCACCGCCGCTGCTGTATTTCTGCCGGCCAGAGCTTCCTCCATCATAGTCCTTATGAATTTCTGTCACGTATATTGCCACTTCTTCCCCACTAATGTCTAGCCCAACCATCTCCTCAATCTGTTTCATGCACAGCGTGTATATGTGGATCCTACAGTACTCCCGCGATCCATCGTGGAAGTTGGCGTTATCCATTGATACGACACTGCCCCATTGGATTCCTACGTTAAAGACGGTGTCGTAGGTCCAGGCCCCTAATACCATTAACCATGCTTCTCTCCACTCCGTTCTCTGGATCGGATTCCATTCCTTCATATGTTGATACAACCACTTTTGAAACCACGAGACCCGTATTGTACCATTGCAGCCTTATCCTCCATATCTACGAAGGTAATCGGATGTTTGGGCCCGCCTATGGGAATAATGGTGACCCCAGTAACTCTCTGTGCATTAACGTGGGCTTCAACGATTCATGCCGCTACCGGGGGAATAGTAATGCCTACTCTACTTCGTGACAACCTATCCAGATTGTAGTTGCTAACTGTTCCGAACACCACCGTCTCCATCTCCTGTATCGTCTCCCTCTTAGTCTCCGTCCCATTTTCTACGGTCAACTTTTGCATTGTTCATGCTGTAGACCTAGGATACCATCAGCATTTTTTTCTTTTTTAATTGAAATATCTCTCGGTGGGATTATTATATAAAATAAAATTTATATCATAGTATTTCCGACATGTCTCTATGAATAGATGTACCTAATTATATACTTTTGGTAAAAAAAAATTGAAAAACAATGATAAAGCACATCACGGTAATAGTAAAATATGGTGAAACATGATAAGTTTTTTTTTTTTAGAAAAATCGTAACATGGATGAAATATTAAGCATATCATGATTAAATATAACAATGAAGAGAGTAGGACTACGTAATGGTGGAACATAGTGAAATATCAAGTTTATTATGATGAAACATGATACATGTTATGGTAAACCATAAAAAGTACCATGATGAAACATAAAGCAATTTATAGTGAGACACCAAGTATGCTATAATGAAACATAACAATTGAGAGAAACAAGCCTATATGGTGCATGATCATACGAAAATATCAAGCATACCATGGTAACGAGCCAATCATACCATGGTGAAACATGAACCGTACCATAATAAAATATGAAATATATTATGGTGAAATATCAAGCATATTATGATTAAGTCCCTATTATATAAAAAAGACATGAGGCGAAGCACCAAGATTGATCATGGTGAAACATGACAGTGATTGATATTGATTAGACTATGGTGATACATCTAGCATATTGTGATAAAACTGTAAATATATCGTGGTAAAACATAACAATGGAAAGAAGCAGTATTGCATAATGCTGTATAATAGTAAAACATCAAGCATACCAAAATGAAACATGAACCATATCATTGTGAAATGCCAAACATATCACGGTAAAATATAAACCATATTGTACTGAAGCGTTAATCAGATAATGATTAAATCCGTATTACATAAAACAGGCGTATGGTGAAGCACCAAAATTAATTATGGTGAAACATCAACACTATAAAAGATGAAAAATTAACAAATACCATGATTAGTTGTATTTCTCTGTTACATTTAAAGTGAAATATGGAAACAATTATAGTGAAACACAAAGACAGTCATGGTAAAATATGGGGGTAACCATGGTGAAACATGAAGAAAAATGGTGAAACGCAAGTATAACAATGATGAAATATAACACAATAATTATGAAAAATGAAGACAATTATGATGAAACATGTCAAATTGGTAAAAGATATAATAATATTTTTTTCAAATCAAAAGTATAACAAAACGAGTCTATATTTGTAATTGTAGAGAAAAATCTCATAAATAATATAGTAGTTTTTTTATTATATTTTTTAGAATCTAAAATAAATATAGTCTATTTATAAAATCTAAAAAAATTTATATTTACATAATTGTCACCAAACAAAACAAAAATATCTTATACATTTTAATCTTGTATATAAGATTACATTGCGGACTAATTGTTATTCTGCCTCTCACCTCCCCCCTATCTAGACATATGCTCTAAAAATCAATTCTTATATCATGCATCTAGGAGTACCTTACATATGGTTATTTTTTATAATTTTATAAAGTTTACTTAAGTGCATGGAGTCAATTTTATATTTTATAATTTATAATTCTTATATATAAAAATAGGCCCACTTTTGTAATTTATAATTTTACTTATAGCCATAGGGTCATTTTAATAATTTTATAATTCTTATTTCTAAATACAAGATCATTTTTATAAAATTTATTATAAATATGTTCAAAAAGTAGGATGAATACAAAGTAAACTTTGTAATTTTATTAATCTTATTTATATACACAAGGTTATTTTTTTATAATTATATAACTTGCACAATGTATATGTGTTTAGCGATATGTTATGAACCTATGTGCACTATATCATGAACTTGAAAGTTTCGTTTTGATAAATCTATGTGTAGTATGAATCTAAAAATTATGTGAATTATAAAATTAGTGAAATAATTTATGGAGCGAACCAATGTGCTCTATGAATTAAACATGATTGTTTTCCATAATAAACCTAATAACTTAATATAATAAACCTTGGTATTTTTACCCCTACTTATATTTTTTTTTCCTTTCATGTGCTAAACACAACTGTTTTATTGCTCAACTTCAAGGAAGTTCTAAAAAAATCTCAAAGAATTTTATTTTTGTCTAATCAAATTTGATTTGTAGTATGTGTGTAATTATATTAGAAGAAAAAAATTATAACATTAAATCATCACTAAACTGATTTAAAATTTATCCCAAAATTAGATAGTTGAATTTTTATTTTTATTTTGTTTCCTCAGCTAAAGTTGGTCGCAAGACCAACTTCAACAAATTTGTTTTTATCAAGTTCGAGATGTAGTTTGCATGTAATATTTGTAACACCCCCAAAATTTACTACTATAAAATTTTGTTTAAATAAAAATATTTAATGGAAGTGAAATAATAAAACCATAAATTCAGGGGACATTACCGCCACACTTAGTACTATACCGGTTCACTCCTACTGTTCCAATACTAAGTGCTAAGGCTAAACAAGATTAACATCAAACACAAGTCATTACTAAAATGATGAGAGTCCATGAGAGGACTCCCTCATAATCATATAGAAATCAGAGTGCGATTTAGAATTACAACCCAAAGAGTAAGTGACTAGAGTTTTTCAAAAACTTAAAATACCGTAAGATGTCACATAACTAAAATAAAACGATACATGGTCAAGTCAAAAGAAAATCAGAGTCCGGCCGAGTCGCTCTCGATCCCCAGGTTAGGTCTAGACTCAACGTCCAGCCTCGCCTGATGCCTCGTAGGTGTCGTAGGCATCGAAGACGTCCTCCCCTACCTGCACAAACTCAGATGGGTCTTCTGCTCATGGGAATGAACAGCACCTATGAAACGGGTGATCAGTACGCTACATATTGAGTAAGGTAACCATGCGCTAAGGCCAAACATACAAAAACATACAACATAGTATACAACATGACATTATCATATAAGCAACATCCAATAATACAAGTAATGAAGGCCGACTATGGTCCAGATAGATTTATTCTTTGGATCTCTAGTAAATATAATCGTTTCACAACATAATTTTTATCAATCCATGCGAGTGCAGGAACCCCACTATTATAGCCGGTGGACCGATCATGCAGGGCAAAATGCTCCTAGCCACTATTATTCACCGGTGGACCAATCATGTAGGGTAAAACGCTCCTAACCACTATTATTCGACGGTGGACCGGTTTGGCCCCGACTCACATGGTGTTTCATTGTAATTACTTCGTGTCTTTTCCATGTCTTATCATCATTATGTTTGGTTTATTGAACACGGAAACCCCCACTATTATAGCCAGTGGATCGATCATGCAGGGCAAAATGCTCCTGGCCACTATTATTTGCCGGTAGACCGGTCATGTAAGGCACCCTGTCTCCTGGCCACTATTATTCGCCGGTGGACCGGTCTGGGCCCGGCTCAACAATCTTTCTCTTTAAATGGTTAGTATCTTATTCGTGTCTTATTCGATAAGCATTTCACCATTGACATGCATGCCGCCAACCTTCTACTTCTATCCTCTCAAGGGGGCCCGTCTCATATCTTGAGACTATTGCGCCCCTTATCACGCCCTCTAATGAAATCTCGACTCCTAAGGGTGTGGGTTAAGGCCCAACACCTCGTGACATCAACCCCACCTACTATCACCCTCTAGGGTTTTCCCTTCAAAACCCTAATTAGACATATGTGGCCCAACTTTCTCTCACTTACACTACTGTTACTTCATTTATTGCCCTACACCTTATCTCATTTAGATCCAATCCTAAACCATATCACTTTACCCCTCGATTCCACATGTGACCGAAAAACCCTAGTTGGTCACTTTAACCCTAACACTTTTCTTCTCCCACAAGTAACCTCTCTCTTTTTCACCCAATATCTCTTCTCTCCCATGGAACTTATACTCACCCTTTATAAAATAAATTCCCACTCTTAACCCGTACTCCACTCTCCCTTAATTGTTTTTACTTCCACATTTTTTTTTCAGATTAGTGAATCCTCTCAAAACCCTAATCGGGTCCCTTATGCGCCCTTACACCAACCTACGTACTATTTTTCATCCCAAGTCTCCAATAACTCCACAGCTCTCCCCTTAGATTATTTACACCCTAAAATAACCTTTCTCACGTAAAGATCATCCCCATGCAAGTTTCATCCATCCCACGCAACTCTCGAAGTCCCCATGCAAATCCTAGAATTCCCATGCATGGTTCCCATCTCTTTTTCACTTTGTTCATCTCTTCCTCTTTACTTTCCTCTCATGGATCATGAGGTATTTTGGTTAACCTCATATCCCCCTTAGTAAACTCACTTCCCATTTTCTTTCTTTTTATCCTTTCATTCCCATATCACATTATCAATCATCCTAGTATGCATGTCCTAGAGGGTCATATCATATCACATCATACTCACCATATATACGTATCATACTCATGCCATAAGGAACACATAAACATACCTCAACTCCAAGTTGCTCTACACATAAGACAAGTTAATGACAATCATACGATACACGACATAGCATGATATATAACATCCAAGGCATACAAGTCACACAACAGACATGGACCTTAGCTACATCATTACCTAAAATGACGTCGGGCTTAGAGCACGCGCCTACACCTCCTTAGGGTTTTGGCTTGATTCACCTATAAGGGGAAAATACTATGGGTTAATCTCCCTCTTACCAAAGATTGCCATTATTTTTCTACCCTACTCTTATCATATTCTACTTTTAAGGCTAATAATTATAATAGTAGTTTTATTATTAAAAGAAGGGTTATTATTCTCAAAATAATTAATCGTGCCACTACTAACCAAAATAAGTCTTAGTAGCCATCATGGTTTATGTTAAAGTATTCATAGCGGTATTCGTAGTGTTAAAGGTAATAGTTTTAATATTAATAATAATAATATTATTATTATTATTATTAGTTTTAGTGATAATGCTAATATCGACCCAAACCCTAGTAATGATAATAATAATAGTATTATTAGTATTATAGAATTAGTGACCATAATGATTCTTATATTAATAATGCTAGTAGTGATAATAGGTTTATGAATATAAAATATTGACAAAAGACCAGTTAACAATAATAATATTTATAGTAGTATCAAATAATAATAATAATAATAGTGATAATATTAATAGTTCTCATCGTAAGGATAATACTAATGAAGGTCCTAGAAATCATCTTAGTAGTAGTCTTAGTGATAATGTGGTCAAACATAATAGAATAATAATAATAATGATGATGATGATAGAAGTGATAATAATAATATCAGTAGTAATGATAGTAGTAATAATAATAATAATGTTGAACGTAATAAAGATAATAATCGAAAAGAGTAATAGTAATATAAGAGTCTCAACATGTACACTAATAATAAAAGTGATAATGGCCAAGTTAGTATTGACAGTATTAGTAAGAAAATAATAATAATAATGATGATGATGATGACGATGATGATGATGATGATAGTTGTAGTAGTAGTAATAATAATATTAATAATAATAATAAAGATACTATTTTAACACTAAAGCTGTAGCCTTTTAAATGATAATACCATAGTTATAAACAATTTTGAAGTTAGGTTAGATTATAAGAGTGGTAACATAATAATAATAATAATATTATTATTATTATTATTATTATTATTATTATTATTATTATTATTATTATTATTATTACTAAAAATTATTAACACTTATAGAAAAAGAGTTTAAGGGTTGGAAAAACTAGAGTACCACCTAGGGTTGGTGGCGGAACCGGTGGCGGCGGTGGAGGAGGAAGAGAGGTGGAGAGATGGGGATATAGGTTAGAGGAGAGGGAATGAGAGGGTGTTTGAGGTGGTGGAAGGCATCTTAGGTGGAGAGGGGTGGAATGGAGGTGGTGGTGCAGCCAGAAGTGGCGGCGCACCGTGGCCGAAGGTGGTGGAAGGTGGAGAAGGGAGAAGGAGAGGGAGACAGGGAAAGATGGAGGTATGGGGAGGTAGAAGAAGGTCCCCTGGTTGTTTTGGAAGGTGGAGGAGGTATTGGTTGTGCGTAGAATCGCCGGGGGACGGTGGTGCGAGAGGCGGCAAGAGGTCGAAGTGGGTTGATTGGGATGGTGATTTTGCATGGTCGTGGTGGCTCGTGCAGGGCAAGATAAAGGAGGAGGGTGACTTAGTTCTGTAGAGGGAGGTGCAGGAAAGGTTTTGGTGGGCGGCGTTGGCGGCAGAGATTGTCGATGGTGGCGGAATATGGAACTGTTTGGGCAGTGGCGCAAAATCAGGATTTATGGGCTGCAAAAACAAAGACCCGATTATGGGGTAATTATAGGCTAAATTGGGGGGAAATGACAAGGGAAAGGAGACAAGAGGGGTGCAGGTGCCAGGCATGTCGACCGGTGGTGGCAATCGAGGCGGTGCTGCCATGGCAAGGCGGCAAGGTCGAGGGAAGAGGGAAAGGAAAAGGGGCAGGGTGCTCGGAATAGGGGAAAAGGGTCTGTTGGGGTCAAATTAGTGAAAGAAAGCTACGGGAGAGGGAGGCGAGGACAGCCGTACGGTGCAAGTGGTTACCGGTAGGTGTAGGGTTGCAAGGTTGAGGTGTAGGTCGCGTGGGAAGAAGAAGAAAAGGGAAAGGGGTGGATTGGGCGGTCCAGGGGAAGGAAAGGAAAAAGTAAAGGGGTGACGGCTCGGCCGGGCGGCTGGGTGTCACGGGATTTGGGCCACGCAGAAGGGAAAGGGAGGGGAAGGGAACTAAGCCGGTGGGCTGGCCCATTTCAGGGAAGGAAGAAGAAAAGAGAAAGGAGGAAGTGAAGGAAGAAAGAAAAGGAAAAGAAGGGGAAAAGAGAAAAAGGAAAAAGGAGAAAAATATGTTAGTTGGGGTGTTTAGGGTATTTTAGTATCATTGAATATTTAAAAATATTAATATTTAAAATAATAATAATAACAATTAAATTCCTTTTTAGTCTAACTTGGTTATTTTGGGCAAATTTCCTTAACTTCCATATTAATTAGTAAAATGTCCAAATTTTGCCTAAATAATTTATTTATTATTTTCTCCTTGTTTTGCCTTAATGAATTCCCCCTTTATTTTAATAAAATAATTTATTTAATTAATTTTCCTAATAAATCCTTATTTAGCCATAATTCTAAAATTAGGGTTTTGGGGTATTGCAATATTATTAGGAAAAAATATTGTAATATTAAAATTATTATTAAACAAATTTTTTTGTTGAACTTATGCCAATTATATGTTGAATCCTAAATTAATTTTGTGTCAAAATATTTTTCTTTATTCACATATGCCAACTATTATGATCTCATGTTTATTCTTTTGAGTCTTTGCCTAATCCATTTGATCTATTACCCATCAAGCTTCTTCACCTAAGTGTTTGTTTGGCATGGAGAAAATAAAGGTATAAAAATTATTCCCATATTAAATATATTATATAGTATAATTAAAATTAAAAAATTATTTTTTAAATGAAGATTCATTTTAAATATTTATTTAATTTAAAATAAATATTTTATTAAAAAGATTATTATTATTAAATGTTTGATATAAAAAAATTTAAAATAAAAAAATTTACCAATATTATTCCAATGCCAAACGAACCCTAAAAATAAAACATATCCTAAATTGTTGCTCGTTTTCTTCTCAAGTTCAATTGAATGATCCGGTCCCTTAATTTTTTGGTACTACTATAATTTTAAAAACAAACACAGGGCAGGAGGCATCGTGATCTAGGTGTAAGATATAAATTTCGACTAAGGACTTGTTTGGTATGGAGTTAATAGAGGTGGAAAAAATTCTCCTCTATTTTGTATATTTTATATTAAATATTTAATAATAATAAATATATTTTAATAAAATACTTATTTTAAATTAAATTAATATCTAAAATTAATATTTATTAAAATAAAATTATTTAATTTTAAATAAATTATATAAAATATAGAAATTACTTTTCCACCCTTATTATTCCATACAAACGAGCACTAAAAATAATATATATATATAAATGTTATCCGTGTTCAGGCAGGTGGGGAAAAAGTAGGAGTATAACTCATTTCGGTCGGTATCTTAACCGCGTAAATTTGAAGCCGCAAAGCGAGGCAGAAAAGGAGAATCACACCAATAACGGTTCTTATTGCTCCTCGCCTTCCTCATCTCTGTCCCAAGCCCAAGTTGCACCTCTGCACGCACACGCGCATACATTTATACGTACTCGTCTTCCCTCCGCGTTTCCCTCACATCCAGCCGGTCTATCTAACCGCCTATAAATAGTAAAGAAAACTCCCTTTCCCTCAATTTCTCACCATCGACAGTTTAACAAACAACTCTCTCTGTTTTCCCCCACCCCTCGTTAACAGATTTCTCTCGCTGGTTCATCATCCTTCCTCCTCATAAACCCTAGCCCGATCGCCCCCGCCCCCCGGGGAAATCTGCTTACAAAACATCTCCGATTAAATTTTCCTACGCACGCGTCAATGGAGCGACGACCGATCGATATCAAGTTGATTTCAGCAAAGAACTTAAAGGACGTCAATACATTCTCCAAAATGGATGTTTATGTCATTGGTTCCGTCTCCGGCGATCCTCGTAGTATTCAGAGAAGTCCGGTTGATAAAGATGGCGGTACAAGTCCTAAATGGAATTACGAGATGCGATTCATTGCGGATGAAGAAGCTGCGCAGCAGAATCGAATTGGACTTGTGTTTCAAATCATGTCTGATCGAACATTAGGTGATAAAGAAGTCGGTCGGGTTTATATTCCTCTCAAGGAGCTTATAGGTGGCTACTCCGGTAACGACGGAGGGAAAGTGGAACGCGAATATCAGGTTCAGACTCCGTCCGGTAAGTTTAAAGGTACATTGAAATTTGCATACAAATTGGGAGAAAAATTCACACAGCAGCAACCTATTCACGATCCAGTAATGGCGTATCCTGCTCCTGCTAATTCTGGTGCTGGTTCTAGCGCCGGTTATGCTCTCCCCGCGTATGTCGATAATAAAGGCGCAGGGGCATATCCACCGGCAGGAGTTCACTCTCCGCCTGTTCCGGCGCCATACCCTGCACCTGGAGGATACCCTCCTGCGCCACAGGGGTATGCTCATGCTCCTCCTCCATCACAAGGCTACCCGTATTCCCAACCTGCAGGGTATCCACCTGCACAGGGCTACGCGTATGGTTATGGATATCCTGGCGCACCACCTCCACATGGTTATCCACAACAAGGTTATGTTCAGCAGCCACAGAAGCCTAAGAAGGGGAGCAAGTTTGGACTTGGAGCAGCGGCTGGGCTTGGGGCTGGATTGCTCGGAGGATTGTTGGTTGGTGAGATGGCTGAAGATGTGGCTGAAGCTGCAGTCTATGATGACATGTTTGATTATTAGTACTGTTTCTTTTCGTTGTATTCAACCATTTGTCGTTGATCTCTTGGTGGTTTTCGTCATCCCGCAGTGGACTCTTTCGGGTTTATCCAAATTTATGTGGAGGTCTGACCATGCGCTGAGGGTTTGATTTTTATTTTAACATGTAATTACGTTATATGCTAACTAAATGACAGCTAAGTCATGGTACCGAACTTCCTTTACTTATTTTTTCTTCTTTCTGTTCTAAGGATATATCTAAAATCTATCTATATAGTATAAAAATAGTAAAATAGTCGTCAAAAAAATTTATTAAACATTTTCTCCTATTAGAAATTGTCTAAATAATTGTCCAGTAATACAAATATAATATATATCTATATAGGGTGAAGGTCCCATACACATTATTTTTAAAATATATTTGTAGGAACCAATCATAACCATTAGATTAGTATTTGATTAATGGTCAAGATTTAGTAAATAACTAACTTGAATTTATTTTAATCTTGACCCTTCAATCTTCTAGATCTAATGGTAATTAAAGGTTCCTACATTTGTATTTTAAGTAATAGTTTGTATAAGAGCCTATATATATATATATAGTCTTCATTTTTCTCCCATAAAAACCAATTTCTTAAATTAAAGAACTTAAAATAAAATAAAATATCTACACGCTCTTTACCTCAGTCGCGTAGCCCTGTGCTTTCATCTTCCTAGTTTTCTTCGGTTTTTATTTTTATTTAAGTATGGATTAAACTTATTCCTTGTATTTTCAATATCATGTATTTCGTGCATCGTGAAGTATACCCAATAGATTATTTTTTATTTACCTATGTTTTACCCTCCATTCTTCAAAAAGAAAAAGAAAAATAACTTTTTATATAAATAATTACAATAACACTACTAAAAAATAGAAGTAGCTAACAATACATATATGATTGTTTTAATAAAGAAGGTTGTATATACCTTCTCTAATAAAATAAAAGCAAAGTTGATAGAGGACACTCATTTTTAAGGATATAGATGTCAATTTCAAATCTATAATTATGGTATAATGTTGAGTGTGTTTTTCGTAGGTTTTAAATAACTGTTCCTAGACAAATTAAATAGACATCTAGGATTTAATGGGATAATATCTTCTTAAGGGTATAAAAGGTGGTTGCGGCTAGAAACTCCTACCTGTACCTTAGCTAGATTTTTTTCCCCCATTCTTCATTGTTAACTTATCGGGTCTCTTTTTTACCTTCACATTTTGGTGCGACCGTAGCCGGCACGTAATTTAAACCCTCTTTTTGTCAATTATAGCACTGGTAAATAGGATATCGTTCTAAGCCGGGGATTGAGAGGGCTCACCTCTACCTAACTAGCTTAAACTATAAATAAAATAAAAACACTAAATAACCTAAAATAAATAAATAATAAAAATACTAATGGGGGTTATAAAAATAAGAATAATAAAGGGAACAAATAAAATAAAATAAAATAATAATGAAAATAATGGGAAATAATGGGAAACTAGCTTATATGAGAAATATGTTAGGGAAATAAAAATCCACCACTAGATTAGATCGAGATATAATATTTATTCCTAAGTCATCTTTAATCGTGAGAATGAGATCGACCAAGTTACACACCAAAAACAGGTATACACACCTTATATTACTTCCCTTAATTAATTAATACGACAAAGCGTCAATATTAACCCTATTAAATACTAGCAGTATAGCAACAACAAGCGGCTCCTATATTTAACTAGATTTAATGCATTAAGTGTAAGTGGAAGGCTGTCAATCTAAGTACTCATACTAGTACAAAAAGCATGTCTAGCTGTATTTCCTTTCCTTGACCCACACGTATCGAAACGTTTTACCACTTCGGTTAGAATCACAAAACGATTAGGTGAATTGCTATCTAACCTAGCTGCAATTTATACATATAAATTCTAGTATATTTAGATGGCCACCTAGCAAGCAATTAATCCTACATACTGTCACTTATGAGGTACCAGAACAAGGCATGCACCAAATAAACTATACTTGACAGAATTATACATATAAACGATAGCAATTAATATAGAGTCAAGAAACAATCTCACGAAACAAAGAAAATAAAATTATAATTCAAATCCTAATCTAGGGTTTCAAATTATTCCCTAACAATAAATAATCAGCCACTCATAATTAAAGAATTAATTACACAAAAATATATATCTAAAATATAAATTAAAAATAAGAGAAAGAAATAACCGGAATTAATTTTGAATTAAAGATCAATAATTTATTCAGATAAAAATTAATTTTATCTGAAATAAATTCTACCAATATTAATTTCTTCTTATTTTTCTTCCTTGTTTGCCTTTATTTCCGTGCCAAATTCTTTTTCTTTTTTTTTTCTTTTTCTTCGGCTGACACTGACTGCTGACGGCTGACGGATGACTGGTTGCTGCCTCGAACTCCGTGCGGCGGCTCCTTCCCTCTGCGACGTCCGTTCTTACCCGAGCCTGCGAAGGCTCTCTCTCTCACTGCCGCTCACCTCTGCTTTTCCCGAGCCTATAAAGGCTCTCCTTTTTACGCTCCCAGCTGCACTCTCCCTAGCCTTTGAAGGCTTTGTTGCGCCCTTCTGCCGTCCCACAGAGCCTCGGAAGGCTTTGCTTTTTCTGCACCCGTCCATTTCTCTCTCAATTGATGCCGCACGCTTTTTATACAATTTGTGTGCCTTTGCCACGTCAGCCCTATGGCTGACTTTTCTTCCCCCTTCGAGCGGCTTTTTTTTCTTCTTCTGTCTCGTTCCTCTTCGGCGTAGTTTTGTGTTCCAGGCCTTTGGGCCTTCGGCCTTCGGCCATTGGTCCAAAGGTCAAATTTCTTTTTTTTTATTTTCTTTTATTTAAAAATAATAATACCTGCAAGATAAAATTTAATAAATATTAATAAATAATATTATACTCTAAATTTACTTAATTTATATCATTTTAGCTCAAATAATAAAATTTATGCAATTTTTACCACTTAAGCATAAAACAATAATTATTCCCCTATATTAGTTAAATAAACTACCAAAAACTAAGATTATAAGGGTATAAAATGTGTCAAAATATGAACTCATCACATTTGCATAAATTTCTAAAGAGTTGTCACACGAACTAGTTATTCCCTTTTATATTTTACTATTATTGTTTCCTCCACCTCCTTATTTTCTCTCTCCATCGGTTGCCTCTTCAGCCATAACCACTACTAGTCATCCTTCTTCTTCTTCTCTTATTGGTATTGCTCTTCTTAGGTGTGTGCATTTTCATCTTTTCTCTTCATAATTATTGACATGATATTTAGATTTTTGCGATGTTTTTAATGTTTAGGAACTCATTGTGCACTACAACAAACTGGACCATTAACAACCAATTTAGCGACCACTTTTTTTTTTATCGTTATTGATATATTATTAACGATCATTGTCAAAAGTCATCGTTGATGGTATATCTATTGCGACTAATATAATTTTTGGTCGTTAATCATTAATTTATTGGTCGTTAAAAAAATTAAGTTATATATATGTTTTATAAAAAAAAATTCAAATCTCTAAAATCCAAAAAAATATAAATATAAAACACTTAATTGCCCCAACTCCAAAAAAAATCCCGCGCGCCCTATACTAAGCTCGTTTCGGCCCTTTAAACAAAAAAAAATTACAACATCACATAACGCGCGCCTGTACCAATTTATATCAAATTTGAGCACAGGTCGTCTTCCCTCCCCGACCCTGCTCGATGACCACGCCATCAACACCACGGTCGTCCCCCGTTTGCGTGTCTTCTTCCCGGACTGCACCACCACGCCATCAACCGTCGGTCGAGCAGACAGTCCACAGCTGCTGCACCTCCTCCTCCTCGTCCAATACAGCAGCAACGGAGTAGCAGCAGCAGCCACCAGCAACGCACGATGACAGCCGCGGTGCGCCACCGTCCGTCCTCCTCCACCGCCGCTCGTCACCGGCGAGTGGTCCTTGACCACCGGCGAAGGTCCAGCACCCCTCACTCCCTCCAATTTCGCTGCAATACGTTTGGTATAAATACTCAAACCCTAAATTATGTTTTGATTAATTTTAGATGAATTAGCTTATGATAAGATAATTTAGTTGTTTAATTGTATATATATGTGTTGTATGAATGATTTAGAGTAGTTAATTGTATTGGTTATGGTTGATTTGTGAAAATTGGATTTGTGACCCGGCTATATCCAGATTTGTCGGTTTTATCCGATTTAGCTATTTTAGATAAATTGAATTTACAATATCCTTTAAAATGTATCTAATTTCATTTTAGAACTATCAATTTGAAATTTTTGTGCGAAATTAATCGGAATTGGATTCTTAGGTCAAAATTCTTGCGAATTTAAATTGGATTGTGTAGTCGAGTTATTTTATTCAATTGATTATATAATTTGCATTAGATTATGTTTAATTTCATTTTCGACATGTCAATTTAAATATTTTAGCAAGATTTGGCCGGATTTACAGTCCAAGCTAAAAAATCCTAATTATGTTAAATTGGATGTTTCGTTTATTGTTTTAATCAATTGAGTATGTGATAGATGCTATCTTGAAAGTAAAATATTAGGAAGGGTTTTGATAGATGGTGGTGCTAAAAATTTTCTTTATTACTTTATATTGTTATATAATCTCTTTGTTATGTCCTTAGAATATTTTATATGTTAATTCATTTAAGAATTCTATAATCAATTGAATAAAATATGACGATGATCAACATTGACATTTTTTTTAACAAGAAATAAAATATGATATAATTGGTATAAAATATTGTTTTGATTAATTTTAAATGAATTAGCTTATGATAAGATAATTTAGTTGTTTAATTGTATATATATGTGTTGTATGAATGATTTAGAATGGTTAATTGTATTGGTTATGGTTGATTTGTGAGAATTAGATTTGTGACTCGGCTATATCCGAATTTGTCGCTTTATCCGTTTTATATAAATTGAATTTACAATATCCTTTAAAATGTATCTAAGTTCATGTTAGATACTTTATTAATGATGTTTGGTATTATATTTTATAATCCTTGTCGGGTATTATTCAAAATGATAGTGTGCATGTTTTATCTAATTGGCAATTATTTTCTAATTGCTATATTTATGCCTTTTTTTCCTTTAGAAAATGGCACCCAATAAGGAATGGATTCGCATTGTTGATGATCGTTTTCATGATCCAGCATATTTGACTGGGGTTGAATAATTCTTGAACTATGCATTTCAAAAAATTAATACAAATTTAATTAGATGTCCGTGTATCAATTGTGTTAACACTGATTCTAGAACTCGTGATACTGTGAAAGCACACTTGATGACCTTTGGGATTATGAGAGGTTTTACTCACTACCCTGATTGTATGCAATTCCGCCATTCCACGTTTATTAAACATGACTGCTTTTGGTGACAATAAGTCGAGACTAACAAAACACATTTGAAAAAACACAACAGCTAAGACCTTAACAGCTGCTGTTATGCTATAATAGAACTACTGTTTAATTGTATGTGCTGTGGTGCGACCGTAGCCGGCATGCAATTTAAACCCTCTTGTTGTCAAATGTAGCACTGGTAAATAAGGGTATCGTTCTAAACCGGGGATTGAGAGGGCTCACCTCTAATTAACTAGCTTAAAAATAAAACTAAAAATAAAAATCCTAAATAACACTAAATAAATAAATAAGAAAAATATAAATGGGGGTTTATCAAAATAATAATAATAAAAGGAATAAATAAAATAAACTAATAATGAAAATAATGGAAAATAATGGGAAACTAGCAGATAGGAGAAATATGTTAGGGAAATAAAAATCCACCACTAGATTAGATCGAGATATAATATTTATTTCTAAGTCATCTTTAATCGTGTGAAAGAGATCGACCAAGTTGCACACCAAACGCAGGTTCATACACCTTATATTACTTCCCTTAATTAAATTAATACGACAAAGCGCCAATATTAACCCTATTAAATACTAGCAGTATAGCAGCAACAAGCGGCTCCTATATTTAACTAGATTTAATGCATTAAGTGTAAGTGGAAGGTTGTCAATCTAAGTACCCAAACTAGTACAAAAAGCATGTCTAGCTGTATTTCCTTTTCTTGACCCACACGTATCGAAACGTTTTACCACTTAGGTTAGAATCACAAAACGATTAGGTGAATTGTTATCTAACCTAGCTGCAATTTATACATATAAATTCTAGTATATTTAGATGGCCACCTAGCAGGCAAATAATCCTACATACTGTCACTTATGAGGAACCAGAACAAGGCATGCACCAAATAAACTATACTGGACATAATTATACATATAAACGATAGCAATTAAAATAGAGTCAAGAAACAATCTCACGAAACAAAGAAAGTAAAATTATAATTCAAATCCTAATCCAGGGTTTCAATTCATTCCCTAACAATAAATAATTAGCCAGCCATAATTAAAGAATTAATTACACGGAAATATATATCTAAAATATAAATTAAAAATAAGAGAAATAAATAACCGGAATTAATTTTAAATAAAAGATCAAGAATTTATTCAGATAAAAATTAATTTTATCGGAAATAAATTCTACCGGTATAAATTCCTTTCCTATTTTTCTTCCTCTCGGTGCCTTGATTTCTGTGCCAAATTCTTTTCTTTTTTTTTTCTTTTTCCTTCGCTGGCGGCTGACGGCTGCTGCGTCGCTGCCTCGGTTTCCGTGCGGCGCTCCTCTTCCGTGCTTTACCGTGCGTCGTCCTCCTGCGCTGAAGATCGTGCCTCTCCCGAGCCTATAAAGGCTCTCGACCACCCGCTCTGTAGCTCCTTTTTGCCGAGCCTGTTGAGGCTCTCTCTGTCGTCTCGCTCTGTCTCTCTCTACTCTGCCCCCTGTGGCTTCTGCTCTCCTTTTTATAAATTTCGTGCGTCGTTCTTTCCACGTCAGCCCTCGCTGGCTCTTCTTTCTCCTGTGCTCCGTTTGGTTTCGTTGAGTCTGTGCGGCTCGTTTGGTTGACGCCGTTGTTTCGTTCCCTAGCCTTTGGGCCTTCGGCCTTTGGCCGTTGGTCCAAAGGTCTTATTTCTTTTCTTTTTTTTATATAATTTTTTTATTTAAAAACAATACCTGCAAAATAAAATTCAATAAATATTAATAAATAATATTTTATTTTAAATTTACTTAATTATTATCATTTTAGCTCAAATAATAAAATTTATGCAATTTTTACCACTTAAGCATAAAACAATAATTATTCCCCTATATTAGCTAAATAAACTACCAAAAACTAAGATTATAAGGGTATAAAATATGTCAAAATATGAACTCATCATGCTGCACCCAGCCATGAAAAACCAACATAGCTGCTCAGTCTCCTCAATTTTTGGGATTGGTTTTGCACAGAAATGAAGGACACAACCAGCAACTCATAGATGTTGTAGCAGCAAGTTTGGTCTGCAACTTTTGAAGCTAAATGGAACAGAAAACCAAGGGGATAGGTCTGATTATGGAGTTAATTTTTGTAGCATTTTTGTGACACAAACATGCTGATTGTACCTTGTAAATCAGCCCCATGCAATGCAAATCAACAACAATAGCAACAACCCTTAACTGCGATTTTTGGTTGACTTTGTGGGGCATTTTGGCACAAAAACGGATGTCAAAGCACAAGAAGCAAATAGGAAAAATCAGTAGCTAATTATGGAAGAACCACAACGCATAATCAATCCATTTGCAGCTACTGTAGCAGAAAAATCATTGGCTAGATTTAGGACACTTTTTGGGCACAAAATGAAGGAAAAATAAGTACAGTAGCAGGTCTGATTGGGAGAGCATGCTTGCATCACTGTTATGGCTTTTTAGATGATTATTATACTTAGAATCAACTCTTGTAATAAGCTACCCCATAAACTTAGTTTAGATGATTTAAATGATAGCCTAAGTTAGCTAGATTAGCCCTTTAAGCACAAGCAACAATTTTCAGAATGTAAGGGGGTATAGGGCTGCTAGGCTGCTAGTGTATGAAATTTTGATGTTCGTGTACTAAATAGATTAAATTAGCAAAAACGCCGCGCAAACAAGATTGAGGTCTCAAGAGAAAACAATAGATGAATAAATAAAAGCTTAGTATGCATGCCCATAACTGTTGAAAAAAAAAATAAAGTAAATTAGTGTACTCTTCTGATATATTTGAAAACTGTGTGACAATTGATAACCTGCATCATCATTAAATACTTTTAGTAAATTTAGTTTTTTATATATTGTAGAAGTATAGGTGTAATTGATGCATGAATCATAGAAAAAATATTGCCTGATACACTTTGTGACCAAAACACACCATATTAATTAGGTATTGAATCATTGATAACAGACTTAAGGAAACACACCATGATGATGCATGATCTAGGTTGTCGTAGTAGAGCACATTTAATAAGTTCGGATGTTATTGAATCATATTTATTTCCATTTTCATTATTTTCCTTGTATTTGGAGATTTCATTTTTTATATCTGATTTCATGAATTGCATGTTAAGGAAATTACTCATTATTTATTTGATACTTATATTAATTATTATTTTTATATTTCTATTGTTGCAGATCCAGTTTATTTTGATAAACTTACCAATTCTATTGTATCCGATGGATAGAATGATTAATTCTTAAGCAGCTGTTAATCATGATATTTTTGTAATGCAACGACATATTGTAGCTCTTTTGTAATATATTTATATTTGATCATAGCCAAAAATTGTACCGGACATTTGATACAAATTATTTGTATGAATATTTAGTTAAATGTTTAATTATAAACAGATATTTAGAAAATTATATCTATATGTTATAATGAATATATATGTATGCAGGTACAAGATTTGAGAAGATCAAAATGGATATATATATATATATATACATGCATACAGGTACAGGTCTTGAAAAGATTGAAATGGATATATGTACGTATATATATACAGGTCTTCAAAAGATTGAAATGGATATATGTATATCCATATAGGTGCAGGGTTATAGATGAATATTGAAATGTTAATTATATATATTATTGAATATATAATTATGCCATTTGCGACCAATAAATTATGTCACAAATAATGAATGAATTTAGTATTGACAGAAAAATTAGTCGTTATTGGTGTGATATTTTTTTAATTACGATAAAAAAATTGGTCGTTAATATTATTTACGACAGTGTATTTTATTCGTCGTTATTATTTTTAGCGACCAACATCATACGTTGTCGCTATTACTTTTAGCGACCAACGTCATAAGTTGTCTTTATTACTTTTAGCGACCAAAATTATACTCCGTTGTTATTACATTAGCGACCAACATAATATGTAGTCATTATTGCTTTAGCGACCAAAAAATTTCAGTTGGTTGTTAAAGCCTTTAACGAAGGAGCAATAATGACCACTGACGACCAACAAATTTTTTGGTCGTTAATAGCTTTAGCGACCAAAATTTGGCCATTAACGACGAAATTTGTTGGTCGTTAAAAACCTTATTTCTAGTAGTGGTGATTGCTCGCTTTTTCTATGTGATGTGTCTTATATATCACTAGAAGTACGTTGATATCATTGTTATTGGTGTTAGTATATTATATGAGGAAACTCGTGCACTATTATTGTTATATATATACTAACTTATGTATGATCTATGTATATTTGATCCAAATATTATTGTTGTAGTTGTTCTTAAATTATCCTACTCAACTTTATTTTTAACACATGATATAATGGACTACACATGGGTATATTCTAGGAGGTGGGCTATAAAGTATATATATAGTGTCAATGACTTCCTAAGATTTGCGATGAGACATGCCGAATATCCTTTGCGGGTATGTTGTCCATGTATCAATTGTAGCAACATTAAAAAGATAAGGGTTGATGAAATATAAGGTCGTTTTATTATGTGTGGATTCTATAGGAGTTATATTAATTAGATATGGTACGAAGATCCAATTGGTATCAAGCTAGTATGCTAGGTAGTGATAATGATGATTTTGAATGTGATGACTTTGCTAACATGGAATACATAACAAACAATGCATGATATTATTTTAGAGATTACTTGGAAAGTTTGAAAAGTTGGTCAATAATTCAAAAATGTCATTATACAAAGGTTGCACTAAATTTATAAGATTATCGGTGATGTTATTATACAACCTTAAGGCATCTAGTGGACTGAGC
Organism: Tamarix austromongolica; assembly: GCA_039764185.1. Taxonomy (NCBI): domain Eukaryota; kingdom Viridiplantae; phylum Streptophyta; class Magnoliopsida; order Caryophyllales; family Tamaricaceae; genus Tamarix; species Tamarix austromongolica. The sequence goes on along the minus strand of CM077808.1, from coordinate 57,009,665 downwards.
AATAAAAACTCCACTTCTTTTCTCAAATTGTTGCAAGAGAGGCTTTTGGAGTGCAATGTACTTCCTCCTATGACATATGAAGCAAATTAGATTATATGCTCTATTAGCTTGAATTGTGGTTTCATTTTGCATTATAATGAATATGCATCATAAGATAAATGTCATAAATGTCAAATATCATTATTTAAAAAGGTGGAGGTTTCTAACAAGGTGTTGTAGTACTTTTCAATCATACCAAGATTCCATCATATGTTTAGTAATGGATAAAAATATGAAGAATCTTATGTGACATGTGAAAGAGGGGATCTTGATGGCAAGCCTTGATGGAAGATGATTGATACCAACTTTTCTAAATTTGGTTGTGAAGCTAGAAGTTCGTGTCCTGCACTTTGTTATGATGGAATGAATCATTTTAATATGAACACAAACTATAATTTATGGATGGTTATCTTAGTGATATATAGTTTCCATCTATCATTATGCATAAAACGGAAATGGATAATGTTATATTTACTTATATTGAGTCCAAATCAATAAAGTCATTATATCAATGTTTATCTAGTTCCTCTTGTTGAAGATTTAAAGTACATGTTGAAAAATGGAGCTAAAGTATTTAATGTACATATCCAATAGTCATTTAACTTGATAGCCATATTGGTTTGCACAATAAATGAATTTTATGCATGTGGAAATCTTGTTAGTTATAGTGTGTAAAAATACCATATATGCCATATTTGTAAAGATAACTCAAACTTTATCCAATTACCAAAGAGTAGAAAGATCGTTTATCTCTAACATTGTAAGTTATTACTTATAAATCATCATTATGGTAAACAAATAAAAAAAATAACGAAATAATTCAAGAATAAAAAACTTTGAATCCAATTATGGGAATCCGTGTATTTGCAGATGTGAGAGGAGTAAACGTGACTTTTGAAAAAAAGAAGAAGAAGAAATTAGTTTCTATAGGTTGGTAGAAGAAGATGTAAATGTTCGTTGACATTCTATATTGAAAGATTTTATATGTACCACGTTGTCTTATGTGATGCACATTAAGAAAACTACATATGATAATATAGTTTGCATGCTTATAAATGTTTTAAGGACAATAATAATATTAATGCTAGGCTAGACCTTGTTGAGAGGAGTATAAGAACAAAATTACATCTATATAAAGTGGGGAATATATATATAAATAAATATATATATATATATATATATATATATATATATATATATATATATATATATATATATATATATATATATATATATATATATATATATATATATATTTACCTCTTGCATCTTATACTCTTTCTAAAAAAGTGAAGATTTATTTGTATGAATGTTTGGAATGAGTTAAAATTTTATATTTTATAATTTTCTAAAAAAAAGGATATTCATAAAACATCAAAAGACTTGTTTTAATAAAAAAAGAAGTTAGTGGGTATGAAATCACATGATCATTATGTTCTCATTTAATATTTGTTAACGGTTGCTATACACTCTATTTTATCCAATTTTTTTCGTAGTGTCATTACTCGGTTTTGTATCTTTCTTTAGGAAACATGTTTTAATGTTATTGACCCACGGAGATTGGACACATTGTAGAAAATTTTTTAATTATATTGTATTAGCTTGAGATGCATTTTCCTTCATCTTTATTTGTGATCATTTTACATTTAACCATGCACATCAAGGATGTTAGATTATGTAGGTTAATTCATTTGTATTAGATGCGTCCATTTTAGAGGTGCATGAAATTCTTAAAATTTTACGCTAGGAACCCAAATAAGCTAGAAGAATGCATTAGCGGTGCTTATCTAGTGGAGGAGGATATTAAACTTTATTGTGAGTTATTATTGAATGTTAATACCATAACCTGATCCATAAAATGCCAAACAAATTGGGTCTTACTGAGAGTTGATGATAGAACTTAGATTTATCTCCAACAAAAGCGAAAATAGAAGAGAGGATGAGATGATAAAATATAATTGATATTCAAGTAACCCTTTAAATAAAATATTTATAATCACCACTTAAGTTATAAACTCTTAAGCTAAAGATTGTAAGATTTTTGTGATATAACAAACCATGCACTATGTTTATTAGGGAAAAAAGGCACACAACCTTCTTTATAGAATACTCAATCAATGACTTTCTTTTTCATCCATTTTTACACCCATGTAAGAGTGTAAGAATTTGAGAGAAATTACAACCAACCCATAGTTGACCATAAGGGTTCAACTTAACCAAACTCTACTCTAATGCATACTCATTATGGTAGGACTCAGACAATCAACATGGGGGACTGAGTTTTGAGCCTCACACATCCCTTCATCATGCATTAACCGCTACATTAGGTTTAAGTAATTTTTAGCCATATTCAATCCATAATGAAGCCAATAATAGGTGGTAAGTTGGTGGCTTAAAATTTTCGTTGCATGGTTCCTTAAAATCTAGCTTATATTTTAGTCAAAGTAAGAAGAGTTTTTTATTATTCTAACTTAGAAAAAATTATGAATAGATTATTGTCATCACATGAGAGGGTTTCTCTAACCATGACATTCAAATATATTAGATTGAGGGGAAAGAGGTAAAGAATTTGGGTGCTCAAGATTGATGATCGTAACACATTGAAATATACCTGCTTGCATGCGCTTCATAATAGAGATAATTTCCAACCATTTGTGTGACAAAACATAGATATGAAAAAGGTTTAAAATCTATGTATAAGTGAGAAATCATTGTTATTAAATCATAATAACTCATTCCTAGAGTAGTTGGCATCATGTGTGTTTTATTTTAATACTAATTTGCATTGGTATTTTGGATCATTGCATGCCCATGTCCCGTGTTACCTTATTTTCATAATATAACCGAGCCCTTAGGGCTAGGTCCAAGACCATACCCAAGCGACGGGGGTTCCCTATTCACTAGTCCTCCAAGCTAACCTTAAGGGAGTATATTACCCCTTGTAGAGTTTTTTTTTTCTTTTTTTTTCTTTTTAAAACTGACGGGAGCAGACATCAAACCTGTTGAGTTAGCATACTGGAGCCTATGGCCCCAAATGGAACTAATCGTGCCCTAACATGTGCTCCACACTTGTTTGAGTCTTAGGATAAAATTTTCAACACCAAGTAAGAAGGCTCCCTAGCCTTGGGTATTGCTTAGTCCATTGTCTTAGCCCATAAAATATTTATCTAAGTCGTAGTGCACTATCAATCCTTGTGGTGTGTACCCATGCAAAGGCCATCTAGGTATAATCCTAAAGGAAAGTTATGTGTCAGTTGTTTTTTTTTGGGGGGGGGGGGCTAGCAAACCTCCTGTAATACCCTGAATTTTAGCTAAACTTAATCACGAGTAATTAATATCCTAACCTAACTCTAACATCAAGAAACTTATTTTTGTATCTTACTCTAACTCCCTACTCATAAATATTAGCCTAATCCTAATTTTTATTTTGGATTATTAATATCTTTTCTAACCTAGACCTAAATTTAGATGATCGTTTAATTAATCTGTACTAACATTTTAACCTAGATTATATTAATCTTAGCCTAATTAAAAACCAAACCTATTAATTCTCTTTTTTTTTCCTTCTCTCTCATTTCTTTTTTCTTTATTCAGTCGGCCTAATCCCTCTCTTTTTTCGCCCCGTTCTTCTTATGTGAAACATTATCCACATACAATGTATGGCATGCCCCATCACTTCCCTTATCGCCTACCAAACCACCCCCTCTCCCCATCGGCCTATCAATTCCTAGCCCCCCGATTGTGGTTTGGGGTTGATTTCTTCTAGCTGTTGCACTCCATCCTCTCTATCTCCGCACGTGCATGTGTGTGTACCCATAATAAATGCCTAACCACCTCTCTTATCTCCCTTTTATTTTTTTGTAGCAATAGCAAAACCAACTTCCTCCTTCACCTACTCCTTGTCGCTGAGAAAACAACCTCAAAAATCCCCCACCGGCAAGCCCAACCAAAGTACCTCCACCACCTGCACCAACCTACACTAAAACCCCCCCATAACCATCGGCCAAATCCACTACAACACAACCTTCACCTCCAACCAAACACACTGCAACCCTTCCCCTTTTCTTTCTTCCTTGGCTGCATGATCAGTGCATAATATATCATATTTCATTTATCTAAGTGTTCTGTTTAGCTAATTTTTGTATCATTAAATATGGGTTGCATTATAATTTTGGACCTAGACTCATCATATTAAAATTTTATTAAATGGACTTAATTTGCATATATTATTACCTTATGTTTAAAAGAAATATATCTATATATATATATATATATAGATATATACACACACACGCAAAAGCCGGTTAGAAGCCACGAGACTTCCATTTACACGGCTAATGATACTGTTTTCAATTAATTTCAGCACCTCAACCAAACAAATTCAGCAGAATCAACGGGAGGGTAGCTACAAAAACGGAGGCGGTTCATGAGCTCGAGCGGAATAACAACAGAATCAACAGATGCACACCTCTATATAAATCCCGATAACACAACCGAATAGGGCAGCAAACAATTTATCGGACGAAGCCGAAATCACTCCAACTTGCGAGCAATTGAACAAAGGAATTAGGGCAAGAAGGTGTGCGAATCGAAGAAGAACATAAGCCATTGGAGACGGGCTAGGTCGAAACCAGTGGAGGAAGAATCTGAAGCTTGACTCAACGGGTCGCAACGGGGATCAAGTAAACAGATTCTGATAAAAATTGAATGAGTTCTTCTTACTCGTATATCTTCTTGTATCTAACTTCTTGAATTCGATTACTTTCAAATATTCAATTTTATTGGTTTAGTGTTCGTCATGATTTCGAGGGTTTGAGATAAATATTTCAGGTATATGTTTAACCCACCAGTTCGATTTGGTATTTATGCCTTGCTCGAAATAATTTATTTATGATTCATATATATGGATGAAGCTGAAGATGTTTTTTTTTTGCTTTGTTCGATGATAAATCAGCTATTGTCGTTGAATTTTAGTCCGTAATTGCTATTAGATCAATGATGATTGGGAACAACTAATTCAGGGTTGGTCGGTCGGACGACTAACTCTAAATTAGAGTAATGCATAATCTAGGGAAGTTCTATTCTTGGTAACTTGAATAGATTTTCATAGGGTTAATTACGTTTTCCGCAGGATTATTTGATGAGAAATTAAAATCGAGCTGGTTCGGTTTTAATTAGTAAAGGAGAACAGGGAGAAAATAGATAGTTTATTCTCTACAATTAACTTGCCAGATTGACTTTGTGGGAAGATAACTAAACTAATAGTTGAATTTGTGTGCTGAAATCTAATTGTTGCTCAACTGTAACTATTTAGATTAGTTTATTGCATCTAGCATAGTTAGATTTAGATTTAATTATTCCCCATTAATCCCCCCAAACGTACTCAAGTCGAGACTTTTTAGCATAAACAGAATTTAATCAATAATTCTAGACTTTTACTCCTTATTTAAATTAAGATAATTTTATAAATAACACGCAATTTCTTTTGTCTTAGTTAGTAGAAGGTTAAGGCATAGTAATCACAATGATCATGAAGTTTGATTTAAAAATAGAAAAATTACATTCTTCCCGTGGGATCGACTCTTACTCACCCTATGCTAATTGTTCATAATATATTTCGGTGAAAAATAAGAATTTAATTTATAGTGCATAACGACCACTACCACTGCAACACCAACAGCTGATGCCTAAGGGAAGGGGGAAGCACCGATGGTTTTGGCAAGTGGCTAGGGGCTAACCTCAGCAAAGGTGACCGCAGGGGAGTGGGGTTGATGTATGGCGGATGTAAATTAGGTTAAGATTAGGAACTAAGATGATAGCTACCAATAACTACCAAAAATGAGAATGAAAGAGGGGAGATGAAGAGAATAATATATGAACTAAGTAACCCTTAGTGCATACACTTGAATCTACCACTTAAGCAATTCAATACCTAAGATAAAAGATACGAGAATTTGAATATGAATCAACCAAGGTATGCACTAACCAAGGACGTGGCTCACTTGAATAAGGAGGAGAATGGGCAGACCAAAGACCCTTTCATTCAGCCATTTCTTACACTTATATACTAGTGGAAACCTTTAGTTTTAAAATAACCATTCCCAACTAGATGTACGAGATATTTAGAATTTAAACTATCTAGCCACCCATCATGTAACCATCCTAGTTTAATTCTTACCAGCCTTGTATGGATTTCCCCATCCCAAATCATGGGCCCATCTTCTAGTCCCATCCTTTTGGCTGATTTGGGGGTTGAGTGCAAGCAATTCTCCCTAAGTACAAGCTATTATATGACTAAAGTTAATACAAAATTAACAAGTAATCATAACCTGCAAATAAAGTTGCCAAAAGTACAAAAAAAGTGAGGGATTAAATCTCCAAAGTGCCTATGATTTAGCACCTTGCAAGCTGTCACCTTTCTTCCTTCTTTTTCCCTGCAGGTCGATGCTGTGGTCCCCCCCCCAAGTGTTATCTGCAAGATATTGTGGTGGCGGAGAGGGTTTCAAGTTGTGGCCTAAAGGTGATCCACGAAAAGGTGGAGGCTTGGGGGTGGAATGTGGTGTTCTTTCTTCTCGTAGAAAATCTCTCTCTGCGTATGTGAAGCCAAACTGAATCTCTGGGTTCGTATAAATGTTATTTGTGGTGCTTGTTGGCCCTTGTTTTGTTTAGTTGATTCACCTTCTCAATTTGTTGCCTTACCTGCTCATGAAGCCTTTTTATTTTGTTGGCCTAGTCTTGAAACTCATTATTTTACCTGCGGGAAGTGGTAGGAGATTTATAGGAGAAGTGGGATTCAATCCATAAACAACCTCAAATGGGGAATGCCCGGTAACATATGTAGGGGGGACCAATTATATACAAATTTGGCAGAGCTAAGTTTAACGCCCCAATTCCGTTAGGATTTGTGGACTAAGCTTTGGAAGATCATAGTGAGGGTGTGGTTGGTTACTTCAGTTTAGCCATCCATTTGTAGATGATAGGCAATACTAAAGATAAGTATTATACCAACTAACCTCTACAAGGTCTTCCAAAATGTAATATCCCCATAATTTTTGACAGTAGCAGCAGCAGCAGCAGCAGTGGTAGTAATCATATATCAAGGATACAAATATATACCTACTTTTATCTATTTATTTAATTAAATCAGTAATTAGTTACCTGTAAACCTTATCCTTTCATAATAGTTATTAATCATTTATATAGTAAATGGAATTTAATAATAAATAGGAGTTTGACCATTTTAATTTATATTTAGTAATAAATTATCTATCAATAAATATATAAGTTTTGCAACTTATCTTTTACCAAGTATACCTTATTGTAACCCTAGCACCCTTAGCCATTGTAAATAATGTTCCACAACCACAAACACCTCGCATTTCAAAAAGAAAAAAAAAAGAAAGTGACTGCATGTCCAATAATATGGAGTGTGTACTTGTATCAAATCATTAGGGGGATATTGGATTACTTCTCCGTAGATGCATATGACAAGATTAGAAAATAGGTGTGGGTGTAGACTAATTTTACTACCCATCACATCACCTAAAGAAATAAAGGGGGCTAAAGTTAACCCGATTAATGAGAGAGTATACTACTGGCTTATGTTTATAAAATATATTAGATTGTGGGTCTTTGATATGGAGATTAGTGTGGCCGTGCATTAGAAATATTTTTTTTACATGAAAGAAAGATCACAACCATGGGTAATGGATAGGTATAGCCTACATCATAGGACAAGGATACGCATGGTACATCTAATTAAGTCATTAAGTATTAACCTTTTTAAATTATTTAGCTTTACTTAGGCATTCATTATATAAAGGTGTAGACCACATAGTTACTGTAATTACTTTGTGCATTAAACATGATTGTTATCCTAAGTGTAATTAATTGGTACTAATATGGGAATGAGATGACCATGAAAATAGTATGATAAATTACCAGTGAAATCATTTATATATATTGGGTTTAGTTTAGTGGGTGCATACGGTACTTTGGCTAATATTACAATATATCAATTTATTTTGTTGGTATTCAACTTCATAAACCGTAGTTGACCACTCATCGGTACATTGACTAATTACTACAATAACCTTATACACACTTAATCATACGTGGACTCTAAGGCTTATATATATAAATATTAGATGATAAACTAAAGGATTAGTGAATTTAAGGATTTTGAAAGCTTGGGTCTAGGATACCCGGTACATATTTATTTAATATAGTTCAACTAGAATTGATAATATATTGGTGTTAATTATAGGGCTAACCGACTAGTGTGCTTTGGTTATTGGGTCGCACCTCAGGTAATCCACTTAATTTTCTAACTACCCATAGATAAATTACTAACTACACTTTAATATATGTAATACGATTTTGTATTGTGTGATTCAAGGTGCTTTAAATTTTACATATATAGTAACCCTTATTTTATAAAATAATCACATTTAGTTAACATGGCTCTAGATTTTATTTAAAAATATAAATTATTTATAGGTGTTTTATTTTTACTTTTACTAATCTATTCATAATATATGTATGTTGTTTATATTATTTTAATTATTATTGGTGATCGTATGAAATTTGTGGTATCGTGAAAAACCTTATTTAATAGAAGTGATATTTATGGAATGTGTTAATTATGTAAAATAATATTTATGGAAATTAATATTTTTAGGAATTATCAAAACATGGAAGGTACCCAATTTTAGGAAGGTTGATAATTAAGGAATGGATGTGGCGGTATGTTTTGGATGTGTTATATGGCCACCTTGAATAAGACACTTAAAATTAAAGTAAAAGATGAGAGTGGGATAGGCTCCTCTAGGGTTGGCCTCCTAGAGTTGGAGATCGGCCATAGCATTTCCTTAGATTGTAGTGACATGTAGTCACTTGGTTTATCTACCTGGTCAAAAGCCAGTAAGGCTCCGTGTCTACTCTATTAGGATATTTAGACCTCTTAAGGGTATGCACACTTAAGGTCTAGATGATTGAGGTTAGATTTTGCCTTTTTGTGCTAAGACCATTGGGATTGCCAATAGGTAGATCTCCTGTCGTTGGTTTTAGTTGATTTGGATGTCTTTAAACTTATTTTCCATGTGACCCTCCTAGTTGGGTTTTGTCCACTCAATAGATAAAATCGAATAGTGTGTTTATGTAGATAATAATCAAAGAGGCTTTATAAATGATGAACTAATAATTATTTTATCATTTGACTCGTATGTAGTTGTGTTTTATGTATTATAGTAATTCTATCAGTTATGATATTTTCCTTCTAAATAGTGAGTTACTTAGTTGTTCCCCTGGCTAACTCATTAATATTTTAAATGGAGCTGCGATGATCTATGATGTACATGGTGAGTAGATAGTCTTGTGTAGGTAGACGTTGACCATATATGTTGATGGACGCATGATTACGGGACAAGTTAAGAAAGTAATATGGCTTCCAGAATTCTATGTTTAACCGATATTTTTATTTCATCAAGTTTTAAATGTAGTAGGAGTTATTTAATTTTTTGTGATGTTTCTAGTTGCTTCCGACATTGATTTTTGACTTTATTATGGTGTCCTATTACATTAAGGATGCTGTGGAGTTATGTTTTGGTTTATATTTTAAAATTTATCCTTAACATCTAGTGTAAGTAGAACATCCGTGTTTGCCTATACTAGATGTGGTAATAATATCCTCATTTATATTTAGCTTCTGCATTGTTGTCTACGTATTTTGTATTTTGAAAATGGGGGTGTTACACAAAAATAGCCGAGGAACTTAGTATTGTTATCTGAAACAATGGATTTGGGTATACCATGTAGCCTGACTATTTATTTGAAGAAGATATCGGCTATATAAGATGCGTCGTCCATTTTATGACAAACAACAAAACGAGGCATCTTAAATAACTGATATATCACTATCATGTTGCCTTTGTGTTTGAGGTAATGCTGCAGTGAAATCTATGCTAGCATAATCCTATGGGTGGTGGGGAACGGGGAGGGGAGTATACAAACCCCAATGGAAATGACTCTTAAACTTTTGGTATGTGGCACATCTTACCACTAGACCTTGTACGTCCCCTACTATTCTAGGCCAAAAGAATGTTATTGAAGTACATCCACCATATTGCTAATCCTAATGGCTTTTTGTGGTGGCAAGGAGGAGGTGAAGGAGTAAGAAGATGGGGGGTTGGTTCTACAGAATCAAAAGGTAGAGAAGAGAGGTGGTAAGAGCATTAAATGCTCGGCTTATATACACACACACATGCGCACAGGAATAGGGTTATCTACCAAAATTTTCAATGCAGACCCTTAAGTTGAGGAGGGGAAGTTGATGGGTAGGGGGCAAGTTTGATAGGGGAAACTTGTGCACGTAAGGGGAAGAAAAGAGAATGGGAGAAAACGGGTACAAGGGGAAAGGAGAAATTTTGTAATCCCCCAAAATTTTTAAAAGCCTATAATTTAATAAATCACTTTTATTAGGGATAATTTAACTTAATATACTTTTCAATTTAATTATGTTGAGGATTTTGCCTTTTAAGTTTATTTAATTTAATTATTTTGAGGATTGTGGGTATATAAAATTAGATGAGAATATTTAATAAATTAAAATAAATAAATTGCTATTTTATCATACTCATTTTATTTAAATAAGGTTTCAAACCAATATTTTCTAAAAGTTACCTTTTAAACTAATATAATAAAATATATTAAGTTAAATTATTTATCTACCAAAAATACTACAACCTAATCCCCATAAGCTATCTTATTTATTTTTCTCCCCTATTTTCCCATTTTCCCATTTCCTTATTTTTCCTTTTCTCTTTTTTCTCTCTCCCCCCTCTCCTTTCTCCCTTCTTTCCCCCATTTCCCCCCGACTGGGCTAGCCCACCGGCCCAGATCACTTCCTTTCCCCCTGTCCCGCGCGTGCCAGGTCTACCCCAGCTTTCTCCTTCGCTTGAATCGCGCCGGCCGGTTGCCCCCTTCTTTTTTTTTTATTTTCTCCCCTGGACCGACCGGTCCAGCCCCTTCTCCCTTTCCTCTTTCCCCGCGCACGATCTACAAATCGCCGCCCTTCCCCTTCTGCGCCGACCAGCCTCCTACGCCGCCTGCACACCTTCTCCCTCTCTTCCTGGCCATCTATCTGTCCCTCCTCGACCAACCGACCACCCCCACACCTCACGCATGCCTGCTCCCGCCCCCTTCCTTCTGCCCAACCAAGCAACAGGTCTGCCATGGCAGACCCACGTCGACCTGCCACTGCCGGTCGGCGTGACAATTCCCGCCTGCCCCTACCTTCCTCTGTCTCCTCTCTCAATCTTTCCCATTTTCAGCCTATAAATACTTCCCAGGAGTCTAGCGTCGGACTCTTTCGAAACCGCGGCCTAGAAGCCCGCCTTGCGCCATCCCTAGTTTAGACAGCCACTCTGTCGCCGCCGCCCGATCCACCCACGAAACCATCCCTTGCATCACCCTCCACCAACCTAAGCCTCCCTCATCCCTCGGTTTGCTCTGCACGAGCCACCCCGGCCGTGCAAAGTTCCTTCCCGATCAACCCTGCATCGAGCCTCGCCGCCCTTCTCACCACCACCCTCCGCCGGTGCCGCCACTTCCAGCACCCCCTCTGCCTTCCAAAACAACCAGGGGATATTCCTCTACCTCCCCATACCTTCTCTTTCCCCTGCTAGCCTCTCCTCTTCCTTTCTCCTCCCTTCACCACTTCTCCACCTCTCTTCTCCCCCATCACCGCCGTCGCCGTCGTCGTGTGCCGGCACCTGTGCCACCAGCACCCCTAGGTGGTCCTCTAAACTCCCCAACCCCTAAACCCTTGTTATACAAATGCTAGTTATTTTTAGTAGTATTATTAGTATTATTCTTAATGTTATTATTATTATTATTTAACCTAACTTTGAAATATTTATAACTATTATTATTACTATTATTAATGACCTATAACTTTAGTATTATTATTTTAACATCATTATTGTTAGTATTACTAGTATTACTATTATCATTATTATTATGGTTATTATTATTATTATTATTATTATTTTAGTTCCTTGTCACTATTATTAATATTTCATATATCACTAGCCTTACTATCACTACTACCATCATCATTATTAGTAACATTGAAACTATTACCGTTAATAATAAATATTATTATGATTACTTTAAATTATTGTAGCTATTAAGACCTACTTTTTATTAGTAGTAGCATGATTAGCTACCTTAGGAATAATAACCCTACTTTTACTTATAAAAGTGATATTATTATTTTTAGCCCTAATGATGAGTTGTGATAAGGGTAAGGTAGAAAGAATGGTGTTTTGGTTAGAGGGAAGTTAATCCATAGTGTTTCCTCTTATAGACGAATCAAGTCAAAACCCGGATGAGGCGTAGGAACGTGCTCCAAGACCTGTGTCGTATTCGGTAAGGATGTGGCTAAGGTCCCCACGTGTTATGTGACTTGTATGCCTTGGATGCTTTGTATATATATCATGTCTTGTTGTGTATCACATGATTGTCCTTGACGTGTTTTATGCGTAGCGCAGCTTAGAGTTAAGGTATGTGGTATGTGTTTTTTTATAACATGAATGTGATATCCATATGTGGTGATTATGATGTGTTGTGACATGATGTAACCCTCTAGGACATGCATGCTAGGGTGATTATTATTATGACATGGAGATGAAAGGACAAAAAGAAATAAATGGGAAGTGAGTTGCTAAAGGGGGGTATGAGGTTGACCAAAATGAATAAGAGATGAGAACTATGCATGGGAATTCTAGGGTTTGCATGGGAACTTCGAGAGTTTGCATGGGTTGGATAAAACTTGCATGGGGATGATCGTTACGTGAGAAAAGTTGTATTAAGGTGTAAATAAGCTAAAGGGAGAGTTGTGGAGTGTTTGGAGACTTGGGATAAAAAAATAATACGTAGGTTGGTGTAAGGGTGTATAAGGGACCCGATTAGGGTTTTGGGAGAAAGTAGTAATCTGAAAAATGTGGAAGTAAAAATGATTAAGGGAGAGTGGAGTACGAGTTAAGAGTGGAAATTTGTTGTATAAGGGGTGATTATGGGTGTCATGGGAGAGAAGATATATTGGGTGAAAAAGAGAGGGGTTACTTGTGGGAGAAGAAAGGTTCTAGGGTTGAAGTGGCCAACTAGGGTTTTTCGGTCACATGTGGAATTGAGGCGTAAAGCGATATGATTTGGGATTGGATCCAAATGAGATGAGGTGTGGGACAATAAATGGAGTAATGGTAGTGTAATTGAGAGAAAGTTGGGCCACATAGGTCCAATTAGAGTTTACAAGGGAAAACCCCAGAGGGAGATAACATGCGGAGTGGATGTCACAAGGTGTTGGGCCTTAACCCACAACCTTAAGAGTTGGTTTTCATTACGTGTAAGTGTAAAGGGGAATAGATATCGGGCTGTGATAAGGGGCGCAAGAGTCCCAAGATATGGGACGGGCCCTCCTGGGAGGATAAGTGTGGATATAGTTAACCATGCATGTCAAGGGTAGATACTTTCAAATAAGATATGTTAAGACACTAATCACTTACAGAGGAAGATATTGAGCCGGACCCAGACCGGTCCACCGACGAATAATAATGGCTAGGGTCGGGGTGCCCTACATGACCGGTCCACCGGCTATAATAGTGGGGGATTCCGTGCTCAACAAACCAAACGTATTAATGATAAAACATGGGAAAGACACGGAGTAATTATAGTGAAACATCATGTGAGTCGGGGCTAGACCGGTCCACCGACGAATAATAGTGGCCAGGATCGTTTTGCCCTGCATGACCGGTCCACCGGCTATAATAGTGGCCAGGCGCGTTTTGCACTATATGACCGGTCCACCGGCTATAATAGTGGGGTTTCTGCACTCACATGAATTGATAAAGACTATGATTGGAATTGACTATATTTACCAGAGATCTAAAGAACAAGTCTATCCAGACCGTAGCTAGCCTTTATCATCTATTTTACTACATATTGCTCACGTGATTATGCCATGTATACTGTGTGGTGTGGTTTTTATGCTGGCCTTAGCGCATATGTTACCTTACTCAGTACGTAGCGTACCGACCACCCGTTTCATGGGTGCTGCTCATTCTCACGAGTAGAGGACCCACCTGAGTTTGTGCAGGTAGGAGATGATATATTCGATGCCTATGACTCTTACGAGGCATCGGGCGGGGCTGAGAATTGAGCCTAGACTTGGTCCGGGGACCGAGAGTGACATGGCCAAACTCTCCTTTTCATTTTGTTTTACCCTGTATTGTTTCATCTTAGTCCTGTTTTGTTGTACAATACTTTACGTTCCTCAAGAACCTTGTCTATGTACCCCCTTGGCTTGTAAACCTTTTTATGCGTACTTTGAATTTTATATTGTGAACTATTTAACTCCCTTATGAATCCTTGTTTTAAGTATTAGCTTTTGGTTTGATGGTAATCCGTTTTAGCCTTAGCACTCAGTACTGGAACGGTAAGAGTGAACCGGTCTGGTACTGAGTGTGGCGGTAATATCTCCATAATTCACAGTTTTCTTATTTCGCTTCCATTACTTAAAATTAAAGTGAATTTTGGGGGTGTTACAAAATTAAAGTGGTGTTGTGGGTTTAGATTAAAAAAAATACTTTAGGTTAGGATATTGTTAACTTAAAATAAAAATTAGGGTTAAGCTTAGGTTTAGGGAATTAAGGCAGGATAGAAAAATAAATTTTCTAAAGTTAGAATTAGATTACGATATTAATTACTCGGGTTTAGGGTTAGGTAAAATTTGAGGTATTATAGGATGCTTCATGGGTGAACTATCTGTTGGTTGTTATGACTAACAGGTAAGCCACTAGCTTCCACAACTATTTCATCCCTGACCTTCATTGATATTGTTCAAAGCTCAGATTTTAACCCAAATTTACCACAAATCTACTAATATAAGCTTGATCCATGTATACAAATACTAATTTTAGTCAAATAACAACTAAAATGAGAAAAATGCAAGAATCAAATATTACATTTGCAGTTAGAGGTGTTTATGGATCGGATATCCAATGATCAGATATGTGGTAAAAAGTTTCTGATATTTGAAAGATCGGATATCAGAAAAAAAGAAGTTTCAAACATCTAGAGTTTTCAATTGGATAATAAATAATCCATCAGATATCTAAAACTGTCGAGTAGACCATAGTCGAGAAATATTGGATAAAAAATTATTCAATCAAAAATAAAAAATTAATCTAATTTGAACAAATATAATATAATGATTTGATTTAAGTATTAAATTATATTATATTCAATTAGTAATTTTAAAAATTGGATAATAATTAGATATTTAATCAAAATAATAATTAAAAAATATAAAATTAACTTACAATCAACATTCATTTTAAATTATACACACATACATAATTATTTAAAATAAAGTTTTATAAAAAAAATAGTGTTTAGAGTGTATATGTATATAACTTATTGGATTAGATATTTAATTTATTTAATTTTTTATTTATCAAATTAGATATTTGATTTGAAAAAAATATTGGATATGCTATTTTATATTTTGGATGGGATTGATAGGGATATCACATCAGGTCATTAAATTTTGGATAACATAAACAATTATATTTATAGCTACTTTGAAAGGTATAAAATTATATATTTAAATTAAAGATAATATATTGCATAGCTTTAGGTATAATTTGTATTAGAATGTTGATTAAAATATATCTTCTTAAATTAATGAAAGATTTAAAAAAAATAAGCGATTGTGTAAAGAGTTGAGATGATAGAAAAGAGAGAAAATTAAATAAAGAGATATAAGGGATGAAGAAATGGAAAGTGTAAATTTTAAAAGGAGAATATGTTTAAAGGATATATGAATAGGTATTTAGTAAAATAGATATCTAAAAAGTGGCAAAGAAAGAATAAATGGTTCCCTTAACGCCTAGACTTGTTTGAAATACTTTAACAGACACTACTCTCTCTCATTGGCTAGAAATTCAACATAGCGGATCGCCAGCACGGCACAATCTCAAACACACAACCGACGAAACCACGATTCGGAGCAGGGCGTGATCTCAAACACACAAGCACGGATCGCCAGCGTGGAAGGCATCACGACCGTCCAATACAAAACTCGTGCCGATTCCCCCCCAAAATGAATCCGAAAATGTTAAAACCACGGAAAGGGACGCGGTCTATAAATAAAATCTCGCAAAGTTCGCCACCTTCACAGCGAACATACATCGTACGACCAAGGTTCATTCCCTCTCTTTCGTCAGTAACTCAAACGCATACCAACTTTTCGATATGGAGTCTGGAAAATCATCGAGAGGTGCAGCTGGAAGGCGCGGTGGCGAGAGGAAGAAATCCGTCTCGAAATCCGTGAAGGCCGGTCTTCAGTTCCCCGTCGGTAGAATCGCTCGTTTCTTGAAGAAAGGTAGATATGCCCAGCGAACTGGTACCGGCGCTCCGATCTACCTTGCAGCCGTGCTTGAATACCTAGCTGCTGAGGTAAAATACCCGAAGATAGTTGCCTTCCTTCAATTTTTTGTGTATCGTGTTCCTGTACGATGGAGTTTAATCCTTGTTCGGATGTTGAATAAATGCAGGTTTTGGAGTTAGCAGGCAATGCAGCTAGGGATAACAAGAAGAACAGGATAAATCCAAGGCATCTATTGCTCGCTGTTAGGAATGATGAAGAGCTGGGGAAATTGTTGCAAGGAGTTACAATCGCCAGTGGTGGAGTGCTTCCCAACATCAACCCAGTGTTGTTGCCTAAGAAGACCGAGGCATCGAAGGAAAAGGTGTCCTCGAAAGCTACAAAGTCCCCAAAGAAAGCATAAACTAGAAGATAGTAGAGTAAAATAAAATAAGAATGCTTGTTTTATTTTGGATTATGCTGTAAATGGCTTTGGGTGACAAGGCCATAATTGGATAACAAGTGATAGCCAAGAAAAAGAAGAAAATGAAAAATATAGAAAAGGCCAATGGCATGCTAAAAAAGCATTTTCTTGTAAGCTAACAGTGTAAAAACTATTTTTTATGGTTATTGTCTTAACAAGATTTTGAGGGTCAAAATTTACTTTAAAATTGTAGTGTAAAGGTATCCAAACTCACCGATAACCTTGCACTTTGGGTACAATGTAAAGATGTAGACGATAGGGTTGTGTAGAAAAATTGGAATTTGAAAATTTTAAATATTCGATTTAATTTTTTAGTGGATAAATTGATTCGTAAAAAATATTCAATTTTAAGAATAAGTGAGTTATATTTGGGTATTATTTAATTTATAATTTGATTTTTTTCTTTCAATCTGCAAGTTTAGATCGTTTTTTTTACTATAATATATGAGTTCAAATATAATTTACTAAAGTTTAAAATAAACATCTACATTTTACAAATAGTCAAAAAGGTTATGACCTACACACACGCAAATATCCAAATTATAAAAAAAAAAATTAAATTTTTTGAACCTTTTAATTTAGGTTGTTCCACAGTTCTAGAGCGGCATTGTTTATAAATTTTGATTGTTAATTTTTTTTTATATGATTAATCATGTATTTTATCTTTTTGTATGCAAGCTGAATAATTAAACAAGTGTTTATGCTGAAATTTTTTTTAGTTATAGATTATATATGTAAATTTAATAATTAGATTTTTTTTTTTTAATAATCCGATATATCCGATATCCGATCTGATGTTTTGGATATCCGGTGTATACGGATTCGGATATGGGATATTGAATATCCGGTCGGATCATATATCCGAAAAAAATATTCAATCGGATACGGATATCCGACAATGCACACCTCTAGTAGACGGTGCTTACTCCTATGGCTAGGTAATTAATGTTGGCATGATGTCATGTATAAATAAATTGCTATATGTTTTTTACCAAAATTAGTAAATTAAAGTCACTTTTTTAATAAATTGATACAATTTTAAATTTCAATTTACTTAAAAACTAATCTTTTACACTAATAAGTTGCTTTTTTTTATTAATATACTAAATTTTCATTATTAATTAATTGATATTTTAAAGCTAATGTATTGAAATTTTATTATTAATGTACTAAATTATTTTCACCATTATAATACTAACTTTTTCATATCTTATGCTATTATTATCCTATATAAAATTAATCTTTTATCACTAATATTTGATTATGGATATACTTATTTTTCACCAATAATTTGGTATTTCTCTATTTTTTTTAATTAGAATTGATGTTTCATCATTAATATTTATTTTCCAACAACTTGATATTTTACCCATGTTCAATTGAAAGCTAAATTTTATTTACTAATGTACTATTTTTTACCATTTAAATATATATATATATATATATATATGTGTGTGTGTGTGTGTGTGTGTGTGTATTAATATAGATCTCTATTTATAAAGCAAAAATTTTATTATTATGGTATTGATTTTTTATCACTAATATATTAATATTTTAACACTAATATGCTAAATTTTAACAAGTGAATTGATGTTTCACGATTATAATTCTACTGAAAATTAATCTTTTACATTGATATATTAATTTTTAACCATGAATATATATATATATATATTACCAATGAGTTGATATATTTTTATTTTTTTACTTAAAATTGATCTTTCTACTCTGATGTATTAATCCTACAATTAGGGATGGTCATGAGTTGCAGACCCGACCCAGACCCGCCTTATTTTTAGCTGGTTTGGGTCCATGATTTTTGGACCCCACAGATCTGGATCGGGTCTGGGTCCAGTAGTTCTAGACCTAGACCCTACCTGTCAGACTTTTTTAGTATATATATGGGTGTATGTTTATATATATACATATATAAATATATACTAATATTATGTTTGTCATTATTATCATAATCTTATTTGAACTATTTATTTATTTTTTTAATTTTATTATTATATATTTACTTTATAAGCAATATATACAATATTGTATTCTAAAAGCATTAAAACACTATTTAAAAAGTTAACACAACTATTTTAATATATTTATTTTTTCACATGAAAGATTTTTTAACAAAAAATACATATTAAGTTATATAAAACATAAATATATTTGTATTTACATAGATTATTATTATTTTTTTAATAGCTGTACTCATTTAAGACCCGTTTACCTGCTAGACCCGATGGGTCTGGGTATGGCTGGACCCGACCCAGACCTGACACATTTCCATCCCTACCTACAATAGTATGATGATTCTTTTACCATTCATCTACTTAAAACTAATATTTTAATAGTAATGTACTTAATTTATACCATTTTTTTGTATTAAAAATATATTAATATAGATGTCTATTTACGAAGTAAACTTTTAGAAATATTATGGTATATTATTTTCATAGAATAAGATTAAAATAAACTAATTAGAAAACAAATTTAAAGAAAAAATGCACTATAGCACTTGTTACGCTGTTTAAATTATCACTGAGGGTTGCCTTGAAGGTTTGTGCCTTTTAAATTAATTGTCATTCTAGACTAATGTCCCTGATAGCCTCCAAATCCATTCATACCCAACCAGTACGACTATTGACTCAATTAGTGCATTCAGTTTTCTCCAGGGTTAACAAGTTCAATCGGTTCATGTTGTTGATGTCCCTTAGGTTTGGGTCCAGTGAAACATTGCATCTATTGGGACTCATAAAACTCTTTCAATCATGCCTCTCTATAAAACTTATTGTTATCAACTATTTTAGGGGGGGTTGTGCCTAGTTTTCTGATTAATCTATTCGTGAGTTTACTCAATGCCTTTTAGCTCCAATGTCAAGCCTTTTGACAGGTAACCGCTATCATTTGAATTATGCGTAGGACTCTAGGGGAGTGCTCTATCAATCACCTTAGCCCATAAAATTTTTATCCATGTTAGAGTGCATGACAAATTCTTGTGGCATACACCCATGCCAAGCCCATACTAAAACGGGCCTAAAGAAAAGTTATTTGTTAGCCATTTTTAAGAGCCAACAAACCTCCCTCATTAGCTCCCCTTCCACCTTCGAAAGGGTATCTAGGTACTCCTCAACTTTATCTTTTAACTCTTTCCCATCACGTCTCTTCATAAAACCAATGATCACCAACCATTTTTTAGTGGTTTGTGCCCAATTACCCATTTTGTTTATCCGTTGGTGTGCTTGGTGCCTCCTGGCTCCAACTATTAGCCCTTTCCAAGGGTGACCACTACTATTTGAAATTTATATAGGATTCTAAGGGTGTGCACCAACTTTTTGCCTCTGAAACCAACCATTATGCTTATTTCCTTTTGCGGGTCTTACGGTGCCCTTGCATTAGGCTTGATCCATGCCCGGTGAGCCTATGTGTAATGCCCAATTCTATTGGGTAATCTAACTTATTTAAGATTGGTATGGGTGGATAATTAGTATTTTTACATAGACACTTTATTTTATCTTTTATGAGTCTTGTAACCTTAATGGCGTTTTTGGAACATTTTGTTTAGGAATCACTATCCTTACTTACGGTGTTGTGTCCAGTGAAGCTTCAAAACTACTTTTGGCATCTAAACTCTTTCAAAAAAATTATTATTATTATTATTTTGTGTGGAGATTTGGGTTCCTTGTATTTTTTATGAATCATCTAATATAATACTCTCAAATTAGTAGTGGATAATGGATGCTTAAAAATGATTGATACAACTATCTATATCAGCAAAATATGCCTTCTTTCTGGAAAACCTATCGTTGAAGAATATTATAGTAAAAGCATGCTTGATTTTGAGTAATTTAAGGAAGAGTGACCTCTTAAAAATTATTGGGATGCATGTAAGTTTAATAAACAAACACACTAAAAAATAACTAGTGTTCATATATTGGACAATACATTAATTCCAAAAACACTCCACAGTAACCATCTATGGTCCTAGCGAGGCTAGTGTGGTAGCCCTTGGTTTTGTTAAAATGTCAGACAAAGTTATCGGGAAAATACATTATTTATTATTTTAATGGGTCTTAATCATTTATTTTTTGTCCATTAAACCGTTTATGGTTTTCTAAATCTCGGAAAGCTTTGGGATCATATTATTGAGTTAAGTATGATTAAAAAATATTCTATTGTTATTCAAATTATTTTTGAATTTATTCAAATAATTTTAGACCTTAAAAGACATAAATTCATACTCTTCTTCCTCAAATATTTTCCTAATCTTACGAGACTTGATCACAACCTTTCATTGTTGTTTAATATGGATAAGAATCCCTCGACTGTAATGTAGTAGCATCCAAAGATGATCCTTGAGGTTTGATTTGGCATACTTATTTTTTGAACCAATTACATTGTTTGTCTTTGATGATAATTATTGGACTAACTTAAATGGTATTTTTTTAAGTCATTCTTGCACGTGTGTAACATATTTGCAGGAAGATGGTCAGATCATATAAGAAATAAAAAATACTTAAGATTTTCACATGTTACGAGCTATTATAAATGAAGCTATGTTGTGCCTGAAAGTCAGAGTCAATAAGACCTGGTCAACACCATTATCTTGATTATGATTCTTGTAAATTATTTTCATGTAATATTAGCTTGTTTTGTCTGTAATAGTCTTGTTGAGCCATGTGTTATATAGGAAATAAATACATTATAATACTAGTTATGTGATAGCTAGTCACATGTATGTCATGTGGTCAAACTAGTGTGTCAGTTAGTAATGTCATAACCCCTATATAAGGCACGTGTGTCGACACTCCTTGTAGAATGTTGGATAATTTTTTATATTTAAATATAGCACAAGTAAATGATTGGTCAATTATCTCTTTATGACTGAGCACACATTCTAATAATATTTAGAATAATCTAAGACGGGTGATATTCAAATTGGTATATTTGAATCTTTTTGAATTCTTTGATTTATTTATTGAATTCTTGTTGAGCTATTGCTTTATTGCTTGAATCTTCTAATTCTTCTTATTAAGTCCAAGCCAAAACGATCATAAACTTCAACTCTTTCATACTAATCTTTATCCTCTTTGAAGATTTGAATCAATTTGTGCCTTAGTAATTTCATGGCCCCTTGATGGTAGAAGCAAACTCTATTTTTTTCTCCTCGTTATATATTTTAGCATAACTATCTAAGGTTAATAGCCCTTTCTTCTTACCTTCCTCCTCTACTAATTTTTTTAGTGTTGTGGCTCAATGAGATCCACCCTTTTCTCCCATCTCCATGTGGCTCCACCTTGGTTAAGTAGTGGCCACGTAGGTTTTGATTTCCTAAGTAAATAACCATTATACCCCTAACTTACCTCTTAGGTTTCTAAACATAATTTTACCTTGGTCATTTCTTCCTTCCTAGGTTCTTCCTCGTCCTCTTTTCTGCCACCCTATACTTTTTGTTTTCCTTGCACATTTTTTGGCCTTTTGTGACCATTTATCAGCATGGTTAAAGCTTAATCATTATTCCAAATTTAAAGATAATGACCTTAATCATTTCTCTTTGATCCTTTCTCCTTTATCTTACTTTTTTGTGAGTTTGTTTCCCAAACCTTTTATATGATTGCTCTTGTTGGTATTTTAATCTTTTATCTGTATTGAAGCTTATATATTACAAGTAAACCTCCGAAATCCCAAGTAGATATAATCTACACGTGTTGTGTGTGTTTATTTCAATTTTAAGCCCAAATTATGTATCTTGATGGTGGTTTGGTCATGGGTCATGTCTTGATGTTAGAATAAGTTTTTTTATATTCCAAGAACTTTGTGACAATCTTTGAGATTTTTATCAAAAGTTAGACGTTGAGGATATTTCATGTTAGGTATATTTATGTTGTGATTTAGTTGATTTGAGTTTTTAATGCGGGCCATTTTCTTGAATGTTTTAGTTTTGGGTGATATTTTGATGTTGATTTTGTTTTTATGTTTGGGTGACATTTCATGCTTAAGTTATCTTCATTTGAGTATGTTTGATATGGTTTAATTTTTGGTTGAAGTATAATGTGGTTTAGATTCTTATTGAATATTCTAAGTATTGTTGATATATCCAAGGTCTTCTTGAGGATTTCAGAGCATTCATGTCCTAATCGCGTGTTGATTACCTTAGGTAATGTTAGTTTTGAAATTAACCATCTTTCTAGCTAACCGAGCTTAAAGTGCAATTTTTAAGCAAGTTAAGATATTTTGTAAGACATTTTGCTATCCTTGAGATATTGTAATGGTTTTGAGATATTCTAAAAAGTTTGGTCTTATCATGAATAATATATTTCTATAATGATAATTTGACGGCTCTTTGGTGAATAATAGTTTATGATAATAATTTTTTGTTTGTTTTGTATTTAAATTTCTTTACATAATATGACATTTTTTATGTCCATAAAAAGCGTTTTGCATGAAAACTCATTTAACTTATTTTGGCATTCTAAGTTGTTTTACACCATTAGTTTGATATTTTATGAAAACCTAAACCTAATTCTCTGTGATTTGAGGTATTTTGGGGATTTTGGATTAAAATGATTTTAATTGGTTAGCAATTATAATATTTGTTTGTCTAGCATGCCTATTTTTTTTGGTCTTGGTTTATCACGAGGCTATGGTTTTGATGGTCTGTGATGCATGTCCATCCATTATTATTTTAGTTTTGCCAACAAGAATTTATGATGATTTTGTTTTATCCTTAAGTTCGCATTAAAAGGCCAAGTCTGCTTTAATTTCATTCAAGGGTTGTTATGTTAGCGTGTTAGCTTTGAATTCTTCTAAGTTTGAAGGTTGTAAATATCCTTCTTACATGGAAGAATTAAACTAGCTAAAGGTTATCTATGCAAGACATGCAACCGACCACTTCTTTTTGTCAACTTTTAGGTGGCTTAAAAGAGGCTCGCATGGCTTCATAAGTCAGCCATGAAGGGCATGAACCAATCACTGAACAACAACCATAATTGCCTTTTTTCTCTCAAATTGTGGGACTAGTTTGGCGCGGAAACAAATGGCACAACCATTAACTTATAGCTACTATAGTAATGAGTTTGGCCAGCAACTTTTGGGACTGAATGGCACAAAAAAAAACAAGGTGGATAGGTCTCATTGTGCTGAGTGTTTGCAACGATTTTTATGACATTTCCTTACATGTTGTGCTTATAGATGACAAATATAAAAGGTTGTGCATTCTAGCTTTACTTTTATAATTTTAATAAAGTATTAGCTAGCAAAGTAGCTCTTTAACTTGTAAATAATCACAAGTCAAATTAAGGGGCACAGGGGAGGGTTGTGCATGATTTTATGGCCTAAATACGTCTTGTTTTCTAGCCTAAATGATAAAAAAGCGATAGCAGAATTCACAATCTAATAGCCACAAATTTTGCCAGCTTTTGGATACATGTTTGGCATAAAAATGAAGACAGAGGATGAGAAGCGATAAGGACAAGTCAGTAATTGAATTTGGAAGAAAAAACAACACATTCCGGCCCCTGATTGTACCACTAGGCCTGCACATAAAATGATACTTTTACTTTAGCTTCCTAGTGATGTTTTAAGCTAGTTAACTTGTGGGAAATTGCAAATCAAGTTGTAAGGGTATGAGAGTGGGTCATATGGTTGAAATTCTAGGCATACTACCCATGACGGTTGATTGACATGGTTAAACATCAAACTAGTTAGTTAATTCCCATTTTGTAACTACTAGTTTGGATCTAACCAACACATACCCTTTTACTTCTAAGCTAGTTAATATGTAACTAAATCAAGCCATATAAGGTTATTATGGTCTTTTTTTTTTGTAATTCAAAGGGCTTCACATTTCCTTATAAACATTAGAGTCACATATAAATAAAGATCATATTTAGTTGCCTCGTATTTTCCTCTTTTACGGTGAGATACACTTTCAAATTTGAATAAATAGTTTTATTGATTGTCTTCTTTGAATCTTAATTCTTCTATCTCAAGAGTTGAAATCTTGAATGGTAGACTTGAGTATATGAATTTAAGGGGTACTTAGGTTCATATGTTCCTCTTCTTCAGCCTCTAGTTCTATTTTAAATTACGATGGTAATTATATTAATCCACCATCTTCCTTAGCATGATCCAATTGGTATTTCATGTGCATTAGTTTAGTTTTTTTTTGGGCTTAATCAAGTGAGTTACTTTGGTTTGATGAGTTACACATGACTGAGTGTTCGTGTTGCTTTTTTTGACTAGTATATTTCATACACAATATAGATTTACTTTCGATTGTATGTAGTTATTTTAAGAAGAGGCATTATGTACACTTCCCATGTGTATTGAGATGGTTGTCTATAGTGCATGTTAATACTTGTATTACCCTGACTTTATGCATGATTTGATGTTATTGAACGTGAATTGTTAGATATGCATGATTTTACATCCTTGTGTGCTATGAGATTGTCGAATGTGGTAGGCTTTAAGTATATTAAGTTGCATTCGAAATCACGACCATTATGATATCATGTTTTAGAGATTATTATCTACTATAGTGTTTATATGTACTAGTTGTGTATCATGTCAGACTTTAAGATGCTGTCATCGCATGTGAGTATGTTTTAGTGAACTCATTATTTGCTTAAAGTTAGGTGTGTTTATTCAATACGTGTGTACCAGACAAGTAATTATTTAGTACTTGTTGCAAATGTGATTTAGTGATTGTTGGAGCATGAGTTGGAATAATAGAGAAGGGCTTCTATTGTTTGGTTATGTTTATAGAACTTTAAAACTTTTGGTTTTAATCAGAGTTATTCGACTTTTTAATATTGGAATAAAATTTCGTAATGTAAAGAGTTTTATCTTTCGTGAAATTTTATATTTACAGCTGTTTAATATTTTTCACAGCATCTATCCTTGTTATAGATACGATTGTATCATCCGTTCTTTTTTTTTTGACATTTACATTGTACAATCAAAACACAATTTTAGAGTTAAGGAAACTGGGGACATTACACGCGTGTGCTTCCTTATTGTACACCCATGCCTCGTGTCCACCTTATTTTTATAACCTATCTAAGCCTAGGTCCAAAATTGTGTCCAAGCACTAGGGTGCATCATGCTCCAGACCTCTGAGGCAACCTTGAGGAAGAATACCATCATATATAGAGATTATTAAAAAAAAAATCTTTATGCCAATAAGAGTAGATGTCAAATTGGTTGAGTTTGAGCCCCCGACCCCAATTTAAAATAATCGCTTCCATCAAGTGCCCAACACCCATTTGAAGCTATCTTATGTACAAACATGAAATAAAAAGTCCCCCCCCTCCAACCACCCAACCTTGGGTATTGCTCAACCCACCAACTTAGCTGGCCAAATACTTATCCAAGTCGTAGTGAATTGCCAATTCTTATGGCATAGAACCATGCAAAGGGCAAGGCTAACCAAATGCAAATCTAGGTAAATATTATATGCTTATTTTTTGTAGAGATAAACTGTTATTCAATAAGATTATTTATTTATTGATATGACAAATTATCTATTGAAAAGAAAAATAAAACAAAAGTTGTAAATTTAATAATCTATTATTTGTCATGAAAATATGTGATATGAATGATGCAACATATAATTTTTTGAATATTTTATTGGACTTTGTGAAGTAATACCTCAACACAATATATTATCATCACACAATTGAATATGAAAAAATATATAAAAAGAAAAAAGAAGAATAAATAGATACCCATAGCGATAAATAATATATTATACGGTAAAACATGGCATTGGTTGACTTTAGTTATTTTATGATAATAAAGCTAAGAAAGAATAAATAAATTGTTCATATAACTCCTCCTGTCACTATTTTCCGTATAGAATGGTTTGAAATAATTTGACAGATACTACTCTCTCTCATTGGCTAGAAATTCAACATAGCGGATCGCCAGCACGGCACAATCTCAAACACACAACCGACGAAACCACGATTCGGAGCAGGGCGTGATCTCAAACACACAAGCACGGATCGCCAGCGTGGAAATCATCACGACCGTCCAATACAAAACTCGTGCCGATTCCCCCCAAAATGAATCCGAAAATCTTAAAATCGCGGAAAGGAGCGCGGTCTATAAATAAAATCTCGCAAAGTCCGTCATCTTCACAGCGAACATACATCGTACGACCAAGGTTTATTCCCTCTCTTTCGTCGGAAATTCAAACGCACATCAACTTTTCGGTATGGAGTCCGGAAAATCATCGAGAGGTGCAGCTGGAAGGCGCGGTGGTGAGAGGAAGAAATCCGTCTCGAAATCCGTGAAGGCCGGTCTTCAATTCCCCGTCGGTAGAATCGCTCGTTTCTTGAAGAAAGGTAGATATGCCCAGCGAACCGGTACCGGCGCTCCGATCTACCTAGCAGCCGTGCTTGAATACCTAGCTGCTGAGGTAAGATTCCCGAATACAGTTGCTTCTTTCAATTTTTTGTGTATCTTACTCCTGTATGACGGAGTTTTAATCCTTGGACTTCGTCGGTCTGATCATTGTTCGGATGTTGAATAAATGCAGGTTTTGGAATTGGCTGGCAACGCTGCTAGGGATAACAAGAAGAACAGGATAAATCCAAGGCATCTATTGCTCGCTGTAAGGAATGACGAAGAGCTGGGGAAATTGTTGCAAGGAGTTACAATCGCCAGTGGTGGAGTTCTTCCCAATATCAACCCAGTGCTCTTGCCAAAGAAGACCGAGGCAGCGAAGGAGAAGGTGTCCTCGAAAGCTACCAAGTCCCCAAAGAAGGCATAAACTAGAAGATAATAATATTAGAGCGTTTGTCTTATTTTGGGTTCTGCTGTAAATGGCTTTTGGTGATGTGGTAGGATGTTCTGTTAGGAAGTTAGATTATGATTATGGATGCTTACCTTTTGTCGCGATCTAATGAAATGTCTCTTTTCTCTTAAATCTTCTTTTCTTGTCCTCTTGTTTTCCAATTTGGTCTGTTCCAATAGAAGTTCGGACCTATTAAGAAGAGTTCTGATTCGATGGATCAGTTACATCTGTAAATGGGTTTCGGCGATATGGTCGCCGAAAGACTTTTCGGGAATGTAGGCTTCAACGTGATTGCCGTAGGAATCAAAATCAAGATACAAGCATTGTCTTTTAGTCATGATGAGAGCCTAATAAGCTTCTATAATGTCTCCTAAATTAAATGTGCTGAAAACGCTAATTAATTTCAAGTCTAATTAAGATACATACATATATCTGCTTAGCTATGGGAGAGAGATAGTTTCACTAATTTCACCCCTTAATTAACAAGATGTTTCTAAAATTTGACGTCAAGAAAGGCTTTGCGATAATGTGGGATGGGAACTAAGAAAAAAAATCCTTCCTTTGTTTTCTTAAGAGAAAAAATACGGGATTTTCAGAAACAGAAAGTCATAGAAATTAAATTCGTCTACTGCTATTATTATTATTTTTTAAATTTTGAAATGTGTTTATTACTACCAGTTATGATTATTTTTCAGCAGTTTCGGTTTCGCAAGAGAGATTTGGGGGGGGGGGGGAGGAAGAGGTGCATTTTCTTTGGTCCAATGAAACTTTAATGTCCCCGTTAGTAATCTATCTCATTACTTAATTTGAATAACACAAATTAATAATTAAATTAAATAGTATAGATTTTAACGATAGATTTCAATTAATACTATTTTATAATATATATTAATAAAAATGATAATATTATGAAGATACTTTCCGTTACAAGTATAATAATGGTACGTTTAAATTATAATTTGAAAGAAATTAAATAGTAAAAAAAATTCAAAATTTATATAATCTTATATTCTAAAATTTGAAATCAAAATCAGATGAAGCGTGTAGGGAAGCTTATATTTTAACGTTCCGAAAAAACCTATTTATTTTAAAAATATTACACACCTACAGAAAAGAAAGACCTTTTAATGAAATTAGTATTTGATATGCAATTCATCTTTTTAATAGGTGAAGCTATAATTAATAATTAGGCTAAACATACTTTTAGTTTAAATTTAAATAAGGATGGCACAAAATGTATGTGCTCTTTTTCTAAATTTCAACTCAATATTTTAGTGGTGGTAAATGGTAATAGTTTAGACGATTGGTTAGAATAAAATATTTTTTGGCACATTCTAGATTTGGATAAAAAATTTGATACGAATTATAGGTCTATCGATTTGGCTATGAATGAATGGAATATTATATTTTTGCAAAAAATTTTAAAATTATATTACCTGGAAAGTCATTCTGTCATTAATTTTTTAAATAAAAATTAAGTTATTTTAGATTTTTTTTTTCATTTTATCCTTAATTTTTTAAATTTTATATACATTAAATGTTTTATTATTATTTTTATTAAAGGTGTTAATGAAAATTTGAAATTATTTTTATTAATTTCTTAAAAAATATATAAAATAATAAATATTATTTTTTTGATCTAAAAAAAGTATAATTTATGGTTTAGGCGACAAATAGTTTGTAATATAACCGAGAAAGTAAATTTTGCTTAAAGAAGAAAATTAAAAATTAAAGTCATGGGGCAAAACGGTTGAACCGGTTTTTTTCATAATAGCGAACTTATTTTTCCCGAACTTCGCCTTTCTATTTTTCGCCGGTTAATTGTGTGGGCCGTGAGGTGGGGAGACAGAGCTTTCAGATTGTTCGCGGCTGTTTTAGAAGGGTTTTCGACCTTTGAATCACAGCGTCTGACCAAGAGAGATAGCTCGAGGCTGAGAGCGCACAAAGATTGTGTCTATTCAAGTCGTAGTCTCAAGTTACTCCAACCATCTCTTGAGTTGTTACAATCGATGAGGCATTTACTGGTAAGATTACTACGAACTTATGATGACCAGTCTTTGATTGTAACTCACTTTGTTGAACATTTTGAGGAGGGTTGCTGTTGTTGGTAATGTCAGTGTCTCATTTTCGATCGGCGAATGTGAAAGTGGCTGCGTATTTCTGCAGGGAAGAATTGTTGCCAGCAAGAGGTCGATTCTCCGTGCAGTGGCTGTTGCTACTGCTGCTGGTTCAGCTCTTGTTTATCCAGAAGCAGTCAATTCCAACTCCAGTAAGTTGCGTGTCATTTTCACTTATCTCTTGCTTTGTCAGTTGCCACCAAATGCATTTCTTCTTTATTTTGTTGTGCGTGTGAGGGAAAGGGAAATTACCAGCGAAAATAATTTCTATTGTTAAAATAGAGTAGAAGCTTACTAAAAGTTTTATCGTCTTTCGACCGTGTCACTTCTAGTCGACGTGAAATCTTTTTGTCTGCCTTTTAAATGAACATGATCTTGATTTGAAGTGATATGTGGTGTTGGAAACTGAAACAATGGGTTTTGTTTACACGATAGATAGGACCCTGATATTGTAGCAGACAACTCATGAACGAAGACGAAAAATGCCTATCTTTTTGTCTACCTTGCAGTTGGGGTAGGGTTGTCAAATCTTATAAGTGACAAGCAATTTTCTCCGTAGCACAAAATTACTCAAACTGGTTCCAGAACCCAATCACTTTCCTTTCTCGAACCCCTTCAACGCAAGACCAAGCTAGGGTAGGAATCATTCAGTATGAATGCGAATATGGCTCACTGTTAAATTGTATTAGTTTAGTTCTATGCTGTTTTTGTTTGAGGATAGATCAACACTAAGGTCTCCCTGGATATTAACATTGTGGATACCAGTATACCTGCTGACTTTGTCTCAAATTTTGACCATATTAACTGGGATAATTCTAGGTGGAACAATTTCAATATCGATGCGACTTGAAGCAGAAGATTTGTTACCAGCACCATGGCGAATTCGGCTTATTTCCCAAGGGGCTGTAAATCCTGTGATGCCTGGTATGACATTTTTATTTCTCCTGGTTACTATATACATATCTAGTTATCCTTGCATTGACGATTTGTACTTAATCCTAATGTCAGTGCAAATATGTAGCTGTAGGACACGATCCTCTACATTTCTCTAGAGTTGCTCCAAGCCCTGATGCTGATGTTAACAAGGATGATGCTCGTCTCGAGTCTAAAAATTCTTCCCAATGTTTGGGTAGATACAGCATAAGAAATGCTGCTGCCAAAATCGGCCCATCTGTTGTTAATATATCTACACCACATGGTGTCTCTCTTGCTTCCTCCTATCTAGAGCCTTGTACATTTCTTGCTTCCTCATATTATGTTTTGAATTCTGTTTGTCCAAAATTGTCCCTAGTCTGATCTTTTGCCGTTGCAGGATTTCATGGTTTGCCAGCAGGGAAGAGCATAGGTTCGGGAACTATTATTGATCCAGACGGTACCATTTTAACATGCGCTCATGTTGTGGCTGACCATCAAGGCAAGCGAGTTTTAAGCAAGGGAAAGGTCAGTTGGCAGTACTAGCATGTGCTTTGCAGCAAAGAAAAATATAAAAACTTCAGGGAATCAAATATATATAACCGTCTGATCCCTATAACAAGCTCTTCTTCTATGAGTATTTGTGGTTATTATTAAATTTAACTCTACTTTCATTTGAACCTTAAGGATTCCCAACCTGCATCATTTGCAGGTTGAAGTTACTTTGCAGGATGGACGAACCTTTGAGGGCACGGTGTTGAATGCTGATACCCATTCTGATATTGCAGTTGTTAAGATCAAATCCAAATTACCGCTGCCGGCTGCAAAACTCGGCACATCTGGTGAACTTCGTCCGGGGGATTGGGTGATAGCGATGGGCTGTCCACTTTCTCTTCAAAATACAGTGACCGCTGGAATCATAAGGTAATGGGAATGTTCTTCATGATGCCACAATAATGTCTCCATGAAGCAAGTTTTTTTGACTATCAGTTCCTGTCTATACATTGAATATGTAATAAGTCCAAAATTTTGGTGTCTGAATATTGACTTCATTGCATGGAGAAAAGAATGTTCTATAAGGAATGCTAGCTTTCTATTAAATTAGAGCTATACCTAACTAGCATGAAATTGTAAACTTTCATTCTCTCTATTATTCATCTTGTTCTTTTTTGGGTATAAACCTAGTTGTTATGTTTTTTTTTGTCCTAATAATTAACCCGTAAGAGTTAGAAGGTTGATAAAACTTTTCAGCTTGTAATTTTTGTTCATGAATGACTTAGTCTTGCTGCAATCTTGAATGATCAAGGCTTTACGGTGGGAAGTGTAGTTAAGTCATATTTCTAATTGATTAGTTTGCATTTTGTAGTTTCTTAAAGAACTTGGTAAGTTTAGAAATTGGACGAGAGAGAAAGTGGAGGGGGAGACGTGATCATGTGAGTGAGGGAACGAGAAAGAGGGCATGTTGAAAGCATATTTCTAGTTGTATCTTTTGTAAAGTAATTAGCTTTTATTTGATAAAAAAAAATGAATGGAAGGAAAGTAGGAGGGATGGGAAACACTAATGAGTGGAGGAGAGAGTGCAAAAATGTAGAACATTTTCTCTTTGACCATTTTGCACAATTCCATCTCCCAAATAACATAGGGAAGAATTTTTTGGTTAAGGCATGTATAATTGGAGGGGTATCTCGAAAAATTAAGGAATTCCTACACCACATTATAATGGTTCTTAGTATAAATTGTTGTAAGGGCGCGGAAAATTAACCGTCCGAGTTTCTCGTTGGAATATTAATGTAGAATTTTTTCATTGTGATCATAATGTAGCCTATGCTTGTCTCTAAGCTCAAACATTGATAATCATGAATTATTTAATCTCTATGTGATCTTTGATGCGACACATTACTTCTTTGCAAAATTTTAAAATTATCCTGACTTTATATCACAACTTACTATAAAGTATCTTCAAACAAAAAACTAACATTAAAGTATATACCAAAAAATATGGATATGCATGACTTCAGCTATGTTTGGGAACCCATGTCATTTATACATTATCTAATACTCTAAACTTGAGGTCGTTTATTTTACCTGATACTTATAATCTCATCATCAACTAAATGTCCTCTACTAATTAAATCAACCGGCCTGACCCAAATATCTAAAATTGTCATTATAAATCAATTTATTTCATTTCATTTAAGTTACCAAAACTATTATTACTTCAACTGCATTTGT
The DNA here is from genome assembly GCA_039764185.1 of Tamarix austromongolica. Classification (NCBI taxonomy): domain Eukaryota; kingdom Viridiplantae; phylum Streptophyta; class Magnoliopsida; order Caryophyllales; family Tamaricaceae; genus Tamarix; species Tamarix austromongolica. Next base: position 56,976,654 of record CM077808.1, on the reverse strand, counting down.
GTACATATAATTTGTGTATACCAAATACTCTATCATATTATCACTTCATAAATTATTACTTCAAATCATGTATTATTTTACCCAAATGGTACCTTCATATCGTCTTTCTTTCGGTCCTTAATTTTCCAATTAGAGCTTAAGGCTCAGCACACAATTTATTAGTTTTTTTTTTTTTTTTTTTTTTCATAAGAGTCAGTCACTATATGAAAATTGAACTGTTTGCTTTTGTAAATACTCAGTTTCACATTGTAATATTCAGGATGAGAACATCTATATAGGGAATGTGGCATTCTGAAAAGTTCAACTCAAGAACTGGTAGATTTGTATTATTATAATAAGAGGATTCCCCTGGAACAAAGATAATTCATTTTCATTAAAAATTGTTTGTAATGCAAATATATGGCTGAAGTGTTAATGAGGACCATTAGCTTCAGGAGTTTGAAGTTGTGTCTGATGATAAATGTTGGCTATGTTGGGTAAAACTAGGGAAGCATGTGACAAAACTAGCTAAAAGAATATTGAATGGCATTAAAAGGTATATTTATATCAATAAAGTTTAATTCAAATTTATTATAGGGTTAAAAATATAAAAATATTGAGAAGCTAGAAGCTAATTTTTATTATCTTCAAAAAGGTAGCATACAAGCAAGGGAAAAACTACTTACCAAATGCAGTGTGTACACACACACATACATTGAGCTTAAAAAAGATTGCTAATGTTTTACCAAACACGCCATGTGATTAGTATTTACCTTTGGCCTATGTCAAAATTATGAAATGCATATTAATCTGGTATGTTAAATAATGGCAGGTTTGGTTAAATGATAATTAGTTGAACTTAATTCAAGCTTCCAACTATAATCTATTAATATAGCCCCATATTCTAGTGTTAGCCTCCGTCGCAATAATTCATTAGTCATTTCCAATTGTTTATCATTGCTCATAATGATCTTAATTCCATAACCAAGCAGAACTCTTTGCCACTTCAAATTTTGTGTTTTTTTTTTGATCAATGAGTCCGAAAATATTGTCATTTTGCGTTCACTGAATCTTACTTGTATGCATGTCTGCTTGTTTTCCTTATGTTTGAGCTTGCAGTTGTGTTGATCGCAAAAGCAGTGACTTGGGTCTTGGTGGAATGCGAAGAGAATACTTACAAACAGATTGTGCCATCAATGCTGTAAGACTTCTCTCTCTGCATTCTTCGTATCCCTATTCTCTTGCATGCTTTTATGGGTGCATGTTGCTGGTCAGAATTTTGTGGACGTGTATGCTTACTGTTAGTCTGGTAGAATATGCAAGTGCATAAGGCTTTATTTAATTATATTGATGTATAATTTGATGAGCTTCCTATTCCTGTCTGCGAGTTCTATATGAACTTGGTCATTTCCGCCCTCTATATTTTACGTATGCACTTATTACCACATTTCAGGGGAACTCTGGTGGACCTCTTGTCAATATTGATGGTGAAGTAGTTGGTGTCAATATTATGAAAGTGGCTGCTGCAGATGGGCTGAGCTTCGCTGTTCCAATTGACTCAGTAACCAAAATCATGGAGCACTTCAAGAGAAATGGGTATGTAACCATTTGCATTCATGAGACTTCCGAGTCCCAAGAAAAGTGGGGACACCAGAACACGTTTTCTCATGCTTCCATCATCATGAATTTTTATGACTCTTGTTGGGATACCAATCATACCGCCCTTCAATGAGGACCACCTGAATTCAAAATAATATCCCACAACATACTATTTTATGATATTATTTTTCATCAATAAGAAAAAGTTTAAAACCCCCAAATAATACTCATGTGCATCTGATGCCAAATTTGGGATGCCCCCGTCGCTTTTCACTTGTACTGTTGGGATATGCTTTAGGACCTGCGGTGCTGGTGTCCTTATAGCTTCTTTTGACTATGTTCCTGTGTGTTATAACATTCTCATTCCCAGAAACAATACAAAGAAGTTGATTTTGCCTGATTTGTGCTGTGGCAGAAGAGTTGTTCGACCTTGGCTTGGTTTGAAGATGATTGATCTCAATGATTTGATCATATCTGAGCTTAAAGAGAGAGATTCACAATTTCCTGATGTTGACAAGGGTGTTCTTGTGCCAATGGTATGCATCTGTTCTATACCCTTAAATTCTTATTTATGCCTACCAAACTTTAAGTGATTACTTGTAGTGGTTCTAACTCATGACGGAAGTTCATTAGAAATGTACTAAAAAATGAAAGTGGTCAATACTTGCAGCCTAACAAATTTGAATTTTTAAAATGACCTTATATTTTGTGGCGTTTGATGACATTGTATCTTTTCCTCGTGAAATGTGATGCAAAACTAACCTCTAACACGCAGGTTTATCAATAAACCTGAAGGTTGTATAGAGTCTTACTTTAAAAGCTTTTAAAAGCTGGTATAAATACTCTGGGTGAGGGGGTGAATTGGGTAATTTAAAGGAATTGCAAATTAAAAATTTTCACACTGATTTATACTGGTTCAAGGGGCTAAAGCACCTCTAATAGTAGTATTTTCTTTGGATGTAGAAATGAAGAATGCATTAGATTTGCGAGCCTAATTCTCTCAAGCTAAAGATCGTCCCTCTTCTAGGCTCTAGCTTCTCTCAATTAGGGATACAATGGGGTGGGGATGGGCGTCATATCCCCAATTCCCCATACCCAAACCCGAAATCGATATTAATCTCTAAACGTGCCCCGCAGTTTTCTTTTATTCAGGAATCCCTGCTCCAATCCCTGCTGGAAGTTGATCACCATACCTGCCCAATCTCTGTCCAAAATATCTGTCCCTGACCCCATTCCCAATCTCGGTTCCTGAACTTGGAACCCCATCCTCAAGGCTCAAACCCACCCGTACAAGGCTGAAAACACAAATCAAACCCAACAGTGGCTCGTGAATTTTAAGTTTCTTTCCTCTTGCACTTATTGTTGTGCAGTTAGATAAATCAAACCCAACAATACAAGGCCAAAAACATATCAAGTTATCTTAAACAAACCAATAGCATGAATAGATACACTTGAGCACTACACATCCTTTCTTTCTACCTTCACTTCTTAGCCTTCCAAGTAAACGCCTCAACAAATCATTGATAACTTTTTTTCTTCTTCACCACAAATCTGCAAGGCAGACACAAATTAATACAATAAACCACATATGCACAAATTTTGATAACCTTTCAAAATCCAGCAATAGGGGCAAACAACTTCTTACAAATTACATTCAACCCTAACAAAACAAGTGAGATTCTGCCAGTTTTGTTAAAAATTAAAAGAGAAGCCACAAAGCTTCAATTAAACGAGATTCCAAGTTTGATGTCTCTTTTCTTGTTTCAATTAATTTCAAACAAGTGCCCGCAAAGTCAAAAATAAAAATGCAGGAAAACAAAAAAATAAAAATTATAAATTAATTGAAAATAAAAAATTTAAGATAATTGTGTTGAATCTGGCAAACAAACAGAGCTCTGGTCAAAATTGAAGCAAACAGACAAAGGGTATAAGGTCGTAAATTGTTGAGGATTGATCCACTTGGTCAAGGGAGCCAAGAATGTACTAAAATTCTTGATAAATCTCCTATAAAAAGAGGCAAGGCCATGGAATGATCTAACAACCATGATGCTTGTGGGAGTAGGCCAAGACTTGATAGCTTCCACCTTACTTTCATCCACGACAATACCATCCTTGAATACCACAAAACCTAAGAAGGTGACCCATTGAACAACGAACTCACACTTCTCAAGTTTTTTGTACAACTTGTTCCTCCTCAAAGCCACAAACACTTCTCTGAGATGTTTTATATGCAACTCATCACAAGGACTATCAACTTGGATGTCATTGAAGTAAACAACCACAAATTGCCCAATGAAATGTCTCAACACCTCGTTCATTAATCTCATGAAGGTACTTGGAGCATTGGATAACTCAAAGAGCATCGCCATACATTCATACAAATTCCCTTCAGTTTTGAAAGCAGGTTTCCATTCATCACCCTCCTTCGTTTGTATTTGATAGTATCTATTTCTCAAATCAATATTTGAGAATACACAAGTACCATGGAGCTCATCCAAAATATCATCAAGTCTAGGTATGGGATACCTATACCAGTATTTGAAAAATGGGACCATAAATCGACCTATTGGACGGTACATGGCCCAACCAATCTGACCACGGTTTGATCGGGAATTACTTTTATTCAAAAAAAATGTTTGGCATGACCCATTATAACGGTATAACCGGATCTGACTGGGTTGAACCGGGTCATTCATCCTTGAATTTTTTCTCTTTATATCTGAAACGAATCGGCCCAACCCTTGATTTTTCCGGTCAATACGCTATTTTCAAAATTAGGTAATTTTGTACCGATAGACACTTTGGTACTCGGTTGGACCGATTGAACCGGCCATTTTTATTTTTATTTTTTATTCACCGATAGGGTTGTAAATGAGCCGAATCGAGCCAAACGCTCCTAAGCTCGGATTCGGCTTGTTTATATTTTGTGAAGTTCGAGTTCGGTTCGAGCTCGTTTAGAGTTCGATAAGTCATGTTTGGATTCAGCTCGTTTGTGATTCGCGAACTATTCGGCTCGGCTCGTGTATATTAATCGAGCCTTTTGGGGAGCCGAAGTAGCTCGTTTTGGTGCTCGTTTGGTGTTTGGTTTCAAGCTCGTTCGGGCTCGTTAAAAGCTCGTTTACACCTTAAAAAGGCTCGTTTAAAACTGATATAGAACCCCTTGATAATTCAATATTTGACTTAATTCAGGCATAATTTATCTCAATTATAACATGAACTAATATTAACCTGTTTAAAAAAAAAAAATTCCTCATGCACCTATTACACACAAATTTGGGTCCAAATTGTCTCCCCAAAAGCCTGTATAATATTGCAACAAATCCATAAAAATTAAATACAACAAGAGATGCAGTCATGTAGATACATCAATACACATAAACAAAATGGCTTTAAAGCTCCATAATAAATTGCTCCATCATCCACATCCATTGCCATTGAGTGAAGTTATGTATCACTTCATTATAAAACTGCAAAATAACGTGCATCAAATTAAAAGTATAAAAAAAATATTAGCAAAGCTTGGAAGTTAGAAGCATAATCTTCTAAAAAACTCTATATTATGATATGATAAAAATTACTATGATAAACGTAACAGTAATAATAAATCACAAAATTTAATTATTATTCATATTAAATTGATAACAATCAATGTGAATATAAATTCTAAATTGAATTAATTTGGCCCTTATTCGATACGACCCTAAATTTATAGATTAATGAGTTAAATAGGCAATAAAATGTAGAAAAGTCGCAACAAAATTTGTCTACGACCCATAAGAGAGATATGACCTTTGTTATGATAGAATATAACAAGTAAAAGATAATTTGATAAGTTCATAACCAACTTGAGTCCTAGTGTTAAATAGAATTTTCAGCGGTCACTGCACACGAATACAAATTCCCAGTGTTCCAAATCGCCGGCTCTGGATCTCACAGTAACTGATTTAAAGCTGTGCTGATTGCGTGTACTCTGCTATTAAAGTTGAGGTCAATATTTCTGGATAATGACATGAGATTCCATATGTTTAAAGGCAATCGACATAAGTGGAAAAGTGTTTTCAGGAAGAGCGCTCCGTGCCCTGCTAATACAAGAGTATTCTCAGTTTTATATTTCATGAAGATTCTTTGTTTGTAATATTTTTGTGTAGTTTTTTTTGGACTCTATGATTGTTCATCGAGTGAACCACTATTTGTTTTTTCAATTTCTCACTCGCAAATCATTGGTTGTCAAGCCTATTCCCCGGTCTATTATGTTGCCTCTTGATTAATTAGAGCATTTTGTTTCCAAAGGAAACCTTTCAATTATGAATGCTTTTACTTCGTAATTACTAGGAGAACCTTCCGCATGAATCACTTTTACAAAGTCACGAGGATTCTTGTTTTCAAGGAATAACAATTGCTAAACATCCAGTTATTGTATTTAGTATGACTTCAAGTCTTGTAAGGGATTTTGATCATGGGCCAGGCCTACCACCTTCTTCCCTCAGCTTATATCTGCTCCTCTCATTACCTATGGTTTATCACTTTCTATATACAAGTGAGTATGTCCTTGGGTAGATGTTAGATTCTGGTGAATCAGTCACTCCTTGCTCATAGTTGACAAAGATTATGAATTATTTTTCTTTCAAGACTACTGTAATTTTGTTCCTTTAGAGCTCTGACGCTTTGTCACCTCTTATTCCCTACTTATTAATACCCCTCCTCTCATCAGAGTTAGATGAATGCCATCATGATTCATGACTCTTCTTTCTGAATTAGGTTTGATCATTTGCCAAGTGGGATTAGTGAACAGGTAGGGATAGGCCTCATCTACCTTCATAAGGCAAAGTAGAAACTTCTTTTTAGTCTTTTGGTTTTATATACTTGTGAGAGTCCCAGAGACAATTTTTTGCAGCATTGACACACTTCTTAACTTGCAAATAAAGTCCCAACTTTCACAAACATCTCTAATGCAGAACATGCAAGCACTAAGAAAATGGGAAACCTATGTCTCAACCTAGTGGCACACAAGCCATCTAAATAAAATAGAACCCACAGTAAAAACCCTGCTGATGTGAACAGTTTAAGAGAAAGAAAAGGACAGACGCTTTCTATTGTCAATACATGATTGGTTCTGCTGATGTAAAATATTGGTTTGAACAGTGGCCACAACTGCACCAACTAGTTTGCTTGACCTGCCTCGCTCCAGAACTCTGTTCCTGCTTCAGACGGTATAAATGAGTTTTGTAGCAAAAAGCCCTGTTAGGTTCCTTTGGTAGGGATCTCATCATTGGAAGATGTCAAGGAGGATTGGAGTTGGCAGAAGAGAGGGAATCAGGATTCTTGCCTTCACCTATGGTAAACAAGGCTAGGGAGGTAGGCCTGGTGGTAGGCCTGGCCCATGATCAAAATCCCTTACAAACCCAAATATGAAATATTAATATATATTATTTTATTTCCTCTTTAATGTAACATATTACTCCATCTGTATTCAAAAGACTGTCATTTGATATTTCCAAAATAAAATTTGAGCATTAATAAAATTTTAAATGGGAGTGGCTGGACTGATGTACAAAGTCTGGAAGAACAGAAATGCAGCTATTTCTCAGGCCAAGACTTTACTTCCCAGGACTTTTCTTTGCTTACTTGATATTGTATATCATAGGAGGTATAAGAGTTCTTTAGATTCATTAGATTGAATACCATCTTAACTTGTGATGGATAGTTTTTGATGTGCATATGCGCTTTTGGTATTAATAAAGATAGTTACTAATGACCAAAAAAAAATAAATTCCCTAATGGGCTTATATTGGGAACAACTCCATCAAGCTATATTTTTTTTATGAAGTTACCATGTTTGGTGTTGGTGAATTGGAAATTTTGGAAGAATATCAACTACTTTTTTTCTTTTTTAATTTGACATTGGCAATGATGTGTACTATGCAGTTTTCTACCACTTTTTAACCAGGACATCATTAGGTCATCTTTTTCTGCGGTCAACTTTTTGAACTTTCAGCTATGTTCATGTGAAATATTGATATTTTTCTTTGCTGTTTCTGTCCTTATGTCTTCATCGTTCATGTTGTCCTTCGGTAAGTTTTCTAATTGGTATTTCAGTTGACAGTTTTGTCAGCCACAGCATGTTGCCTTGAATAGCAGTAACAGCAGGTATTCTATAGTTTTTGTCAGCTACCATGTTCTAGAGCATCATCCTACATGTAGGAATTCCAGTGCTAAAAGACTCAACCTATGTGCAAACCAAAACTAGAAATAAGCCATCTTATTTAATTCAAGAACACCTAGATATGAGAATCTCTCTCTTTTTCTGTATTACTGTCCCAACCAATCAGCAATTAGAAATACAAACTAATAACACAATAATCTTTGTCGTGTTTTCCTTTAAGACTTGAGCATTCCTAACAAACAGGTTAAGTCTAATTAGATAGTTCGTATTTCTACAACTCCTCTCTAGACTCTCCAACTTATGCCAACAGAGAGAACCCTAGAATATTTTTCCAATAGGCACGATTTGTAGGAGATAACAAGTGATATTAGACAGCTCACCCTCTTATTAAAACATCAAATAACAATTACATTAGGTGCCTTTCAAAACAGCACATGATATCATGGTTAAATGTAAACCTGATAAGTGATAATATTTACAACATTATAAAATAGAATATTTTTAATGACATCAAAGCACACTTAACAACATGAATAAGCTAGTTTTAGAAAACATACCATGATACCAAAAGAAATCATAACGAGACTTCGGTGGCCAACAAAAAAGGACACGATCCACAACCTGCAAAAACAACTTCAAATGGTCTCATTTAATGAAAATATCATTAATTAGTAATTTAGTATGTACAAATCAACAAATTATTAAAATTATAGTCATCATAGAGGCAAGTATCTTATATTAGAAGTTAGAACATTACCAACCAAATTATAGCAAATCTATTTCCTGCATAGCTTCATATTCTTGTGTGTGTGCCTATTTTTTTTTTCACAAAAAAGGAAGCAAATAAAAAATATTAGTAGCTGCACTTAAATTGAAAACATAGATTAACTAACTAAATTTAAATAATAGTAAAATAATTACCTTTTTCTTAGACAAGTCATTATTACGAACCCAATTACCAGCGCAAAGTAAAATTTCAACCGTTTTGGGATCTAAAGAGGCCCGATATGGATCGATTATTCTCCCACCGGCTCTAAAAGAAGCCTCCGAAGCAACTGATGTGATAGGAATTGATAAAATATCACGTGCTACTTGTGATAATACAGGAAACTTCAAGGTATTTCCCTTCCACCAGTCGAGTGCAGAAAAAGGAGAACATAAGCTATCTTTACGCATATACACACCCTCCTCTAGGTATATATCTAACTCCGGTTTGCTCGATTGTTGGGTGCTAGCACTTATAACAAACTTTTCAAACCTTGATTTCCTAGATAATAATCCTTTTTCAATCACATTACTAGGCCCAACCTCACTAATGTCCTTCTCCAATGCATTTTCAACACTACTCACATAATGCCCAGCATAACAATAAAAAATCTCTCTCAATGTTTTTTTTTTACCTCTCCAATATTTTTCTCAACATCAACTTATTTGTAAATGATAGGAAATGTATAATCAATCAACATCATTTTGTACCGAGGATCTAAAATAGAAGCAAGAGACATCAACATATTGCATTCACCCCAATACTTATCAAACTTTTCTTTCATTTTCATGGCTATTACTTGCATAAAAATGTCATCATCATTTACTTTCTCATCTCGTGTCTCTTTTATCACCCAAATCTCCGAAAGATACAAGTTTGATGTTGGATATTCACTTCCTAAAATAATTTTTGTAATCTCATTAAAAATAGCAAGAAATCCACACACACCCTCCACTTGTTTCCATTCATCAGGATTTGGTCACCATTGATATCTCAAATCTTGTTCAGCATATCTGGAAAACACATCTTTAAACTCTAAAGTTGTGGACAACATTGCATAAGCTGTATTCCATTTTGTTTTAATATCTAACACTAACTTTTTTTTTTTTGTCAAACCCACTTGCTTAGCAATCTCACTAAATAACTTTAAACGTGATTCAGAGTCCGCCAAATACTTCACACTTTCTCTCACATTTGTAGTAATATGTTCAATACATTCAAGCCCATCTTGAACCAACAAATTTATTATATAGGCAAAACATCTCACATGAAATATTTTTCTATCAAAACAAAGCTTATTCTTAGAAGCAAAGCTATCTCTTGCTATTTTAACAACCCTATCATTAGCAGTTGTATTGTCAATGGTAAGACTACAGACTTTATCCTCAATTCCCCAATCTATAAAACATTTGTACAAGGCATTGAAAATTGTTAAACCAGTACAAGGAGGGGCTAAGTGGAAAAAATTCAGGATATATTTATGCAACACCCAATCATCACCAATGAAATGTGCAATCACAATCATATAATGGATTTTTTGAGCATCTGCCTTCCACAAATCAGTAGTGATACTAATCTTCTGCGTCTTATCCAACACATTCTTAATTTTTTTCTTGTAATGATCATAAACAGCAAAATAATCTTGTTTGACCATAGCACGTGACACTTTTTTTGTAATGAAGAGTCAGGGTTTTTAAGTATTCATTGAACATTTCATGTTCAATCATATTAAATGGTTATTTGTGGACTAGAATGGCTTTAGCCCAAGCCTCTCTTGACTTTGTATGGTTAAATCGAAAGCAGGTAGCATAACTTACCCCCATTGATTTTGTTAAAGACAACTCTTGCTGACCTTTTGGCTTGCGGAGTGTACAAGTAGACAAGTGTCTTCTCAAATGGGAGGTAGTACCACCGACGATGATGGAAAGTTTTTCATGACAATGATTACATTGTGCCTTCTTTGTTCCATCTTTTAATACAACTTCTTTGAAGTCTTCCCATACAAGTGATGTTCTCTTTTGAGCCTTTTTCTTTATCGCACAATGCTCATCATCTTCGTCAGCTCCACTACAAGCTTCAATACTTTGCTCCCCATCCTCATTACATGCCTCTTCTTCTTGAACTTCGACCATATTGTTATTGTCTTCTTCCATAGCTGGACTTGTAGCAGAAGATCGTGAATGTGTTGAGTTTGATCCTTGTTTAGAAGAAGAAAATTCTGAATATATTAATTTTGACATAGTCAGAAGTTATATATGGTAATTGAAAAAGAAAACAAAGAAATTTGGCAGTAGGAGCAATAGCAACGCTTATAACACTAATAATGTAATAAAACAATCTAATTGTGTAAGTTATACATACAATTTAAGCAATTTGATCCTAAATTTGAATAATAGGAGGAAAAAAACTAGAGGAAATTACAAGGCTTATTTTTTTATTTTATTACACACGAGAACAAAACAAATAATAGAATTCAAAAAATAAAAAGTACCTACAAAGAAAAGTTCAAACTTATCACTGCTTTTTTATTAAAAGAAATAAGAAGATAAACACATGATATAGAAGAACAATTATAAATAAAAATATCAAAAAACTAAAAGTATAATAACATATTTAAAAAAAATAAGAAGTACCTACAAAGAAAAGTTCAAACTTCTAACTTATTTTATTAAAACAAAAAAGATAAAACATGATATAAAGGAACAATTATAAATAAAAATACCATAAAACTAATATTGTTCTTTTATATAATTCAAAAAATTAGAAGCATCTATAAAAAAAAGTTCTTTATTAAAACAAAAAAGATAAAACATGATATACAAAAATAATTATAAATAAATATACCAAGAAACTAAAAGTATAATAAAATAATTCAAAAAATAAGGCGTTGCTAATACTACCTACTGACCAATTTTTTTTGTTGACTTTAATTCTTCAACCACCAATGTCTGTTAACTTCTTCAACCTAAGACCAAATCAAAACAATATTATTTAGACAAGCTTTTATAAGTAATTTAAGCATTAAATGTTGATTATATATTTTAGATACTAACCATTAGTATATAAACCTTCTATTTCAACACTCTTAGAATATAAACCTAAGACCGTTTTGAAAAAGGGGATATTATTTTGTTGTTTGTACATACATTGCATCAATGGGGATATATCTTCACTAAACCCTTAAATAAGGAAAGATTCACAACTATTATGAGAGAATTATGAATGACATTTATATGATCTACGTTATCTCTCTCAAAGTAGTGGAATTATGATATGGGTGAGGATAAATCATGAAAGTTAATAAAAATCATAATAACATGGCCTAAAGATTTCTTGGATTTAACTATGTAAATTAGCACATATAATTGTTGGTTAAAGTGCCAAAATTGAACATAAATGCATAAGTATGATTCATAATCTAAAATGATTTGATATGCTCAAGAAGTGCAATAGGCTAGCTAAATTTTGTTCATTTATCTTCAAAATAATTGATGGGTTTAGAGGAACCAGTTGACTAGTTCTACTTAAACTAGGGGGGCTAATCGTAAATTTTTGTTCTGTTTAACCTAGGTATAGAAGTTGACTGAAATGATAAAACTAGTTGATTGGTGATAAGAATAGTCATTGGAAACTTCCAAACTAGTTGATTAGTTCTATGAACAATGGAGTGATATAATAAACAAGTCAACTTGTTTGTCCAGCAAGCAAATATGCCCTCACATGTTCAGCCAAACCCAAGCCCCTAGTTTTCAAAACACCATTTGACTCCTCTCATGCTCTCTCCTTTCTTCTCATGCAAATCAATCTATACCTCACAAAATCACACAAAATAGGGCTCTTTAAGATCAAATTAGTGAATCCTAACCATTCTTTGATAGAAAACAAACATCTTTCATCATTATAGGTTTGAATTTATGGTAAGCTTTCACAAACCCTAAACTATCAATTTTTTAACAAAAAATTGGGATTCTCTCATCTAATTTAAGTGCATACGTTGGAATTGAATAATTTATATGCAATTATTCATGCAAGCCGCACAAATTTTTTAGTCACAAAATCAAGCATAAACAACTGGAATACGGAGAATAATTGAGGAGAAATTTTACCTCACTGCAAAATTTAGTGGAGACAGAATCTGCAAGGTCACTTGCGATTCTGTGACTTCAAATTGAACACATTTGGACGAGAAGACCTAGAACACTTCAAATTAAAAATCAATCATCTAAAACTTATAAAATTGTAACATGATTCGATGAATGAAGAAGGAAGAACACATACCTGGGGGCAAAATCGGTGAAGACCGCAACTCGGCAAGGGTTTCCAAAAACACCAAAGAGGGACGACGGTTTCCACAATCCACCAAACGAGCTGCACCAGAACAGGGACGATGGCCGGAAAATGAGCCGGATAACGAGCGACGAGCGTGGGGCGGACTGGAGGCAACCGAAGAGGGTTGGTGAGTGTGCGAAGGATGGTCGAGCAGAGGGCAGGCTGAGGGTCGCGGTCGACTGTCGAGAGTCGAGAAGAGAGATGGGGTGGGGGCGTGGGGCGTGTTTGGGTCGTTCGGGTAGGATACTAGTAGTAGTGTAGCCGCGTGCAGTGTGCGTGTGTGCACTGTGCACGGGCGACGGGCGGGAATTTTTTGGGTAGTAGCAAAACGCGGCGTTTTAATGTAAAAAGCTGTGTTTTGGTTTGCAACTTTAACAAACTCATAAACGAGCTTTTAACGAGCCGAATCTTAAACGATTACGAGCCGAGCCGAGCCGAGCCGAGCCGAACAGAACATACCTAAGCTCAAGCTCAGCTCGTTTAATAAACAAGCCGGATACAAGCCTTAATTAAAGCTCATTTAACTAAACGAACGAGCTTTTAACGAGCCGAACCCAAGCCGAGCTCGAACTGGTTTAGCTCGTTTACAACCCTATTCACCGACCTATACGTGATGTTATTGATAGCCCTACTATCCATACACATGTGCATGGTACTATCTATTTTAGGAACAAGTAAGGTAGGCACAACACAAGGAATTAAAGCTTTGTAGATCAACCCTTTTGACAAAAGTTCATCAACTTGTCTTTGCAAGTCTTGAGCTTCCTTTGGATTGCACCTATAAGCTGGCTGGTTTGGAAGAGTAGAGCTAGGTAAGAAGTCAATTTGATGCTCAATGCCTCCAATGGGGGGTAAGGTATTGGGCAACTCCTTGGAAAAATGTCACCAAAATCCTCCAACAAGCCATTGACCTGAGAATTTAAGCTCAAATTCTCATCATTAGACTCCATAAGCAGCAAGAGATATATGGCCTTCCCCTTATGTGTTTAGCTCTCATTCAAGTAGAGGGTGTGTTTATGGGGTTATTAAGGTTGGTTGGGGTTGGTTTGGGGAGAGAAAATGGGGTAAGGGTTATGTTCTTTTGGTGGTATTTGAAACAATACGTGTTTCTCCTTCCATCATGTTTAAAACACCTATCATATTGCTAAGGTCTTCCGAGCAATAAATGGCAAACGTCCCCAGGCAAAACATCACAAGTGACTTGGTCTTGATATGTTTTGCCAAGAGAGAATGGAATTATGAGTTGTTTGGTCACTTTAATACTTCTATGATTGAGCCATTGAAGTTTGTGGGGTTTAGCATGGAGTCTTGTGGGTAGGTATAGTTTGTCAACAAGGATTTGGACAGCCACATTGTGCAACTACCACCATTAGTGACCAAGGAGCAAATCTTCCCTAGTATTGTACACTTGGTATGGAAGATTGCTTCTTGTTGACTGCCATCGAGGGGGGCTTCTTGTGCATGATAGACTCTTCTAACCATTAAGGCTTCTCTTTGGTTCGAGGAAGAAGGAAGAATGGCAAATCTTCCTGAGTATTGTAAACTTCTTCCTCCTCCTCCATTTGTGATTTCTTGCCCCCTTGTCTTCATCTTCCTCCTAAATAGAGTCATCGAAGTCCATAAGTGTCATAACATGTTTGTTTAGACACTCAGATTGGTAATGACCTATCCTTGGACACTTTAAGTGTTTAACCCCATGGGGTTTCCTCTCGACCTCTTTGCCGTTGTGTCATGGGTCGAAGGGTTTTGAGGTTGGTGTAGCCTTTGATGTGGAAGGGGCTTCCCTTGAATTGACCAAACTCCTAGGGGTGAACTTTAAGCTTGACCTCTTCAGTCTCTTCTCCTTTTTATGCCTCCCACCTTCAAAGCACCATTGAAAAGATAATCCAAGGAGTAATAAGTTTGGAACTCCACTTTCCTTATAAAGTTCGGCTTCAACCTGCGAATGAATCTTGACATGGTGTGTTTGGGCACCTTCTAACCTCAACATGATCCTCTCGAACTCCTTGATGTAGTCCTCGACTCTCATGTTGCGTTGTTTAAATGTGGACATCTTAATATATAACTCTTGTTTGTATGAGGATTTCAAAAATCTTTCTCACATCAACTTCCTCATCTTCTTCTAAGACTTTACCTTGGACTTGCATCTCTTCTTCTATTGGTGGCACAAAATTTGCCACCACACTGAAGCATATCTTGTGAGTCTAAGGATGGTCACCTTGTAAGACTTGTAGTCCGCATATCCTTTAGCCTCAAACATACGAGAGCACCTCAACTTCCAACTAAGGAAATCTTTGGGGCTTAAACTACCATCTAATTTAGGAGGCCCAGTTTTGATGTCCTTTTAGTCGTCTTTCTTTCTCCTCCTTCTATGTTGATGAGAAAATTCATTTGAGTTGGAGCTTGAATCACTTCCTTCACCATGGCTACTAAACTCCTCCAGGGCACAAGCAACTGGCCTTCTAGTGGATGGAGCATTTGGTCTCATCTCATGTTGCTCAAAATTTGAAAGACTTCCCATACTTCTTGTTGTTGTGTTTCGATGGCCTTGTCTTTTCTCCAATTTTGAGATTCTTCAAAACTCAAACCCCTCGGCATTTGGTCATCCATAAAGCTTTGAAATTGAAAAAACTAAAGAAAGAAGGTTCGATTTAGGCTAGAAAGATTTTGTGTGTGTTTGGTCTAGATGGGCTTGGAAGTGGAAGAAGACGAAACCCAAAGCTAACCTAAGCTCCGATACCAATTTGATGCATATGGGGTCCAAATTGGCTTAGAGGGGTTGTAGGTGAGGGGGTTATTCTCATCAATGATTAGTTAGAAAAGGATAGCGGAGAAAGGGAGATATGAGGGATTCGGTTATGAACTACTAGATCACAAGTTGAAGGTACATCCTACACTTGTACACCTCTATCTTCTTTCAAGGTTTAAGACTACTAAGAGAAGCTTAGGGGATTTCAAAATTCTGCTCAACCTTGAGCATTAATGGCAAAGGATAGCTGAAATGGTGGCTTCCTTACTCATCCTTCCATGTGACCCGACAACCGATTGTTAGCCATTCATCGAGCTACTAGGGGGTGGCAAAATTTATGGCTTGGATGGCTTCAATGCATGGTTGTACGACTTGTATCTGAGCGGCATATCTCTCCCAAATAATAGGAGTGGTGAATTTTCCCAACATAGGTGAATCCATACTTGAGCTAGGTATCAATGATGAACAAATTGAGGATGCTCTTGCATCAACTGACAACTAAACAACAAAGGTAGTGGAGGACCATGGATGGAAGGCATTGCTAGTGCTTGATTGCTCTATGGACGGAGCAACGTGCCCCATTGGATGCTGGAGTTGAGTTTGGGGTTAGGTTTTGCTGAAGTTGAGGGGGTTTATTAGGGTATAGATGAGAGAGGGCCTGATAGATAATAGGAAATAGTGCACTTACGAACAAGCTAAGGACTTAGAGAAACATGTGTATCATCAACCCCAACCTATATATATTGGGGTGAGTTCGGGGATGGAGGCCCTAAACCTTTCCTTGTGTCCCCAAACAAATCCTCGAACTCGAAACCCAATATCCCCCTCAAACCTGAACAAGAATCCCCCAACGGCCCTTGGAACCTACGGGGAGAATTGACATCCTAGTTTGGACGACAACTCTTAAGCCGAGTAGCAATTGTCTTTCAACTTCTTCAAGATAATCTTTACTATTTTTTTTCCTAGTTCTCTTAATCTAAAGAGTACGCCTCTTCTTGCTTCTCTCAACTATCAAACACTTACAACCCTCACTTGTGTTTGCTAGTAATGGATTTTGTGGGTGAGTTGCGAGTAAAATATGATCCTCACTAGAATATGATGAGCGAGTGTTGGAAAAACTAGTGTTGTTGTAAGCTAGCTTGATGTAGAAGAAATTGAATGTGTTTAAATACTCTAGCTTGTGTTTAATTTGATGAGCACAGATTTTTCTCATAAAGATTTTGATTTGCAAGTGATTTGAATGACTTGAGCAACTTTTAAAATGGGAAACTGAGTTTACAGAATGCTTAAGCAAGGTTCATCAACTTTTTCGTCCGCCCTTTGAAGCTCTTATATAGCGGAGAAGGCGAAGGAACCATTGCAATTACTGGCAGAATTTTAAAACTGGAGATAAATTGGTCGACTAGTTTAGCTAACTAGTCAATTGATTTGGCTTAAGGGTCGATTGATAAAGTAATCAGTCAATGGTTTTTTGATTTATGCCCCATCTACTGTTTGCGTAAAGTAGTCATCCAGATTGATCAGTTTCTATTAATGACAATGCTAGGCAAGGATAAAATAAAATAAATAAATAACTGTTAAGCACCCCAGAGCATAACCAGACACCACAATCGGAATTTCAGATTAACAGAGATTGTGTGGAAAAGAAAGTAAGGCAGAGAGTGAGGGAGAGTGTGAGATTAATAACGCCTTGATATTACTCCAAATAATCCAGGCATTCGAGGTGCTGTTCGCTCCTCAACAGTTCTCCCCGGTGCCCCTCCCTTCCCCAGCTCTCCTGATTTATACTAACTGCCCTCCCCAAAACAGAAAAGATACCAAATAACTGAATAACAAACCCAGGTCAGGCCTACCTGATGCCTAGATACCATAAAAGGAAAAAGAAATAAAACAGACAACAGCAAATAACATGACGGTTTAGTTGCCTCCTCCAGTCTGTTCACCACCCTTGCTCCTTCGCATGTAAGTATATTTAATCACTGGCCTATCAATAACATGAGCTATAGAGCTTGGAATTGAGTGCTGTCTTTTTTTGTTGGAAACTAGTTTTTTTATGCTTTCCAAATACATTATCCCTCCAAAAATAATGTCTATAATTTATGGTGAAATTTCAAAGCCAACTCCATATGCCAAAAGTTTAAAGAAATTTGATTTTATGGCTTTGTTTGGTATGCTAGAGGCGAGATGAAGAAATAGGAGTTTCTGCAACTGTTGTATTCTGAGCTGCTTGGTATAAAGTAACTAAAAATGACAAAGGTAAATGGGAGTTCCTTTTCACTCCTTAAATAAAAGAAACTACTTACCGAGGGTCATCTTAGTGAGTGAAACTTACTCTACTATATATATCTTCCTCTCACATTATTTTTTTTAATTTAAAAATGATGTCCTCTCCTACTTCCTTAAGTAAATTAGCTTTTATGTAATTAAACTTCCTTGGTAAATCATCTTTCACAAATCAAAAAATATGTAAATATTCTCTTACTTTAGTGTTTGTTGGAAAGCTTAAAGCTTTGAAAACCATTCAAAAATATTTTGATGGATTTAAAGCAAGAGTATATATTTCCAAATCATTTTTGAATTTGTTTGAAAAGCTATCAGAACGAAGTTCCCAGGTTCTTATCAAATTAACATAGTTTCATGAAAATGCCTGAAGGCTTTAAAAGTAAAATACACTACTCTTAGCTTGAGCTTTCATTAGCACACTTGTTTCTTCTTCATGCTTTATGTATTTCAAAGCTTCCACGTGTAACAAGTTAGACAACAATACATGTTTATTATCTTCAAAACATAGGTCAATCAACACTTAATATTTATTAAGAAAATTCAAATAATATAAAGCTTGAGGCCATATATAAACTCATATGTTTATATGATATTCACAAATATCCTAGAACATAATTATTCTTGAACCAAAGTATTAATACGCTAAATCTAATTGCTACTAGTTCTTTTAAACTTAGGCCTATGTAAAGAAGCATATCCATTTAGATCTGGACTCTCTCTCTAGTGGTTAAGTACCAAACTAGGACTATAATCATTATCCTTGTGATGAGGTGACACGTAGTATCAATCTGTCCTAGTAAAAAGAAGTTTTAAGAAAAGTTCAACCTTAAACTTCTAAGGGTAGGAGAATCTCATTTTGGACACCTTTGGCGAACATTGATCGATAATGGAACACACCTTGGCTGGGATATGTCCAACTTAGGGCCTATTCTCTTTGATAGTTCAGATTAGATCAATGAAACTTTGATAATAATGAAAATAATATAAAATTAAGGTAGTGATTGTAGTAATGATAATAATTGTAAAACAAAAAAAAATATTAATTTTGGAAATAATAATTATATTAATAAAATAATAATTGTAACATTAAATTTTTTAAGTTAGTTTGGATCAATCTAGATCAACAAAACACTTGGACACTATGAATCTATCGGGGACTCTTTTCTTAAGCTTACGACTAGAGTTGACAAAACCTAACCTAATCCTTTTAAAATTTGATATGATTTCAACCCAAAAAGTTATAATCCCAACCCTATCTGACCCGATTTGATACTAGTCCAATACACGATATTACTTGAGATAATATTGATCCGAAATATATTTGACTCATTCGAGGCCAGACATTTACCCAAAGCAGAGTATTGTTATTATTATTGTAACTAGCTACTTTTACCACTACCACCATCACTTCTAATACTATTATTAAAAGTAGTATATTTAAAATTACTGGTACTACTATTTTTATTGCAAGTATTACTATTACTATTGTTGCTACCATTATGATTATTATTAATAGTTATTATAATTTATATTGTTATGATTATTATTATTATTTCAAGCATTATTCTTATTATTATAAGTAATATTACTAGTATTATTGTTATTATTGTTTTTGTCATTACAAATATTATTATTATTGTTATATTTGCCGCTAGTTGTTACTACCATTATCATCATTGTTTCTGATCTAAAAGTAATGAACATCATATTTTTTTTTGGGTTTGAGTAAGTTTTATAATATGAATATATGATTACGTAGTACGTTTGTTTGGTAAGTTGATAGTTTTGATATTATTTCCCATTATTACTTGAAGTCGATTGTTTTGCATATTATTTTTATAATTTCATTATCTATATTATCTACTAAATATTATCATTTTAGGCATAGAACCCACTTTCTTTCATTAAATATTTAAACTATTTTATATTTTTATTCAAATACCCTTATTAATTAAACCTACACCTACCCACCACATTCCTACCGCTCTTATTAAAATAAAAAATGTTTGAAATTGTTAATATACATCAATTCATTTCCGATTAGATAAGTTGCCAAATACAATTATTGCTTCAACAATTTTCATACATAAATAATATATGCCTACCAAATATTATTTTTACTTCAGATCATATCATATTCAAAATGAGTTTACCAAACATACACTATCTCAATTTTTCCCAAAGAACTATTTTCAAATTTTCCATTTGAAATGGAAACTGAAAAAAAATGGTTTTACAAAAGTAAATGCACCTTTGATGAATTCAAAATAGCTTTAATCCATCATTAACTTAGAAAAATATAATAATGTTAAAAATACAACCTAATGCTTCAACATGCATAAATTTAAATCCAAACTAACTTGAATCTATTATAAAAGAAAGAAAATAAGCTGAAATAACGTAAATTTAAATTGAAAATAACTAAAATGTCATAACTTGAACCAAAATAAAATAACCCAAACTTATCCAAAACTGAATCCTATACAAAATATTGACTAGTGAGACTTGACCACTAAATAACCCGAATCAAATTTGAAATGTAGAATTATCCACACTTATCCAAACCTAAAATTATTCAAACCCAAACCGGCTCGACTCGAAAGAGTTGAATAACCTAAGATGAGTCGAGGTTGACCCGAACCGGATATGAGGAAATAAAGTGCCTAGGACAATTTGAACCTAAATCTGCCCAAATGTAATAGTGACTCGACCCATCCAATTGTAGCTATATCTACGGCTAGGAGCCGGAAACAGGTGGCATCTTGTTGGTGTAAGAGGAGAAATAGGTAAGTTGTGACTATGTATGCTAAATGGCAAGGCATAGGGTCTAGCCAACTTTTGATAGCATTGCATTACGTATTCATTGCATCTTCAATATATTCAAGCTTCTCATCATGCATGTGTCATCGAGGCTCAAGCTTCCAACTCGATGATTGAATGTCCATATCTAAAATCTAAAATAAATAAGATCTACATCTTCTTTTAACTTTTAAGTTCCATATGTAGTTCAAAGAACTTCTTGGTCAGAGACTTTGACTAAGCCACCCAACTTCTTAAATTTATTGAGTGACAACAATGGAGGCCTCGCTAATGACAAGCAAAGTAGGGTTGCAATTCATTTGTTTTCTCTTCTGTTCATTGAGTGGCGTAACTCCAAGCAAGGCAGTGATCGAGCAAGTTGTAGAGATGGCTTCCCTAGGGTGTAGCGGATCGATGAGTGGTGCTATTAGACTTGAATTACAATATTGGGCTGTCAAATGTTGTCTCATACCATTAGGGTTCTGACCTTGTCGAGTGACCCAATTTCAGTCTTGTCACGTTAGACTCAAATCCATTAAACCTTAATTTTTATTTGTTCTTAGTAGACCTTAGTTAATTAGCTTATTTATGTATTAGGGTTAACAAGTACTCTATTAACAAAAGGCTTGTTAAACCCTAAGTTTACTAAACCCCAGCTTGCTTTCCAAGTTGTGATCAGCTATAAATAAGAGGCTCTAGCCTCAATATTGGACATGTTGGGGAATTAGTAGCCTTTTGCTCTCTCTTCTCTCTTTCCCCACATAAACCTTAGCCCTAGCCGCCATCCTCTCAATTCTAAGAAAGTTGCTAACCATCTTATTCTCCTCTTATCTACAATTAAGCTCTCAATATTAACAATTCATCATCCTAATTATCTCATAACTCGATCTATAACTTGGGACCATACCAACTTGGTATAAGAGCCGAGGGACATACACATAGGATCCAATTGCCCTCCTAGTGGCAGAATGAAGGGCATATAGAACACAAAGTTGCCAACATGTATAAGATATATGAGCAAACGTAGAGGATGTAAGAAACCAAGCATTGGTTGCGAGAAACCCTCAAGGAGGTTTTGGAATCTTGAATGGTAGCAAAACGATTCTGCAACTAGGCACAAGAGGCACCCAAAATGGCAAAAGCCACGTACAAGCTGACTAGTTACAATAATGGATGGAATTGGAGGCCCACAAAGCCAAGCGCTCTGTTGAACTTCAAAACCCTTGGTTGACCCCAAACACAACCTACACCTGTGGTGGCCAACCACTGCCCCTCTATTGCACTTGTTTCCGTTGCCTTGACCCCAAAGTTGCTTGCTCTTCAACCCCGGAAACACCTCGACGCCCACCCTCTAGCTCTCACGAGCTCTGCCGACCTACTCACCAACCCTGTTGCCACTAACACCCCCCTGGGCGCAACCCCACCATTGGTAGCCCCCACTAATAGCTATCAATTATTGTCATATTTGATAAACACAAACTTGAATTGACTATCAATAACATCTATCACACCATGCCTAGCCTTCATGCTTGCCTCTGCAACAATCGTAGTCTATGGAAAACCTATACTACAACCAAAAACTCCATGGCGGTCCTGTACTGCCACCCTACTGTCCTTGTCTGGTGTCGGGAATCCTTCTTGGCCACCTAAAAGCCTTCACCCAACTACAACACCCCTAGGTTCATGTTAAGACCCTTGTCGTACACGGACACCCTTTTCTTGCTAAATTTGAACCTTGGAAGCACCTATGGTGAGCCGTTGCTACTCCATCCATCCAAGCATCACTCGTTTTGTTGCTTGAAGGAAACTCCAAATTATATTAGGGGCTAGCCCACCACAAATGTTAGTTGAAGCTACATGGGGTATAACTCTGAGAACTTGAGATCTACGTGCTTTAATGCTCTTGGATCCTATTATGGCTAACATGTGGCCCACAGGACGCTCTCCACCTTTGGCTTGTCCATCTGTTTGGCTCAATATATAATTAACTTTTGGCAAGAAAGACAGAGTGTGGTACCGATTAGACAATTGAGTTTATCAAACCACCGGATGTCCGAGTTAACGAAGCCAAATTCCACATACATGGCATACGTACAATGATGGGTTAGACAATTTAAGCTTTCCGTCTACATGCGCTTTTGGCTGGTTCAATTGCTCGCTAGCCAATTTCTTCTGGAATAAGCTACCCCGAAGATTGTTGTCGGTTCCTATTACGAGCTTGAGGACAATTTTGTCTTTCATGTGGCAAGTAATGTCACATACCATTGTGGGCTAGGCCTGCCACCAGGCCAGTGATAGAGTTTCAGTCCTGTCATGTTAGACTCAAGTCTATTAATAAGCAACAGGCTTTAATTTTTATTTATTCTCAGACCTTAGTTAATTAGCTTATTCATGTATTAGGGTTAATAAGTCATATATTAGTAAAAGACCTGCTAGACCCTGGCTTGCTCCTCATGTTGTAATCAGCTATAAATAAGAGGCTCTAGCCTCAGTAAGAGACGTGATGGGGAATTAACAGAATTGTTAATTCTCTGGCCTCTCCTTTTGCTCTCTCCTCTGTCTTCTCTCATTGACCCTAGCTCTAGTTGCTGGCCTCTCTATTCTAAGAGAGCTGCTGGGCATCTCCTCTTATCTACAATTAAGCACTCTAAAATAACAATTAATCCGCCTATTGTCCCATAACT
The DNA here is from genome assembly GCA_039764185.1 of Tamarix austromongolica. Classification (NCBI taxonomy): domain Eukaryota; kingdom Viridiplantae; phylum Streptophyta; class Magnoliopsida; order Caryophyllales; family Tamaricaceae; genus Tamarix; species Tamarix austromongolica. Next base: position 56,953,303 of record CM077808.1, on the reverse strand, counting down.
AGATTTATAACCTGGACCATACTAGATCTTGGAGTTGGTGATGGTTAGCAGAGTGTTCTGGGATGTGAACGAACAGAGGATGGTTTGATGGAGGAGGGAGCCACTGACAATCATGTATCTGTGTGGTTGCTGACTGAGTCATGGTGTAGTGCTGGCAGCTAATGAAGGTTAGGTTTGACTAGTCTTTTACTTATTTTTTGATTGATTTTTGTGGTGATGGAAAATTGGGCTTGATGGTAGGGAACACCAAAAGTAGTCCCACCAACAACCAAACTGGCGATGATGAAACGAGTGGAGATTCTGATACCAAACTGATGCAATGCTCATCTCTAGCCTTGTGGATTTATCCAAAGGTTCCACACAAATCCTCACTTTAAACACAATATTTCTTAACCAAAACCCATTCATTTCTTAACCGGAATTTGTCACCAAAAACAGTATGCCAATTGCCTTCATTTTAAGATAGTAGTAGATCATATTAAATGTGGCTTCTCTTTCTTGTCCTTAGGGGTTTGAGATGAAGTTCATAATTTTTTTGGGTAAGTAATGAAGTTTTTTAGTTACTACCAAGAGGAAAAATTACAACCATCAACCAATCAAAACCTTATTACAAAACAATAAGGCAACACTAGGAATATCACATCAACATATTATCAATGCATCCTTTATTGTGCATACATATGTTCTTGACTAGGAGAAAACATCTAGTAGCAACAATGAAGCTAATTTCTTTTAACATGGTAACATTTGATTGAGAGCAATTCTTGAAATTTTAGAGTTTCTTTCATACCAAACAGAGGCAACAAAGGTGACATAACATGCACACAACAAACTCTTCTTTGCTTTATGTTACCATATCCTCTTTGCTACAATCATCATCTCCCTAGACCAAGATTCAACTGTATCCTACGTTCAAAGGCTTTTCTGATTTTGTCCCATATTTCCAAGCTATATGGACAATCAGAAAAAAGGTGAGAAGGCGACTCTACCCCATTTGTACGCATTATACATTTCGAATCAGTGGGCATGCCCATGTGGGGTATTCTATCCTTTGTGGACAATCTTCTTTGGATCGTTAGCCACATAATAAACTTAGGTTTAGGAGCAGCATGATTGCACCACACCAGAGAGTACCACCAGACATTATGGTTTTTAGGTCTCAATTCTTCGTAAGCCCTGTGGATACTATAGGGAACTCCTGTACTGTCAAGGTTTTGAGAAGATGAGATAAAAACAATGGTCTCAATTTGAGGGCGTGTTGCAGATGCCATGAACATCTATGTATACCAGTGAAGTCCCACACAGCTACCCCTGTAGGTAAATGGAATGCACCCATTTCACCCATGGCTTCTTTGTTCCATCTGCACATCCATCATGCCCGAACCTCCTTCCTGTTTTGGAAGACAAACCACTCTCCAAGCCACAAGTGCTTTATTTGAATTATCTGACTTCCCTGCCCAAATAAACCGTCTGCATAGGCTTTCAATTTGATGTATAAGCTTTTGAGGAAGAATGAAAACCTTGCTCCAGTACATATGCATGCTAGACACTACTGAGTTAATTAATTGTGCACGGCCAGCTTAAGAAAGGAGATGAGAATTCCAAGTCCGGAGTTTCTTAGCCACCTTGAGGACCAGCTCCTGCATTTGATGACAAGTTCGTAATTAGAATATGGGCGAGGCTTATATAGTTGCCGATAGTTGTCCTGGTGGCGGAAGATAATAAAGTACTTAGTTATCATGGGTGGGGTCTAGCTGTATAGACTCAGAAACCGGTTACCCCTTGGAGAAATGATTCTGATGAATTAGGAATTTCTGCAATTCTAGTACAAGGTTGACTAGGGATGTCAATAATGATTCGGCTGACAAAGCTTGTGGTTGGCCAGCTGAGTTAGTGTTTTAAAAGGATTTTATGTAGTTGCAATTCCATTGTTTATCATTGATCAGCCTTTGAACATGAACCGCAATATGCTAGCATTTATGTTCCTCTGCATTCTTGATATTTTTCTTTTTCTTTTGTGGCTTTAACCAAGTACAAATTGTGAATTATTTTCTAAACTATAGGGGAATACAACGAGCAGGCTGAACTTGAAAACCAAACCGGACCAGCCCTGATAATCTGGGTTTCAAGTGGGACCAATAAGATCCTGGGTCAGTCCTCAGTTTACAATTTTACAAAATTCGAGCATCTGAGCGCAGTGGCGGAGCTAGAGTTTTGGATCCATGGTGTCCCTAGTATATTTATTTAGTAAATAATATACTAAAATAGATATTGAAATAAAATAATATTTGTAGGTGCTTAAATAAATTCGTCAAAATTTTCGAAAGTTGATAACAAAACTTGATTAATAGAATTAGATTCATTGTGGCTATTTTTAGGCCAGCTTGAAAAGTATCGTTGCATCCTAAATTAAGACATTAAATAATTTAATGAATTAACTAAGACATTTACTAAAACTTAATTGATAATATAATTTAAGAACAAACTAATTCAAAAGGTAACTAATAAATTAAACACTTCAATCTATAAATCTAAAAAATTTGATTTCTACAAACTAATTTTAATTTCTACCTAATTAATAAGCTAATTTCTATTTTCTACATTAATAAGATAAATTAGAATTTCTATAAACTAAAAAATATAATCAATTAATACAATAAATATAAACAAATTAACTACATTCTAATTTCATAAATTTATAAATTTATGATAAATAATTTAAGAACAAACTAATTCAAAAAGTAACTAATAAATTAAACACTTCAATCTATAAATTTAAAAAATTTGATTTCTACAAACTAATTTTAATTTCTACCTAATTAATAAGCTAATTTCTATTTTCTACATTAATAAGATAAATTAGAATTTCTATAAACTAAAAAATATAATCAATTAATAAAATAAATATGAACAAATTAACTACATTCTAATTTCATAAATTTATAAATTTATGATAAATAATTTAAGAAAAAACTAATTCAAAAAGTAACTAATAAATTAAACACTTCAATCTATAAATCTAAAAAATTTGATGTCTACAAACTAATTTTAATTTCTACCTAATTAATAAGCTAATTTCTATTTTCTACATTAATAAGATAAATTAGAATTTCTATAAGCTAAAAAATATAATCAATTAATACAATAAATATGAACAAATTAACTACATTCTAATTTCATAAATTTATAAATTTATGATAAATAATTTAAGAAAAAACTAATTCAAAAAGTAACTAATAAATTAAACACTTCAATCTATAAATCTAAAAAAATTGATTTCTACAAACTAATTTTAATTTCTACCTAATTAATAAGCTAATTTCTATTTTCTACATTAATAAGATAAATTAGAATTTCTATAAACTAAAAAATATAATCAATTAATACAATAAATATAAACAAATTAACTACATTCTAATTTCATAAATTTATAAATTTATGATAAATAATTTAAGAACAAACTAATTCAAAAAGTAACTAATAAATTAAACACTTCAATCTATAAATTTAAAAAATTCGATTTCTACAAACTAATTTTAATTTCTACCTAATTAATAAGGCAATTTCTATTTTCTACATTAATAAGATAAATTAGAATTTCTATAAACTAAAAAATATAATCAATTAATACAATAAATATAAACAAATTAACTACATTCTAATTTCATAAATTTATAAATTTATGATAAATAATTTAAGATCAAACTAATTCAAAAAGTAACTAATAAATTAAACACTTCAATCTATAAATCTAAAAAATTTGATGTCTACAAACTAATTTTAATTTCTACCTAATTAATAAGCCAATTTCTATTTTCTACATTAATAAGATAAATTAGAATTTCTGTAAACTAAAAAATATAATCAATTAATACAATAAATATAAACAAATTAATTGCATTCTAATTTAACATAAATAATTTATGATAACTTGATAAGTAATTTAACAAACTAAATTTTACCTTAGTTGTGTTTGTGTGGGCTGCGGCTATTGGATTTGGCTGGCTCGGTTGAAGTTGAACATTTGAATTTTGAAGGCAGACAGCCGGCGGTGGACGGTGGTAGAGCAGAATTGGCAGCTTCTGCTCTTCCTTCTTGGCTTCGGTGGCGGCGGTCGAGATGGCAGACGGGCAGACAGCGGCGGCAAGCAGCGGCAGGCGCAGTGGCGGAGGCGCGGAGCAACTACTCAGGCGCATAGCGCACTGGCGCAGGCAGGCGGCACACGCAGCGACAACGTGCTCCGGGCCTTCGGCAATGTGTGTTGTCTCCAGGCGGCGTGCGTGGTGCGTCTTCACTCTTCAACACTGGACGTCGAGACGAGAGACAGAGAGAATCGAGAGGCGGAGACTAGAGGGTCGAAGAAGCAGGAGCAGCAACGGTCGAAAAGGAGGTAAGGGTTGGGGGGGGGGGGAACCATCAAAACGACGTCGTTTTGATGATGTGAAAAAATTTCAAAACAAAACGACCACGGGACGGGACTTGATCCTGTGACCTGCGGGCTTTACTGCACGGGAACCCGTCTACCTGACCATTCATCCATTTTAGTTGTTTGCTATGGTGTCCCAATAGTATTGTATATATCTAATAACTAAAAATCTAGTACAATTTTTATACTTCACCCAGGGCTCCGTGGTGTCCCGGGACACCATGTGGAAGCCCTGGTTCCGCCACTGTCTGAGCGGGTCTGATCCTAGATTGGAAAAATTGCGGTCTGGATATGAAGGACCTGATTTGCTGAAACACACCCCTTTATTCTATGGTTGGATTTAGATTTGCGGCTACTAAAGAATACTTTCAGGTGTTAAGTTTCTCTCAAATGTACTTGTTGGTTGTTAATTGAATTTGTTGAACTTTCTATCCCTTATTTTTATTCCAACTTAGGCAGATATGATGAATACTAAGAATGTTTGCGTCTTGTGTGCATAAATGAAACATATATCAAACATGCGACAATGATAACAAAAATTCCATCTTTGTTTATGTAGCCTACAAGTGTGGTGACAGGGAATTTTATTTTTTTTCAATATCAAAATAGTTTAAAATTTCAAGTCACTAGTCCAGTCCTAATCAGTCCAGTCTGACTAAAACCTGGAATAGTTTGGTCCAGACTGGGAATGCGTAATAATCAATTTTGTCTTCGGTCTATATTTTTCATAAATTCAAACATTCAGGTCGTGTTGGTTCAGGCCTGTCTTGTTTTGGACTGATGCACTCCTTATATGTAACTTTGTCCGAATATTTTTATACTTTCTGGCAGTCCTTTTCTTCCCCATATTTTTTACTCGTATGTTGTGTTTGGTAGAAGTTTGGATTTTAAGTTTGTATCTTTTACGTATTATAGGTGGTTGAATACTTAACTTTGATACTTTGATGCAGGTAACCCCAGGTTCGCCTGCAGACCATGCTGGATTTCTTCCAGGTGACGTAGTTATCGACTTTGAAGGAAAGTCAGTGACAAGCATCAAAGAGGTACTATTTCAGCCTATTTCAGCCCGTTCATCCTTCCATACTAAAATGTTGAAATTGTGCAACGTTGTGCTTGGCATCTGCATCTGCGGTCTCTTCAGTTCATCGATCATTTATGGTGGTTTATTTTACGATAAGCATTTCACCTGGCACCATCGACCTGATTGGTTGTTGCTAATCTGCTGCATTATATTACATTCATATGCTTAATACCCTAGATTTGCGCCTAAATTACTGAAATAGTTGATTAGCTGTTTTGTATCCGGAAAGCCGATCATCTACATCTTCCTGTGTGATCGAAAATGACTAGTTTATGACGACTTGCCTGCAAGGTGATGATAATGGTTTTATCCGATGGCCGCAGATCATCGACTTAATGGGCGACAAGGTTGGAGTTCCATTAAAGGTAACGGTCATGAGACCGAAGGGCGTTGTTGCCAAGTTGACTGTGACCCCAGAAGAGGCGAATCCAGACATGTGAACTGTGTGCTCTTATGTTTCTGCCTATGCCTCTCTTTGAGAATTTTCGTGTGGGATTCAAAGTCTGCCGCAAGAATTAACCTTGTGAAGGTGCAGGCGTGCAGCATTATATGCTCACAATTGGGCGATATGATTACCACGAACACAACAGAATGGAATGCTCACCAAAGTGATTTTCATGCGAGGATGCACAATAAATTTGTTGATGCAGTTTGTTATTTTTCTGATTTTGGTGCTACTTCAGTTGCAAGAATAAGAGTCCTTGTTGTAACTTGTAAGAATATGCGTTTACTCACCTGTGGGAGAACCCGAGGAGGATTTGATTACCTTCAAACTGGCGAGTTTGTTCGCTTGAAGAGAAAGGATTTGAAAATTTCGTGGTCGAACCTCTGATCCTTACAAAATATTCTAGACCTTAGTATATATTTTTGACTGTTGAAAGTGAATAAATAATCTCATTATTTTATTTGTCCCATGCCCCATGGCCATTGGAATAGGACAGTATGAACCTTTCATTATCTTAAACGATTCTACATCTTTGATTATTTTTAATTGAAGAAATTGTTTTCATTATTCTAAGACATTGTATGATAGATTCTGTTATTTCCATGCTATCACTTTAATTTGTTTCTTCTATTATTTTCAGATTTTTATAATTTTAATATGTACAATTTATTTAGAACTCATTATTATTAGTCGTTCATCAGATTCAAATTAATAGCAAAAATTCTTATACTATTTACTTTCATTATAAAATGTAAATAAATCCAACCAACTCAATATATATGTATATGTCATTGTATATTAATGCATGTATGTTCATATAAGTTATTAAGCACTACCATTATATTAATGACATTTATATATAACTAATTTGTCTATTAAATATTCTACTATATTATTTCTTTATATTAAATTTAGAGCATCTATTATTTTCTCAAATAGTTCCTATATCTTAATAACAATGATTATTAGTTAGAGGGTATGTGGTTTTTTATTCATGACATGACACTAATTATTTTTATGCATTATTTTGTCCACATGTCAAATATTATATGTCAATTCATTTTAATTCATACAAGTTATCAAGCACTATTATTATTTCATCCACATTCATATACAAATAATATGTGGCTAACAAATTCTACCTTATTATTACTTTGGTTCAAATTTAGATTATGCATTTTTTTACCCAAACAATACCTATATCATAATAACAATTATTATTATTTAGAATGTGTTTGGGTTCTTATTCATGGCATAATAATATTCTAAGCTTTGGTATAACTACTTATATCAACATGATATACCATTCTTTTGGTGATTCCATTTTAATAATTTTGTAGTTAAGCACACTTTTTGTGGACTATTTTTTAGGATGGGTGATTACAACCACCCTAAATTTTAGGACTAATTTTGTTTTAAAAATTTAATTATGGAAACCAAAACACAAAATTTAGCGGTGCCACATCCCATCCAATATAGAAAATGCACTCTCTATACCCATTATTTGTCGGGTGTAAGACAAAAGTAACATAATATCAAGGAATCAGATATGGGAAACACTTGATTCTCCCATGATACATGATATAAAAAAGAGAGAAGGAAATATGTAAAATAAAAATAAAAGACTAATAGTTTATAGAGAGATAGAGATATCCAGATAACTATATCCTTTACCAATTTGATTAGTGCTCACCAAAGGTGAACATATTAAAAGTAGTAGTCAATAATCACTTGTAAAACAAGGCATATATGTTCTTGGGAATGAGTAGCATCTATAAAAAAGATGATTAGTACGCTATGTACTAAGTAAGGTAATAATACAGTTAAAGAAAGGTCACATAAAGTCATAAGATCACAACAAAAGATAAACATGCATATAGAATAACATAATGGTACCAACTCATCTATTGATTTTTAGGCCCTCCAATAATAATGGTGTGATCAATTTCTACTATCTTATTCACATTCAGTTTAGGAACTTCTACTATTCTCAACTGTTGGAACGGTATCAATGATATAAAACTCGGGTCAAAACACTACTGACCACTATTATTCTTTAGTGGAACTAACATGTCCACTATTATTCTTTAGTGGAACAAACATGTATAACCTAGGGTAAAATACTTCTGACTACTATTCTTGTTTGATAGAACAAACGTGCACAACTGGTCCCGACTCACGTGGTATTTTACTTTAAGCGATTAATATCTTATCAATGATTTCAATCGTTAAAATGATTTATTTAATTTGACTTCAAGGATCCCACTACTTTCAACCAATGGAACTGTAGCCAAGGCTAAATACTCTTAGCCACTATTTTCGTCTAGTGGAATGGACAGGTACAATCAAGGGCAAAATGCTCCTAGCTAATATTCTCGTCTGATGGAATATATAGGTACCACTATCTCGACTCACACAATCTTTCATTGTAAATAATTAATATCTTATTCATGTTAATTATTTCAAGTTCATCATTGAAATACACACATAAACGTGCAAGGTACATGTCCCAAATATTTTTCCAAGGTCAAGCCATATTTCCCCTAAGAAATCCTACTTTCATAAGTCAGGCATAACTTCTCCCCTAGTACTCATTTTATCACAAAATTTAATATTCATCCTTAAAATATTATTATTCACAATATATCCCAAAATCAAGGTTTAACCCTACAGTTTACACATACGATAATAGTCTAACTCTAGGGTTATTATTCACATTTCCCATAGAACCCTAAATTTACTATTTAATCGTAACTTTTTCTATAGAACCCATACAACCACCAAACTCAATATACATTATCAAATATTATATTTGACATCATATAAAAAAAATAAATATCCAATTCTTATGTTTTATACATGTGATAATAACCTACTATTAGAGTTACCATTCATATTTCCCGTAAAACCCTAATTTCACAATTTAGTCACAAATTTTTCTACAAAACCTATACAACAACCAAATTTAATATACATGTCCATAATAATATATTTGATATCATATATAAAAATTAATTTTTAATTCCCATATCTTACACATGCGATGATAGCCTACCCCTAGGGTTATTATTCATATTTCCCCACAAAACTCTACTTTTTTCAATTAATCATAACTTTTTCCATGAGACTCCTACAACCAAAAAAGTTAATATTCAAACCTAAAATGACAATATTAGAAACATATCCCGAATTTAAATTTAAATTCTAATATTTCACACATATGATAATGATTCCACCCCTAGAGTTACTATTCCCACTTAAAACCACTTTTCTCATTTATTTGACTTTAAATCCTTAATATTCCACTCCAAAATTCCATATAATATACTTAAGCTATTTTGAATTATTTTCCACATTAAAATTTTAATATTTTATTTTAACCCATATTGACCAAAATGCCCATCAAATAGCTAAAATATTTATTTTTCCACAAAAATCTTATGAGTCCCAATATGAATATTTTTTCAACCTCCAATACCTTCTATCACCATAATAATGCATAACCACAATTATACATAGATATTACATGTCATGATTCATCTCAACCAACAACACACAGAAACTCATGCTTTCTCATCTTCCTTTTTCAAAATAAAAGACCACATATCATATAACATCATCATCATAACAATATTTTCCAATTAACAATTTCAAGCATGATACACAAACAAAAATACACACAAAATTTCTAACTATAATATGTATCCTTACCGAAGTGGCTTTGATTTCTAAGCACATAAAACCTACACTTCCTCCTCCACTACCATTGAGGTATCATCTAAAGATCAAAATAAATAAAATTAGACTTAGAAAATTTAATCTAGGAGAAAATAAGGTAAGGGAGATTGAGGAAAAATAGAGATAACTGAAAAGTGAAAGGCTTGGGCAAGGACGTGCACAACAACGATGTGGCAGTTGCCACTGTAGCTGTGTGGTGGCTAAGGCGGTGATGATGGATGGCAGCAAGGGTGGTGGTGATGGTGGTTTTGGGACCATAGGGAGTTGGTGGTAGGGAGCGGTGGTGGTGATGGGGGTTGGCAGTAGGGGTGATGTGGTTGGTGGTTAAGGGTGGTTGGGAGTAGGGAAGTGGAGTGGAGCTAATGGGACAATAAGGCAATGGTGGTGGACTACAGGCGGATACCGAGGTTCAGAGATGGTTGATGTGGTCGAAGACTAGGAAGAGAGAGAAAAATGAAGACAAATGGAGGCTGGTGTTGAGGGTGTGGTCGATGGTAGGGTAAGGAAAGGAGGAGAAGGAAATGACTGTCACTAGAGGTGGTGCTGGCTATGACAAGGTTGGGGTTGGTCGGGGCTACAAGCATGGGGAGGAGAAGAGAAAGGCTATGGAGGGGGTGGTGATGCTAAGATGATCAACAATGAGTAGTTATGGGAAGGAGGAAAGAGAAGGGATCTCAAATAGAGGTGACAAGCGACAACAAAGGTAGTGTGGCCGACGGGCCGACGGTAACAAGCATCTTTACCAATAAGAGAAAAAAAATAGTAGGCTAGGGGCCTCTTCGATGGGAATAGAAGGAAAAAGAAGAAAAGAAAAATGAGAAGGGGCGTTGTATGCATGAGTGTACACACACACACACACATGTGCACAACCACTGTAGACTGATAGGATTGGAAGGGAATAGGGAGAAGGTGATGAATAGATGGTTGGGTTGGCATGCAAGGCAGTAGGTGAGGAAAAAGGAAATGGCAGAGGGTGCGAGGGCTGGGTTGGTAGGGGTTGGTGGTGTGAAGGGTAGGTGGAGAAGGTTTGTATAGGGCTTCATAGTTGAGAAGGGAAGGGGAGGATGAGGAACAAGGGCGGGGATAAGACCTATTCGATTGAAAGGGGAAAGGGGAAAGAAGAAGAAGAAGATCAATGTGGAAAGAGGAGAAAAGAGAAAAGAAAAAGAAAAGAAAAGAGAGGAGTGGACTAGGGCACAGGTGGGAGATAAATATAGAAAAAAATGTGGCTTGGGCTAGGGAATAATCTAATGAAGAGAGAGAAGAAAGGAAAAAAATAAAAAAGGAAAAGAAAAAATAAAAGAAAAAAGAAAAGTAAAATTTTTGGATTTAGAATTAGGATTAGGTTTAAGTTATAATTTTGGAATATAATTTCAAATTTTATTTGTCAATTAACTAGGGTCAGGGTTTGGATAAAAATATAATATAATGATAAAAAATTAGAATTATGATTTGATTTAGGGTCAAGAAAATTGGCTAAGATACAATTATTGATTATCCAATATTAGATTAAAGTTAAAATATACATTAATTAGGATTAGGATTATATAAAAATTTAGGGTCCCTCATAGGAAATTTCAAAAAGTTTTTAAATTTTTTTTAGGAATTGCATGAATTAGGATAAAGTACTTTGAAATGACTTGTCTTTATTTGTGGGGCCAACTAATTAATCTAAACAGGACTCTAGTGTAGCCCTCGCAACACTTGTGGGCTCAGGGTTCTATAAAGTGGCTACCAAATGACTTCTGTGTAGTTGCATCGACTCGCGGTGTTGCAAAAGGTACCATAGCAAAACCTCAACTGCAAATTAAACTTGGAGAGCCATTTAACTACCTAGTAGTACGATTCTTGGGATTAGACTGTAATGAGACCCTTAGTGGGTGAGGCGCAATGAGGAAGTTGTGTTCTTTAAGTGGGGGTGAATGTAATACCCCAAAATTGAGCAAAGGTGTTAGACATGGTATCAGATTAAAACCACGTCCGTGAGCTAAACTTGGACAAGCTAATCAATAGGTTAGGGTGTGATTTTTGGGGTTAGACTTTAATGAGACCATTGATGGTTGAGGCATGATGGGGGTGTTAAGTCCTTTGACTGGGGGTGAATGTAATACCTCCAAATTGATCAGAGTGCTATAAGATTTGATATGACTATTTATATCAATATAATATACTATCCTTTTGGTGATTTTTTCCTAAAAAGTCTATAGTTAAGCATGATTGCTATGGATAAAACTTTAGGATGGGCGACCCTCATAGGAAGTTTCAGAAATTTTTTAAATTTTTTTGAGAAGCGTGTGAATGAGGATAAATTGCAGTGAAATAACTCATGTTGATCAATATGTCCAGCTGATCAATTTAAAAGTACTCCAAGGTATACCCCGCAACACTTGTGGACCTGGGGTGCTATCAGGTGGCTACCAAGTGGCTTTGGCGTGGTCATATTAACTTGAGGTGTTACACAATTCCATTATAATCCATTTGTACTTGATTTCAAAGGTCATATACCTCTACCCTCAAACCGTGCATTTTAATGGATTCTACTTCATTATCATCACCAAATACATTTGAGGCATTAACCCTTTCTCGAGGTTCATGGTAAATTTTTTGAAGAAGCTTTTGAATCTATTTAGTAAGGGTCTGTAACATACACATCACAAAGAACCTAGGGTTCCCTTCAGCATTTTTGTTTCCCATAGGGACATCCCTAAAAAAGCTTCAATGCAATCAATCCTCTCATATCTATTATTGTATTAGACTCTCTCTTTCGTGCACCATATTGTGTTGCGGCTACACTTGAGTCTTCAACCATTTTTGATCGAACATAGTTCTGATACCAAATTGTCATAACATGATCTTGAGAGTTAAAATTTCTTTTAATGTGTATTGTGATGGTCTGTAGACTCGCTTCTAACCCACTAGTTCGACTCAAATGTATGGGATGAATAAGTAGGGTATACAAAATAATGGAACTTTAATGCTGAGTGAAAAGGGACACTCCGACCTTATAGAATATTTATTATGAAATCTATATACACTATAAATACTTGGATAATGCTTACAAATTATTAAACAACACTCAATGCCTTCACCTGCCTTGGTAGGTGGTATTTATATATGGGACCATGACACCCTTGTGGTATAGGGTCTTGACTCATTGAAGGGTATTTCTTTTTCATTTAATTTTCCCTCCAAACTAATGTATCTAATAACCTTCAAATCCATTCGTGCCCAACCGTTGTGACTCTTAACATCTACATTTGGTTCTCTCTAGGGTTTGTGGGTCAAAACAATTCATGTAAATGATTTCCCTTAGGTTTCGTTTTATTGAATGATTGAATATGTTGGGATTTGGGACTTATAACACTCTTATGATCATGATCTAGATATTTATTTTGGGTTCTTTATCACATTTTATTTTTCATCCATTCCTTCCTTTTTTTTATTGTATTTGTATGTAATACCATGCTCTTTTGGGTGACCTAATTTGTTTTGGATAATTATTATTGGTGGGTTTTTCCCCTTTAGTTTTCTTATTGACCCCATCTCTATAGATTTTTAAAACCATAGTTGTATTTTCAAAATGTTCTATACATAATTCATTGTCCTTTCTTACGGTTTTGTGTTATGTGATACTTCCAAGCTACTTTTGGCATCTTAAATATTTAAAGGCTCTTCTTATGTGTGGATATTTGATATAATAATATTTATTTGAGTCTCCTAGGCTTTTATAAAATTCCAAACATTATTGACAAAAATAAACTATTTCTCGTTCTAGTGTGCCTTTAATGAGTGTTTTGACTTCTGTTAAGCCATTTCTAGTTATCAGAATTTTATGAAACTTTGAGGATTATATTATTTAACAATTATTGAGCTAAATATAATTCAAAAATATTTCATTATTATTCTTACCTTTTTTGGGTTAATTCATAAGCTTTTGTACCATAAAAGTCCTTAAATCTTAAATCATACTTTTCTTCTTCAAATATTATCCTAATCTTTTAAGAATTAATCCTAGAATTTAATTAATTTTTATTAGGGATTAGAATCCCTCATAGGAGTTTCATTTCCCCTTGGTGTAACATCCCAAAATTAATAACTTAATTTTTTTATATTTAAGCGGAAGTGTGAAAACAACATAACTAGGTGCTACCGTTGTACCCGACATATATTTGGTCTCACCATGCCATCCTTATATCGAATACAAGGAAAAATAATTAAAATTAAAATATTGATAAATAGGGAATGAGATATATTTGTAAACTTAAACAAGAGTTTGGAGGTTAACTACGAGTACAAACCAAAATACTTAAAAGAGATACATTAGGATTAAGAGTCCCCTAAGGTATCCAACCAAAAATTACAATCTAGATAACATGACTTTATATCCAAAGTCCCATAGATAGCAAGTTCACTCTTGTTATTTGTTTCATGGCCTCAAATGCAAATCTTTAGGCTTTGAAGTATTTTTTGAGATTTTGGATTAAAATGGTTTGGCCCAATTGAGAGTTCCTTGATCTTACTTTGACTAATATGCCTTTTTTTATTTGTTGTGGCTTGGCTTGAGGCCATGGTTTTATTAGTTTGGTTTTGATTTGTGCTTGAGGTCTGGTTTGCCTTTTGATGTGCATATTTATTTTATGGTGGTATGTTTAGAGAATAAGATCCTTTATGATATGCTTTGGTGAATTAAATTCACCTATGTGTTGAATAAGATGTGTTTAAGGTGGCCTTAGATACTTTTATTTAACTATATATTGACCTTGAATGATTGAATCTAAAAGATTAAGTTGAAAGATAATAATTAAGATAGAGGTTTTGACTAGTTGACCTAACCTTCAACATTTCATGGCTAAGAGTTGTTGTGTGTTGAGAGGTTATGGCTAATTGCCTAAAATTTGGCCTTGTATGATTATGTGTTGTTGTTTGGCTTCTACATGCTTGAAAAACATGTAGCTTCCTTTTCAAGAGAGCACAGAAGTTAGTATTGGTTAAGGCTTCATAGACTAGAGATCTTAGAATAATTTTTGGGTTGATGGGCCAACTTCTACTTCTATAGGTTAAATCACAAACCCTAAAGTGGGTACGCATACTTAAGGAAATGGAACCCTAGTTATTATGCATGCGCCTAGTGAAAGTGTAGCTTCTTTGTCAAGAGAGTATGGAAGTAATTATCATTGTATCTTCATAGTCAAGAGAACCGGAAGCTAAGTGTTGTTATTTATAGCCTCCTTGCCTAAAGAGCCCATAAGTAAGTGAATGTGTGTTGCTATAAGAGGAGGAATTATGTGCATTACCATTTTATGATATTATTTTGATAGGAGGTATTATGTGCACTATCATTATTGTTGAGATGTTGTTTTGATAGGAGGTATTTTGTGCACTATCTTTGGTTATTATTTGACTAATTGAGATGACTGGTAGTATTTCATGTCATAAATGTAATATATTGAGTTTAAATATAAGCTCGTTATGTCATATTATATGAGCATGCTAGGGATGAAGCATATTGAGATTCCTTTGAAAGCATGAGTTTTATGATAGCATATTTTAAAGATTATGACCTATTATGGTAGTTGTGTGCCCTGATGGTGTGTCATGTTATATTTTACCATGTTTTTATTGCATTCGAGTATGATTTGGTGAGCATGCTACTTGCTCAAGGTCAGGTGTGTCCACTCAATACTTTTATAATAAAAAAACTATTTTTTAGTGTTCATGTCGTATGTGCTATAGATATTGTTGGAGTTTGACTTGGAATCATGGAGTAAGGCTTCCAATGTATTATTTCGTGTTAGGGTTTTTTTTATTTTTTTTTATTTTTTTATTTTTTATAGTTCTAGTCAATTTGGTTTAGCTTGTAACCTTGTGCTAAGCTTTTGTGATATAACGGTTTTTACCTTGTAGTGTTATTTCTCTCTCTCTCTCTCTCTCTCTTTAATTTTTCATACCCACCTTTGCATTTGCCATGAGTTAGGTGAATACACACACCTCTTCTCATGATAGATGTGGTAGTAGCATCTCTCCTTTTGGTTTTAGCATTTGCATTGTTCTTTCAAAACAAAAATTTTAAGTTGAGAAAAATGGATGTAAAACTCTCATTTTTTCCAACTTAAAAATTTTGATTTAAAGAGTAACGTGGAGAAAAAATTAAGGGTGAAACCGCCACCCTTGACATGGATAGATGTATGATCATCACCTAACTTATACCAGAAACAAGGCTAAAGAGGTACATAATTAATAAAGTTCAACATTGTACAAAAAATTTCTCCTCAAAGGAGAGATAGAAGTACACACAATGGTGATAGTATATCAGTGTATACAACTACACTTATTTATAATAAAGCATTTAAACCAAGAGATTAAATAATTGATAAAGCATAAAATGTTCCTATATAAGGGTAAAAATGACTAACATCAATTAGTCTAACCCTAAGCTATAACCACACCTCATCAAGCATGAATTCACCAGTCTCCACTAGAAATTTGACCATCATAGTCTTCATCTACTAGGGATTCAACATCTTGCACAAATACTTCATCATCTACCCATTAAATAAGGAGTAGCTATAAAATGTAATACACCAGTATGACATGTTGTATGGTTAAGATCTAACTACTACATGTAAGCATGATTCACATGAAATGAAACATGACATTATATGTATGAATATGCTAGCACTGAATGATAATAATCATAATATGCACTTCAGGCGTAGTGTGAAACATAGACACAATCCGCAGGGTATAACACATGTATACACATGTAATTTTACCAAGGGGAACCATGAAATATGTTACACCTATCCAAAAGAGAATATAAAATATATTAAATGGAGGAAATATCACGTAAAAGTGATAACAAGCTTTGCTCCTAGTCCATTACCAATAGTCATTACAGAATAGGGGTTTGAACATGAATCTCCTTAATTTTCCCCACTTGTGTCACCTAATGCCATGATGGGCCAGGTTATAGTCAACCCACCCTCACGGCCATCTAGATAAGGTGACTATACTAACATTTAAAGTTATCCTTATTCCTTAAGTGTACAACCCTCTATATGGCCCATAAATATCTCATAGAGTAGAGAAAGTACAAAACTACTAGTTAATTAGGGCCTCTTGTGTTTTACAACTACACGGAATGCTAAAGGAGAGCTCATAAACTCTTGTGTTTTATAATAATTACACCAAACGTTTCACATTTGTTCTATATTTCATAGAACATACACATCACAATAAGTGTTTAAACATACACTGAACGTTAGGGTTGATTTATAGACAATATAAGTCAAAGGCCAAATTTATCAGATATACTAAAGTCAAAGACCACAAAATAAGGTCATATACTATTTAAAAAAAAACTATTTATGATCAAATTCAATAGTTAATAGTTTAAATGTAGGGTCAAAGTTCAAAGTTAATGGTCATCAATTGACCCATAATACCATACTTAAGGTTTTTAATGGTTCCTTTACCCTTAATTTCTTAATTAGTTATAAAACAATATTAATTCCATTTTAAACCTACATATTATAATTAGTGAATGATTATTAAAGAATACTTCAAATGTCATAAAGAATTCTTTGAATATATGCAAGACACTTTTGAATATGCCTAAAACATCATAAACTTTATTCACTTATAAAACCTACTAAACATGATCAAATCATGGCAAATTATATATCAAAAAATTTATCTACAAACTCCAAGGATTAACATGGTAACATTGAAATTAATTAAAAAGATCAAAGCCTCAAGGAATTTGAAAAAAAAGGGCTATTAACAATAAGTTCCAAAAATGTCCTAAAACACGATCAAATTTTTACTTGACAAACTAAGCCTAAACATGCTCATTTGCTAACATATTATGTGTCAAATTTGAATTAAAATAATTGAAAAATAGAATCATTATATTGAAGTAAAAAAAATTAGAGCATACAAATAATCTAAGAGGCCGAGTCTTAAACAAAAATTTTAGTTTTTTTTTTAGATTTAACACCTTGTACAGTTTTGGCCATAACTTTTTACATATGTCCATACCTTTTTTCATAATTTTTTTTGCAAATAATAAAATTTGTGGTAAAATATGCACCCTAATATTTCATTTGGTACCTTATTTGTATCATATCTCCTAGTAAACAATATAGTTTGTTACATGATCACATAGTAAATTTGGTGGACTTGAAGTCACCATTTTCAAATGTCTTTCTAATTGATTCTTGTACCAAAGATTTCAAGAATCATGATACAATTATGTTCATGATTATAACAAAAAATATCATGCTACATATATGTATTTAATCATATCAAATCATGGATAAACATATGTAACTGAACACACAACATGCCACACAAATCATGTTTAAAGTGAGTAAGAAAGTATCACTTGTATACTAATGCTATCAAATATAGAAAAATAAATAAGAAAAAATTTAATATCCTTCAATTATCTCCTTGAGAACCTAGGAATCATGAGAAAATATTAGAAACCAATACTTAAAACCAAGGGAAAGGAGAAGATATTAAAGAGTAGAAGAAGGATTAACCAAATCTATGAACTTGGAAGGATTTGATGAAGAGGGTGGCACATGGGCGAAGATATGATGAAGATTATGAAGATATTGGTGATTTGAGGTATATAAGTGAAGTAGTAGTACACAGTCCGGAGATATACAAATGAGTGAAATATATTTAACCTTGTAATGATTAAAGAATCACTCCTTCATGATTATGGAAGATATGTCACAAAAAAATAATTACTATTATTCCCTACATGATTAGTGAAAATAAGGTTTGTATGAGGAAGGTCATAACCAATAGATAAAAGAAGAATTATGTGGGGGCTTGGTAAGTGGATAAAGAAGAGAATACTAATATATGATGAAATCTATATGTAATGATCAAGGAACATATATTTTTGATTTGTAATTAGGATGAATCATGCATGAAGGGGGGATTAATGACTAATTTGGGTCAAATCATGAACAATTATTTTATGTTCATCATAAATGGAGGGCTTGGATTAAATCTTAATTGATTTAGATAATATCTAAATATAGAAAGTTAGGCTTTAATAATTATTTATGCCTAACGTTGTCAGAATGAATTTAAAAATAAAAAAAAATGAAAAAAAATTTAAATTCATCTTCAACTAAAAAAGGTTAAAATATATTAATCCTCAAAATTTTATAAATTTAGATAGTTATAAAGATCATTTTGAGGCGCAAAACAATAATAAAGAATAACTAAAATGTAAATTATGGTTTTTGTTAAAACCTAAGTTTATCATTTTGAGAATGATTAGGAGAAAAAAAAACAAGGAATTTGAATATAGGTTAATTAGAATGATTTAGAATAAATTCCATAGCCAAAAGTGGCTCAAAAATCTTACAAGAGTCAAAACCATAAGAAGGATATGGAAGTGAGAATGAAACATTTCAAAAGCGTAACAAAGGTTTCCTAAACTCTTAAGAATATCATAAATATTTTTTAAACATTATTTTCTCATATTTATAATATTAAATATGTTTTATAAAACCAGGGTATTACAATATCTATTTTGAATTTGATATATGTACATATGTTCTTATGTTAGTTATATAACATCTTCCATTGTTTTATCTATTTCCATTTTGTTTTAGATATAAAGTATTAGTGTTTTAACCTTGTATTTACATAATAAATGAATGGACTATATTTGTACTAATTATGGCAGTAACACTCACTAGTTTATGTTTGTGCTTTTGCTAAAAATATTTTTTTTTAGTAAATTTTAAGGTATCACACTTACTTTTCTCATCTAGAGCAGTAGTAGCAAATACAAGGTTGGGGACTGACTAGATTCACTTATGCTTCTTCTAAAAGCTTTGGAATTTAATAGCTCTAGTTGCTGTTCCTCCATGACAGATGCTTGGAGTAATAGATTATTTCTTGAATTTAATGTTTGCACTCACATCACCCTCATTCCCAAGGTAGCTTCCCTAAAAATAAATACTCATTTAGATCTATCAATCTTTGCAACACTATATACAAGATGCTCTCTAATGTGATTATAAATAATTAAGGCCTTTAATGAAAACTCATATTGGTCCTAACTAAGAAGCCTTTCTCCTAGGTGTAGAGTTAGTGAAAACATTATGATTGTAAGAGGTCTTCTCCACATGTAAAAGCATATTAAATTTGGTAATTAAAATTGATATGATCAAACTCTTTAACAAACTTAGCTGGGACTTTAGTTAGGAAACCTTGGTTTGGTTCAACTTACCATCTATGCTCATCGATCTAGTTATGTGTTTTGACACAACAATGAGCCACAAAATTTTGGCTAATAGACTTACTTTAAATAATCGTTCCATCAAGAGGAATTGGGCATGGGGACCTTATCCTTCCTTACATCTTTATAATGTGTATGAAAGTATTATCATTGAGAATCTATTAAGAAGTTGAAGATAGAAAATGGATGCTTCTCTATATTGCCAAAAAAGAAAAAAGAAAAAAAAAGATGAACTTTTCTCACCTATTCTTTCCTCATGATATTGTTCATTTCTCTATAGCTAAGGATGAGGATATTCTCAATGGTAGGTTATCTATGAAGATTTAGATTAAGGCATTAGCTTAGAAAAATCAAATGTTATTTTGTCCTCAAATGACCTTTTCTCCAAAAAATTAGATAGAAGATGGATGCCTCTCCATAGTGCCCCCTAAAAAAAAAGGAGAAAGAAAAAATACAACCTTTTCTCACCTATTCTTTGCTCATGATATTGCCCTTTTATCTAGAGCTAAGGATGAGGATACTCTCAATACAAAAATTGTTATGAGCTTATTCTATGAAGATTCAGATTCAAGCATTAGCTTAGAGAAATCAAGAGTCATTTTGTACTCAAATATTGAGGAAGGGGTAGAAGTAAGAATAACTCAATTGCTTGGCTTCCCTTTAGAATATGATTTGGGGAAGTACCTTGGATTCACAATGAATCATGCTAGAGCTTCCTCCATTAAGTTCAATGATCTCCATAAATTGAGAGCTTGATTAGCTAAATGGAAAGGTGATTTATTGTTTCTAGTGGGTAGGTTTGTCCTTGCAAGATTTGTGTTAGAGTCGGTTTCCATCTACTAAAATAAGTATACATGCTCCCTAAAAATGTAACTAATGAAGTAGAGCACATTACAAAATTATTTTTCTATGGTGATAACGATATAAATATACGTATTCACCATGCCACATGGTCAATTCTCATCCTCATAAAAGACAAATGAGGATTAGGGTTATGATTGATAAATGAACAACAAATCTCACATTATGGGATTAATTGGATGATCAAAATTTTGAGTATGAAAATAGACAATTAATCGATGAAAAGCTTCTCCATCTTTGTCTAGGCTCTCTTCTCCCTTGTTAATTAATATGTTGGAGCTTCACTACTACTCACAAGTAAATATTATTATACACGCAAGAACCTATCTTTTTTCTATGCTTTCTGTTTTCTCATCTATCTATATATAAAAATAGAGTTGTCTAGTAGACAATATACAGACAAATTTTTCTGCCTAAACTATATCCATTATTACTAATCATAAATTACTGCTGCCATATATTATTGCTAATTATTTTTATTTCTAATTAATAAGATAGAATAATTAATATAACTATTTATTAATATAATGCAACTATTCATCTCCTATGTGCTAAATGTATATAACTATTCATTTGCTGCACATATGTCAAATAATTAATTTTAATAAAGTATTAACTATATATTTACTAATCAAATATTTTCTTAATTAATTATCCGAACATATAAAGAAAACTATTCATTTCCTGCGTATTAATTGAATTGTCAGACCATTTATCTCTTGCATATTAATATATAAATAATCAATACACCAAAGTGCATATTCATTTACTTCACATGTATATATCCATTAATACAATGTGGTTATTTATCTCCTATGTGCAGCAAATGCATATAACTATTCATTTGTTGTACATATGTTGAACAACTAATTTTAATAAAGTATTAATCAAATATTTTCTAATCAAATATTTTTTTAATTAATTACCTGAACATATGCAGTCAACTATTAATTTTCCGTGTATTAATTGAATTATCAAACTATCCATATCCTACATGTCAATATATAAATAATTGATAAATAATTAATACACCAAATAAAGTGTATAAACCAGTCAACTAACACATATGCATCTGCTGCCATTAATACAATGCAACTAGCAAATACATATAACTAATTTTAATGAAGTATTATTTTTTTTCTTTTTGTTTTTAAGGTTAGATCAACATCAATCAAATATGATGATGATGATGATGATGTTAATAATAATAATAATAATAATAATAATAATCGTTTATAATAATAATTTTATTATTTATTATTAATAATATGACTATTAGTATTAATATAACTATAATAATTATAACTATTAATATAATTAATACTAATATAATTATTTATATAATTTTGATAATTACTATTATCATAATTTATAATATAATAATGATAGTTATTATTATGATAATAATGAATATTAATATAATTGATTATTACTATTATGAATATTATCATGATTAATAATATAATTATTATTAAAAAAACTAATAACAAAATGACACCATTGGTTATTATATAAAAACATAGTTGTTTGGCAGACAATATACAGACAAAATTTTCCGCCTAAACTATACCTATTAGTACTAACCATATATTATCACTGCCATATATTATTACTAATTAATAAGGTCAAATAAATAATGAAATACTCCTGCGTATTAATTGATTTGTCAAACTATTCATCTCCTACGATGCATAACAATAAAATGATATTCATCTCCTGCGTATTAATTGAGATATTCATCTATTGCACATATATCGAACAACACATATTAATCAAGAATTTTCTTAATTAATTATCTAAAAATATGCAGCCAACTATTCATCTCCTGCATATTAATTGAGTTGTAAAACTACTGAATATATGAATGTAACTATTCATCTGCTGCACATATGTCGAACAACACATATTAATCAAGTATTTTCTTAATTAATTACTTGAACATATGCAATTAACTATTCATCTCATGCATATTAATTGAATTGTCAAACTAATGAACATGCGAATGCAACTATTAATTTCATGCGAGCAGCAAATTCATATAAATATTCATCTGCTGCACATATGTCGAATAATACATATTAATCAAGTATTAATTAAGTATTTTATTAATTAATTACTTGAACATATACATCCAACTATTCATCTCCTACATATTAATTAAATTGTTAAACTATTCATCTCTTACATAATAATATATAAATAATTAATTCACCACTCGTGCACTGCACAGGAAAATGTAACTAATTATATCTTATTTTGGAGATTCATCACTGCTCAAGACTGGTTACTATTCTTTAGATAAGAATTAGGATGTATCATAAGCCTATTGACTTTAGAATCACCTATATTTCAAAAATAATACAAAATGTAAAAACTAAATGATAGAAGACAATTTTAAAAGTGTAAAATTTGAGATTGCTTTGTTAAGTTGATGAGGAGGAGGACACAATTCTGATTACCGATACTTTGCTAGTGTGTTATCCTTCATTTTTTCCCTTCAAGCTATCTTCCACATCGAGATGCATGATATAATTTGTCATATGACATACCAAAAAAGAGAATCTATTTACACATTACGTTTCTAGATCTCCAACAAAAAAAAAATTGTAATTTTCCAACTGAGTCATTTCTTCCCCCGATCACATGTAGAAAATGCAAGAATTGATATTGAAATTATATTAATGCGATGATATTTGACACCGTAGCCTAGAATGACAAAGTAAGGCCCAAGGGGGCTTAGCACATCAAACAACCTAAAATATCACAAGAATTTTCCATTAGTCTTAAACCGTCCAAGTTTGTGGTACAATTTGTTGATGCGAGACCCCACCAGTAGATGCTCCTAACAAGTATTAAGCCCACAACAACCTGCATGATTGATTCAAACATCATTCTTCTATCACTTTGCTAAAGGAAAGCTCAGCTCCCTTCTATTCTTTATAGATGACTGCCTTCAACGATGGTTTCACCTCAATTCTCGTAGAAGCACGTTGCAAGTTACCACTCTATAAATAAGGAAACTATAGCACTTCAAAGGCATAAGCCAACAATGATTCAAACTCTACTAGCTACCAATATCTTACAAAACTGCCATATGCGAACTTCCTCAACTAAACTCAATAGGCTTTGTAAGGCCTCCGGGACACCCCTGCAAATTTCTTCACTAAAGGAACCCCAATCCTTCCACCTTTAATATAACTACATTTATAGCCCTAAAGGCTAAATCATTCCAATCTACTCTTTGTTTGCCTTATTTACATCCTATATTATTAACTTGAGCACCAAAACGCCATTAGAACAATACCACAACAATGTTCCTTTGACACTTAAGAGTACTAGTTTTGTCTTTTGTATAAATAAACCAGTAGTACCCCACCCAACTTTAATTAACATATTAATTATAGATTTTGAGGGTGTAAAATCATCATCATACACTTTATAAAATCTTTTATTATAGTTTATGAATATGAGCCTATAAGGTGATAAATGTGAACTTTTTTGAGCTAATGAATATTCATATTTAAGTTGATGAAAATAGCATGTGTTACATCACATATAAGGATATTTTACATAATTTTTACATCAAAATAACAAATTCAAGTGTCTATTTATAAAAGAAAAAAAATATGAATATAAACTTTAGAGTTGATTGATACAAATAATTGAACCAATAAATAGTGAAACACAAGGAAAACTAATAATTTTACATCTCTTAGGTGATGCATATGAATCTTTTGAGCTACATCAGTAGATTGATGAACATATCACATCATGTATAATATATAAGGATATTTTATAGCAACAAAAATATTTTTGTACAGAGAAGAAAGTATGAAATACTTCAGTATAATTTTTTAAAGAAAATGCATCACATAACCATTACTACAATTTAAATATTGATGCCATATAACTCTAAATGTTTAGACAAAAGGTCAAGTGCATTAAAAGTATAAACTCAGAATTGTATATTAAATCTAAGCTTAGGATTATATTATATATTAAGCTTAAATTCAAAATTATATGGTGTATTATGCCTTTTTAATAGCCCAAATGCCAAGATAAATCTACTTCTAAATATAAAATAGTTTGTTTAAGAGAAAGGGGAAGAGGGAAAAATTAAGCTATAGCACATGATAGTTATTATTATTAGTTTTCCGATTCAGAAAGGGTCACCGGATCCACTATGTACTATTGCACAACACATGAGAACAAAGAGAAATTCTAACTTCCCAGATCTTCTAGCAAAAAATTGTGATTTTCCAACTGGGTCATTTCTCCTCCCGCGACAGGATCAAATTTACACCTGTAGAAACTGCAAGAAAACAACCTCTCAGTGGCCAAGGGAGCCATGGCAAAAAGAACACAGACAAAACCAGTATGCATGGACCCCATCAAGGTCTTCGCACGTTTTTTTCTCACCTTCCATCCGTACCGACAATGGCAACAGTATTCTCTTCCTTGCCAAAAGCAACAATGTACTGAGAACCTCCATGCAAATGAAATTGGGCCAAAGACCGCTCTGAATGGAAATACTTCGGCAGCACGCCTGCAAAGTGATAAAAGGAAAAAGAAAGGTAAGGAAAAATATAAACAGTATTTGCACAATCTAATCCTGGGAGTTAGTTCATGACGTGCACTGCTTGTTTGGCCAAATGCAATTAAGACTTCAGTTTATGCTGATGCAAAGAATGTGGCCTACTTGATGCAACTCCAGCAGTTTGAACAGTAAAGCTCCTACTTCATTTTATGAGCTTGTAGTTGTAGCACAACTCAGGTTTCGGAAAACCAATTGCTAAATCAGATTTTCAATGCAACCGGCTTCTAAAAATGCCAATACTATCTATTAGAAGCACGGAATAAAACGCTAAATAACAACTTGAGACTGAATGCTCCTTTCTCATCTAGCAGACTGCTTGATAGCTTCAATCACGTATGTTCTAACTGGGTTGCCATAAGAAAGGTTGTGCATCTATATGGTGCTTGATTTTTTAAGAATGACAGATGAAGCTGTAAGTGACAACTTCGCAGTAGTTGTTTATGTTTTTTTCCCCCTCCCGTGACAGAACACTCATTACGTTACTTATGAACCACCTCCCCTATCATAGCGACCATGGTGATTGACGTCACCTTTCATAAAGGAGAGCGATTTGGCAGGTGATCGAGGAGAATTGGTAGACCGGGGAGAATGAGTTGCTTCTGATGCACCTACTAAGTCCTTTTGTGGTGATCTTGAGTCAAACTTAAGACCAAAAACGTGAATGGTTCCCCGATGGCTTGTTACTCCGAGCCATCGGGTATTGGTAGAGAAAGCAATGCTGTAAATTTCTGCTTTATCTGTTCCCCTTCTCACCTGCACATCATATATCCAAATCAAACAGTTAGTAATTAACAAACGAGGACTTCCTAACATGTCTTTCAGTGGTGTAGGCTATTTTGTTCAAATTCAAGTCCTAAAATATGCATTCGCAAACACACCGGATATTGCAAATCTCCAGTAAACAGGAAAGCCTAACACGTTCCTATCCTGATTTCGGTAACCCACCTGGCTATCAATATAGCAAGGACCGGACATGATCTACAATTTCTCAGCAAGAAATGCACATGCCGACGCTCAGCAGCATAAATATAAGAATGGTTAAAGAAAGGCATCATCACAGAGGACCCAGTGTTGACTCTAATTAAATCATCAACAAGGTTAGAGAAGCCAAAGGTCTCGGAAATATCAACTGACCTCATGTAACAATGTCCCATCTGTCGTATTGAAAACTCTAATTAAAGTTCCTTTACTGCTGGCAGTAGCAACAATCGTACCATCTTGCGTCAACGCCATAGCCGCAATGTCCGAATCATGCGCCATAATAAACTTGGTTCCCTTCGAGGCGTAATTCTCAACCCTAATCTGCCCCTTCTGCGGTCCAGGACAGACTAAGACGATCGAATCCGAATACGAAACCTCGCACAATCCTTTGGGATTGGCCGTCGTCTCAATTTGATGCAGCAATTTCAAATCGGCGAAGTTATAAACAAACAGCTTCTGCATCAACGCTACGAATATCCGATCCCTCCGCAACCTAACCCCCCTTACCTCGGACCGAAACGACAAGTCCCCGACGCAGCGGCACCTGTTATCGTCCCAAATCATCACCTTATTGGGCGGATATTGAGGCCTGTCCCCACCTCCAACAAGAAGTAGAATAGAGCTTCGGAAGAGCATCTGAACTTGGCCAATACCACCACCGCCGTCGAATTCGCATTTAGCTGCGGCAGGGTCCGAGGAAGAAGGGTCCCTGCGGAAGTCTTCGCGAAAGGGGTTAACGTTGTAGATACGGAACCCGTGGTCAGTAGCAGCGGCGAAACAAGTGAAGTCTTGGTTGAAGGCCAAGCTGTGGAGGGCCGGAGTATGTTCGGGTTTGGCTACGAGTTCGGGTGGGGAGGATTCGCGGTCGGGTGTCTGAGGTTGGATTAGGGAGGAGGGTGATGGGGCGGGCTCGGAATTTGAGACGGTTTCCGGCGAGGCAGATGGTGAAGGCGACGGCGGCATGGTGGAAGTGCCGAGAAACGATTCCGACAGAGATATCTGCGTCGGTCTTGAGTAACCTTTGGTAGAGAATTTCAAGAAGCCCGAAATGATTCACCGCGACATCATACGCCGAGTGGTATATATATATGTATCACCGCTTCGGTCGTTGCAAGGCGACAGTGCTAGCTTCGATCGTGCGCAGGACCAAGTCCTTTGGAAAAAGAGAACCGGAATGACTCTTCACTATTACAGGGATAATAATAACAGAAAGCGGACACGAAAGATAAAGAGTGAAGAAGATAACGAGAGAAAAGGATTACGACGACGAATCAAGAAACCCGACCCGGGCTGGTCATCGAAGTTTTGTTAATGGTTGCTTGTCTAATCAGGGGTTCGATCAAATGATTGGTTTCCTTACGCCCATTCGCTAATCAAACAAATTGATGAACTAAATATATTCATTCGTTTATGTTTGATAAAATAAATCAATTCGAAAATAATAATAATAATAATATGGTACCAAGCTAAAACATATTATAATCCAACAAAAGGCAACTTTCGTTTAGCTGACGCTTACAGTGGACTTTCAGCTAATCATCCCGAGTGTTTTTCTCCATGGAGCTAGTAGTTAGCAACTGTCAAAATAAATCGAAGAGGATATGAATTTTGTAAAATCATAGTCGACGAAGGGCAATCAAAGGTTAAAGACATATATTCTTCGAATCGAGCCTAATTAAGATAAGATTAGTTTGGCCATCAATCTGGTAAGGTGCTTGTCTATTGTGTCAATTTCTATCGTTGACGATGTGCCCCCGAATATTAATAGATCGGCTGGAAGAAACCGTAGCATAGGTCGATATAATTTTTATCATGCTACAGTGAAGAAGGCGACAAGAAGTTAATTGAAGCCAACGATCATCCACCACCATCTTTGATTCCACGTGTCCCTTGCGATTCTGTATTCTAGGGTTCTCATTGCTTGAACGCCATTATTTCCTATTTTGGGAACCGTATCAGCATTTACTACGAAACAACATATTACTATCATATAGCCATCATTTGATTCGATTCACATGAACGGAAATTGGAATCATCCGCATTTCCTTTTAACGTTGTATGGTGCAGGAGTACCGTTTCATAATAGGTAAGAATATTTTTTTTAGAATATATTCATAAGTCGTGCTTTGCATTGTGTTGATGTGGGATTTAATACTCAAGACTGGACGGTTATTCCAACGGGAGAAGGGGTAAAGAGAGGGAGGAACCATAGAGACAGGGACAGAGGTAAACGGAACGGGAATTTCTATACCCGTTTTTATATTCATATGGATATCTAATAATATATTTATACTCGTATTTATCGAATATTTATTATTTAATAGATAATTTATTTATTCTTTAATAGATAGTATCAAATGGATAAATCTATTACCTAAATGATAAATATATCTAAGATTAAAGTAAATGACAATGTTATTGTAGATGGAGTGATCTCATTAAAAAAATTATTTGTATTGTCTAAGTTAGGTACTCGGCTCCTCATATGATGATGAATAGTTTGTATATTAAGAGTTGTTTAGATAAGTTTTAGAAATTTAGTTGTAACGATTCCATTGCTTAATAAAATCAAAAAAAAAATGACAATGTTAAACTTCATATTATATTATATTTATTTTCAAATCAAGGTTTAGTATATATTGAGTAAATAAGTAAGATATGTACACACTTTGTTTGTATTTATATTTGAACTCGACAGTTATCTTTTTCCATCCTCCGTATCCATTTATTCACACTTGTTCACGTATTCGATGGATTTTGGGTAAAATATATCTTATTTACATTCCTTCAAATAATATTTTTGCTTTGTAAATATGGTACCATCCCCAACCAAATAGTATGACGAAACTAGGGATTTAAATCTATAGGGTGTTACAAATGACAAACATGTATCTAACCATATTACAACAATAATAAAAATCATAATTAAATATATAATATTATAAATAATAATAATACATGAGCCATTCTTTGCATAATGTTTCCTCACTTTTGTATCAATACATTGGAAAAAAGGTCAAGTCATATATATTTAATAAACTATACTAATTAGTTTTATATATATTTCACTAACATTTTCAACTTGAATTTGGGTACGAGAAAATAGTAATT
The DNA here is from genome assembly GCA_039764185.1 of Tamarix austromongolica. NCBI lineage: Eukaryota > Viridiplantae > Streptophyta > Magnoliopsida > Caryophyllales > Tamaricaceae > Tamarix > Tamarix austromongolica. Next base: position 56,923,790 of record CM077808.1, on the reverse strand, counting down.
AGTTATGATATATAATTAGCCTTATGAATAATAGTATTAGATATATAATCTACATATTGTTTTCAATTACGATAGAATTTTATGAGGATGCTAATTGACTAGGAAGGTTTAAGATAGGAATATATTAGATTTATTTATTAATTAAGAAATTTGTAAATTATAATGTTGAGGAAATTATGTTAAAAAAGATGACTTCTTACAAATAGATATATATTAATATTTACTTAATATATTTGTAACATGAAGTCTCAAAAATATGTTGTGCAAGTTGCTTGTGTATGTTAGCATTAGAATTGAAATAATAGTCAAAATAAATTTAGTCAAATAATGTGCATATTAATTGAACTACTCTGACCAGCCCCACATAAGAAACCAAATGATACAACTCTACACACACACACACACACACAAATTCATAAATTCCCATGTGGTCAAGGGATCTCATTTTCTCTTAGCTGCCTCTGTCCATGGGTCAAGGGTAGTAATGTTTATAGATTGGATCCCCTAAGAGACTTGGTTAAGTTTCTTCTTAGTTATATGATTAGGTTTAGAGGAAGGAGGTGATTTAATTAAAAGATTGGGCATAGACTCTCATCAAATTGGTTTGCTCATGGTAAAAGTTCAAATAATTCTTAACTTTTTTTTTACAAAAAAAAAACCATATTTTTTAAAAAAAGGGACACACGTTTGGTACGTGGAAATGAAAATTTTGAAATTAAGGGACGAGAATGAGAATTAATGAGTGAAAATTAATTTATTCATTATCATTCTAATGTCTAGTATGTATTGAGAATAACTTAGATGTAAAAGTATACTATGTTTTGTGTGGGGGAATGAGACTAAGAATAGAGTAATGAATTCATTAAAGGTTTATTTTTAAATTTATAATATTTCTAGCTATGTATCTATAAAGAACCAACTATTATAACATTTTTCTTAATAATTAATCCCATAAATCTCTAAAGTTTGCAACTAATAAGCTAACTCATAATTTCCTAAAAAAATAACGTTAATAATTTATCATTATTATATCATCTTAAGAAAAATTAATGGCCTAAAATCTTATATAATTGTCCACAATTCCCAAAAGTGAATTACTAGCCACCTATGTAATAGATCTTGGGGAATTGAGAACACTTTATTCTCATTCTTTTTTTTTGTCTTTTGATTCTCTACAACTATTGTTATACACTTGAGTGTATCTTGTATGGTGCACCCAGTTGATATGATGGTGGCATGTAAGTAATAGCTAGGATGCGAAAGTCTTACATAATAAATCATGTTTTATAAGCCAATACCTGATGTGTATTCTTCTTTGGGTTGGTGTTTATCCTTTTTGAACTTGATGTGTATCATTCTTTAGGTTTGTGCTTATCTTTCTCCACTTCAATGTATATCTTCTCCTCTTCATTGTTTTTTATCCATCTTTAGGCTCCTTTAGATTGATGTTTATTTTTCTTCACCCTTGGTGTGTATTCTTTTCTTGGTTAATGTTTATCCTTCTTTGGGTGAAGCGACTGCAACTTAATGTGTATTCTCATTTTGGTTGACGCTTATCCTCCTTTTGGTTGGTGCTTATTCTTCTTGGTCAATATTTATCTTTCTTTGGGTCAAAGGAAATAAAATTAATATGTATTGTTATTTGGGTTGATTTTTATCCTCTTCTTGGTTAATGTTTATCCTTCTTTGGGTTGGATTAATTTTAACATCCCCAACTTTTGAACTAGAAAATTTTATTTTGAAGATATTGCGGAAGTGTTTATAAAAGCAAAATATGATAATGTTACCACTACATTAATTGTGAAAGATGTGTGATCATCACCTAACCCATGCCAATTCAAAGTAAAACAGAACAACGAACAAAAAAAAATGCATGCTCTACTAATAATATAACAATAATAACAACAATATGTGAATAATATGGATAAGGATAAGGTTGAAAAATTCAAATAAAGGAATCAAAACCAAGAGTTTAAAAAGCTAAAACCATCCCAACACAATGGACAAAATAAATATAAATTGGTTAGCCTAATTATTAACTAAATGGAAATGTAATTCTCAAACCCCTAGCAATGGTCAGCTACCGACCTATAACATCATCCTCAACGTACTCTAGCTAATAATTGTAAGGCTGTAAATCATCCTTTACTCACTAGACAAGAAGCAAGATTATCACAGTGATTACACAAATGTAGCATTGGTACAATGAAGTACTGCCAAAATAAACTGCCTAAAATATGTTAAGGGTTCATGTTGTACATTGAAGACACATAATAACATGGTGATAAGCATACTAAAATAGTATAATGCTTAGTAGTAATATAAAAAGGCATATTCACATGAAAGTCATGGAATAAGTAATAATATAGATCATATATTAGATTCACATAACGAGAATCATGTTATTAATCTTCCTCTAGTGACCATATATTTTTAAGTTATTAAGATAATCCATTTAACTACACTCAATTCTCCACCATGAATAAAAGTTATGGCAACATATACACATAATGGGATACCGCACCTAGCACACAGGGTCAGGATACATCTAAGAAAATTTTCTCCAGGGATACCACACCTACCATATATCGAATGCACCTGTCGCGAGGGCTAAAATAAAGTTGGGATACCACACCCACCACAAAGGGTTAGAATATATTGAGGGAGCTTGTACTGGGATACCTCACACCACACCTTGAATGCATATGCCATGAGGGGCTATACAAGTTGGGATATGATACTTGCCTAAGTAATGAACAATATCAAGTGTCGGGAGGCTTGTACCAAGATACCTCACCCACTCTAGCTGGACACCGATACTATGTCGACCTGCCATAGTATTATCCTATCCTCAAAGATTCTGCGTACCCCCTACCGACCATAACCTAGTAGAGAAGAAAATAGGTATTAGATGAAAAGATAAATCACAAGGTGACCTATCCACTAAATTTCGGTTAGCTACCCCAAAAGTCAGAGAAAAAGGCTCGAACAAAATCTTAATCTATTATTATTAATTACCAATTGATTTCACAAATCATAATTATATTAAGTATTTTTACGTGATAACACCAAACACAAAACAATACATATAATCCACCAATTGGGCGTTTAGAGGTGACACCAAAACTAACCACACAAGTCCACAATATTATCATTTTGATCCATATTAAAATAAGGTTAAGCATAGTAAAAATCATGATTAAATTATTGTAATTAAATGGAAACATTAATGTAGAATCCCCAAGGAAAGAACGTCAAATAAAAAGCAAACATGGCAAACTTAGGTGAACCAATTGACTGGTCCAATCACACCAGAGCTGAGGGAAATTAACGCACACTGAAACCAGTCGACTTGTTGATCCAATTCATTGACTATTCATAGAAACCAATTGATGGATTTAACCAAACCGGTCAATGGGTTTAAGTAAAGGCCAAACCACCCTAGTTACAAAGCAACCATTTGATGGATCAGGCGAATAGATTGACTATTCACACAACCAATCAATCGATAATAGCAAATTGGTTGAATGGTCTTGAAAAGATAGCACCTAGATACACAAACCACACATAAAAAAAAATTCCATTCTTATCCAAATTAATCCTATCATGCTTCTTTATTGTACATCATATAAAAATACATAATCCACATATCAATTCATATAAATTATGGTGAAAATTGGTACTCAACAAAATCATGCTAGATTTCACTAAATCTTACATAATATCAAAATACTCAAACATGCTACAAAACTTCATAAATCAAAATATGGTGACATGCTTGAATTTAAGAACTCAAAATCATATCCACACATCACAAAACATACCAAGCACCCAAAACCATAACAAACAACACAAGATCTCATTCATATTAGAGATAAGAATGCCTTACCTTCAAGTAAATCTTCTAGCACACAAATACTTCTAACCGAATGATCTCTACTAAGTTCTTGATTTCCTAGGAGAATCAAAAGAAGAAGCAGAAGAAAAATTACATAACACAAAGTTTTCTCATAATTGAAATCAAAAACCAAAAACTAATATCTTTAACCTTTTTTCAATATTAATCCTATTTTGCTTAAAAGAAATAAGGGACAGATAAAGCTAAGATTAAGAGAATAAAGAAGGGATAATAATTTGATTCAAGGATGAGAAAATAAGAGACAACCTTTGTTTTCCCCATCAAAGAAGAAAAGGGAGGTAGGTGAAGGATGCCCAACACTTAGATTTTTTTTTTCAAAAATAAAAGTTAGAGAATAAGCAAGTGTAGAATGTAATGAGTGAAATGAAGTAGGAATGGAGTGTGAAGAAGAGCATTGGTCGAAATCCACAAGAGGGAGAGAGACAAGATTGACTTGGTTAAATGTGGGCAACCAAGCATAATATTAATGCATGATGAGGTGATGGAGGTAGAGTGTAGTTAGAATAGGGCATGGAAGAGGGTTGGTAAGTCAGGTAAAGGATGTAGGAAGTTAAACACACAACTATGGCTGCCAGAAGAGAGAGAAAAGTGAGGGAGATGATATAATGTAAGAATTAACTCAAAAAGTTTTTTAATTTTTTTTTATCTAAATAAAAATTATAAAATGATCTAAATAATGTAAAAATAATTTCAAAACACCAAAATATGATTATTATCACAAATATATTCTAATTAGAAGTTTTCATAAACATATGAAAGAGATTTAAAGCCACTATCAGAAAATGATATGAAATCGTAGGCCACTCAGTCGATTGGTTTGGGCAAACCAATTGACTAGTTCAGCGAAGAATAAAATTGCAATCTTTGTGCATATCGATCAATCGATTAGAGCAATCGGTTGACTAATATACCTGAAACTCATATTTTTATTATAATTTCAAGCCCTTTTCAAAATCAAAACTAATTTATCTTGTATCAACAAAATTTTAAACACATTTTGAAGGATTTTAGAATGAGGTATTACCTTAATGTCTATCACTCTTCGTCTCGATGTGTATCCTCCTTGTGATTGATGACTATCTTTCTTTGGGCTCATGCATATTAAGTATATGTTGAACATAATTACAGCATAAATATTTCCAATGAGACTTAAACCCCTGAGCGATTGCATGAGAGTAAAATTGTTGATTGTTGTTTCTAAAAATATTGCACGTATTGGGTTTTGACCCTCCTAATTAATAATAACAATATTTTATTATTTATTAAAATTAGAACAATATAAAGTAATTAATTCATAACGAGTATAGTTTTAATAATACTAACAATAGTGTATATTAAATATTGTTACATAGCTTGATTCTTTGTCTTTAAGAAAATTTCAACATACAAAAGAATGAAGTTTCTCACGTACCTTAAGACCATCTAACAATTGGTATAGGGTATAGCTAGATACACCATGATCATGGTGTATCCCAAGTGACATTTTAGTAAATGGGACTAACTTTTTTTGTTTAGATTTTATAAATTGATTTATTTTTAATGTAGACTCTAAAAAATAATTACCATCATATTTATAATATTTTTCTCTACAAACATAGATCCATATTGGTATATTTTTAACTGAAATAAATATTTTATAAAATATTATTATATCTTTCACTAGATGAAAATGATGTTTCACCATAGTATTTGCAATGTTTCACCATTACCACTACAACTATTTCACTAGTGTTACTGTGATATTTCACCACTATTATATCATAATTGTGGTCATGTTTCACCATTGTTGTTATGATGTTGTCTTATTGTGAAACCGATTTTCACCATTGAACTAATTTTTTATGGCTCTCATTAGTAATATTTCACCATTATTACTAAAAAACTTTCACCATTATTGCACAAAACTTTTACCATTTTTTCCCTCATTTTTCATCTTTATTGAACTGATATTCAATATTATACAACCATTGTTATGTTTGTGTTTTCACTGTTTGTCTCCATGTTTCACTAGAGTTGTTTTTATATTTCACCATAGTTATCTTTATATTTCATCATATTTGTATTCATGTTTCATCATAGCTACTATTATTTTTTACCTATATTATTTAAAGGTTTTTTAAGAAATATAACTTATCATTTTCATCGTTATTATGTTATGCTTTTCTCATTGTTTTTCACTACATTTATTTTTGCTAAAAGTATATCAATATGGATCTCTATTTGTAGAGAAAATATTATAAATTCTATGATATACTATATATTTTTTTTATAATACTAATAATAGATATTTAAATTTTTTTAAAAAATATTAACATCATCAAGATACACCTACTCCCCAATGTATCCATTTACATTATAGGAATTTGGACCATTTGTATAAGCATAAAAACTAGGAGCAAAAGAGTTTAGACCTACTTGCCTTTTTCAACAAACCAAATACCAAAATGGTCTTTTGGGTTTTTTAAATACCAAAATATATTGCTTGATTAAAAAAAAAACTAACCAAAAAATCTCGTGGTGTTAGCCCAAACACAATCCTAATCATCAAACGTATTTCATTAAACTCTAACGACTTATTCTCCTTCATTAAATATTTTTTTTTTGTTTCAAAGCATTCAGTGAGAATACTCCTAATGATTAGACTTCTTTCTTTCTTTCTTTCTTTCTTTTTTTTTTAAAAGAAAAAGGCAAGTTTCCTTCATGATGACATATAAAACCCTGTACCTTCCTTCTTCATTAACTTTCTTATCATTCCACTCTCAAATTGTCAAATTCCACCTTCAACTCTTCTCGTCACTAGATCAATACAATACACTTCAATATTATATTCTCATTCCACTAATTTAACGCATGTATGTAAGTTTATAATTGTTTGTATATCTTTTAACTAACATTCTGTAATTTTGTATACTTTTTTGTCCTAAATTTTATAATATATGCATATATAATTACACTTGATGTAATTTAGTTAAATTATATTTTACAATATACATGATCATTTAAACACTATACCTACTCATTTGAACATCATGTCCGATCATTTGAGCACCATGTCCGATCATTTAAATACCAATCTAATCATTCGAACACCATACCCCATTATTTCAGCACCATACCCAATCATTTTAACACCATACTCAATCATTCATATACTATAACCCATCATTTTTACACCATACCCCATCATTTAAGCAACATACCCCATCATTTATACACCATATCCTATCATTTAAACACTATACTTGATCATATGAACATCATACCCTATCATTCAAACATTATACCCCACCATTTGAACATTATACATAGTCATTTAAATACTATACCACATCATTTGAATGCCATACTCAATCATTTAAATACCATACCCCCATCATTTAAATAATATATTTGATCATTTAAACACTATATCTAATCATTCAAACACAATACCTTATCATTTAAATACTATATTCAATCATTTAAACATGATACCTGATTATTCAAACACCATGGCTGATAATTCAAACATAATGTTTGATTATTTAAACACTATATTGGATCATTTAAATATCATACCCCATTATTTGTATACCATATTCGATCATTTGTACACTATACCTGATCATTTAAACACCATATTCCATTACTTTTTTGCTAACTAAATAATATATATGCTTAATGATTAGGCATTTGTTTTTCTAGACTTGGAGGTAGTAGCGGATTATTTATTCACCTAGAAATACACCCAAAGAAAATGCGCGTTATGTAACAATGATACAATAATACAAGCTTGACCATCAGACGTCTATTTTGTTTTAGACAAGGGTAGTAGCATGAAGGAAGCCAACCCCTTTTTTATTTGTTTATTGAAAGACACCCAACCATAAAAAAATGTGTTACCTTTGGATATTAAATAAAATAAATCACTGTGAGTTTGAGCTAACGACAAGGACTATTTTGGTTAGGTTTTGACAAGATAGCTTATTTTGGTATTTAACTAACTCAAAGTGATCATTTTGGTATTTGGTTATTTTCCAATAGTTGAAGAAGATTGATGAACTACAACAATTAATTTGGACTACGGAAGCCTCGTGGAGCCACACAACTCTGAAGAAAAAGAGGGAGAGAAGGGGTGAGGGGTGTTGATGGAAAAAAGAGAGGAAGAGAGTGAACTAAACTTAAAAATTGTTAATTGAAAAAATAATGTAGCATTTGTTTAATTATTTTACTGAGGAAACAAAAAGTAATATAATAATATTTATAAAACTAATATTATAAACTTAATTTTTTCGTTAATAATGAAAAATAATATAGTTATTTCTTTTTAATTTAATAATAATAATAATAATAATAATAATAATAATAATAATAATATAGTTTATATTTATTTGATGGGTATAAATTAATACAACTATACATTTTAATATTATATTAAAAAATATTGTCAAAAATAAAATGATTGAAAAAATTAAAAGTATTAATTTATTAATATATGAAAATTATAGGTAGGATAATGTGGAGTTGATGCTAACAAGGAGCAATTAGGATATCATCCTAGATTTGATGACATAATTTATATCATGTGACCGGCTCTAGATCAATGATGTTATCACTTTTTCTTATTATTATTACGTTACTCACAAGTCCTTGGTATCAAGAACACTACAACCAAATGGTGTGGTAAATTTTAAATTAATTTATTTTTAATTTGGATTATTACTATATAAAAAAAGGATATCATAACATTTCTAAATTTTTATTTTACAAATAGAGACCTGTATTTCTATACTTAAACTTTTAAAAATTATGGTAAAATATATTGATATAATAGTTGTGAAATATCATGGAAATATGAAAAGTTAGTAAAAATATTGGGGATAGATATTTAAATGCATAGTAAAATGTCCATGTAGTTGTAGTGAAAGATACACAAATGACTTATGATATATGTTTAGATCAATGTTGAAATATTTCATAAAAATAGTGGTGAAAAATATATTTAATTGTAGTAAAATATACTTAGATGGTGGTGATATATATATATAAAGATATGCATAAGAGTTAAATTAGTGTTGAAAATTTTAAAAAAATAATGTTAAAAAATATGTATAATAGTGATAAAAGATACTTAAATTGGTGGTAAAATATATGTGTAATTATGATACAAGATACACAAAGTGATATATGCTTAAATCAATATTTATTTAATTTAAAAAAAATATAGTAAAAATATGTTTAGCAGTTGTGAAATATAATTAAGTGAGCAGTAAAATATATGTGTAATTTTAATGAAAGATATGATTTGACAAATGATGAACAATTTTTTAAAAAAATTATGGTGAAAAATATGTTTAATAGTTGTCAAAGATACTTAGATGGGTACTAAAATATATTTGTAGTTGTGGTGAAGGATACACAACTTAGATCAATTTAAAAAAAAATTATAGAAGAACAATGGTAAAAAATATGTTTAATAATGGTGAAAAAAATTTAGATACATGACAAAATGTCTTAACTTTATAATAACACATCAGAATAAAATTATTTTTGGATTTTACCCTTTTTCTTACAATTTTTGTTATAATTTCTAGATTTTCTTTTTATTGATAAAAATTCATCATATATAGACTTAGAAGCACTTAAGGCTCACACTTAATGTGTCATTTATTCAACAAATGATTTTATCATTTCCTTTTATCATGTATAAATGTATTAGCTATACTTTTTTCACAAGTTTATAGATCTTACTTTTTTCTTCACAAACTTTCTTATAATTTTAATTAATCATAATTAATTTATTACTTCTTATTTTAAAATGAAATAACCATATTTACATAAATAGTATAAAAATCAATATATTAACCATTAACATCAAGCATATATATATATATATATTGGAATTTTACCTTTTTCATAAATTTCTTCTAATTTCAAGATTTTGTTTTTTGTAAAAATTCACTACACATATATAAATAAACTCTTAAGGTCCACTCTTAATGAGCCATTTTTCCCAATAAAAAATATTATATAGATATATAGAAGCGTGCTTACACTTAATGAATCATTTATTTAGTAAAGGATTTCATCGTTTATCTTTATCACATCAACCATCAGTTATATTTGGTCATATATAAATGCATCATGTACTCTTGCTTAACAAATTTAGAAAATTCACCATTTTCTTAACAGATTTCCTTAGGATTTTCTTGGTTTTCATTTTCTTTTCCAATGAAATATAAAATCATTCAACCTTTAGACACTAAATGTAATGAATTTTTTCCATTATAATGTTATCTAATTGCAATGAATTTTATCATTTACAGTAGTCTAATTGAACATAATAAAATAGTATATTATTAATTAATCATAATTGATTCCTTACTTATTATATTCAATTGGAGAATGTATCCATTGTTACATAGCCAGTATAAAAGCTGATGTAATATCTTGTCCTATAGTCTTGTGAAACATGTTAACAATTATTTTGATATTAAACAAGTGCCTTTGTTTTTGGAACACACTTGAAAAATTATGTAAAATGGGTGTTTTCATGGGCATCAGTCAACTTATGTCGTGATTTAATCAATGAGTGTCCCTTGGTCAATTGGTACTAGTCAATGGAGACTAGTCCAAAAATAGTCACTTTACCCATGACACATGAGTCAACCAACATAAGCAATCAGCCGGTTGATGCCTGCGACTCTTAGGTTTATTTCTTTTTTTTTATTTTAGATTTTGCTCTAATCATTTTGAAATTATTATATTATGATTTATTTGTGTTATTAAGCACACTAGGGTGTTTTGGGAATATTTTCATATTATTAAGGTAATTAAATCATTTTATTTAATTACAATCCTCTAAAAAGTATTTTAAGTACTTTTTTTTTTCTACTTGCTCTCTTCTCTCTTTCCCCACCTCTTTTCTCTGCCCTTATGTTGTGTGTGAAAATCCCTTTAGGACTTTTGTAGAAGTCCTAGGCTTGACTTGGTTAAAAAGTCTCACTCTACCAAGCCATGCTTTATCATTCTAACTTCTTACACATTTGTCCTCACACTCCACCATCCTTTCACCTAAGTCAACTCTCTCCCTCTCCTCCTTCTATTTCTTAACCATAGAAGGGCTGAGATACCTCTCTTTTTATTCATTTCATCTCTTCCCAATAATTTTTCTTCTTCTTCTTCTTCGTCTTCTTCTTCTTCTTCTTCGTCTTCCTCCTCTTCTTCTTCGTCTTCCTCCTCTTCTTCTTCATCTTCTTCTTCTTCTTCTCCTCCTCCTCCTCCTTCTTCTTCTTCTTCCTCTTCTTCCTCTTCTTCCACGTCTTCTTCTTCTTCTTCTTCTTCTTCTTCTTCTGCTTCTTCTTCTTATTCTTCTTCTTCTCCTTCTTCTCCTTCTCCTTCTCCTCCTACTTCTCCTCCTCCTCCTCCTCCTCCTACTTCTTCTTTCTGCTCCTCCTCCTCCTCCTTCTTCTTTCTGCTCCTCCTCCTCCTTCTTCCGTCCTTTCTTTTAGTAAGACAAATCTTGAGAGGAGGTTGGATTGTGCATGCTTGTCCTTCTTCTATTCACGGTTTTAATGGGTTTTTAAATGGGGGCGGGTGGGCTCACTGTTTTGATTCTTGATTCCTTTAAGGAAGTTAAGAGTATTGGTAGAATTCATCAAGTTCAAAAAAGATTCTTGTGTTAGAAGATTTTTGCTTGAAGTTAAGACATCCTTTATCTTTGATATGACTAAGATTTTAGGTTGTAAATTGTGGCCTTATGATCTTGTTGTGTTCCATAATATTTGCGTGCTAGTTAAATCCTTGATTTTTTAGCATGTGGCATGAATCATATTTTCTTAGGAAGTGTAAGCATATTTTAGACTTTTTGTCTTTTTAACACGGTTCTTGTGATTTTGAACATAAGAGGGCGCGGAGATTAATTTAATAAGCGTGAACACTTGTTGTTTACTATTTAGTATTATTTTTATATGCCCTTGATGAATTTAGGAGTATGCTAGGAGTGGTGGTTATTTCAATTTAGTTATGCACTTATTTGCATATTCATCTGCCAAGGCAATTATCAACCTGAGAGCCATACCAGTCGGTTGAATGGACATTCTGATCAACTAATTTGAGTCTTTAGTCTATGTTATAATTGGTGGAAACTATGACCTAGTTTCTATTATGTTATCTGTTAACTGCATTGGTTCATCAGTCAATGGTGCTACCGGTTTGATTGGCTAAGTTACTCTAGCAATTGATGGGTATACTATATTATTTTTATATCTTGCTTGAATGATCATTCAACTAGATTACTAATTTGGTTAACTGAGGTGATGCATTTTTTGGTTATTTTTAATTTTTTAAGCAGTTGATTGATTAGTGCTTCTAGTTGAATGTTTAGCTTATCTTGTTGGATTTCCTTGTTTTTCGTCTTTAATGATAGTGGTGATTTTCTCTTGGGAATTTACCTAGGGTTAAACTTTAGTCTCTTATTTCAAGTGCAGATAATTTGATCTAATAAAGAGAAAAAAAATTATGTACTTTGTGAGTTGTAATGTCTGTATGCTTGAGTTTGGTGTTATCTCCTAAACCCCTATTTTGGTGGCTTGGATTGACTTGGTCATTGTTTGGTATCAACACTTAAAACACCTAACTTGGATTAATCTATGGAATCAAATAGTGAACCTTTGATGCATTTATCTGTATGCATACATAGGGTTTGGTTATGATAGTTATGCCCTCTAACCTAGGATATCAAGTGTGGTGGATGTTTAAGGTCCCTGAGAAAAATCCATTAACATAAGCATTATGTGGTGGGTGTTGCAAAACCAAAATTGAGCATATGTCCATGACCTAGGAGTATAAGTGTGGTGGATGTTGAAGATTCCTGAAAAAAGCCCATTAACACTAGTCTATAGTGGTTGTGGGAGTTGTAGTGCCAGCTCATTCCAAGCTTTGATATAAATAATGGTTTAATTATATTAGATGTGTTTTGGGTATTGCAGACTCAAAATTTAGCATATGCCCATTTATGTAGAAGACCAAGTGTGGTGGATGTTGAAGAAATCTGAAAAAAAGTCCCTTAACACTAGTGTATAGTGGTGGCGAGAGTTGTAGACCTACACTAGTCCTTGTTATAGATAATGAAATTATTAGGAATTACCCTAACGCCTTGTTTGTAGGGATTTATAGATGAGTGTTTATGTGTGCTTTACATATCTTGCTATGACATGTATGTTAATTATGATCTTATGTGTTATGTTTTCTAAGCATATGACACATCATGTTATTATATGATCTCAATGTATAGCATGGGCCCTTACCATGCTCTAAGTAGCTTGTTTTTATTAATATTTTACTTCATTGATACTATATTTGTGTGGTTACTCTCAGTCAAAATATACCGAGAATGATGATGTAGGTCAGTAGTTGGCCATTGTTTAGGGATCGAGATTTATATTTTCTATTTAGTTAAGAGTTAGGTTAACTAGATTAAAATATTTTTGCCCACTATATTAGGATGATTTTGGTTTAATCTAATTCTTGAAACTCTTGGCTTTGGTTCTAGTATTTGGACTTTATATATCTCTCCGTTCTATATTATTCTTATATTCATTATCATTGTTTTCTTGTTAGTACAAACATCTTTTGCTCGTTCATTCCGTTTTGCCTTGTATCACACATTTTTTTTATAGTTGATCTGGCGATGACACCCTCTATATTTGTTTTGTTATGCTTTTGCATTGTCATCAAACAAAGTTTTTCCGGTCCTAAAATTTAGAGGAGTTACCGCTCATCCATCAACCATTGACGTTGTGAGACCTTTGTCTTGACTTTATTGAAAATTCTAGCGAGTAATCAAGTCTAGCTAGGGTAATGGCACATTTTTTATAATTGAAGTGGCGATTACACCCTCCAGTTTTGTTTTGTTATGCTTTTGTATTGTCTTCAAACAAAAATTTTAGGTCCTAAAATTTAGAGGCATTATCGCTCATTCATCAACCATTGACATTGTGAGACCTTTATCTTGACATCATTAAAAATTCTAGCGAGTAATCAAGTCTAGCTAGGGCGAGTATGTTATGTTTTGCATGTGATCTTTTGTCCTTTGGTTTTATTTCTTTAAATTAACATGTAATTCAACTTTTTATTTGATGTCTAAATATCCAATAATATGGAAGTCATTGTTGACTAGTTGGTTTTAAGGTTAAAAATATCATTTCCTTTATTCATAATTAATATAAATAGAACATAAATTGAATCAATCTATATTAGTGATATATCTCACTTAATCAACAATGAACATTTTCATATACAATGGTGGGAAACAAACTTTTAAAAATATGGCATCAATACATAGTAGGAGTGTAGGACAATGAAAAATCACAAATAGTAGACGCAAAGAAGCTAACATCACCTGTACGGTGGACGATCTCCTGTAACTAGTATGTAAAATTGCGGTAAAGTTTACATAATTTAGATCAATACTAAAAAAAATTAGGAAAATAATAATCAAAAATATATTTAACCGTAGTAAAAAATATTTAGACGGTGGGTGGTGAAATAAATTACAGTCGCGGGGAAATACCCACTACACGGTTATATATACGTATTGCCCCGATGCCCGTCCGTCTGTCCTCCCTCCGTCCTAGTATCTCTGTTTGTCTCTGTCCCACTCTCCGTCAGCGACCGACGAAGCTGCTGCCAGCCTGCCATCGACCAACGGAGCTTGCTACCATCGTCGACTAGTGTAGCTTGCTATCGTTCGACGCAGCCGGATTGGATTTCGCATCGCATAGCTTGGAATCTTCAATCAAGGTCTGATTTTATTGTTTTTCCTCTTTCGAATATATATATTTTTTATAGAGGATGATTTTAATTTGTTGTGCTTCGTAGATTGCCATCGTTCTGCAACTTTTTTGTATAATAATAATAATAATAATAATAAGAATATGTACAATCTGGGAAATCTGTTGTCTTTTTTTTTTTTTGAAGTACGGACAATCTGATGACTTAATACTTCAAACTGACAACCTTATCAAAGTGTGAATATCATATTTCTGAATGAAATTGGGCCGAAGTATCAAATGTGACCTTGTTAGGTCTAAGTTTTGCCACTGATATCGGATTTTGCGGGTTATGAGTTTTTGTTGATTTATTTACTAGCTTTCGTCTGGTTCTGGGTGATGCTTCTTCTTGTCATTTTCATCTTTAGTCCTGCTCATTGTCTCAAATATATACCTGGAATTCTGGAAATGCATAGCAGACAGTTCTTGCATTGCTGTTACTTCAACTAGATTTTCACCTATGACGTATTTAGATGTACATACAATTATAAGTCAGTGGTTGCACTCAAAGCATTCAGTTGTATGAATACAAAACTGCATGTTTTGTTCGTATAAAGAAAAAATAAAGGAAGTATAATTATACATTTATCTTATTTATATTATTCTATTTTATTTATTGCAAATGTATGATGATCAATTATTAAATTTAGCAGTACCCTTATAATTTTTTTTTTATTCACATAGCATTACTCATAGAAAAATACATTGTGCAACACTAAAAAACAAAATATTTTTTTATATGTTCTACTTGATCATTTATTTAAAATGGTCAATGCAATTGAGAAAAGGGTTTAAAATGATGGTCTTTGTCTTTTCTCATGCGTTTTCCAATTTGATACAGTACAAATGCAAAGTAATGATTTAAAACTATTTCTTGAGATGAAAAATATTTGAAGAATTAATGATGGTTGGTAAATAGTTGGCTATTAGATTAATGGTATACTTACAGTCATCTCCATCCATCAGCAGAGAACTTGCTGAGGTCATGGCATAGAATCTCTTGAAAATTTGCTAGACATCTCATGATATATTGCAATACATTCACATTTTTTTCTGAAAATAATCAACTAAGAAAGTTGTATTTATTTCATATGATAGATTAGTAGGTAAACACTTGTACGTAAAAGAAATAATCTATAATAACAATTTCTGCCATCTGAAATAGCTTTTCTTTAGTTTGAAAAAATAGAACAATTTTTTTTCTCATTTAACTTTCCATCCCCTATTTCTCATTTATCTTATTTTCAATACCAGATTTTTTTATCTCTACTCTCTGTGTATAATCTTTTATCCTCAAAAAATTTGTATTAAAGTTATAAAAATATATATTTTTTATTTCTTTAGATGTAATCCATTTATTTTGTATGAAAATGAAATAAATAATAGATTCTTTTTTTTCCTGAAAACATGAGAAAAGAAAAGACCATAATTTTGAACCCTATAAAAATATGTCTATGACTGTACTAAATGAATTTAATATAAACAAAAATTCATTCCTCATTAGAATATTTTTATAAGTGTACTGCTAAATTTAATAATCGATCATCATAAATTTGAAATAAATAAAATAGAATAATATATTACAAATAAGATAACAGTATAACTATACTTCCTTTATTTTTACTTAAAAGCAATACGAACAAAACATGTAGTTTCTTATTTATACAACTGAATACTTCGAATAACAACCACTAATTTATGACTGTAATTTTGAGATTGATAAATTGACAACAATATTGTGAATTATTTAAATTAAATTTGGCGAATTAAAGAAAAAAACACGGCTCAAATCTGATGATTAAGTTGTATGAATAAATAGAAATTAGAAATTAAGTTTGTGAATTGTTTGAATATATTGACAACACTACTGTGAATCATTTGAATTGAAGTTTTGAGCTGTGCTTCTTTCTTTAATTTGTCAACTTCAATTTAAATAATTCACAATATTGTTTGGGCAATATTCACACAATATCGTGAACTTGCAAATTTATTGCCCAAACAAACTAGATCAAATTAAAGTTGTATGAATAAATACAAAGTAAAAATTAAGTTGCTCACTTGCTCTGCAAAGTAAAAGGCAGAACCTAGGTACAAAGTGCACTTGCAACAAATATGTATAAATACATCAATCTTGTAAAAGAAGTAGATATCTGGACAAGGCATTTGAACCAGATGACCAAACATATGCATGTAACTTCTTCACTTAATGTTGAGTTAAATAACCTTATAGGTCTTAGCTATGTACTGAAGTGAAAGCAAAATCATTTCCCTTCTTTCTGGTGACTCTCATACCTCATATAAGTAATATTCCATTGTGGTGAATAACACAGACATATGTAGTTAACTGAAATAACAATCAACTAACATCTATCACAAATTTCTTCTTCACACTATAGATACTTCATTTTATGCTAATCTAGTTAAGGTTTTGTAGGATGAAATCAACACTTAATCAAGGCTTACGAAAGGAAATCAATAAATATTTATAATTTCCTGATCACTAAAATGTAGAATTAGAATAAAGTATTATTCAAACTAAGGGTATTTTATACTTCATCAATCCAAATGTTGTGTTCTGCCTGTAGATAGAATACCTTGTCAATTGTTGTGTTCTGCCTACAGACAATGTTTGCAATTCCAATATCACCTTGACTTGAGAACTTATCTCCTTCCTTGGCCACAGAGATCACCACTGCAAATGAGAATATAATCTGACTTGCATAAAGCACAAGGCAAATAAAATCTTTACTGCAAACAAAAAAGTAACAAAGAAATAGACAGTATACTGGTGTCACCAATACTACTAAGATCTCTACAGATTCTGGCAGACTCCGAAGAAGGCATTCTCGCAATAGCATGGTACTCAGCTTCTGGTATACCAAGGTGCTCACTATCAATGTTCATGAGCTTCATGAAGAGTAAACAATGAATAAAAAATAAACAATTCAGCAGATTTCAGCAAGCAGAAACAACGTTTGAAGATATAAACATCAAAAGTGCTCATATATTGAGATAAACATCAAAAGTTGTGTAAATTCCAATATCAAATAATCTAGTTTGTTTAGGCAACAAAATTGCAAGTTCATTAAACTTCTAGGCTTTAGCATCCCAAGCAATTTCCAAGGGATATCCATCAATCAACTTCTACACTGACACAGTTGTCAGCTATCTAGAATTTCCTCTGCAATATTCACCTTTATCTTGATTCGCCACTCTTTATTCACCAACTCTACTACTGATGATCTCTCATAACTAATTAAAAAAAAAAGTAACCCACCACTATCTCAACATACTCTCAAAATATAGCATTCCTTTCAAGTACGAAAATCCGGGGATTAATATATTGTCCAGCTTAGCAAGCTTTATCTACACTCTAACCTTTTTCTCGAGAGCATATTCACCACCCTCTAACTTGTTATAGGGTCTGGGTCCACTAATCTGCCATTGTGGATTGAATATACACATCACACGGTGGGAGAAATGTGCAACTGATTAATGGCTTGTTCAGATTTGACTATTGAAACACGCAAATATGATATCAACCTTGAAATAACCTTCTCAGTTCACCAACCGAGTAATTCAATGACATGAGAGTAACTCAGTCGAGCACCCACCTACAATCTGAACATGAGAGTAACTACAATATGAACTCATCATCTTCTTACAGTAAAAAAAATATTCATAATGGTTTTGACTGTGTAATAAATCATAGGCTAGCAATCAGAGTTCCAATGGCTTAAAAGCGTAATACAGGGCCAGCCTTAGGCCTAGTTCCCCTGCATATATATGGCTCCTATCAATATTGATTAATGTGTAGGTTGTTATATAGTTGTAAATTAATTTACTGGTATATTTCAGCAGTAAAACAAAGTGAAATGTTTGTGTTTTTGGCATTTGAAATCTGACAGATACAATCTAGATTTTATTTTTTAAGTCCTATGTTTTTATTTTTTTAGCATGTATATTATTCTACTCATCAGTTGACTCTGGGATCGATATATTTTTTTTCTTGAAAGCTTATTATCTCCATGGCGGGTTGTTTACGTAGTGTCAAATTGTAATTAGACTGAATGCTCTCTTCATGTCTGCATATATATAATTTATTTTATTACAAATGAAATAGTTGTTCGGTCAACACATTTAAACTATGCATCCAAATATTTTGCTAGAGTTTTAACTAACAGATTTTTAAGGATTATTTAGATACTATTTGACCAATTATTTTGTGCATTGTTAGATTTTAACAAGTCGAACAACATACCATTTATATTTTTATCTATTTTTATATAATCACCTAAATAATAAAAATATACCATATTTCTAATTTTATTTAAACACTCCAATAAAAATATATTAAAGTATACATTTATTAAAATAAAATTATTAAAAATATTAATACTCATAATATATTAGGTTTTATGATCTGTAGCTAAACTTATCATAATATATTCTATGGATATTTGACAAATTTACAAAGGCCCAGTATTACATATTGGCCTGGCCCCCAAGATGTATAAGGCTTAAGGCTGATCTTGACATAATAGTTATAAAAATAACCCGTAAAATATGTGAAGTATATTGACTGCAAAACAGAATCATCATAGAAGATAGTTTATATCTCTTTTTCTGAATCAGTTTAACACACACAAAAAAAAAATAAAATCATTTTCCTAATTTAAGTTATACCGAATTTTTTTTTTGGTGTTTTAAGGGTTGGAAATTTCCTTTGAAGCAACTCAACTGCACTTCTTTTCTTTTACCATCGTTGCTTCATTCCTATCTGCAATCATTTGATGGAGCATAAATCAACAGTCTGTATTCTTCAATCTAGGCCTGTTAGAAAACCCTGACTTGCTCCCCGAGTTATGTCCTCTATGTAAATAAGAGGCTCAGCCTCCGTAATAAATTAGTTTGGAGAATTGGCATAAAGCAATTTCCCAGACTCTCACGTCTCTCTCTCTGCTCCCTCCTATCTCTCTCGTTCTTCCCTATTCTGCAGAGTTGAAAACATAATCCTAAACGCTCACAAGTCATAAATACATTTAATTCATCAATATCCGCCTAACTTAGATCCTAAATTCAGGACTGTACCATTTTATCTCATCATAAAACTTCATTCAATCTTTGCTTCTTCCAGTCTCGTAAAGCTTCTTTCAGCCTCGCTCTTCTTTCTTCATAAATAGATTTGATAATATAGGATATCAGATTTACAGGAGACTGAAGACTCTCTCCCACACCTCTTTGCATGCGAATACTAGGGAATTAACCTTACAAACCAATCTATTAGTTTATGACACGTGACAATGAATTCTTCAGAGTGTAGATGCAATGGGTGGGAAATATATGCTGCTTGTATTCTGCCTTTATATATAAGATCTACTGAAGTGTTTGTTGGTGGCTCATTATTTCTCCATTATAGTTGCCGTATGCCTGTAAGTTGGTGTTTTAAAATGTCTTGATAGTTGTATTGAGGGTTCTTTTTTTTTTTTTTTTTTGTCGATAGCTTTTGTATACTTTCTACAGCGGCACTGAAATTGTTTGAAACTGTTTCAAATTCCAGTATTAGGATTTGGAAAAGTGAGGACATTAGGCGTGGGGGCTAGTTCACATTTGCTCAGACACATTTGCTTTCTAATTTGATGAATCTTTTGGTACACTGAGATAAGCAACTGGCAAGAAGTGAGGACTGTAGACAGAAAACATGGAGGGTCATTTAGTTCTAGGATCATTTGTTTCCAAGCTTGAATTGTTTCTTGCTGATGATTGAGAGAGAGAGATAATATATACAAGAAGAGATAAGAGTTATATATGGGCGATGGAAGTGAAAATTGGCGACGATGATGGTGGTAAGAGGAAAAGTTCCAGAAGAGAAATGCTAGAAAAGAGGAAGGCTGCAGCATTGCTGATCAAATCAGCCACTTCTATCAAAGATCCTCTCAGTCCCTTCTCAAATTTCATGTATTACAATAAAAACGGCATTTCTGTACACTTGAAATCAGCACACGGTAACAGATTATACAATCCTTTGAAGCAATACATTCAATACCTACTCAAGCTCAATATGGAAGGCCCATATGGAACGGAATGGCGTACAGAAGAGAAGGTTAAACATAGAGAAATGACTTCTCCCGAAGCATGTTACATAGTAATATACAAGGACTCACCCGATTCACGGGAAGATGATGTCAGAGTGACCACCCAAGATTGTAAGGATAACCATATGATTGTTGGATTCGTACATTATCGATTTGTATTAGAGGAAGAATCGCCTGTTCTTTATGTATATGAATTGCAGCTCGAGCCTTGCGTGCAAGGGAAAGGACTTGGTAAGTTCTTAATGCAACTTCTTGAGCTTATTGCTTGTGAGCATGGCATGGGCGCTGTTATGCTTACCGTTCAGAAAGCAAATGTGTCCGCAATCATGTTCTACACACGCAAGCTGAATTATGTCGTATCTAGCATTTCACCATCAAGAATGGGGATTGAGAGGAATTATGAGATACTATGCAAGGCATTTGATCGTGAAGCCAAAGAGAAGTTTGTGTGAGTAAAGTAGTTGTGGAGCTTGCTTGGTGTTATATATATCTTCTCTTGAAAAGGGTATGCTGAAGCTGGCACTATTGAGTCTTGCTAAGACTTGTTTCAGAGAGGGCTTATTGACGAGGATCATAATCCCTCTTAGACAAGCAACCCTAATGAATGAATTGTGACTACTTTTATTAATTAGTACCATTATTATAAAATTGGTATCTTGTTTAAAATATAATTGAGGTATATGATTATCAAAGAACCAAGCATCTGTCTACTATGGTTAATTTCTAGATTGAATTACTATTGTTATTGTGTTAATATAAAATTCTTCATTCTGTTTCAAAAAATAAGTCATTCTATTATTATATTTTTATATAAAAAAATTTTGTTTTAGAAAAATTAAGATTTATATTTTACTTTTATTTTTATACTTTTATCTATATATTAAATGATTTGTTATATTTTAATGGAGGGTACAAATGAAAATTTAAAACTATATGTATTAGTTTATAAAAAAAATATAAGTTATTAAAATGATTTTTTCTTTTAAAAATATAGATGCAGTGTTATAGTTAAAAAAAAAAGAAGGTTCTTTATCATTTATACTTGTTAAATGTTAATATTTATCTATTTAATTGCATATCTATTTTCAAAGTTAGATATCTCAAAAAAGGTAATTGAGATAGGTAGGCACGCAGCAATCTAGAATATGGCATTTACTATCATTGAATCGATCATGCATAAACAGAAAATTTCGGAATGCATGCACAGTAATGGTAGTGAATAAGCCATGCAATGCAAGGGCATGAAAATTCGTGTTTCATAGCATCTGTTTGAAGGTTTCGAGTATGTGAAGCTCTTACGGTTACAGGTATAAATCTTTTGCTTGGTCTTGAAACGAAGATGGCTATACAAACAAGGCCAGACAAGCAATTTAACTGAATTCCGCAACAAATGCATATGCCATGATAACCTGTCTTCCTCATTGAGCCTCCGAATTTGCGGTCCCCCCAAAAAATTTCACCTACCCAGAGATGGAGGATGGAAGATGTACCTACACACACTCACACACACACACACATTTAGACATTTAGTAGTATTAAATTTATTATTTAAAAGGTAATATCTTTGTCTTAGGGCTGCTATTAACTTTGTTCTAGACTAATATAATGTAAGTAAATTGTGACATGCACCTCAAAAATACAGGAAACATGTTTTTACATTAAATTTAATTATATAAATACCTATTTCATAAAATGTGTTGGTATATTTTTACTTATAATTCTTAGGCTATATTTAGCATCATGTAGTTTTTTCTTTTGTTTAGAGGCAATGGCTAAAAATAATCATTTAAAACAATCAATTTTTTTTTAAAAAAAATTTAGTATAAAAAATTCTCAGAATAAATAATTATATTCAATAATTCTTTTTGATAAATAACCCCAAATAAATCTTTTATGTACTCCATCCTTTCCATATTATGTGTAAATTATCTATTTTATAATATTTGTTTATCTATGTATCTGTTATTTGTTAAAATATTTTGTAACTGTACAATTTAATTTTTATGAGGAAGTTCATAGCTAGATAACGACACTAAATAAAATTTTTTATAATGAACGACCTGGCATGATAGAGTACATTAGTTCAGCTAATCCTTTTTTAAGATAAATAAAAAAAATAATTTAAAACCTTATAAATGTGTGTGTAAGAGAAGTTTTAGTAGAAAAAAATTAACTTACTTTTCTTCACCCATGTCTAATTTTTAGCGAAAATTTTATTAATATTTATATGTTACTATCATACTAATTAATTAATTTAAAATAAAAATTTAAACCTATTAAGTATCAAACAACAAAAACTCCCATAACTCCCCTACAATTTAGTATCAATTTACTCCTCTTTTAAATTCAACCTTAATAAATTTAAAATCTTTCAAACACAAAAATTACAAAAAAGGAGGTCCCATCTTTCTCTTATTACCAAATTGGTAATGAGGGGTGAAATTACTCATCCAAAACCATTGATTTGAAATTCAAAATTCATAATCTATATTATATAATTAAGTTCATCATTCAAATATTTTGAAATGATTAAAACAATTATATTTAATTTATGTCACTTGGATAAAAATGTGTAGAAAAAATGGTTGAAAAGATCATTTTTTCCATCTATCCGATTACTCAATTTTTACCTTACATTTTAGTATCAAATTACCCCTATTTCAAATTCCTATAAATTAAAATTTTTTCAATCAAAAAATCATTATAAATATTCTATTTACATATTGTGGATGTACAATTTATGAATGTATATTATATTAAATCATAGCTTAAATACTCTTATTAGTACTATAAGTTATAGTAGCTTCTTTATTATGATTTTAACCCCAACTCTACATATCCTCCACCTCCTTTCATATCCTCTAACTCTTTCTCATAATTGATGTAATAAGTGTGAGTATTATATGTATGAGATGTTGTGAATTGTAAATGGAAGAAGGAATCCATAGATATGAATGAGAATAAGAAGTCACATTCTCTCTTCCTATCTATATTGTTCTATATCTCTATTTGAGTTTATCAATATTACAACACATTATCAACACGATTATGCTCTAGATGAAATATATATATACATATATGCTTATGTGTTGATTTTATTCAGGATGTTGGCAAATAACTATGGAATTGATATCAAGTTTGATCAGTGCTTAATAAAAGGGAATGTTCTATATTTATTAGTCATCATATTATATGAACATGATTATTATGTGTCATATAAGACTAATCTACCTTTTTCATTTCTTGTGTGAGATCTCAATTTTTGGAGGCATATAAAAGGTCACATATGTGACATATCTTGCAATCAAGTAAATTTCAAGAACACCGATCCCCCACTTAATTTAAATTGATTAAGAGTTTTAAGGAGATATGGTATGATCCTAAAATTGACTTAGGATAAGAAAATTTATTTTTATCTCTCATTTGCTTTATTCTTATGCTAATTGATATTTTTATTAGTTTTAACTTTATATATTGGCAATATGTAATTTAATTTGATTTTATGTATGATGAAATCCCTTCCAATTATAAAATGGAGGGTAGAGATAGATGGTAGAAGGCTAAAAGTCTTTTGTTTAATAAACATAAATTGGATCTAATATGATTAATTGAAAGATCAAAAGTGATGGATTGGCAGGCACACCACCCATAACCATATGTAGATATCCATCACTTGAAGATGATGGAAAGCCATCAAAAGTGGCAACGTTTAGAAAATTACTTAAATTTAAACGTGATGGATTTACTGTCTCATCGTCCATCAATACATATATATCTCACCACTTGAAGTTAATTGGAGAATATAATGCAAACCTCTATTACCCTAAGGTAATAGAGGGCCACCAGAAGTGATCAAAATTTTCCACATACCTAAAGTATGGATGGGTGATTGCACAAGTGTTGGTAGAAGCATGAAGCTTCCAACCAATTATATTATTTATAAATATGTACATGAGGTAATGGGGTACAAAAGAAAATGATACAATTGAGGTAAAAGCCAAAAGTTTCACCTAATGATTAAATGGTCTTAAAGACCTTATGCAAAATTTGATTATGAAGATCGAATGATTAAAAGGTAAATTAATAACTTATGTGCAATTTGATCAAGGATATCAAATAGTTGAAAGTCTTTTACTACTAATGTAATACTGGTAAAGAAATCGGATGGTATTAAACATCCCAAGTGTTTTTTGATCCAAAAGATCGAACTATTTATTGGTCTATAGACCCCTACACTAATTTTATTTTTATATTTTATTGTTATGCAATTTTAATTCTTACAATTTTAAGTTTCATAATATTTAAAGTATTTATTCTAATCATGAAGTAATGATGATGTCTTTGTACATAATTTATCAGCCACTTATTCATGATACTATACACCTATTTGGCAATTGGTAGTAGTCAAAACCTACCATAGTCAAGTCTCATCCACCACCGCAATGGTTGGAGTATTTACAATAGTCTCCCCCATTATATTATAATTTAGTGGGTAAAGATATTTTGATAGTTGAATCCTAAAACTTCATATCCGTTAAGTAGTTTAATGGTTGAAGCTTGATGCTTCCCATTCAGTTATTAGTATAATGGATGAAACATGAAGTTTTTCATTTGATATAAGTAATTTAATGATAGATGCTACATGCTTCTTGTGTCATAAACTTGAATACGATCTAAATGATCAATTTACCTAATTGAAATGTCTTTGTACATTATATTATTTAATATGAAGTATTTTTATGAGCTTATAATTGACAAGAATATACACATGTATGTGGCATGATAAATTTATTAAAGGGTTTCCTAATTTAACAATCTGATAATAAAATTGTGCATGATATTATACCAAAGTTCTTGAAGAACTTACTATGGTATATGAGTATTTGATGGTATGATTGCCATTAAGATCGGCTAGAAGTAAGATCAAGATAAGTGCACAATACATGCATTTGGTATATGTGAAAAACCCAAAGATATCACTCACCAAAAGTCAGTAGACTAAAATATTATCTTTGTGGCATGAGAAATAAGATCACATTAGTGTAACAATGATAGGAGAGATAATTGAAGCTTTCACGAGCACTCACATAGAATTATAAAGATTCATTTTTTAATTGGCGATCTCATATAAATGATATATTATTCTTAGCAAATTTATAGTCGTGATAATATAAGAAAACGTAAAATCTCCTATGTACTTGATAGAATTTAAGTTGACACATGTGGACTATTTTAAATTTACCATGGTATATAATGATACATTAATGTAAGGTCACATGTTATATTTTGCAACAAATATTACTACATTGGTACAAAAGTGAATAGACATCCAATTGGGGTAAAAATGCAATCAATGCTTTAAGATGAAAGCAAAATAACCTGGCAAAATCATTGATTATGCATTTGATTCATGGACCCTTGTTAGTGAGGTTTATAAGTGATATGCCACTATACATGTAATGATTTTTGGTATATACCAATCACATATCATATTAACCCGTAAGCCAAGTTAATTGAGATTATTGGATGAGTCTTATGTATGCTTATAATCCCTCATGAATATGAAATTAAGCTATAAAGAAGGTTATAAATGTTTGTTTCCTCGGCCTTAGGGGGAGAGAAGAGGATATTGAGATTATAAAGCAAGCAAGCACTTATAATATATCTTCCATGAGATATGGACCCAAAGAAAAATCAAAAGTATACTTAATTATGCTTATGCTTGGTAGATGTAGCCTAGATACAATGTTCACTTATTATGGCCAAGAAATTATAATACCAATATGTGTTTTGACTAAGGTTCCAACTCACATATAAGTCCTTATGGTGGCTTCAAATAATTTAATGGCAAGTATGGTACATGTACTCTAGAAGCGTATAATAAGGGTCCAAAGAGCTAAACCCTCAAAAAAGGAGTTATAATCTTTTAATAAGATAGAAAAATTTCTAGATCAAGTTAACGTGTCCATATGGATAGAATTTGATAATAGATTCCACCAATAAATAAAATATCCATTAGTTATCCTTACACCAGTGTAAAGTGGTATGAGGTAGACATTCGTGATGTCTTTACTTAAATAGTTGTAACTGATAATGGATAAAAGTAATAACTATTCTTGATTCATTATGGTAATTATTATCAAATTGGAAAAGTCAAATGTATCCACTCTATAAGCGTGATTTGTATGGACAAGAAGTCCAACATTTGAAGGTATCAGACCAATTGGCTATAAGTGGGTGTTTTTAAAAGAAATGATTTAAAAGTAAATTTGGTGGCACATGTCTTTATACAAAAGCCAATATTTTGTCCCTGATAGGGTTTTTATTGGTGAAGTTTTTTAAATGTAAACACTATTTAATATGACCATATGTAATATGACATATGAAGGAGACATACTAAGTTGAAGGAATAAAATTTTACTCTTTTCCTTATCCATGGTTTTGTCCCACTGGGTTTTTCTAGTAAGATTTTTAAGAGGCAATATTTTATAGATATACTCTTAAGGGAGAGTATTGTAAATATCAGAAGATGTACATCCAAGGGAGAGTATTGTAAATATTTTGTTTATATATTGTGGATGTACAATTTATGAATGTATATTGTATTAAATCATAGGCTTAATACTCTCATTAGTACTATAAGTTGTAGTAGCTTTTTTATTATGATTCCACCCCCAACTTTATATATCCTCTACATCCTTTCATATTCTCTAACTCTTTCTCATAATGGATGTAATAAGTGTGGGTATTCTATATATGGGATGTTGTAAATTATAAATAGAAGAAGGAATCCATATATTTGAATGAGAATAATAAGTCACATTCTCTCTTCCTATCTATATTATTCTATATCTCTCTTTGAGTTTATCAATATTACAATAAAAATAAATTAAAATAAAATAAATATTATTCTCATCTTTCTCCAATCATTATGTCGATAATGAGATATTAAATTACTCTCTCTCTCTCTTTCTCTCTCTCTCTCTCTCTCACTCGCTCTCTCTCTCTCTCTCTCTCGCTCTTGTTAAAATTTAAACTCGAAATTTAAAGTTCATAATCTATACTACATAATCAAGTTTATATTTCAAATCTTCTTAAATTTTCAATTGAATTATCTTCTATGTCATTCCTTTTGGTTTCACTTTAAAATTTTATACACATAATATTTATGTAGTGTCGAACCCACAAGTGTTGAGAATAGTACGCTATATTTCCCTCTCATGTGGTACATATTTCGTATTTTTTTTGTTGAATTTCATTTTACTTCAGTAAGTTTTGATTCATTTAAAGTACTACAACAATACTTACGAGCTACACATAAAACCTATAGATGCTTATTAGATGCACTATAGATGTTTAGTGCCAAAACAAAATCATTGCCTGAAGTTATGATTGTAAGCATGTGGTGCTCCATTAGGAAGTTGCAAAACTTATTTAAAAAATTGTTCTTTTATGTTAAACCTTATCCTCTCCAATTGGCAAAAATTTTATTTATATAATTCATGAAAGTAATTCAATATTTTAAAAATTTTATTCATTTTGAGTTGTGCAATTAATGATATTTTGGAGGTATATTCTTATCCGATTTCTTGATTTTAAGTTGTGATTTCATATGTTATTTATTGTATGTTCTTATTTGTATGTAACTTTCATACTAATTAATTGAATTTAAATATTAACCAATAATTCTCTTGTAATTAAATTTATCCCTACTAAAAAGTTAGTTTCACTTTTTTTCTCTTAACCTTTCACTGAATGATATTATTTTTTAAATATTTTTTAATGTTTGTCCTCAATTAATCTTTTATTTAATCTCTAATATAATTAGTTAATATATGTGGTAAAAAATTGCTATTTTTTTACATTTAATTTTAGTAAAATTGAGGTTAGGGAAAGAGTTTGAGTATATGTGCCTATAGAGGAGAGGCATATTTTTATTATTATTTTATTTGTATATTTTGTTAGTAAAAATATATAAGAAGGTAAAAGGAGGATAGGATGGTAGATACATCATATGAGTGGTAGTGATACTTCAGTTGGTTAATTTTTTTTAATAATGTTTAATTAGATAAAGTTATTACATTATTAAATAATTGACAAAGTTAGCCAATTGTTATTTAAAAAAAATCCATAGAAAAGGTTACTTAAAAATCATTAGTTTAATAGAATAGTGTAGATGATATTTGATATATAAATGATATAAATAAATAATTTTCTTATTATATATATATATACTAAAATTATAATTAATCTATATAACATAGATAAAAAATTGAATATAGTAAATGAATAAAAAAAATTAGAATACATTCCATTAAGATAACTTGATATTTGACTTAATATTTTTTAGGTGCCCTATGTTTGCAATAATTTCACTTGGTTACATAAATGTTGAAAATAAACCATATTTTTTTTCCATATACGTACGTAAGTGAAATTAAATAAAAATATGAAGGTACTTAAGTGAAATTAATGAAAACACAGGATACGTGAAAAATGTTAATCTAAATGTCAAGGTACATAAGTCAAATTTGTCCACCTTCATCTATCTAATTATCCACATTTTCCCCTACATTTTAGTATCAAACTACTCATCTTTTACAGTCATAAATAAGTGATATTTAGAGAATACTATATATATTGTAAATATTCTATTTAAGTGTATATACATTTGTTTGCTTTGTATTAAGACCTAGATTTAATACTCCTTATTATCACCACCAATTTGTAACCCTTCTCCCCATTATGGTTGTAACTCAATCCCAACTCTCTCTCTCTCTCTTCTCCACCACCTCCCATATTCTTAACTCCCTCTCCTATTATCTCCCATTATGATATGAAGTTATATATATGAATATAAGGTGTATTGAGAAAGAAGAGAACTCATACATACGAATCAGAATAAGAATACCCCTCTATTCCTTTCTATATTGTCTTATTATCTCCATTAGAGTTTCTAAGTATTATAACTCATTATCAACATGATTATACTCTAGATAAAGAATTTCTTCTTCTGTGTTGATCTTATTTAGGTACATTAAGGTTCCCATAAACCAATAACTATAGAGTTGATGTAGAGTTCAATCAGCATGGAGATGTGACATTGTTTTTTGGGGTTATCCCACATGTGCTTAGTAAGAGAGAGTATTCTATCTTCATCGTTTATCATTCTATATGGATATGATTATTCTATGTCACAAAGGGCTAACCCACCCTTCATGTTTCTTGTGTGAGATCTCAATTTTTGTAGGAAAATGAAAGGTCGCATATGCGACATATCTTACACTTAAGGAAATCTCAAGGACATTGACCCCCCTACTTTATATGCATCGACTAAACATTTTAAGGAGGATATAGTATGGTCTAAAATTGTCACACCTCCATTTTTTAAAACCATTCCATAAGATAAATAAGTAAAAATATATGCAGAAACTAAATAAAATGAGGAAATTACAACCACAACTAGTGTAAGTAGACACTATTTTTCTACCTACATTAGCTGTTAAGACTAGTTAAAATAAGAAAATACATTAAACTTTATTATGAACTCTAGCCAATAGAAAAATATTAATTTCTAGTAAACTCAATAAAAATTAGAACTGAATGGAAGACAAAATAAAAATGTCAATACAATTAAAAATCATGAAACTAGTCAACTAAAATCAATGCCGACAAATAAATCTCTAAAAGTAGCCACCACTCTCACTCTTCCCAGTCATGTATGCCATCTACATCTTGTACAGGTTCATATTCTTTCTTTACTATGTCATCTACTCACCATGTACATCATGGATTATCATAACTCTGTTTAAAACATGTAACAACTTAACTAAGAAAAAAACTAGGTAACACATAAGTATAAATGAATACAATATTCATATACATATGCATAGATATATGTCATATAAGGATAATATGCAAACTAATTATATTAAACAATAAATTAAGATGTACCAATAACCTTTTTATTATTCCCCTACCTTATATGGCCACAAAATACAGAATATTAGTTTTAATATTTTGAGTATGGGAAAATGACTTACCAAGAGGGTCTCCTGCGAAGCAGTAAGGGCTCAGAAGATAGCAACTCAATCGAGGGCTGGAGCCAAATAACCAATCAACTAAATCACACTAAAATCATAGAATGAGTTAAAGCTTACACCTATTAATGAGGTTTACCAAAGGTATCAGTCCTTAAGTGTGCACACCCTCTATTAAGATCACAACCTTAGATATAGTAGATCTAAAACAAACCAAAGCAGTATATATAAAACTGAATTTGACCTAATATAGATAACAAACACAACTAAATCAAAAGTGGAATATATACAACTACAACTGGCCCAATATAGATAGCCTACATAACCAAACTTCTAGAGGCTACCCCTAAGGACCCTAAACCCAACTCAAGTCTTTCATTTTAAATTTTAGTGTATTGATCATGGCGATCATATAACATAATTGAGGTATACAACCATATAAACACGTCCTCATACATTCCTTTACACATCCACCTTTTCAATGTTAGGTATCTTCCATATATAGCACCTTTAAGAAAATAATAACTCACTATAGTAGCTCTTATATAACTAACACTTTCAAAACAAAATATCCTTCCATATATGGTGTAACACCCCAAAATTCACTACTTTTTTTTTTAAAGCGGAAGAATTTAAATTAAAACCCGTGAATTCTGGGGATGTTACCGCCACACTTAGTACCAAATCGGTTCTCTCCGACCGTTTTAGTACCAAGTGCTAAGGCTAAGAAAAGATGTACATTAAACTCAAACCAAAAGTTCATAAAAGAACTCGAAAGATCATTCATTAAAAATCAAAGTACGCATAAACATTTATAAACCATAATAAAATAGAAATCAGAGTGCGAAATCAAAGAGGATAAATACTCAATACAAGGTAATAAATCAAAGAGGGTAACTCCAATGCAAAGAAATAATAGAAGGAAATAAAATCGCATAAAGACTGAAATACGGCCACAACTCTCTCGAACTTTGAGCCAAACATGCTCAACACACAGCCCCGACTGATGTCTCGCCCACCTGCATAAAGTCAGAAGGGTATACTACTCGTGGGAATGAGCAACACCCATGAAAAGGGTGATCAGTACGCTACGTACTGAGTAAGGTAACCGAGCACTAAGGGCTACACATAAGCACATAAATCATGCAGAAAAATAGAAGAACACAATCATAAATGCATATGATCAACCAGGTAAAAGTACGTACAAAGGCCCATGAATAATCTGGATTAATCACTTAATTAATCTCTTATCAGAATCCGATTCACACCATGCCTTTTATCAATCCATGCGAGCATTGGAACACCCCACTATTATAACCGGTGGGCCGGTCACAATAGAGCATCATGCCCTAACCACTATTATTACCGGTGGATTGGTCACAATAGGGTCAAACCCTAACCACTATTTTAACCGGTGGATCGGTCACAATAGGGTAAAAACCCTAACCACTATTCCTAACCGGTGGATCGGTTCGGTTCCTCCTCGCATGGTGTTCCACTGTAAGTAATTAGTGTCTTTTATTTGTCTTAGCAAAACTCTGGTTTATTTTCATTGAGATCGGGATCCCCCACTATTATAACCGGTGGGTCGGTCACACTTAGGACATCATGTCCTAACCACTATTATTACCGGTGGATCGGTCACAATAGGGTAAAACCCTAACCACTATTATTACAGGTGGATCGGCTGGTCCCGTCTCAATATCTTCCACTTTGGGTAATTAGTGTCTTAAATATTTTATTCAAAGTCTTTCACCATGGACATGCACGAATCATAAATCATAAATTCCATATCCATCATCATACTTTATTCACCAATTACACATGTGCTACCACCAAACCCTAGACATGCATGAATCGCTCCCTTTACACTTATCCTCCAATTCTACTTCACATCTCACTCTAGGGTTTTATCCCGAAACCCTAATTTATGCCTTAACATCCCCTCTTACTCCACCTCACATCACCCAAATCATTTTAACACTCCACACATCACAAATCATCGATTTCATTCTCATAATTACACCTTAATCACCAAAAACACGTGATACAACAAAAACCTTAAGCAGCCACACCAAACCCTAATCAACCACCACAAACCATAATTAACCACTCCAAACCTTATTTAACCATAACAACCATAATTAGCCATTCCAAACCTTAATTAACCACGACAATTCACAATTAGCCACTCCAAACCCTAGCTTCGTCTCCTACGTATCCAGATAATGTTCCACGTATTATTTTCCATCCAAAGTGTTTAACTACCCAAACAACGCTTACAATACCTTTCTTACATCCCAAATTAACTTTTCATACGTAAATTTTACTTCCATGCAGACTTTACACATCCCATGTGACCATTCAAACTTTTCATGCAAACCCTAAATTCCATGCAATCATTAACTCCCATGCAAAACCCTAACTCCACCACGCAACCCTAATACCACCACATAACCATTAATACCACCATGCAAACCCTAATACCACCATGCAAAACCCAAGATTCCGTCATACAATACCCTAAATTCAATCCATACCAACCAAATATTCATCCTTACCAAACCCTAGATTCAAATCACATAAAATCGAAGATTCATCCTTACCTTACAATTGATTAGATTCTCCCACATAAAATCATAAATTAGAATCTCCCAAGTAAAACCATCAATTGGATTCCCCCAAAAAAATCATAAATTAGATTCTCCCAATCAAATAATAAATTAGATTCTCCCATATAATATCATAAATTACATTCTCCCAAATAACTTCAAAAATTAGATTCTCCCAAACAAACCTAAATTCGATTCTCCCATATACCATCATAAATTAGATTCTCCCAAACACACCATATATTCGATTCTCCCATATAACATCATAAATTACATTCTCCCAAATAAAACCATATATTATATTCTCCGCATAAAACCATAAATTATATTCTTCCACATAAAACCATACATTAGATTATTCCTTATAAAACCATAAAATTAGGTCAACTCACTTCCCTTAGTCCACTTCTTTCCCCATCCTCCTTTTTCATCCTTTCTCCCACACAAACCACATCGACATCCGCTCATGCATGTCTTACAGGGTCACAACACATATCGTCACATACACATAGTGCACATGCCATACAAAAACATACTTCAACTCCATGTCATACCACATATAAAATAATTAATAATCATAAACATAGAATACATAGCATATGAAGCACATAATGCATATAAGCACACAATGGCCTTAGTAACACCCTTACCTAAAACGACACCGGTCTAGGAGCACGCTCCTACGCCTCCTTAGGGCTTTGACTGGTCTCACCTATTATGAAGGAAAAGCTAAAATTAGACTCCCTCCTATCAAAAATACTATTAAAAACTAACTTAATATAAGACTAGGCTTTGATAAAATATTAAAGTAATAATAGCAAAAATACCAAAAATAATATCGATGTTAATAATAATAAGGTTAATAAAACTGTAACAATAATAATAAGAAGGACATTACTCAAAAACATAGTAAAATAAGGGCTTCATCCCTTTTACTAAAATAATACTACTAATAATAATATTAGTAAATTAAATAACCAAATTTAGTAATAATAATAGTGATAAAATAATAATAATAATAATAATAATAATAATACATTATTAATAAAACTAATGTTAAAATATTTTTATTAATAATAATGGAAATTCGAAATAGGAATAATAATAATAATACTTATAACATTTTAATATTAATAATAGTAAATATAGAAATAAGAAGAAGAATAATAATAAAATCGAATTAAAATACAATAGGCTTCAGCCCTCAACATAAATAATAATAAAAAAAAATAATAATAATAATAATAATAATGCATATTAAAAATATAAATATTAAGAATAATAATAATAGTATTTATATGCAAATAATTGAAATAAAATAATTTAAGGGTTATAAAAAATAGGGAAAATAGCTGAGAGGGTCTAGGGTTCAACCATAGGCTGGTGGGGATAGGTGGCACCGGCGGTGGTTCACGGCGGCGGCGGCGGTGGCCGGAAAAAGGAAAGAAAAGGGTAAAAGTTGCATGCTGGAAAAAATATAGGGAGAATTAAGGTGGGAGCTAGGGTGTTTTGAGTTGCCCAGAAGGAGAGGGACAAAATGATGGTGGCGGCGCACGGCGGCGGCAGGTGGTGGCCGAATGGAGGAGAAGGAGAAAGAGAGAGGAGGAGAGGGAGAAAGAGGAAAATAAAGGTATGGGGAGATAGAGGAGGGTCTGCAGAAGATTTTGGAGGTGAAAGAAGAGGCAGAAACGACGGAAGAGGTGGCTAAGGGCGGCACAAAGGGTGGCGGAGGTGGAAGAAAGAGCTGTTTGGGAAGTCAACTTTGCACAGCTGGGTCGGCTTGTGAAGGAAGAATCGAAGGGTGAGGGAGGTTTGGTTAGCTAGAGGAAGATTCAAGGAAGATTTTGGTGGCCAGGGATGGCGGCGAAGTTTGCCAGAGGCAGCGGACGAGGCGTCTAAAGTGGCGGCGGTGACAAGGGATGATTTCTGGGTAAAAATCAAAGGCTCGATACAGGGCCATTATGGGAGGTATTTATAGGGTTAGAAGGGAGTCTTGGGTTCTGTGGGTCGTATAGGGAGTAAGGAAAGTAGGGTTAGGGTCAACGGGGGCGAGGTTGGCCGGTGGGAGTCAAAACGGGGCAAGGGATATGCGCAGGGAAAAAGGGAAAGAATGCGCGAGAAAAGGGAGGTGGATGGGTCTGTGTGATCACTGAATCAGGGGGAAGATAATGGAAGAAAAACGGTAAGTTGAATCGGGCGAGATCGCCGGTGAAAAACCAGGGCAATGGCGGCGGCGAGTTGTAGTCGACGGCGAAGGCAGGATGGAAGGCTGGAGGAAGAAGAAGGAGGTAGGGAACCGGGCGGTTCGGGAGGAAAGAAAAGAAAGAAAAAGAAGGAGACCGGGCGGTCGGCTGGGAGAAAAGGGTGCGTTTAAATGAAGCGACGCGTTTCGAGAATAAAAGGAAAGAAACGCAGCGCGTCGAGGAGTGGAGGAAGGGCGACGCGGCGCGGGCTGGGCCGAAGGAAAGGAAGAAAGGAAACTGGGCCGCGAGCTGGCTCAGTTCGGGGAGAAGAAGAAAAAGAAAAAGAAAAGAAGAAGAAGAAAAAGGAAGAAAAGGAAGAAAAGGAAGAAGGACAAAGGGAAAAAGAAAAATAGTGGGTTGGTTTAATTAAATTAATTAGGATATTTGGGTTGTTTAAAAATAATAATATTTAAAAATTCATTTTTAGGCTAAGTTAGGATTTTAAAAAGATTTTCAATAAATTCCATTTTAAAAACCCAAAACACCCTAATTTTCTTCCATTGATTTATTTATAAAAATAATATTAATTTGGAACTATTTTCTCCTCCTTATTTAAATAAATAATTTATTTAATTAATTACCAAATAAAATCCTTAATTAGTTAAAATACCCAAATTTCTCCTAATTAAAATACTTATAAATCTCTTCTTGATTTTCCCTAATTAAATATCCTTTTATTTTAATATAAATAATTTATTTAAATAATTAAAACCTCATTTAAATATAATTTATAAAATTAAAAATTTTTGGGGCATTTTATATGGTATTTTCCAAAAATATAATTCTCCATAATGCAACTTTTCTGAGAAAAATAGTAGGCTACTTGGGTCACCCTTGAACTAACATCATAGATCAAAACCAAATAAGCCATTAAAACTCATGAATATGTAATAACATTGTGAAATAACATAAACTACAATTTTATATGACACCACTAGCACATAAAATCCAATAAGACCACATGTTTCATATAATTAATAAATAATACACAAAACACATAATCACTATATGTTTCGAATAAGTTTATAGAAGAAATTTATTAGACTCCTATATAAATATCTATATTAATAAAAATCATAATTTCAAATATATGAAAAAATTATATAATTATTTATATATATAGAAAAAGTTTGAAAGAAATATTAATCGAAAAATAATTTGATCTACAAGTGCTTACTAGATAAAGGTCCTCTTTCGTGGTCGGCATAAGTATAAAGAACGATGTGATATTAATTTTGGAGAAGGCGATCAGAGTCTTCCACAAGTATTTGAGTTTCTATTCCTATAAATTAACTAGCTACTAATATAATAGTAAGAAAAATTTAGGGTTAGGGAAATACATATCTTTTTACTAGCCTATTAATTTCTTAGAAATACAATAAAGTAATTAACGTATCCAACAAATGGTAAGTAACCAAAAGTTACGAGAGATAAAATATTTACGAAGAAGATAATTATGATGATCAATAAAAGTAAGTTTTAAGATGTCAAACTAAAATTAACTATTCAATAGCTATTGTTATTTATTATAACTTTATAACCGACACATTATTATCATAATAACTATAATATAAACCATTATTAATTAGTTAGTTAAGTGCTAATACTACGGAATATTACATTTTATAAAGCTAATATAAGAATAATGGTCACTAAAGTAATAAATATGGGTATAACATTATAGGTTATTAAATTTCTACTCTCTTAACAAATAACTCTGTCCTCGAAGTTCATCAAATGAGAAATTATATTAAAACAAAATAAAAAAATAATTATAAATATTAAATAAAATGTAAGATTTTTATAAATACACATTACTTAAAAATAGTGGAAAACAAAAATCCTTGAAAAAAACATATGATGTTTTTTTCTCAAATGGCATCTTTAGAAATCATAGTTGAAAAAATATAATTTTATCAAAATATGTGGGATAAATACCCTCTATAGAAGGAACTTGTCATTGAGGTTCAACTAGAGATGACTAATATATATATATATATTATGCCG
This sequence comes from Tamarix austromongolica, assembly GCA_039764185.1. Taxonomy (NCBI): domain Eukaryota; kingdom Viridiplantae; phylum Streptophyta; class Magnoliopsida; order Caryophyllales; family Tamaricaceae; genus Tamarix; species Tamarix austromongolica. The sequence continues at coordinate 56,886,063 of CM077808.1, read as the reverse complement.
CCACAAGAATCATGGAGTCAAAAGGAGATTAAGGAAAAGAGGAAGACGATTGTTAAATTAACCCTTCAACACGAGGATGGACTAGTAACACATATATAATATTAATGTGGACATATCAAATGGAAGAATGAAAATAATAATAAGGAATCAAGCTAACCAATAACTACGTGTTACATGGAGGATCTGAAGGTAACCAAGAAAAAGAATGTTAATTAAGAAAACATAACATAGGAATGGGTTTAACACAAAATTAAAAATAATAATAGAGTAATAGTACCAAATAGGCATAAACAATGCTTTGAAAACAACATTCTTGAGAATACTTATTTATCAAAACATGAGAAGGACCACTTGGTAAAAACTCTAAAGATGGATCTACAACATTCAAAGCTTTCTTTAAATTGTGATCATTAAACCTTAAGCAAATAAGATTCCACAAGCATGTATAAACACAAATATTTTAAACCTTAAACGTACATTTAGTAAAAAAAAACTCCAAAATACTTTTAAAATATAATCTAATGAAAATTTCAAAACAAGATACTATTAGAAGCCAATTAATCTTCTAAATACAAAACATTTCTATAAATATACCATGTAATATCATGACAAGCATTATTTGTGTGAAGCATCAAAATGCCATCAAAATACTTCAAAATGAATTAACAAATATAGGTTGAGAAATACACTTCTAAAACTAATTTAAAAATAAGAGGCTTAAAAAAATAGTTAGCATAACACAAAGGTAAATAATGGGGATACTACCCCTAATTGAAAGGAAACACAAAAAAAAAAACATTCATAATGATATACCATAGCACATCAAAGAATGAAACTTATATCATCACATAAATAATGTATGATCATGTCCACATACAACTCACAAAGATCAAACTAGCACATAACAATGAGGGACACAAATAAGTATGCATTCCATAAGCCCTGACTCATTCCTTACTTTGTGGCTTTCTAAGTTTCAAAATCAATGCCTCTCAAAAGGTTCAAATGTACTTCAAAATTCCAAATGAAAACTTTACATTAAACATTTTGAAAATGAATTATGAAAATCATTGCTCTGATACCACTTTATAACACCCCCATTTTTTAAAACCAATTTATAAGAGAAATAAGTAAAAATATATGCAAAAGCTAAATAGGATGATGGCGTTACTGACACAACTAGTGTAAGTAGATACTATTTTCTACTTACACTAGTGACTAAGGCTAGTTAAAATAAGAAACTACATCAAAATTTATTATGAAATCAAGCCAATAGAAAAATATTAGTTTCTATTAAACTCAATGGAAATTAGAACTTAATGAAAGGATAAAATAAAAATGTCAATACAATTGAAAATCATGAAACTAGTTAACTAAAATCAATGGTGACAAATAAATTTCTAAAAATGGCCATCACTCTCACTCTTCCCAATAATGCACGTCATCTACATCTTGTACAGTTCATGCTCTCTCTACACTAGGTCATCTACTCACCATGTACATCATGGATCATCATAGCCTCATTTAAAACATGTAACAAATTAGATAGGGGAACAACTAAGTAATATATAAGTACGAAGGAGTATACTATTCATATACATATGCATAGATATATGTCATATGAGGATAATATGCAAACCAATCATATTAAACAATAAATTATGATGTACCAATAACCTTTTATTATCCCATTACCTTATATGGCCACACAACACAAAATATTAGTTTTAATATTTTTAGTATGGGGAACCAACTTACCAAGAGAGTCACCTGATAATTAATAAGGCTTATAGGATCACAACCAAACCTAGGGTCGAAGCCAAATAACCAATCATACTAAGTCAAACCAAAAACACAGGAGGAGCCAAATGTCACACCTGGGTCTTTCCATTAGACCAAGCCAATGAGAATTACCAATAGTTTTAGTCCTTAATTGTGCACACCCCCTACTATGATCAAAACCTTGAATAGAGTATATCTGAAACAACAAAAAGCGGAATATATACAACTGCAGCTAACCCAATATAGATAGCCAACACAACCAAATTAAAAGCAGAATATATACAACTATAGTTAGCCCAATATAAATAGCCAGCACAACCAAACTTCGAGAGGCCACCCCGAAGGACTCTAAACCCAACTTAAGTCTCGCTTTAAGTTTTAGTGTATTGTTCAAGGTGATCATCTAACATAATTGAGGTACATTACAATATATACACATTAATGGATTGCCTAATTGATTATGATATGCTTCTTTTACCTAATCGATTTTTGGCTTTGACTTAAAATTATTTGAATTATGTTTTTATCTTATCGGGTTGGATTTGGTTATATTCAAATGGTTGGTTTGTCTTTTGGGTTGTAAAACCTAACTAGTAAATCATTTTCGATAAAATAACTTATCTTCTATTTTCCTTTCCCTGGCTTCCAAATCTATTTGAAATGCTTCAAGTGATATGTGTTTAACTAAATTTGAGTAATATTTAATCTTAAATGTTAATAGACCTATGTTCGTGAGTCCTAGGTTTTGGATATATTTTTCAAGAAAGATCGTTTGTGTTCGTTTGTGTTTATTTAATTATAATAATTGAATTATTGATTGATAAGATAGTTTCTAACCTAGTTTTCGATTTCTATTGGCGATTTAGGAAAACTTTATCATGGATAGCCCTCTCTCTTTCTCAATTTGCTTAGCTAGTTTTGAATTTAGGTGATAAGGATACCTTTACTTATAGCGGAATCTAGAATGTATGTCTATTTGGAGTGGAAGGTGATAAGTATGCCTATCGATCATTAAATCATATCAAGCGTATGTTGTATTCTATGTAGTAATTGTATGTATGTACGAATTTATAGCCTCAATGCAAATACGTGTTAGTATGACGTTTGAATATGGTATGTCTTTGAGTATGGATTGAAATTATATGATACCTTATGATACATCTTTATGTCATGGAATTATTCGACCTTAGTGCCACTTGAATTGATTCGGCTTTAATGCCACTTGGATTAGTTCGGCTTTAATGCTACTTGGCTTTAACGCAACTTGGAATTGATATAATAATGGAAATTCATTGTGTTGATGTAAGTGAGCTAAGTGTTGTTATGTGAGCCTGATTTATGATCAGTTAAATCCTTAAATAAGATACAAATAATTTAAAGTGAAAGATTACGTGAGTTGGGCTGAGGTGTTTATGGGTCCGCTCTACTGGACGATAATAGTGGCTCAGGTGTGTTGTCCTTGAGAGGTAATTTAAACCATTCCACCGGTTAAGAATAGTGGCTCAGGAGCATTTTATCCTAAGAGGTGTTGGGTCCGTTCCATCGGATGATAATAGTGGCTTAGGTGTCCTGTCCTTAAGAGGTGCTTCAGTCTGTTCCACCGGATTAAGTATAGTGGGACCCTATACTCAACGTGAATAAGAATATGATATGAGTTAAGTAATGAATAAGATACTAATTATTTAAAGTGGAAGATTACGTGAGTCAGGACCAAGTGTAGGGTTTGTTCTACCAGACGGTAATAGTGGCTTAGTGTTGTCATAGAGAGGTGATTCAAATCGTTCCACTGGTTAAGAATAGTGGCTCAGGAGTGTTTTACCCTAAGAGGTGTAGGGTCCATTCCACCAAACGATAATAGTGGCTCAGATGTGTTGTACCTGAGAGGTGCTTCAAACCTTTCCATCGGTTGAGAATAGTGTGGTCCTTGAACTCATCATAAATAAATAAAATCGGATGTAATAATGATTATTATTAGATTGTTGGATTGGTGTTACTTAGCATGTGATCGTGACTTCTTGTACTCTTGTACCCTATGTGATGTCATGTCTAGTCATGTGCTCAAAAGCATTAATTTGTGACCTTATGTTTTATTGTATGTAATACTTGTATAATTGAGCATGAATTATCATATGAGTGGAATGGTGCATTTATCATATGTACATTTGAGCATTAGCATTGTAAGCTAGATATTTCCATATCCCATGTGTATCATGTTTCCTTCCATGAGTTAGGTAGTCTTGATTTACTCAGTACTGGATCCGTACTGATACTACCTTGGTTGTTTGGGTCTTCTGATGATCCACTAATGGTGGAGAATAGACCTTTTGTGTAGGTTTGAGATTGGATATTATCTTTAGGTTGAAGGCTTGATTGAGAGAGTAGGCAATCCGGAATTTGATCCATCCGAATTTGTCTTGTTTAACTGTATTTATTTTTAGAAGTTCAAGAGTTAAATTTAAAATTTCAAGGGTGTTGTAATTGACTTTTAATTTCTCATACTCTGATAAGCTTTTAAAATCCAGGTTTATTTCATAGGTTCAGCTGATTTATTCAGCGATGATTTTATTTAGTGAAATTGTTCACTTACCATCTACCTATGGATATCTCCTTGTGGGAGTTTATTCTTATGGTATAGATGTTGTTTAAATTTTTGTTTGACAGGTTTTAGCCTTGCATCTAGCATGAGATAGATGGTGGACATTTATCTTGTGTTAGATGTGATGGTAACATTCTCCAAATTCTATTTTAACTTCCGCATTATTCTTTTAAATGAAATTTTTTTAGGAGTGAATTTTGGGGGTATTACAGTTTTACATGCACTTGTAGGTTTACTTCTTACATTCGATCAATATCTAAGTATAAAACATCCTGAATGAATGTCCCAAGGTGGCTATCATTTTATAGATGTTATGGAACCTTACATTCCAAATCGAGTTGCCCGGTAGTTTGGCTACTACCAACTCATTCTAATTCCTCGTATCATTCTAGCACATGGATTCTATTGAAGTATAAATATTTAGAAGTATAAGGTAGATTACTCCAATTGTGCATCTTTTTGAAATGCTTGGCCACATCACCAATGGGACTTTAGCTCCTAGTTTCATCGATCAATATACAAGCATGATGCCTCAGCTTGGTACCTTCCTTTGTATAATCCTCAGACCCACCAAGTTATCCATCCTGTACTAGCAGACAAATGGTTGAGTGTAATACCCCATATTTTTGTAAATGGATGAATGAGAATTAAGCCAAATTTTGGGTCTTTGATTTTGATTTAATGTTATGATTTTCTATGGGACAAAATTTAATTTCAAATCATGTTGAAAAATGGAGTTTATTGAGTTTTGTAGGCAAACCAATTGAATAGTTCTATGAACCGATTGATTGGTTTGTCATTTTAGCAAATTTATTTTTCTCGACTAAATCGATTGACTAGTTGGGGGAAACCAATTGACTAGTTGTAGGACAGCTAACTAGTAGACCCAAACGCATTGACTATTTTGTTGAGCTGGTCATATTTTTTGAGCTTGATTTTCTAAAAAATCTCTTACAATAAAATAAAACCTTACCAACCTATGCCAGTTTATCTCTAAGAGATTCCTGACTATTTTCATGATGTATTCAGACCAAAATATTGCCTTGAATGAATTTGGAGATCGATTGAGACAATTGAGGGGAAGAGATAACCTCAGCATTATCTTCTTTCTCCTCTCTGCTTTGCATGTTTCTGAGATCAATATTTCAATCTCAAGCACAATTTTGAGCAGCTGAAAGATTCCTTCCACGCTGACATTTCATTACTTCACTTGTGTATGTTAATTCTAGCATAAATAACCTACATTCTCTAAAGACACCATTCGAGCTCTGGAGAATAGGTTAGCAAATCTTGGACAAAATCCATCTATTTAGATCAAATTCAAATTGTTAATTGTAGGGTTTCAATTTGGTTCCTGAACCCTCAGTATTTCCCTTCGATTGGTTGGCTATAAATAACCCCAATCATCCCTTATATGCACCTTTATTTTATCTACCAAATTCTCTAAGTCTTATATTCACTCTCTTATTTCTACACTTCGAGCCTCACTAACTAATTTCTTACAACTTTTAATCCTGTCTCTAACTCTCTCTTGTTTCAATTGTTAAGCAAGGACGAGTATTATAGGAAAAAAGGGATTTAGTGGTTCATCTGAGCATTTCTCTATTTTGCCTCAAGTTAGTATGTTCTTATTTCCTTCTATTGTTAATTTTAAAGATTTAATAAGGTTTTTTTTGTAATGTCTGAGTTTAAGATTTTGATTTTAAGGTTTTAAAAGTTGAGAATCTCATAGTTGGAATTTTTAGATTTAAAGGGGGATTTTGCCTATATCAAGTAAGTGATTCTTGCTTCTAAAATGTTTAGTAAGTATTCCTGCATGTCATGTGTTACCTTATGTTGATTTCTACATGTTAGCATGAATGAATATAGCCTGCATAAGTGGTTTGGATGGTTAGTCGGCATGATTTGAGTAAAAAGCATGAAGTTTGGGAAAAATAGGATATGATGATTCCATGTTGTGAAATACAAGTTAATTAGGTTGAAAATATGTTACTATTGATACATATTTTAATGTGGTTAAGGATGATTTATATGTAAGAATCTGCATGAAATTTAATAGTTTGGTGCTGTGTTAGGGTAAACTAATCTATTGGTTAGGTCAAACCGATCGACTAGTTCCTAGAACAGTAGATTGGTTGACCCAACCCATTGACTGGTAAGCCTACAGAGACCTTGGTCTTACTCTCTACTTAAACTCATCAATTGGTTGGGCAGAACCAAACAACTAGTCTATGAATAGTTGACTAGTTTACCTAAACCGATTAGTCAATTTGAGGAAAAGCATGGTTTGGTTGAGTCAAACTAGTTGCCTGGTCGACCTAAACTGATCAACTGTTTGGGCTAGATTGATTCACTGGTTCAACTAGTTTGCATAATTTGTTTCCTTTTGGTTTGGTTATTCTTTGAGGCTATATTTGAGACTATGTGATGTTTATTAATGGGATAAAATATAGATTTTACCATATATTATTAGCCTAATGAAAGAATTAAATGGATTATAATTTATGATACACTTTATGAGTAATGTAAATGCTAAGGGATATTCCACTTATGATAAGTGATGATATTGAGAAAAGAGTAATCAAACTTAACATGGGGTTAAATTAAATAATATGGTGGATATGAATAATATTGGCCAAGGATAAATGGAAAACCCACATTATTGGAAAAAAGAAAATAAAAGGATTGATATGGAGTAAACACGGAGAATTGCCTTGCTTTCTTTGTATGGGCCTTGTATGACCACTCATACTTATGAATAATATACTAATCGCGTAAAGAGAAAGTCAATCGAGTTAAATATGGGTTTGGGTTACCTAATCTTCAATTAGTTATCGGGGATTAGTTTGCCTTTGGGCGTTTTTGGTGCCTTCAGGCTTTGTATTCGAGTGGGATCTTGAAAGGTTCCAGTACCTTACTTACTCTAGATACTGATGATGTGCTAGAAGGTATTGATACTAAAGGGTCAGGTTACTTAGGTGGTTAGCTTCGTCCTAGACTTATGTTCATATTGGTTGGTTTTGGCCTAGACTTATGTCCATTTTGGTAATTGTCTTAGGCCTATACTTATGTCTGTTTGGTAATTGGCTTTGGCCTAGACTTTATGCCCTTTATTTGTATAAGCTTCTATTGTATGTGAGACCATGGGGTGGTGCATAGTCTATCACTTGATGATAATAAAATATATATAATAAGTAATTGGTTGGCAAAATATAAATGATGACCAAGTGAATGGTTAATAATTGGATAAGAATGGAAGTAATGGTGTGATTGACCAAAATGAATAAAATTTGGTTTATACACTTGGCTAATGGTCAAAATGACTAATTGGTTATGAAATGGAACATTGATTGGATGGTTGACCTATCTCATACATGGATAAGTAAATGGCATATCCTAAAGGATTGAGTAATTGGAAATAAACCCAAGAGGTTGCTTGGATTTTCTTTGTTATTACTTATATGAGTACTTATGTGATGAGGATGTGAAACCATGCATGATACATTCTAACTTATTAGATTTGTGCATGATAGAATATCCTTATGCACTTTTACAATTATATATATGGCTTTATCATAATGCATGTTGTATTTCATATCCATGTACAATAGATTGGCATACTTGTGTTTACATTGAGAGAACAACTTGGCTTATTCAATATGTAGTGTATTGATGTATCTGTTTGCTCGATCTTCTACTCATTTTTGTGAGCAGAGAGCCATGTGTAGGGGTCTTTGGGGATGGCCACTAGAGGATCTACCTCAGTTGGGTCGAGGCTTGAGAGCAAGGACATTTGTAGGGATGGCAACTGGGCGGGTTGGGGACGGGGACCCCATCCCCATCCCCGAACCCGATAAGAAAAATAATCCCCGAACCCGACCCGATCCCCGATATTTTTTTATCGAGGATTCCTCGACCTGGTCCTCGCGGGGATTAAATCCCCATACCCGACCCGATCCCCGATCTATTTTCCATCCCTGATTTATTCCCCGTTCTTAAAACCCGACCCGATCCCCGAAACCTGAATTTATTCCCGATCCCTGATCCTCAAACTATTTTTTTATATTATATTTTTAATTTATATTCTATAAAAAATTATATATATATGTAATTATATAAAAATATATGAAAAAAATTTCGGGGCGGGTTCGGGGATGGGGACACCAAACCTTTCCCTACCCCGTCCCCCAAAAAATCCCCGTTAAGAATCCCCGAACTCGAACCTGATCCCCGAATTCTCTCCCCGAACCCAAACTCGAACGGGGTCCCGATCCTCAGAAAAAATTGCCATCCCTAGACATCCGAAGGTTTTTGGTGGGGTTCGTGGTGGATCGAGACTTTAAGTTGGGTGTCATGCCTCAACCTTATTTTATTGTAGCCCCGTATTTCTACCTACATGTATTTTATAATGATTTGGTCGGAATTCATTATGATCATCCAATTTAAACACTTTTTAAGTTGTTTATTTAATCTTTCATTTTGCACACTCTATTATTTTAATATTTTGGTTAGTTTAGTCTCGTATCTGATATGTGATAGGTGGTAGAATCCTATTCTGTATTAGGTACGACAATAACATCTCATTTTTTCTAGGTGTGTTTTTTGCTTCCGTAATATTTTAATGATTTTTTTTTGCAGTGAAAAATGAGGGTGTTACACTGAGTGATACCCTAAACATCAAGATAGAAGAGGAGACAAATAATGAATTGATGGGTGAGTCCCACTACTAGTTCAAATAAGATAAGAATGGTAAAATTATTAAGGATGAAGGTTTTGATAGGTTGAAGGAGGTGTATCTTGCCATGGGTGGGGTCAAACTCTTTTCTAATAAAGAGGAGGAGGCCGACGAACACCCTACTGATGATAGTAGATTTTTTTCTTATATTCTTATTTTTTATTTTTATTAAGACTGTTATGAATTTGTTATTAGTGCAATTTGTTTGTATGGTAATTTTAAATTATCATTACATTACTCACCTATAAACCATTGCATAATGTTCTATAATAAAATACTTAAGAGAATGCGATAAACCAAAGTACATAAAGTTCTTCACTAAACTTGTTACATTACGCACAAATCATCGACCTAAATCTCTCCCTTTGTTGGCACCCATACCCATTACATTCCGATATAACTAAATGTGTTCGCAATATGGCTCATCCCATCCAAATACTCTTAAAGTAGCATGTCTGTACCACTTATTAGATACATGTGGTAATATTGCATTTCCCATCAAGGCTAACTATGATCATATAAGTTATCATAACATGAGAGTCAAACATATATAGTATAATGAAAACTATATACAAAACTAATGTGATTAAAAGACATATTGATATGTAGTGCGAAAAATTGCTAACACTTAAGATGGTAATGATTTGATTAGGTTTTGAGTCATTAGTTGGAGCTCTGTGCGGTAAATAGATAATTGACATATGAAAACTCAAGCAAACAAGTACGATATTATACGTTGTTGACAAGAGGAATCCAAAGTCAGACTAATGCCACTATTTCTCTATCAGAGCTGATCTTGTCCAATGTATCACACATTATATATATATTTCCAGCAATTGGATCTACAAAAACATGCTCATATAACTCTTGTTGAGTCACTAATTCCCTATACATTACAACTCTAACAGTTGACCATTATGATTCCCTATTTAGGATTTGTACTGTAAGTGCTCTAAACCCATAATTTCCATCGCATACAACATCGCACCATTATTCCACCCATGTGAGCATAGCTACCTCTATATCATAGAACTATAGGAAATTAGTGACAAGTCAACGAGTCCTCCTAGTACTTTTCCTCCTCCTACTACTTCTTACTCTATTTGATCAACCAAAGGAAGAGAGAACTCTACCACAAGATGCATGACCATGTCCCTGACTCTATAGACCTTGCCTCATAGGTGATTCTGAGCATGCTTTGTGTTGTCCCACTATGAGATTCCCTCTATTTTATATTATTAGGGCACATTTTGCTTTGTTGAACATTTAGGTCTACCATACTTTTCTGTATAGGTTTGAGAATCTCACCGATAAGATTAGAATAATATCATAGATGTGATGATGAATGGTCAATCTTCATTTGAACCTTAAACATAACGTTAGAAGCAAATGGATGTATGAATAGATTAATATATGAATCATCAAAATCAATCCTTTCTTCTTATAGTCTAACAAAAGTGAATGTCTTCCGGAATTGATGCACTGCCAATACGGAAATGGGTTGATGATCTCATTTGTAATGAAATATCTCTTGTGCACATGATAGACTCTATGTCAACCTCAAGTAATTCCCAAATTCCAAGTATTGGAATTCCAACTCTCATATTCAATTAAGTTTGACACTCAATGATATAAAATAGACGTGATATTCTTGAACAATATGCCATACATAGAGTAATGTGGAATAATAATCTATGATTGTTTCAATTTTTTTTCACCTCATTAATTTAGAGTCTTATCAGTGTATCGATGTTTGGAAATAACGTGTCAAAACTCATATATAATGATGATATATATTTATTTAGGTTTCCATTTTCACTTTCCACCCTACAATCTAGATTTCAAAATATAAGTCATGGTTAATTGTTATTTAGTAATAATTTAAATAACATTGAATATTTACAACAAGACACATTATACCTATTAGTCGTATGAGTATTAAATAAAGAATTTTATCAACCCACACTAAAAAAAACCTCTCCTTATATGGTTTCAACCAGCTCTCGTACAAATATTATAAAAAAGGTGGAAGTATCCTCCATTTTTCATGTATAAGTAGAAGATTGTTATCAAATGTCTCACTTGTAGTTGCTTGTATAATATTTCTCCAACCTAAGAAACGTACCCCTGATGTTATACTTCCTATATTTTTTATAGTATGAGAGAGAACATTTTTACTAATGTACCATATATATAAGAAGGGTGTTGCATTAGAAAAGACTTTTGATACTATTTGTGTTGGTCCCAATTCCCTATCATTGAACACCACAATTGGTTCATGTGGCTCCATCAATCTTTTTACCTTATCAAGCAACCATTCGTAGTCATTTTCATTTTCCTTTGTCATAAATGCCAAGGCAATTGTAAATTTCTTACCACTAGACATACAACCACTGACCTCTAAGAAATGAAGGTTGTACTTATTGGTGTCGTATGTGCAATCCAAACAAATGACATATGGAAACACACACAACAAATCAATAAAATCTGGGTGTGCAAATACAATATCGCTAACCACATTAGAGTTTGGTAACTGATGATGCCATGATCAATACTCATTGGTTTCTATGAAGTGTAATAGTTGTTGCATGATTGAATGTCCCGTCAAGATCAGTACCTTAAACTTATGTCTAGCATTATAGATATTCTTAAGCGTTGTAGTATTATCACCATCATCCCATTTCAACATGTTGATAATCTACCTTGGTTTGACATTTATTTAGGTTAGCTTGTGCATCAACCTACGTTCTTCCAGAAATAATTGACAAGAAAACAAATGCCCCTACAGTTTATGATTATGCATTCTATATTCTACACCAGTCTCCAAACACCACAAGTATCTTTATAATATATTAAATTTTAGCTAAGCTTAATCCTTAGTAATTATTACCTTAACCCAATTCTAATATCAAGAAATTAATATTTTTGTCTTACCTTAACTTTATAACCCAAAATCCTAACCTACTCTTAATCTTTATTCTGGATAAATTATATTTCTTTGACCTAACCTTAATCCTAGAGGATTTGTATCCTAATCTTACCTAATTTATCTAATCACCAAAATTTAATATAATCTTAACCATTAACACACTTATCCTTTTCTTTTTCTCATTTTCCTTTTATTTTCCTTTTTATTCCTCACTTTCTTGATCTCCTTTTCCTTCCTTCTCCTCTTTTACTGCATGATACCATACCATCTACCATGCTTTGCTAAGACTTTAGCTACATCCTACCCCATCAGTACGTCATCACCATAACCTAAACTAATAGGTTTCATTGAAAATTTCTACCCTCATTATGTGTGCCTTGCTCTTCTCCTCCTCTACCGATCCACCCCAACCATGCACACACCATACCCACACAGAAATACACACAAACACACACACACACACACACACACACACACACCCCCCTCACTCAAGCTTGCCTCATTTATTTCCTAACCAACTCCGCATCCTTCATTTTCTGTTGAACAAGCTTAGCCTGACCACCTTCCTCCTTTCTCTTCCTTTCTTGCTCTATTTTGTCGTCGAATAACCATCACCATGCCACTTATCACCATAAACCACCAACCACCACCATTTCACTACAAAATTGATAACCACTACCACTCCATCATTTCCCCTCATCGTTGTTGACCATCGCCACCCCATACTACTTTTTTTTTCCTTCTTCCCCATTGCACTATGATCATTTTTGTTGAGGTGCATGACCTTGAGCTTCTCACACGCCCTAGGTATGTCTTCTCACAGAAGTTAGGTGCATAGCTATACACCCTCATACACCCTAGCCATGAGTCTTCACACACGGTCTTGCACATAGCCATGCACATCTTATTCTTACTTGAAAAGACCTTATTCCTACCCATGCACTTCATGAATGTCCGTGCAAATTTTGCACACCTCGCCCATGTACCATTCCAATTCTCAACCCATGCATGCATTACATGCTATATCCATTCCCTTCCTTTGGCTCAGTCATGATCCTTTTTAAGCACACCCATGCTCCATCTAAACACCACCTCAGCACTACCATAACCTCCTTCACACTTCTACGCAACCCAAGCTTTTCACTTATTTTGATTAATTGCATTTCCACCCTCTTTTACCTTAACTTTAACCTCAATTCTTGCTCTTAAGTTCTAATTATGAAATTTTCTTATTTTCATAGGTAATTCTCTGATGTTCTTAGAGGAGGCAGTTTAGGACTTCGTACATAGAGATATGTGTCCTTTTTAGTAAGGATACATGTCGAAGTTAGGCTTATATGTATATTATGTGTTTGTATGTATATATTGTTTGTAGTGTTATGTGAGTAACATTGCTTGTTCATGCCATGATATGATATCTTGTAAGGGTGGAAAATGTGAAAGTATGTATTTGAGGTATAATGTTGATACGTGGTAAGTATATATATATATACTATGGAGTCGGTAACTGGTATGTATTGATATTGAGATTCATGAGGCCTTTGGGAAAGGTGAGTATCATGAGGGCATTATGATCATATGATGGTAATATGGAAAATAATCTTGGCCTGAAAAGTTTTGAGGGTGTTATCTAATACTTCATAAGTAATATGCTTAAATGATGGGTCAAGTAAAATACAAGTTACCTAATATGATTTTTTGAGGTGTTGATAAGGGTATTTTGGTCCTTTAAGGTTAAAAATGGTGATTTTGGAGGAGAAATAGAAACAACTTAATAAGATTTATACTTTGAAAATTCTAGTAATTATGGACCTACAACTTAAAGCTAGCTTGATAATTATGTGGTTGTGTTTATGTGTCTATCAATTTTATGAAATGCATATTTGTAAGAGTCTTGTAAGGTGACCTCATATAATCAACACTGAATATGATACTAATAATTTAAAGTAAAAGATAGCGTGAGTTGAGCCAAGGTGTTTATATAGGTTCATTCTAAAGGAAGATAATAGTGGATCAGGTATGTTTTTTCTTGAGAGGTGCATAAACTCGTTCCACTTGATTAAGAATAGTAGGGTCCTATACTCAATGTGAATGAAAATATGATTTGAGATAAGTAAATAATCGATAAGACATTAATTATTTAAGATGGAAGATTACGTGAGTCAGGACTGAGGTGCTTGGTCCATTCCATCGGACGATAATAATAGCTCAAGTGTGTTTTGCCTTAGGAGTTGTTAGGTTAATTCCATCGGTCTAAGAATTGTGGAGTCTCTAAGCTCAACGTAAATAAAAGAATGGATCATGTTCAAATAATGAAATATGGAATAAGTAATTGCCTCATGTTATTTTATGTATCTTGTGTATATGCTTATTTTTTTTATGCCACCTTATTCAACTATGTTGTTACCTTACTCAATTCGTAGCATACCAGCCATCGTTTTTATGGGTATTGCTTATTCCCACGAACAGGTGACTCTGATATCTATGTGCAAGTCAATGAGAACCCTCTTAATGATTTTTTAATCTTATGATGCTTTGCGCAGGGTGAAATGATTTTTTGTATTTAGGATTTTTGAGCGTAGAGTTATGTTATCCGGATGATAATTTACTCGAATATTTTTTTTGGATTCTTAGATCCATGGTATCCCTTTATCTATATTTTAGATATTTTAATCGAAGTTAATCTCCAACTTATATTCGCATTTATAAAATTTCTCTCATTTTCTATCTATCATGTTTTACATTCTAACTGTTTTGCCTTATGATTATCATAAGGATGGTTTGGTAAGCTAGGTTTCTGTCAATTATGGTGGTAACACCTAGCTATTTTAGTAATATGCTTCTGTTGTAAAATAAAAATTTTCGGTAATAAGATTTGGGATGTTACAATCTTCCTTTCCACGAATTCTAAATTCACAACCATACTTTTTAATTTTAGTAGATCAAATACCTTCCAAATTCACCGAATGTTGCCTTATATAAGCATCTTCTTTCTTACAACATATCCAAACCTTATCTTGTTTTGACCTCTTGAATCCTAAAACTATATTATGTGGCCTTTTTATTTTTTTTAACCCACCCAATTAATGATTTACGGTCATAAAAAATCTTTTTCGTAGCAAATAATCCACTCCAATAAGTATTAATTGGATCTTGATTATGTAATTAATATTCAATATATGCAATTATAAAGAATACATAAGTATAAGAATGAACAATAAAAATTTACGAAAGGAGAATTTTCGGATAATTTGCCTACTATAGTTTAAAATCAAAGGACGAATACCCTAAAATATCTTACCAATTGCTGAGTGAATCGCTCGACCTAAAGGGTGAGTTGTTCGTTAGAGTCATCTTTTGATGAATGATATATCTGTTAGCCTTCCCTTCTGATAAAAGACTCGTTTGTTAGTTTTGCTTTATGACAAGTGAATTACCTGTAAGTTCTCAATTTTAACAAGTAACTTACCCATTATATCTAAAATTTGTAATAAAAAAAAACCGTCTTACTATTATTTCATCGAGTTTATCTGAACTAAAATAATTGTAAGATTCCTTATATTGTTTTATACTTATTATATTTAATGTTCAAAATAAGTAAATGATGGATGATTAATTGAAAAGAAGAGGAAAAAAATATTAAAAAGAATTGTGTACAAATAAAGAATTAAATTGATTAAAATAAAAATAAAAAAAATTAAAGGATGTGAATTCATCAAGTCTCGGTGTAGTATAATGATGTCGATGAAGTTCCGAGGGCTCAAATCCGACGTTGTTTTTTTTTTTTTTTAATCTCTCCCGCTCCCTCTCCACGCCTAGTTGAAGAATCAAGACCCGTCGGCTTGTAGTTTTCCATGGAACGTGCAGAGGTCAGACGGAGACAGCGACGTCTCCTCCGCCTCTCTTCTCGCTCGCTCTTCCTCTGTACGGTTAGTTCATACACACAACAACGCAATCAATAAATGAAGGTTAGGTCGGTCAGCTAACTTCAACCGACGCTTCCCCCACCTTCCTATTTTTTTTAACGTTTTTTTGTCTCGAATTACATCCGGCAATCAGTGATAAATTGGTACTAACGGTTTCTTTACGAGTGGACACCTGTTATCCTTTTTTTTTTTTTATAAAAAAAACGGTTAGAAGTATATTACTTTCTGTATTAAAAATAAAATTATTCTAATAATTTTTATAATTTTAAAGGTCCTAATAAAAATTATTTAAAAGTCATATTTAGATGTTACCTCACCTTTCCTAAACTTTAATTTGAGTTGGACCATGAGACTCGTACGCAATGGCTGTGCATGAAAGGACATGGTCAATCAACGCTCAATCGTTAAATCGTCACAAAAAGCTCACTTCGGTTAATTCTATAAAATGCTCATCTGACCTACTTTTATCCGCCAATTTGACCCGTTCTAAAAAGCTAGCTAGTAAGTAAATTATGCTTTAAGTTGACCATCATGACTCCACACCGTGTCACCCTACCTCCCCATAACAAGAGACGCTTTGGACAGAGGTTAATAGCTGTGACCCTATATTAATTTTTTTAGTTCACCTATTCCGGTAAGTTTGTGTTCGTAGTCAATAAATGTTACGACATATTCAATAGGGCTGATCTTTCAATAAACCTTGATTTTTTTTTTGTCATCATTTTTTTTTATAACAAATAATGCTACCTTAATAAATACCCAAGCTATATTTTCAAACATTGAATTACTTTTAAATAATTTAGATTTATCTGCTTAATTTAATTTAACCTATATTTACCTCGATTTAAATGACATAAAATAGAAATATGGCATCATAGAACTGTACATCAATCCCTCTAATTAGTCGTTCTGTTTTCGTACTAATGCTTATGATTTGTAAACGTTGAGCAATTACCTTATCAAAATTATAAAACACTAAGTAAATTATCGTTTATGATGAAATATTCATGATAGAAACACAATTAATCATATTTAAACATGCGATAAGGTAAGCATAATTGATAAATACATATTTAAATAATAGCCTAAATATGTAAATAATAAATAAAATATTTTTCACCTTATGAAAAATGTAATTCAATAGTAACCTAATGTGTTACTTGCTATTAAAAGCAAGTAAAAATATCAATTTAATTATAAATTATTATTATTATTATTATTAGCACTAAAAGGGACGTGAACAAAAACAGTAGATAAAAGCCCTATTCTGTCGCTCAGCTTTATAAACAATGATTGATTAGAATCCTAAGTGCAGAATCTCTTATATTAAAAACATTAACTTTACGCCGAAACCGACCAAGTACTTATATGCGAAAGTAACAGCAACTTTTCTCCTAACCTCGACATAATACAAAGAAAATGACCAGTACAGGAAGATTCGGGATCCTTCAACCAAAGGTCGAAATTTGTTAGCCTACTAAGAAAGAATGTCCGATCTTCAACCTGCGGGTAAACAAGCAAAGATATTTAACACCAAGATAAGATATGCTATGCAGAGGATTGGAGTTAATGAATAGGAGCTAAGAGAAACAAACATGAGATGAGAAACAAGACAATAAAGCAGGTCCCACCATACAACTACAACTGCCATGTTCAGGGGTTCCTTGGAGTAACATTAAAGACTATATCTTTACTTTCCTGCCTAAATCCTCACACGCCTATCTAGCTAGCATCTGTTTCACTGCACTCTACCTTACTACCACTAGAGCCACCAGCAGCAGCAGCTGCAGCTTGAACAGAAAAACTTCCTTACAAGCTATAATGGAAGGAATTCAGAACCATATAAGAAAAAGAAAATGAGGTAGCTAGGTAGCTGCTGTTTTCATTTTTTTTATATTTTTTTTATATCAGAGTACTCTTCCTGTTTTAGCTGCTCTCTCTGTGTCATTATAATATAGAAATGGGTTCTGCCTCTCATGAAATGCTTCAAACTGTTCTCGCCATTATTTTTACACTCCTCTTATCACTCCACACCGAGTACATTTCAATGGTGGATGCTTCATGCAAACCCCCAGTCGTCCAACAATACTTGAAGGTTGAGGACCAGAAGGAGCTCTACTTCATAGAGGGAAGTAGAGGCATAAAGGAAAACAGAATGAAAGAAGTTGCTGCTGGTAAGGACGACCATGAAGAACGAGAAACATTTGTGCTAAAAAAGCTCAGAGCCTTGTTTGGACTTACAAGTCTTCACAAAATAAACCCATCTAATGATGCCATATCTCCTGCTCCATCACCATCACCATATCCATTACCATCAACCACACATTACTATGCCAAATCTCCTGCTCCAGCACCAAAAGTAAAGCCAATCGCCTTACACCCACGCCATCGACATGCATCGCCTCATTCCAGTCCTATCCTGCCGCTACACCAATACCACGGTCACAGTGATGAAGCCAAAGACAGGGAGAAAAGAGTCTTAATAACAACCTTCGTCTCTATTGGTGCTACATTACTGATTTGTGGACTTGGGTTTTGTTGGGTCATCAGAAGATTCTATAAACATCGGAAGAAGAAGCCGACAAGGACCGTCTCCATTTATAGTAGCAATGAAGGAGGAGGAAGTGGACAGAGGCGAAAATATTCATCAGGTTCACAAAGTATAGCAGCAGCTGCTGCTGGTAAGGTAAGTTATGACCCTGGCTTTGATTTATTTTATCTGAACACATTGTCTACGGTTTTGGAGCCGCAAACATGTGATTTGGAAACTTCAGAATATGTAAATACAAAGTGGTCCTTAGAAGGAGATACATCAAATTGTTATGCATTACATGAGAAGGAAGATTTACGACATGAACCAATAAGCACTGATAATCAGCCTAAAGAAGGGAGAAGATGTTATGAAGCAAAGAACATGGGATTTACAGAAAATGGTTGTTCCTCAGCGGAGGAAATCATCTCTGTTCATGAATATGCCGAGTCAGTTAAGTATGAATCTGACGGACATAACTCCTCAATTGGTGATCCTGAGATCATTCCTATCGATCGGTCTGATAATGAATCTTTTCATTCCCTTTGTAATTCACATTCATCCATCAGTGCCCGGCTTTCTAATGCTTCATCAGAAAACAACAGCCTATGTGACACAGTACAATGCTTCTCTCCAGTAACATCAAATAAATCTCCTGTTTCAACATCCTCCACAAAAAGTTATCCGTCAATAGCCCCAAATACTCAAGAATGTCAGCAGCAAATCCCCACACCTAGACCACCACCGCCTCCTCCTCCACCACCCCCAACCACTTCCGCCTTGCTTTCAAATTCCTCTTCTACTTGGCTGGCCCAAGTTAAATATAAGGAAGAGCAAAATACGTCGTCATCTAGGAATCCTTCAGCATCAAACCAATGTCTAGAAGGTGATTCACAAAATTCAGAACTGCAACGTCCAAAACCACCAACCAATATTCCTCCGCCAATTTTTAAGGGAAGTAAAGGTCCACCGCCTCCTCCAGTACCACTTTCTCAATTTGCGCCGCTAGGGAAAGATGGTGTACCGTTACCAAAATTAAAGCCACTCCACTGGGATAAATTAAGAGCTACCACTGATCGTTCTATGGTGTGGGACAAGCTTCGCACTAGCTCATTCGAGTAAGCAGACAGCTCTTTTCTTCTGCATTCTCTGAACAAAACATTCCGTGACGTACAGATATGAATTCTTACGATGATGATATACAGGTTAGACGAGGAGATGATAGAGTCACTTTTTGGATACAATATTCAGAATGTATTTAAGAATGATGAAGGAAAGAGCAAGACTCCATCCCCTACCAAGCATGTGTTAGAGCCTAAGAGACTTCAGAACATAACTATACTCTCAAAAGCCTTGAATGTGACTGCTGAACAAGTCTGTAATGCACTGATTGAAGGTAAATTCTGAGCTAACTTAAGACATCCTGCATAGAATTGCAAGATCTTATATCATGCAGGCCTTTTCCGATTGCTAGTAGATTAACCTGGTAATATGATGAATGAAGAAGGCCTCTCAACTTTTCCTTTAAATTATCTTTCTCAACACCGATAGTCCAGTCTGGATTCCATCATTGCTACTTGATATGGCCGGTGAATTATAGGTATATGCAGTTTTACCTCACCTAACCTGTGTGCCCCCAGCAGATTCTGTCTAAAGGACCAATATAAAACTCCTTATATTTATAGATTATCCCCCATTTCCTGTTGATTACATAGGTCTCTGCAGTAACTCCCCTCTGACCATGCCTAACTTTTGACCCAAAAAAAAATCAGGGGAGGGCTTATCCTTACAACAGCTAGAGGCAATGGTGAAAATGGAACCAACAAAAGAAGAAGAGGCTAAGCTGTCAAACTACAAGAGTGACGTCAATGAACTGGGATCGGCAGAGAAGCTTGTGAAAGCCATGCTTACCATACCCTTTGCATTTCAAAGAATTGAAGCCATGCTATACAGAGCCACCTTCAACGATGAGGTTATTCATTTAAGAAATTCCTTTTCAATGCTTGAGGTAACTTTCAATCTACACTAATGATATCAAGCATTGAGAAAAATAAAAATAAAAATGAAAATGACATGAACGAACTGAATTTTTATTTCTCCAGGAGGCTTGTAACGAGCTGAGATCAAGTAGATTATTCTTGAAGCTACTCGAAGCAGTGCTCAAAACGGGAAACAGAATGAATGTAGGCACAATCAGAGGAGGAGCAAAAGCATTCAAGCTTGACGCTCTCCTCAAACTCTCTGACGTGAAAGGAACTGACGGGAAAACCACTCTACTCCATTTCGTTGTCCAGGAAATTATTCGTTCAGAAGGGATAAGAATGTCAGAAAGCATCATAGGGAAAATAAACCAACAAAACAAGAAAAGAGTGGAAGAAAAAGAAGAACACTATAGAAGAATGGGTTTGGAGCTTGTTTCTGGTTTAAGCACAGAACTTTGCAACGTGAAGAAGACTGCATCGTTGGACATAGATGTTCTAGCAACATCAGTGTCAAGTCTGTCTGATGGTATGATTAAGATCCAGCAGCTGGTCGGCAAGGATTTAGGGGGAAGTGATAGAAGATGTGTCAACTTTGTCCATGGTATCATGAGCTTTGTGAACCATGCTGAGAAGAAGTTGAAGCAATTGAAAGAAGATGAAGACAAGGTCCTTCAAAGTGTAAGGGAAGTAACAGAGTATTTTCATGGAGATGTAAGTAAAGAAGAAGCGAACCCGCTTCGTATATTTGTGATAGTAAGGGATTTCTTGGGAATGCTAGATCAAGTTTGTAGAGAGCTAAGAAGCTTGGAAGTCCCTAGAAGTCACAACCCTTTAGCTCCATTCCGTTAGAAAATTTGGATTGGATTGGCTTTTTCTTATTGTATATGGTTTCTATTTTCACCCAAGTAACCCTGTAATTGGCCATGTGCCACAACACTGATGCAAACAAGTGCATGGCAATGTAACAGAGAATGAAGGTTGAATAAAAGATTGGAAGACGGCGAAAAAAAGAACGAGAAGGAGAAGGAGAAAAAGAATCATGGGAGAGAAGAAAAGGATTGACGAGAGTGAGCGAAGATAAAATATTATAATTTGATAATTTCTCAATGATTTCATCTGTAGCTGACGATCAGAGTATAATATTGGCTGAATTTAATGAAAAGCAACTCCAAAGTCAAAATCACTAACAGGAAATATATTCTAGCTAAGCACTAGACTTACTCTGGCACCAGCCTTTATGATCCACCGCACCTTTCTTGATGACATGGACCCCACTGACCCACTTCTGATCCATCACTGACGTGTCATCTCCCGACAATACCTTGGTTTAGAGATCCTTGTCCTCAAGTCTAAAGAAATTAATGACGGTAAAATGTCACAGAATGTAAGCGTTGCAATCCGATTGAGCAGAACAGAACAATGCCTTAACTGACTATCCCAGGTTGGCTTCTTTCCATTCATGGGCATAATCTCTAACCTACAAAGTACAAACAGCCGCTTGTTGGCCTTGTATTCATAAAAGTGCTAGACTGCCAGTCATACGGCCGTGAATCCATACAGCAGATCCCTTCAGCGCACTGCACTTGTTCATCACTTGCTTCCTTGATTCATGCCAACTGCAGTCACTGCAGCCTGGTAGTGACCATTGTTTCTTGTTCACACTCTTAAATGCTTTTCGAGGCTGGATAAACTCAAGAAGACTTTCAGGTGAACCCATACTTTTAAAAACCGGACCGATCATCGAACCGGTCTCGTAACTGGTTTAGTGGTCGAACCAGTGGTTTGGACTGATCGAACCAGTGGTACATTTTAAGTCAAAAAATATGAAATATATAAAAAATTAAACTCTACATAATTTTGACCGGCTCCTGACCAGTTTTTTGATCGGTTCACCGATTTTCACCGGAACATGAAATTTGACCGATGACCCGACCAGTTCGCCGGTTCACTAGTCGGACCGGCCGGTCCGGTCCGGTTTTTAATACTAGGGGTGAACCATCAAGAATAACAATTTATCCGGTTATCCTAGGTCCGCTCTACTCAGTGATGAAATCTGTATCCACAAACACACTAGATGGAGGAAAACGGTAAAACGTCTTTAAAAAATTTAAGAAATATGGATTGAAGAAAACAGTAAATAAAAATTATATATATATATATATATATATATATATAAAGTAAATCTACTAAAATTAAGAGAAAAAAATTCTAAAATTACTATCTGCATTAATTGATGCAAATCATTAATAAATTTTGTTAATAAAAAAATTAATTAAATATTTTTGGTACCAATTTTGATGGCGATGCCTCGCTTGTCGTCAGGGCATGGATTACCCTAGGCTTGGAGGTAATCAAGTCCTCTCCGGGAAGTATAGGTCACCCTGACTTTTTTTACTCGTTACTTCCACTTGCCACCAAGTGGACAGCTAATACACCATGTTTCTCAGAAAGCTCAACCATTTGCTTCAGCTCATTAAGGACCTCAGCAGGAACGGAATGATGGGTGCATCGATTGCATTCGCAGTGCCCTCACATTCTAAAATACCCGCATTCTTCCCTCGTGCCTTTACACCTAGAGCAGCAATTTACATTTTTTTGGGGGGGTGGGGATGGGGATATTTGAATTTCATTTACGTTTGTTCACTTATAATTGGAAGAACAAAATTCAAAAGGCAGAAGCAAAATAAGACTAAAAGTTTACGTTGCCTATTTCCATTTTTTTGGAACAAAATAAATATTTCGATATTTATGCATGTGCTCTTTTATTTTGAGAGCACCCAATATATATTAGATGGCCCTATGCATATATATAGATGATATATATACATGGAAATAGGAATTTTCATCTATTAACTTAATAATTTAGCCTTTAAATAGTATTTAAAAAATCGGAAAGTATACTAATAGGCCTCCCAAATGGTTTTGAAAACCATGATCACAATCTGCCACAAGCGAAGGCATCTCCTCCACTAGCCAACCTGGGCAGCTGGACAGTACTTTTACCTAACTACCACATCCTATCAGAATTAAGAGAGGAAGGGTGGGCGGCTGGGCGCCGATGAAGTGTCTAATGAACAAATAATGTACATTAACCATCGATCCTCAAATGATGTACACTTGAGACGGTGGTTCTGCAGAATGCCTGGCTGTCGAATCCATCAAACAAACTTCGCACACCTTCCGTCTTCAAACAAGCAGATCTGCGTTAGTAACACTCTCGAACTTGCCATCTGCGTCAAGGTAACATGGAATCATCGACTGATGAAACCATCTGTACATCCATGTCCTCCGTAAAACTTTGTCGAGTATAATGAATTCCAGAGCCACTTGCAGATGCTGTAAGAATGGCAGCACATCGAAGATGTTCAAGGACAATTGTTGAAAATAAAAAATCATAAAATAAAATAAAAAGGAAAGGAGGAAGGATCCAGTACTGAATATGGAATCAAGTGATGGTCGTTTTGGTGACGCACTGCCCCTGCGATCTGCAGTGTGAAACCCAGTATATGAGGTAAAGTTTCCAACCAACGAGCTTTAATATTTAGATCAAGCTCTTCAAGGCAACTTTTGAAGAATGTGCTCGAACCCTAGCCCATTTCTGTCTAATACAACTAATTGTGTACTGTATCTGCTTCATTTTTCATAAAATATAATGATTTCAGAAACATGAACAGAGTGACAAAATTTTCCCCTGGTGAAATCAAATCATAAGAGCATGTTTGGCGAAGAATTGAATATCTTTACGAACTCAATAATGCTACGAGCAATTTTATAATAATTAAGCAACAAAAAGAGGTGCCCTGTTTGAAGCAAAATGATCAAGATCCAACACTGAAAACTGACCAATACAAAGTAAAATATTATATATATGGCAGTGTCTACAATGTCCCTTTTCCCAATTTTGGACAAAAATGCATCTCCCGTCATTTTCTCCTACAAAAAAGCAGCCTGCAAAGGTGCTTATCATTTCATGAGTCCCACTTGGTTGCATAAAGACACACTGATTAAGTTAAAAAGCCTCTTGAACAGAGCAAAATGTCAAAGAAAGCGACACTTCCACATTTCCAACCACACATAGCTCTTCAGAACTTAATGAGGAAAATTGATCAAATGATTGTCTTACCCAGAGGGGGATGGAGCCCTTTAACAGCATCAAAGTTCTTATAGGTATATCCAACAAAACTCAGATCTTTTGGGTTTTGTAACAGCTGCCAAGAATATGGAAGCCAGATATTAGAGTCCAAGGAGAAGACACAAATTATATAAAGGTTTTCTTGCATTGAAACAACCACACATCAATAAGAATTTATTCCTAATGTAATACGGATAAAGGAATCCATACTGCAGACTTCTACTTCTACATATATTACTTGCACTAAGGCACGTGTTGTAGGTTCTATGCTATATAAATACGATTATGATTACAAAGCCATTGAAAATTGTAAATATTTCTTACTAGTTTAGCATTATGTCAACAAATTTAATAATAAAATTTCACTAAAAGGCAAACTCAACACTTCAACGTATCAGGCTTAATTTAAACTACATTAAGCAAATTTCACTGTAATAATTATTTTTGTAATTTCATGCTATACAAAATACTTCACAGAATAATGCATTATTTCTGTTTCTGATCATGGTTTATACTTTATATTGTACTTCAATCTAAAATGTGCTAAATTATTATTCTAAAATATTGTACTTCATCCTCTTTTAGGTATCAGCATACTAAACTATCAAAGTATCAGCATATTATAAATTACAATAGTTTAACCAATAAACAGTCATAATTACTATGTCAAAATTAACAAGCACAGCCAATATCAAGCCATTTTGGTAGGCTTTGGATCATGTCAAGCCAGAATACAACATTCTAAAAGGAAGGACAGTGTTTTACTTTGTAGATCAACTATACATTTGCCTTCAAATTTGGTTTATTTTTTTACTCCTACTCCTATATACAGATGATAGACGACTGTACCATGTTTACATCTTATGGAGTGTTTTATCGACTAGTTATCTTATTGATCTTTGTTATTATGATTTTCAGCATGTGAATCTTGTACCTTCAATTTCTTTTCATCAGCTTTTTAACTTACAAATGCCCTTCTCATTTAATACACCACCACTAATTTTGACATATATTGCATTGTATTTCTAAGACTACATTCATGAATTAAAATGCTATAAATTTATAATTATGAGTCACTATCTTCTTTGATTCTTCAATCTTACAATTTCACATTGGCTTGAGATACAATATTCTAAGTTTTGGCAATAAACGATGTAATGACAACTGAAAAATGACAAGGATCATCCTGCCTCACAAGCCAGCAAATGAAACACTTTTCGGGGACCAAGTCCAGCTAAATAAGGATCCAACCATCAGACCAGCTTCTACTCACTGCCTATGGTTATCAGAGATTATTAGTGAAAAGTATGAACTGATGTAATGGTTAGGAAAAAATATTTCTTGAGCAACAAGGCATCTGTTGCATAGAAAGATAGATACCCTTGACAATGAAGCCAATGTTCCACTAAGCTAACAACCTATCTTTTTCTGTGGACTGCTAACAAGCATACCCTATAAATGTTGTTTATGAAGTAGCATTTATGTGACATACCCACCACCAACTAATTTCTCTCAGCACCTCCCTGCCCTTCTTCTCAGGAACCAATTATCTAAAAGCTCAAGCACATTGATTTGGTCCCATATGCAGTGTCATATATTATAACGCAGCAGTACAACACTCCCTGAATGCCTCCTTCGGGCTTAAAAGTATAGATTTAGCATGGGCATACCTCACACATTGTGTTACCAAATTTTCTAACAATAGACATGTGGATCATCATGACAACTCCAATAGTGTCAAGGAACCTCCAATCTATGTGAATGAAAATTCAAGGCTAATTGATGGGAAAGAAGAATCAAACATACCCTATTCAAACATTTCTCAAGAAAAGCAGAAAATAAAATCATAGGGAAAAAAATACACACTCGAAGGTCAATTAATTGGAATGAAAAATCAAGCCTTTCTTTGTAAATCCCCTCACCACAGTTGCTCAAAAGGCTTCTAGAACTGCATTGAAGAAGGCAATGGAGGATATTTGTTTATAATGATTTCATTACACGATGAATCAGCACCGATCCAACTAGATATAAACTATCAATAGGGGAACAAAGCCACATTGATGGTCAATACAAGGGAAACCCATGTGCCCTGCAGAGATGCATGCTAAAACTAGTGTTTGGCCTACATCTTGGTTTGAACTAGTAGAGATAAGAAAAAACACTCTCACCCTTGTCTTTTTCTGTACTACTGTTTCAGTTACCACTGACCTCAGCAGTCAGCATGGCATGTGTCACATAAATAAGTACAAGTAAATAGCAACTGGTGCTGCATGTCGTTCACTTAACTCATGATGCTGACATCAAGAGAAGCACAAAAAAAGAGAAGAGCATGGTATAAGTGGAACTAACCTTCCTTGAGGGTCCTGAGCCAGATCTTGCTGATTTTGAATGGTCTCCCTAAAATAAGCAAATAAAACCATAGTAAAGTACAATGAAAATTAAGCACAAAGATCATAGTAAATAGAAGAAAGCACATCCCAAACAATAATAACTCATAAGCAGAAAGCAGATTAGGTTTCTAGACGTCAGATAATATGTTGATAACGTTCTCAACAGACAGATTCTTAGTATACCTCATCAAACTTCATGAAGTTCCGAGTATCCAGTTCTCCATCTACTTGTGGCTTATATGCTGCCTCCATTTCATAGAGCTTATCCCATTCAACATCCTTAAACCAAGGATGAGCCTAAAACGAAATAGATCAGATTAACATTCATGGGGGGAAAAAACATGCTAATAAGAACGATAAATGCATGCAACCCCTTTGCATCAGTACTTGAATTTGATGTGCCCCTCCAAGACGGTGTTCTACATCACAGAGCAGCCTACAAATGAGATCTTTTGCCTCAGGTGTCAACCTTGAATCTTCTGGAAAATTCAGATAACTTCTCCAGTGTACAATCTGATAATCATTCGGCAAAAGAATCAGTGTAAGTTGACAAAAAATGTTCCATCTTCATCACCTTAAACAGAAATCAGATACAAGCTGACAATCTCAGCAATGACTTGAAACAAGACTAAGTGCAGAAAACACCAACACAGACACTCAAGCAAGGCAAAATGTCTCAAAAGATGAGGAGGTTCTAGAAATACCAGAAAATGAAATGTGAGGCACTCCATTTGTGCATTTCACTGCTACTGCTTGAAATATAGCAAAGGTAACTTTTATCGCTACAAAATTTGTTATACTCAGAACAGCTTTATCAAAAGGCAGAATTATATTTTATTATATGGATATTTCAGCAATGTGCACACAACAGGATTGAACTAGCATGACTCATTGGCTTCCACACGACCTTCCCCCAGCCAAAGAATTTCATTCAATGTGAATTATGGTAAAGCAATGTTGTAAGTCTAAAGCTCAAGGCAGCCAAGATAAGAAATATTGCATGTTTACCCAAGCAATAAAACCAATTGTGGTCATGGCACTGTGGACTTGTGGTATCATATTGTATATTTCACAGTTTTTGCAACA
The DNA here is from genome assembly GCA_039764185.1 of Tamarix austromongolica. Taxonomy (NCBI): domain Eukaryota; kingdom Viridiplantae; phylum Streptophyta; class Magnoliopsida; order Caryophyllales; family Tamaricaceae; genus Tamarix; species Tamarix austromongolica. The sequence goes on along the minus strand of CM077808.1, from coordinate 56,857,975 downwards.
TGATTTTTTAGCAAATATCATTAAATATCAGTGTATTGGTTGACACACATCGTATTGAATGATATATCTACGATAAATATGTGATTTTGTAAAACCATCGCCTTTCAGCTATTTCATATCAATCAATCCAAAAATCACAAAAATATCCGACCGATACGCAATATTAAGAGCGATATTTTATTGTATAATGTTTAAAAAGTTTGCATGTCAGATGATAGATTATAGTGCAAGTTAATAACATCAATTGTGATTCCATCCTGTGGCTATGGGACATCCTCTTTTGGATACCATGCTCACTCCTTGAATACAAACTTAGCAAGCCACACACTGGATAACTTCATCACCATAGTTGCAGTTGTTAAAGTTTGTCAGAATAAGAAGAAGAGAAAGATAAGAGTACAGAGTAGAACCAATATTTAACAATCCAAATATAAACAGGAATACATTTCTTGATAAGAAAGAAGTCGTACAAGTTAGATGAGTAGAAAAAGTAGTAACAGCCCGCATATCTATACCTTTCTGCATGTTGTGATTGGGTCATCAGAGTAAAACGGAGGATAACCAACAAGCATCTCATATAGTATAGCACCCAGTGACCACCTACAATGTTCAGCAGCCAAACCAGGTGATAATAAGCATAAGATATGCATCTGTCTCACAAACAATGCACGATAAAGTATGGCCCACCTTTTAACTGTCGGAAATTACACAATGCAGGCACTACTGATGAATAAAATTTAGTCAACCAATCATATATGAAAACCAGCAGAAATGAAGCGCTGTCAGTCTCTACTCTCTACACAGCTGAATTAATTCCGTCTGATTACAAATGGCTAAGCATTCCTTTTTTAGTCCATGAACGCCATTTAGCATAAGATTGTAATCCACAGAACAAAGCTGAAAATACTAGCACAAGGGGATGACCGAGGGCAGAAAGTAGAAACTATCTTCATTTTCAGCAACATTATCCTAGTATCATCCAGGTCATGTATTCAAACATCATCCTAGAGATGTATATTATTATTATTATTATTATTATTATTATTTTGGTAAGATCTTATATACTTCCAAGTGCAAAGTGAAGAGTACAGCCAAAATGCTAAAAGCATATTAAGCATTAGAACCTAACTCACCCCCACAACTCATTAGCTTTCTAAATGACTTACTATCTTGAAAGGAGAAAAAACGACTTGCTAGATCATTGATAATATGTTTTCTAATACAAGAGCACGGTTGGAAATTATTTGCAAAAATCCAAGCATTACTTTCTCTCCAAATGTGGTATAGTGTTGCAGCTAGTAGAGCACGAACTACTTGCTTTCTTATCTTAGGTCCTTGACCACCATGAATCAATTATCTCTTCAAAGCGTGCCATTCAATAATGTTCTGTTGGCATCCTAGTTTTTGGAGTAATGGGAGCCAAGTGTCTACTACATATGGACACGAGAACACAAGATGGGGAAGTGCCTCCTTCTCTTAGGCACATAGAACAGAAATATTTGACTAGAGGACTCCATACTTCACAAACTTGTCTTGAGTTTCAAGGCGCTCTGAAATCGCAAGCCAAAATATGAATTAGTGACGTGATAATGTGAGACGGCACCTTACAGTAGAATACCAGGGGACTTTCTCAACTTTAGGCCTAATAGTCTCATATGCCATGAAAATCTTCACTGCTCACCTTCCCATGACCTACATTAGTGGTAAATAAAAACAATGGTCTTTGCATCATGATTTTTCTCCGAATCCAAGAACAGGTATTAGAATGATCAATTTGTCATAGGTATTTATATTTAATATAGTATGCATGCACCCATTGTACCCAAAGTAGGTCTTTGTTCATAGCTAATAACCGCACTCGCCTTCCCATAGCAACTATCTTCCACCATTTGATGGCAACAAAGCCCACCCCCCCCCCCTTCTTTTTGGGTTTACACACTAAAAACCAAGAAACAAGAGCTTTTTTGGTTTTCTCACAAGAACATGGCCACAAATAACTTCTATAAATGGCATTAATGTCATCTATAACCTGATGAGGGAGAGGAAATACAAGGCACCAATAAATTTGAATGCTAAGCAGTACATATTTCACAAGCTGAATTCACCTGCATAGCTAAGAAGGGAAGCTTACCAAGCCCTTACTTTATATATATATTTCTCAATGAGAGGTTTATAGTGATAAATACCTAGGACCTTACCATCAAGAGGCACTCCAAGGTATGAGAAAAAGAGTTGTCCTTCAAGAATTTGATGAGCAACAAAAAACCTTTCCAAATTGTTAGAAAAGAAGATGAAGAAGGCCAAGGATAAGCTCAAAAAGGCAGATGAGCTTATCCGTCAAGTGGAGTACGGAATATCAAAATAAAAAGCGAAAAGGAATCGCTTTTTCAGAATGAGAATTCGTACCACGAGGCGAGAAGTTCAAACAAGAGAATGCAAAAGTACGACAAAGAAGAAAAAATAGAATAATGAAGGATCTATTTGGAGAGGAAGAAAACAACAATTAGATTTATCCTTTGAATTACTCATCTATATCCTATGAATTTTATACAAGTTCAGTGGCCAAGAGAATTATCTCCAATACTCCTACCTTTCACAAAAGCAGATTGTGTGTTTCCCACTATTATTGGCAAGATGGGCTGGAGACTAGTAGTAATGATCTTGGAAATTATTTTATGTAGGGTATTGCAACAAGCAATAGGCTTATACTCACTAGCTTTTAAGGCATTTGGAACTTTTGTAATCAAATTTAAGCAAGTGACATTCAGGCTATGTGGGAATAGTTCTGTTTTGAACAATTCATATGTACCCTTCCACACATCATCACCTATTATGTCCTAGCATTCTTGAAGAAAAAGACTTTGAGACCACCTAGTCCTAGAGCTCTATCATTTCCCATGGAGAAAACTACCCTTTGTTCTTCTTCCTTTGACACAAGTGCAAGCAATTAGCGGTGTTGTTCCTCAATAACAACCTGACCTTTTGAAATGATACTATCAAGGATATGTCTGGTCATGATATGGAGGGTTTTCTCCCATAAGATTATTGTAAAACTCAGAGAGGACACTGAAAATATCATCTTGATCTATATGAGTACTCCTCATGCATAAAATTAAATATCGGTCTCCATTTGCAATATTGGCCGATATTTATCGGATTTTGGGTCAGCCGATACGCGAAATTGGCGATACGCGACTGATTTAGAATTTCACGTATTTATCAACGATATATCGGTTATTGACCGATATTTGCCGATGTTTATTAGTATTTGCTAATATTTATTGTGAAAACAAATAAAAAAAATCACGCCGCGACAACGCCAACATATAAAATATCATTCGAAATACTCTGATACCACGACACCACGACTGCAACTGCAGTCGCACCCGTGGCCGCGATTTTATTACTTTTCCTCATGTCATAAGTGATTGACAGAATCTAATTTGCATGCCTTCTCCCTTTGACAATAGCATGGGAATATTTAGTATTTGCATCACCCAACTTCAACTATGTGACTCTTTACTTTCGCTGAAAGAAGAATTTCTCACACTTGGATAAATGTAAAGCCTTTGGGGCAAATTCATCTCTTGTCGAGCTAAATAGTTATCCAAAGGGTGTCGTGCTAGCCGATCCTGAATAAGAAATTCTTCCCTTACCTTAATAACCTTCTCACTAATTCCTTAGAGGGCCTTTGAGGAGTTTCAGTTTTTTGCATAATACAATTTAATGGAAGACTTGATAGAGGAGAGGACCAAACCCTAGCAATAATTGGATCAAACATGGAGTCTTCATCCTACATATTGTAAAAAAGAAAGGATTTGGAACCTTTTATGGGGAGAAAAGATATGGTAACCACAATAGGGGAGTGATCTGAAATGCGAGGAGCTTGGCTTGGAAGTCACCATTTGATCCGCCATAAGTGTCAGACTAATAAGAGTTCCCCAAGGTTCTATCTAATTTGCATAGAATCTATCAAAACATATTGTTTATTATACCAAGTAAAGAACAGACCGATGAATCTCAGATCAACTAGTTGGAGATGAGAAAGACAGCCACCAAAAGCCTTAACGTGCTAGTCATTTATATTTCCACCCTTTAACTTATCTTGGCTATTCATCACAATGTTAAAGGTCCCTCAAAGCATCCAAGGAGAGAATGAAGGTGTAGAATTACTTAGCCATTGCCATAGGGATTCTCTGCCAAATCCATTATTATGTGCATACAGAAAAGTAGTAAAAATTGTGAAGTTCCTGATTACATCTTGTGCCTTAGTAAGAATGCCTTGATCAATTGAAGTTATCCCCTCAACATGGAAGTGTTTTGGGTCCCAACTTACCAAAATTCTACCAAGGGAAGAGTAATTATGGATCCACTTCAAATTAGGCCTATTTTTTGCAAATTTTCCCAACATTACCCTCTTTTATTCTTGTTTCAATAATATTGACCAAATGAATACTCTTATTTACACACCAAACTCAAATCTTTTTGTTTTAGGGGTTCGTTTAGACCTTGATAGTTCAACATCTAGCTTTTATGACAACTGGATATGGAAATCAGGTAGATAGTAAAACCCTTTAGAACCCCTAGTAACTAGCTTCCACCCATACTGGATAGGAAAGTCATCCACAAAGGAGGCCTCTGTGAGGTGTTGGTAGTTGATGCATCCTCATCATGGTAGCTAGATCTTGTAACAGGCCTACCAAATCTCATGGGTTTAGGATTTGGATTAAATTGTAAAGCAAGAGTAGTTAGAGGATGGCTTTATGGATTACTCATGGAAGGTGAAGAGGCAGCATTGAGGCAATGACTTACTCATTGCTTGGTTCAGCTGCATTCGAAAGATTTCTACTATGGGGTAGGGATCTGTATTATGGTCTATCTTATGGCAAACCTTGCAATAAGATGGTTTCCACTCAAACACAATTAGATGTTCATAATCACACCATCTGGCCTCTTAATAAGGATGGAAACAAGGAAAGGATGGTGGGCATCAACATCCACCAATATCCTTACATAAGAAATTTTTTATCTAGAAAAAGTAATAGGGTCCATCCCTACTGGTTTACCTATGTAGCTATAGATATGACTAAGGGAGTTTGTGGACCACATGGACAGAGGAGGTTAGGCAATTTATTCTACAAAGGTAGGAACTAAAATTCTTCCTCAGTGAAAGTAAAGGTAACATGCCATCTCTTTAACATAATTGGTTTTGCATTAATTGACCAATAACCTGCTTGAAGGATTTCCATACAATCCTCTTTGTTATCAAAGTAAAAGAGGGCATAGTCATTGTCATGCATCCTAATACGAGGAGCGGATACATGGGACCAATTAGATTTAACAAAGTTCTCGACCAGGTAATAAGAGATTCTCAATCTAAAATATCATGCCCATCAATAAGAATTGTCAAGTTAGGGATTCATGATTAAAGTCCTCGTCCTTAAATTGGGTTATTGCTTTTCCATCAACCAAAGCAGGTGGTGAATATTCAAGCTTGATAAGATGATTTAGTTTTCGATTGATTCGAACTCACTTCATTTCACAGGAAGTTCATTTAAATGTTCAACCGAAGCCGGAGGTTCAGAGATAGGCACAGTGTCCTATGATTCATTCAAATGTTCTTTTGAAACTGGAGCACTTTCCTGGTTCATTGAATCATTCGACAATTCAGCATGCCTAGGATCAATTGCGTTTTAGGGTTTGTCTGGTCATCATCTTCCTATGGAATTTAGGCACAGGTTCAAGCGGCGAAGGTACCCGATATAAGGAGCGGGGAGGAGTTGAAATAGTGATCGGCACCAACATCCTCCTTGGAGAAGGTTGCTTCTTCTTCTTAGCCATGGGACAAAGTGTGGGAATTCTAGATAAAACCCTACAGCATCAACACGAATTTTCTTAATGCCCTCAAATTTTCTTCCTTGGAGGTACTGTTTGGCCAAAATGTTACGACACAAAATGTTTATAGTATTTCACATAAGTTGTGCCTTCATATTGCACTTTGGCTGATCTTCAAGCCAAGCCTTAATTTTTTCCTCAGTCATCCATCAACAAATCTGCTCATTCAATGATTCATTACAACCAAACTCTTTTGACACTTGGAGCCCAAATCTCAATCAAGCAAGTTTATCTTAGCAAAAATCTCATCAAAGGTAGCATTATGAAAAGCGTCAGACAAAATAATATCATAAAAATGATTGCTAGACTAGGTAACATTAGCAATCAAGCAAGCGTCTGTCCAACATCACATAAGGGTTCATGGTGTCAATAGAAAAATGGATATGTGATGAAAGCTAACCAATCACACTCTGTGCCATAGCCTTTCTTTAGTAGAACCTCTGGAGCAATATAGTCTGGTGTGCCAACCGTTGAAAATGCCTATTGAACGGAGAGTAAGAAGCCACCAAACAAAGACGCATTAGTATTTTTAAACAAAGGATAAACCGGATCTTGCTAATTCTTGATAAGTCGGGAATATATGGAAAAGAAGGCACCATGCCCAACTTTATTTGACGATTCGCCTCAGAAGTTATAGAAATTGCCCCAATCACCATTAGTAGAAATGTGGGGACTCACAGAAATTTACACCTTCATCCCAAAAACACACATACATATAGGATGACCAGATAATCAAATAATTATACTGACATTGAAAATAGGTTTTCAAATCATACTGACCAAAGTGGGAACCATAAAAATCCAAATGGATAGCAATTATATCATAAGAAGGATTAAATGATCATTATGGGCTCAAGACAATAATGACAACATGAAAAGAGCAATCTCATGTAGCAGATTTCCCTTTCAACTTCTTTAGACCAATTTGTCCACCATTCTAGAACACTGGATTTCAGGAACAAATTCCCGCAGTTCTCATTCACAGGACACCAATCTCTCACAAATGCAGGCACTTAAAGGCTCAAATATTATATATATTCACAAAGAATTATTAAATTTTGGTTGGTTCTTTCATTCAATTTATGTCTCAATGATGATTTTCATAATACACTAGGTAAGAAAAATCCTGCACATGGCCCCTTAATCACGGCTAAGAACATGCATTATATATATTTTAAAGATTGTGCAGAAAGGCATACCAAAGTCCTCCTGTTTCTCCGCCAGTGCTGAAGTTGTTCCTGAGCACTCCTCCAGCTGCATCGATTACCTGCACCGGGCAAAGATCTATCTATATCCATTGGCTCCTTAATGCCTTCCTCCATTGTTTCATATTCCTTGATGGTAGATAGGGTTGTGCAATCAAGAGGCTTGCAAAGGCCAAAATCTGAGAGCTTCATGTGCCCATTTTTGTCCAGGAGAAGATTGTCAGGTTTGATATCTCTGGGAAAAAGATGATATTTTTGTGGGTTAAAGCACAGTGAAATCCACTCAGCTGGCTAAGTAGACAATACATCGCCCAATGTGATAGAAGAATTTAAAGTCAATTGCACTGGTTTTTCCAATTAGGTTAATCATAATTTTTTTGTATCATTTAGTTCAATTTTTAAATTCAATTTCCGCAACCAACTTAGTCCACAATCTAATTTTAATGAGAGTTACTAGATAAAAATTTGAGTAAAATCATTAAAAATATTAGCTATAATTTAAAAGTTAAATTCAAAAACTGAGCAAAATGATACAAAGAAAAAAAAAATATGATTAACCTGATTGGAAAAACAAATGTAATTGAACCCAATATATACTTTGTTAAAGAATTTAATAATGTCCATCCATTCCTAACTGAGAATGAAATAAGATGCAAACCTGTGTATGTAATTATGTTTGTGAATAGATTCTATGGCCACAACACTTTGAGCAATGTAAAATCGGGCAACATCCTCCGTCAAAGTATCCTCCCTCATGAGCAGAGTCATCATATCACCACCAGGAAGATATTCCATGATGAGGTACAAATATTCGGCATCTTGAAAGGAGTAATAGAGTTTCACTATGAAATGACTTGCAACTTCAGCAAGCAAGTTCCTTTCTGCTCTAACATGTTCCACCTACCAAAAGAAAAGAAAACTGATAACTCAGACCAAATTCCACAGAAGCACAATCAGCACACAGGTTTAGGGCCTTCATATTCCCCATCAACAAAGGGGCAATTCTTTATTAGATATAATCAAATCTGATCTGAGTAAAAAAAATTCAATGAGTTACTATTGCTGTTTTGCTATTGTTAATGTCATAATTAATATTTTCCCTATTAGTGTTATTACTATAGTTATCGTTGCTATCATTATTATAATTATTATCATTAATTTTATATTTATTTTATTATAATCAAAATTTTACAGATGTGATCTAATAAGTTCTGAAAATAAGCAAGGAGAATAGACCCAAAGTATGCCATTACTTAACCAATCTGTGGAAGAGGAAATAGAACGTTTACCATAATGATGAACTATCATTAGGATAATCACAAAAAATATTAGGCATCGGTATCACATGGTTAACAAATGCTACAGTCACAGATAATCATACAAAATATCGATCCATATACCATTTTTATTGATAAAACAGACAACGTCAACACATGGAAATCTCAGCAGATCAAACAGCTCTGCATATGAATAATTCTGACGAGTGATTAAGTCCAACTGCAACTATATATTGAGGCCTTGAGCTACATTTCTCATTATTAGCCTCAGAGCACTACCCAGGCTATCAAGTTGTTACAATCAGTGATATACACACACTTCCCAGCCAAGATAATGAATATTCGTGAAGATATTTTTATATATAATAGATCAGAAAATTACAGAGCTCAGCCAAGGTTTCGAGGACCTTGGAACCTCCCTCTCTTCTCTGTGTTTTTACCTGCCCCTTCTACTTAGCTCCTTTCCCCTATAAAAAGCCCGACTCTCTATCCAAATGAAAACCGTAGCCTCCAAAATACGTCAGCAAATCCTGACAGACTCTATGACTCAGCAAAAGGAATAACAGAATTTAAGACAGAAAAAAGATAGAGAACAAATAACTAATCGGTCCATAAATCATTTCAGCCTTGGACCTTCTTCCCGGCTCACCTCCACCTCTACCCCAACCTCTTCCTCCTCCTTGCATAAGTAAACTTAACCAGTGGTTTATCACAAGTTTCCTTTCTGGTCAAATAGACATACTTCAGAGTTCATATCACATTTCTGATATCCATAACCGTTTGGAAGCATGTCAACATAATACTTTCATGGAAAAAAGAAACAAAGATGAGGTGAACTGGGTTCGGGTGTTAGAGTTGTGAGACCCCATTAAGCATGACTAAGTATAGTTTAAAGAAGAAACTGCTAGGAGAACCTTCAGCTTTTGAATAATATAAAAAGAAGCTGATGATTGCCTCACCTGTCCTTTGGTGAGCATTTCAGATTTCTTCAACTTTTTCATGGCATAAATATTGCCAGATTTCCTTTCACGACAAAGCCAAACCTGAAGAGCATGAACCAACCATATTAGATGCCATCAAGCAATAAGTTTTAGACGCGAAACACAGGATACTGGTGTATTTAAGAAAAGATGGCACATACCAAGTACTTAAATTATATCAGCTCTTTTAGTTTACCCACAGGAACATAGAAAACCAATCAGAACACGAGGGAAGAGCTGATGTTGAAGGGATGGGAACCTCCCACCCCCACCCCTTAAAAAAAACACGCATACACAGTAAGACTATTTTAGTTTACCCCCGAAAACATAGAAAACCCAGCAGAACAAGAGGGAAGGGCTGATATTGAAGGAAACAGAACCCCCCTCCAAAAAAAAAAAAAAAAAACCGCCCACATTCGCACAAAGTTTTGAATAAATTTGTAAATAAGAAGAAAAAGATAGGAAGCACTTGGTGTAAAATTAACCTAATCTCTTGCACAAAAAATTATAACAATAAATACCATAGCATCTCACCAGCCAAATATCAAATAACAGAGCAGACTATGGCCTCAATAAGAAGGACTAAATAACAATTCCCCACAAGGGTCATTACTCTCATCTGAGGTTTACCAATTCTTTTAAGGAGTTTCTCATGCATCTCAGAAAATTCTCGTATATCATAGGATAGTTCATAAGAAAAATGTTGAATCTTGGTTATAGGAAGCCAAACTATCTGTGTAATGAGAGAGGGAATATTCCATGTCAATTCTCCTAGTACCACCAATCCATTTGGCCAGCCATTCTAATTTGAAATTCCTAATTTTACAGCTGAAAACTTCAAAGAGGTGATAGCTCAAGTGAAATAAATGAAAGTACTCTCTGTACACTCAAATCTACACATATTGCATCCAAATATTAATATAGAAAGAAAACCAAACAGTTACCCAAAGCAATAAGTATACTGGTGTTATTGCATGAACAAAAAATTTATAATAGTTCTATTGGCATGAGTGGCAAGGACTTCATCACACAATGTAATCAAATACCATAGGGAGAGCAGTTTTGTATACAGTTTAAGCACTAAATAAGCAAAAAACTAATTATGCATTTTAATACACATTGAAGATCAGCAACAAGTAAAGATTGACTAAATACTTGTCATGCATACTCAATATCTCAGCAATAACACTAACCTCTCCATAAGCTCCTCTCCCGATGATGGTCAGGAGTTCAAAGTCATCTACGCATATCCTGTTCCTTTTCAAACGCATAAATTCAGTCTCTTTTCGCTCCAAATCTTTTATAAAATCGATTTGCTCCTCCTCGGGAACATTTGAAGAAGCTAATTTACTTTCTAGGATGCACCGTCTACAGATACACAGGAACAGAGAGTTTGGTACAAGGAGCCAACAAAAAACAAGGAAAACTAAAGTCCATACCAAACACGCTTCAGTGATGAGTCAATCACATGCATTGAAAATAAAAATTATTCCCTCCGTATCAAAAAGGAAGTCATTCTATCATTAAATTTTTTTATCAAAAAATAAAGTTAATTCAGAAACATTAAATCATACTTTCCATTTTGACCCTCACTTTTTTTTAATTATATGTGAATTAATTCAGAATAAGTGTAAGTTTAAGACTACTTATATTATTTTCTTAAAAAGTGTGCAAATTAACAAAATGACTTTCTTTTTTAAACAGAGAAAGTAATATATAAGGTAAAAAAAAAAAATGGTTAAGACAGCAACATAGGTTGCCTGTAGCAGTTCAATGGAAAGGCAAGACTAAGAAGAGCTTATCTATACCACCTACCCACTGGGACAAATGGATGCAGTCAGCACTGTATTTAATCAACTCAATAAACCAATTCACCATATTCCACTCCTTATTCTGCCCTTTTTCATTTTTTAACATGGAAAATTTTAAGCCAATGCTACAATGCAACAGAGAAAAAATTCAATAATTCAAGGACACTCTAGGGTTCCATCTGTTTCCGAGAGATTTAAAAGACATGAAAAGAGTTAATTGCAAACTGAAGAATGGTCCGAGGGTTGTTGGTTTAACAATTGAAACATAGTTTTTTTTCCCCTTTTTTATTTTCCTTTTAATGACAGAAAGGAATAGTACTTCAGTTGGTATTGTTGGATGGAGACAAAAGAACTGATTGTGAAAAAAGGACAACTCTTTTATACGTATCCATTAACAGGATAATGCACCATATGCCCTTGTATTTAAGCATAATGTGCTAGATGGTCAAACATGTGTTATACTAGATGTCATTGTATTTTCATTTGTGTGCACAACCTGCCATTCCATCTTTTTTTCATCAATTTTCATGACGTGGCAGTTAAAATATGAAATTATAATGAAACTTTCAAATGAACCGACCAAAATACCGTTTCCTCTAACATTGTCTCATCTATACATATTCAAGGGGAAAAAACTAAAAAAGAAATCTAGCGTCATTCCTCCCCACTCCTCATTGTTCGTCCCTCCCACATTTAGAATACCATAAGGCTATCAAACCAAATCTACACTATTCATTAACCAAACTAGATACACACTCAAACAACCACAACCAATCTCCCTCCTCCCTTCTTTTTCCTCCCGTTCCCTTCCCTCTAACCTAGGTAATAAAACCACAATTGCAATTGCGATTGTAGCACTGTGGTATCGAGGCATCCCAGAGCATATTTTTTATGTCTTGATTGTTGCAGCAAAATTTATTATTATTTTTCAAAACAAATATCGGTATATAACAGTGACTTTTTGAAAACGTGGCATTTCAGTCCCATTGCGTATTAGCCAACTAAAAAACCACAAAATATTTGTCGATACACAACATCAAGAGCGATACTTTATTTTATGCTCTGTCCATTAATGCATCAACCATATCTGTCTCATCTTTTTGTCCTTCATTTCTCCCTCTTCTCCGATCGTCACAAAATTTGAAGAAAGTGATTGATAGAAACCCCATAAATTAGCCATGATACAAAATTCATATTTAATTTAAATGATACAAAAACCAAATTAAACCCTAAATTGGAAGGAAAAAAAATGAAAAAACCTCAGCTTAAGTTTGATTATGGGCTTCCCCTAACTGAGGTTGGAAGATAGAATCCACCAGCAATTGTTGATGCATTCGGAATTGTGGGTAACAGTCATTGTAGGCATGTTACTAGGTTGTTGGTGGATTGTGGTAGTGGCAGCTGCCTTGCTCCCTGATTTTTGGATCAGCGTGTCACATGCTCAGAGATTCAACCCCGGACGCCCCTCAAGAGTCCAGCATCCCATGCACAATACTGCTGAGCACCGTCTCAAATATGTGCAATATCCCATTAGGGAATTACTAATTGTCCGCTTGATTTACGATGAATCAAGGATAAAGGGAAACTTTAAGTAAAACTTACACCTAAGGACCAAAATATCATTCTATTTTCCCCTAGCCTTTATTTTATAAAAGGGTATTTTTAACCTTCATCCACCTCAATCCAATAAAAAATTAAAATAATATTCAACTCCATTTACCATGTTAGGTTAATATTATCAAACAAAAGTTTAAAACACTCACCTCAATTCACTTTCATCTCCCTCACTTACATTAATTTTTAATGTTTATCCTTCCTTTGATTCACCTTGATCCAAACAAAGAATAAGGGTGGAGGTGGCTGGCTAAGGTCATGATAGGTGATGCTACAAAGGTGTTTTGGGTTTTGTAGGAGCCTCATTGCTGTTCAGATTGGTATTAGGAGAGGAGAACAAAATAATAAATGAGAAATTTTGAATTATGGAATTCATCTATGGGTTTTTTTTTTTTCATGGCAGCAACAATGAAAATAGATAGATGATGGAGAAATAGGTATGGTACGGAGGCTGAAGAAGATGACATATATCCAAGGGTATAATTGGATTTTACTCAAATAATTAATACCGTTTTTAGAAATTTAAAAAAGTGCAGTACTTGCACAAAAATGAAAATACAGTGGCATTTGGAACAAAGCAAGCATGACCGGAGGGGTATAGTGAATTATGCTTGAATATAGGAGCATATGGTGCATTATCTTTTAACTTTTCTTTGTTAAGAAGTATTAGGACTCACATGCCATGAGACAACTTTACTTACACATCTATACTACATCTCTTAAGCTCAAGGGTATAATATCATTAACCATAATGAAATAATATTTGTGATATGTCATTGAACTAATGACCCAACTACTGCAAGGCATTAAACTGTGAGGGTGCAATAATAAGTCAACAGTATCGGTGACTCATAAGTTCTTCATAGAAGAAGAGGGATTACCTAGAGAAAGAATTAAGTACCTTCTAAGACAAGGTGGACATGGAAAACTAGATTGATTGTTTCAGTCTTCAGAAGTAATAACTTTTTCATCAAGCATCTACAACTATGACAAAAGCAATCAGGCTACAGGGATTGATCTATTTCCACCTGTCTTGATTTGCCAACTGTTTACCACAGAAATAAATTTGGGGAATGGAAATCAAAAGAATCTGGCAAAGAAACTCAAATTATGAGCCGACAGGCTAAAGCAAATCACTAAGTTGACAGCATTCGTCCCATTCATCTCACCTAAACCAAGTTTCTGAAATAGGAGCTCGCCGCATCCAAAAGCATCGAAAATTCTCTCATCCCTTGAATCATTAACTTCCTCCATTTGCCAAACATACTCCAATAAAAACTAAGATCTAACGCATGAACAATTAACACAATATTAATCATGCTTTTTCAATCTCCACACAACCAAATCCATTCTTAATTACTGAGCTACTAACTACACTCCCGCTAAAGTAAGAATCCCCACTACCCGCGCACTAATAACACAAATGCCGGATTGATAGCCTCCATCTAACTAGTGAAGAAGCAAAATCTAAGGGGACTGACTAAAACAAATACATATATTGAAAATAAATTAGACTCGAATACGTAAAAGTAATCGCAGAAACAAATAAATTTGCAATTAACTGAGATCTAATTGCATAGAAAGGAATTAAGCAAAAGGAAATGTATGATAGCTAATGAATTAACTAAAGAATAGAAGATAGTCTTCTGTTTTGTTACCTCTGTCTTCTCTCCTGCATGTTTTTCCTTTGTGTCCTATAGTGATTCTCAATAAAATTCTTTGCTGCTTTCACTTTGTCCATTGTTAAGCTCGAACCTAACCTTTCCTCTTCCCCTTCCCGATTCTCCATCTTTCTCTCTCCTCAGCTATCTCCCCTCTACTCTGGAAAACCCTCTCTCTCTCTCTCCACTGGTGAGTTCGCGTCGTGTATATGCAATTCCTTGTGTAATTTATTGCAACAGACAATAAGGAAGAAGAGAGAGAGGGTGGGGTGGGGAGAGATGCACGGAAACAAAGAAAGGAACCTACCGCCCTTCTCTGGCTCGATCTGTTCACCTCATCAGCAGCGCCAAGCCAACATGTTTAGCGTCCCTTTTCGTACCGTCCACTTCTTTCGCCATACCCCGTACTATTTCGCTGCGATTTCTCATTGCATCCTTGTTGGCGGTAGCAACTAGCAAATTCCATTATATATCCGGTATAATTGTCACTGTATCACTGGCTGTATTGTAAATTAATAATATTTAAATAAAAAATAATTTTTTGCATATTTTTGTGTATCCATTTTTTTCTAGAGGTTAATATTTATTTAAATTTTCGATGGTATTTTTAAATTTTAATATTTATTTAAAGATTGTCTGATGTTTATTTAATTTAAATTGATGTTTTATTATTATATTTATTATAATAAAAATACTTATAGTAATAATTTCTATATTTAAATTTATAATCAAAAATATAAATATTATAATATAAGTCTAAAATAATGAAAATATTATTATATATATTATATTTTTTATTATTTTATATATTAAAAATATCTTAAAAGGTGCATAATATGTACGTGAGACCCCATTCGCGGACTTAGATATTTAGAAAGCACGCGAGGTTTACAACGGAAGTGTATTATTGGAGAGTGTTCTGCACGCGTGTGTCGGAATCAGAAATTCATTATGTATGCTTGGGTGGGACCTTTGGTTGTTGAGTTAATGCCGCGATTGGTCGAGTTCAAGCGCAGGACAAAATGACTCCGGCCGACCCGGAACCGGGTGGTACTGTGTAGGGCAAGGTGGGCCGTAGACGAGAATCTATCTTAGATCTATCTGTCATCATTCTTTAAGGTCCATTATGAAAGAGTGGGACCAAAAAAAGTGGGACCAAACACCGGAGAAACAGAGGAAGAGAGAGGAGGCTTGGGCAGGGAGGAATCGCTGGAAAATTAACCAGAAGAGAGGAGATTTTTTTATCAAAAAATTATTTAACTTATAATATTTTTAATTTGATTTATTAAAATTATAAAAGAATTACACGAAGCTGAATCTAAGATTTTTCTCAATAAATAGAATTTTTCTTATAAATATTATTTTTTAGAGTAAAATGTATGAAATATAAATTGAGTGTATATTTAGATGAGTGGTAGTTAATCGTTATTAATTGTTATTATTAGTTATTTTATTATATTTAGAAATTAAATTTATTAAAAATAATATAAATTTTTAAAAACATTTATTTAAGCTCAAAATGTTTGCCCAAGCGAGTACTAGAAATTTATGGGACCATTAATGTGGATGTAAAATTGAGTTCATTTTTTAATAAGTTCTATAAAACCTTTTTTTATCAAAAAAATATTTATAGGACCAATTGTGTGGTTCTCCAAGGTAAATGTTTTCATAGGCTTTGGTCCACCGACATATACTCAATATTATCGCAGCAAGTTGTATTGAATATGAGATGTTAATTAGAATTCGAGTGTTGTAGAGCAACGTATGGTATTTGTGCGATAGTTTTTTTAACATTGGGCGAGCGTTAAAGGATTATCAAGGGAACGATGTTTAAAACACAGAGAAGCAATGTTGGGACCCCTTTGTGGTGCAAACGAGGGTATTTGCAATTTTGGATGCGGGAGATTATCTAATGGGCCATGCAAATATAGTTGATCTCTTGTTGCTTGATAGTTGTTAATGTCAATATTATGTCTTAGGTAAAATTCGGTGTCCCTTCTATACATCTTTATGTGATACTATTTTGGGATGTTGCGCACATTCAACAACGTTCTTAATAGGAGTGTGTGCTAGATGATGATCTCACTAGGGGCATTAGGGTCAAAACTTCTAAGCACGTGACAATTAGCTCTTAAAACATGACGAGGGTTATATGGTTCATAAAGGTGTAAAGTCAGGTTATATGTTGCTTTTCAAAAAATTTGATGCTATATTATATATTATGCTTAAATTCATTGTTTTTTGTGTATTTTCAAAAAAAAAATGAATACCCTCTCTTTTTAGTTAACTAACAATAATAATATTTTCTCTATGTCTAAAATTTAGGGATGTTATATCATGTAACACCCCCAAAATTCACTCCTGAAATTATTTTTTTTTTTGAAAGAAAAAAGCAGAAGTTAAAAATAGAATTTGGGGAATGTTACCGCCATATCTAATACAAGATAAATGTCCACCATCTATCTCATACTAAATGAAAGGCTAAAACCTGTCAAATAAAATTTCAAACATCTATGTCGTGAGGATAAACTCCCACAAAGAGATATCCACAGGCAGATGGCAAGTGAATAAATTCACTAAATAAAATTATCGCTGAATGAATCAACGGAACCTGTAAAATAAACTCGAATTTTAAAAGCTTATCAGAGTATGAGGAATTAAAAGTCAATTACAACACCCTTCAAATTTTAAATACAACACTTGAAACTTCCAAAAATAAATACAGTCAAACAAGACAAATCCCGATAGATCAAATTCCGGATTTCCTACTCTCTCAAGCCAAGCCTTCCACCCAAATACAATATCCGATCTCAAACCTGCACAAGAGGTCTGCTTCCCACCATCAGTGGATCATCACAGGACCCATTCAACTAAGGTAGCATCAGTACGGGTCTGGTACTGAGTAAATCAAGACTACCCAACTCATGGAAAAAAACACGAAACACATAAGATATGAAAGACTCTAGCTTACAATTCTCATGCTCAATTATACATGTATTACATACAATAAAACATAGGGTCACAGATTCATACTTATGAGTACATTACTAGACATGACGGCACATAAGATACAAGCGTACAAGAAATCACGATCGCATCTAAGTAACACCAATCCAACAATCTAATAATAATCATTATTACATCCGATTTTATTTATTTACGATGAGTTCAGGGACCCCACTATTCTTAAACCGGTGGAACGGTCTGAAGCATCTCTCGGGGACAATACACCCGAGCCACTATTATCATCTAGTGGAACAGATCCTACACCTCTTAGGGCAAAACACTCCTGAGCCACTATTCTTAACCGGTAGAATGGTTTGAATTACCTCTTAGGGACAATACACCCGAGCCACTATTATCTTTTGGTGGAACGGACTCTACACCTGGTCTTGACTCACGTAATCTTCCACTTTAAATAATTAGTGTCTTATTCGTTACTTAACTCATATCATATTCTTATTCACGTTGAGTATAGGGCCCCACTATTATTAATCTGGTGGAACGGACTGAAGCACCTCTCAGGGACAAGACACCTGAGCCACTATTATCGTCCGGTGGAACGAACTCTACACCTCTTAGGGCAAAACACTCACAAGCCACTATTCTTAACCGGTGGAACGACTTGAATCACCTCTCAGGGACAACACATCTGAGCCACTATTATCGTTCGGTGGAACGGACCCTACACCTCGGCCCAACTCACATGATCTTCCACTTTAAATTATTAGTATCTTATTCAAGGATTTTAACCGACCATAAATTAGGCCCACATGAATAATTCAATGACATAAAGATACAGCATAGGATATCATATAATTTCAATCCATACTCAACCCTTCGCATACTCAAATGCATACCATATTCAAGTGTCATATTAACACACATTTGTATTGAGGCTATAAATTCGTACATATATGCAATTACCACACAGAACACAACATACACTTGACATGATTAAATAATCGATAGGCATACTTATCACCTTCCACTTCAAGCAAACATACATCCAAATTCAAGTGTCATATTAACACACATTTGTATTGAGGCTATAACTTCGTACATATATGCAATTACCACACAGAACACAACATACACTTGACATGATTAAATAATCGATAGGCATACTTATCACCTTCCACTTCAAGCAGACATACATCCAAATTCTGCCGTAAGTAAAGGTAAGTAATGACTTACCTAAATCTGAAGCTAGCTAAGCAAATTGAGAAAGGGAGAGAGCTATCGAGAGCTCAACAATCCATGATAAAGTTTTTCTAGATCACCGATAGAAATCGAAAAACTAGGTTAGAAGCTATTTTATTGATCAATAATTCACATATTATAATTAAATCCATATAATGGGACACAAATAATCTTTCTTGGAAAACATGTCCATAACCTAGGGCTCAAGAGCATAGCTCTATTAAGATTTAAAAGTAAATATCAACCAAATTGGATTTAACACTTATCACTTGGGATGTTTCAAATTAATTTGGAAAGTCGGGGAAAGAATAATAGATTATAAACTATTTTATCGAAAATAACTTACTCATTAGGTTATACAACTAAAGAGGCGAACCAACCATTTTTAGGGGACCAATCCAACCCGATAACGTAAGAATATAATTCAAATGATTTTAAATCAAAGCCGGAAATTGATTAGGTAAACGAAGCATAGCACAATCAATGTTATAAAATCATCCCCGAAGATTAGGGTTTTTAATGCCTAAACTACGAATCGACCAAATCACTTCGATTACCTCAAATTGATAGTTTTAAAACACAATTAACTAATTTTAGATAAATCTAGGTAATTAATTTCAACAAAAACAATATTCCTAGTAGCCAATTTAAGATTATCTATTTTCAAAATTAGGGTTTTAAAGCCCACGACACAAGCTTGGATAATTCAAATCAATTAATTCCAATTGAAGGTATTAGAATGCAATTAATATCATTTCAACTATTTCTATAAATTTAATTTTAGAAAAATAATTATACAAATAATCAATTTCATAATTTCACTTAAAATCTAGGGTTTTAGGCCCGAAAATACAATTCGGTTAAATTCTATTAATTTATTTAAATTAAATATTTAGAAATGCAATTAGACATATTTTATAACATATCATATAATCAATTGCTCAAAAACAATAAAAGAAATATCCAATTTAGCATAATTAGGGTTTTTGAGCCCAAAATATAAATTAGATCAATTATTGCTAAAATATATAAATTGACGGTTTGAAAATGTAATTAAATGTGTTCTAATATAAATTATATAGTCAATTGAATAAAATGACCCGATTACACAATCCAATTTAGTCCCCCAAGAGTTTTGACCTAAAAATCCAATTCCGATTAGTTGCGCACAATTTTTCCCAAATCAACATTTCCAATATGAAATTAAATACATTGCAAACGATATTATAAAATCAATTGAGCGAAATGACTCAATTATGCGACCCAATTTCATTACACACGAATTTTGACCTAGTAATCAAATTCCGATTAATTCCGCATAAATTTCTCAAATTGATAGTTCAGACATGAAATTAGATGCATTTTAAAACGTATTGTATAATTAATTTATCCAAAATCGCCAAATCGGGTGAAACCGAAAAATTCGGGCATAACCCGGCCAAAATTCCAATTTCCAAAAATTCTAACATAATCCATACAATTAACCTATCCAAATCAATCTTACAACACATATATACATAACCAAACAATCAATTTAGCTTATCATAAGCTAAATCATACTCAATTAATCAAATCAAATGTGAGGGTTTTTAGAAATTTATACCAAACAAAAATTAGCAAATCGGGACAAGTGGAGGCCGGAGAAGCTTCGCCGGAGGTCGGGGTTAGCTTGCCGGTGGTTGGGAGACATCAGTAGTGACCGGACGGCGGCGGCGCGACCTACACAGTTGCTGCTGCAGCGGTCGATTGCAAGTGGTGGTCGGAGTTGTGGCCGGCGGCGGCTAGAGGTCGCCTGGCATGGAGGAGCTGGGAGAAGGAGGGAGGCTGGGGCTGCGGTTGGCTCGGGACGAGAGAGTTGGGAAAGAGAAGAGAAGAGAAGAGAAAGAGAAGACGAGAAAAAGGAAAAGGAAGAGGGGGTCGGGGCACCGGGGTTGGTCTTTTTTTTCTTTTCTTTTTTTACAAATACAAGTATAAAATAAAATACTAAATATCAAAAATTATTATTAGAAGATTTTATCTAAATTTTATTTGACGAAAATCATTTCGTAAGAATCCGAAAGCTTGATATCGATAAAAGAGCTATATAAAGAATTTCGAAAACATTTTTGGAAGAATTTACCAATGAACGCAAATATCTATATTATTTACGGAAATACATTATAAGACCCCGAAATTATATTTAGAAACATATAATAAAATATTTAAGTCAAATTCTAATAAACTGAGACTAATTTAAATAATTTCAGAAACCGATTTTTCGCCAACCAAAAAGGGTAAAACGGAGGAAAATTAATTTCGGAAAAAAATTCATAAATAAGCTCCGAAAATCTTTTTAATTTAAAACTTCCCAAAAATCTTAATGACTTCGGAAATGAATAAATTCAAAGTAAAAAATATTTTCTACGGATAAAATTATTAAAATAAAGTTGACTATTTTAAATGGAAAATTTATAATTTAAATAATATATATATCGTTAACGAAATATAACTCCAAAACAAAGTCGTAATCACACGACAAAGTTATAATCGAAAACGAATCTAAAATATTAAAAAAAATTAAAATATGAGAAAGAACGGGAATACATATTTTTAACTAAAAATCGAAATCATATGAATATAATAAAATCATGGTCGTAAACGAATTTATCTAGAATGGTCCGCAACAACAACGATTAATTAAATTCAAATATGAAGTCGAAATCGTCGATAAATCCATAAAATGGATCGAAATTAAAATAATTAAATGTTTACATCAAATTACGCTAATAAAATCATTAGACTTAATAAAATTGGATTTAAAAAATATGGGGTATTACATATCATATATAGCATTTTTGTTTTAGCATATTCTTTTTTCCTTTTTTTCAATGGTCTTTTAAGTGAATATCTTAAAGTAGGAATATAAGACCTTTAAAAAGAGGTGGTAAGGCTATTTGAACTTAATAGGATGTTCATTCTAAGCTAATTCCTCAATACATGAAGCTAGTGCCTCTATTTTGAAACTGCATCATTATCTCATCTGTTGCTAGATATATATGGTTTTACATTAGTGTGAATTGTAGCCATTGTGTTTGGTACATTTATGTTCAAGTGGAATGGAAGGTTAATTAGATTATGCAACTCAATTTATTTATTCGTTTATGTTCAATAGGGATCCTATCAAGACGAATATGAAGCACCATATAGGTGATCACATACACATAATAATTTTAAATTTTGTCTTATAAGACCAAGGTCAACTAGTATTTACATTTGCTTATTTCAATCTTTAACTCAAGCTCCAAATTCTTTTTTTCTTTTTATCTATTTTAATGGCATCAAAGTTTTATATAAAGAGCGTAGGCAACGGGGTAAGTTTTCATCGTAATTTATCCATATACTAAGAAGAATATGAAAGAGAAAATCTCTAGACATCATAATTATAATACCTTGAACTTTCCTAACCCTAATTTTTCATGAATTTTGAAAAGTATTTGATTAATTTTCCTATTTTTAGCTATTTATTGGACATTATATCTTACCTAAACAATTTTTAATAATCGTTGACTTTCTTGGCCATGAGATCTTTTAAATTCAAACCCTCTTATACTCTATGATTAGATCATGCATTGTCATTGCTCATTCAACCAAAAGTCTACCAATAATCACCTCAATCACCTTCCATAAGCTTTATTACACTATTTTACTCTTGACAATCACTTCCATAACTCCTCTTGCTTGCAAGCAACCTCCCATATGACTTATCCCTCTCTCTCCTACCTTTGTTGACAATCATAAAGGGGGTTTAGGAGCCTTAGTTGGTCATTTTACACTTAGCCAAGTTCTTAAATTCTACTTTGTCATATCCTCTATTCTAACTTGTCTTGTTATTCTTACTCTTGGGTTACATTGTTCTTTTTTGCTTCCCTCATTGTTGAGCCCCTGCCTTGTTCTTCTATCCATTTTTTTTAATCCTTTAACTCCTGAAATATGAAACCTCAACTATGCGGTGCTTGTTCTAGGCAAAAGAGAGATAAATTCATAGATTAGTGAAGATGTGATTGAAGCTTGTTCAAGCTCTTATTTTCAAGCCTTGAGGATTATTCTCCTATCCTTAAATTTTCTCTTCTATCCTAACCTCACTATACCCCTCTCATATAATTCTTGTATCTTTGTTTTAGGTGATTAAAATGTGAAAAGAGGTGTTTAGGAGTAATTTTTTCCTAAAGACCAGAGTATCTTTCGATAAGAATATATGTGTCTATTTTAGGATAATTGTTATTATGTGTTAATTTTATAAATTTCTTCTATGTTATCATGTTTTGTGCTAGAAAATCATGCTTAGGCTTTACTTCTATTCATGTTCATATATTAAATGGTAAAATCCATGATTTTATGAGTTTTTATCATGTTGTGTGAAATCTACATGTTTTATACCTTGATAGGTTTGGCAATAAAAGTTTAAGTATGACGGAGTATTATGTTATATATGTTAAGTCAATAGATTAGTAGATTTAATTATGTTTAAGTATTATAATTGATGTTGTATGTTGAGGTTGCAAGATTGAGAATATGGGTTTGCAATGGTTCTGGCCATAAGGCTATTTGAGGTTTTGTAGAGTATTTAATTAAAAATGATTACATTTTTGAATTGCTAATAATGTGAGGGTGGTTGTAATATCCCAAATTAAGCGGAGTGTTATAAGGATTGATATGGCTACTTATATCAACATGGTATATCATCTTTTTGGTAATTCTATCCTAAGAACTCCACAATTAAATGTGCTAGCCATGGAGCAATCTTTAGGATGTGTGACTCTCTTGGAAAATTTCAAAAAAATTATGGGAAAGTGCGTGAGTAAGGACAAAGCGCACCAAAAGGACTCATGTTGATCTGTGGGGTCAGCTGATCAATTCGAAAGTGCACCAAGATATCCCTCGCGTGGTTGTATCAATTCGGGGTATTACAAATGGTATCAGAGCGAAACCGCAACTGTGAGCTAATCTTAGATGAGCCAGTCGACCACCTAGCGGGATGATTCTTAGGATAAACTATATTGAGACAATTAGTGGTTGAGGCACAATAAGGACATTTTGTTCTTTGAGTAGGGGTGTATGTAATACCCCAAGTTGAGCGGAATATTATAATGATTGATCTAGCTACTTGTATCAACAGGTATACGATCCTTTTAGTGATTCCATCTTAAGAACTCTACAGTTAAGTATGCTAGTCGTGAAGCAATTTTTAGGATGGATGACCCTCTTGGAAAGTTTCAGAAATTTTTTAAAATTATCTCGGGAAGTGTGTGAGTGAGGATAAAGCATGCTGAAAGGACTTGTGTTGATCTGTGGGGACAACCCATAAATCCGAAAGAGCTTCAAGGTGGCCCTCACTTGGTCATATCAACTCGGAGTGTTACAATGGTTGTGTGTAATTTTGGTAAATTTTAGAAGATTACAGAATTTTATGATTTATATGTATGCCTTAACCTTATGGGTAAATTTGGTTTCTTCATTAGTTTTTGTGGAGAATAAGTATTTCATTGTATTTCTTGAGGTCCTTAAATTAAATTCGATATATAATATGTTAGAGTTTGGATGAGTATGACTTAATCTTTTAAAATAATAATTTTGGTAGTGTTTAGGTGAATTAGGGGCATTTTAGTATTTTTGGATGAAATATGGAAATATGAAGTTTTTAAATCATTTTTTAGGTCATAAAAAGTTTAGATGTGATATAGGAAACATTAGGGATGGAAAAGAAGCCTTATAAGTGTCATATTATAAGAAAATAACTCAAAATTAGAAATAGTAACAAAATGACAATATTGATATTTTATGTGTAAAATGTTGGAATTAGGTTATGATTTTTGGATATGGTATTTTTAACCATATATTTAAATATTGTGCTAAATTTGGTAACTTAGGGAGACTTATAGATGGAGTTTTGGTGTAGTTGTGAATTAAAATTTTATAAGGATAATATGGTATTTTCACTTGTGAAATGTTCCTTTGTATACTTAATAATTGCTCTTATGTATTATCTTTACTCCATATTATCATAGCATGTCCAATGTGTTTAGTCATGATGCACTCCAAGTGTTAATTATTATTAACCATTGGAATGAATTCATACTAATTGGAGATCTTTGTAATAAGTTGATAAACATCTTTCCTCATAATAAAGTCAATGATAATAAAAGTGTAAGTGCAATGATATTAAGTAAATAAATAAATTAAAATGTTATGGGTTAAATGCTGATTAATTTACTAATAAAATATTAATACTTAAAGCAGAATAGCACATCAAACAAAACTAAGTATTTCAATCACTGAAATAATTACCTAGTTCTATTGGAACTATAGGATCCTAATATACTTTATACTAGTTTGATCCATTAGCCTATAAGGGGTACGCATACTTAAGGATTAGAGGTTTACTAGTGGCCCAAGCATGTTTTACCCTAGATATAAGAGTATTAGTGAAATTAACTACCTTTATCTTATCTATGGGGGAAAAGGAGATAGTATTTGTTACTAGTGATTCCTTAGTCTCAATGTGTCAAGTAAATGGGTTGTGTGATTACTAAAGTATGGATTTTTAATATGGTTGCATTTTAGGTCATTTTGTACCAAGTGTAGTATGCTTGTTTAGTATTCTTTAATCATGAACTTATATGTTATACATGTATTAGTCTAGTGACATGTATTGTTACCGTACTCAATATGCAAGTATTGACCATTCTTTTCAAGGGTGTTGCTCATTCCTATAAGGAGACGTCCCAATTGTTGATGTGTAGATTTTTTATAACTATCTTGATAACTTTATTGAATTTGATGCACTTTATAAGAAATAGTGATTGTATTGTTGGGTCTTTGGCATAGATTTTCTATTATCTAGTAACTAGAGTTTTTGTCAAATACCTTATAAACTATTGGATTCATGGCTTCCTTTTATTGTATTTTGATTTGTATTATACTTAAAGTTTTATCTCCAAACTTATTTATATGATTATGAAATCCTTCTTTTTATATTATATCTTGTTTAACTAATTAATATTCTTGTCTTATACTTGATATGAGAATGGTATAAAAACTAGACTCATATTAAGTATGGCAATAGCACCCAAATTATTTTATATTTATCTTCTACAAAAAATTAATTTTTTTAGTAGAAAATTGTAGGATATTATAATAATATTGCTTTTAGAAAAAAATGCGGTCAACAATCAATAACGTAATTTGTAGTTTTGATTAATCTTTGAATTGAGTTGCAATCTTAAGAGTGGAGGGAATGAAATGGTTTTGTGCTTCATGGAGAGTGTTGATACAAAATGAACTCTCATTATTGTGGAAGCCCTTCAATATTACATATACTTGTAGTTTGTTTTCTAATTATTTTCCAAGGTAATGCAAGGGTGTCAAATTTGGTGAGATTTCTCTCATTTCATTCCCTTGAAATTATCATCATGATCAAAATATAAAAGCACTTGATATTAAATGGTGATATTTTTATTTACTTAACAAGTTTAACCCTCATTTTACACCCCTCCCAATTCTCTTCTCACTTTTATCTCTTTTCCTCATTCAATTTTACATTATCAATCTTCAATACACACCATATAAGATCAAATTAAATAATCAATTTCCATTGCAAACGCGTAAGATAATATTTATCTAAGTGGAGAGGAGCATGAGGAGATCATAATACACTATTTTTTTCAAAAAGAAAAAACTACAATATAGTGAACCACCCATAGAACCACCTCCCTGAATTAGCTAATAATATATAGCTCATCTACCCCTAATAAGAAAGTTTCTTATTGACCCCCACTACCAATAGACAAGTTACTTGTATCTTTCCCACCTAAATGGGCCAACCATCAATAGGTCCCACACCCCTAATGGCCTAATAACCTGAATATCCCTTCCCATGAGGAAACTTACCCAAATTTCCCTTTTCCACTATGAATTTTTTAATAGTTTACAAATTAATTACAGGATCAATATATGCTCAATATTTATTGGAGTGCAATGTTTGCTACAAATGAAGCTTTTAGTGATCATGACTTGCTGATTTGGTAGGTTGAACAATGTGATTTTCAATATCAAGTAATCAAAAAAGGAAAAAGTTTGGATACATTGAGAGAAAGGTAGTGCATATAGAAGACAACCTTTAGTGAATTTACAAAGTGTTCGATTTACTAGGTCCAAAAAGTGTGGTTGTGAATTTAGGACATATGGAAGTAAAGTTGTCTATGCTGGTTGGACATGATCGATTGAATGTGGTTTGTGTAATCATAGTATTTGTAGGAGCATTTACTTACTTATCAATTATCCTAAGAATAAAGTAGGATGATAGAAGACTTAACCCCAATAATTATCAAATCCAAGGAGAATATTGAAAAATTATAAAGCACTGATGGAGATAATACTACAAAATTTAGGAAAATTTATAACACTAAACATAATTTTAAACTATAAAGCTTGGTCAAACATACTATTATGAAATATCTATTATGCTTGATGGAAACTAATGAATATTTTTCATAACATCTTAGGTTTCTGAACTTTGCTTTTGTATTTTTGCACCTAAATTCTATTGCTTTGTTGCATGCATTTTTATATGCCATTTGTTTGGATCGCACATACAAAATCATTAGAGAAAAGTTTGTTTTCTTAGAGGTCATTGGTTTTGTATCTAGTGGCAAGAATTTCACTATTGTTTTAGCAGTCATAGGGAAGAAAAGGAAAAATAACTATAAATAGAAGCTTGATAAGGTAAAGAGGATAATGAAGTACCATGAACTAAATATTGTGATCATTGCTAGAGAATTAACACTGAAGCAAGAAGTGCTTATAGTCTTCCCTAATGTGGCCCCTTCTTATGTAGATTCCATATTAGTAAGAGTATTCTCTCACATGCTATAAAAAATTTGAAAATTACAGCAATAGGCAGATGAAGCCATGAAGGTAGATTATATGGGAAACTACATTTTAGCCATATGAGAATGAGCTTTTTTTTATGCATGATTGATGGGGAAATTTTTCACACATAATACAATATGACTATGAGACCTGGTTGAATTATTGTAATAAGAGGTTTGTTTTAACGTTGGCTGCTAAGATTTTTCACTTTGGCACATATATAACCAATAGGAATTACTTTATTGTTGTGAATATTTTTTTTATCATTTAACTTATTACTAAATAATTATAACACCCTCGTTTTTTCACTACTAATTTTTTAGGTTATTTTGAAAGATAATGCAGAAGCTTAAAATTAAAGCACATGGAATGTTATTGACACATCTAACATTTAAGAAATGTGTAATTATTCACCTAAATCATTCAAAATGCAAAGCTAAAAAACATTTTCAACAAAAGAGTGTGAGATAGATAAAATAGCTAAAAGAGTCATAAGATAATGTAAGAATTAGCAGTACTGATATAAACTTCAAATACATAAATAAATAAAGGATAAAGCGATAGAAAGGCACATGAGAACAATAATCCAAATACATAAATGGAATTTTCTGTCCTAAATCTACAAGCAACCACTCCTTCCTGAGTATAACACTAAAGTTGCTGAGGTCAACATAAAAAACATGTGATGTAACATCTAATATAGTGTAGTATCATTACATAATCATACTAAGTAATATAAATTAATCTAACTTAAATTTGTAGCATGGCGACCACACAGGGAAGTAAATGTGATAAAAAATGTTAAGCATGTGATAACATGGTACATGTGACAATATAAAGCATATAATCATGGAATACATAATACATAGCATACAACAACATATGATACACATGGGGAAACGATATGAGTTACAATCCACATAAAATCATGCATAAGATGATGGAAATATGAGGTAAAGCAACTAAGCCCAAGACTACAATCCATATTTAGAATTAAAACCAATTATTGTATTCCATTAAAGCTAACTATAATACCCAATACTTTTTTTAATTCAATTTTATCAAGCTTAATAATTTTATTAGCATAATTTAATGGAAATGTTTAATTATTTTAATTTTGATTTGTTTTGTGATTTTATAGGAGATTTAAAATTCATATTAGAACTTAATTAATCATTTTTGTTGCGGGTCTTTTTAGATAAATTTGTTCAAGACCATAGTTTGTTATATTCATATTATTTCAATTTGTATTTAAAAATATTTTTATATTATGTCGTGTTTCTTGTTAATATTTTAAATTTTGTTTTCTATTATAACTTAATTATATGATAACGAATTTATTTTGGAGTTATATTTTGTTAACAAAATAAATTATTTAAATTATAAAATCTCCTTTAAAATAGTAAATTATTTTAATTATTTTTATCCATAGAAAATATTTTATTTATTTATCTATTTTTACGAAGTTGTTAATATATTTGTAAAGCTTTAAATTGAAAATATTTTTCGTAACTTATTTAGGACTTTCTTTCCAAAATTGATTTTCTTCTATTTTTTTTTGGTTTATGGAAGACCTTTTTTCTAAATTATTAGGATTAATCTTAGTTTCTTAGAATTTGATTTAAATGTTTTTCCAATATAGTTTTTAGTATTTTACGAGGCTTCATTATATATTTTCTTAAATAATACAAATACTTGTGTTCACTGCAATTTTCTTCTGAAAGTTTTTTTTTTTCAAAATACTTTAAATAGCTTTCATATTGATTTATACTTTCAGATCCTTACGAAATAGTTTTCATTGAATAAGTTTTAGATAAAATCATCCATTAATATTTTTAGATATTTAATACCTTATTCTGTGTATGTGTATTAGTTAAAAAAATGGTAGAAACCCCCCACCTTTTCTTCTTCACTCTTTCTCTTTTCTTTTGTCTTCTCTTCTTTCTCTTTTTCCCATTTCTCTTCTCAATGCACAAACCCAAAACCCAAACCCTACTTTGCTTCTCTTCTCTACTCCCTTCCCTTTCTCCTTCGTTAACCCACATCATCACCACCACAACACCTCACCGCCACTCAACCACACCTCTACTCCATCTACTGGCTTCTTCCATCCTCCAAGGCAACAACAACAAGCTTCAACGGAGTAGCAGCAACATCACAACCAGAAGTGGTGTGCCATCATACAATCGCTTACAGCGTCGCTCGACCATCGACGAGTGGTCTTCTACCTTCGGCAGAGCTTCCTCATTCTTCACCTGCTTTGATTTGCAGCTCTTTATTTGGTATAAATTTTTAAAAATCCTAACTTTGATTTTGATTGATTTTCTATATATTGGGTTTAATTAAGCTAAATTAGTTGTTTAATTATGTATGTATGTGTTGTAAGATTGATTTAGACGTGTTAGTTGCAATGTATGTAATTAAATTCTAGAATTTAGGATTTTGACTTGACTGTGTTCGGATTTCTCAAATTTGTCCTATTAAATTATTTTGGATAAATTAATGGCATAATATGTTTTAAAATGTATCTAATTTCATGTTGGAACTATCAATTTAATAAATTTGTGCAGAATTAATCATAATTTGATTTCTAAGTCAAAGTCCTTGTGCATTGATATTGAATTATAAAATTGAGTTGTTTTATTAATTTTATGATATATTTTGAAATGTATTTAATTTCATGTTGGAAATGTCAAATTGGAAAATTTGTGTGAAGTCCATTAGAATTGGATTTTAAACGAAAAACTCTTGGAAATTAAAATTGGATCGTGTAGTTGAGTTATTTTATTCAATTGATTATATAATTTGCATTATAATATGTTTAATTTTATTTTTGATTCATTAATTTAAGTATTTTAGCAAGATTTGACATGATTTACATTCTAGACTCAAAAACCCTAATCTTATTTAATTAGGTTTTTCCTTTATTGTTTTTGATCAAGTGATCATATAATATGTTATACCATAGGTCTAATTGTATTTTTAAATATTTAATTTAAGTAAATTAATAAAATTCAACCGAATTATATTTGTGGACCTAAAATCCTAGTTTTTTAATAAACTTATGAAATTAGTCATTTGTATAAGTGTTCCTTATGAAATTAATTTTCAGAGATATTTGAAATGACTTTGCATGCATTTTAAAACCTTCAATTTGGATTAATTGATTTGAATTTGCCAAATTTGTATATTGTGTTTTCAAACCCTAATTTTTGAAAACGATTATCTTAAATAGGTTATTCATAATAATGTTTTTTTGAAATTAATTATCTAAAATTAGTTTAATTATATTTTTAAACTATCAATTTGAGGTAATTGAAGTGAATTTGTTGGTATACAATTTGGGTCTTGAAACCTTAATTTTCATAGATAATTTTATGAAATTGATTTGCTTATATTTCTTTTACCTAGTTGATTACTAGCTTTGATTTAAAATTATTCGAATTATGATTTTATATCATCGGTGTAGATTAGTTTTCTTAAATCGATTGGTTTGTCTTTTTGTTGTAAAATATAATTAGTTAGTTGTTTTTAATAAAATTAAGTTATCATATATATTATTTTCTTTAGTTCTTCAAATTATTTTGAAATGCATTAAATGATCTTTGTTGAAATCGATTTGGTTAATACTTAATTTTAAATACATTTTTCCAAGAAAGCTTGTTTATGTTTTTCGTTGTTGATTAAATTATTGATTGATAAGATAGTTTTTAACCCATTCCTATGATTTTTATTGTCAATATAGGAAAGCATTGTATTATCAAGCCATCTCTCTCTCTCTCTCTTTATTATTTTTCTTAGCTAGCTTCGGATTTATGTAAGTCTCTGTTTACCCTTGCTTATGGTGAAATCATGTAATGTGTCATCTTGAGGCTGAAGGTAATAGGTACGCTCTATATGATTTATGTATGCCATGCATATCATGTCTTGTATAATACTTTTATGTATCTATGATGTTATAATTTTCAATACAAATATATGTTAGCAAATTCTAAGGTGTTTTATTTATAATTGGTTTTGAAAAATAGTATGATTGGTCAAGTATGGAATGAAATTATATGATGTCTTATGTTAGGCTTTTAATGCCCTAACATTGTTTGGCTTTAACGTTGTTGGAACTCTTTGGCTTTAATGTCACTCGGAATGGATTGGCTTTAATGCCACTTGAAAATGATTGGATTTAATGCCACTTAGATTATTCGGCTTTAATGCCACTTAGGATTGTTCGGCTTTAATGCTACTTGGATTGTTTGGATTTAACACCACTTGGAATGGATAATCTTTAATGCAACTCAAAATGGATTTAATAATGGAATTACATTGTGAGGTGGAAGTGATTTAAGTGTTGTTATGTGAGATTGCTTCATGCTTGGTCAAAATCCTTAAATAAAACATTAATTACTTCAAGTGACAGATCTTGAGTTGGAACTCGTACCACTCAAGCTAGCTATCCGAGTTAGATTTAGTATTCACTTGGTACCATTCTAGTATTTTTCTCTTCAGTGATGTCGGGTACCTTACAAGGTTCTAAGAGGCCCTCTTCTACTCTATAGATGTCTTGATATATTTTTTCCCTATAGAGGGTATGCTACTTACGTGATTAGGTATTCTATTTATTAGTGGTCTGGTTACGTTTATTAGCAGGCTAGTTAGTGCTAGTACTAGATTAGTTGTTATTATTTCTTTGAATGTATATCCTCAAGTTAAAATAATCAAATGCTTGTGATCATGATAATGTAATATAATAATCAACTATTCTTGTTCATTCATGGACATTATATTTCATTATCTTGCACATGTTACTTAGTTGTCTTCCTTACAATTGTGCTACTATATGATGATTGTTTTTACCTTCTTATTGCATGATTTATTATTTTAATTACATGTGGTTCTTGTGTGAAAAATGTTATCTTCTAGGATAGTTGTATTATTCAGCATGAGTTCCTGTTTCATTGTATACTACTTGATACCCCTACTATTGCCATGTCCAGCCGTGAATTTATAAGCATGAATCCATGACCACATGTTTTATTTTCCTTTATTGCATGCCTCACAAGACCTCCTATATTATCACATGTAATCATATACATCATTGATATTTATAATTATGATCCTTACTTTAGTCATTACATGTGTGCCTTACTCTTATCATTTCATGCATGAATTTTCTTAATACTTATTGGATAGACAAGCAATGATATTCTATATACTTCACGAAATCGTATGAGTTATTTTATGAGTGGAATCACATATATAATTGAGCGTGAGTATTGTATGTCAAAGATTATCATGATCTTATGTGTATCATGTGGCCTCCATGAGTTAGGTAGTTTTGATTTACTTAGTATTAGACCCACATTGATATTTCCTTAGTTGAGTAGGTCTTTGGACGATTCACTAATAGTGGGGAACATACCTCTTGTACAGGCTTCAGATTGATTGCTAATATTGGGTTGAAGACTTAGGCTTTGAGAGTAGGCCACCTGAAGTTTTATCTCCCGAGGATTTGTCTTTATCCGGTTGTACCTATTTTTGAAAATTTTCAAAGTGTTGTATTGAAAATTTAACAATGTTGTAACCAAAATTTAATTTTCCTTTACCTTTATAAGCTTTTAAAATTCACAGTTACTTCATAGGTTTCCTATTGATTTAATTAGCGATGATTTTGTTTTGTGAAATTATTCACTTCCTATCTATCATTGGATATATCCTTTTGGGAGTTCATCCTCTTTAGATGATGTTTAAGTTTTAGTTGGACATGTTTTAGCCTTACATCTAGCACAAGATAGATGATGTGCATCTATCTTATGTTAGGTGTTGCGGTAATATTCTCCATTTTCTATTTTGGCTTTTGCATATTTTTTTCTTTTAAATTAAAATTTTTAGGAGTAAAAAATGGGGGTCTTACGCTAATTACGTAAGTCCATTCATTTGCGTTATTGATCAATGAGCTATATTATTACCTCATGGTCTCTCTATACCATGTAAATCATCCAAGTAACCAATATGGATATAAAGCCCACTTGAAACCATAACTTAAGGACACAATGTCCAACTAGAGCCAAGTAACCAATAGAGACATAAAATGCAGCTGAAACTAGGTAGGCAATGAGGACCTAAAGGCTAATTGGAGCCACCTACCATCAATAACTAGTTTTCTCAAGTGTGCACACCACATAGAAGATAGTGAATATCATAAAGTAAACAAAGGTATTGGGACCACTTTCCCCCAAGGCAAATCAATAATATAAATAGCCAATGTCGACTAATCCTCAATAGCTACTTGAGAATCAAATAATCTAGACCCATTAGTGTTCATTTATCATAAATTTAATTAGTTTTTTAAACATGTGATAAAACCTAAAACATAAGGCATATGCACCCATACTTAATCATTTTTCCATTTAACTAAGTCCATGAACAAACAAAGATCAGTGATGAATCATGCCAAAAAAGCTAAATAAGGTACAAAATGAAACCTATAGATACATAAAGTCTAGTGAAAGTTAAATCATTGTATCACTAGGATTACCTAAATTCTCCAATTATTAAAAGTTAACTATTCAAAAAGTCAATGGTTAAAGGAAAAAAAACAAAGGTAAACTAAAAATCAACAAAATTTTTGATAGGGTATCAAGGCATCACATTATTCATATCATCAATGTCCAACAATATTCATATTGTCATATAAGACCTAACACTTATAATATAATTCATTCCCCCACTACTTAGATGATATTATATAAACACGTGTTATTTTAGAATAACTGGAATTACTCTTGAGGTCCATTAATCCACATAATATAATTCATACTATTCATAATTATGATGATGAAAACATTTCAAGCATGTGTTAATCGGACATAGATGGAGTTATTCTTAGGATTGGTTAAACACAAAATGTACCAACACTTAGAAAATGACTTATTTTCCTTGGAAGACCCTAAGTCTCAATTATATTATAAAATATCCATATTATCTCATTAATTTACCAAAATCAAAGGACAATCGAACTCTTTAGTAGGACCACTCTTAGGCCAAAGCTAATTGTAATACCTTGTGATTTGAGATTTATAAAGTGTAAAATTCTTGTGTTTAATGGAGTTTGGAAGAGGATTGATATAGATTTGGAAATATATATTGGGTTTGATTTAAAAAGGAATTATAAAATATTGGAAAATTTGAGAGAGAATGGGTGTTCTTGGGGTATCAACCGACTGGTTCTATGAACCAATCAATTGGTTTCTTTTTATCAACTTACACTCCAATTGTAATTTGTATTTAACACCAATGGCTTGTGGTTACTGTCACAATATTTTATTTTTAATTTTAAACCATTAATTGTACACATCTTATATTATTTAAATAAGAAGATTGATTTTAATATTTCAAAAGAATGAAAATCATAATAATTACAACAAACACATAAAATTTATTACTCTCTCCATATCATAAAAAAAATAAATTATTCTATTGCTAAATTTTTATATAAAAAATGTTATTTTAAAAAAGTAAAAATTTACCTTTTATTTTTTACCTATATTATCAATGTATTCAAACTAATCAATTGGTTTATTGTTTTCAGTTTGAGTTTTGGTT
The DNA here is from genome assembly GCA_039764185.1 of Tamarix austromongolica. Classification (NCBI taxonomy): domain Eukaryota; kingdom Viridiplantae; phylum Streptophyta; class Magnoliopsida; order Caryophyllales; family Tamaricaceae; genus Tamarix; species Tamarix austromongolica. The sequence continues at coordinate 56,822,823 of CM077808.1, read as the reverse complement.
TCACGGAACCGATTTACTAGTCGACCAAACTGATCAACTAGTTTATCAAGTGAGTAACTTTCTAAGCATTAATTTTTCTAGGAAAAAAATATTTTAATGTTTTGGAATTTGGTAATCTAAATCTAAATTACTTCTTAAGTAATCTTTAATCATTTTTAGTATTTAACTCAACTTTTATTTGCCTCGAGTAGATTCTAGTGTCTAATTTTCATAGAAAAAGGGGGAGGATTACCTCATCCCTTGTCTTCTTATTCCTCTCTCCTCTATACAGGCATGGAATTGTTGATTTGTTCCAGACTGCCCCTGCACAACTAAGGGATTTGTTCCCCATGCCGATTTGCCCAATTCCCTTCTTATGTTTGACTTTTCTCAAGAAAATCTTGATCTACATTCTCCAAAAATCACCATTAGAGCTTTGGAATAAAGTCGGTCTTGTTCTTGATTAATCTTCCATATATGCTCTGATTTGGAACAATAAAGTTAGGGTTTCGATTTGTTGCACCTCTCTCCTTCACCTCTTAACCAATTCTCTAGTTATAAATATCTTTGATCCTCTTTTCCTTTTACCTCTTTCAGCTACATAAAGTATTCTAAGTTTTTTTCACACATGTGCTCTACTCTTCTTGTTATAAGTCTTTACCCTAATTCATTTGTCTCTTTTGATCTTTTCTCTAGCTTTATCTTATGCTTATAACACCCTAATTTTTATTACTGAAAAATTTCGTTTTGCAGCAGAAGTAATTAAGTAAAATTGTGTGGGTTACCACCGTGATTGACATAATTCTGGCTTATGTAACCATCCTTACATCAATCAAAAGGCAAAAAACATTTAAGGTAATACAAGGAAATTAGAAAACAAAAGAGCATTTATAGTACAATACTGAGTTTGGAGTCTAACTCCGAGTTTAACAATACAAAATACGAAAGGGGAATACCATGGATCAAGAATCCAAAAGGGGTATCCAGTTAAACATATAATCCGGATAACAAATACTCTTCACCTGACCCCAACATAGATGAAGTCAATCATCCCCATATAAGGCATTATAGGCTGCAAAATCATCTAACTGATTTTCTGATACCTGAACATAAGATCCAGGGCCTGCTACTCGTGGGGATGAGCAGCACCTATAAAATGAGTCAATACGCTACGTACTGAGTAAGGGAACAGTTCTATTGAAATAGGAATAGAAATAGAACACGCTTCCACATTAGATAATAAGGGAAAAAAACCAAGTAAATGAAACATCTCAAGGCATATTACGATGCAGATCCATTTATTAAGTATAATCCATTTTCATTTTTTTTATATACGTTGAGTGTAGGAACTCCACTATTCTTAAACTAGTGGAACGGTCTGAAACTCTCAAGAACAACACACCCGAGCCACTATTTTTTCTGGTGGAACAAAGATTAAAACATCTTCTTGGGGAAAATGTTCCCAGGCCACTATTCTACCCAGTAGAACGGGAATACTTATACATATAGAAAATATATCACAATGCTCCTGACTCACGTATTCTTTAACTGTAAATTATTAGTATCTTTTCCATAGGTTATGATGATACATTTTCATTTTAGGATGAGTAGGGACTCCACTATTCTTAATCTGGTGGAACACTTTGAAACTCTTGGGAACAACACACCCGAGCCACTATTCTTTCCAGTGGAACAGAGATTTAAAAAAAACATCTTCTTAGGGTAGAATGCTCCCAAGCTACTATTCTCCCCAGTGGAATGGGATACATATATAGATAGATAGAGAAAAATAGATCATCATGGCCTTACTCACATGCTCTTTCACTTTAAGTGATTAGTATCTTATTTAATATTGACTCTTAGGCATAGGACATAGTCAAAATAGATATACATATGGCATACATCCAAGTCCTTAAGTCCTTTCAAACCCTAATTACACCCCCTTTAGTATTCATTCTCCCATGTTGATTATTCTACAGAGCTTATATTATATCATCTCCAAATCCCATCATTAGTATCATACCCTAGGTGCACAACCTAATTCCCACAAGTTTGTTTTAATTGTCTCATCCCAATATGTTAATCATAGAAATATCCAAGACCCAAATTCCATTGAATTGTCATAACCCTTCCCATGAAAGTTTCATGATTACCTATTCCAATAGATAACCTCTAAATCTTAAACATGGAATATTGATATTATCATTACAAGATAGCTTGCCCCAAATTTGCTATTAAAAAATTTAAGGACCCCAAATAACAATAATCCTCCCATGCATTACTCATGCTATTATTATCCTATTTTAAACCTCCTAACACATAAATTACCAAAATTTCTTTATTATCCCATAATGCCCAAGTTACCCTTTAAGCACAAATAAAACCTTTATTTTATAAAATCTTATACCTTCCACACATATTATTTTTCCAAGTCCCCCATTTATCATCATATCTCATGAGAATACTTAAGTCCATTTATCACAATTCATTCAACCCATATTTCATACCATAAGATATATTTTCGCAAATATGACATTATCATCATTCAACCCATATTTCATACCATAAGATATATTTCCACAAATATGATATTATCATCATTCAACCCATATTTCATACCATAATATATATTTCCACAAATATGATATTATCATCATTCAACACATATTTTATAGCATAAGATATATTTCTATAAATATGACATTATCATCATTCAACCCATATTTCATACCATAAGATAGATTTCCACAAATATATTCAACCCATATTTTATACCATAAGATATACTTTCACAAATATAACATTATCATCACAAATCATAACATAATGATACCTCTTACCAATTCTTAATTTCTTTCAACATAACATTCATATCATCACAAAATGTCAATATCAACATATGTTACATAATATATCAATAATATCATGAAAAAAACATATAGCCATACAATAAAATAACATAAAAAATCCTAAACATTGAATAGTATCCTTACCAACTAGGATACCAAGCTCTAAGCATGCAAATCCTAGACTTTCTCTTCCAAAGCTACTGGAATACTGCCTAAGAAAATAATAAAATTTATGGTTAGGCTTGAAGAGTTAAATCAAAGGAGAAATCTAGGTAAAGAGGGTAAAAATAGATATAACCGTAGTTAAATGGGAGCTTGAGATGTGTGGATGTGTATAGGAATGTGTGGTGGAGCTATGGTTAAATTTTGGTGGAGTTTGGTTGAGGTTTGGGGGTGAAATTAGGGATGTACGACCAAAGGAATGAGGTTACATGACTATGCAGTTGGCGGTACATCTTTTGGTCGAGAGAAAATAAGGTGCACGGCCAGGTAGTGTAAAATTTGCAAGGTCATGCAGCAACATATCAAGAGGAAAAATTACGCATGGTCAAATGGTGCAGGGGTTACATGGTTGTGCAGACGGGGATTTAAGCGTTGCACAACTGTGCAGTAGGCCGTGCACTAGCCATGTGCTCTGTAACACTACAACACACGAGAGGAAGAAGAAGAGGCGATGGTCGACGACGATGGCCTGCGATGGCGAGGGGGAAGGTCAAGGCGACCTTGGTGGTCGGTCCATTGGCCAAAGGGTGGTGAGTGGTGGCCGATGTGGTGCATGGTGGGGGGAACGGTGGTGCACAAGCTAAAAATAGGGAAAGGAAGGAGGAGAAGAAGAAGAAGAAGAGAAGGTAGAAGGAGGAAAGGAGCCGGCAGAGGGAGCTCGGTAATAGCTCTTTGACATAAATATGAGCAAAGTAAGGCAAAACCAAAGAGAAATAAGAAGAGTGTGAGGTGTTTGTGTATATGTATATGTATATATATGTGTATATGTATATATATATATATATATATATATATATATATATATATATATATATGTACATGTGTGCGTTTGTGGTGTGAGTTGAGAATGAAGATAAGAACAGGGGCTAGCATGCGACGGTGATGATGGTGCTTGTGCAGTTGCAAGGTGATGATGATGGTGATTATTGTAGAGGATAGTTAGGGTAGAGTAGTAGTTGCAAGTTGAGGGTGGTGATGGTTGATGTAAATGTTGCGTGAGAAGGAAAAATGGTAGGGGAAGATGAGTGTGTGTGGAATGTACGTAAAGGGGTGCAATCGAGCAGGGATAAGGGCGTAGAAGGAGAAGGAGAAGAAGAATAAGGGAGATAAGGCGATGGGTGATAGATGTAGAAAGGTGATGGTGCAAGTTGCAAGTACAAGTTGTATAAATTTAGAAGTTGCAACTCAAGGTTGATGGGAGGAAGAGAAGAAATAAAGAAAAGAAAAGGAGAAAGAAAAAGAAAAAGAGAAGGGTTGGGGGATTAGTTTAGGGTGATTTTAGATTAGCTAAAGGTAATTAGGGCTAGTAGAAATTTTAGCGGGTTTTGATTTTGGTTTATGAATTACGATTTATCAAAGTCAAGGTTTTAGAATTGGTTAAAGTTTTGGGATTAAGGAATTAGGTTAAGGCTAACATTGGATTTATTAAGATTTGAATTAACTTAGGGTGCTAATGATTTGGGATTATACTAAGAAAATTTTTGGGGTATTACATTTTATCCTTAAGCAAGAAAGGGTTAGGTTTCGAAATTTTGATATTTGTTTTTAGTTGATTTCTTGGAATCTCCTTAGAGGTGGTTTTGAGAGTTGAAATATTTCTACTAAAAGTTTTGCCTTCTTGGTGTGGAATTTTGGTAAGCTTTCAAGTAGGTCATTCTTGCCTTTTGAAATGTGGTATGGATGAGCATGTGAGCTAGTATAGTTAGTAAATTTCTTAGCTTTGTATGAACACATGATATTGTTGGTAGTTTTGTGAAGCATGCTAGAAAATTTTATAATATCGATAAAAAGTATGATTTCATGGAAAGTTGTGGTTAATTATTTATAAATCCAACATGATTAGTATATGAGCATGTTTAACCTCTATTTCTAGTAATGGTGATGCTATAATGTTGATATGGTTAGATTTTATAGCCTTAATCTTATTTGAAATTACTATAATGTGTCATATGGGAACAAACCGATTGATTAGTGAATCCAACCCAATTGACTAGTTTTTAGAACACTCAATTGGTTAACCTAACCAATCGATTGGGTTGGTTGTGATGACTTGGGTTGTTCTCTTGTTAAACCCATTGACTAATTTATTAAAATTGATTGACTAGTCTTAGACTAGTTGACTGGCCTAATCCAATCGATCAGATGGTTTCATTAGGAAACTATAGAGTTTGGTTGAGCCAAACTGATCAACAAGTTTATCCAAACTGATTTACCAATTCATCTAGATTGTGTTGTCTTTGATTCTTTTGATCTTGGTATGGTTGAAATATAATATTATGCTATAACATGATTCCTCAATGATGATAATGCATATCTTGGCATAAATTAACTAATCTATTAGATGGGTTAATTGGTTCATAATTCATGGTATTCTTAATAAATGCCTTTCGAAGGTTTTAATGGGAAAATTGAAACAAATATGATATAATGCTATCATTGAATGATGTAATTTAGATTTTTAGCATAAACGGATTATATTAATGGATGTATTAAAGTTATCTAAGAACTAATTGAATTCCCACCATATGGTTTGAAGGGTAAAAATGGTTAAGATGAAATGATTATGAGTATGTATTGCTTTGGTAGTTATGTGGGACTTATGTAATAACATAACATTAGAGAATTACAGACTAAACACTTAAAGAGAAAGATGATCAAGCAATACATAGGTCTAGATTACTCGATCGTCGATTAGCTATTAGAGGTTAGTCTGCCTTTAAGCGTTTATTGATGCCTTTAGGCTTTCCGTTTGCTAGGATCCTAGTATATTCCAATATCTTACCTATTCTAGACATTAATGATGTACTAGAGGGTATCAACACTAAATGGCCAGGTCAATTAGGTGGTTTATTTAGCTTTGGCTGGACTTTATGTCCCTTGGTGGTTACTTTGCTTCAGCCAAACTTTATATCCATTAGTGGTTACTTGGCTCCAATTGGACTTTATATCCTATGGTTTGGATGGATTCTATGATATTGAAAGACCATAGGGTTTTAATCTAGCCCATTCCTCAAAAAGTAATAATAACTTATAAATAATTAACCCAAAGGATTATGTAAATTTGGAGGATGGACTTAATGGGTAAACTGTGTAAGTGGAATGTAGGAGAGCCTAGTAAGTGTTGAATAGCCAACTTACATAATTATATGTTGTTATATATAATATCTATATCATGATGATAAGCATGATGAGTTATAAATTATCTAAGTTGTTATGGAATGAAATCCTAACGTGTTCTATGACCATGATAACACATATAAATCTAATTGTATTGTGTAAGCATGATATGTATTTAGCATGATTCTTATATTATGTCTTAGCGTTGTGTGCTTGTGACTTCCTTTAAGGAGGTAAATTGGCTTATTCAATACATAACGTATTGATGTACTCGTTTTTTAGGTCACTTGCTCAATCCTATAAGCAAAGAACCATGTGCTGGTGTTTGAGGGTGGTCGGTAGTTGGTCTACTAAGGGCTTGAGAGTGTTGACACCCGAAGATCTTTTGTAAGTCCTTGATGGGCTAGGGTTTTGGGCTTTATCCTATTGTTGTTTTATCTCTATTATATTTCAATACTTTCAGTTTAGTCCCTCCTATGGATTTAGATATTTTGAGGACCCATTGTGGTATTATTTTGTAAATAATTTTTTTACGGCATCCATATATTATATCTTTTACACAATCTATCCTTATATTTTGTTTAATTGGTTTAATTATACTTGTATCTAACATGAGACAGGTGGTGAATGTCTATCCTATAGTAGGTGTGGTGGTAACACCCCCTTTTCCTAGGTATGTTTGGTATTTTTTGCTTCCACAATGTTTTTAAACGAAATTGTTGAATAGCAAAAATAAGGGTGATAAACAAAATCTAGAAAAATGTTTCTGACACATGAAGTGATAATAAAATTCATTGGGTTACTAATTCCATTATAAGACATTTGAATATAAATTCATATTGATGTTGATTAATACTTAACCATTTTTTTATGGAATAATAGATTAAATATTAATATCATATCCAAAAAATACTCATATCAGACGATATGCCCAAAATGTCCTTCATACTTTTAATTATCCATATCACACTAAATACCCTGATACAAATATAGTTATTATGGTCAAAAAAATACATTTGAAATACTTTACTCATTTCCTCATCAAAACACACGTATATTACTAAAAGTTACAAGATTAGTGCTAAGGACAAAAAATGGCCTTAAGTATTTAAAGATCACGATTACCAAAAGAAACCTTAAACATAGCCTTACATATTATATATCAGTTTTAAGTTAATAATAATTAAATTAATCATTCTATTAGTGAATTCTAGCAACATGTAAAAAGATAAAAGTGCCCTTTTAAGGATATAAACATATATTTTACATATCTAACATCATATAACTTTAATCATGTTTTCTAGGCTATTACCCACCACATATGCATGCCAACATCATCGTCTTACTTCATAAGACATTAATAAATTGATTATAAATGATGAATGATCAAGAAAACAAAGTAAAACTGCTCATTAAGCTCTCATCCACTACAAGATTTAACCATTAAGCAGTCTTGACATTTCAAACGGTTTAAGGCATAGCTTGTTACCTACTGAATATAATCAAGATCCAAAAAATATGTAGTAAACTAGAATTTTTATGCTTTTTTTTATAACATATTAAACTTTATAAGAACTTAACCGCACATATACAATTTCTCAATACAGTATAAAAAAGTTTCAGGATCTTAATCTAACATTGTTCATGGCATACCTTAAGTATTTTCATGCTCTTTTCATATATAAAAACATACATGCTTGAACACACAAACCAAAAATGAATCATGTATATCAAATATAATATAAACACATAACACACAAATTTTACTTTTGAAGAGTTATACCATTTTACTAAAATTTCAAACTCTTAAGCAAAAGGAAAGAAAAACTAAAACTTAGATACTAACACCTAAGGTCTCTTGATCACCTTCACAAAAAGCTATAGTACCCCACTTTTTAGCATTTATTATGTGTATTAATCTATGCATTTGATGGTGATCTCAGTGTTTTGATCTTGTTTTGGAGGTGTGTTTAAGATTGGTATGGTTTTGGTTGATCTTGGTTCATATTTTGAAAGATAATTGGTTTTAACAAAAAACCACTTGATTGGTTTGAGGTACCAATTGAATGGTGTATTCCTTAAATTTGAGTTTCAAAACTTGATGAGCTGGTTGGCTGGTTTGGAGTACTAATGGACTAGTTTGACAGTACTAGTTGTTCTTTAGACTCGATTTTCAAGGTGAATCTTTTTTCAAAACTTTTTCAACATCATGATTATGTTTTGATTGATTTTTTATATAATTTTTACAAATATATTAAGTATGTCTAACATGTTTTTATTGGTTTTTAATGGATTCACAAAGAAGTAATTCATGAGAAGTCATTTTTATAACTTCAGCTCATTTGTCATCTTCTTCCTTATTTTCTCTCTTCTATGAGATTCCTAAGTGGACTATTTGCTCCAACAACCTTTTTAGATTACTGAACTTCAATTCCCTTCCCTTTTTTCATTATTCATTTCTTGTGTTTGAAATTTCTGAGGCACATTACTCAAAACATTATAGTTTCACCAATTGAGCTCACAAATAGAAATGCAAGCTTTGAACCTTTGAAGCTTGGACTTGGGGTAGGGTTTGGAATCTCAATTTATACACTTCCTTACCATTCTTTTTTCAATAGAAACCTAAGTAATTCAAACTCAAAGGCTTCATTTTTCTTCCTTTTTACCCAATCTCTAAACCACCCTATTTTTCTTCATACTTACTTTGCCACATTTCTTCTCCTTGACTTTCATTTTTGATCTTCTTTTCCTCTTCTAATCCTTTCTCTAGCTCCTTCTTGTGTTGACCTTAAGCAATATCGAGTTAGCTTTGGGAAAAAATGAGGGTTTAGCTTATATATCTAGTGTTCTCTATTTTCTCATTAGAAATGTGGGGTTTCTCTAATTTTCTCTCCTAGGTCTGCAATTTTACTAAATCTTCTTTGTGTGATTTCAAATTTTTTACTAAGATTTATTCTATCTTTCTTGAAAGGTGTTACAATGTGAAAAGGGGGTTTGGATTATCAAAGATTTGTGTTCCCTTTGGTGTGTTGCTCAGCTCTTTTGAGGTAAACCATTGTCTTCTTTATTTTGCAGAAAATGATATGGGTAAGTATAGTGCATGTTCTATAAGTATATGATAACCTGAGTATTAGAGATGACAAAGTAGCTGAACTTGTTATTATGGATAAATGAAAGAAGTGGTAGAAAGATTAGCTGAAACTCTTGTATGCATAAGTCTTATAAATATGATTTTAGATTGTCACATAAAGGTCTAGCAAGAAGAGAATATGATGCATGTTTTCCAACTTTTATAAAGTCTATATAGTGCAAGCATGGTTTTATTGAGATTCCCAGCATGATTGACATTTCACTTGTTGATTCTTGAATATTGCTTGTTAAGAACTTTGAATGATCTGAGAATGATGTTTGGATTGATTGAACAAAGATTATGGAATTTAATTGTGCGATGTGTTTGTTAGGGTTGTTTTTGCCCTAACCAATCGACTGGTCTCTAAGATTGATCGACTAGTCTGGTAGAGTCGTTGACTAGTTGGCTTGTGACTTTAGTGGTCTTGGTCTTGAGTTAAACCCATTGGATGGGTTGACCAAACTCAACGATTGACTCTTAGAATAGCCAACTGGTTGGGTTAGTAGATCAACTGGTTGATCTGTGACCCTAGTAGTCTTAGCCTTAGGTTAAACACATCGATCAGTTTAAACAAATTGATGAATTGGTTCACCACCATTATAAAGGTTGATGGTGCCCTGATTGGTTGACCAGTACATGAAACTGATCGACGGGTCAGCAAGACCCATCGACTGGTTTTGGAAACCCATTAACTGGTCTTGGCTAATTTTGCTTTATTACCTATTTCTTTCTGAATGTGATGTTTTGAGTTTTCTCATGCTTGGATAATGATCTAAAAGTCTAGTAGCTATAAATTTATCTAGAGTAATGGAGTTTAAATTATGGATTAAATTTAGTAAAGATAAATTTTATCCTAGTTGACCTTAATTTAGCATTTATGCCTTTCTTTTGACCATAACATGACTAGATGATTAGATAGGTAAAAATGGATTCTTTATATGGTTATTATTCATGTAATGAATCAAAATGATAGATAATAAGCCTCAAATGACTTATATCATAGCCTTAAAATGTGAAACCTTGTATGTTAAATGACTTACCAATAATAGAAGAAAATAACATGGACATATATGGTGGCCTTAAGCTAACCTTATATATAACTAATGACTTTCACTTATCTATTGAGATAAATAGATAAAGAACCATGATTTAGGGTTGGACTCTAGCTGACCTTCAATTGGACCTTCATATTTAGCCTTAAGGAATTAACTCGGAGCATACTTTAGTGAATAGTAAGATTGTGGTCAAGAAATGAACTATGCTTTCACCTTAGCCCCACGTCTTGACCTATATTTGAAGGGCGAACAAAAGGGAATAAATGGAAATCAAATGTTGGCTTAGACATTTATGGATGATGTTAACATTAAATAATTCCACCTTTTGACATATTTAATCACGTCAGAGGATGATCACTTGAAGATACCCTAAATGGGAATACTAGATGATGTGAGAGCCTTATACGGGCGCATTGCATCAAAATGGCTTATTATTTGTTGTGATATTTTTTGTGGATCTTTATGTGATATGGCATCCTTATCTAATAAGATATTAATCATTTAAAGTAGAACGAGCACCATAATAGGTTTGGATTTATTGATCTTCGATTAGCTACTAGGAGTTAGTCTACCTTCAACCATTTTATGTTCGGGTGCCTTCAGGTAGGATCCTCATTAATCCTGGTGTCTTTTCTACTCTAGAAATTTATGATGTACTAGGGGGTATCAATACTAAAGGGTTTGGTCACCACATGATGGTTATTTTGGCATGAGCTAGGCCTTATGTCCACTTAGTTACTTTACCATGAGCTAGGACTTATGTCCACCAGGCTACTTTGGCATGAGTTGAGACTTTATGTCCATTTATTTGGTTTTATTTCCATGGTATAGAGAGACCATGGAGAATAATCCTCTTAAATAACTTAGGGTCAAAAAATTATATATTAGCCTATTGTTCAATAACTTGGAGTAAAATAGTTCTATGTTCATCTATTGCTCAATAGTTTTGTAAAGGAGCTCTATATTCACCTAATGCAAAATAATAACTAGAATGAAACTAAAAGTGGTATTAACTGGCCTTATCTTATATTATGTATAATCTTGATATGGTTATTCTATTCATTTATTGCTCAATAGTTTTGTAAAGGAGCTCTATATGCACCTAATGCAAAATAATAACTAGAGTGAAACTAAAAGAGGTATTAACTGGCCTTATCTTATGTTATGTATAATCTTGATATGGTTATTTTGCTTATATAATACTTACTTTTCCTTATAAATACTTAACGAGCTCATGTCTCTCTTATACTATGAATAAGAGGTGTAAATCACGTTTACCTTTCTTGAATTCTATTTCAATAATATATTTTCCTTGAATGCCCCGTTGTGGTATGTTTCTATATTTCTGGCATGTTTCTATGAATTATCGTATGATATATTGCTATTATAATCATGATCCACCTGTTGTAAGAATCCATGGTTGGAAAGTCATATATGTAATTCTAATTTTATATTAACCTTTAAGCTATACTTCAAACACTATCGTGTGGATAGTCTAAGTAATCCATGTTCCTTAGGAAGTTGATATGTATGATATAATTTGTATACCTTTGTATGTTGGTATGATTATGGTCAAGTATGTTTCTATAGATCTAAATATGTCTTTTATGATATGTGATTGTATGTGAATGACATATTAGGAGAACCACATGTTCATTTTGGTAGTCGTACCATGAGCATATTATGCGGGTCTTACTTGTACTATGCTCTACATGATAGTGGTAGATTAGTTTACTTAGTATGTATGTATACTGATAGGGTTGTTGTTGCAATTCCCTACTTAATCCAACGAGTATGAGGTTTAGTATAGGTTTCTTGAGGACAGCCAGTGAGTGGTCCATCCTTTGCTCAACATAGTTTGGTTGTTAAATGTAGGCATTTCTTATTTGAAATGAATTTATTCTAGCTAGCATTTTCTTCTGATATATCTTTTTTTATAAAATTTGGGCCTATGTAGCCCTGGGTTGTAAACCTTGATTTTTCCTATCTCCAAATGTTTTCTTGCATACTCTAGTTTTTCCTTTTGTTTTATTATTTGTAAACTTAGCCTTGTGTCTAATACGAGGTATGCGATGAGGTACCTATCTTGTATTAGATATGACGGTAGCGCCCTGTTTTTCATAGATTGAACTTATATTTCTACTTCCGTATTATTTTAAAATAATTTTTTTGGTAGTAAAAAATGAGGATGTTACAAAAGAAGTTATAGGAATTTAAATATATAGCCCTTGGTTATTAAAGAATGAAAGAAAGGAAATAAAATATTAAAATAGAAAAGAAGATAACTCTTAGTTCTTAAAGAATGATAGATCATGCAAGAATAACAATATACATTTACAATTCTGACTAAATTTAACTCATCAATACTTACAGAAACTATTAAGGAATTAAAATAAAATATTTAATAAGGTTAAGATAATTAAATGTAATGGAGGAGGATGTGGGCTTGAGCAAATAGGAGGAAGAAAGGAGAAAGAGTTCACACCATGAAGATAAATTTTGAAATGGAAATCAAATGAGATGTAGAATGTGTATAATATGCAATTGTTGATCAAATACTTCCTCACTCATGCTAGGAGCCATGAAATCATGTGGGGAGGGCTTGAATCTAGTCATTTGACTTTGTAGTGACGTGGGATAAAGGTGAGTGTCAAGAAAAGGAATATGGATGGTATAAAAGTTGGTAGAGTAGAATAAAAATGTGTGGTGCATATTGTAGGAAGTTTTTATAGCTAAATGGATGAAAAAAAGGGCAAGAACATAATATTGAGCATTGGCAATTTTAAACCAAGGTTACCAAAAGTTAATGGTTTACCTCACAGAATTTTAAGATAAATTATATAGGAAGAAAGTTAATTTTGAGGTATATATTAAGAAATATATCAAATAATTGTAAACATTTATGAAAATTTAGAGGACTATGTAAAATAAATTTAGGAACCTAAAAATATTAAAATATGTGATAAATAAATTTATTTAGAACCTAAAAAAAGGCAATCTGCATAGAAAAATGAGTGGTTGGACGACCGATCGATCAGGAAATTCATTAAAGGTTAAATGATGATGAATCCACCATATTTGACATAAATAATAGAAATATTAAAGATAGAAACTTTAGAAAAATTTTAGGATTAGAGATATAGGGTACTATAATAATCATTAACTTTATTTTCAAATATCAATTGTGGGGTTTGTTAGCTTCCTAGGTCAGTCAATGTCTTAATCCTTATTTGACGCTAACAAATGTGTTTAAGGGTTTAACATGTTTGATTACATGTGTATTTACTATAATGATGATATGGATGACAAACCACACTCACTCAAGTTATCGTTAAAGTGCAAAGATTAAAAGAGCAATAAAGTTTTGAAGTGCACTTATTCAATCCTTCTCACAATTGTTGGATTTAAGATAACAATTAAGTTTCAAGCATAATATAAGATTAAGTTAAGATGCGTAAAGACTTAAGATGTCAAGGTTTAACCTTTTGATCTTAGGATTTTTTTCCACATGTTTAAGTAATTAGGCTCATATATGCTTTATATAAAACTAAATATATAAAATATTTGGTTTTGAAATTGCAATGATGCCCAATAGATAAAAACAGCTAAATTTGTTAAATTTTGTAAATGAAACTTTTCACAATTTAACAATTTGAAAGGAATGGATAAACTAAAATGGGATGAAAATAGTTAATAATTTTATAATGAGTTACACATTTTGGATGAGTTGAAAATATTAAACCTTGATATTATCGTTTGGTGAAACAAACTAGCACAACGGTCTTGCCTAATAATCTTTCACTTTAAGTATTAATATCTTATTAGACCCCTTGATCAAATCTTATTAGAAGAATAGGATGATTCTCTTATATATTGGAAGAATATTGGAATAATAGGATGATGCTCTTCATTAAATCTCAAGATTATGATACATGGTCTATTGTAATTGAGGGCCCAATCAAAATCATGAAGGAGTTCAAAGGTAAAATGGTTGAGAGTACACATTATGAACTCATGGATGTGGAAAAAAAGAAGCTTTTTCAATAAAAGATCTATCATGATCTTGTAATGTGGTCTTGGAGAGAAAGAGTACTTCCATATACAATCATGCACGTTCACCAAAGAAATTTGGGACATACTCGTTCTAACTCATGAAGGCACAACACAAGTGAATATTTAGAGAATAGTTCATCATGATAGGGTATATGATTTTTTCTCTATGAATTAAGGGGAATCAATAATCACTCATGATGAAAATAAATATACTTTCTCTATGATAAGTGTGTTAAATTAGAAAAAAATAGCCTATACTTTCACCAAAGGTGAAGAAGGTTTAAACATGGTGCTAGATCATTGAGATTTAGGCTCATAAACCGAAAAATGAGTGATCATTAATAAAAACACACGAGATTTTCAAAATTCAAATGGTAGACCTTTTTGGTAGTGGTTGTAGAGAAATTATATTCTCGAACAACTATGTATTTTGTGTTAAAATTTTAATTTCCCATTAACATTTTTAATAACCTTATTCAACCTCCTCTAGAGTTATTTCAAGAGGTATCACATGTGATATAATAAAATGGTAAAAATCAGAGGTTCTATGATGAAACGTGATTTAAGTATGTGAGCTTGTGACTCATATTTGGTGTGTAGAATAGCTTAGATTGGTGTGTGAAGTGTTTCGGAGAAATTTGAAGTAGAATTGTAAGCTGTTCTGGAAAGATGTGAATATTTTACATTGAATAAATTAGAATTTGAAAATGTGCTGAACATGAAAGTTGTAGATTTTTTTGTTAGCTTTCCAAATCATCAAGAATAAGCTCAATTAGAGGTCATATGAAGAAGTTGTGTCTGAAATAATGAATATTTTCAAAGCTAGGAATAAACACGGGGGGCCCGTGTTTTGGAAACATGATCCGTGTTTTTTCATTAGAAAAATATGTTCTATTTTCCGGGAGAGGCCGAGAGATAGAAAATAAACATGGGGGTACCGTATTTAATAACACGGTCTGTGTTTTTTGGGATTTTCGCTCCGCCTCGGTTTTCGCTAATGACAGTTTCGTATAGTATAAATACCATGCGATTAGAACCCTAATCGAAGAGCGAACGCCGTCTTCTTCTCCTATTGAGTTCTATTGTAATTCCTTGATGAATTGAGTGATTTATGTGAGAATTTCTTTGATTCTTTGTAATCACAATTACTTCACATCAATAAGATCATCTGTTTCCCCAATCTGTATTCTTGAGTGTTATTCTCTTCTCAATTCTTGTGTGTTCTAATTGATTCTAATTAGATCTTATTTTTTCGAATTAGTATCGATCCACAACAAATTGGTATCAAAGCGTTGGGTTCATATTTGGGATGTCTACAAGATTTGATATAGAGAAGTTTGATCGGTCTGTGAACTTCGGCTTATGGAAGTTGAAGATGAAGGCGATCCTGATTCAGAATGGATTGGAGAAGGCGTTACTCTGGATATCAAAGAAGCCCGATTCGATGACAGATGAGAAATTCGAGGAGATAGATCAAAAGGCCCTTTCCACCATACAATTGTGTTTGTCTAATGAGGTCTTGTGTGAGGTGGCTAAAGAAACAACGGCGGCATCCTTATGGCTCAAGCTGGAGTCTCTATACATGACGAAGTCGGTGACGAATCGTCTGTTATTGAAGATCAAGTTGCATGAGTTAAAATTAGGTAAGGGACAATCCCTTAAATCTCATCTTGATGGATTTGACTCTATAATTATGGATCTAAGGAATATAGATGTTAAATTGGAGGATGAAGATCTTGCTATTACATTGTTGTGCTCTTTGCCTGCTGATTACAAACATTTTCGTGAGACCATATTGTATAGGAATGATGATGAGTTGGTTCTTGATGATGTCAAGACTGCCCTACTACAACGGGAACTGATTGAGAATCAGTTGACTGGAGGTGGTTCTAGTGACTCACATAGTGAGGGACTTGTAGCTAGGGGCAGAACTCAGGAACGGGGTTCTGGTGATAAGAAGAAGAAGTATAGGTCGAAGTCGAGGAATAATAGATCCAAGAATGTCATGTGGTATGGATGTCACAAGAAGGGTCATATCAAGAAGTTTTGTCCTAATAGAATATCTGGAGATAAACCTGGTGAATCATTTGGCACAAAGGATGATGCTGCTATAGCTCAATATGATAGTGATGGTAGTGTGTTGATTGTCAATGATAGTCAGACCAATATTATGGATAGGTGGATCTTGGACTCTGGATGCTCTTACCATATTTGTCCCAACAGGAACTGGTTCCAGACTTACGAGACGACTCGAGGTGGAGTAGTTCTGATGGGTAATGATGCTGCATGCAAAGTTGCTGGGATTGGGACATTGAAGGTGAAGATGCATGATGGTGTGGTCAGAACACTGTCTAATGTTCGACATGTCCCTGAGATGACAAAGAACTTGATTTCATTGAGTTCTTTGGATTGTAATGGATATCGTTGTGTGATCGAGGATGGCACGATGAGGATTACTAGAGGGGCTCTTGTTGCAATGAAAGGCAAGAGGATCGGGACACTGTATGAGCTTGTTGGTTCCACTGTTGAGGGAGCAGCTGCGGTAACATCATCGAATATGTCGGACTCGGATGTTACTAGACTTTGGCATATGCGACTTGGACACATGAGTGTCAAAGGCTTGACTGAACTCTCTAAGAGAGGGTTGTTGGATGGAAAGAGTACAGGTACTATGGATTTCTGTGAGCACTGTGTGTTTGGCAAGCAGAAGCGGGTTAGTTTTTCAAAGGCTACACATAGTACAAAGGGGCCTCTGGATTATGTTCACTCTGATTTGTGGGGTCCTACAAGGGTGGTTTCCAAGGGTGGTTTGTGATACCTACTGACATTTATTGATGACTTCTCTAGGAAGGTATGGACTTATTTTATTAAAAATAAGAATGATGTCTTTGAAGTTTTCAAGCATTGGAAGACTTTATTAGAGAAGCAGACTAGGAGACAAGTGAAGTGTCTCAGGACAGATAATGGCCTTGAGTTTGTGGAACGTAGTTGCACTGAGTACTGTGAGGACCATGGTATTGCTAGGCATCGTACTTGTGTTGGAAGACCACAGCAAAATGGAGTTGCTGAGAGGATGAATAGAACCCTTTTAGAGAAGGCTCGATGTATGTTGTCACAAGCTGGATTAGGCAAGGAGTTTTGGGCTGAGGCATTTCACATGGTGGCATTCCTAGTGAATAGGTCACCCAATCGTTCCATTGATTTGAAGACATCTGAGGAGGTATGGTCTGGCAAACCAGCTGATTATTCTGATTTGCATGTTTTTGGATGTCCTGCCTATGCTTATGTGAATAATGGGAAGCTCGAGTCTAGAGCTAAGAAGTGCATCTTTCTTGGCTATACATCCGGTGTGAAGGGGTACAAGTTATGAGATCCAACTGCATCTAAGTTTTTGACAAGCAGGGATGTTACCTTCAATGAGTCTGTATTCCTCCAAAAGTATTAGTCTTCTTCTAATAGATTGTCTGAAGAGGTGGAGCAGAAGAATCTGCATGGTGTTACGGATAAGGTGGAGGTAGAGGTTGATTTGGATAAGTCAGAATCTTCTAGTATGAGACCCACTATTCCTGAAGTGGGTGGATCCAGGCAGCAGGTGGAGCAAAGGGGCGTTGCTCCTGGTAGACCACGGAGGGTTGTGAAGCCTCCTGTGAGGTATGGCTTTGAGGAGTTAGTAGGTTATTCTTTGGCTAGTGCTGAGACTGTCGTTGATGTACAGGAGCCAGTGTCATACTCAGATGCCATTGTTAGTGCTGATTCTGCTCAGTGGTATGCTGTTATGGAGGAGGAGATGCAGTCTCTATGGAAGAATCAGACATGGGAACTTGTGAAGGCACCCAGGAAGAAGAAAATAGTTGATTGCAAGTGGGTGTACAAGTTCAAACAGGAAATTTCAGGTGTTGAGGGACCGAGGTACAAGGCTCGTTTAGTTGCACGTGGGTTTAGTCAGATACCTGGTGTAGACTATAATGAGGTATTTTCCCCTGTTGTCAGGCATACTTATATTCATACTTTACTTGCGCTTGTGGCTATGCAGGATATGGAGTTAGAGCAATTGGATGTTAAAACAGCTTTTCTGCATGGTGAGCTCGAGGAGGAGATCTATATGCACCAACCAGATGGCTTTGTTGTTAAAGGCAAGCAGGATCATGTGTGCTTATTGAAGAAGTCACTATATGGTCTGAAGTAGTCGCCTAGACAATGGTATAAGAGGTTTGATCAGTTTATGATTGAGCATGGGTTCTCCAGGAGTGAGTACGATGGATGTGTATACTTGAAGCAGGTTGGTGATGGTTCTCTGGTGTATCTTTTGTTGTATGTCGATGACATGCTTGTTGCAGCAAAAGATCTGTCTGAAGTTAACAAGGTGAAAACAATGCTGAAGACTGAGTTTGAGATGAAGGATATGGGAGCTACGAAGAAGATCCTTGGCATGGAGATCATTCGAGACCGTAGACAGAAGCGTCTTTACTTGTTACAAGAGCAATATGTGAACAAGGTGTTGGAGAGGTTTCATATGATTGATGCCAAGCTGGTTAGTACTCCCTTGGCTACTCACTTCAGATTTTCTGCTTTAGATTGCCCCAAATCTAAAGATGAGGAGGAGTTTATGGCCACAGTTCCCTACTCTAATGTTGTGGGATGCATGATGTATGCTATGGTTTGTACCAGGCCGGATATTGCTCAAGCTGTGAGTGTTGTGAGCATATATATGATGAATCCTGGGAAGGCTCACTGGCAAGAAGTGAAGTGGATTCTGAGGTACTTGAAGGGTACTGCATCATCTTGTTTGAAGTATGGGATGTCAACTAATGCATTGACTGGGTTCGTTGACTTTGATTATGGTGGAGATCTTGATAATAGGAGATCCATTGGAGGTTATGTGTTTTGTCTTGGTGGTTTCGGCAATTAGCTGGAGGCCATCTTTGCAAGATGTGATTGCGTTGTCCACTACTAAGGCTGAGTATATGGCTATGACGGAAGCTTTTCAAGAAGCTTCGTGGCTTGGTGGTTTCGTTCGTGAGGTTGGATTTGGTCATGGTGCTCCCGTTGTTCGTAGCAATAGCCAGAGTGCTATTTGTTTGGCAAAGAATCTCAATTCTTTCCATCGTCGGATGAAGCACATTGATATCAGGTACCACTTCATCCGAGGTACTATTGCTGCAGGCAAGGTTGTGTTGGAGAAGGTGGCTACTGCTGAGAATCCAGCAGATATGCTAATGAAGCCATTGACGGTGAGCAAGTTCGAGCATTGCTCGAACTTGGTTGGTGTTTGTGTACCATGAGGGCCTTTTGGGGCCCAGGGGTTTTTACAGATGGTCTTTTGTGTTCCTGATGCTAGCTACTTTAAATACGTCGTCAAGGTGGAGAATTGTGAGCTTGTGACTCGTATTTGGTGTGTAGAATAGCTTGGATTGGTGTGTGAAGTGTTTTGGAGAAATTTGAAGTAGAACTGTGAGCTATTCTGAAAATATGTGAATATTTTACATTGAAGAAATTAGAATTTGGAAATGTGCTGAACATGGAAGTTGTAGATTTTTTTGTTAGCTTTCCAACGCATCAAGAATCAGCTCTATCGGAGGTCATATAAAGAAGTTGTGGCTGAAATACTGAAGATTGTCAAAGCTAGGAATAAACACGGGGGGCCCGTGTTTTGGAAACATGATCCATGTTTTTTCATCAGGAAAATATGTTATGTTTTCCGGGAGAGGCCGAGAGATAGAAAATAAACATGGGGGTACCGTGTTTATTAACACGGTCCGTGTTTTTTTGGGATTTTCGCTCCGCCTCGGTTTTCGCTAATGACAGTTTCGTATAGTATAAATACCATGCGATTAGAACCCTAATCGAAGAGCGAACGCCATCTTCTTCTCCTATTGAGTTCTATTGTAATTCCTTGATGAATTGAGTGATTTATGTGAGAATTTATTTGATTCTTTGTAATCACAATTACTTCACATCAATAAGATCATCTGTTTCCCCAATCTGTGTTCTTGAGTGTTATTCTCTTCTCAATTCTTGGTGTTCTAATTGATTCTAATTAGATCTTATTTTTCCGAATTAGTATCGATCCACAACAAAGTAAGGCATTATTATGTGTTAAGTGTTGACTATTGGTTTAATAAAATATTAATGCTTAAAGAGGAAGATCATATGAGATAGGACCGAAGTGATTTAAGTATTGTAATTATTTGATTATATATTACTAGTTTCTGTCATAACCAAAAGATTCTAATTTACTCTAACTAGTTTGATCCACCGACCTATATAGGTATGCATATGCAAGCATTAATGGTTTACTAGTGGCCTAGACTTGTTTTACCATAGTTGTAAAATATTAGTGAGGATTATCTTTCTCCTATCTACGAGGAAAAAGGGAGAGTAAATATTATAATATTAGTGAGGATGACTATCTTTCTCCCATCCATGAGAAAATAGGAGAGGAAATAATATAAGTAGGTGCCTATATTCAGTGTGATTAAGTAAATAGATTTGTGTGATTACCTAAGCATGAACTTTAAATACAGTTTTCTCTTTAACATCTCATATTAGTAGTATATACATGTATAATCTTTCTCTCCATGTACCCCTAGATGTTATGCATGCCTTAATCTATTGATATGATTGTTATATTACTCTAACATAAGTATTATTGACACCATGAGTAGATGCCACCTTGTTTGCATGTAATTATCGATCTAGTGCTTTGATGTAATTGCTTGCTATGAGTGAATCTATGGTCATTATTAGGGCATGATTATTTAGATATATTCCTCTCTATATATACTTTTAATCCCATATTTTTTTTATTATATCTTTTCTCTTATCTATATTTCATAATCTTCTATATTTCTGGGATTACATTTTTTCCACACCTAATCTTTAGATATTAGTTACTTTTAACCTTGCATTTAACATAAATTGGGTATAGAGGGTACCTATATAATGTTGTATATAATATAACACCCTACATTTTCATTTTTAGCTTCTTTAAAGCCTATTTAAATTAAAAAAAAAGTTTTTAAAAATGGGTGGGTTATAGTGTTACCTGAGGTCAACACATAATCTATTATGTGCATATAAAATATTCTTATATAAACTAGATCATCAGCCTATTCCTAAATAGGCTTTGCATCAATTATGGAATACTTTCACTTTTGTTAAACCAAGTTAAGATAGGTTTGGATTTGATGATTCAATCATTGGTCCCAGTGTATATCCTTTTACTTCTAACACTATGTCTAAACTGTAAATGATGGTTGACCATTCATCATCATGTCTATGACAATATCCTAATCTAAAAGATGAGATTCTTAAACCTTTTTATGATAAGTATGAAATAGTTCGATGCTCAACAAAGCAGGGGTCACCCTATTAATAACATGCAAGGAAGGAACTGTCAAAGTCAAAGCACACAATGCATGCTTATTCTACTTCACTTGGAGGACAAGGTTTATGGGGTTGAGGATGTGGTTGTTTTTCCCTTGGTTGATTAGGTTAAGGATGAAGTCATGGTACTATAAGGACTCATTTATCCCTCCACAACATTTCATGGTGTAATGATATCAAGGTAGTGATGCTCAAAGAGGTGGAATCATGATGTGATGTTGTGGGTAATGAAAACTATATATTTGGAGCTACTACACTACAACTCTTGGGAGGTGAGGAAGAATGGTTGAATGTTAGGTGAGCAATGTACATGTAATTTGTGACTTATTAGGGATTATATGAACATGTATTCTTTATAGATCATATTCTTAAAAACTTGTAATGCCTAATCCATTGAAGAGGGCCGATTCAAATGGAGAAATGGGGGCAGAAACAAAAACCTAACATAGGATTTTTCTTCAAAATAGTGTACAATCTTATCTTCATATGCATGATTCATTAGGGATTGATGACATCTTTACCACATATATTTACACCTAACAACCAACAACCTATCAGATCATTATTACCTTAAGTGTCAACAATTTATCACATTACATATCAAATCTTTCTTATCTCAATTACATATAATCTTTCTTATAGTATTTTCTCACGGTCATTATGGTGTTTTTTTTATATTACTCACACTCATGTTAGGATACTTTATGTATTTGTAGATAACCTTGACAAATGACTCAAAAATGACTCAATATTACCACATGTATCTAATCAGTGGTACCATTATGTTGATCTAAGTGTTTATAGATGGGATGAATCATATCGTGTTCATATTTAGAGTTACCAAAATGTAACAATTATGCAATAAAACCAAGGTGGTGACATTGGATAATGGTTTTTTGTAATTTAATGGCTTGGGATTTTTGTTATGAAACTTTATGAACTTTAATTTACTCAATCTCAAATGTTCTGTCAGAGTTGATTAATCTAGTTAATTAATACCATTAATAATAACAACTTTAAGGTTCACTCTAAAAAAATAAGCAAGAGAACAAAAGTCTTAATAACATGCATACTTTTTTCAAAAATAAAATAGTCTTATAACATCATGAAATATCTTTAATACTATCATCAATAAAGGATTGATCTTTGTTATTGGAGGAATGTTGAAGCTTGCCCATAGAAAATTAGACCTCCTTTAGTTGATTGAAATAATAAATATATTAGGTCCCTTCTTTGCTTATTTGAACCACAAGTGGAAGCCTCCTATTAACTCATTATTCATTTCCACTTCTAAATTAAGGTGTGATGCATCAGTTAGATAGTTCTCTACTCCTACATAATGGACTAATAGGTGGGTAGGAGGATAGAACCAACTAAGGTACTCAGGTATGATATCATGATGACATACACATATGTCAAGTGTTTCATTAAAGTTTGTTAGATGATAACACTTGTAGTTCTAAAGTGATGTATAGTTTGAGTAATCTACCTTATACTTGTAACACCCCAAAATTTACTACTGAAAAATTTTATTTTATTTAAAAATTGGTGGAAGCAAAAACTGTAAATTTCAAGAATGTTACCGCTACACTTAGTACTAGACCAGTTTTCTCCTACCGTTTCAGTATTAAGTGCTAAGGATAAAAAGGAACATAACACTATTTACACAAGTTCAGACTTTTATTTAAGCCAGAGTAGCGCATTAAACTCATTACAAGAATAAAACCCACTATTAATGATTGCAAGAGTAAAATCAATTTGAACAAAGAAATAAAAGGCTAGAAGAGAAACTCTGAAATTATTCTCGGACAATCCTTATACTCTTACTCGATATTAGCTTGAATAACACCTACAAGGGGCACTGCCCATTGAATAGGCAGGGGCCCACAAATGTAACCCTTCATTATTATAGTACCAAGTAATCCTTTATACTAAACCGAAAGGCAGGGGTCGCATACAACACATAATACATAATGATGTAAACACAATAACATACGTGATCACATAGATCACCATAAGCCACTGAAGAGCTAAAACACAGTGCGACACCTCATACAATAAGAAATGTATAGTACAAGGCCCATTCATTTAGCAATGCATCACATACCAAGAGAGAGACATGCACCATGGCTGAACTTATATTATAACAATAGATCATGAGGATGAAGTAACTCTTTTGGTCTTAAGCCATTAAATAAATATCATTTAATATCATCTCTCTAATTATATCTATGTGAGTGCGGGAACCCCACTATTATAGCCGATGGACCGAAAATACACTTTAGGGCAGAGCACACCTGATCACTATTATTCACCGGTGGACCGGTCTCTGGGATAGAATGCTCTTAGCCACTATTATCACCGGTGGATCTGTCTGGCCCCAACTTATATAGTATTCCACTATAAGTGATTAGTATTTTTCTATAATTTATTCACATCTAAGATTTGGTTTATTGAGTTTGGAATCCCCTACTATTATAGCTGGTGGACCGGAATACACTCCAGGGCACACACTTGACCACTATTATAATCGGTGAACCGGTATACACATACATCTTCTAGAGCAAAGCGCTTCTGACCACTATTATAACCGGTGGACCGGTACACATGATATAATCCATTTGGGATCGACTCGATAATCTTTCACTTTACATGATTATTGTTTTCCATTTAATTAGCACAAAAAATCCATTTATTTAACTCTAGGTGGAGATCAAGAACCCAGAGATGCAAAGGTAAATCGATCATACTGACATGTATAAGTAACATAATATCCTTCAACCATCAACCCAAGGATGCAAAGGTACCTTGGTCGCACTGGTGCACGAAGACACACAGTACCCTACCGACAATGACACCTAATCCATAAGTATGTATACGCCCTAAATAGGTCCGTAGAGCTAGATAGAGTAAGATGTAGGGCCTGGCTAGGGCACTAAGGCATACCAACAAATACCAGAATAATCATAGGCTAAACCACGTCTTTAGGGTAGCAATCCCTAAAGAGCCACATTCCTGATCTCGAGGACTTCTACTTTAATTATTAGTGTCTTAATTAAGGTGATCATGAGAAACATAACAACTACATACTTATTCATTTCCATTTGTTGCTGTTATTATTAAGTAATCCTTATTCTTACGATTATCCAAGTTCACTTAAAGCAACCACTAAGGCCATCCTTATATCATCCATTTCCATTTTAGAACCCGTTTTCATTTATTCATATGCCATAAGGGGTTATCATATCATAATCATAATACAATCTTAGAGTCTAGTAGTCTACATTAAAGGATCATGGAACACTTAACCTTATCATGCCCTTCTATCACATCTGACACACATTACCATGCATAATTAATGATTACGACACCTCTTGCATGAATATAAGATAAACACTATATTACACCCTTAGTTGTCCATCCAACCCTATGTTATGTCATACTCTTGTGATACTCACTAATTTATCAAATACCCCTATTATATTATTTAATATTACTTATGTCTTATTATGGAGACTTATTTAATCCCTTGGCAGCGATGGGTATAGGCGGTGGTAGTGGGCATGGCGTCGAACATGCAGGTGGTCGGGCGGCTATGTCAAAGTGTAGAGGAAGCAGAGAAAAAAAGAAGACTGGGAAAGGAGTATCAGGTCGGTCGGGGAAGGAAAAAAAAAGAAAGAAAGACTGGGTCGGCCGGTCCAGTCTGGGAAAAAAGAAAAAGAAGGCGGCTGGGACTGGGCTGTGCCGCACGGGAGAAGAGAGGTGGAAAAAAAACGGGCCTGTGGCCCAGGCGCGCATGGGAGAGGGGAAGGGCTGGCCTGGCGGCCCGAAGGAAGAAAAGGAAAAAAGGTGAAAAGGGCAGAAAGGGGAATGGGAAAATAGGGAAAATAAAATAAATTAATTTATAAAATCATAAAATGTAATATTCTTGATAAATTATTTAATTTAACAATTTAATTCATTATAATATAATATATTAGTTTAAAAAGGGTAAAGTTAGTAAAATATTAGTTTAGAAAACTATTTAAATAAAAAAATAGGGTGATATAATAACAAAATATCTATTTTAATTTACTAAATATTCCCGTCCAAATTTATATATTCAAAATCCATAAAATAATTAAATTAAATAATTTTAAAAACTAATTTATTTCAAATAAAAGCTATTTATTAAATTATTGGTTTTCTAAAATTTTGGGGGATTACATAAATTTTATCCAAAGCTTAATTAAATACATACTAGTATTAACTATGGTTATGCCTCAAGATTAACCCAAAGGAGGCTCAAAGGAATGCAGATATGCATGGGAATTAAGGAAGAAGGGGGGGGGTCGAAGAGGAGAAGTGGGGATAAGGAATGGGTGGTTTGTGTAGGGGTTTTGGGAGTTTGGTGGAGGATTTGTGAAGGGGAGTTAAGTTGGTGGCTAGGAGCAAGGAGGGATAATGGGTGTAGGTGGTGGTTAGGGGTTGATGATCTCTGGCTCAAGGCAGTAGAGATGGTGGCTACAGGGGTAAGAAAAGTGGATGCAAGAATGGCAAAAGAGAAGAAGGAAGGGAAAAGGAGAGGAGAAGGGAGGAGCTGCAGCGGGAATTTCAGCCAAGAGGAGGAAGTAGGGTGGGAAATAAGGTTTTACGGGGTAGATTGGTGGTTGTGGAGGCAACGAAAGAGAGAGGAGGGCGGCATACAGTGGTGGTGCATGGTAGAGGCCGAGAAGGAGGGAAAAGAAAAGGAAGAAGGGGAAAGGGGCTATAGGGGTGATTGAGGGAGATGGGGTGGTGTAGGAAGGTTGAAGGGGTGCCAAGGAGATGGTTTTAGTGGTTAACTGGGCGGTAGAGGAGGTGGTTGAGGGTGGCGGAGCATAAAACAAGGAGGAGGAGAAGAGGGGAAGAAGGGAGAAATGGGAGATCGTTAGAGGGAGAAGGAGGGCTCGAGCAGGGGAAAAATGAGCAGAAGGGAAAAAGAAAACAAGAGGGAGGGGATGCCTGTCAGGTAGGGCTAGGTGGAGGGTGCAAGGGTGGCAGGAGCATGGCTTGTGGTGGCAGGGAGAAGAATAAAAGAAGGGGGAAAAGAAGGGCATGCAGGACTGTGTTTGGCCCAAAAATGGAAGGAAAGGGATAAGGAGAGGGAGGGAGAGAGAGTAGGGTTGAAATGGCAGGTTGCAGGGGAGGTTGGTGGTAGGGAGGAGTTACAGGCAGCGTGCGTCGATTGTCAAAGAAGAAGAAAAAGGGAAGAAGAAGGGAAGAAGAAGAGAAAGAAGAGGCGGGCTGGCCAGGCGGGGGAAGAAAAGAAGGGGGAGTGGGCAAAACCTTGTGCGTAAGGGAGAGGGGAAAAAAGGAGGGAGTTGCGCCAGCCCAACCACGGAGGGGGGGGGGAAGGAAAAGAAAAAGGATGGGGTGACGGGTTGGGGCGACGATGTGGGGAGAAGGGGAGAGGAGAAAGGAAGAGGGGATGGGCCAGTAGCCCAGTGCAGGGAGGTAGGTCGGGCGGCCCGAGGAGGAGGAAAAGAAGAAAAGGAAAAGGAAGAAAAAGGAGAAAGAAAAAGGAAAAAGGAAAAAATGGGAGAAAATAAAATTAAAATAATTTTTAAAATAAGGGCATTTAATTATTTAGATAGATAATTTAATTTAATAAGTTAATTTATTTAAAATTTAAGATATTAATTTAAGAAGGTAATTTTAGTAAAATATGGGTTTGGAAAATTATTTAAATAAAATAATTATGATAAAATAAATAAATATTTATTTTAATTTATTAAATATTCATATCCATTTTTATATACTCAAAAGTCCACAAAATAATTAAATTAAATAAATTTAAAAGTTAATTTATCCCAAATGAGAATTATTTATTAAATTCTAGGTTTTAAATTTTTGGGGTATTACATACTTCTTGATATTTCCACTATAGTAGAATCCACAAGCTGGTATAATAGGATGGAGTGGGATGATATAAGGATAGCCAAATAGACATGATACTCATTCTATCATGTACGACTCCACTAGTACCATGAAAAGTGTGTCACCTTTATACATCAAGTCTAAATAAATTTATGTCTAATCTTTATGGAAGTGTAAGAAGTCAGAGTAATAATTGACTTAACCACATAGAAGGTGGAAGTTTTTCATCTTAAGGTGTTATATATTTACAAAAGTTGAGATGAGCAAACAATTATGATAGTAAAAGTAAGTGTCATAGAGATAACTTAGGATAATGCTCTTAATCCATTCTATGGTGTCCCCATATCCACATCGTCTTAAGGTAGTATTGTAAGGCTATATATCCTCCATTGAATCCTCAACACATGGTGTGGTTTCCACAACAAAAGAACATTATAATTATCAATGATAGGTAAACAAATATTGACAGATACATATATTAATAAAAGTTAAATAATCATCATTTCATATGACATTTGCTACATGGCCTTTGAAACTAGTAATGAGTTTGAATTTTTTTTTAACTATTAACTATATGTAATAGATTAAAAAAGAAGACAGATTTTACTTCCTGAGTAGAGATATTAATTCTAGCATCAAATCGCTTAGCATTGACATTATAATCATCTTGATGTTGTATATGATCAATGTTTGTGACACGAGGATCTTCCATGACGTATTGCTCTAGAACTTGTAATAATTGTCCTCTTTGTGACCCTAGTGATAGTGGATGTAACAACTCTCATATTCTTACCTCTACCATCTCTACCCATCATATGCAAATTAGTAAAAATATCATTACTACATATTATTGTTGTGCTATTTCCGCAAGCACACAGATTCATTATAGCATTTCAAGGTCGTATTCCACAGGGACTTCGTACTTGAGTACACCTCTTTAATATTTTAACTATCTAAATCTATATCAATCAGAGGTATGCAAGCAGATAACGAGAATAATTATGAAAAGCTTTCTAATTGTAAATGCTAAACAATAGGAATGAAACCTAGGATCAAACTTCGGTCTCCAAATTAATAATCAATGATAAAACAATGAATATGTTGTAGATTAATACGCTAACTGTGGACAATTGGTCTAATTATATCCATTTTCCTATTTCAAGGTCTAAGAATGTATTTAATCTAATTTTTCGGTTACTTTTGTGACTCACAAATTAAACTAAATCCATTAAGCGTCACTAATTTTATAGTCCCTAAGAACTAAACATCTATTTTCGTGATTACTTAAATTCCGGTACACATGCTACTTTCCGACAATAATCTCAGCCTTTCAATTGCAAATTATATCTAAAGAGGTCAGATTTCATCAAATCCACTTTACAACAATTAAATCTAGCATATACAATAGTATAGATGAATCAAACATACGACATAATACTTCAATTCATCATATTGATCACTAAAATGAACCCAATTCAATCCTAGAAAAGAAGATTACTCATTCATATCTTTAAAGAAAATCAACAAAATAAATAGCATGATAATCATAACAACAATACAAAGATATGAAGAAGAAGAATTAGATTGAATTAACCATACTCTAGAGGAGAACAAAGTTGATTCCTAGTCGATCATACACAAATATACACTTGAATCTCTAGAAAAATCAAACTAATGGAAACAAACAAATTACATGAAGCTATAGCTTGGTAATGAGGAGTAAAAGTGCTCTAGAATCTCTCCAAAGAAGTCCTCGAGGCGTGCCATAAATAATCTCCATCACACTGGCCATGTCGCGCACCTAGATCATGGGAAAACTATCTTTGTATGGTCGTGCGTAGGGCTGTAAATGAGTTGAGCCAGTTCGGTATTTGGCTCGGCTCGGCTCGTTAAAAGCTCAGTTCGGCTCGTTCGTTTAGTTAAACGAGCCTAAAAGTAAGGCTCGAGCTCGGCTAGGTTCATTTTTTAGCTTTGGCTCGTGAGCTCGGCTCAGCTCGTTAAAAGTTCGGTTCGGCTCGTTCGTTTAGTTAAATGAGCCGAGCCCAAACATCATTTTATTCTCGTTTAGTTAAACGAGCCAAACCCAAGCCTAGGGGTATTCGGCTCGGCTCGGCTCGTTTACAACCCTAATCGTGCGACCCTTGTACAACCTGGTTGTGCAGCTTCTTAGCTCTCGAATTTATGGGATCTCAGATCTTACATAGTTGTGCGAGATGCACACTGCCTATCTGTGCAAGATTCTAAGCCTCGACTTTTCAGCACAAAATTCTGCACGGCTGTGCGATCCATGCACTACCTGGCCGTGCAGTTCTGTTTTCTTTCAATATAACAGGGGGTGCTGCACGGCTGTGCAACTAGGTGTGCATCTCTCTTTTCTTGTTTTTTCAAGATTTCTTGGCACATCTTTGACTCTCTTAGCTTCAAGACGTCCATAAACATGTTGGGTTGATGTACTCTCCTCCAAAACCTTCCATGCTAGGTCCTTTGTTCTAAAAACATGTAATTCTTTCTTGGATTTGGAGTTCTTATGGAAATTCCTACAACACAAAATTCAAGAAAGTAGTAGTGCATATAATAGGCTAGAACCATAGCAAAATATATGAAAGAGATTAAATGAAGTCTTAAAGTGAAGGCAAAGAGAGGCAAAATCATAGAAAATATTTACTTTATCAATTATTATACTAGAATAAAATAAAATATTATACTCTATTAGAAGGATCTATATTTTAAGGTCAAAATGCACAAGTTTAGTGTTTGGGACTAAGGGTTTAGCGTGTGGGCTCAATGTTTAATGCTTAAGAGTCTAGGGGTTAAAGGTTAAGGGTAGGGTTAATGATTAAGGGTTTATGGTTTGGGGTTAATGGTTTAGGGTTTTAGGTTAAGGACTTAGGGTCTAGGATTATGTGTTTAGGGTTTGAGTTTAAGGATAAAGGGTTTGGAGTTCAATGTTTAGGGTGTGGCTAGTTAGGGATTTAGGGTTTGGTAGGTCAATGCTGTGTTGGGGGAGAGTGTTACAAGTGAGTAGTGCGTTAATAGGGGGAGCAAGTGTGTTGCGTTGCCTATAGGAAAGAATAATGGGTGGGGGAATGAATGGGTTTTATGCATGTTGGAGGGGGTGCAGATGTCTCATCTATGGGGAGGGGGAAGCTATAGGTTGATGACCTACCAATGTTCTTGTTTGATTTCCTCAAATGCTTGACTCTTACCTTTTTTGCTTTAAATTGAGCAGGGGGACTACAAAACTACTTAATCTAGGTTAATCTACACATATAAACAACTAATTAAAGTAGATAAAAAAATAAACAAAATTCAAAGACCAAATCATTTGTACTAACCTAAATTTGAAAAATAAGTTATCTTAATAAAATACATTAGTAAATAACAATAAAATTGTATGCATACGAAAATTTGTAGATTGGTAGTGCAAAAATGGTGGATAATTGTTGTAATAATGGAGGTATTATTATTTGGGTTGAATAGAGGGATGAAAGATGGTGGAGAATAGAGAGAGAGTGTTGACAAGGGGAGTGGAAATGAGAGAGACACTTTTAGAAAGTGGGTTAAAATTAGGATGGTAATGGAGTGTGAAGAAAGAAAAAAGATATATATTGGATGATATTTGATCTACTAGTAAAGATCAACTCCAATTACTAAATATCTTAGGTTTAAATCTCCCTGTCCATCTACCTCTACCGTCACTTATATGATATGGTTTGTACTTGTATTTATGATCCTTCTATGAATAAAACAAGGGATGTAAAGAGAGGGAGTAATTTTACTAATGTCTATCCTATGGGGCATCATTATAGGTCATGTTCAATTTCCATCTTTATAACAAAATTATGGCTCTTACCATTAAAATAAAGAAAAGGAGAGGAAGTGATTTGGAATCGATGGTTACGAAAAAGTTGGTCTATTATAATATACTCAGTTTATGTTCAAGTAAATGTCTCATACTCAAATAATTGATTTTTAACAAAAAAATTTCAAAATTTATATTATTTTTCATAAATTATATTTTAAATATGGTAAAATATCAACCATTACCCTCCAAAAAATACTATGAGAATAATGTTCTTGGGGTTTTATTAGCCATATGTGTGGTAAAATATTCAACTCGTTTTTTGTATTGCTAACCGTTTAAATCGTAATTGATATATTTTGACGCCGTTGAATCCATCCATGAGAAAAGTGTGGTATATTTGTTAAATGTGGGCATAAACAAAACTTCACCTCTGCAAGAATCAATCATTTGTAGCAATGGCCGGGCATAAACAGGGCTTCTAATATTTAATTTTCATATTGTAGAATACAAGATATGCTTCTGTAATAAATCTGCTCATTCTTTAATAATAGTCCAATAATAATTATACATATACACACATACAAATCGAAATTTACTATGTACGAATCATCATCGGTCGTCATGTCATTCAGTATCGATCTAGACATGAAGATTATTGTAAGGATCTCAATCGTCAGTATTATCCCCACCCCAACGTGGACCATATATGCCTTCCAGGTTTTCACAATCTGTCATACCGCACATCTTGACCTACAAGAATAATGCTAATAATAAATAATACTTCACTAAGCAAATACTAGTACTATATAAGCTACAAACCAAGTTTGGAGCGAAAAGAGTACATTAATGGAG
Source organism: Tamarix austromongolica (assembly GCA_039764185.1). Taxonomy (NCBI): domain Eukaryota; kingdom Viridiplantae; phylum Streptophyta; class Magnoliopsida; order Caryophyllales; family Tamaricaceae; genus Tamarix; species Tamarix austromongolica. Next base: position 56,790,477 of record CM077808.1, on the reverse strand, counting down.
AAACTGCAGGTCTTTACGAAAACCCAGTACCAGCAAGGCCATGATGCAACAAATTATGAGCAATAACATCTCTTGCCTTTACAGAACTGACAGACTGCACTCGAACCTCAGGAGTCATCTCATCATCAACAAGCTGAAAATTCAAAACAGGATCCATCTCCTCACCTCTCATCTCACAAATATTATGCAATACACAACAAGCACCAACAACGGTAGGCAAGTCTTGTAATTTAACCTCAGTTCTTTTCTGCAAACATGACCATCTAGCTTTTAACCTAACAAAGGCATCTTTAGCGACATTTTGTAGCTCTTCAATCTTCTCATTAAATGCATGTTGTGTCCATGTCAAATTCTTTTGCTTATAAGGAACTAACAACCAATCCATTAAAGGGTAGCTAGGGCCGCCAACAATCCAAACGCCATTTAACAGCCCCTGGCTTCCTCTTTGAAATAGAGGTGATTTCTCTAACACTTGATCGTCGGCCAACGAACCGGGGAGCCCGACGCAAACGTCGGTGAAAATACGTCTTACATTGACGACACCTTGCACAGTGGTTGAGTATGAAGTCTTCTGATTTCGGTCGGTGTGGCGCTTGTTGAAGTATGCAGGGACATCAATCTTAGGAGCAACGATGGGTATGTGGGTTGTGTACATTGAACCAATAACATTAGGAATGCCCGAAACCCACTCGAAATCTTGTTTAAACTTACTCAACGAATCATCATCATTAGGCCATTGTAAGTATTTAGGCATTAAAACAGATTGTATAGCAGAGCAAACCTCAAGGACCAGTTTATGACAGGTTGAAATACCTAATCCAAAGCGTCTGGATACTAACCTAAGTGGTTCGCCTGTTGCTAATCTCCATATACAAACAGCTACACGCTGCTTAACCGGAATTGCCGCTCTTAACATCGTATCTTCTTTAGCAACTACTGAATTCAATTCGTGGCAGACAAACTCGAATGTTGATTTACTCATTCTGAAACATTTCTTGAACTCTTCTTCGGGGAATTTGGGACTGTTGCATTCGTCCCACCATGCTTTGGATCGATCCTTGACCCATAATCTTCTCTGATGAAGAGTTCTAGCACTGAGACTGACCGAGGCTATTCCAGAACCGGCGACGCCACCGCCTGAAGAAATTGATTTGGGATCCTCGGTGCTGTTCATGATCTCAGTAGCTGCGATTGAAATCGCGGAATAGGCGATTGTCCGCGATCGTTTCCGTCTAGTTCGATCAGTTTTATTGATATGATCATAGAAAGTGCCAAGATCAGATTGGTAATCAAACATGGATTGAGTTTTCTTGTGATTGGATTGAAAGAGTGATCTACCTTGATGGGAAATTTTGTTCCATTCTTCTCTATCACTCTTCTCTTGTTCTTCTAATAACAACAGAGTTGTGATTATCTCTTTTGAACCTTTCTGGGCTGCTGCTGCTGCTGCCGCAGTTTCCTTTTCTACTCCTCCGACCGGATAATTTGCAGCTCCAGAGTCAGCAGTTCCATCTCCGTCATTTCTACTTTGATTTCTATTGCGGTTGTTCTCGGTATTGTCGTCGTCCATGGTGGACAGATGTGAATTTGGGGAGATGGAAAGAGGAATTGGTTGGGGATGTATGCACGGCGGTGAATAATCAGAAGAAAACGAATGTATTTGGACTTCTATTTAGAGGACATAAAAGGATGTTGACTTTTCATGAAGGTAGGAAGTTGAGATTTTTGTATGTTGTGTGATTCAAGTGTGAGCGCGCAATCGAAATATTAAATGGGATTCTTGGGATTTGCTGTTGATGGCAGTAAACCTCGGCCGGAACAAACTCGACACTCAATTAAGGAGATCGGAAGAAGTGCTACTTTAGATTACTGCATTTTTTTTCTAAGAACATTAAAAAAAAAAAGAATGTTGGGAAAATGATCTAATTATCTTCTTGTAAATGTCGGAACATAGTCAACACCCAACAATCAATTGCCGAAACCAAGTCAACACTCAATTAAGTTTGAATCCCATTTTATACTTGGATATATGATGGAAAAAAGGTTCAAAAGATAATATGGAAAAACATTAGGTGATACTTTACCAAAAAGGAGACTTTAACGTTAGTCTTTTTAAAGGACTTTTTTTTATAGGATAATCTTGGCCCTTGTGTATTTTAATCCTGAGTTAAATAAAATGGACATAATGACTATGTTTTTTAATGGTGACGTAGATGAAACTATTTATATGGTGTAGGGATGGCAAAAATTTCTATGTGTTCAGCACCCTGTTGAGGATTTTTTGTTTGGGGTGGAATTTTTGGGAATAGATTCGGGTTAGAGGAATTTTTCGGGGATTTTTTTGGGAATAGGGCTAGGCTGCGATGGATCCCATCCCCGAAACTACCCTGATATATAAATATATATACATATATAAATACATACCTACATGCATAAATATATTATAACATTATATTTTTTATAAAAAAATAAAAAAATAAGAATAAAAAATTTATTAAAGATTTTTGGATATAGGGCAGAGATGGGGTTATATTTCCCATGGGAATCGGGATGGAAAATCCTTGTTAGTCAAAGTCAGAGAATGGGACGGATTCGAAGACAAGGATTTATTTCGGGTTTAGGGATGAGGATATTATCGTCATCCCCATGGAGCCTCGTTGCCATCTCTAATATGGTGAAACTATAACTTTATGTTGGGAACAAAAAGAATATAGTTTTCAAGTTAAAGGTATTCATTTATAGACTTAGGTAAGATTTTCGTGATTGATACCACATATTTCGTAAATTAATTATCTCATTTGGTTTTTAGGTAAGTGTTATTGTTAATTGTGTGTATTATATGAGAGTAAGTATATTATTCTAGTACCGCTGTTGCCATACTACAAGCCACAAGGTTTAGCATGTAGGATTGCATAGGCGACACACCTGAGAGAGAAAAAACACAATTTACCAAACAACATTCTAGTTTTGTTTCAAATGAAAAAATGATAGTGTCTAAGTCATTGAAGAAAAAATATTATTTTAATATTATATAGTATATTATATTATAACATAACTTGTATAATACAACATTTATATTATAAATATTTTGTATTTTATTTGAACTTTATGTCATCTATTAAAAAATATAAATATATAATTTATGTTATTCATGTAATAAATCACTTAAAAAACTAAATTAATTAAAATCTAAAAGCCTAAACATATAAAACAAATCAAACCAATTTCAAATTAAAACCTAACAAAGTCGACCAGATAGTTAAAACTTCAAATCTAAAAAAAAAACTTACAAAACAAATGAATTAAATCAAATAAAGAAGAAATCAAGCCCCTCCCCCAAATAAGATAATAACTCTTTGCAACACCTTATTGCTCTTCATCCTCTTCATTCATACTTCTTGCTTTCTCTTTATCTCTTTCCTCTTCTTCAATTTTTATTCATAACCTTACTCCATATCTTCATCTTTTTCTTCATCGTATGTAAATATATGCAACATAAAGGCACTTGGTAATAACTTTCTCAAAGCACCATTTCCTCATTATCCATCATCAATTATATGAAAGATTTGGATAATAGGATCACATGCTGGTTTATACTAATTTGTTTCATTGATTTGTATAATTAATTTTGATAATGTAACACCATGAATTTTAGCTAACCTTAATATCGAGTAATTAATATCTTAACCTAATTCTTTGAGAAATTTATATTTCTATCCTATTCTAGCTCTCTAATACTAAATCTTATCCTAATCCTAAACTTTATTTTGGGTTAATAATATTTTTCTCAGGCTAAACCTAAAACCGAATGGTTGATAATTAATTTATTCCATTACCTTAACCTAAACTATTTAACTGAAATCTAAATCTAAAATCCATCTACCTTTTCTTCTTTCTTTTTCATCCCTTTATTTTTCTCTTTTCTCCACTTGTTGGTCTAAATCATTTCCCCGCCTTGGTTCCCTTCCCCTTTGTGTGCAAATCCCTCTCGTCTAGACCTTACCCATGCTATGCCTAGTCCAATGTCAAGACAAACCCCCACTGCTCCCAAGCCTTGCATGTGTTAATTGTCATGACCCTATCGACTGCCATTTTCACCCTATCTTCTCTCTCAAGCATGCACACACACACACACACAATACATGCAACCGAACCTCTCTCATTCTCTCTCCATTCTTCTATCTAAACACTAGCACAAACACAACACCTTCTCCCTCTTCTCATCTTCCTTACCGTCACCAAAACAACCCTAAAGATCCAACACCAGCTAGCCCAACCTAATCATATCCACTACCTTGGGCCATCTTTGTCTTTCCTTCACCCATAACATCACCCAAACCCACTGTTCTTACCCCCATCCATTGACCAAACTCATTGTAGCTTCCCTCCTTTCTTTTTCATCCTTGGCTGCAGCACCAACAACCGAACACTACTCCCGCCATTCAATCACAACAACCATAATCCACACTCCACATTTGGTCAACCACATCACAATTGACTTCTTCATATTCTTCCCTTGATTGCTACAACACCAACCACACCACACCATCACCACACCTCTTTCTTCGGCCATTTGCATCGGTTCATAACCCCTTTTTTAGCCATTATCACCGGTGCACACCACCTAGAGACGGAAACTTGTGTCATTGCTAGGCCCTTGGCTCGGCACTTATTATCGTTTCTTCTCTCTTGGTTGTGCAAGTTCACCCAAAGTGGCTTGTTTTGGTTTTCCACCACCATTTCACCCTTCCATTCACTTAAAATTTAGTGAATTATTTGGTTTAATCCTAATGGTATTTTATTGTGGTTTCTTAGGTGACATTTTTGAGATTCTGGAAGGAGCGGGATAGGGTTTACGTGCTTAGAAACCAGAGTGACATTTTTTAGATTCTGGAAGGCGCAGGATAGGATTTATGTGCTTAGAAACTAGAGCATTTTTTATAAGGATACTTGTTGTAGTCTAGAATTTTTGTTTGCTAAGTGTTATGCATGATTGTATTATACCATGTTATTGTTATCATGTGATTAAATGTATGATTGTCAATGCTATGATATGTGGTTGATATTGTGTGACAGAAAATAAGTAAGTAGAGAGTATGCGATATCGTTATTCTATGTGAAAAATCCTCTGTGTGATATATAGTTGTAATATAGGTTAGTAAGGTATGATAAGTGAGTAAATGAGTATTATAAGGTATGTGGTGATAAATGTTGGATTTGGAAATAATGTGACCAAAACATATAAGATCTGCATGAAATAATGATTTTTGTTACCATTAAGGGTATTTTGGTTAAGATGGATTTAATATGGGAATTTTGGTATTCTAATGTGTTATATCATTTAAAATATGCGAAGGATTTTATAGGAAGTGGTTAGAGTAGTTGTAAATGGCCTAAGTTTAATAAATAAGTATGTGGCTTGATTTGGGAATAATAACCCTAAAATGGGAAAGTTATTATTGCATGTGCGAAATAGTAGATTAAGACCACAAAATTAGATATGTTGTTAATATTGGTGTTTTGGAAATGTATATTGAATCTAGTAATTATATGGGCCCTACAGGAAAAATTATGTTGTACTTATAAAATTAGAGTTTTTAAGCCCAAGAATAGTGACTCTTGAGATAAGGTTATTATCGTATGTGTAAGACTTTAGAGTTGGGCCTTTGAATTCAAGTATATTGATAATAATAATACTTGAGGAATAGGTACTAAGTCTGGTTGGTAAAAGACTAACAAAAGAAGAGCTATGATAAAAATGTAAAAATTGGGTTTTTGGAAAATAGAAGGGTCTTAACCCTAGAAAACGACCTTATGATCTTGTGATGTGCCTTACCTGCTTTAAATATGTTATGTACTCCTCAAATTAATCATGAATAAGACACTAATCATTAAAAGTGAAAGATCACGTGAAACAGGCCAATGTGTTTTATGGGCCCGCTCCACCAAACAATTTTAGTGGCTCATAAGTGTTTAGCCTTGAGAGGTGTATCAATCTATTCCATTAGATTAATAAAACACAACGTGAAATATAATGCAATTTGAGATAAGTAACCTAATGGATAGGATATTGATAACTTAAAGTGGAAGAGTATGTAAATCAGGACCGAGGTGTTGGGTCTGTTTCATTGGATGATAATAGTGACTAAGGTGTGTTATCCATAAGAGGTTTTTTAGACCGTTCCATCGATTTAAAAAAAGTGGCTCAAGAGTATTTTCCTTGAAAGATGTTAGTTTCGTTCCACCAGACGATAATATTGGCTCATGTGTGTTGTACCTAAAAGGTGCTTCAGACTATTCCATTGATTTACGAATAGTGGGGTCTCTGAACTCAACGTAAATAAAAGAATAATTTTTTTTATATCTAATAAAGAGGCCTGGATCATTACTTACCTTGTGATATTTTATGTATTTTGCATATGTACTTATTCTCCACTATGAAAGCATATATTTAATTGTATCCAGGCCTTGACAGTATTGTTACCTTGTTTAGTACATAGTGTACTGACCATCCTTTGCATGGATGCTGCTCATTCCCACGAGCAAACGACTCTCATGCTTTTATGCAGGTTATTGAGGACCAACTAAATAATTTTGCTGCCTATGATGCTTTGTATGCGGTAGAGTGGTGTTTTGTATCAAGGCATGGGCCTAGAGTTATGTTATCCAGGAAATAGTTTAATCTGGATACCATTTTGTACTCTTCACTCCATGGTATTTTCTTTTGTTTATATTTTATTATACTCGGAGTTAAGCTCCAAACTTATATTTATGTTTATAAAGCTACTCTCATTTCTCTTTACTGTGTTTTACTTTTAATGATTTTAGACTTGTGATTGATATGAAGATGGTATGTTAAGCCATACTTACATAGACTACAGTAGTAACACCTAGTATTTTGGTTATGAGCTTCTGTAGTAAAATTTGGGGTGTTATAGATAAAACATTAGAAAAATTAAAAAAATTTGAGGAAAAAATTGGGAAAAAGATGGAGATATTTGAAATTTTAGATCTTAGCTTGGTTGAATTAAGATATTTGAATGAATACAAAAAGTGAAAACCAAACAAAAAGAATTGATAGGATAGAAACATAGATGAGAGAGTAAAGAGAAGAGAGAAAACATAGGAAGAGTGAAAATAGATGTATCACTCTCAAATTTTACTCCTGAAAAATTTTGTTTAAAAGAATAATGCGAAAGACAAAATAGAATTTGAGGAATTTTACCACCATTTCTAACACAAGATAAATATCCACTATCTATCTCATGTTAGATGGAAGGCTAAAACCTGTCCAATAAAAATTTAAACAACATCTATACCGAGAGGATAAGCTCCCATAAGGAGATATCCACAGGCAGATGGCAAGTGAATGATTTCACCAAATAAAATCATTTCTGAATAAATTAGTGGAAACCTATGAAATAATCTTGGATTTTAAAAGCTTATCAAAGTAATAGAAAATTAAAATTCAATTACAGTACCCTTGAAATTTTAATATAACACTTGAAAATTTCCAAAAGTAAATACAGATAAATAAAGCTAAATTCTGATGGATCAAACTCTAGATTACCTACTCTCTTAGGCCAAGCCTTCAACCCAACAATAATATTAGATCTCAAACCTACACAAAAGGTCTTCTCTCCACCATCAGTGCGTTGTCGTAGGACCCATTCAACCAAGGTGGTATCAGTATGGGTTCACTATTAAGTAAATCATAACTATCTCACTCATGGAAGGAAACATGATACATATAAAATATGGTAATCTCTAGTTTATAATACTAATGCTCAATTATACATATGATAAATGCACCATTCCACTCATACAATAACTAATGCTTAATTATACATGTGACATATGCAATAAAATATGTTGTCACGGATTCATGCTTATAAGTATATGACTAGACATGACAACCCATAGGGTACAAGCGTATAAGAAACGACAATCGCATGCTGAGTAACACACCCTACCCTAGAAGATAACATTTTACACATAAGGCTCACATGCAATTTGAACAATAGATCATGTGAGAATTGAATATGGACATGCGTCATATGACAACACTATTATAAGGAAGACAACCAAGAGACATATATAGTAAAAAAAAATATAAAATCCATAAGTGAACGAGAATAATTCATTATTATATTTCACAGGCATTTGATTATATTATATTGAGGATAGAGACTCAAAGAGATCGTAACAAATAATCTAGTACTCGAACAATACTAGCCCTAGCTAGCCTACCCAAAGATGTAACTTGACCACCAATAAATAGGACCCCTAATCAATTAAGTATACATACCCCCTATAGGGCCAAAATATATCAATACACCCATAGAGTAGAAGAGGGCCTCTCAGGACCTCTTAAGGCACCCGGGATCATAGAGTAGAAAAACACCGGAATGGTACTAAGTGAATACTAAATCTAACACAGATAGCTACATCGAGTGGCACAAGTCCCGACTCAAGATCATTTACTTTAAGTGATTAATATTTTATTCAAGGATTTAACCAAACATAATTTAGGCCCATCTAACAACACTTAGATCACTTCCATCAACATAATAAATTGCCAATATTATATCAATTTCAAGTGGTATTAAAACCAAACTAATCCAAGTGGCATTAAAGCCGATAAATCCTAGGGGCATTAAAGCCGATCAATCCTAGGGGCACTAAAGCTGAACCAATTTAAGTGGCATTAAAGCCAATCGATTCTAGAGGCATTAAAGCCTAACCAATTAATGTGGCACTAAGGCCCAATAATTTCAGGTGGCGTTAGAGCCGAATAATTCCATGGCATAAAATACAGCATAAGGTATCATGTACTTTTAATCCACACTCAACCCTTCACATGCTCACACACATACAATATTTAAGAGTCACACTGACACATTTTTACATTGAGGCTATAAATTCATATATTCATACAACTACCACATAGAATAAAGCATACATTTGACATGATTAAATAATCGATAAGCATACTTATCACCTTCCACTCCGAACAGACATATATTTTAGATTCTACCATAAGTAAAGGTAAGTAATGACTTACCTAAATTTGAAGCTAGCTAAACAATTTGAGAAAGAAAGAGAGCTATTGAGAGCTCGACAACCCATAAGAAAGTTTTCCTAGATTGCCGATAGAAATTGGAAAACTAGGTTAGAAACAACCTTATCAATTAATAATTTAAATATTATAATTATATCCACACAAGGGGACACAAACGATCTTTTTTGGAAAACGTGTCCAAAATCTAAGACTTACAAGCGTAGCTCTATTAAGAGTTAAGATTAAATATTAATCAAATCGGGTTTAACACATATTACTTGGGTCATATCAAATAGATTTGGAAAGCTGAGGAAAGGATAATAGATTATAAGTTAGTTTTATCGAAAATGGCTTATTCATTAGGTTTTACAACCAAAAAGACAAACCAACCATTTTTAGGGAACCAATCTAACCTGATAATATAAGAATACAATTCAAATGAATTAAAATCAAAACTAGTAATCTATTAGGTGAGAGAAACATAAGCAAATCATTTATTATTATTATAAAATCATCTACGAAAATTAGGATTTTTAAGCCCAAACTGCAACTCGACTAATTAACTTTGAATATCTCAAATTGATAGCTTATGACTACATTTAAACTAATTTTAAATAAATTTCGATAATCAATTTTAACAAAATAATCTTCTGAGTAGCTAATTCAAGACAATCGGTTTCCAAAATTATGGTTTTAATGCCCAAGACACACACTCAAATAATTCAAATCAATTAATTCTAATTGAAGGTGTTAATATGCAATTAAGGTCATTTTAACTGTTTCTATAAATTCAATTTTAGAAAACACAACTATATAAATGACCAATTTCATAATTTCTTTTAAAATGCAATTTGATTAATTTATTTAAATTGAATGCTTATAAATGCAATTAGACATATTTTATAATATATTATATAATCGATTGATCAAAACTAATAAAAGAAATACCTAATTTAGCATAATTAGGGTTTTTGAACCCAAAATGCAAATTCAATTAATTCTTGCTAAAATATATAAGTTGAAGATTTGGAATTGTAATTAAATGTATTCTAATGTAAATTATATAATCAATTGAATAAAATAACTCGATTACGCTATTCAATTTAGATTCACAAGAGTTTTGACCTAAAAATCTAATTTCGATCAATTTCACACAATTTTCTCAAATTAACACTTCCAATATAAAATTAAATATACTTCAAAGGATATTGTAAAATCAATTGAGTGAAACAACTTAATTCTACAATCTAATTTCATCACACATAGATTTTGACCTAGGAATTGAATTCTGATTAATTCCGCATAAAAATTTTCATTTGAAGATTCTGATATGAAATTAGATACATTTTACAGGATATTGTATAATTAATTTATCAAAAATAGCTTAATCGGACGAATTTGTAAAACTCGAACATAATTGGGTTAAAATTTCGATTGTCACAAATCAACCAAATACACTACAATTAACCACTCTAAATCAATCATTCAACATATATATACATAATTAAACAACCAATTTAGCTTATCATAAGCTAATTCATACCAAATTAATTAAAATAAGGGTTAGGGGTTTTGAAGATTTATACCAAATAAGGAATTGCAAATCGGGGAGAGTGAAGATCGGGGAAGCTTCGTTGGAGGGCAAGCACCACTCGATGGTAATCACCTGAGCTCACTGTAGCCAGAGGAGGTAGTGCAACCTACGGCTATCCAATGTTGTTGTTCGCTGTTGATGTTGCTGCGTTGTTGTGGTGGGTGGTAGCGGGGCCGAATGGAGTGGCATCGGGGGTCGTGGCTAGCGGTAATCTGGTTGTTAGTGGAGGACTAGGGAGAAGGAGGTGAGGGCTAGGGTTTGGCTGCGGAAGAAAACATGTCGTGGAAAGAAGAAAAAAAAGTGGGAGAAGAAGAGAGAAAAAGAAGAGGGAGGGGTAAAAGGTTTTTATTTTTATTTTTTTAATTTTTATTTTTTTTTCTAATACAAATACACAATTGAGTCTAAAAATATTAATAGATGATTTTATCTAAAATTTATTTAAGGAAAAATAAATTCATAAGGATCCAAAGTTATAAAACCCATATAAGAGCTATATAAAGAATTTTAGAAAATTTTTCAGAAGAAATTACCAATGAACGTAAATATCTATATTATTTAAAAAATACATTATAAGACCTTGAAAAATATTTAAAATTATATAAAAAAATATTTAAATCAAATTCTAATAGATGGAGACTAATTTAAATAATTTTTAAAATTGGTCTTTCACAAACCAAAAAGGGTAAAATGAAAGAAAATTAATTTCAAAAAATAAATCCATAAATAAGTTTCAAAAATCTTTTTAAAGTAAAACTTTTCAAAGATCTTAATAACATTGGAAATAAATAAATCTAAAGTTGAAAATATTTTCTACGGATGAAATTATTAAAATAAATTTAATTATTTTAAACAAAATTTTATAATTTAAATAATATATTTTGTTAATGAAATATAACTCCAAACAAAGTCGTAATCACATGACGAAGTTATACTCAAAAATAAATCTAAATTATTAAAAATCCAAATATAAGAAAGAATAGAAATACATTTTTTTAATCAAAAATTAAAATCATATGAATATAATAAAATTATAGTCGTGAACAAATTTATCTAGAATGATCCACAACAACAACGATGAATTAAATTCAAATATGAAGTCCAAATCATCGATAAATCTATAAAATGAATCAAAATTAAAATAATTAAATATTTACATCAAATTTCACTAGTTAAATAATTAAGCTTAATAAAATTAAAATTTAAAGATATGATGTATTACAATAGATAAGAGGGATTATTCAATGTTAGCTAAATATTTGGGACATATAACACGTAGAAGGATAATGAATAAAATGTCAACTTAGAAATTCAAAATATGTTACCAACGAGATTATAGTTTCATGATTAAATGTAGAATTATTGTAGATAGAAGAACTCATGTTTGAATTATCACTCTCTCAACATTGTATACCTTTATAATAATTATGACACTTATTTAGTAATTATATTTATCTTGATAAATTTCTATAATTAAGTACATAAAATTGTATTGCACTGAATAATTCCATAGTGTTGGGGTAGTTAAATTCAAATAATGCCAACAAGATAAGTGATTTGGAATTTTTTGATAGGATTTTGTTACTTTAGGATAGTTGGATCAAATGATATCATGTAATAATGAAGTTTTAAGTATTATATCAACTAACTTATGCATTAAATTAAGCTAAGGATTTAAAAGATGTGATTTGTGTTATTTGATGTGTTTCTATCATTTTTTTTTACATGTTAAATTATGTGGTAGATGGTGTAAGATTAAAATAATTGATATGAATACCTATATAAACAAAGCACATTATTTTTTGGAAATCCATTACTTGAGAACTTTACAATTACATGTGTTTTGATTGAAATAGTCTAATAATGAGCGATCTCTTAAAATTTTTGCCTAGATATATGTAATTTGAAGAAACACACAGTGTTGATCTGTGGGGACCAACAATCAATATCAAAATATGCTCTAGTTAGCTATCCACAACTGGTATGGAGTCAGGGTATTACAAATGACAGTAGAGATAAATCTCGACCATTAATTTTTTCCTAGTGGGATGATTTTAAGTGTGGATTGTAATGAGATAATCAATTTTCAAGGTAAAATGAGTAAGGTAGTTGATGAGTCAAATTGAGCCAAACCCCTCCTAGTTTGAGAGCTTGGTTTGTTTAGTTTTTTTAAGGCTCAAGCTCACCTCAAGTTTGAAATGAACTAAAAAAATTTTGTCTCAAGAGAGGTTGGCAAGCTATTCGACCCAACTCATTTAACATAAATGAATTAAATCAACTTATTTATCATGATTTGATTAGCTAAACTATTAAACTTATTTCAAAGTTAAACATACCAAATAAACTTTGTAAATTTTAGGCTTGATTGATGACTTGTTTAACTATTCAGCTCATTTATTAAGTAAATTATATATTAGTCTTTCAATTTCTATATATAAGGTTATAAGCAGACATATAAAGAGCTTATAAGTTGATTTACGAATGAGTATATAGATGAGCTAATGAATAAGCCAAATTCAAGTAGTTTGCAAACTTACTTGTCAAACCAAGTTAAACTTAACTTAAACCATTTAATAAATGAGATTAAAATTAAATTCAAGCTTTATTTGTTTAGTTTAACAAACTATGTAAGTCAAGTTTAGCCTCCTCGAGAGCTAACTCAATTTTTTAATACCCTCAATGACATCGTCGTCACATTCTTTGAGTGATGGTGTATGTAATACTCCAAGTTATATGGTGGAGATTTAAAAGGATTTATATGGATATCTATATTAAAAATGTGTGCATTCTTTTTTTAAAATTTATTATTGAAAACTCCACAACTAAAGATGCTTGTCTTGGAGTAGTCCAAGGATGAGTGATATCATAGAAATATTTTTAAGATGCATGTAAATTAAGAAAAATAATATATATGAACATGTTTGTATTGATCTATGACCCCAATTATTAGTCCTTAAAAAGAGCCCTAAGTAAATACTTGTGGACAATATGCATTGGTAATAGCTAAGCTTTTAGTAATAGAAAAAGTTGCTGCCAAAAGTAAAACTTATTGCAAAAGATATTTTTAGTAACAACATAATTCATTGCATGGTCATTTTTATAAGGATGTTAATAATGATATTAAGGTGAGGAAAATAGGGCCTTAGAAATGAAAAAAAGTCATTAATAAAACTCTTTAAAGCTATTTGGGAATAGAAAAAAAGTTATTGCTAATGATTTGTCAAATGATCAAAACATGATCACGACCCTAGTTTAACATTTTAGAATGATTTTCCAACTTAAAGATATCATTTTGAGAGAACAAGGAGAAATAAAATATGTACAATTTTAAATTAAATTTTATGAAATGAATAGAATGCCAAGATGATTACAACAAATAGTTGAAACCATCCCTTTTCACTTGTCATTACTGAAGTGTAATCTAACAAAAGAGAAAGACATAAGGACAAAAAAATGTACCATCCCAACTAAAGTAAACTGAGAACAAGACAATGGATTGCATAGCACCATACGCAAATAAGTAACATAGGTGAATCCAACTAGGATGAAGGACAACCACAATCTATGTTTAACATTGGGAAGGTTTAGAGAATTATGTTAAATAACTCATGGGCTCCATAGAAGGGTAGTCCTAGTAACTATGTAGGTGGTGCTATATGGGTCCATCTTAGAAGTTGTCCTCATGTCCTTAAAAATAAGCTTTGCCCTCCCTTTCAATATGTCAACCAAGAATAATTTATGTACCTCTATTTATAACTTCTTGTAAAAACCAAATGTGAATTTCATACTTAGTTAAATGCTAGATGAAAATGGTAGCCAAGAGCTTCAACCATGTTGTGTAGATTTTATATGCCTATATAAACAATAAATTTTCTTCATAAGAATGTCTTGATGTTAGTTGTCTTATGCTGTCTTATTAGATGAGGTTCATTTCCTTCACCATATGTATATATGTGTTCTCTTTTCCTGAACCCAAGCTTTTCAATGTCTTTAATCACTTCATAACTACATACTTCCCTCATGAACTTGGTGATACATCATTAAGAGATGTATGAGAAAATGTTTCTAAAATCCAATGGTTGACTTATATAAATGAGACAAATATATGATTCTCTCAAATGAAAATAACCACTAATAATATCTTTATTTTGTGTGACCACCAATAACATCTTAATCACCCTATACAACACAACCAATGCAAAATGAAACTTCACATTGGAATATTCTATTAACACAAATGACATGAAGGAATAAGGTAGTGTAACACTCTAAAGTTTCTTAAACATTTATTTTTGGTTTATCCTTTATCCAACACCGAACCCTAAAGCTTATCCTATTTATCTCTTTTAACCTATAAACCAAAAACCCTAATCATTTTTTAAATATTTCTACCCTAATCTTTTTTTGTTCTTTTCCTTATTCTTTCCCTTTAACCTCAATTGGTTATTCTCTAGTTTGGTTTTGATAACAAAAAAAAATCCAAATCCCAACCCAACAAAATAAATCCTAACCCAAAACTCCCTCCCTTACCTCTGTCTTTATTGACTAGCTTCTATCCTTTGCCATTAGCCTCCTCCATTTCTGTACACTCAATCCCCTATCATTACCTTTTCCCATGCACCAACTCTCTCATGATTCCTCTCTTGTGCATGCAACCCCAATCCTAAAACTACTACCTTCCTCTCTCTCTCTCTCTCTCTTTATCATTCTTGCAACCAACTGAAACTCCCTTCTTCTCCCTCCATTATCCTTCCTCTCCCCTAGTTTTTCCTCTACAAATTATTCCTAGCTCTACCACCATCTTCATAGTCAACCTTCACCTCGAACTACCTCCCCCCTTTCATTCCTTTCTTAGCCTTAAACTCCCCCTCAGCTAGGCTAACATCTCATAGATGCCCTAACCTTTACCATCTACTTGCAATGCCTTACCGCTTCATCGCTAACAACCATAATCTATAACATAATTCTCCTACATTATATTCTCCTATCTCCTCTTATTTACACCACCACAAATCTTTCTTTCAATATCTTATGTTACCTTCCCTAAGCTACATCCAAGCTTCATGCTCATCCCCACCCTCTTATGTTTTTCCTTCACGTAGTTTATACCCTTAGAGTCCCTTCTCTCATGTATCGAGCTTGTGTTGCATGCGAACCCTGTTTGCTAAGATTGTGCTATCATTGTTGAGCTTATGTTGTTGTTATCGATCTTATGTGCATGTTGCTAAGATTATGCTATGTGTGAGCCTTATTTGCTTAGGTTGTGTTGTGCGTTGTTGAGCTTGTGCGTGTGTGTTACTAAGCTTGTGTGTGCATTGGTGAGCTAGTGTTATCATTATTGAGCTTGTGGTGCCGCTGTCGAGCTTATGCTTGTGTTGTATGCAAGCCTTGTGTGCTTAGCTTGTGTAGTTGCTTGCTAAGCTTGCACTTTTCATTTCTAAGCTTGTGTTGCTTATTTTCGAGCATACACCTTGCTTCCCGAACTTGTGTTAAATGTTGTTGAGCCTTTGTATGTGAACCTTGCAACATGAGTCCTTGCTCATCTCCCCTTGGTTTGGCTCCTCCACTTCATTTTAGTTTGGTTAATAATTGTTGTTCATTGTTTAGTGGCCAATATGTGCTTTGTTGGATTTGTTTTTAGTTAAATAAGGAATTTTTTTAGTAGAGGATAGTGTGGTGTTTTATTTCATGTATATTGCTATTTGGCTGGAATTAAGGTAATCCTTATACTATGCTAAAAAATAAAAATTTCCTGATAGCATATTAAGGGTTTTAGTATGTTTTGTTATGTTGTATTTATTTTCCTACATATGATAGCATAAAATTTTGTATCTTTGAGCATGTTAAATTGTTTACAATATTAAGTGTAAGAAAGCATAGTATAATATGTTTAATGTTGTGAGTTAATTATGCATGATGTATATGTATAATATGATAGGTTGAGCATGTTTAGGTGTATCTTCGTATGATTATTATTTATATGTCCTAGGGGTAAATTGGTCTTTTAAGTGTGGTGTGTTTATTCTATCCAAATATGTATGCCGACCATGTATTATATGATGTTAAGTATGAAAGTATGTGATTTATGATAAATTAGATATATATGTTAGGGATTTATATGCTTAACCATATGTAGGGGTAAATTAGTTATTTGTCATATAGTATAATTTACCAACATGCTAAAGTGTTTAAAATTATTATATTTTAGCCTTTTCATGAAATATTATAAAAAAGAATGAAGTTAGTATTTAAAATGGATAATATCATGGTATTTATGATCTCAAGGGTATTTTGGTTATTTATGATTTAATGCACCTAAAATTAAATAATTGTACCTAGGATAGCCTTAGTAGATTGTTAGGTTAACCTTAGCGTTGAATTTGACTTTAGTTTGACCATTAACTTTATGGTTGACTTGAATAATTGGAAATAAGAAAATTTGACTAAGTAAGACAAATATAATTATTTATGTAATATATGATATTTCATGCTTACCTTATTGTGATATTAATGTATCAAGTGAAAGACCTTGAGATCGGAAATGATGGATCTTTAGGGGTTTTTTTTCATGTGCCTTAGTGACTCAACCAAGCCCTATATATTACTCTACTTAGCTTTTTAGATTTATTAGAGGTTATGCATGTTTATGGATTAGGTGTCCTTATTGGTAGGGCATTATACTTTCTTTGCATGCTAGTGTGATCAAGATACTTTAGTATCCTTGAGTTGATAGTCGGTACGATACTATATTACCTTTGTACACCGGTATGATCGGCGTACCTTAGTATTTATGGGTTGATATTATCTCCCATCAAGTAAATAAAATGTAAGCAATTAGTAATTGGTTGCTCATGGATTTTGATTCTTGGTTCTATAGTTGTCTTTGTGCATTGTCCTTTGTTATATTGATATGGATTACGTTGTCTTTATGTTTAATAAAACATTAACTTTCAAAGTGGATGATCCCATGAGTCAAGACTGAGCCGTACATGTCTGTTCCACCAAGTGTGAATAGTGACTAGGAGTATTATGCTTCAAGAGTTGTACTAGTTCGATCTATCTGATGAGAATAGTGGTTAGAAACGTTATGTCCTGAGTTTTTACTTGTTATCATTCCACTAGATAGAATAATAGCCGGAAGTGTTCATCCCAAGAGTTGTACATTTTTGTTCCATCAAACGAGAATAGTCGTTAGGACGGTTATGCTCTAGAAGTTGTACATATTTGTTTTTAGTGAAAGAGAATGGTAAGGTTCTCGAACTCAATAGAGTTAAGTAATTATAATGGATGTAATCATTTATTGAACTTGTGTACAGTTGAGGATAATGATATAATGAGAATGTACCTTGATAATGTATCTGTTATGGCATGTTTATCGTGTTTTACTAAGAAAATTTTTAGTTCATCAATTTTGGAGGTGTTATAGGTAGAAACATACTAGGATGGGCTTTGGGCCAAAGGAACACACAATTCCTGCAATCTTTGTAATCCTCTATTAATTTGAAAATTGCTCCATCGTTAACTAGCTATGGCAAAAATAGATACCATAAGGGGGGGGGGGTTTGCAAAAGATACCTCCAAAATATAACGAGCAATCCACAACTCATCTCTAGGAGAGATTCCAACAGCAGGACCGACTTGAAATTACCACCAAGAAAATAAAACGAAGAATATTACATATGAAGTCAAATGAACGAAGTATAAATACAAATGAATAAACAGGATCGGTATAAACATGGGCCAGGTGAATAACAAAGGTTCAGTGAAAATGTATCTGGCCAAGCATCAAACTTCTCCATTAATTCTACTGATATTAATTCATGCATATAGGCATACTGGCGTTGTAATGCAAGGCGACAATGCTCCTCCCAAAAACGCTGGTCGGCACAAGCACCATGGTAGTCTGGTCCATGTTCCATCATGGAAAAGAAAAAGTAAATAAAGCAGTCCATAAAATTCTAGTACTATACAAGGGTATTAACTTCATGAGCTTCAGATGAATCCAAACCGGAATCTATACGAAGACATTCGTCGTCCAGTCAATGCAATTGAAAGTGGCCGACATGGAATATTGATGGCTCATAAGTACACTTGCATGTTGTATACTGCATCGGCACCACTTATCAAATAATTCAGCATCACACATAGCCTATAGATCATAAAATTGCGAGATTCAAGTAAATTGAGACTTCCAAGAATGTTGTTGTTCTTCCTAAATGGATCCCCGAAGATAGCCTGGGGGCCGTATATATAAAATAGAAAGGATGAATATTTTAATAAAATTTCATATGGTATTCAATAACACACTCCTCATATGACCGATCTTCACAAAAAAAAAAAAAAAAAAAAAGAGGGGGCGGGGGTGGGGGGGATGAAATATATTGAATTGCGGAGGCAAGGACATAACCATAGGTCGACTTCATTGTTTTCGCCAGGAACTCGACCAGTGCTCGCTAGTCGGTCATAGTAGTATAGTACACTTGCGAAGCTTTATGGGGTAAAAAGTTGGTGCATTATACATATGAAAATGTAGTAAATCAACCTTTGTTAACGATGATTATAGCACTAATAATCTAAGCTACTTGATCTAGTTTAATGTACGACTCCGGAACCTGTTAATTATCACCATAGGGGGAGATGGTTAAAGATAATGTCAGCCGACGCTCAATGTTGCCAGAAAATCAAAGACCTTCCAGCTAAAAGCCTTAGGAAAACATCACTGAAAGCCCCAAATTTCACAAGAGAGCTCATATGAGAGTCCATATATGTAGTTTAGAACATAGTTTTAAAAATCGGATCGGTTTGATAACCGGTATCATAAATAATTCACTAGTTTAGTGGTCGGACCAGTGGTTTGGATTGGTCGGACTAGAGGTACATTTTAAGTCAAAAAATATAAAATATATAAAAAATTAAATTATGCATGAATTTAACCGGCTCCCAACCAGTTGTTTGACCGGTTCACCGATTTTCATTGGTTTCGAGATCTTGAGAACGGGTATATAAAATCTGGCCGGTGACCAGACCGGTTTGTCGGTTCACATGTCGGACCAGCCGATCTGATCCGGTTTTTAATACTAGGGTTTAGAATCAGAAAGCACATGCGTCATAGATTATTCAGGTAAGTCAATTCCAAGAGAAGAGTTAAAGATGCTAAACATAAAAGAACCAGTACGATCCACGTAAGTCAGAATTCATCCCTAAGAGAGAGCCACAACATCTCACGTAAGGTTGGTTCCAGGAAAGAAAGAGAGAGAGAAAAAAAAAAAGAGATGGTAATGACAAAGCTAGAAGTATCAAATAGAACCAAATCTGAATGGTAGAAATAAATAAATTTATAAGCGCTTAGAAAATCCGGTATTAATTGTGAGGGAAAATCTAAAAAGTCAAGCAGTTGATCAAACAATATGATCCAGCAAGAAGATTCGCAAATTCAGAGCACGCACACATAATGAAGCAGTGGTAATGGCAAGGATGAGTATATTCAGAGAGAAATAATGACTTCACCTCATTGAATCGGAAAACATTAGATTGAAGTGGCAGTTGTTTGCCTTTAACACCTAATATCTTCCGATATTCCCCGTATCATCACACCGCTGCCATCGGTTCCATGAGTCAGAGTATCTCTTCTATTCTTCTCATCTAAGACCACTAACCTCTCACTGCCACGAAAGTTGACCCTTACTTTGCATAATTCAATATGAAATGATGTCGTAACCTTATCCCAAAGCCTCCCAAAGACCTTTTGCTCCTCTTCACACAATTTTCCACTTGAAACTTTTGACTCCGCGACCAAAATTAATGGAAGAAAGAAGAAAGAAAATATTGAGATGGATGTAAAGCAATACTAGTCTACTACATTAACGATTGTGGCTTCATACTTCCTTCGTTGGCAACACCGATCTATCAAACATCAACGATTCCAATGCGACAAATGACAACCGTTTCAACATCCATAATGACGACAAGGAAGACGACCTTTGGCGGAGATGACCATGGTAGAAGGCAAGGCATGGAGGTATGAAAGGAAGGAAGAGGAACAGGGAGGATGAGAACGAAAGATGGGATAAAGAAATTGAAGGGAGTTTACCATGAGTAATTTTTTTATGTTAATATAGCTGTTATTTGAAAACATATATTTACTCTATAGAAACTTTTGGTAATAAAATATTACAGCTACCCTTGCGGTTATTATCTAATCGAGTTTTTTTCTCCTATTATACTCCCCTTTCATTTGGAAGGACAAGTTTCGATGGGTTCTCAAGGAGGACGGGTCGTATTCCGTCAAATCATTTTGTATGGCAGCGATGCAGAAGATTGTTGGGGACAGACCTAATAACCTTGATCTCAGTTTCATTTGGAGCGGGCTTGCCCCTGCAAGGATTGAACTTATCGCTTGGTTTGCGGTCCAAGAGAGACTTAACACCAAGGATAGGTTAGCTAGATTACATGTTGTGGATTTGGAGGACACAGGGTGCCCCTTTTGTTTGCTTGAAAGGGAATCGGTGGACCATGTGCTTATTCACTGTATTATAGCAAGGAAGATGTGGTATGCGATCAGTGAGTGGCTTGGTGTTACATGGGTATTGTCAGGATTTATTGATACGCATGCTTATGCGTGGTTTGGCTTCACAGGAGTCGGCATGAGGCGAGATCTCTGGCGTACGGCTTTCTTTACTATAGTTGGTGTCATATGGGAGTATAGAAATAAAGTCGTGTTTGATAACTACAAAGTGTGTGATAGGTGGCTTCTTCTGCTTATTAAAGTTAAGATAGGCTCTTGGATTAAGGCGAATCGACGTGAGTTTCCTTATCGAGTCCAGGAAATGGTCCACAATGTGGAAGTTTTCTTGTAATGTTGCTTTTGTTTTTGGGATTACTCCCATAATTATCAAAAAAAAAAAAATACTCCCCTTTCATATTCTCTCTTGTACTTTAAATTTCTTATTCTCACTCGACTTCCAATTCAAGGTGAGTTTTGAAAACTTATCCTTTGCTATTATTTGCTAACTTCGTCAATTTCTATTTGGGAAGGGTAAAAGTTCGACAATTTATGTCCGTGCATAGCTATACTTTGATGGACCGAGCATGGGTCTAGGTAGATTTGTAGTTATTTGCCCAAATTTACTTGTTTCCCAACTGTGAGTAGGGAGTTTAGGTAGTTTTTGTTGGTGGAGGGTGGAGGGTGGAGGGTGGAGGGTAAGGGCTTCGGTAATTCTTTCCTTGGGGTTGGGGGGGGGGGGTGGTTAAGGCCTTCAGGAGCAAAAACCATTGGTTGAAGGGTAAGGACTTCAGCAGAAAGGACCGATGGTGAGGTAAGAGATTTGATAGAATTGATCGGTGGTGGGGTAAGGGTTTAAGTAGAAACGACCCGTGGGGGAGAGAGATTTTGCGTACTTTTAAAACTAATTTTATTACGATTTATTATTTTATTAGCATAATTTAATAAAAATATTTAATTATTTTAATTTTAATTTATTTTATGAATTTATCAATAATTTTAACTTTATATTTGAATTTAATTAATCGTTATTGTTGTATATCATTTTAGATAAATTCGTTCACGACTATGATTTTATTATAATTATATAATTTTAATTTTCGATTAAAAATATGTATTTTCACACTTTCTCGTATTTTGATTTTTAATAATTTATATTCGTTTTCTATTATAATTTCGTTGTGTCATTACAACTTTGTTTTGGAATTATATTTCGCTAATGAAATATATTATTTAAATTATAGAATTCCCTTTAAAATAGTAAAATTATTTTAATAATTTTATTCGTAGAAAATATTTCCAATTTTAAATTTATCCATTTTCCAAGGTCCACAAGATCTTTGAAAAGTTTAAAATTAAAAAGATTTTTAGAGCTTATTAATAAATTTCTTTCCGAAATTAATCTTTTTTCGTTTTATCCATTTTTGTTTGTAGAAGACCATTTTCAAAAATTACTTAAATTAGTTCTGGTATCATAGAATTTGATTTAAATATTTTCTTATAAGGTTTTAAATATTTTTTGAGGTCCTATAATATATTTTGGTAAATAATATAAATCTTTACTTTTGTTGGTAATTTCTCCCGAAAACTTTTCCGAAATTCTTTATATAGCTCTTACATTGATTTTATACGTTCGGATCCTTATGAAATACTTTTTTGTTAAATAAATTTTAGATAAAATCATCTATTAATATTTTTAGATTCAATTGTGTATTTGTATTTGTGATAAAAAAAGAAGAAGAAGACCAGCCCCTATTTCTTTTTCCTTTTCTCTCTTCTTCTCTCCCTCTTTTCTTTTCTTCTTTCCCAGACGTGTTTTCTCTACACCAAATCCTAGCCCTCACCTCCTTCTCCTTGCTCCTCCATCGACAACCAGCCACGATTGCCGACCACCACCACCGACGCCACTCCATACGGGCGATGCCAGCTGTAATACCCCAAAAATTTAAAACCTATAACTTAATAAATGATCTTTATTTAGGATAATTTTATTTTTGAATATATTGAATTTTATTATTTTATGGATTTATGAGCATATAAAAATAGATATGAATAATTCATAAATTAAAATAAATATTTTGTGATTTTATCATACGTATTTTATTTAAATAAATTTTCATGCCCATATTTTACTAAAATTACCCTTTTAAAACCAATATATTAACTTCTAATAAATTAAATTATTAAATTAATTTATCTATCAAAAATATTAAATGTCATTATTTCAAGAATCATTTTATTTTATTTCCCCCTTTTTCCTTTTCTTCTCTTTTTTCTTCCTTTTCTTTTCCTCCTTTTTCCTTTTTCTTCCTTCCTTCTTCCTTACGGCCACCTGCCTTCTTCTTTCCTGTGCCTGGCCGCTAGCCCTTTCTCCTTCTCTCCCCCTTCACGTGTCCAGCCCGGTCTCCCCCCTTCTTTTTTTTTTCTTTCCTTTCTCCCCCGGTTGGGCCATCCCAACTTCCTTTTCTTCCCTCTCTCCCTCGTGCGGGGGGGGGGGGGGGTCGGCCCGCTCCCCCTTCTTACTTCCCCTGCCCGCCCGGCCTGCCTCCTCTTTCTCTTCTCCTTCTTCTTTGACCATCGACGCACATAGCCTGCAACCGCCACCTACCTCCCCTACAACCTGCCATTTCAGCCCTGCTTTCTCTCTCTCTCTCTCCCCCGTCCCTTTCCTTCCATTTCTAGGCCATACACACCCTTACAGCCCTTTCCCTCACGCCCTCCTTTATCCTTCTTGTTCTTTTTCTTCCTGCCACCCCATGTGCCAACCCCTACACCTACCTAACCAGCCACACCTGCCTTCTCTCACTCTTCCTATTCTTCTCCTTATCTTCCCCTTCTCTGCCCATTTTCAACCTCTCTCGACCCCCTCAATTCCCTACAGATTCCTCCATCTTCTCCCTTCTTCCCTTATCTTCTCCTCCCCTATTTTGAGTCACCACCTAACAACCGTCGTTGTTGCCGCTAAAACAACCACCGTAACCACCTCCCTGAAACCCCAATAACCTCCTTGCACCACCCCATCACCCCCACTCACCCCTACAGCCTCATTCCCTTCCTCTCTTTTCTTTTCTCTCCTTCTCAGCCTCCACCCCACACCACCACCGTCCGCCACCCTCCTTCCTCTTCTGCTACCTCCATAATCGCCAATCCACTCCCAACACCTCCTCTACCGCCCCACTTCCTCCCTTTAACCGAAAATCCCCCCAGTAGCCCCTCCTTTCTCTTCTTCTTTTTCCTTCCTCCTTCTCCTTTGCCCAACCTTGCACCCATTTTTCTAACCCTGTAGCCACCATCTCCACCTCCCTGAGCAGCCGATCATTAACCCCGACCACCACCTACACTCCTAATCCATCCCTGCACCCAGCCACCACCCTAAATCCCCTCCACAAGCCCTCCACCTAACCCCCAAAACCTTAACCCAAGCCACCACTTCCCTCCTCCCCAATTCTCCCTCTTTGACCCTTAATCTATTCCATCCTTGCATGTAGCTCACGCTACTCATGCAGCGTGAGCCTTGCCTTTTATTTTGAGCCATTTTTAGTTAATTTCAAGGTATAGACATAGTTGGTATTAGTATATATTAATTAAGTTTTTGATAAAGGTTTATTCTTTTGATTTTTCTACTTCTAATGATAAATGTTGATACTATTTTTAGGTATTTATTTTACTAATCAAAACTCAAACCTTTAACTGGGGTACTGATAAGGTTTGATTATTGCTGGAAATAAGGTAACCATTATATCCTAGTAAAATGTGTGGATATATGTATGCTATCACATTAGTATTTTTAATATGTTTATATGCATGATGTATGTTGTTAAATATAATGTATTTAGTGGCATATGTTGGTTGATGAAAAGAAAAGCATGTTAATTTATGTGTCATGTGTAGAAATAACGCTTAAGGAAAGAGCCTTGTTGTTAATAATAATGCTAAATACATATGTATGATATGATATGCTAATGTGGCCATTTGTTGCATAGATAATGTTAATATGAACCCTAGGGACACTTTGATAAATTTTGCTTGTGCAAAAGGTGTGGCCTAAATAAGTGTGTGTGGTAGGTGTTACTGAGTATTAATGATAAATAAGAATAGTTGGTGGTGTTGGATGATGTGTATGGGCCATGTATATTAATATTTATGTGGTGATGATATTTTGGTAAAATTGGTATAATAAGGGAGATATAGTAATTTAAAAGAGTAAAGGGGGTAAAATGGTAAATGGAAGTAAGGAGGGTAATTTAGTAATTTTACATGGAAAAGGGGATAAATTGGTAATTTTTATGAGTAAAAGGGGTAATATGGTGATTTAATAAAGGAGAAGGGTATTTTAGTAATTTGGCATAAAGGAAGGGCATTTTGGTAATTTTGTGATTTAATAAAGGAGAAGGGTATTTTAGTAATTTGGCATAAAGGAAGGGCATTTTGGTAATTTTGTGATTTAATAAAGGAGAAGGGTATTTTAGTAATTTGGCATAAAGGAAGGGTATTTTGGTAATTTTATAAAGTAAAGGGGTATTTTGGTAATTTTAATAAGTAAAGGGGCAATTTGGTAATTTAACCAACCAAAAGAGCAATTTGGTAATTTTAATAAGTAAGAGGGAAAATTTGGTAATTTAACCAACCAAAAGGGCAATTTGATAATTTTAATAAGTAAGAAGGGCAATTTGGTAATTTAACCAACCAAAAGGGTAATTTGGTAATTTTAATAAATAAGAAGGGTAATTTCGTAATTTAACAAGTAAAGAGGGCAATTCGGTAATTTAACCAACTGAAAGGGTAAAATTGGTAACTTAACAAGTATGAGGGGTAAAGTTGGTGGTTTAATAAGTATGGAGGATAATTTGGTAGTCTAATAAATACAATGGGTAATATGGTAATTATGCAAACATGAAGGGTAATATGATAATTTGGTAAATAAAAAGGGATAACTGGGTAATTTTATAAACAAGGGGCATTTCAATAATTTTGTAAGGATGGTGGGGGTAAATCAATAACTTGCATATAACTTACCAATAAATTAATAAGTCTTCATAATCAGACCTAAGTAACATTGAATAATAATATAAGGGGATTTGATAAATCAGTGAGTATCACAGGAACATGGCATGACTTAGGGTTGGATGGACAACTAAGGGTGTGATATGGTGTTTATCGCATATTCATGAAGGAGATGTCTTAATCATTAATCATACATGGTAATATGTGTTGGATGTGATATAAGGGCATGTTAGGGTTAAGTGTTCCATGGTCCTTTGATGTAGACTACCAGACTCTAAGATCGTATTATGATCATGATGTGATAAATCCCTTATCGCATATGAATAAATGGAAATGAATCATGAATTATAATTGGATGATATAAGGATGGCCTTAGTGGTTTCTTTAGGTTAACATGGATAGCTGTGTGAATAAGGATAACTTAATAATAATAGAAACAAATGGAAGTGAACAACTATGTGGTTGTTGTGTTTCTCATGGTCACCTTAATTAAAACACTAATAATTAAAGTAGAAAACCTTGAGATCGGGAATGGTATCTCTTTAGGGATCGCTACCCTAAAGACATGGTTTAGCCCACGATTATTCTGGTATTTGCTGGTGTGCCTTAGTGCCCCAGCCAGGCCCTACATTTTACTTTATCTACCTCTACTTGCCTATTTAGGGGGTATGCATAGTTATGGATTAGGTTTCCTCGTTGGTAGAGTATTGTGTGTCCTCGTGTACCAGTGCAACCAGGGTATTTCTGCGTCCTTGGGTTGATGGTTGAAGGATATTATGTTGCTTGTATGCGCTGGTATGACCAGTGTACCTTTACATCTCCGGGTTCTTGATCTCCCTCTTGAGTTAAATAAATAGATTTGTTGTGTTAATTAAATGGAAAAAACTAATAATGTAAAGTGAAATATTATTGAGTCGGGTCCAGATAGATTAAATCATGTGTACCGGTCCATAGGTTATAATAATGGCTCAGGAGCACTTTGTTTTGAAAGATGTATGTGTATACCTGTAACACCCCCAAAATTCACTACTGAAAAATTTCGTTTTATTAAAATAATTAGCAGAAGTAAAATAACAAAACCGTAAATTCTGGGGATATTACTGCCACACTTAGTACTAGACCGGTTCACTCCTACAGTTTCAGTACCAAGTGCTAAGGCTAAAAGAGAAGAAAACAACTTACGAGAAACTCAAATATATTTAAATCAGAGTAGTGTAGTAAAAAATTTACGAGAATGAAATCCACAAGTGGTGGTTATGAAGTGACGAATACATTGAAACAAGAATTTAAAAGAGAAAGAGGACAACCCTAGGATTTTCTGAATAGTTCCTTACGCTCTCTCCCGGGAGCCCACTTGATTAGCACCTAAAAATGACCTGCAAGGGACACTACCCATTAAATAGGTAGGGGCCCCATGAATGGAATCCTTCAATACTACGATATTGAGTAACCCTTTTAAAATACACTTAAAAGTAGGCTCGCAATGTAACACATGGCACTACATACATACATAATGAAAGGTAAATGCTTAATATCCACATTCATACATTCACATACTTAACAAATCAATCAGATATTAATAAGCCATAAAGAATAATCGATACTTCTGGGCCTTAAGCCCTTAGTCCATCATTATCAGTCATATTAGATTATAAATATCCGTGTGAGTGCAGGAACCCCACTATTATAGCCGGTGGACCAGAATATATGCAGGGCAGAACGCTCTTGACCACTATTATTACTGGTGGATCGGTCTTTAGGGAAGAATGCTCCTGGCCACTATTATTCACCGGTGGACCGGTCTGGCCCTGACTCACAGGGTGTTCCACTATAAGTGATTAGTATTTTTCCATAATTTATTCACAACCAAATCAAATTTATTGAGCTCGAGACCCCCACTATCGTAGCCGGTGGATTAGAATACAGATATACATCATCCAGGACAACACACACCTGGGCCACTATTATATCCGGTGGATCGGTACTCATAAACGTCATCCAGGGCAAA
Source organism: Tamarix austromongolica (assembly GCA_039764185.1). NCBI lineage: Eukaryota > Viridiplantae > Streptophyta > Magnoliopsida > Caryophyllales > Tamaricaceae > Tamarix > Tamarix austromongolica. The sequence continues at coordinate 56,762,312 of CM077808.1, read as the reverse complement.
ACGCACCTGGGCCACTATTATATCCGGTAGATTGGTACTCATACACGTCATCCAGGGCAAAATGCACCTGGGCCACCATTATATCCGGTGGATCATACTCATAATATAATTCAACTGGGCCCGACTCATTAATCTTTCACTTTCACGATTAGTGTTTTCCCTTTTTAATCAACACAATAATTCCATTTATTTGCCTCGATAGGGAGATCAAGATCCCGGGACACAAAAGTACATCGGTCGCACTGGTGCATATGAGCTACTCAGTACCCTTCAACTATCAACCCAGGGATGCAAATGTACCCTGGTCGTACTGGTGCATAAAGCTAACTCAGTACCCTACGGACAAGGAAACCTAATCCATAAGTATGCATACCCCCTAAATAGGTCCGTAGAGCTAGATAGAGTAAGATATAGGGCCTGACTAGGGCACAAAGGCACACCAGCAAATACCAGAACAACTATGGGCTAAACCACATCTTTAGGATAGCGACCCCTAAAGAGCCACCTTTTCCGATCTCGAGGTCTTTCTGTAACACCACCAAAATTCACTACTGAAAAATTTCGTTAATTAAAAGGAAATTAGCGGAAGCAAATAAATAAAACGTGAAATTTGGGAGTATTACCGCCACACTTAGTACCAGACCGGTTCACTCATACCGTTCTAGTACCAAGTGCTAAGGCTAAGAACAATGAAATACAATTTGAAAGAAATTCAACATACATAAATCAGAGTAGCGCATCAAATCGTTTACAAGAATAACATCTACCAATGATGGTTACTTAAACAGCATTAGCATTAAAACCAGGAGTTTAAAAGAGAAAGAGAAAACCTTAATGATACCGGACAACTCCTTACTCTCTTTCCCGTAGCCCACTTGAGTAGCACCTGAAAAGACCTGCAAGGGCACTGCCCATTGAATAGGTAGGGGCCCCACAAAGGGAATCCCTTCAGTACTACGGTACTGAGTAACCCTTTAATACCACACTTAAAGACATGCCCGCAATGCAACACATAGTGTAACTATATACATATGTAATAAGAGGTGCACACATAACAATCACATATATAACAAGTTATAAGTCACGATCCATACCTCTGGGCCTTAAGCCATGTCATAGTGTAAAACCAATACATTCGGGCCTTAAGCCATTATTCCGCCATCATTCAATCAATCTCATATTTTATATCCATGTGAGTGCGAGAACCCCACTATTATAGCCGGTGGAGCGGAAAGTATACACTCAGGGCAGAACGCTCCTGTCCACTATTATTTGCCGGTGGACCGGTCTCCAGGGCAAGATGCTCCTGGCCACTATTATTTGCTGGTGGACCGGTCTGGCCCCGACTCACATGGTGTTCCACTATAAGTGATTAGCATTTTTCCATAATTTTATTCACATACATAACTAGTTTTATTGAGCTCGGGACCCCCACTATTTTAGCCGGTGGACCAGAATATATATATAAAATCATCATCCAGGGCACAACGCTCCTGGGCCACAATTATATCCGGTGGACCGATACTCAATATCACTTGCCAGGGCAACACGCTCCTGGGCCACTATTATAACCGATGGATCGGTACTCATAACCATAAGTCATCTGGGCCCGGCTCATTAATATTTCACTTTCGTAATTAGTATCTTTCCTTTCCTTAATCAGCACAACAATCATATTTATTTGCCTCGGACGGGAGATCAATAACCCGGGACACAAAGGTACACCGGTCGTACCGGTGCATACAAGCTACTCAGTACCTTTCAACCACGAACCCAAGGACGCAAAGGTACCCTGGTCGTACTGGTGCATAAAGCTAACTCAATACCCTACCGACAAGGACACCTAATCCATAAGTATGCATACCCCCTAACTAGGTCCGTAGAGCTAGAAAGAGTAAGATATAGGGCCTGGCTGGGGCACAAAGGCACACCAGCAAATACCAGAATAATCGTGGACTAAACCACGTCCTTAGGGTAGCTACCCCTAAGGAGTCACCATTCCCGATCTCGAGGTCTTTCACTTTAAGTAATAGTGTCTTAATTAAAGTGATCACAAAAAGCACAATAATCAGATACTTATTCACTTTCAATCATTCCGATATCATTAGTCATTTCTTATTCAGATGATTATCCAGGATATCACAGAGAAAACATTAAGGCCATCATAATCTCATATAATTCCGAGTTAGGATTTATTCTCGTGATACTTACTAGTTATTAAATACCCTTACCTTGCTAATCAGCATTATTTAAATCATATTATGAAATTCCACAATCACAATGACATGATAGGTACAAATTACTTATTTGCCCCTTACTTATATAATTGCTAAGTATCCCTTCCTTACTCGACAAATTACCATATTACCCTTTAGGTTGCATAATTACCAAATTACCCCTTATTTGGTTTAGGTTACCAAGTTATCCCCTACACTTTTTAGATCACCATTCACCCCTCATAATTTCTGTACTTAACATATGTCCCATTTGGTTGGTTAGGTTACTCTTTTGCCCTTTTCTTTTGTTACAATTAACAACTTGCCCTTAAATTGGATAAATTACTAAATTACCCCTCTTCGCTATTATGATTACCAATTCCCCCTTTAGTAGGTTAAATAATTACTAAGTCACCCTTTAGTCGATTAATTACCAAATTGTCTTTCTCCATTATCATAATTACCGAATTGCCCCTTAGTTGGTTAAATTACCAAATTACCCTTTTTCCATTGTTATAATCACCATTCTACCCTTCTCAATTATTATAATTACCATTTTACCCTTCTCCATATTTATAATTATTAATCTACCCTTCTCCATCTTTATAATTACCATATTACCCCTTTACTCCCAAAATTACCATAATACCCCTTACTTATAAAATTACCCCTTTTCGCCATTCACTTATAAAATTACCATATTACCATTTAGTTATGAAATTACTAATTTGCCCCTCTACTTCCAAAATTACCATAATGCCCCTTTACTTGAAAAATTACCATAATGCCCTCCTTCATCTAAAATTACTATTTTACCCCTACTTCCAAAATTACCATTCTTACCACTTACTTATAAAATTACTATATTGCCCTTTGACTCCCAAAATTACCGCTTTACCCTTTTCTCCAAAAATTACCATAATACCCCTTTACTTATAAAATTATCATTTTGCCATTTAATCACAAAATTACCATATTATTCTTTTACCTCAAAAATTACCATAATAACCTTCTTTCTCACAACTTACAATTTTATCCTTTTACTTATAGAATTATCATTTCACCCCTTCTTTTGAAATTATCAAAATACCTTGTTGCTTAAAAAATTACCAAAATACCCTTTCACTTATAAAATTTCCACTCAACCCCTTTATTCACTATTTTTATGAATTTACCATCACTACATAAAATAATGATATTAGTACTTCATTCTTATCATCTAAGTCCACCAACTTGTCATTACTCAACATAATACTTATTAGCAACTACATATATTAGATCACATACTTCACAAACATATCATTAAAATACCCTTAGACGATAATATTATTCATGTATTAGCAACATAATACATCATAAACAAGCATTTAACATTTCCATCAATAATCAAACTCCTTCCTTAATTATCATACCTACACATGGCACAAAGGCTATCATACTTTTCCTTTTTCTTTCAATCAATATAAACAACCATTTATATATCATGCTATGCACACAAAACATGCATAAAATCATACCAAAATCCCTAATGTGCTAGCATACGTTTTTCCATGTATTTAAGTGAGGATTAACGATTACCTTAATCCCGCAAAATCAAACCTTACCGGTATCCCGGTTAAGGATTCAAGCTTAATTAGCAACTCAACACCTAAAAATAATATCAATCATTATTATGTTAGAAATAAGAAATTAAAAGGATACGACTTTATAAAAATTTATTTAATAATAAAACACTTTAATTAATTATTAATATACCTCAAAAATTTTCCAAATAAATTCCAAAACAAGGGGGAGCTCACGGTGCATGAATAGTGTGAGTCTCATGCAAAATGAGGGGAGAAAAGGGCTCGAAGAAGGTGAGATAGGAGGGAGGGGAGGTGGCTCGGTTTAGGGACTTTAGGCTAGAAAAAGAGATAGATGGGGGAGGTTTCAAGGCAAGGGAATGGTGCAGGAGTGAAGAGGGGGTGTAGGTGGTGGCTGGGGATGGTTTCGCGGTGGCAGAGGGCGACGGATACGGCGGCGGAAAGGCGGCGAAGTTGGCTGCAGAGATGGGTCGAGGTGGAGGGCTGAGAAGGAAGGAAAAAGGGGAGGGGTGCAGGGGCTGTTTTCGACTAACTAATGCATGGTGGTGGTAGAGGGGGTTGCAGGGTGTCGAGTGGTGGGTTTGGTGGTGGTAGAGGCGGTCGGAAGGCGGCGGAAGGGGCGGTTGCAGGAGGCTTGGCGGTAAGGGAGAAAAATGGGGAGAAAAAGGAAAAGGTGGAGAAGGGAGGAAGTGCAGGGGCTCGAAGGTGGCTTGGGGGTCTCGTGGTGGCGCAGGGTGGTAGTAGGTGGTGGCAGAAGGTGGCGTAGGGGTTGGGTGCGGTGGTGCAAGCGGCGGTTGGCGGAGCCGATAAAAAACCGAGGAAAAATGGGGGGAGAAGGAAAGAGAGAAGAGGGAGCTCGGGGAAGGAGGTGAGGGCTTGAAATTATGGGGAATGAAGGGCTGGGGAGATGAAGGAAAAGAAGAGGGAGAAGAGAGGGGAAGTGGCCGGTCGGTGAGAGGACGAAGGGTGGCAGGTGGTGGTCGGTTGGCAGGGGAAAGAGAGGGAAGAAGAAGGAAAGGGAGAGGGGCACGCAGGCTGTGATACAGGGGTCGTTTGGCTCGAAATAGGAAAGAAAAGGATGGGGTAGAGAGAGGGAGTAGCAGGGGGCAGGTGCGGTGGCAGGCGGCGGCAGTTGTAGGCGGTGGTCGGGCGTGTATGGACGACGGGAGCAGATCGGGGCAGTAGAAGAAAAGAGAAGAAGAAGGGCTGGTGGGCGGCTGGACCGGCGCAGGAAAGTAGGGAGCCGGCCGGTCCAGGGAAAAAAAAAGAAGGCTGGGCGGCTGGCTTACTGGGCGGGCGTGCGTGGGAGAAGGAGGGGAGAGATGGGCCGAGGCCTAATGCGCAGGGGAGGGTTGGCCTGGTGAGGCAGCCTGAGGGAAGAAAAAGGAAAAAGAAAAGAAGAAAGAGGAAAAAGGGAAAAAGGGCAAAAAGGGAATGGAAAAATAGGAAAAAATAAAACAAATTAATTTATAAAATCATAAAATGTAATATTCTTGATAAATTATTTAGTTTAATAATTTAATTTATTATAATCTAATATATTAATTTAAAAAGGATAAGGTTAGTAAAATATTAGTTTGAAAAATTATTTAAATAAAGATAGCATGATAAAATAACAAAATATCTATTTTAATTTACTAAATATTCCCGTCCAAATTTATATACTCAAAAATCCATAAATTAATTAAATTAAATAATTTTAAAAGCTAATTTATTTCTAATAAAAGCTATTTATTAAATTATTAGTTTTCTAAAAATTTGGGGTATTACACTTTCACTTTAAGTATTAGTGTCTTAATTAACGTGATCACAAAAGTACAACAATCATATACTTATTCACTTTCAATCGTTCTGATATCATTAGATATTTCTTATTTAAACGGTTATCCGAGGTAACACAGAGGAATCATTAAGGCCATCATAATCTCATCTAATTCCAAATTAGGATTCGTTCTCGTGATACTTACTAACTATTAAATACTATTATCTTGCTATTCAGCGTTATTTGAGTCATATTATGAAATTCCACAATCACAACAACATGTTAGATACAAATTACTCATTTACCCCTTACTTATATTATTGCTAAGTCATCCCTTCCTTACTTGACAAATTACCATATTACCCTCCTTGTTATATAATTACCAAATTACCCCTTACTCAATTTAGGTTACCAAGTTATCTCCTATACTTATTAGGTCATCGACTACCCTTTATAATTGTTACACTTAATATATTTTTCATTTGGTTGGTTAGATTACCCATTTGCCCTTTTCCTTTATTAACAAATTGCCCTTTTGTTGGTCAAATTACCAAATTACCATTCTCCATTATTATGATTACCAAACTACCCTTCTTCATTATCAAAATCACCAAATTACCATTTAGTTGATTAAATTACCAAATTGCCCTTCTCTATTATCATAATTACTAAATTACTCTTTAGTTGGTTAAATTACCAATTTACCCTTCTCCATTATCGAAATTACCAAATTACCCTTTAGTTCGTTAAATTACCAAATTTCCCTTCTCTATTATCATAATTACCATTTTACCCTTTTCCATTATTAAATTATCATTTTACCTTCGTTTACACCGAATTACCATTTTACCCTTCTCTTTTATTAAATTAAAATTTTACAATTTTCAATTATTATAATTACCAATTTGCCCTTCTCCATCATTATAATTACCAAGTTACCCCCTTTCAATTTCCGCTTTACCTTTTTATTTACAAAATTACCATTTTGCCCTTTACTTTCAAAATTACCATTTTACCCCTTAACTTCCAAAATTTACCATAACACTCCTTTCACTTATAAAATTACCATTTTGCCCCTTTACATCTAAAATTACTGTTTTACCTTTAATTACAAAATTGCCATTTTACCCTTTAATTACAAAATTACCATTCTGCCCTTTAATTATAAAATTACCATTTTACCCTTTAACTACAAAATTACAATTTTACCCTTTAATTCTAAAATTACCATTTTTCCCCTTTACCTCGAAAAATTACCAATTTACCCTTTTCACTTACAAATTACCGTTTTACCCTTGCCTCCAGAATTACCATTTTACCCCTTACTTCCAAAATTACCATTTTACCCATTACTTCCAAAATTACCATTTTACACCCTTACTTCCAAAATTACCATTTTACTCCTTACTTTCAAAATTACCAATTTACCCTTTTCACTTGCAAATTACCATTTTGCCCCTCATTACTCAACTTATATTAAATTATCATCACCACATGAAATATTAGTATTAATGTCTCATTCTCATTATCCAACTCCCCAACTATTATATTTAATATAATACTCATTAGCACCCACACGTATTAGGCCACATTCTTGCACAAGACATATTACTAAAATACCCCTAGGGGTCTTAATAATATTAACCATGCATTAAAGATCACAATAGCATAATACAACATGGACAAATACTTAACATTTTTATTAATAACCAAACTCTTACCTTAAGCAATGCTTCTATACATAACATATAATCTAACATACTTCCTTTTTATCAATCAACATAAGAACTAAATATATTATATTAAACAACATATTAAAACCCTAACGTGCTAGCATACGTTAATCCATGCATTTAAGTGGGGTTTAACAATTACCTTAATTCCCACAAAAATGAACCTTACCGGTATTCTGGTTAAAGGTTCAAGCTTTGATTAGCAAAACCAATACCTAAAAACGATATCAATATTTATTATTTTATAAATAAGAAAAACCAAGCATAAGACTTTATAACACTTAATTAATCAAATAATTAACTTAAAATATTATTATACCTTAAAATCATTAACCAAATAAACTAAGAATTGCAGCAACTCATCCTGCTCATGTAGCATGAGCTGCATGCAAAGAAATAAGGGGGAGAGGCTTGAAATGGCAAGAATGGGAGGAGGGAGTGGTGTTTTTAGGTTAAGGATTTGGGGCTAGGAAAGGAGGCATGTGGGGGAGGATTTAAGGCAAAGGAAGGGTGCAAAGGTGGAGAGGGGGTATAGGTGGTGGTCGGGGATGGGTTGACGGCGGCGGCAGTAGCGAGGCTGAGAAGGTGGCTGCCTAGGTGAGTCGAGATGGAGGGGCTGAGAAGGAAGGAAAAGTGAGGGAGAAAATGAAGGCCTGCAGGTGATTGTTTCAGCCAAAGGGGGGTATGAGGGTGGTAGAGGAGGTTTTAGGGGTTGGTTTGGTAGCTTAGGTGGCGGTAGAGGTGGTAGAATGACTGTGGAAAGAGGCGGTGTAGGGTGGCTGCCGAGAAGGGAGAAAAAGGAGAGAAAAAGAAGAGGGGAGGAAGAAGGAGGCTGCAGGGTGGTTTGAGAGGTGGTGTGATGGTTCAGGGGTGAGGTAGAGGATAGAAGGGGGTGGTGCAGGTGGTTAGTGCAACAGTGGAAGCGGCGGAATGTGACAGTAGTGCAAAAATAAGGAGGACGATGGAAGGAGAAGAAAGGAGAGAAAGAAGGTTAGGGAAGGGCATGGGAGGCTCGGAAATGGTAGAATGAGGTAGGGAAGGAAGGAGAAAATGAAGAGGAAGAGAAAGGAGGGGATAGGGGGCTCAGTAGGGTGGCAGTAGGGTGGTAGGAGCATGGGAGTTGCAGGGAGAGGGAAGGGGAAAGGAAGGGAATGGCAGGGCATGGACGAGGGGAGAGAGAGATGGTGGGGCCGAGGTGAGGTAGGAAAAATGGCAAGAGAGAGAGAGAGAGATAGGGAGAGCAGTAGGGGGAGGAGGGTTGTAGGTGGGGCGGTAGAGATGGCGGAGATGGTCGGGCGAGCATTAGGGAAAGGAAGAAGAAGAAAGAAATGAGGGGGGGTGCTGCCAGGCAGGGTGAAGGGGGAAGAGGGGAGTGGGCCGGCCCGGTCGGGGGAGAAGGAAGGAAAGAAAGGAAGGGAGGACGGGCCGAGCTCGTGTGGGGAGGAAGGAAGCAAAAAAAAGGGAGTCGGGCCGAGGGAAAGAAAAGGAAAGGAGGGGAGAAGGGAGAGATGGGCCAACGACCCAACACACAGGGGGGAGGGAGGCAGGCCAAGGCCGGCGGCCTAAGGGAAGGAAAAAGGAAAAAGAAAGAAAGGAGAAAAAGGGGGAAGGAAAAGGAAAAAAGGAAAAATAAAAGGGAAAATGGGATAAAATAAAATAATTTAATTTATAAAATAATAAAATTTAATATTTTTGGGTAATAAATTTATTTAATAATTTAATTTAATATAATTAAATATATGGATTTAAAAGGATAATTTTAGTAAAATAATGGTTTGAAAAATTATTTAAATAAAAAGAGTATGATAAAATAACAAAATATTTATTTTAGTTTAATAAATATTTATAGCCAATTTTATATACTTAAAAATCCATAAAATAATTAGATTAAATAAATTTGAAAGCTAATTTATCTCAAATAAAAGTTATTTAATAAATTATAGGCTTTTTAAATTTCGGGGGATTACAATACCGGTCCACTGGTTATAATAGTGGTCAGGTGTGTGTTGCCCTGGAGTGTATTCCGATCCACTGGCTATAATAGTGGGGGATCTCAAGCTCAATAAACCAAATCTTGGATGTGAATAAATAATAAAAAATACTAATAACTTATAGTGGAACACCATGTGAGTCAGGGCCAGACCGATCCACCGACGTAAATAGTGGCTAGGAACCTTCTGTCCTAGAGACCGGTTCACCGGCTATAATAGTGGAGTTCTTGCACTCACATGGATATAATTTGAGAGATAATGATTGAATAATGATGAAATTAATGGCTTAAGGCCAAAAGTATTGATTTCACCTTCATAATCCATTGTTATAATATAAGTTTGGCTTCGGTGCTTGTCCTTGCTTGGGTATATGATGGAATTACTAAGTACATGGATTTTGTGTTATACATTTCTTATTTATGAGGTGTTGCCTTGTGTATTAATCCTGATGTCAATCGTGGTTTTCCTAAGCACGTGCATGTTATTGTTGTATATTGTTATGTATTATGTGTTGCATGTGGGCCTTACCTTTTGGTTTGTTATAAAGGGTTACTCAATACCATAGTACTGAAGGATTCCTTTTATGGCCCCCTGCCTATTCAATGGGCAGCTTCCCCTGCCTTTTTGTTTCCTTATTTAAAATAATCTTTATTCTTGTAACCATTATTATTGGGTTTTATTCTTGTATAATGTTTAATGTGCTACTTTGATTTAAATAAAGTCTAAATTTGAGTAAATTGTAGTTTGGTTCTTTTTAGCCCTAGTACTTGGTGCTGCAACGGTAGCAGGAAACTGATCTGCTACTAAGTGTGGCAGTAACATCCCCAAAATTTATAGTTTTTACTTTTGTTAATTTTTAAACAAAACAAAAAATTTCAATTGTAAAATTTGGGGGGTGTTATACACCCTCCACCAGTATGTCCAGCACGTGGCAGCCGCAACAAATGCAGCAGCAGTTGACAAGCAGTAATGATAGGCAGTAATAAGTCCCACTGCCACATCTGGCCATGGCGAGCTCAACTGGTTGCCAGCGAATGATGGTCAGCCTCTAGCGAAGCTTCCTCGGTCTTCACTCTTCCAGATTTGCAACTCTTTGTTTGGTATAATTTTTCGAAAACCCTAACCCTTGTTTTGATTAATTTGGTATGAATTAGGTTATGATAAGCTAAATTGGTTGTTTAATTATGTATATATATGTTGTATGATTGAATTAGAGTGGCTAATTGTAGCATATATGGTTGATTTATGAAAATAAAAATTTTAACCCGATTATGTTCAGATTTTGCGGATTCATCTGATTAAGCTATTTTTGATAAATTGATTATAGAATGTATTCTAAAATGTATCTAATTTTATATTGGAATCATTAATTTGAGAAATTTATGCATAATTAATTGGAATTGGATTTCTAGGTCAAAATCCATGTGTGACAAAATTAGATTGTATAATTAAATTGTTTCACTCAATTGATTTTAAAATATCCTTTGAATGATATCTGATTTTATATTGGAAAAGTTAATTTGGAAAAATTGTGTAAAATTGATTGGAATTATATTTTTTTTAGGTAAAAACTCTTGTGGATCCATATTTGATTGTGTAATCGGATTATTTTATTCAATTGATTATATAATTTATATTAGAATACATTTAATCGCAATTCTGAACCGTCAATTTATATATTTTAGCAAGAATTGACTGGATTTGCATTCTAAACTCAAAAACCTTAATTATGCTAAATTGGGTATTTCTTTTATTGGTTTTGATCAACCGATTATATAATATGTTATAAAATGTGTCTGATTGAATTTATAAACATTCAATTTAAATAAATTAATGAAATTTTATCAAATTACATTTTTAGGGCCTAAAACCCTAGATTTCAAATGAAATTATAAAATTGGTCATTTGTATAATTATTTTTCTAAAATTAAATTATTATAAATAGTTGAAATGACCTTAATTGTATTCTAACACATGCAATTGGAATTAATTGATTTGAATCACCTGAGTTTGTGTCTTGGACTTTAAAACTCTAATTTCGAAAACCGATATTCTTGAATTGGCTGTTCGGAAGATTATTTCATTGAAATTGATTATCTAGGTTTACTTAAAATTAGTTTAATTGTAGTCCTAAGCTATCAATTTAAGATAATCAAAGTTAATTAGTCAAGTTGCAGTTTGGGCTTAAAAACCCTAATTTTTAGAGATGGATTTATAAAAAAAATGATTTGGTTATGTTTCTCTCACCTAATAGATTACTAGTTTTGATTTAAAATCATTTGAATTGTATTTTAATGTTATTGGGTTGGATTGGTTCACTAATAATTTTTGGTTTGCCTCTTTAGTTGTAACATCTATTGAGTAAGTCATTTTCAACAAAATTAACATATAATCTATTATTCTTTCCCCAACTTTTCAAATTAATTTGAAATGTCCTAAGTAATATGTTCTAAACCCGATTTGATTAATATTTAATTTTAAATCTTAATAGAGCTACGCTCATGAGTCTTAGGTTTTGGATAATTTTTCCAATAAAGATCGTTTGTGTCTCATTGTGTTGATTTAATTATAATATTTGAATTATTAATCGATAAAGTATTTTCTAACCTAGTTTTTCGATTTCTATCGGCGATCTAGGAAAATTTTCTTATGGATTGTCGAGCCCTCGATAGCTCTCTCTCTTTCTCAATTTGCTTAGCTAGCTTTTTATTTAGGTAAGTCACTACTTACCTTTACTTATGGAGGAATCTAGAATATCTGTCTACTTGGAGTGGAAGGTGATGAGCATGCTTATCGATTATTTAATCATAAGTGTATGTTGTGTTCCATGTGGTAATTGTATATATGTATGAATTTATAGCCTCAATGCAAATGTGTGTTAGTATGACTCTTGAATATTGTATGTGTGTGAGTATGTGAAGGGTTGGGTATGATTATGTGGTTAACATGTCCACCTAATTATGAAATATTGGGTGATTTTGGAGTATGTTCTAATATACCTAAACTGTAATCGGTTTAGAAAACCATATCCATGGTTGAGTATAGATTGAAATTGTATGATACCTTATGCTGTATTTTTATGCCATGGAATTATTCCACTCTAACACTACCTGAAATTATTTGGCCTTAGTGCCATATGAATTGGTTCATTTTTAATGCCACTTAGATTGGGTCGACTTTAATGCCACTTAAAATTAATCGGCTTTAATGCCACTTGGAATTGGTATAATATTAAAAATTTATTGTGTTGATGGAAGTGACTTAAGTGCTGTTATGTGGGCCTAATCTATGATTGGTTAAATCTTTAAATAAAACATTAATCACTTAAAGTGAAAGATCTTGAGTCAGGACTTGTAACACTCGGGTTAGCTATCCGAGTTAGGTTTGGTATTCACTTGGTATCATTTCGGTGTTTTTATATTGTGTGATCTCAAGTGCCTTACGAGGTCCGGAGAGGCCCTCTTCTACTTTATAGGTGTCTCGATATATTTCGGCCCTATAGGGGGTATGCATACTTAAGTGATTAGGTGTCCTATTAGTTTGTGTTATGGTTATGTTTTTAGGTAGGCCAGCTAGGGCTAGTACCATTCTAGTACTAGATTAGTTGTTACAATCTATTTAAGCCTCTATCTTCAAGATAATAGTGATACCATATGATGGATGTTCGTACCCAATTATCTCATGATCTATTATTTAAATTACATCTAGCTCTCATGTGTATAATGCTATCTTCATGGGTAGTGTGTGTTACTTAGCATGCAATTGTGATTTCTTGTATGCTTTTACCCTATGTGTTGTCATGTCTAGTCATGTATTCATAAGCATAAATTCGTGAGCACATGTTTTATTGTATGTATCACACGTATAATTGAGCATTTGTATTGTAAGCTAGAGATTATCATATCTTATGTGTATCATGTTTCCTCCTATGAGATAGGTAGTCATGAGTTACTTAGCACTCGACCCGTACTAATACTACTTTGGTTGAGTGGGTCTTGCGATGATCCATTGATGGTGGGGAGCAGACCTCTTGTTCAGGCTTGAGATCAGATGTTATTGTTGGTTAAAGGCTTGTCTTGAGAGAGTAGGCAATCCGGAGTTTGATCCCTTAGGACTTATCTTTATTTGTTCGTATTTAATTTTGAAAATTTTTAAGTGTTGTATTAAATTTTCAAGGGTATTGTAATTGAATTTTAATTTTCTATTACTTTGATAATCTTTTAAAATAAAGGGTTATTTCACATGTTTCTGTTGATTTATTCAGTGATGATTTTGTTCAATGAAATTGTTCACTTGCCACCTGTCTAGATATCTCCTTATGGGAGTTTATCCTCATAGCATAGATGTTGTTTAAATTTTTGTTGAACAGGTTTTAGTCTTGTATTTAGCATGAGATAGATGGTAGACATTTATCTTGGGTAAGGTGTGGTGGTAATATTCTCCAAAATCTATTTTAGTTTCAACATTATTCTTTTAAAAGAAATTTTTTAGGAATGAATTTTGGGGGTGTTATAGACCTGGCAAAACCAAAGTAGCTGATCCGCATTATCCTATGATATTATTTCATGGTTTTTTAAACTTTTTTTGGAGAAAGTGGAATCGTATATGCTAGATTGAATGACACGCCAGTTCGGATATATACAAGTGATTTCTAAGGAGCCTATCAAGCTAAATAGAAACAACAACATCAGTTATTCATTCAAGAAACATAAAGTTCATTATGCACACATGCTTAGCCAATGATTCTTGAGGCATGAACAAATGTTTTGAAACCACAACTCAATACACATGGGATGTGGTGTAACATCTCAGAATTTAGTACTTAAAAAATTTATTTTCGTGAAATGTTAATTATAAAAATAACGGGTATTACCACCACACTCAGTATAATTCTATCATCCTCTATCATCCTTATACTAAGGGCTGAGGATAAAATGTTACATTACTCAAATTAAAGTTACAACATAAGAACAAAATAGTGATTTCAATACACATCAACATTGTCCTAATAAATATAAAAGGATCAGGCAATTTAGTTATAATACAAAAAAAAGAGCAAAGGACATAAGAGTCTAAGAAATATCCGGATAAAAAAATGTTCAAGCAAACACTAGATAATCCTAACTCTCGGCCCTTAGTGGAAGCCATCAATCAGAACCCTCAAAATATTCTTACAAGATAAACATTGCCCATTGAATAGAAAGTGGACCGAGAGTGAAACCTGTTAGTACTACGGTATTGAGTGAACCAATATACAACATTAACATGCAAGGCTACATGAAAACTATAGGTAATAACATGGCAATGATACATAAAGGAAATCATGTGATCATAAAATGATCACAATCAATAGAGTTAAATAAAATCTGAATACTGAGGTAGGTTTAATACCTTGAAATTTTGTAACATTTACTTTCAAGTGTTTAGCCTTTGTATTCAAAACTAAACCTTAAACCTTAAACTAATTATGTTACTAATAACCTTTGACCTGTAACCTAAATAAATTCTTGAACATCTATCACCAAATATTTTACCTTTTTCCTTCCTATTAAACCTATCCTAGATCAGATTATATTTACCCTATATATTTTTTTACTCGATATCCTAATCTATCTAGACAAAACCTAATACTAAAATAAAATAAACCTATTTCTACCCTACCTTTTACCCTCCTAAGCCTTACCCTCTACACACCCTATTTTCTTACCTTTTCTTGTCGTGATAAATTCTTCCTTTACTTCTCACACAACACATCACCTCACCCTTCTCTATATACATATATACATACATACGCAACCTCACATCCCTCTCCTTCTCCCTCTGCATTTTTCTCAACCAAACAACCTTCTTTCTTCTTCCTACATAGCCTAACTCATGCCCTAACCTTTTCTTACTTCCCCCACACTGCTCTATTTGGCTCTTTTTAGCCACCTCCACCACAGCCACAACAATCCAGCTGGGCACCATCCTCTCCACCCAACCGAGTAGAACCATCCTAGTAGTGTAGCACCAACATTCTTTTTCATCATCATCATCATCATCATCATATTCTTCTTCTTCTTCTTCTTACTCTATTCCATCAACCGCACCACCACCATCACCATCCATACCACCATCGACCACCAAGCACCACCATGGCTTGGTAAATCAACCACCACAAACACCCCATTAATCCCCCTCACTATTGCTCTTTATCACCGCCTACCACTGCCATTTTCTCCTTCTTTTCCTCGCATTGTGTGTTGTTTTTGTGAGGCACATGGCCATGTGGATCATGCATGCCCCAGTCATACCTCCTCACATACCATCATACAGCTCGTGTACGATCACTCACAAAGCCATGCACCATCTTTGCATAGCCTCACGCACGCTCGTGCAACCACTTCCTTTCTCACTATTGCATGTGCATGAACGTGCTTCCTTCGCACCGCCTGTTTGTGCGACTTGACTTCTCTCGGCTTGGGCATGTATTTTATGCTACACGCCCGTGCAACCCCATCTTCTCAGCTGTACACCCCTTCTAATGCACCCAAACATCACTCTTCCACCTACCACCATCGCCCATGGCCATCACCAGCCCAGCCTCCACTGCTCCCTCTCTTAGCTCTATTTGGTTCCACTACCACCAACCCTTCTTCTAGCACTAGTAGCCACTACTATCGCCCTCCACCGTAACTCTCAGTTATAGTAGCCACCACTGCCACCAACAACCACCTTGCTCCATCATCCCACCTTGCTACCACTATCCCACCTTGATGCCACTATCTCCCTTGCCTCACCCATCTCGCTTACCCATATAACCCCCTCATCATGTATGTCCCTAGCTCACACTATATGCATAATGTGGGTTGCGTTTGTGTTTGGTTGGTTAAATAATTTTGGTACCTATTATTAATAACTAAGGGTATTTTGGTAATTTTATAAAGATAAATATTTTGTTATTATAAGTATTATATTGTGTTAAAATATTAATTTGGTATTTTGATATTATTTTAGGTACGAAAGTTGATTAGTGGGATCCTATAGCATTTAGTAGGATACCATTATTTTAGGATTTTTGATAGAATTCAAGTAACCATTATACTTTAATAAAATGATAAATATTGCATGATAGCACATTAGGGTTTTTAGTTTATGAAATATGTTAAGAGTGATTTGTTACATGATAATTATGTGTTATTTATTGTTATCACAAAAATTTGTAAAATGAGAATGTTATCTGATGTAAAATATTGAGGGAAAGAAAATATGATTAATATGATTATAATGTCAGAAGAATATTTTGTATGATAAGTATGCATAAAATAAAAGGTTGAGTATGCTTGAATCTAATTATGGAATATTATCATGAATGTGAGACCTAAGGGCAATTTAGTCATTTTACCTACATTATGATTTTTACCATGACCAACATGTCTAATGTGTATTATATGTTGTAAGCATGAGATTAAGTGATCATGGATGTATAGGATAAGCATGATAGGATTTTATATGCAAAACCTGGGATAAGGATAAATTGGTCATTTGGTTTATCTAGTAATGTAAATGCATGATAAATTGGTTTAATTATTATGTTTTAGCCTTTTTCATGATAATTTGATTAACAAAATGGATTTAGTAATTACAAAGGATGTTAATGTAGTAATTTTAACTTCAGGGGCATTTAGGTCATTTTTGGCCTAATGGGCCAAAAAGGTTAATAATTGAGCCTAGGACGGACTTAGTTTATTTTTATGGATGACCTTGGTATTGAATTTGATTGTGGTTGTCTTGGATAATTGGAAATAAGCAAAAATAATTAAGTATGGAAATTAGGTTTATCTATATTGTATACGATTTCATGGTCACTTTAATAAAATATTAATACATAAAGTAAAAGACCTCGATATAGGAAATGGTGACTCTTTAGGGGTCGCTACCCTAAAGATGTATTTTAGTCCATGGTTGATTTTAGATTTCTACCGGTGTGCCTTAGTGCCTCAGCCAAGCCCTACATCTTATTCTATTTGTTCTATGGACTGATAGGGGGTATGTATACTTATAGATTATGTGTCCTTGTAGGTAGGGTACTGTGTTACATTTGTGTACCAGTGCTACCAGGGTACCTTTGCATTCTTGGGTTGATAATTGGTAGGATACTGTGTTGTTTGGTGTGTTGGCATGATTGGAGTACCTTAGTGTTTCTAGGTTCGATGTGATTTCCACTCGAGTAAATAAAAATGGAAGTGATTATGATTAGATGGAATTAATTATTAGTTGGTTGGTAGTATCCTTTGTTCCTACCTATGATATTATGGATTTTATTGATCTGTACTTATGAGCCTACCGGTGCTATAAGATTTGTCGGGATTGATGATGAGGTATGTGGCATGTGGTTATTATCTTGCAATTGAGGTTGACGTGTTTCTCATTATACTATAAAGAGCATCACTTTGATGCTTTATTGTTATTTCATGATGAGCGAGTATGGTTGGTATGATGTATTGGTGACATGTGATTATATGAATGGTTGATTGACGCCTGTACACTCGATGCTTTATACTATGTATTATTTGATGCCTTCTATGTGTTCTATGCTGATTTGTCATTCTAGTTTAGTATAAAGGGTTGATAAATACCATTGTATTGAAGGATTCCTTTCGTGGAATTATGCCTATTCAATGGGCAGTGGTCTTTGCAGGTCATCTTCTAAGCTCAGTCAAAGCTAGCAGTCCGTTTGAGAGTGTAGGACTATCCGGTGCTCCTTTATTATTTTAATTCTGATTATTTTTTGGACGTCAGTGTCCTCTTGTATTTTCCTCTCTTTGAGTTTAGTAAACCATTGATATTGCTTTTTCTTAGAACCATATTTATTTGATTTTCTCTCTATTCTAATTTTTATAATTATGTTATTAATTTAAGTAGAGTAATGATTTTAGCCTTAGCACTTGGTATGAGAATGGTAAGGGTAATCAGACTTATATTAAGTGTAGCGGTAACATCCATTGTAATACCCTAAAATTTTTTAAAAACCTGTAATTTAATAAATAGCCTTTATTTGGGATAAATTAACTTTTAAATTTATTTAATTTAATTATTTTGTAGATTTTTGAGTGTATAAAATTGGATATGAATATTTAATAAACTAAAATAAATATTTTTTTATTTTATCATACTCATTTTATTTAAATAATTTTCCAAACTAATATTTTACTAAAACTACCCTTTTCAAACCAATATATTAAATTATAATAAATTAAATTATCTATCAAAAATATTAAATTCTATTATTCTAAAGATTATTTTATTTTATTTCTCTCCATTTTTCTTTTTTCTTTTTCTATCTTTTCCTTTTCCTTCTTTTTTCCTTTTCTTATTTTCTCCTTCAGGCCGCTGGTTTGCCCTTCCTCGCACTCTAGGCTGCCGACCCACTCCTTCCTTTCCTTCTCCCTCTCCCGCGCCGTCCGCCCCAACCCACTTTTCCCTTCTTCTTTTTTTCTCTTCCTTTCCCCATGACTGGGCAAGCCCACCTTCTTCTTCTTTTTTTCTCTCCTCCCCCCTCACACGTGGGTTGGCTCGCTCTCCCTTTCCTTTCTCCTCGTTCGGCTAGCCTTCTTCTTCTTCTTCTTCTTCTTCTTCTTCTTCTTCTTCTTCTTCTTCTTCTTCTTCTTCTTCTTCTTCTTCTTCTTCTTCTTCTTCTTCTTCTTCTTCTTCTTCTTCTTCTTCTTCTTCTTCTTCTTCTTCCATCCTTCCCCGACCATTGAACACGCCATAACTCCTCCTCATATAGCCTATAACCGCCACCTCTACCACCTGTCCTTTGCATGCTGCAACCTACTCTCACTCTCCCTCTCTCATCCACCTTTTCTTCCCATTTTCAGACCAAACCCGAGCCTGCAACCCTCCCTGCATGCCTTCCATTTTTCCTTCTCTCTCTCCCTACAACCGCCACCCTACCGCCTGCTACCACAACCACCTAGCTACCGCCCTACCTCCCCTCCTCTCCCTCTCTTTTTTCTTCTTTTCTCCTACTTCATTTCTGGCCTATTTGAGCCCACTTTCTCCCTCTACCACCCCATTCTCCCTCTTTTATCCTCTCCTTTCCTTCCCTTACTTTTGCTCCTCCACCCTCGACTACCACTTCCACCACCCTACCAACCACCTAAGCTACCTCCTGCCACCCCTACTACCACCTTACACCACGAAGCCACCCCCACGACTACCACCTTGCACGACTAAGCCACCCCTACGAGACCCCTGCAACCACCCTTTTTCCTCTTCTTTTTCTTTTCCCCCTTCTCGACCTCCACCCTGCACCAGCACCATCCGCCGCTTCCGCCACCTCTAAAGCCACCAATCTACTCCTTGCAACCTCCTATACTACCCCTTATCTCCTTTGGCCAAAACCTAGCCTTGCATCCCCTCCTTTTCCTTCTTCTTTTCCCTTCCTTTTTCTCCTTGACCACCCCTACAACCAACTTTGTAGCCCTACATCCGCCGCCTCTGCCGATCAACCACCCTGACCACCACCTACACCTCCACTCCATCCCTACACTCAGCCACTACCCTAACTCCCCTCCACCTACTCTCCACCTCACCCCTAAAACCCTAACCCTAACCAACACCCTCCCTTCTTCTATCCCTCTTTGACCCCTTCTTCCCCTTCTAATCTGCATGTAGCTCACGCTGCTCATACAACGTGAGTTCCACATTGTTTGGACCTTGTTTGGGTTAATTGTTGAGGTATAATAATGATTAATAATTGTATGCCTTTAATTAAGTTTTGATATAGTTTTATCCTTTTGGTTTTCCTATTTCTAATATAATAAGTATTGGTATTATTTTTAGGTATTGATTTTTCTAATCAAAGCTTAAGCCTTTAACCAAGGTACCTGTAAGATTTGATTTTTATGAAAAATTAGGTAGCCATTAAACCCTACTTAAACGTATGGATATACGCATGATAGCACATTAGGAGTTTTTAATATGTCTATATGCATAATATATGTTGTTAAGTATAATGTTTTTAGTTGCATGTGTTGATTGACAAAAAAAAAAAGAAAAACCTGTTAATTTATGTGTCATGTGTATGAGTAATGCTTAAGGAAGTAGCTTTGTTGTTAATAGTAATTTTAAGTGCATATGTATGATATGTTATGCTAATGTGGCAATTTGTTGCCTAAATATTATTATTACGGGCCTTAGGGGCATTTTAGTAATGTTTCTTATGTAAGGGTGTGGCCTAAATAAGTGTAGGTGCTAATGAGTATTAAGTTACATAATAATAGTTGGTGGAGTTGAATGATGGGTATTGAGCATTAATATTAATATTTTATGTAGTGAGGGTATTTTAGTAAAAGTGGTATAATAAGGGTAAAATGGTAAATTATAAGAGTAAAGGGTGTAAAATGGTAAATGGATGAGGAATGAGGACATTTTAGTAATTTTACATAGAAAGGGGGATATTTTGGTAAATTTTGTAAAGTAAGAAGGTAAGATGGTAATTTAATAAAGTAGAAGGGTAAAATGGTAAATTGGTGTAAATGAGGGGGTATTTTGGTAATTTAATAGGGTAGAAGGGTAAAACGGTAAAATGGTAATTTGGTGTAAAGGAAGGGTATTTTGGTAATTATGTAAAGTAAAAGGGTAAAATGGTAATTTGGTATAAAGAAAGGGTATTTTGTTAATTATGATAGGTAAAAGGGTAAAATAGTAATTTTGGAAGTAAAGGGGTAAAATGGTAATTTTGTAAAGTAAAAGGGTGTTTATGTAAATTGGTATAGAGTATGGGTATTTTGGTAATTATGTAAAGTAAAAGGGTGAAATGGTAATTTGGTATAAAGGAAGGGTATTTTGGTAATTATGAAAGGCAAAAGGGTAAAATGGTAATTTGGTATAAATGAGAAGGGCATTTTAGTAATTTGGTATAAAGGAAAGGGTATGTTAGTAATTTTTTAGAAAGATGGGCAAAATGGTAATTATAATAATGAAGAAGGGCAACTTGGTAATTTAACCAATTAAATGGGGGAAAATGGTAATTGTAGTGATGAAGAAGGACAGTTTGGTAATTTAACCAACTAAAATGGTAATTTGGTAATTATAATAATGAGTAAGGGCAATTTAGTAATTTAGCCAACAAAAAGGCATTTTAGTAGTTATATTAATGAAGAAAGACAACTTGGTAATTTAATTAACTAAAAAGGTAATTTGGTAATTATAATAATGAAGAAGGACAATTTGGTAACCTAACTAATCAAATGGAAAATATGGCATGTCTAACAAGTATGAAGGGTGATTTGGTAACTTAATAAGCCTAAGGGGCAATTTGTTAATTTAGATAAGTATAAAGGGTAATACGGTAATTTAACCCACTAGAAGGGTAAATTGGTAACTTAACAAGTACGAGGGATAAAGTTGGTGATTTAATAAGTATGGAGGATAATTTAGTAGTCTAACACAATTAAGGGGTAATTTGGTAATTATGCAACATGGAGGGTAATATGGTAATTTAGCAAGTAAGAAGGGATGACTTGATAATTTTGCAGACAAGGGGTATTTCAGTAATTTTGTGAAGATAATAGGGGTAAATTGGTAACTTGTGTTTAACATGTCAATAGATTAAATGCTATGGTGCTATATCATACTTATGTAAGGGCTGCTTGGTAAGTAAGTGTGCATGGAAATATTTGTTAGATATGTTTGAAGTACGTGTTATGGTTTGTTTATGCCATGATCCTTGATATGGAATGCTTGATTCTATTACCAGTATATCTTTGTGTCTCTATATTTGTGACCTTTCCCCTTCCTTCGAATTGAATAAATGGACCTTTGAATAAGACACAAATAAAGTATTAATTACGTAAAGCGAAAGAGTATTTAGCCGGGCCCAGACCGGTCCACCAGCAAATAATAGTGGGCAGGTGTAAGATGATCTAGATACCGGTCCACCGGCGAATAATAGTGGTCAAGTGTGCTCTGCCCTGTATGTTTTTGGTCCACTGGCTATAATAGCGGGAGATCCCAAGCTCAATAAACCAAACATTGGATATTAATAAACTATGAGAAGACACTAATCATTTACAGTGGAACACCATGTGAGTCGGGGCCCGATCGATCCACCAGCGAATTATAGTGGTCAGGTGCGTTCTGCCTTGTATGTTTCCGGTATACTGGCTATAATAGTGGGGTTTTCACACTCACATGGATATAATTCAAAAACAATGATTTAATAATGATTAATTAATGGCTTAAGATCAAAAGCATTGATTTCATGTTATGATCTATTGATATGCCATAAGTTTGGCTTCAGTGCTTGTCCTTGCTCGGGTATGTGATGAATTTGCTAAGTATACAGATTTTTTGTTATGCATTTTCTTATTATATGAAAATTTACCTTGTGTATTAGCTCGTATGTTATCATCCTATATAGTTTTTTTATTATGCGTTGCATGCGGGCCTGCCTTTCAGTTTGGTTTAAAGGGTTACTCAGTACCATAGTACTGAAGGGTTCCATTCCTAGGCCCCTGCCTATTCAATGAGCAGTGTCTCTTGCAGGCCCATTGTAGGCGCTATTCAAGAGGGCTTGGGTACGAGTGTAAGGATTATCCAAAAAATCCTTAGGGTATTTCTTCCACCTTTTTAATTCTTTGGTAAATGATTTTACTCTTGTAACCACGAATTGTGGTCTTATTTCTTTTGTAACGTATTCAGTGGCTACTCTGTTTTAAATTAAATTTGTATAAATCATATTCTATCTCTTTTAGTTTTAGTACTTGGTATTGGAACTATAGGAGTAAACTGGTCGGGTACTAAGTGTGGCGGTAATATCCCTAAAATTTACGGTGTTTGCTTTTCGCTTCCGCCATTTTTTTTAATAAAACAAAAATTTTAATAGTAAATTTTGGGGGTGTTACACCCATTGTTTTATTATTTTATCTTCCATGCTTAACTCTAAAAAAAATTTTATTAGTAAAAATTGGGGTGTTACAGTAGGGCACTGAGGCAATTATTGAAACAAAAAATCCATATCCATTTCGAAAACCAAGGTAGGACGATAAGGCAACTACCATACTATATACCTGAAGACGGAGTGCACAACGGTAGCTACCAAAATAATAACCTAGAACAACCCATTTAATTTTTTATGCAAAGATGACTTCCATTTTTAATTACCCGATGGGGACATAATAATAACTCAGAGACATAAAAGTACACTGATCATACCGATGCACAAAGCATCATGATACCTTTCTAACCATCTAATCTAGAGGCATAACAACACCTTGGTCATACTGGTGCACAAGGCAATACAATACTCTCTACACCTAGGACACCTAATACTTAAGTATCAATACCCTCTATAGGACCTGGAGATCACCTATAGAGTAGAACAGAATATTACTAGGGCACAATGACATACTAGTGAACCACATAATCTAAGGGCTCCTACTTCGTCTCTAAGGTAGCTAACCCTAAAGAAAATCCATTTATGAACTTGAGGTTTGCCACTTTAAGTATTAGTAAATTATAGGGTGATGACATATTTCACACATAGCACAACAATTCTCATTCTATACTTTATAAATTTCCTTTATTTCCAATAATTAAGGTAAACCTTAAGATAATCAGTCTATGTCAAAGTCAAATTTAACACTAAGGTCAACCTATCAAAAGTCAAAGGCCATCATATGTCTAATTATTCACAATAGGTGCATTAAGTTAAAAATGACCAAAATGTCCTTAAAACTCTAATTTCATCATTAATATCCAAATTTTGTACCATACATTATCATTATAAGGATTTGCCATGAGAAGGCTAACACATAATGATTTATAATATTTTAGCCCTAGGTAATCTTTATAATATTGTTCACTTTTCATGCATTTAGTGATTTATGTCCACAAACCCTAATCATGCATTTCCAACGTGTCATATATTCCATGCAACACCTACACACATATCTATAGCATGATACAATATTTACTAGGCAATTTACATCATGGTTCATGTAAGGAAACTTTTATAACTTCAGAACATGCGAATGAAAGTTATTGTTTTCTAAGCCCAATCATTTGTGCATTCTTTTATGCATTTTATATCAATCCCTATAAACCATACAAAGATAATCATGGTAAACTTATGATGGCATTTACATCATAGTCTCAACGAGGTCAAAACCATAGAAAAACTCTGGACCTACATATGTTTACCATTCATCCAAAATACACTTGCATATATCTTCTATTTAATAACATGTCGAATACATGCTTACTATTTAATATCAAGATTTCATTTTTTGCTCCTATTAACAACACACTTACATACCTAGTGTAAAACTTCATCATTTAACACATACATATATTCTTTCAAAACTCATGCGTAAATCATACCCTAAACACATAAAACCTTTTATGTGTCACCATATGATTTCACATATTAGTAGAAGGATACGGTTACCCCTTATCAAAGAAATAATTAAGGTAAGATCCACCCAATTTTAGTCTTCACTCAACCTCTTCAAAACCCTTACATCCACACACACATATATTAACATTTAATACAATTAAATATAATTAATTTAAGACTGAATCAAGAAAGAGGGTTAGAAAATAACTGGGTAAAGGTACCACAAGAGTGAACAATGCTAAGCCACAATGAGGAGAAGAGAAAAAATGAGCTTCAACAAAAGGGGCCAAAGAATGAAGGTGAGATACAGTAATATGTGTCCTTGTTAGTAGTGGAGGTTTGGTGCTCTTAGCCGAAGACAAGGAGGGGGTTTGGTGAGGATAGGCACTTCTAAGGGGAGATTCTGGTGGAGGAGGATGTTGTAAAGGGACGGGGATTGACAGAAATGGCCGAAGGACAACAAGGAAGGTATATTGGTTTAGCTGGTGCACAATGGAAGGAGAAAAGGTGGAGAACTATAGGGAGTTTAGCCGATGGTGGAGGGTGAGGTTGGCAATAACAGTTGGTGCAAATGAGTGTGCATCGGTGGTGATGGTCGATTGTGTGGTGGTGGTTTCGGTGGGAGTGTGCGCAATAAGGGGGAACCAGCAGGAGAGGCCAAAGCTAAAAAACTATGGTGGTTTTTGATGCAGGATGGATGGGGAAGGAGAGGGTTGTGTATGGTGGTGGTGATTGTCGATAGAAAAATGGAGGGAGGAGGGTGTTTTTGAGGCATTAATGTGTTATATATATACACACCTATGTGTAGAGGGATAGATGAGGCGAAGCATAGTCGGCAAGCCAACCCACATGCGCAGAAGGTGGGAGTTGATGGGGTAAGGTGTAGCCGATGGAGTATGGGGCATGGTGAAATCATGTGTGGGAGTGATGATGTGGAGGAGGAAAGGAGATAGGGTATATGGGGATGAAAAAGGAAAAGAAAAAAAAGAAGATGGAGAAAAGGAGAAAGAGATTGTGTGGGTTTAAAATTAGGTTTAGGTTAAAATAATTTAAGTTAAGGTATAAACTAGGATTAAATTTAATAACCTAATTTCTATCAAATTTTAACCTAATGTAATTTATATATACTATGTTAAAATAATATATATATTAATAGCACATTTAGTACAAAACCTCCTAAAATAACTATCATATCCAATTACATATAATTATCAATTTATAGTTAATGTTTCTAAAAATGAGGTATTACATGTGGCTTCCGACTATATTTATTAGTATGTTGCTAGAACTCATAAGCATATGTTGGCAATGACAAAGAAATATTTGGCTGAATATCCAAATGATGAGTATGAAATTCTAGCAAAAATACCTTAACAATGTACGTAAAATTCTTCATCATTTCTATTGAAGGGGTGATCTAGTTTCGAATTATCAGCAGCTAATTAGATGCACTGAAAATCTTGTGCATGATTCACGAGTTACTATAACTGAGTGTGGGTGTGGGCATAGGCATTTGTATAGATCTTGATTTATTATTATATGCTTGTGTACTTTTATTAAAATATTTATGTTACAATTATATAATGTAGTTTTTATTTTATTTCATGATTAATAAAATATCATCCAACCCACATTAAACATCAAGATACTTAAGCTCAATAACTTACAAATGGATCTAACTACTATAGGTCAGATACTTAAGCTATCATGGTAGAGTAATAGGGAAATAAACACAAATAATGAAAATTTATCAAGTAAATGTTTCAAAGGTTAGATACAAATAAGCTAAGAAAAAATTACAATAATTCTAGATAAAAGTTGAGTCCAAAGATAGAGGATAAACACAAATCAACGAAGATTCATTTTTCATTATGTTTCAAAGGTTAGATACAAATATACTAAGAAAAAATTACAACATTTCTAGATAAAAGCTGAGTACAAAGATAAAGGATAAACATAAATCAATGAAAAATCATTTTTCATTATGTTTCAAAGGTCAGATATAAATAAACTAGGAAAAATTGCAACAATTATAGATACAAGTTAAGTCCAAAGATAGAGGACAAACACAAATCAATGAAAACTCATTTTTCATTATGTTTCAAAGGTTAGATATAAATAAACTGTGCAAAAATGCCATCCAAAGAGCATCATTATTGGAATCTTAAAAAATATATTGTATTCCATGTTGAAATGCTACTGTCACGCTATTAGTTATAATTTGTATGTAGTGGTGGAAGTGGAAAAGTAGATGATGCAAAAAAGATATGAAACATCCATATACTAATATGTAGTGACTCATATCATGCAAAAATAATATAGTCACTTCATTTTTAGGACATTGAATTCCATGATGTGCCACTAAAAGTAGAAATGAACTGCATGCATTCAACGAGTAGTGTGCAAACAATACACAGTAACATGTTGCAATGACATGATAAATATTTGGCATTTCCATCCAGTGTCCTATTAGAGCCAACCCTTCCCAGTGAATAATAGTATTGAGAACTTTATCAATAATGTCATATACAACATATTCTAAAAAAATTATCGTCTAATTAGCATCTTGTGATATAAATTAGTACAGATTTGAACCCATTGATCCTCATATCCTAGTATAATATATACCAATGCTCTGAAACCTTAGTTCCCATGTCCTAACACATTATACTTGGCACTAATATACATAATTATATGCCGATTCATTTGACTCACATATGGAAATTGTAATTGGCCCAATGATATAAATGCTAATTGTTGTCTTCAAGCCTGACCTCAGCCTTGACCTTGACTTGGAGATGACCTACTTCGAACTTGTGCTGATCCCAAATGACTTGAAGATTCTTGTTCTTTGTACTCCTAACTAGATGATTCCCTTCTATTAGAGTTAATAGGGTTGTTGTATTGTTGGCTTTTGGAGAGGTATTCTCTGGGGAAGAATAATATTAAGTATCTTTCTCACCAACTAATTATGTATCTCTAGTGGTTGGCTCATAACAGATTTCCATGGAAATATGGAGTGAATAAGGTACAACCTCTACTGGTTATTACATTGTTGATGGATTAATGACTCCATCTATGTTGAGTTTCTTCCAGAATGGATAAATAGCTAACACGGGGATTGACATGAAGTTATGAATATAAGTATTAATCTCGTGCATACATGGTATCTCGTGTGTATACTATATATAACGTCCACATGTTTCATCATTGATACCTACATTATTACTTATTTAAACTTTTTGTTGATCAAATTCATTACATATGAAGCAAAATAACCTCTCAAATTGGTGTAAAGGGAACTAGTAGTAAAATGAGGAATGAATATTAAATCAAGACCTCTCCAACAATGCTTTGTTGTTGTCATGTTGCAATTCCAAGAATGTGTGCATTTGTTTTAATACAGTGTTAAAGCTGTCTCGTGATGTCTCTAAAAACCTCTTCAAAGATCCATGAGCATCTTCAACCCTGTCGACAAAAAAATATTATATTACTTTATTGGCTAAAAGAAGTAAAAGAGCTTATACTAGGAGATAATCTATGAATCATACCTATTTGTTGTAATCTGATGGATATAAAACACATCATCAAAGAAAGTAGAAATGATTTTGTATTGATAGAGTTGTAGCTAATTCATCTTTATATACAAAATTAGGCTAGGCATGTTTATATATTCTTCCTCGAATGACAAAAGTCATTCCTTGTATGTTTCTTTATTTGTTACATTTATCACATTTTTCCATCGTGACATAAAACCACGTGCGAATGATGAATGATCATAGATTTTCTTGTACATTTCCTCCACATTCTTACTTACATGAAACCTACATAATCAATTTTTTGAAGTGGGAAAAGTATGTTCCACAACAAAAATGAGAGCAATTTCTCGATTAATAATAATGGTGTTTAGAAGTATAGATAGATCCATTAAGGACTTCAACATCTCAAGTACCAATAAATAATTCTCTTCCTATTCAGGTGAAATGTACGCACATACAATGTTGAAATTCAATTGTGTTGATGTTAGTCCAAAAATTTCATGTAAGGGCATTCCATATCTGTTTATCTTATATGTACAATCTATTTGTAAAACAAAAGGAAATGCATAGAAAATATTAATAGATATGGGATATGTAAATATATGCTCACTTATTACATTTGATTCTAGCTCACTTTGATGCAAATAAAAATTATAATTTTCAACCAACATACTCATAAAATGTTGTAACACTGTTTGATCATCCATTTATTTGGACTTAAGCTTTTGTTGAGCATTATAAATTTGTCCTCTCATACTTACAGTCCCTTCAAACTATTTATGAAGAAATGGTATGATTTGTCACATCTTCGTGTTATCTATGATAAGTTCATAAAAAAATTTGACTTTTATTTTTTATCAACTTGCCTAGAACAACATGTTTTAGTTCATAATTTATGAACTCATGATTTCGTATCCCATTCCTTACTACCACTTACGATCCTCCATTATCATTTTCAACTCCAACAACAATAAAAAAGGGACAATCAATCTTCATAGAACTTGAATTACATGCACTTTCACTATCCATAAGTCTTGTATGAATGTATGTTCCATCTCTTTCACATCTTATAGAGATTCTACTTGCTTCTTTACTATTTTATTTTCTATAACTTTTTATGATTAAAATCATCCTATAACTTTTACCCATTTGTTTAACCAATGCTACGGCTTCTTCATGATCAGAAAATATTTGATCCGTCATAAAAATATCTGATAATTTTGGATCCTAAAATATGCATTCATACGTTCCATATCTTATAAACACTACAAAATAATTGACTTTTGCCAACAGGTCTTATCTGTTGGTAAAAGCCATATTTCTGTTGGCAAAAGTTTTTACCAACAGATATTTTTCTGTGACAAATCTGTGGGTAAAAACTCTGTGCTTAAAAGTTTTACCCACAGATACGTGTGATCTGTTGGTATTAGTTGCTTATGCCCACAGATATTTATCTGTTGGTAAAACTTATACCCACAATTATATCTGTGAGTAAAAGTATTAACCACAAAATGATATCTGTGACTACAAGTATTATCCACAAAACAATATCTGTGACTAAAACTATTACCTACAAAAAAAAATCTGTGACTAAAAGTATTATCCACAATATATATATATATATATATATATATATATATATCTGTTAGTAAAACGACAATAATGTCCATAATACCTGTTGTAGCAATATTTACTTATAACAATAACTTATCCTTATATAAAATATAGTACACCATACATAATCATCGTTCGTTAGTTTAACTATCAAAACGATACTAATCTTATAGGTAGAATATATATACAACTTGTAACATATACTAACATATAAAACATCTTCATTAACATATCAAACACCATCCTCTTCATTCCCATCCTATTTAGCATCTCCAATGACTTTTGCGTATTCCCTAAAAAAATTTGCATGTAACTTAATTAGATTAATATAATTAAATTTGCCTAAGATAAGAATGAAAGAATAAATAATAGTAACCAGAGTAACTAAACACACAAACAACAACAATACTAATAACACAAACAATGAGTAATGGCCTAAACTAGTGGCAAGACTAGCCTCACATACAACTTTGCTAGAAATAAAAGGTTAGCTAATTCAAGAAAACTTTTCAGCGATAAATTCACTAATATTTCAGACACATGAAAATGCACAAAGCATGATAAGGCAAGAAATACAAATCAAAGCATGAAAATGCACAAAGCATGATAAGAGAGCAGGGCTGTACTTTGTTATGGAGCAAACTATTTTTTCTTCCCTAAATTTCCTCACATGAAAATGATAGTTTCTGTAATTCACTACTGTAAGGGAAATAGTCAAAATGACACCTCCAAAAAATATGCTCAGAAAACATACTAGCTCCACACACCCCTAGTGCTCTTATAGACATAGAGTGGCGAATTACTCAAGTCTCCGTAAACAACACCAACACTTTGATCATTTCAACTATTTCTTTTACCTCAAATTGATAGTTTTAAAACTATCAATTAAAGGTATTAGAATGCAATTAGGATCATTTCAACTATTTCTATAAATTTAATTTTAGAAAAACAATTATACAAATGATCAATTTTATAGTTTTACTTGAAATCTAGGGTTTTAGGCCCGAAAATATAATTCGGTTGAATTCTATTAATTTATTTGAATTAAATGTTTAGAAATGCAATGAGACATATTTTATAACATATCGTATAATCAATTTTCCAAAACCAATAAAAGAAATACCCAATTTAACATAATTAGGGTTTTGGAGCCCGTAACACAAATCCGATCAATTCTTGCTAAAATATATAAATTGATGGTTCGAAAATATAATTAAATATATTCTAATATAAATTAAACAGTCAATTGAATAAAACGACCCGATTACACAATCCAATTTAGTTCTACAAGAGTTTTAGACCTAAAAATCCAATTCCGATCAATTACGCACAATTTTCCCAAATCAACACTTCCAATATGAAATTAGATACATTTAAAAACATATTATACAATCAATTTATCCAAAATCACCAAATCGGGTGAATCCGAAAAATTCGGACATAACCCCGCCAAGAATTCAATTTTCTAGAATTTCAACATAAACCATACAATTCACTTATCCAAATCTATCTCACAGCACATATATACATAACCAAACAATTAATTTAACTTATCACAAGCTAAATCATACTCAATTAATCAAATCAATATTAGGGTTTTTTCAGAAATTTATACCAAATAAAAATCAACAAATCAGAGCAAGGGAAGGCTGGACAAGCTTCGCCGGAGGTCAGGGGTTGCTCGCCGGTGGTCGGGAGACTTCGGCGGTGACCGGGCGGTGGCGGTGTGACCTGCGCTACTGCTCACTACACCTGTTGCTGCGGCGGCGCTGCTGCTGCTGGTTGCTGCTGCGGCTGCGGCTGCTTCGGCTTCTGCTGCGGCGTCTCCGGTGGCGGTCGACTGGCGGGGCGGTTGGAGCAGGGAGAAGCTTGGGAGAAGGAGGCAGGCTGGGGTTTGGCCTACGGTTGGCTCAAGACAGGAGCAGGGGGTCGGGAAGGGACAGAGTAGAGAAGGGAGAGAAAGGAGAGGAGAGAAAAAGAAAAGAAGAGGGGTGGGTCGGGGACTCGGGGCACCGGTCGATGGGTGTTTTTTTTTTTTTTAAAATAAGAGTATTAAATAAAATACTAAATATCAAAAATTATAATTGGAATAATTTTATCTAAAATTCATTTAACAAAAATTTATTTCAAAAGGATCCAAAAATTTAAAATTAATAAAATCGCTATATAAAGAATATCGGAAACATTTTTGAAAGAATTAATAAAAGAATTTTTTTCTTACAAATAATGTAATTAATTTTACTATTTATAATAATAATATTATTGGTTGTCTAATAATATTATTAAATAATAAATTTAAATAATAATTAGTATTATTTAAAAATATTTAATATAAAATTAATATTTTATAATGTATTATTAAGATAATATTAATCATAATTTATAATAAAATAATAATTATTATTAAAAATAATTAATAATGCGAAATAAATACAAATATGAATAATATAAATATTAATCATAATTTCCAACAATTAGTAATAATATTTATTATAATAATAATAATAATACTAATAATAATGTCCTAAAATAATTATTCTTAGTAATAATTAATAAAGAATTATATTAATAAGAATAATATGAATCATTATTTTAAATAAATTAATAATAGTATCTAATAATTACTAATATATTATTAATAATGTGAAAAATTATTGATAATATTTATTATTGTTAAGATAATATAGATGTGAATGATAATTGGTAGTATTTAATAATAAATTAATTTAGTAGTAAGTGGTAGTAGATATAATATATATTATTTCATTATAATTGTTAAAAAACACCATTATGAACAATATTAATATAAAAACTTTGAAATAAAATAATAATTAATAATAATATATGTAAACTATTATTTCTAAAAATGACTAATGACTTTATTATTATTATTATTATTATTATTATTATTATTATTATTATTATTATTATTATATTAAAAAGAATAGAATTAATCATTATTAAAATTATATAAAAACAAATATTATTATTGAATTTCATAAACACTAATACCAACAGATGTAAAAGTGGGTATTAGTTCTGTTGGTATAATGCTACTAATAACCACAGATATAAGTGATGGTAAAATATCTGTTGGCATAACATATTAATACCAACAGATACAAAATTTCTGTTGGAAAAACTATATTATTGCCCACAGAAAATTATCTGTTGGTATTAGTTACTTTTACCAACAGAAAAAATATCTGTGACTAAGTTTCTGTTGGCAAAAGTGAATTATTTTGTAGTGAAAAATAGTTGAGCATAATAATATGATAAGGAGAAGTATTAATTTCATCTAACCAAATCTATCAACACAATTTAAATTAATAAAAAAAATTATTTTACCTCTTTGTCCAAGTTGTAATTAATGTTTGGAGAATCCACTTGTATTTTCTCTATGTATCCATAGTTTATCGGAATTCTAAACCCATCATTATATGTTATCGGGATTCTAAACCCATCATTGTAGCTTGTTAGGATTCTAAACCCATCATTGTAGCTTGTTGGGGTTTCAAACCCATCATCATAGTTTATTAGAATTCTAAAATCGTCATAGTTTATTAGGGTTCCAAACTTGTCATAGCTTGTCAGGGTTTCAAGCTAGTAGTAACTTGAAGGGCTTCTGAATTTATTGCTCATTGTTTTTTTAATAGAATAGAAGCTTTGTTGGATGACTAAGAAGTGAAGTTATTTTTATAAAAATTTAAATCAAAACCTATTTGTTGACGTATGCACGTCTAAGACTAAGAACAAAAGAATTTTAAATAGAACTTCAGAAGTCACAAATAATAGAACTGTGTATTTGTTTCTGACAAAATATTATCATCTACCCATACTTATATACTGCCCATAACTCACAATTATATATACCCATACAAATAAGTGCTACCCATGCTTTATATTTATTTGTTGTGCAATTTAAATATTTATCACATACAAAATAATTGGAGTGAAAGTATGTGCTTACACTACCCCGGGAAGGGGTTTTAATAACGGTTATTTTACAGTTTTAATAAGGGTTTTCAACCATTATTGAACAACCCGTTATTAAATCTTTAATAACGGTTCATAACCGTCATAAAAAATATACAAAAACCCGCGAATATGTGCGTAAACATCATATGTAATAACAGTTTTCAAGTAAAAACTATTGTTAAAAACAATGTTTTAATAACGGTTCTTTAGTAAAATCGTTGTTAAAAACAAGGTTTCAATAACGGTTTTCAAGTAAAAACCATGTTTTAATAATGGTTTTAACAAAAACCGTTGTTAAAATATGATCGAATTAGGGTTTCAGTCATTGATTAATGCATTTATTAAACCCTAACACGTATTAAAGTAGCATAAAATAGAGATTAAATGCACAGTTTTAATAACGGTTCTTTGTTAAACCGTTATTAAAACCCAAGTTTTAATAACAATTTGCATAGGAAACGTTATTAAAAGTCTATCATCCAATTAGGGTTTCAGGGACTGATTATGCATTTATTCCTAATACGTATTAAATGATCATAACTTTGAGATTAAATATGTGGTTTTAATAACGGTTCTTAATAAGAACCGTTATTAAAACTATAGGTTTTTTTAATGATTTTTCTATTTTGTTTCTGCCCACATATACAGTTGTATGTTCAAATAATTACCAAATCTGCAATGTAAAATAATATCAATTCATACCAAATCTGCAATCACACCATAATTTCAATCAATCTCTAATTGGTATGCATGTCTCAATACATCGGCCATACTTAGGAATCAAAATTAGTAGGCATAATTCAAGAATAAAAATTAGTAGGCATACCACAACTTGGTAGCTCTACACCCCAAAGTAAAAAGTTCAGAGATCTAGCTTAGAAGACCGAAAGATGTAAAAGAAATACAAACCTGAATATGCATTTAGAATATATAGATCACTACCTAATACCAAATGAATGAGTGCACGTGCTTGACCCATTGGTCTCTAACTTCATCAATTTTATCAACATTGTATTGTTGGCCTCATGCATAGTCATCGGTGGAAAACTACAACGCCCAAGTTTCAATTAATATACAGTTAGCACTTAGGTCAAAAATATATATATGTCATGATTCATTAATAGAAAAATATGGAAAAGAAAACATACATGGCTTGGATCTATGTTGACCGATTTATTTTGGACTATCAGATCCATTGCTCTACATACATAGTATCCACAATCATCGTTGTTTTGCTGTTGTGGACACTATCAAATAAATTCAGTTAGCTCTCTAACTATTAGATATTAATTTGAATTAAAACAAAATATAAAATAGTTGTCTTCCTACTTACCATGACAGGTTCATATTGAAGATTCTTTAGGTATGGGACACCATTCCCACCTCTTCTTTGATATACCGTCCGTAGTGCCCTAATAAATAGAGTTGGATATACAATATTGTAAGTATACATACCTCAAATAATGAAGTAAGAAGTGAAAATTATACTAACATGTCGATAAATTCCTTCCCACCACGATGAGTGACTTCAAAAGGCACGTCATAGGTTTGAAGGGAATCAAACACATAGACTTTATTAAGATCAGGTCAGACGGTGTACAAAACCTAATGTTCATTTGCGAGGTGAGGAATGAGATAGAGCTTGTTGTGTCCCTCAATCAAAATGCAATCCGCTAAATAGTTTATGTGCCTACCCTCTCTTATTGTAATACCGTCAGCTATGTAGTATGTGCACACAAACGCAATAAAGGACAACATTCCCTCTATCGCAGCGCGACTAGCTACCAACCTATGGATGACAATAACAATGCATATTTTTTAATAACTAATAACTCAGATAAGATGTCATAAAAATTCCAATTGTATAAGAGTACTAAAATTTCAAATATGAAATAATACTTACGTGACATAAACGGCGACACATATAGTTGACATCTATTCCTGATTATAAATGTCACTTATGTCAACCGTCGATACCATGTAAGTAGCATCGTCCCTCCCAATATACTCAGGATGACAATTAATGAAAATATAATTGTCCTTGAGGTAGTTTTGGGCATAGAAATACAATAAAGCTAATACTGGTAGAGGTTGGCTTATTTCCAAAGGAGGAATCTTTTGTGAGGCAACTGATTTTTCAGATTTAGCTCTCTTTCCTTTAGCAGCGCCCTCTTTTGTGTTGCTCGTTCTACTAGTACCTCTCTTGGTTTTACTAGCAGGAGCAGTCTTCTTCTTTGATTCCTTTTTTGATTTCTTAATTGATAATAATAAACAAAATATGTATTGAGCATATATATATGAAAAATGTATAAATAGTGTAACCACTAAACAAGGTCTAATGAAGATGTCGAATGTCAATACCTCTTCAGTAGTGAGACGTATCTGATCCGCAGGCAAGGGCACAAAGCTTCCATGAGCTTTTAGCATTGTGGCTGCCTCATCACCCTCTTTATAACAAGGAAATGGCAGACTACCAATGATTGGAGTGTCAATACTCATCAGCCTTGTGTTTAGGGCTAAGTTGTACTCGTGGATAGTTTGCATTTGGGTACTATGACTGATGCGGACCCTTCTTTTCGCCAAAAGAGTTGAAAGGTCATTCGCTAACAAGTCACATTTATGCAAACCCTAAATGAAAATATTACACATTATTAATTATTTATGACACCGAATACATTTAATAACAATTCATAGTTTGTAATGCTTACCTCGGGAAGAGAAGAAAGATGTGCATCAACTTCACAATTATCTCTGACGCTATGTGAAGCTGATCATGGTTGACTGAATCGGATGGCTTACACTCTTGAGATTAAATAAATGACAACTCTTGTTCCATTATTGCTATCCGTTCAAATGCCACATTCAATTTTTAGGTGAGGATGGTGACTTGCTCATTAATGCTACGAGAACCACGAGATCGACCACTGATGAGTTCATATTTTGACACATTTTATACCCTTATAATTTTAGTTTTTGGTAGTTTATTTAACTAATATAGGGGAATAATTATTGTTTTATGCTTAAGTGGTAAAAATTGTATAAATTTTATTATTTGAGCTAAAATGATATAAATTAAGTAAATTTAGAATAAAATATTATTTATTAATATTTATTGAATTTTATTTTGCAGGTATTATTATTTTTAAAAAAAAGAAGTCGACGTTTGGACCAACGGCCAAAGGCCGAAGGCCCAAACGCCACACAAAAAAAAACAAACCAAACGGAGGCATCACGAGGGCTGACGTGGAAAGCAGCCTCGACGCACGGTCAGCAAAAGATAGAAAAGTCAAAGAAAATTTATAAAAGGAAAAGCCACAGCAGTGTGCGGGAGGAAGGACGACGCGGATTGAAGGCAAAGCCTTCAGGGGCTAGGCGGCAGAGCCGCAGCGAGGCAGGAGAGAGGTGAGTAGGGGGCCTGCGATCGAGAGGAACGAGCCGTTAGGCTCTGACGCAAAGGAGGCAGCAGGACGACGCATGGACTTCGAGGAAGCCGCACGGAAGGAGAGGAGCGCAGCCGTCAGCGACGTCAGCAGAAGGAAAAAGAAAAAGAAGAAAGAATTTGGCACATAAATCAAGGCACCGAGAGAGAAAATTAGAGAAGAATTTATACCGGTAGAATTTATTTCAGATAAAATTAATTTTTATCTAAATAAATTCTTGATCTTTTATCCAAAATTAATTCCGGTTATTTCTTTCTCTTATTTTTAATTTATATTTTAGATATATATTTCTGTGTAATTAATTCTTTAATTATGAGTGGCTGATTATTATTGTTAGGGAATGAATTGAAACCCTGGATTAGGATTTAAATTATAATTTTATTTTCTTTGTTTCGTGAGATTGTTTCTTGACTCTATATTAATTGCTATCGTTTATATATATAATTCTGTCAAGTATAGTTTATTTGGTGCATGCCTTGTTCTGGTTCCTCATAAGTGACAGTATGTAGGATTATTTGCCTGCGAGGTGGCCATCTAAATATACTAGAATTTATGTGTATAAATTGCAGCTAGGTTAGATAACAATTCACCTAATTGTTTTGTGATTCTAACCGAAGTGGTAAAACGTTTCGATATGTGTGGGTCAAGGATAGGAAATACAGCTAGACATGCGTTTTGTACTAGTCTGGGTACTTAGATTGACATCCTTCCACTTACACTTAATGCATTAAATCTAGTTAAATATAGGAGCCGCTTGTTGCTTCTATACTACTAGTATTTAATAGGGTTAATAT
This sequence comes from Tamarix austromongolica, assembly GCA_039764185.1. NCBI lineage: Eukaryota > Viridiplantae > Streptophyta > Magnoliopsida > Caryophyllales > Tamaricaceae > Tamarix > Tamarix austromongolica. Next base: position 56,724,277 of record CM077808.1, on the reverse strand, counting down.
AGGCACATGGTCGTATTAATTAATTAAGGGAAGTAATATAAGGTGTATGGACCTACGTTTGGTGTGCAACTTGGTCGATCTCTTTCTCACGATTAAATATTGACTTAGAAATAAATATTATACTACGACCTAATCTAGTGGTGGATTTTTATTTCCCTACCATGTTTCTCATATCTGCGAGTTTCCCATTATTTCCATTATTTTCATTATTTTTATTATTAGTTTATTTTATTTTATTTACTCCTTTATTATTATTTTTATAACCCCCATTAATATTTTTCTTATTTATTTATTCTGTGTTATTTAGGATTTTTAGTTTTAGTTTTAGTTTTATTTTCAAGCTAGTTAATTAGAGGTGAGCCCTCTCAATCCCCCGCCTAGAACGATACCCTATTTACCAGTGCTACAATTGACAACAAGAGGGTTTAAATTGCGTGCCGGCTACGGTCACACCAATTTTTGGCGCCGTTGCCGGGGATTGGTAACTTCACCTTTATTTTTCTAGTATTTTTAGTGTGTTTTCATTTTTAGTGTTTTTGTATTTTTTGTTTTAGTTTTGTTTTAGATTTTCTTAGGATTTTTGGTGTGTTTTGTTTTGTTCTTAACCTTTTCCTTTGAAGTGTTAGTATTTTCAGGTGGCTATGAGAGGATCCTTTGGTTATGGACAACTTTGCATGAATCCTAATGCAAGAGTAAATGAGGTAAGTATGGGTAGTCTTGAAGATAAACTTAATAAACTCACTACTCTTGTTTTGCAGGTAGCTGAAGCTAGAGTTATTAATACAAGTGGAGTATGTCATACACAAGGAAATCCATATGCCTACCATGAACAAGCTATGATAGGAGGAGGATGGACACAACCTAATGCTCAGTCTTTCAATGGTTTTCAAGGACACAATCCCTATACAAGCACATACTATTCGGGAATGAGGCATCAACTCAACTTTGGATGGGAGATGAATGATCAGTATCAAGCGCCATATCAAAACCCGTACACGCGTGAATATGAAGTTTCAAAATATTATCAATATCCTCAACAAGAATCTTCTCCAATTTCAGAACCCTCAAGTTCAGAAAAAATGGATAAGCTTCTTGAAGCATTGACAAATGGTCAAAACCAGTTGGTAGACATCCAAAATCAACTAGTGCAAAGTCAGATTATGCAAAATGAAAGGGTGTCAGTGCTAGAGGAGAAAATGGGTTATATGGTCAACCTGATAAATCAATCACAAGCACAAGAAGAGCTCTCTAGTACTTCAATTCCAAATTCAAGTCTGAGTTATGAGGGTGATGATGCCATATTCGAATGTAAGGATGAGCTAGTTGAGGAGGTTCCCATGGAGAACATTGAAAAGCAAGATCAGGTGGAAGAAGAGCTTATAAAAGTAGAAGAAGAATCTCATCAAAACGAGGATCAAGTGAATAAAGAGAAGTATATGGATGACAAGACTATCACTGTCACCTACCATATACCATCTTTGAACATTTATTCCCCACTTTTACTTGGAGATGACCATGAGACACAAGGTAAGCCTTCGAACCACATTGATTTTATTTATGCTAACCACACTCCTTGTTTTCCCTCTTTTAGCAGGTTGTATGGATCCAAGAGTGAAGAGAGTAATCAAATCACCTTGGATACATTTAATAAGAAGCGTGATGCTCCAAAGGAGAGGTTATGTTGGAAGGATGTGTTTAAAGATTTTAATATGGGAAAATATGTTCCTTCGATAGAGAGATTACCGTACATGGACATTGGGCAAAACATTCTCTCTTTACACACGAGCTTAAACTCCATGCTAGGTAAGTTACGTTCTTGCTGGATCAAATCTTTCATTAAATCCAACATCTTGTCTTTTTCTTCCTTACAGGATAAAGATGATCATCACAAGGAAGGATTTGGTGAAGCAGCTCTCAAGTGGACGTATCCACCTTGAACGAGAAAAATCGAGGTTATGTCAGGCTGAAGACATAAAAACAAGCGCTACTTGGGAGGCAACCCAATACCATAAGGGAGTTTTCTATCCTTTAGTTATTTATTTATTTAGTTTGTTTTCTCTATACTTTAGATTACATGTTTTCTTAGTTGTTTACACATTGAGGACAATGTGTGATTTAAGTGTGGGGGTGCGTGTGTTTTATGTACGTGTTAAAAAAAATTAAAAAAAAAATTGAAAAAAAAATGTTTAGATTTTTTTAGAGGGTTTAGTATTTTTAGAGTCATAGGAGCCTTAACTAGTTAATGAGCAATATATCTTTGAAATCTAAAGAACAGAGGACCATGACATTGAGATAAAGTAAGTGGAGACTTTTTGTATTAATTTTGATATAGGGAACACATATCTACGTGTCTAAATGTGAATGGAGAAAGAACATGTATGATTTTCTAACCACCGACATGGCATGTTGAGATTCGTCACATTCCTCAGTGAGCTTTTGAACCATATGTACCTTTTTTTTTCTGAGCAAATTTACACAAAATCATCTACTATTTCTTGGCTTCAAAATTTTTTATAAACCTCATATATGTTTAATTGCTTTGATCAAATTATTTGCCATAGATCTTGTAATGGACTATAGAGATTACTAGAACTTACTCTTGTGCTAGTCGAAGCTTATAGTCAAAACATGCTCTGATTGAGAAAATGATAAAGGCAGCTTAGGAATTTTCTATCACATGACCAAATAGCTTAACCTGATTTGTGTATCCATGATATACATCCCATAGAAATTCTTTGAGCCTATACAAGGAACATATACTTTTCTTCATTACCCACATTGAATAATTGTTGGGCCTTAATGTCCTTACCTTCGCTTAAAGCTAATGGAAGGAAATAAAATCGTTATGGATATGAAGAGTGGTTGTGTATGTGTGTATGTGAAAGAAATATATGTATTTATGCTAAGAAAGGGGATTGGTTATATTTGGTGGAGGGAAAAAATTGAATGAAAAGAAGAAAAACAAAATGAAGAAAAAAATGAAAAAAAAATTGAAAAAAAAGAAAAAGAAAAAAAATGTTAGGATATAAGGAAGAGAGGGAGTTATGGAGATGATATTGAGAAAGTTCTATTCATGTTACATTTTATTGTGAAGTTGGAGAGGTGTATCATTTATCATTGATGTGGAGTTATGCTTATATTTTCATCTAATTATTAGATTCCACTAGCTCTTGATCTTTTTTTTAGCACCACAATCCTAAAATACTTCATACCCTTCTTTACCTTAAACCCCGCTATAACCAATAAGTAAGTCCTATTTGATTCTCAAGATGAGTAGCCTTTGATCTGTTGGAGATTAGTCACAAGAGTTAAGCATATGGTTCGGTCCATTTGGCAAGTATTTGATATCTTTCATGAGGTTTTATCCACAAGAACATGAGCCTTCTTTGTTTATATATGTGAGTCATTTGTTATCTTTATCATCTTATCTCACATACATGAGTGTTTCTATACATTTGTAGCCATGAATCTAAGAGAAAAAAAATAGAGGGTATCCATAATGAGGATGAACCTTGATGTGACTAAGGCGTGGTAGATTTTCATCCATAATATTGATCTGTTCATACCTGTTATGTTTATGTGTGAACCATATGTTGAAATTGATCCTTTAAATCTCCCAATGCTAAATCTTGATTGATTGCTAATCTTGACGTTTGAAAGTAAAAGATTCTGAGAAAAAATAGTTAAGGGTGTTAGGTGTTAGGTATGTTTATTTTATTTTATTTTCTTTTATTTTATTTTGTGTGTGATTTTGTGGGTATATCATCTGCGAAACCCTCACGAGACCTTACTCGTCCTCAATGGGTGACCTAGGGGTTTAAAGGGCTTGTTACACATGCTAAGTGTAATCGTGAGACCTACGAAAGTGGCTAGTTAATTTAATTTTATTTGTTTAGAATAATAACTTGCTTGAGGACAAGCAAGAAGCTAAGTGTGGGGGTGTGATGAGTTCATATTTTGACACATTTTATACCCTTATAATCTTAGTTTTTGGTAGTTTATTTAACTGATATAGGGGAATAATTATTGTTTTATGCTTAAGTGGTAAAAATTGTATAAATTTTATTATTTGAGCTAAAATGATATAAATTAAGTAAATTTAGAATAAAATATTATTTATTAATATTTATTGAATTTTATTTTGCAGGTATTATTATTTAAAAAAAAAGAAGTCGACGTTTGGACCAACGGCCAAAGGCCGAAGGCCCAAACGCCACACAACCACATACGCTCGTTCTCATAACACCTAATCCAAGACCCCTATGTCTTCCAGGGTGTTCCAAAATTCCTGTAGCCTGTGACACAATGTTATATTGGTCGACCCCCTCCTAAGCATCTGACGCTTGAAGTTCGTCCTGTAATGTATATAATATATGTAAATTTAGCTTATAGGAATAAGTATAATATAATAGTTTTCTAAAAGAAAACAAAGTAGTGTTTTAGATATATACAAACTTACAATTTTTCCGGCTACAACATCTACATCTTCATTAATATATCCATCTCTTGTTGCTCTAGCCTTCTTCCATAATGTACCAATATTAATGGACGAGGTACATGGGTCTAAGTCTTGGGCTAGGAGCTATAAATCAAAAAATAGTCTTATAATGTACCAATATTATAAAATTTGGCAATACATGTAAATAGATAAATCACAAAATTCATACCAACTCCTCTTCAAGGCCTGCATATCCTTTGCGAGCCATATTATGCCGGTATTTATTCTACTTCGTAATCTCTTTATTTTTGGCACTTTTTTCCTATGTGACAAGCCAAAACATAATGACATAGTTATTTCAATATTATGCACAATACTAGGATCGATACAAAAAGTTTAATTGTTATCTAACAAATACCTTAAAATCACCCATAAGACGATATGCAATAAATTGGTTCCAACTTTCTTGATTGATGAAACCATATCGTTTGGGCGGATTCTACCGTAGAGAACCATCCCTCTTTCTGTACATTTTCCTACGAGCTAAATATGACCTAAATGTTCTTAGACACTCCCCACAATGTCTAAGAAGCTATTTCTTCCTACTCTCTGGCATATTAAACATTCTCTACAAAATAAGACATATAAATGTATACCAATGTTAATGTATTAACATTAATAACATTTGACATACAAAAATGATTACATAAAATAGTATATTTACCGTGATTTCCTGCCAAATATGCTCCTTATGACCCTTTGAAACCTGCTTTCAATTATTATAAAAGATAGAAACACGGTTATGGGTCACAAGTGAAATGTAAGTCAAGAGCATGTCTGCATAATGGCTAATGGGAAGATTGTAAGTATTCCATCCCAAATAGACCAATTCTCCTTTATTCCTCATATCTATGATGATTCTCATAATCGTAGGTCCTCTTTTCTCTTCTTCATCACTCCTTTCCCTATCAATATGTTTGTTAGCCATATCTCTACAAAAAATCAATAAATAAATTATGTTAGAATGTTATGTGTTGAGCATAATGTACCATTATATTATCGATACAATAAATATCCTATCATAAAGGTCGAAATATGCATTTAAAAAAACCAGCACACATATCATATGTTACAATATTATTACCCTCATTGTCTTCTTTTCCTTCTTTTTTCCCCTTGTTTTCGAATTAGTTTAAGGATATGATACATATATTACTTCACGATGATCATCTTTGACATATATTTCCTCCTCATTAATTTTATTATTATCATCGTTCAATAATTGAGTTGCTTGTACAGTTGAGACACACTCTTTATTCCAATTGGCATTTATTTTTATTTTTTTGTAGATATTACCACAGACCATCTGTTATCAGCAGGGTTAGTGACATAGAATACTTGTGTCACTTGTGATGCTAAGATGAATGAGTCTTGTTTATGCCCTACCCTATTAAGATCTACTAATGTGAATCCATCTTCATATCTAACCCCATATCCATTATCAACCCATCTGCAATTGAATATAGGGATTTTAAATACAGTGTAATCTAACTTCCATATATGTTCAATCACACCATAATAATTCATATCTGCATAAGTTCGATTCTTGTCTTTCGCACTAGCAACATGCATTGCCTCAGCCACTAAAGTCACCCCACTGTTCTGCATTGTACTCTTCTCATCTTTTTCTTTTGTATAGAAAGTGTAACCGTTGATCACATAAATGGTTCATTGAAAAACTTCATAATAAAGTTATTGAGACAACCAATGCTGGGTTTCGGAAATTAAAGTTAGGGAATGTCTGATGAGTGGAATGATGAGATCTCTTATCCAATCGATAAAGGAAAGATTATGTTTATCGATAATCCATTTCTCAGTCTTTGATGGATTTTCAATCCGTATAGAAATCATATGCTTTTCAATGTGCAGCTAAACATCATCACTATTGTGTAATACATATAGATGTGCTTTATGGAACATGTCAGGGTCTACATGCCCAAACTGTTTGCCCCTAATACCCTACATTTCAAATTTATCTACATGTCGAGACTTAGGAATACTAAGAGCTTCAGCATTTGACAAGTACTTTGTGAAAAACTCAATTGCCTCTTCCACAAGGTAACTCTCAACAATACATCCTTCTGGCCGATATCGATTCTTCACATAACCTTTTACCAACTTCATAAACCGTTCACGGGGGTACATCCAATGCCCATGAACAGGTCCTAACATCTTTATCTCATAAACTAAATGAATAGTTAGATGTACCATAATGTTAAAGAATGAGGGTGGAAAATACATTTCAAGCTGGCACAAAGTGTAACACCCCCAAAATTTACTCACATTTTTTTTTAAAAAAAAACAAGACTTATAAATTAAAACCATAAATTCTGGGGATGATACCACCACACATAGTACCACACCGATTCACTCCTACCGTTCCAATACCAAGTGCTAAGGCTAAGAAAAACTACACATAACATTATTAAATAATCCAACTTCATGATTACGGAAATCAGAGTACGCCTAAGTCTTTACATAATTAGAAATACTAGCTATTGTTTTCCAGGGAATAAAAATAACAATAATAATAAAATTGTTTCTACAGGCTCAAACATAATTAAAAGATAACACGAGTAATAATCTCAAAGGAAAGACCGGCAACGCCACTCCTAAGACATTGAATCCAACCCAATCATCACTCGGCCCCACCTGATGTCCTATAGACATCAATAACATCAAAATAAGCATCTTCTACCTACAACACATCAGACGGGCCTTCTACTCGTGGGAATGAGCAGTACCCATGAAAAGGGTGATCAGTACGCTACGTATTGAGTAAGGTGACCGGGCACTAATTCCAACACATAAGCATATAAAATTATGCAAGACAATAATCAACTTACACTTTCGAACCCACACAAATAGTACATAAGGTCATGAAGAAAATTATACAACTTATAAATGATCAAGCCCACACACTAAGGCCCAAAGGTCCAGCTTAATTATTCAATTAATCTATTATCAGAAATCAATTCATACCATACTTTTATTCAAACCATTCGAGTATGGAAGCCCCCACTATTATAGTCGGTGGATCGGAGACAAGCAGGGCACAATGCTCCTGTCCACTATTATCTAATCGGTGGATCGGTGGGACCTGACTCAATACTCTTCCACTTTACATAATTAGTGTCTTAAGTATCTTATTCAAAACTTTGTCCAGACATGCATGACTAACTCCTACTATTCTTATCCTCCAAACCCTAGTTAACCACACCAAACCACGTAAACCCTAACTCCCATGCAACCTTAGCTCCACGTAAACCCTAGTCCCATGCAAACCCTAACTCCCATGAAAAACCCTAGCTCTACTATGCAAACCCTAATACCAACATGCAACCCTAATACCACCATGTAAACCCTAATACCACCATGTAAACCATAATACCACCATGCAACCATAATACCACCATGCAAACCCTAATACCACCATGCATGCAAACATTAACTCCATGCGAACATTAACTCCATGACAACATTATGACACTCCCATCATATTTATACAAACCCTATCATGCATGTCTTATGGGCCACACCATACAATAATATCACAACTCCAACATATAATACACATGCCACAAATAAATGTACGATCTTACCTTAACTCCATATCATGCTGCACATATGATAGATATACAAATACACATAAAATACATTAAAATTCACATCACATGGCATGCATGGCATATCAAGCACATAATTACACAAACAGCCTTAGTACTCCCTTACCTAAAATGTCACTGGTCTTGAAGCACGCTCTTATACCTCTTGAGGGCCTTGATTGGGCTCACCTATTATGGGAAAAATACTAGAATTAGGTTCCCTCCTAAAAATACTATTATTTACTAACTTATCCTAAGACTTGGTTTTTAATTAAAATAATACTATACTAAAATTAACTATACAAAATACTACTAAAAATTCTAATAATAATATTAATGTAATTTAAAACGAAAGGTGATATAAATGTTTCTACCCTTCACCAAAATAATGATACTAATGATAATAATAATAATAATAATAATAATAATAATAATATAAGCTTAAAATTACAAGGTAGGGTTTTCAACCCTACCTCCAAATAATGAAAGTACTATTCAATAATAGTAATAATAATATTAATACCATATAATACTTATAATAATATTAAAAATAATAAAGATAATAATAATAATAATAATAGTAAAAATAGTAATAATAGTAATAAAATACAAGTGTGCGAATCCTAATTAAAAACTAAGGCCTCGACCCTCCTTAAATAATTAACAATAATAATAAAATAATTATACTAATAATAATAATAATATTATTATTATTAATGATAATAAACTTATAATAATACAAATAAATACTTATAATTCGAAACTAACCACCTAATTAACTCAAGTATAATCTCGACCCTGCCAATAAAATTTTGCATTAATATTACATCCAATAATAATAATAATAATAATAATAATAATAATAATAATAATAATAATAATAATAATAATAATAATCGAATAAATGTTAAATATTGAAATAAAAACATAATAAATTTAAATAAATAGGGGATAAGGGCTGAGAGGGTCTAGGGTTTCACCTTGAGTCGGCGGAGATGGGTGGCACTTACGGTGGTGCACGGCGGCGGCCGAAAAAGAGGGTAAAAAGAGGAAAAGTTGAGGTTTGAGAAGAAAGGGTGGAGAATAAGGGTGGAGGATAAGGTGCTGGTGGTAGCCTACGCTGAGAGGAGTAAAGTAAGGGTGGTGGCGCGGAAAGGGGCGGCGGCGCACGACGGTAGAGGTGGCGGCCGAAAGTAAAGGTTGAAGAAAAAGAGGGGAGGAGAAGGAGAAAAGAGAAAAGAAGGTTATGGCTAGGTGGAGGCGAATTAGTAGAAGCTTTTGGGTGGTGTAGAAGGCAGTAGAAGTGGTAGATGTGGTGGTGGACGGTGGCTCGAAGGTTGCGGAGGTAAAAATTTTAGTTTGATGGGCAGGGAACTTCGCACGGCTGTGGTGGCTCGTGCGAGAAGAATTGAGGGAGATGGGCGTCTCAGTTAGCTAGAGGGCAGCATAGGGAAGATTTTTGTGGGTAGAGGTGGCGGCGAAGTTAGCTAACGGCTCGTCTGAAGTCACGGTGGCGCACAGGTTAGCTCTTAGGGTTTCAGGGAAAAGAAATCTCGAAATCACACAAACCAAGGGTATTTATAGAGTTTAGAGGGAATGGTAGGGTTTTGGGGGTCGGTAGGAGGGTATTTTATGTAGGGTTTGGGGTGGCTGGCGACGTTAATTGGCCAGAAAAATTTTTGGTCAGGTCGAACCTTCGTAAAGGAATAGGGAGAAATCAAGCGAGATATGAGGGAAACCGATTATACCAAGTTGATCTGCGAGTCAAAGGGAAGATAAAGAGAGGAGAAACGGCTGGCCAAGTCAAGAGTGGCCGACGACACCATTTTCGGGGCTTGAAGGTGTAGGTCGACGGCGGATTCTGAAGGAGGAAGAAGGAAGCGGTGAACCGGTGGCCGGGGAAAAAGAAAAGAAAAAGGGGAAGAACCGGCCGGCTGGCAACACTTATAAGTTCTTAAATAAGATGTGGCGTCCTAGGGAGAAGGAAGGAAAAGAAGAAGGATTGGGCCGCGTCGCAGGCCCAATCGGCAAGAGAAGAAAAAAAAAGAAGAAAAGAAAGAAAAAGAAAGAAAAGAAAGAAAAAGGAGGAAAGAAAAAGAAAAAGAAAATTTTAAGTGGTTTGGGGTTAAACAAATTAATTAGAATATTTTAGGTATTTGAAATAAAAATATTTAAATAAAATAATATTAAATTTCCTTTTTAGGCTAATTTAGGGTTTTTAAAAGACTTTTCCTAAATTCCTTTTTAATTAGCAAAAATACCAATTTTTTCCTTATAAAAATATTTATAAATTCCTTATTAATTTACCCTAAATAAATCCTTCCCATTCCAAATAAAATAAATAATTAAATTAATTTTCTAATAAATTCTTATTTAATTATATTTCCTAAAATAAATATTCTTAGGGCATTTCACAAAGTAAGCACAATCCCTCTTTGTAAAACGTCCAAACTAGCAAGATATATGACTTTAGAGTAGACAACTTTAAAAAACCAACAAAACCTCATGATAGTAATTCAAACACGCTTTGGCAAAATTCCACGTATGGCTATAGACAACAAGTGCTGCATCAAAATATAACAATCATGAGACTTCATGTTAATTAATTTCAACTCTTTCATCGATACGAGCCTTCTGACATTTGAAGAATACCCTTCCGGAACCTTAACGCTGTGAAAGAATTTACAAAATGAAATTTTCTCTTTTCTGAAAAGAGTATGACACTCCGGTGGTAAATGTGTTTTTCTTCCATTGTCTCGCGGTGCCAGTTCCCGTCTAATACCCATTTCTTCCATATCCATTTGAGGATTAATGTCATCTTTAGTCTTACGTGGAACATTAAGTAATGTACCAACAAGACTGTCACATATATTTTTCTCAATATGCATCACATCAAGGGCATGTCTCACGTACAAAGATTCCCAATAAATAAGGTGGAAGAATATTGATATCTTCTTCTACCCAACTGATAGAGGCTTATCTTTATTCTTCTTCCCAAACTTGACACTCAAATGTTTCATCTTCAACCACACTTGTCGACCCGTCAACTGGATTGGTGCCTGCCCTTCTTCTCGGAATCCATTGAACGCTTTTCTTTACCTACGATAATAATGATTCTTTGGTAAAAACCTACGATGCCCAATGAACACAGTCTTTCATCCATGTGTTATCTAATCAAATGAAGTATTCTCCTCACATATCGGACTTGCATGATGGCCTTTCACTCTATAACTTGACAAGTTGCCATATGTAGGAAAATCATTTATAGTACATAATAACATTGCTGTCAAAGTGAAATTTTCTTCACTATATGCATCAAATACTTCAACGCCCATGTCCCATAAGAACTTCAAATCATCAATCAAAGGTGCCAAATAAAAATTAATATCATTCCTAGGTTGGTTTGGCCCCGAAATGAGTAAAGACAACATCATATACTTGTGTTTCATATAGAGCCACGGAGGTAGATTTTATATAACCAAAATCACCGGCCATAAACTGTTGGTGCCTTGATTGTGCGGATTCATTCCATCTGCAAAAAGCGCAAGGCACAAATTTCTTGCTTCTTTACTAAATTCAGGAAACAAGCCATCAATCATCATCCATTATGGAGAGTCAGATGGATGTCTAAGAAGCCCATCATCTATCTTCTCATTAGCATGCCATCTTAGGTTCTTAGCATCTTCAACATCATTAAACATCCACCTTAATCTTGGTATTATAGGAAAATAGCATAACACCTTAGCAGGAACCTTGTTCTTCTTGTATCGTGGTGCTTTGCATTTAGGATTAGGACAACTATCCAAAGATGCATTGTCATTGCGATATAAAATACAATCATTAGGGCATGCATGTATCTTCTCATAACTCATGCCCATAGATGATAGAATCTTCCTCACTTCATAGGTACGATCGGGTAGAATGTTGTCATTAGGAAGCATATCCTTCACAAGTGACAATAATTCTGTGAAACTCTTATCACTCCATCCGTTATATGCTTTTAAGTTATACAACCTTAAAGTAGCGGATAATCACGTAAACGTCTTACAATCACCGTACAAAGGTTTCTTCGAGTCATTCAATAACTTCTCAAACATTTTTGGACAATCCTGAACACTTTCCTCAACATTTTGAGTCATCTCCTCTAACAAATGTCCCTCATAGTTATCAAATGATGATCCACTACTATCCCTCCTAACATCGTCATTATCATATTTAGACTCTGTTTCCCCATGCCATATCCAACAAGTGTAACTTGTATCAATTCCATACACAAAAAAAATAATCTCTCAAATTATTAGTGTTGACACACTGAATATAAACACACTTCAAACAAGGATAGACTATTCTACTAGAGTCCCGAGCATGTTCAACTGCAAACTTGATGAAAAACTCCACTCCTTCTTTATATTCTCTAGACAGACGATTTGTAGACAACCATTTCCGATCCATAGTTTTTGAATCTAGATATATCCCACGCAAAAGTAATTATTAAAAATCAATTGAATTATAAGTTTAATAATTCGCAAATCGCTCATGCTTAGAAAGAATTAATCTTAAATGCATCATACTATTCTATGTATATATATACAAATCATGCTAACACGTTTCCAAAAAGATATTAATGCTGATCAATAAAACTGCTCATACTTAGAAAGAGTTCATACACACACACACACACACACACACATAAATACATACATACGTAGCAAAACACTGTACAATAGTTCAAATTATAAAAGATATACATACTACAGGATTTAAGCAATAGCAGCACTATATACATCAAAATGTTGCTACAACCCAAATACCTAAAAAATAAAAACTCATATCCCTAAAGCTAAATCTCCCGGTAGCCTCGTCGAGCCCGACTAAAAACTGTAACTCTGAAAGTTCATTCATTACGATATATCATCTGATCCTTGACATCATCGCAAGAGAGTCTATTCGCGGATACTCTAGGGGAACCGGCGTGGATACTATGAGGTAAGTTATGACGAAACCTCCACTCATCATTGATGACCATTATTTCTCTTGATATCCTATCATACTCTCTAACAAACACCTTACCCTCAATAAATCTCGGGTGTGGTGCAATAGTGTGGTAGACAAACCACTGTAAAAAAGTAGACGTAGCCGACGCCCATGGCTCTATCTAAGGTAGGGTCAACAGAAGGTGATACGATCTGAAATGGAAGGGGGATAGGATGAGTCACTCACGTACAAATGACATAGCTCGTCATATAACCATATTACATGAGTCCGTACATCTGTATGTGGCAACATATGAAAATACGGTGGAGGGTATGTCATCTCACTACTTACAAATGAGAACCACTAAATCTTATCATCAAGGTTATTCTCGAAAGGATCTAAATTACAGAATATGTAAACAGATCTTCAACTAGCTAGATAAATTATAAATATATTCTACCAGATCTTAACCAACTATGTAAAGCTAACAACATCAAACTATTTAACATAAGGATATAATCTTTAGTCATATATTTAACAAACCAGCTAAACATCAAACTATCATCAAATCGTTCAAGCTAGGCATAGTAAAATCAAGTAGATATTAATAATATAATATATATATAGTAATTAAACCCTAATAAATCCTATATTATTATTATTATTATTATTATTATTATTATTATTATTATTATACATAAGTATTACTATCTATTTAAATTTTCACTTTTATATTTAGTATAATAAATGCAAAACCCTAACCCTAACCCTAATAAATTATAATAAAACTAACCCTAAACCTAATAAGATAATGATCCTAAACCTAGCTAACTATAATTAAACCCTAATAAATCCATTATTATTATTATTATTATTATTATTATTATTATTATTATTATTATTATTATTATTATACATAAGTATTCCTATCTATTTAAATTTTCACTTTTATATTTAGTATAATAAATGCAAAACCCTAACCTTAACCCTAAACCTAATAAATTATAATAAAACTAATCCTAAACCTCATAAGATAATGATCCTAAACCTAGCTAACTATAATTAAACCCTAATAAATCCTATATTATTATTATTATTATTATTATACATATTTATTCCTGTCTATTTAATTTTTCACTTTTATATTTAGTATAATAAACGCAAAACCCTAACCCTAACCCTAAGCCTAATTAACCCTAATAAATTATAATAAAAACTAACCCTAAACCTCATAAGATAATGATCCTAAACCTAGCTAACTATAGATAAACCTTAATAAATCCTATATTATTATTATTATTATTATTATTATTATTATTATTATTATTATTATTATTATTATTATTATTATACACATTTATTCCTGTCTATTTAATTTTTCACTTTTATATTTAGTATAATAAACGCAAAACCCTAACCCTAACCCTAACCCTAATTAACCCTAATAAATTATAATAAAAACTAACCCTAAACCTCATAAGATAATGATCCTAAACCTAGCTAACTATAATTAAACCATAATAAATCCTATATTATTATTATTATTATTACACACAATTTTTCCTCTCTATTTAATTTTTCACTTTTATATTTAGTATAATAAACGATAAACCCTAACCCTAACCCTAACCATAATTAACCCTAATAAATTATAATAAAAGCTAACCCTAAACCTCATAAGATAATGATCCTAAACCTAGCTAGCTATAATTAAACCCTAATAAATCCTATATTATTATTATTATTATTATTATTATTATTATTATTATTATTATTATACACAATTATACCTGTCTATTTAATTTTTCACTTTTATATTTAGTATAATAATCGATCAACCCTAACCCTAACCCTAACACATCTTCATTATAATAAAACCTAACCCTAAACCTCATAAAACCCTAATCCTAAACCTAGCTAACTGTGTTTAAACCCTAATATATAAATCCTATATTATTATTATTATTATTATTATTATTATTATTATTATAATTATTATCATCATCATCATCATCATCATCATCATCATCATCATCATTATACACAATTATTTCTCTCTATTTAATTATTTACTTTTATATATTCCTTATTTTCTATATCTATTTAATCCTTATCAAATAACAACCATTAACATATGCATCTCTAATTGAAATTTCATTTATTGATGTGCATATGTAAAATATATTTTTATTTCATTATATGTCATTTCCTATATCTTATAGCTAGTGTCCTACACTTATTAATGAAAATGTGTTTTTGTGTGTGTGTGTGTGTGTTTATACATATATATATATATATATATATATATATATATATAATTTTTATGATGAGTGAAATTATTAATAATTTGAAGTCTTTTATTTCTCTAACTTCATATATATATAATTCTACACTCTCATGCATGTTATATATATATGTGTGTGTGTGTGTGTGTGTGTGTGTGTGTGTGTGTGTGTAAAGGTTTCGGCCAAAATCTGTATTTGTTAATATATAACAGTAACGCAACAAATTTAAAAACGGACAACAACATTTTTCACCAACACATTCAACAACACATTTTCGAACAACAAACCGTAATTTTGCAATAACAAACAAACTTAACCCTGTAGCAACATGCATGTGTGTGTGTATATATATATATATCAGTAGAGACAAAGCTACGAGGGAAGAACACACACATACGTAAAGGGAGCGGCGGCGTGCAAGAAACTAGCGGTGAGTAAGTTGAGAGCAGCAACGACCTCCTAACATGGCGGAGGATGAAGGTACAAGTGCTGGCTAGGTTTGCAAGAATGACAACACGCACATGCAAAGCTAACAATGGCAGATGGGTGGTGGAGAGTTGGCGGTACGAGGGTTTCCCTTACTTCAGAGGAGCCGGAGTGGTGGTGGGTGTGGTGGTGCAAGGGTTTGCAAGAGAAGGAGAGTAAGAGAGGGAAGCTACAGAGAGTTTGAAATTTTTGGCACGAAACAGAACTGAACGAAATAAAATGCGGATTTGGGGTTTTAATAACGGTTCTTTTAAGAACGGTTATTAAAACATTGAAACTTTTGACAACGGTTCTTGTACGAACCATTATTAAAACAACTTTTAATAATGGTTTTACATGAACCGTTATTAAAAAGTTCGTACAAATTTTAACATTGTCCCTTTAATAATGGTTGTTAACCATAACCGTTATTAAAATTATCCCGTGCATTAATTTTCATGCATTTGACGACGGTTTTTGAACTACAGTTATTAATGTCCCGTTATTATTTCTTGTTTTCGTAGTAGTGTTACTTAAAACCATTAACTATAGTTGGATAAGAGAGGAGGTTGAGGAAGTACCATCGGTGTTAGGATGGTGAACGACATATTGTGTCATTGGGGGGATGGAAATGATATACTGTGTAGGTGGGGGCCTAGGAATGACACGACATGCCGGTGCTAGGGCTGGGGGAATAATAAAATGTGCCGGTGCGAGAGAGGATAATTTGGAAAAATGTTTTTTGTCAAGTAAAAGTTTATTTTTAAAGTAACAAAACTCTAAGTTAAAACACAAAAGGGTAGGCAACGATAAGTCTTGTTGACAAAAAATATATTTATTTTTGTTACTAAAATATTTCTATTTAATAATTGTAAAAGCTTATTTGGAAATACTTATCAAAACTAGTTATTCTAGATAATTACTTATTTAAAAAAATTAGGCTAAATTTTTTTCAAGATAACTAATCATCTTGAATAATAACTTTTTTTAAATAGTTCTAAACAAGTCTTTAATGGTTGTCAATAAGAAAACTATATAGCAATGAAAGAATCGATGCTAATAATGTTATTATCAGCTACAATTAAGAATCATTGTCAAAAACTTATCAGTAAAGAAATCTTCATTTTACTCGTAATGGGTCGGGGTGTTATCATTTTCGACTCAACATGTATCATTTTCATATAAAACAAAGCGATCATCGAAGATTTCATTACTCGAAATCATTTAAGGCTACATGCACCTAGAATTTCAAAAGGGAACTCATTAACCCATACAATAGATTAGAAACATTGCTAATTGACACTTTAACGTAATATCAACTGCCTTATTCTCGTCCCTACTTACACGCTTCCAAGAGACAACTTCCATAATTTTGGATGTCGGCTATGGTGTAGCTCTATCATGATAAGAGTTGAACCTACTGTTGTAGCTTAGAGAGATCAATAATGAATAGTCTGATTCCACTTCCATACAAGCCCTTCGATTTTTCCATCTCCATCTGAAGTGCATTCAATATGATTTAGCCCTCCGTCTCTTCAAGTAACCGCTGAATTATTATCTAACGTTATATTTATACGTGAATGACATACATTGCGAATTATTGTATAAGTAAAGTCCATAAAAAAATAATTATATTAAAATATAAATATTTAGATTTAATATATTTAATTAGATAATAAATTAATTTATTTAGGGACTTTGAATATTTTAAATTAGTAATGGATATAATTAAAATAATTCTATATATAATATATCAAGTTACTAGGCCACACACACGTAGTCCTATACAATTTCCATCGAAAAATAGAATCACTGGCGTGTTTGCAAATACCACAATACCACCTGTCTGTATATTCTTTTAAATCTAATAATAGAATTTGTCCGTGATCATGTTGGATCTATTATTAAGTTGATATTAGAGCATCTATGTTTATTTTATCAAAATAAAAGAAAATCAGATCTAGTTCGGCTTTATTTGAATCGAACCTTCTCACTCTACCGTATGGTCCTTCGCTTGAATTGAACTCAAAACCCCGACGAGTGCTACAATTTCAAAACTAGATGACATTGAAGTCGTCCTTTCCTCATCCAGTCGTCCTGCTGGCCTTCGTCCGTCGACGACGCTAGCTGAAATTCACTGGACGGACGCCCAAGGCCACGGTGGAAGGCAGTAGTGCAGCGCTGTTGACGTTGTGGTAGATCGGCCTCTTGCCTCGCCGGTCTTCGTGAGTTTTTATTATCGGTGGCATTTGCTGGGTTCGACTTCAGTGCGATGCGAGGCCTTCGTCGTGTGTGAGATCGGCTAGATTCCGCCGGTCACTGTACAGCCGGCGCTCCAACAGCAGCGTGCTATTGTCGGCGGTATTGATGGCGTCGAAGGTTGAAAGAGGATTAGGAATTAGATTACGGTTTAATTAATCAAGGTTAATTAAGTGAGTTTAATTAAGAAAGAAAGAAAGAAAGAAAGAAAAAATGGGCTTACCTACAGGCTACAGCGTGTGGTGTGGCAGAATAGGAAATCAACAAGGTCTTTTCTTTATGGCCTCTTTGGGCCAATTGTTATTTGGGTCGACCTGGCCCTTTATTTCTGGTATTCGCCCAGTTCTCTCTTTTTTTTTTCTTACTAAGAAATTAATTCTACATTAAGATCATCCTAACCAAGGAATTAATTCAACAAATACCTGCTTGGATTTATGCCAAGTTTCTTGAGTTCTCATTCTTCAATGTGCATAAGTGGTACAGTTATATTTATCTTCTTCAATTCTACAATAAAAAGAAATAATTCACTGTATTAATAAGTATCTCATAAGAATTAATCAACTACAAATAAAAAAAAGATGACTATGAAATTACTTGCTTCAATTGTTTCAAGATCCTCCAACTTTTCTTCCAACAATAATGGTTATTTTCATCTATGAAGCCAATCTTGTGAGCAAATCAAGGTCTCCACCATCCTTCTGGTTAAAGAACTATAAAAACGGTCAAGCATACGGCCTCTGGTGCTAAAAGTCGATTATGATATAGCATTAGAAATCGTCATAGCTAGGATATCCTTGAACGTTGCACTCATGATAGGATACCTTGATTAAATTTTTCTCCACCAACCTAACATATCTTTAGGACTAAGAGAACTCTCAAATTTCTTACTTATTCCTTGATTGACCTCTACCAAATTCTCTTTCAAATACCTATCTAATTAAGATTTCTCCTCAATATTATGGTTTTATCTCACCATCTTAAATCTTTTAGCCATTTGTGTTCTTGATTAATGCACATATAAATTAGATGCTAGTGAAACATCAGAATCACTAGTAGAGGAGGTCGTGGATTTACTAATAGATACTTGTTATGACTGAAAAGAAGAATAGAATGCAAACAAAGACCTCAAACACTTCCTTACCACCTTACGTAATGATGCACTCGAACCACTTTGATATTTTCCATATTCATCAAAATTGGAAAAAATCATAATTACATCACCAAAATACTCATTAGTAGACCAATCAACAAAGAAAAGTTTACTACCGAAATCAAGAATTGCAGTAACGAATATCAACAAATTCATCTTCCTTTTGTTAACCAAGTACTTAGATAACTTTGCTTTCATCCTACATGCCATTGCTTTCACATTTTCATCACCACTATCATGAATACAAGAATCAATCAGTGTACCAATAAGTGAAACTTGTTGCAAATAAACATTTCTAATGACATAAAGAGAACCCTAAATCCTCAAAGTAGCTTCATATAGTATTTTCAAGAAAGGAAAAAAAACAATGAATAGACTCCCAATCATCATCTTGAGGACTGCCCTTAGTCTTATTAAGCTCATCAACATACTTTTCATTCTCCTTCAACAAGTCAAAATCCTTTCTAAACACTATAGTAGAATTAAGCATTAAGTAAGTAGAGTTCCACCTTATTTCAATATCAAGACAAACAAATTTATGAGAACTTAATTTGACTTGTTCAACACAAATCTTAAACTTTGCCAAATGAGCAGAAGATGATCGCACATATTTCACAGCTGACCAGACTCGAATAATAGGATTAATGTTTTCTTTTAAACCCTATTTCACAACTAAATTCAAAATATGGACAACACATCTCATATGCAAACAATTTCTATCGAAAAGTAGTCCACCACCCCAAATGTTGATTCTTTTATTCAAGTATTTGATGTACATGTTGTGGATCGATACTAATTCGGAAAAATAAGATCTAATTAGAATCAATTAGAACACACAAGAATTGAGAAGATAATAACACTCAAGAACACAGATTGGGGAAACAGATGATCTTATTGATGTGAAGTAATTGTGATTACAAAGAATTAAAGAAATTCTCACATAAATCACTCAATTCATCAAGGAATTACAATAGAACTCAATAGGAGAAGAAGACGGCATTCGCTCTTCGATTAGGGTTCTAATCGCATGGTATTTATACTATACGAAACTGTCATTAGCGAAAACCGAGGCGGAGCGAAAAACCCAAAAAATACGGACCGTATTAATAAACACGGTACCCCCGTATTTATTTTCTATCTCTCGGCCTGTCACGGAAAACAGAACATAATTTCCTGATGAAAAACACGGATCGTGTTTCCAAAACACGGGCCCCCCATGTTTATTTCCAGCTTTGACAATCTTCAGTATTTCAGCCACAACTTCTTCATCTGACCTCCGATCGAGCTGATTCTTGATGCGTTGGAAAGATAACAGAAAGATATACAACTTTCATATTCAGAACATTTCCAAATTCTAATTTCTTCAATGTAAAATATTCACATCTTTCCAGAATAGCTCATAGTTCTACTTCAAATTTCTCCGAAACACTTCACACACCAATCCAAGCTATTCTACACACCAAATACGAGTCACAAGCTCATAGTACAACTCATTAGAACTAGCATTATCAACTGTTATTATCAAAATTTTGTCAATTCCCCAATCAAGAATACATCTTTCAATAATTTTGCCAAGAATCTCACCAGAATGACTAATTATTTGACAAAAATTAAGAATATTCTTTTTTGTAAATTCTAATTTTGATCAATATAATGACCATTCAAGCCCATATAGCCAAGATTTTGGCATGAAGTCCAGTAGTGAGACTAACCCTACAACTAGATTTGTGAAAATACTATTTTAGTTTTTTCTTCTCTTCCACAAATATTTTATAATAATCTCTGGTCACCATCACCCTTCAAGGCATAATAAAATTAGGTTGAATAACCTCCACAAAATATTTGAATCCTCATCTCTCAACAAACCTAAAGGGAAGCTCATTTAAAATTATCATCCTATCCAAAGCCTTTCTACTACCCTCTTGATTAAGCTTCCAAGTACTCAAAATTTTCATTGAACCAATATTTGGAATATTTGATTCATCACTCTCTTTTCTTGCTTCATTTGCACAAAGAATAACCACTAGTCTCGTGTTTTTCTTCTTATTAGCTGGAGTTTCTTTGCAAGAATTAATATGATTTATTATCACAATAGTTTCTTTTTTGGGATCAGTAACATAATATTTTCCACAATAATCACAAGTAGCTCATAAAGCATTAGCATTAATCTTTGTAAAATGTTACTATACCCAGGATCTTTTCTTACTTTGAGATGCTACATGTTC
The DNA here is from genome assembly GCA_039764185.1 of Tamarix austromongolica. Classification (NCBI taxonomy): domain Eukaryota; kingdom Viridiplantae; phylum Streptophyta; class Magnoliopsida; order Caryophyllales; family Tamaricaceae; genus Tamarix; species Tamarix austromongolica. The sequence continues at coordinate 56,702,816 of CM077808.1, read as the reverse complement.
AGCACCACTTGAAGTTGGAGAAGGAGAACTTATATTTTCTTCTTCATTAATGGCTATCAAGTCATCACCAATTGACTCCACAAATGGTGATAAGCTCTCCACCTCTTCAACAGGCACATCCCTCACATTACTACTATTGGCCATGATTGATTAGAGCTGAAAATTAACAAAAATAGAAGAATATTAACATCTTTCCTTAAATACATTTCCACATTCTAGAATATAGTAGCTAAAACTAATTAGAATGCATTAATTGAAAAGGTCAAAATTGATTTATGGAACAACACATTACTAATCATAGCCAATCATACTACTCTTCCAAATATGGAAAACAGCAGGAGGCTAATAGTTTGTCCTTTAAGATTAGGGTTTGAGAAAAATTAAGATTTAACTTATCATAATTTAATCATAGAAATTAAGATTTAAGTCATATATACTCAATTAAGCAATTAATTTAACTTATCATAAGTTAATCCTAGAAATTTAATTAAATTAAGATTTAGGGTTTGAGAAAAATCTACCTACTGTAATCAAGCAGATAAATTGCAGTGGAGCTTCATTGTCGTCTAGGGAACATTCGTTGTCCTCCACTTTTTCTATTTTAGGCCATGGCTGGGTGAGGCGGTCATGCTTATGCTATCATTTGCATTGTCGGTATATTGGTGTGCTGGAGCTTGTAAGCGGTAACGGTTTGTTATGGTGTGGGTAGATCAAAAATAAAGAGACGATAGGGGAGCAGTAGCATGCAGGAAGCACCGAAGTTAAGTAGTAAGCGGCATTGACTAGGAGGTTGCTAGGACTGGGAGCACATAGGAAGGAAGATAGGGCATGATTTTGAAGAACGACAAAAGAGAAAAATTGGGAAAGGAAGAGAGAGAGGAGGAAAAAATTACGAGCTATATGTATTTGAATTGTTTGTGAATTATGAGTCTGAGTGTGTGGGGACCATGGGGCATGGGTGTGGGGCTGCTAAGTCTCAACTAACTGGCTAAGTCAAAAAATTAGAGATAGAGAAATCCTGGCCTTAGTGGCTTATAGTGACACGGTGCCACCCCATCCCCTCTTTGAAAAAAAGGTGGGAGTCTTTAATCAATGGCAGAGGATAGGGTTGTAGTGGTGCACACGTGAAGGGGTTAAAAAAATATTCTAGAAAAGAATTATATTAAAAATATAATTTACACTAAATTAAATGTTGGCCCAAATGATAAATCAAGTAAGTAAAAATTATATACTCATCTAAATTTATTTATATATAAAATAAAAAATTATAAAAAAAATGTACATATATTTTTCTTCGAATTAGATATTATTTGTATTTGTCGGATCTTATATTTGGTTTGTTTGAATATTTGTTGACTGGATCAGATATTTGATTTAAAAAAAATTGAATCGATTATTTATTTTTTCAGATTGGATCGCTTCGGGTATCAGATCAGATAAGCAAATATCAGATAACATTAAAATCCCTACCTGCGGTGATAAATATGTGGAGATTGTTTGGTTACCATGTAGATGATAAGACAATCCAAAGATGAGCTCATTATCTGACATACCTTATTGTCACTATTTGATCATTACAACAAGAATACCACTTACAATCAATACTACTGTCCAAATACTTGATATTAATGTTGTATTGGTTTCTTATGGTGAGTTTGCCATTATTTAAATTTATAGATTGTTTATTATGTATAATTTTGTGAGCATGAATATTTATGTTATTGTTATGTTTTCCACATAGTTATATTTGCTACTACTATATTTGTCAACTTGAGTTCCATTCCCATGTTGAACGAGAATAACTTTAAGGAATAGAATAATGATGTTTTACTTTTCCTTAGCTACATGGATCTAGACCATGCACTTAGGCTTACTAAATCTACTAATCTGATAGCAGAAAGTTCCTCTAATGAGAAAATGAACTTTGAGAAGTGGGATCATTCAAATCACATGAGTATCATGATCAATGACATTCTAGAGGCCTTTAGGGGTGGTTTATTTTATGAGATCACCGATTCTAAAGATTTCCTTACCAAAGTTGAGAAATATTTTTCAAAAAATGATATGATTGAAACAAGCACTCTTCTTCGGTGCTTAATTTCAATGAAGTATAAAGGAAAAGGAATTATAATGGAGTACATCATGGAAATATCTAACATTGCTTTATAACTTAAGGCACCAAATCTCAAATTATTGTATGACTTACTCATACATTTAATGTCACTTTTACTTTTTGCTAAATTCAATCAATTTAAAGTTAGTTATAAGTGCCAAAAGGAGAAATGAACTATTAAGGAACTCATTTCATACTATATGTAAGAGGAATACTGGTTGAAGTACGATAAGATTGAGAATGCTCATTTGGCAAGTATTTTCAAAGGTCAAGGAAAGAAAAGGAAGGATGAAGTTGATCCCAAGGGTCCAATACAAAATAAACAATTGAAGGAAACATATAGTTGCTTCTTTTGTAAAAAGACTTGACATGTTAAGAAGGACTGCCAGAAATACCATGCCTGACACATGAAGAAAGGTACAATATTTACTTTGGTCTTTTCTAAGCTTAATTTAGCTTCAATTTTTGAAAACACTTGATGGTTAAATTATGGTGCTACTATTTACATAACTATTTCTATGTTGGGTTGCCTGAGCTACTAAAAGCTAAATAATGGTGAAAGATACATCTATGCGGGAGATGGCAAGGGACCATCTATGGAAGCAATTGATACTTTTAGGTTATTATTAAGAACTAATTATTATTTATATTTAAAATATAATTATGTTGTATCCTCTTTTAGATGGAATTTGGTTTCTATTTTCCTATTGGACAAATTTGATTATTATTTTTTATTCAAAAATAATAAAATTAGTGTTTCATTGAATTCAAATATTATTGGTACTTATTTATTGTGTGAGTATGATAAATTACATATGCTTGATGTCATCATTTCATATCTTAAAACTTTACACGTGGTAAATGTAAATTAAGTAAAAAATAATAATTCGGCATTATTATAGCATAAGCCCTTATGTCATATCTTAAAAGGAAGAATTAAGTGGCTTGTATTTGATGACATTTTAGATCCCCTTGAATTTAAAAATTTAAACATTTATGTTGAGTGCATTAATGGAAAACATAAAAAGCTAAGTGAATAGGTAAAAATAGATCTGTAGACGTCTTAGAATTGATTCATAAAGATATCTATAGATTATTCCCTATTGCTTCTTGGAATGATGATGTGTGTAGGAATATGTACTTATGGTTTGGGTGGTATTATGGCTCGGCTAGGCTTGTAAAAGGAATATGATGATTTAAAAGTGATGAAGCGATGATGATGATGACTCAACAAAGTATAATTAATGATGATGATGCTCAAATGAAGGGTTTGGAATAGTTTGGTTTGTGGGCTAGGGTTAGGGTTTACGATTAGGGTTTAGTAGGGATAGGAATATTATGATGATGAGTGAATGGAATAATGGTAATTTGATGATTAGATTATGAAGTTAAGATGTTAAGAATGATAGTTTGATAATAATAATAATAATATGTAACTACCTAAAATTTAATACTGAAAAATTTTGTTTTAAGTGGAAGTGTATACTCAAATAGTTGGGTGTTACCACCGTAATTGACATAAGTCTGTCTTACCCCACCATCTTTATGTCAATCAAGACAAAATGATTAGAAAATTAAAACATGATAGGAAGAAACAAGAAAACTTTTAATAACATCAAATAAGCGTTAGGAGATCAACTCCAATTACAATATCAAAATACAACAAAAGGGATCCTATGGAACTAAGAGTCCAAAAAGGTATCTGGGTAAAACTATCATCCTGATAACATGACTCTACGCCCAAAATCTTGATATAAAGAAATCACTCCTCTGCATATATGGCATCAAATGCTACGAGTTCATCCACCTGGTCCACATCAACCTGGACGTATAGATCTAGGTGGGTTGTCTACTTGTTGGATTGAGCAACAACCATGAAACAGATGATCACTATGCTACGTACTAAGTAAGGTAAAGGTATAGTCAAGCACTGTTATACATGATACAACAATTCTCATAAGAAAATCATACATGCGTAAATCAAAGAATGTCAGATAATTACTGATTTCAGTTCTTTCATTATATATACCATATTTCAATCTTTTATTTACGTTGAGTTTAGAGACCTCACTATTCTTAAATCGGTGGAATGGTCTAACACACCTCTCGGGGATAACCCACCTGAGCCATTTTTATTATTCGGTGGAATAGACCCAACACCTCTCAGAGTAAAATACTCTTGAGCCACTATTATTAAACCAGTGGAATGGTATGAAGTACCTCTCCAGGATAATATACTCAAGCCACTATTATTATCCGATGGAACGGACTTAACACCTCAATCCTGACTCACGTAGTCTTCCACTTTAAATTATTAGTATCTTTTCATTTATACTTTATCTTTTAATCGTATTTCATTCACGTTGAGTATGGGGCCCCACTATTCTTAATTCGGTGGAAAAGACTAATGCACTTCTCGGAGACGACACACCCGAGCCACTATTATTATTATCCGGTGGAATAGACTCATATATACACCTTGGCCCTACTCACATGATCTTTCACTTTAAATGATTAGTACCTTATTCAGAGTTGATTGTATAATATCATACTGAACTCATATACGTGCGCAAGACATACAACTGAATAACATAAGTACGACCACATAATTATCCTCAAATAATCATAATACCCTCAGGGTATTCAAGATAATCATATTCTCCCAAAGGCCTTATGAAACCCAATACTAGTACATATAAATTTTTAATAATTATCCGAAGTACATATCCTCAATTTTCCATAGATATCCTATATCCACATTATACCCAAATATGTACTTACATAATTTCATTACTCTCAAGAATATCATTTCATAGTATTTCCATAAATACATTACTCAATACAACATACTCAACACAAAAGAACATAAAAAAATACATTTATCACATAAAATCCTAGCTACGACATGTATCCTTACTAACAATGACATCGGGCTATATGCACATAAATCCTAGACCTCCTCTGAGATCACCTACAAAAAATAAGATATAATATGATTAGGATCAAATATTAAAAATTGAGGGAAAAGTTAAGGTAGAGGAGGGTAAAAATGGAAATAACCAAAGTCAAATGCAAGCTTGAGTTGTATGAAAGTGTAGAGGAATGTATGGTGGAGCTATGGTTAAACATTGGTGGTGTTTGGACAAGGTTTAGGGGTGCAAATATGGATGCACGGCCAAAAATGTAAAGTTACATGGCTATGCAGCAGGCATTGCAGCTCTTGGTCGAGAGAAAAAGTAACGCACGGTCAGGCGGTGCAAAGGTTACATGGCTGTGCTATGGTGGTGTGCACCAGGCCAAGAGAAAATATGACTCACGAGCAGATAGTGTAAAGGTTACACAACGGTGCAGTAAGAGATTTTAAGTGTTTTATGGCTGTGCAGCTGGCGGTGATGGCTGACGACGGTGAGGGGGAAGGTTGGGGTGACCTTGATGGTCGGTCCACCGACCAATGGGTGGCGGGTGGTAGTTGAGGTGGTGTACAGTGGTGGAATGAGTGGTGCGAAGGCAAAAAACAAGGAAAGAAGGAGGAAGAAGAATAAGAAAAGAGAAGGAATAAGGGAGAAGAAAGAGGGAGCTCGGGCAATGGTTCTTTGACATAAAGTAGAATGAGGCAAATCGAAGAGAAAGAAGGAGAGTATGTAGTGTGTGTGTGTGTGTGTGTGTGTGTGTGTGAAGGCATGAGCCGGTTGTGCATGGCCATGGTGGAAGTCACTAGGGTGACAGTGGAGGTGATGGTTGTGTGTTGTGATGAAAAATGCAGGTGATTTCAATGGTTATGAGTATGGGTTACGTAAGGATAAGATAAACAAGAAGAAGAGTGGCAGGGGAGGTGATGGTGGTCAGCATGGCGGAGGAAGAGAAGAATAAAGAAGATAGGTATAAGGGATGACAGGGATAATGGTGTCATAGTACATGTGGGGGGCAGGGTGATGGTGTCATGGTGCAGTAGAGGCCAAATCCTTCATGCAATAACAAAAATCGTCAGAGGAGAAGAAGGAAAAGAAAAGAAAAGAAAAAGGAAGAAGAGGTTAGGGGTTAGGATTAGATTAGGTGATTTGGATTAGCCATAAGTAATTAGAATTAGTGAAAATTTTAGCTAATTTTGATTTTAGTTTACGAATTACAATTTATCCAAGTCAAGGTTTTGGTTTTGGTTTAAGTTTTGGGATTAAGAAATTAGGTTAAAGCTAAAAATACCATTTCTTGATATTAGAATCAAATTAGGGCATTCATGATGTAGGATTAGGCTGACCAAATTTTTGGGGTATTACATAATATTAGTAACTTAGGTTTGGAAATAGATAAAATTAAGTAAGAAAAATAGGTTTAAGATGAATGTTGAAGACGACGACGATGATGATGGCGATGGTATCTAGTGTTTAGGGTTTAGAATGGTGCATATTTGTGGAGGGTTTGAATAATAGATCTTAATCTCTAATTCATATAGACAAAGATATTAAGGATTTCAATAATAATCACTCACATAGAAATGATTAATATTGAGAAGAACTCACACAGAATTTAATTTAACAAAGCTTACAATTTCATCAATTTGTTGTCTCCTTTTGTGTCATGTACTCCTATGGTTTTTATAACCATTGTACCTCCTTAACATTACAAAATAATCCTACTAAAAATTTGATAAGAATTGATACAAAAAAAATATTAGCTTGCTCCCTACTCTAAACACACTCAAAAGATAGAATTAAGCTACTTTTTTTACTAATTTAACTTTCTTATCTTTTTAACAATTATAAACATGATAATACTCCATATTGCACATCCAAATTTTTGATTAAAGTCTCCTCATGCAGATACCATGTTCAGCCCTTCTATGCAACACTTTTTTCTCTCCATGCATGCCATGCACATGCCTCTATCACTAGTGACTTATTTTACATGTTTCATCCATAACTAGCAATTTAGTCATCCATTTGTATTCAAATTTATAGGGGATACTCTCTAAATAGAGGATAATAGGTTTCATACTAATAAATGATAAGTCTTGACCATTTTCTCCTACATCATTCTCCCTTTTTTGACTTGAATTTGCCCTCAAATTTGCATCTCTATAGTAAGGACTGATATCTCAAACATTGAATGTTCTAAACACTCCACCACATGAATCAGGTAAATCTAGCTCATAAACACTCTCTCCAAATTTTTAAGTATTTTGAAAGGACCATATACCTTTGGCATAAGCTTATTTTTACTTAGATTAGGAAGTCTCTCCTTCCTTAAGTGCAACCATACCAAATCCCTTGATTGAAATACATGTTAACCACTATGCTTGTTTGCTCTTGCCTTGTATACTTAATTTACCTTCTAAATGTTGTGCTTGATTTGTTGATGAAGTTTCTAAAAGAAATCCACTCTCTCTTTTGCATCATAATTCTTTACTTCCCCCTTCTTTAATGGTACCATTTCAATTGGAATGTATAGATTAACACCATATACTATCTTAAATGGTTTAGAACTTATTGTAGTTGAAGGAACCTGATTGTAAGTAAAATCTGCATGTGCTAACTTAACATCCCAATATTTAGCACTCTTACTCACCAATTCTCTTAGCAAAGTACCCAAAGTTCTATTAGTAACTTTGATTTGACCATTTATTTGAGGATGATGTGATGTACTAAATAGAAGCTTCATTCCTAGCACATGCCATAATATCTTCAAAAAATAACTTAGGAACTTCACATCTCTATATGAAATTATACTACTTGGAATCCCATGCAATCTCACGATCTCCTTGAAATACAAATATACAATATGAGTTGCATCATCAGTCTTGTTACATAGAATAAAATGAGCCATCTTGGAAAAACAATTCACCACCACCATGATAGAATCTTTACCTCTTTGTATTATAGGTAATCCCAAAAATAAAATCCATACTAACTCCTTCCCATGGTTGATTAGGCACGGGTAAAGGCACGTATAACCCTTTGTGAAATAAACTCTTACTTCTTTGACATGTAGTATACCTAGAAACCATAGCTTGCACTCCTTTTTGTATTCTTTGTTAATAGAAATGTTCTTGCAGTAGCTCCAAAGTCTTGTGAACTCCAAAGTTTCCTACAATACCTCCTTCATGCACTTCTTTGATTAGTAAATCTTGAATTGAGGTCTTTGGTACACACAATTTGTTTTGCATGAATAAGAATCCATATTGAAGAATATAAGCTCCACGAATTTCTTATTTCTTGCACTCTTTGAAAATCAAAGAAAAATCATCATCAATGGCATATTGACTTTTAAACATCTTGAAACTCAAAAGCTTTGCATCTATCATTGTAAGTATCATATCCCTTCTATATAATGCATCTGCAACCACATTCTCTTTGCCATCTACATGTCTCGTAGAGAAAATAATTATTTACAAAAAAATAATCCACTTGGCATATCTTGGACTCACTTTCCTTTGACCATGTAGATACTTAAAACTCTTATGATCCGAGTGAAGTACAAAAGGCTTCGGCATCAAATAATGACTACATGATTCAAAACAACGAACAATAATATTGAACTCCTTATCATAAGTTGAATAATTGAGTCTTACACCACTCAACCTTTCATTAAAAAAATGCAATTAGTCTCTCCTCTTGTGAAAGTACCCCTCCAATACCTACACCAATAACATCACAAGTTACTTCAAATAATTTATCCAAGCACAAAAATCTATTTTTGATTATGATATTGTTTACTACTCTAGATTCAATGCACATCATCCATGAACCATCCTTATTAGGTACCAATAAAGTTGGTACACTACACGGACTCATGCTCTCTCGAATATAGCATTGATCTAATAATTCTTACACTTGTCTTTGCAGCTCCTTAGACTCTTCTAGATTACATCTATAAGCTGGCTTGTTTGGTAATTGAACTCCTGGCATAAAATAAATAGCATGCTCGATACCTCTCAAAGGAGGTAATCCAGATGGCAACTCATTCGAGAAAATATCTGCATACTCTATCAACACTTGTTATAATTTTGGATTCTTGTTAACATACCCCCTTTATTAAACTTCTTTCACTACCAAGGCATATCATAATTTCTCACTCTTTATAGCTTTAATCATCTCTAATTCCTTAAGGATAAATAACTCCATGCTACTCTTCTTTCTTCCTCCTTTACCTTCGACATCTTCCTTTTTTTTTCTTCCACCCATTTGGCTTTAATACTCTTTTTTCTCCTTTTTTTTTTTGCTTCTTACCCTTGGTATTTTCCTACCTTTCACTCCATAGAGCTGAACTCTCCCCATCTATATTAATATTGAGTCTAAATTTCTTTTTGCCTTTTCTCACCACGTATTCGTTAAGGATCCCGCTATGTGTAACCTACCTATCAAATTGCTAAGATCTCCCCAAAAAAATATGACAAGAATTCATAGGTAGAATATTGCATAACACATCATCAAAATAATTTTCAATTGTCAAAGAGATAAAAGCTTGTTTGGTTACCCTTACACCTTTGTCCTTGTTGAGCCATTGAAGTGAATATGGCCTTGGATGATCCATGGTCTTCAATATGAGCTTGTTCACCATTCTTTCACTAGAAAAATTGGTACAAGAGCCACTATTGATGATGACTTCACACACTTTGTCTTCAACTCTACATTTGGCTTTAAAGTTCTTCTCCTTATGAGTTGAGGTTGTTGTTGCACTTGAAGCACTCATTGTAACACATAGAAATCTACTGGGCCATCTTTTGAAGCATCTTTTGGATCTTCACTACCTTCCTCAAGGTCTTCATTAAGTTCTTCATCCTCCTAATCACAAGATTCCATACTCACTATTTCCTTCAAAGTTATTGCCCTTTGATTTGGACAATCCCAAGCAAAATAACCATAGCCTCTACACTTCAAACATTGCTTGTTCACCCTATCACACATCTTGTCCTTACCCTTTTCTTCATGATTGAAGTTTCTAGTGTTATCTTGAATTGTGGTTTGAGAGGATGATGGCTTTGACACCCCCCTTGAATTTCAAACCGTATGTTACATTGGTTGATTTGTTTGGATGCTTGGTTCTCTTCAATTGCTTCTCAAATTTGATTGCTAATTTTGCCAAGTCTTCAAATAACTCATAAGGATACACCTCCACCTTATCTCTAATATTAATATTTAGACCTCCAATAAATCTAGCACATCTTTGCTCTTTTTTTTTCTTGAACCTCACAAATAAGATCAAATCTTTCAAACTCTCTAATGTACTCTTCCACTCCAAGTAATTCTTGCCTCAAAGTAGTCATTTTAATGAGATTCTCCTGCTCATATTCTCTAGACATGAATTTTCTTTTTAAATGATTTTTTAATTTCTTCCATGATTTTATTTTTATTTTCCCCTCTCTTTCCCTTCTCATCTTCATCTTTTCATACCATACTCTAGAAAATTTCTTAAATTTCAATATGATAGTTTGACGTCTTTTCTCATCATCAAGCTCTTTATATTCAAAAATAGATTCAACAATTTGCAACCATTTAAGAAAAGATTCCGGATTGAGATTACCTTCAAAATTAGGTAGGTCAAATCGCATACTCTTCTCCACATCATCATATGATTTCCTTGAAGTGTCATGAGCTTGTATATAGTTTCCTACACTTTCTTCTCCTCTTTTCTCCATTTGTTCATGTGCTTCACTTTATGATTGTATCCTACTTGATCTCTTCGGATTTGATGTTGGACCCGTGATCCTTGGGCTTGTGAGGCTTACATAATACCTATATATAGCTTAAATTCCTTGATCTCCTCCATCAATGTCTTGAGAACATCCCTCAAATCTTCTCCTTGGATCGCCATGCCTTCTTTACACCCACGAATAGTGTGCTTCCAAAAATGCTCTCTCAAGTCACTCAAAATTCAAATCTTGGCACCTCCTTGATGAGTTCTTACAATAAACTAGGAGTAAGAACTCGATTTTAAAACAAACTTAGAGGAAATATTGGATATTAATCGTTCACGTCACACTATACCATAACCTAGGCTTTGATACCAAAATTGATGTGTGTAGGAATATATAATTATGGTTTGGGTGGTATTATGGCTCGGTTAGGGTGTAAAAGGAATCTGATGATTTGAAAGTGATGACTAGATGATGATGATGACTCTAAAAAGTAGAATTAATGATGATGATGCTTGAATGATGAAGGTTTAGAATGGTTTGGTTCACGGGCTAGGGTTAGGGTTTACGATTAGGGTTTAGTAGTGATGGGAATATTATGATGATGAATGAACGAAATAATGATGATTTGATGAATATATTATGAAGGAAATATGTTAAGGATGATCACTTGATAATAATAATATTATTATCTTAGGTTTGGAAATAGATAAAATTAAGTAAGAAAAATATGTTTAAGATGAATGTTGAAGAAGATGATGATAGTGATTGTATATGGTGTTTAGGGTTTAGAATGGCGTAGGTTTGTGGAGGGTTTGAAGAATAGATATTAATCTCTAATTCACATAAAAAAATAGATTAAGGATTTCAATAATAAACTCTCACACAGAATTGATCAATATTGAGAAGAACTCACATAGAATTCAATTAAACAAAGCTTGCAATTTCATCAAATTTTTGTCTCCTTTTGTGTCATGTACTCCTATGGTTTTTATAACTATTGTAAATATTTAATATTACGAAATAATCCTTATAAAAATCTTATAAGAATTGAAAAAAAAATGCATTAGCTTGCTCCCTACTCTAAACACACTCAAAAGATAGAATAAGATAACCTTAAAAGATAAAATTAAGCTACTTTTTTACTACTTCAACTTTCTTATCTTTTTAACAATTATCAACGTGATAATACTACATATTGCATGTACAAATTTTTTATTAAAGTCTCCTTATGCAGATACTACGTTCATCCCTTCCATGCAAACAATTTTCACCCACCATGCATGCCATGCACATGCTTGTATCACTAGTGACTTGTTTTGCAAGTTTCGTCCATAACTAGCAATGTTGTTATATGTTTTTATTCAAATATGTAGAGGATCCTCTCTAAATAGAGGATAATAATTTCCATAATAATAAATGATAAGTCTTGACCATTTGCTCCTACATCAAATGGTTAATATTTTTCATATCATTCATAGATGGTTACTCACATTATGACAACTTATATCTCATTCATAACAAATTATTGGATGTATTCAAATCATTTAAGCTTGAGGTTGAGAGTCAATTCAACAAAAAGATAAAATGTGTTAGATCTGACCATGGTAATGAATACTATGGTAGATATGACAATTTAGATAAAAAAATGTATAGGACCATTTGCTAGATTCCTAGAGGAGTATGGAATCGTCTTAAAGTACACCATGCTAGAATATCCTAATATGAATGGTGTAATTAAAAGACGAAACATAACTATTAAGGATATGGTAAGGATTATGATTAGTCATTTTGGGGAGAAGCACTAAAGACAATATCTTACATTTCGAATAGAATACCAACTAAGGCAGCCACTAAAACGCTCTATGAGCTTTAGATAGTAAAAAAGCCTATCCTAAAACATTTTTTCATATGAAGATGTCCAACTAAGGCAAGGCCATATAGGCCACATCAAAATACATTAGACTCTAAAATAGCCAGTAACTATTTTATTTGTTACTTTAAGAAATCAAGGGGATAAAATATCTATAATCTCATGCTTAGATCAATTTTCAATACGGAAATTGCCACTTTCATTGAGGATGTTAAGCTTTGGGGGAGAAATGATATTAGAGACATTATCTTTGAGGAGGAATCGATTACAATTTCTATTGTTCTCTATGACAATGTGTAAGTATTTACATCTGTCATCAATTATGATTCAAATCAGTAGCCTCTACAAGACAATGTCAATCAATGTTTTATTGAGAATGAAGTGATTGTTTCACAAGAAGAAGCTCAACAACCTCAAGAACTAAGGATATCAACAAGAGAAAGGAGAAATGTTGTTATGGCATTAGTTACATCACAAAAGCTAAGGGATTTACATAGAAATGAAGGAGAAGATTTTAATGATACTTTTTCTCAAATCTCCTCGAAGGACTGTAATACCCAAAAATTGTAAAACATATAACTTAATGATTAATCCTTATTAAAATAACTTAATCTTAAATTATTAATTTAATTATTTTGTAAAATTTTGATTTATAAAAATAGATATAATTATTTAATAAATTAAAGTAAATATTTTATTATTTTATCATACTCATTTTATTTAAATAATTTCCCAAACCATAATTTTACTCAAATTATCCTCTTAAATTAATACTTTAAATTTTAAATAAATTAACTTGTTAAAATATTTTCTCTAACTAAATAATTTCTAACCCTAATTCCAAAAATTATTTTTTCCCTTTTTCTTTATCCTTTATCCTTTTCCTTATTTTCTCCTTTCCTTGGGCTTATTGATCCTGTCCCTCCTTTCTTCCCCCCATTGGGTCACTGGCCTTCTTCCCCATCCTTGCCCGTCCATCGCCCCCTCCTTCCTTTTTTTCTTCTTTTTTTCCTCCCCCCATTATGCTTACCCAACCCTTCTTTCATTTTTTTCCCTTCTCCCTTGCGCATGGGTTAGCTTGCCTCTTCTTTCTCCCCCACCCGACGGGCTTGCCTTCCTCCCCTTTCTTCTTATTCTTCCTTCTTCACCCGTCAAACCAAACACTCCTCCCCTATGCCTGCACCTGCCTACAACTCTCCCCCCTCAACACCTGCATAGCTTTTCCCTCTCTCTCTCATCCCTTTCCTTCCATTTTTAGCCCTACACACCCGCTACACGACCATCTTAGGTGCCTTCCCCTTCCCTTTCTCCTCCCTCTTCCTGCCACCCTACACTTGCTAACTTGTAACCCCTGCACTCCTCACCTAACCTAACAGAACATGTCTTCCTCTTCCTTTTCTTTTTCTTCTTCTCCTCTGCCAATTTTCTCCCTCCCTTGAGCTCTCCTTCTCCCCCCTATCGAGCCCTCTTCTCCTTTCTTTCATTCTTCTTCTCTTCTCCCCTATTTTTTCTTCACCGCCTCCAATTATTGTCTTCGCTGCCCAACAACCACCACTCCAACTCCCCTACCTCCCCCACTTCCTCCCTATCGCCCAATAGCCACCACTAGACCCTATAGCCCACTTTTCCCCTTCCTTTTCTTTTATTCTCCTTCTCGACCCCCACACTACACCACCACCTTGCATCGCCATCTCCCCTCTTCCGCCATTGCTGAAGCCACCCTTCAACCACCTAACACCACCCTTACACCCCCTGCCTTAGCCTTCTCGAGATCTCCCCCTGCAACCCCTCCTTTCTCCTCTTTTTTTTCCTTCCTTCTTCTTTTTTCCCCTTATTTGTGCCTACTTTCTAGCCCCTACTGACATCGTCTCCTTAGCCCTAATCCACCATTCTCTGACCCCCAGCCACCACCTATACCCTACCACCCTTCTTGCACCCAGCCACTACCCTAACTCCCCTCCACCACTCACTCAAATCCCTTACCCGAAACCTTACCCCCTCTCATCCAAACACCTTCCTTTCTCCCATTTTCCCCCTTTCTTTTCGTGTATGCAGCTCACACTACCCATGAAGTGTGAGTGTTGCTATAAATTATAAGTTTAATTAACAAAAATTTTGAGGTATAATGTAGTTAGTATTAATATGTATTTAATAAGCTTTTTGATAAAAAAATTATCCTTTTAATTTTCTACTACTAATATGCTAATTTTGATATTATTCCTAGGTATAAATTTTTACTAATTAAGCTTAATCTTTTAACCAAGGCATCAGTCAAGTTTAGTTATTGCCGAAAATAAGGTAACCATTATATCCTACTAAAATGTGTGGATATATGTATGCTAGCACATTAAGGTTTGGAATATGTTTGTGTGCATATTATGTAATGTTAAGCAGATCATGATTTGTAATGTATGTTGGAAGATGGAATAAAAAGCATGCTATATTATGATATTTGTTATGTGTAGAAAGGATGGTAAAGAAAGGAGCCTTATTGTTAATAATGATATTAGATACATGTATATGTCATGATAAGTAAATATGGCCATTTATAGTAGAGATAATGCTAATATGAGCCCTAAGGATATTTTAGTAATTTTACTTGTACATAGGTTGTGATCTAAGTACATATACATAGTAGGTGATAATAGGTACTAGTAATTAATAATAAGGGTTTGTGGTGTTAGATAATGCACATGGACCATAAGTATTGATATTTTAATTTTTAAGGGTATTTTAGTTTTTTTTTTCATGAAAAGGGGTAATTTTGGTAATTTAATAAGGGTAGTTTGGTAATTTGGCATGAGAAAAGGGTAATTGGGTAATTTATTAAGTAAGAAGGGTATTTTGGTAATTTGGCACGATAAAGGAGGTAATTTGGTAATTTAATAAGTAAGAAGGATATGTTGGTAATTTTGCATGAGAAAGAGGTAACTTGGTTGTTTAATAAGTAAGAAGGGTAATTTGGTAATTTAACAAATAAAAAGGGTATTTTGGTAATTTAATAAGTATGAAGAGAATTTTGATAATTATATAAATATGAAGGGTAATTTGATAATTTGACAAATAAAATGAGTATTTTAATATATAGGCAAGCAAAGGGAGTAATTTTTTAAGTGAGAAGGGGTAAATCCGTAATTCGTATATAACATGGTATTGATTTAATACGCCTCCATAATAATTCATAAGTGATGTTAAGTAATAGAATAAGGGTTATGGCCTTAGTATCATTTGTTTAAGTATATTCATGTATATTATGAGGAAAAGGATATTTCAGTAAATTGGTATGTATCATAAGAAAAATGCATGGTGTAGGGATACTTGGATAATTAAGGGTGTGTTATGGTATTAATTTCATAGTCATGCAAGAAGGTGCCATAATTATTAATTATGCATGGAAATGTGCGTTGGATGTGCTAAAAGTACATGTTAGGGTTTATGTGTGCAATGATCCTTTGATATAGAGTACTTGATTCCATAACAGGTAGTATAATTATGATATGATAACCTATTATGGCATGTGGATAAATAAAAATGAAGTATATGATGAAAATAGATGATGAAAGGAGGCCTTAGCCTTAGGGGCATTTTGGTCATTTTAACCGAGGGTGCTTAGGTATAAGAATTAGAACCTAGGACGGCCTTAGTGGATTGTTTAAGTTAACATGGACAATAATACTAATAAGGATTAGTTAATAATAACACAAACAAGAAAAAAATGAATAAGTATGTGATTGTTGTGTTTCTCGTGGTCCTCTTAATTAAGACAATAATAATTAAAGTGGAAGACCTTGAGATCAGGAATGGTGGCTCATTAGGGGTCGCTACCCTAAAGTCATGGTTTAGCCCATGATTATTCTGGATTTTGTTAGTGTGTCTTAGTGCCTCAACTAAGCCCTACATCTTACTCTATTTAGCTCTACGAACCTACTTAGGGGGCATGCATACTTACGGATTAGGTGTCCTTATCGGTAGGGTACTGTGTGTCCTCATGCATCAGTGCAATCAAGATACCTTTGTGTCTCTAGATTGATGGTTAGATGGTACTGTGTTGCTTGCATGCACCAATATGATCAGTGTACCTTTGTATCTTTAGGTTCGTGATCTCGTCTTCGAGTTAAATAAATGGAATTAATGTGCTAAATAAATAGAAAGATAATAAACATTTAAAGTGGAAGATTATTTAGCTGGGCCTAGACCGATCTACTGATGAGAATAGTGATCAGGAGCATTCTGCCTTAGAGACCGATCCACTAGCAAATAATAGTGGCTAGGTACGTTCTGTCCTAGAGTTGTATTTTCGATCCATCAATTACAATAGTGAGGGATCACGAGCTCAATAACCAAACCGTAGATGATAGTAAATTATGGGAAAGATATTAATCACTTATAGTGGAACACCATGTGAGGTGGGGCTAGACCGATCTACTGACTAGAATAGTGGCTAGGAGCATTCTACTCTGGAGACCAATCCACCGACAAAAAATAGTGGCAAGGAACATTTTGCCTTGGAGACCGATTCATCGGTAAATAATAGTGGCTAAGAGCATTCTTCCTTAGAGTGTATTTCCGATCCACTAGCTATAATAGTGGGGTTCCCGTACTCACGTGGATATAATTCGAGAGATGATTATGAATAATATTTAATTAATGGCTTAAGACCAAATAATATTTATTTCACCATTATGACCTATTGTTATGGTATAAATGTGGCCTTGGTGCCTGTATCTCCTGGTAAGTACTGAAAATGCTAAGTAAATGGGCTTTATGATATATGATTTTTTGTGGTACGAGTCCATCTTATGTTTTTGTGTTTATTTCTATGCATTGTGTATGCTATCATTCTTACATTTTAATAATGTATTGCATGTGGGCCCTACCTTTTAATTTTGTATAAAGGGTTACTCAGTACTGTACTACTGAAGAGTTTCTTTTATGGGCCCCTACCTATTTAATGGGTAGTGTCCTTTGCAGGTTAGCCTGCATGTGCTATTCGAGTTTCCCTTCGGGTTGAGAGCATAAGGATTATTATACAGGAAGCTTTTAGGATTTCTCTTTTAACCTTTTTATTCTTTTGTTTAATGATTTAATTCTTATAACCACTAATGGTGGATTTTTATTCTTGTAATATAATTTAATGTGCTACTCTGATTTAGTTTTATAACTTGGTTTTGTGTAAAATTTGTTTTCTTTTATTTTTTAAACCTTAGCACTTGGTACTAGAACGGTAGAAAGAAATTGGTCTGGTACTAAGTGTGGTAGTAGCATCCCCAAAATTTGCTGTATTTGCTTCTTCTTAACTTTTAATTAAAATAAAATTTTTTAATAGTAAATTTTGGGGGTGTTACAGACTCCTTGAGGCTAATTATAGCATTAGTGGCCCATTTTAATCTTAAGTTACATCAAATGTATGTTAAGACCACTTTTTTTTAATGGTAACATTGAGGAAATGATCTATATGGTGCAATAACAAAACTTTGTGCTATGAGACCCAAAGAATATAGTTTTTTAACTTAAGAAATCCATCTATGGGATCAAACAAGTGCCTCAACAATGGTATTTTAAGTTTCATCATGTGATCACCTCTTTCGGATTTGAGATGAATTTAGTCGATGAATGCGAATACCATAAGTTATGTGGGACTAAGTACATTTTACCGGTTTTGTATGTTGATGACATATTTTTGGCATGTAATAACATAGGTTTGTTGCATGAAACCAAGAGGTTTCTAGCTAATAATTTTAAGATGAAATATATTGGTAATATCTCTTTTGTAATGGACATAGAGATACATTAGGATCATTCTCATGGTATCTTAGGACTATCGCAAAAGGCCTATATCAAAAAGGTTCTCAAACAGTATGTTATGTGGAAATACAAACCCAAGAAACACCCTTATTGTTGAAGGAGTCAAGTTTAATCTCAATTAGTGCCCAAATAATGACTATGAAAGAATGAAAATGCATAATGTTCCCTATGCAAGCTTCAACAATGGAAAGTCTAATGCATGCTCAGATATGTATTCGTCTAGATATTGCATACATCACTAGGATGCTTAGCAGATACCACAGTAATATAGGACTTGATCATTGGACAACAACCAAAAAAGTCATGCGACAATTATAAAAAATGAAAGATTATATACTCACATATCGGAGGTCAGACAAGCATAAGATCAATGGATATTTTGGCTCTGATTTTGGTGGATACCAAGATAGCATGAATTCTACATTAGGCTTTATTTTCCCAATGATTGGAGGTGTTGTTTCTTAGAAGAGTGATAAGCAGATAATTTTGGCTTTTTCCACTGTGGCAGCATAATTTGTAGTATGCTATTAGGATTCCACTTGTGATATATGGTTACAAAATTTTGTCATGGGGTTGTATATAGTTGATGGTATTGAAATATCACTAAAGTTTTTATGTGACAATAAGATTGCAGTTCAGTATTTTACTAACAACCTAAATTCTAAGACATCAAAAAGTATAGATATTAAATTCATGGTTGTTAAAGAGAAGGTTTAGAAAGGAGAGCTGTCTATAAAGCACATCAATACAGACTCCATGATAGTAGATCCACTCACTAAGGTAATGCTACCCAAATAGTTTCTTGAGCATTTAGCTCGTTGGATGCTATATTAGTTGATGATGTTTAGTTTCAGTGGGAGTGTGTCACTTTATATGTTTTATGTTTAGACATTTTGTTTTGACTTATGGACATTTTGACCATATGTGTTTTGTAGAAATAAAGGTTTTTGTTAATTTAATTTTGGTTTTATTTATGATTTGATCTCACTAAAGTTTAAGGTGGACTAGTTGGAAATAGGCATGTTAAGTTCAAATTATATAAAATTTCATGCTACACATCCAAATCTTGATCCATGTCATTTAGTTATATCCGCATACACGACTAATGAAGGTTAAGTTATGAAGAGACGTGACAAAAGATGCTTTGATCCTTTGTTGGCATGGCTGATGGACCAAATTAGTTATAAATACATTTCATAACAGTAATAATATTGAACTCATTCACTTATTTTGGAATTCGTAGCTATAAAGTCACACATATAACCCAAATGAAAGATTGTTAGATTATTATCTAATATTGGGCTTATATGTGAGTGACATGAATTGCAGATTGTCGTGTAAGTATAAAAGTGATCATATTTAAGTATAAATTATTTGGGCTTAATGTATCTAATTTGATGATGGACCCATATGTGTAGAGACTTTGGATATTCTAGATTATTGATGGACTAAATTAAAATAACTTGATATGTAATATGTTAGTTAGCTATATATATGATCATGGTCCTTAGATCACACAGACTTTATCCTATTTGATTTCCATCGATCAATAGATTCAGACGAGTATGTGACTATTCCAAGAAAAACCACAATACTGTCCGTATAGATATTCTTTTGAATCCAACAGTATTTGATTATTCTAGCATTATTGATTCATGTACGCTTTTATATTTTTTCATATCTATCAATCTTAATAAATTAACATGAGATATTATATTTATTATTAAATACTATTAGTAACCACTAATTGCCCAATCCTTCTTTTTGAACAACTCTAGATATCATGATCTCGACACAAAGTTTCCATGCAGCTTCTTCCTTGTGTGTCCCTACTGACATCAGTATTGTCCGCAATGATGGGGCCAACCACTTAACAATGCAGCTACTTGCATCATATATTTGTTTCCTCTCCCAAAGCATGCATAAGAGTTGTTCGACATAATGTCAGATGTATTTCCCATCCTCGTAACTTCCTTGGAAAATAAAGTCATTCTGCCGATACCATACAGATCCCATGGAAATGTGAGGAGCCAAGACGCATCGTACACATCTCTTTTCATGCACATCTTGAACCATTCACATATTGAGAGGCGCCAATCATAATTTGGGTACGATTGAATTGGGCACCACCCTCTAAGCTTAACTCATTCGCTACCTTAGAATGCACCTGTGCATGCATTGGTGATTCATAATCTCCACAGAATATGCAAGATCGGTCATTCGTTATGTTCTTCTCGTAAAACTTTATTTGTGGAGTATATATCATTACATGATGCTTATGCAAATGTGAATACTCAGGGTATATGATGTCCAAATGACTTATAACGGGAGAAATTATTGAATGCATCCTATTCATGTGCAATCAATTTTTACTTCTAGCATATTTTAGCTATATTTTTAATATTTTCTTGCACAAAAAATATTCATAATTACATAGATATATAAGAAATACCTAAAATTATTTAAAATTGTAAATTAGATATAATTTTTTTCTAAGACTGTCTCAAAAAAATAAGATCATTCTCTAAAAAATTATCTTTCTAATTATTTATAATAATATTGAATTAATTATTTTAGATAATTAATTTTTATCATAAGGTTTAAAATTTGTTCAGTATGATGTTGTGTGACATTAATTGGCTGTGGAGCTTGTTTGCATCATCATTATGTTGGGACACCGCTTGGAGTCACTGTGTTCGATCGGCAACCATTTGTCCTACCATACTTTGATTTTTCTCCCATTTCCTCTTATCCAATGGGACCTATCTTCCACCACCCACCTTGATTTCCAGATACAACTGTAGGTGTAGCTCGGGTTGCACAACTTCTATAAACTCTATATAAGTAAAGTAATGAGCCTTCCACAACTCAGCAATTAATCAACCCACAACAGGCTGGTTTTGCCAACATAGCATCATTGAAGCATTTTAAGTTTCTAAGACCCATTCCTCCTCTATCTTTTGGCCGGCTCAACCATTCCCGGATCATCCAATGATTTTTCCCATCCTGATTTTTCTATCCCCACCAGAACTGAGCTAACATACCCTGAAACAAATAGTGATAGGTAACTTAAAGACACTCATAATGTATGTAGAAAAGTATGGCAACCGCTTTAATAGTAGGCTCCTTGCCTCCTTTTGATATAATGCCAAACCTTCCACCCTTTCAATTTAATTGCAGAAATTATTAGGTGAATTTAGTTGGCTCAATATTAAGGAAATCTACTTATATATTTAATATAATTATAACATAAATATGGCATAGCAGGTGCACTTCTACATATTTCAGTGTCGTGTAAAGAGCTATTATTCACAACATGATGGATCAATTCTAATAAACTTCCGCAAATAGGATAAAGAGACAGGATGACCTTGTCACAAGCTGCTTTGTGATCTAAGAGGTAAGCTCAGCCTCCCATTTACAAGCACAGAGAAAGAGGCAGAAAAAAGAAACATCACAACAAGTTTCACCCATTTGTTGGTAAAGCCCATACGGTATGTTGTACCCACCCATTTGAGAAAGAAATGAGAATATCTTTTTGTTATTTTTTTAACCTTGGTTATAGGTAAATCCACCAACTATTTAGATGGTAGAATTAATGTGAAAGTATGATTTTGTGTGTGTTTGGTATGCTGATTTTATTATTTTTGTAACATACATCATATGAACCAATTTATTTTCACATATAATTTTTATAATTTTTTATTTTATTTTAAAACTAGTTTGGGATGATTCTTAAAAGTTTTGATACATGAATGATAAAGGAAATCATGAAATATGGTAGCTTGACACCTTCAAATCTGGGATGAATTTCATGGTTAGCTGCTTTTAATTGGCTACAATTTAGGAGTTCTATTTGGTTATTATTAATATTAATTGTTAATATTTTTTATTTATTCTTATAAATACCATACAATTTTCTATAATAAAATATTCCTCCCACAATATATTCCACTCCAATTAACGGCACTTCTCTCTCTTAAACCCAAACCTTTGATTCTTCAAATCATACTCCGTGTAATAATTCTACAGCTGATAATTCCCCAAAATTATAACTGGACCATCCACACTACCAGGCCCAGCGAGCGGACTAGAGTCAGCAACCAGAATCATACATAGAGCACCCGGTCGGTCCACCGTCAAGCGAAAAATGATTAACCAATGGCAAGCCTATCTTTGCTCCACCCTTAGAATGAAACTCAACTCCGGAAATGCTACGATCATCTTACCGTTAATGTTGTAGCATAGAGATAAATCAGATTGCGCCTCCACGTCCTCCGCCCTCTTATACTGGTACATCTGTCTCTCAAACTCGCGCACCACCGGTTCATAGTCTGGAAAATCTATATATGTCAATGTTGAACCGGAATCCACTATCTCCGGCGGGCGTTTTATTCCAAAGACACATAATAACCGATGGCTTTTACTATTATCATCTGCATACTGGTCTGTTTGTCCTCCCACTAGCTCCTTTCCTTCACATCCGCTGCAAACCAACAATTAACCGCCGCCACAGCCATTAACATCCCCTTATCGCTACTTCTTGAAACCCTATCAAATGAACTTTGGGAATCCACTGTGGTCCCACCTGTTCCGTTGGATGACGGGATCCGGTACTCGTAGGGAATTTTCACGTGTTGACCACCCACCGTAAGTTTTCGGACCGTGAGGTAGTAAAAGTCGCTGAACGGAAACATGGACGGATTTTTCCTGAATCGAGTGTAGCTGACGCCGCTGCTGACATTATCTCCTCTGTCGACGTTGCCGTTGAGAATAAGGTTACTGGTCTTCTCTTTGTCGTCGAACTTGTGAGAAAGGAGGCAGTAAGAGAATTTCTTCAATTTCAACAGGGAAGGCAATGACGCAGGTCGGCGACCGAACCCAGCAATCCCCAGGGGTGGTGCGTCTTTAGAGTATTTGGAGCAACCGACGGCGAAATCAGTGAAAACCTTTTCAGGCAAATTCAGAGTTTCCGACAGCAGATTCCCAGTTGTAGATCCCTTTGCGTATGAAATCATGTAACCACAAGATGGGCACCCACCTTTCCGATCCCACTCAGATAGCCATCCACATTTCGGACCCTCGCATGTCAAAACTTTCATAGAAGATGATAGTTTGGGCTTGAATGTAGACATTCCAGCACTGTTTGAGAGAGTAGTGTAGCAGTTTTCACAGACATAGCGACTAGTACTACAAGGCACCCAGAGGAGGCTTCTCTCGGTGTCCATGACGAGGGGCATTGATTGAGGAGGAATTCCGAAGCTGAGGACGATCGTGTAGCCGCCACTGAGTGCATAGAGGGGGACTTTGGTGGAGAATGGATGGGCAGAGCTGGTTTTGGGGGTTTTGACGTGGTGTGCTCTCGCTAAAGTTGATTTTGCAATGTGGCTGAATGTTTCCCAAAGTTCATTTGATAGGGTTTCAAGAAGTGGCGATAAGGGTATGTTAATGGCTGTGGCGGCGGTTAATTGTTGGTTTGCAGCGGATGTGAAGGAAAGGAGCTAGTGGGAGGACAAACAGATCAGCATGCAGAGGATAATTGTAAACGCCATCGGTTATTATCTGTGATGCACGGAAACGGCACCTAACCGGAAACGTTTTCCGTCCCGGAAATTTTTCGAAAACTTTTCTAGATTAAAATTTATATTAAAATTATTTAATTAATATTTTTATTAAAAATTTATTATTTAATTAATTTTTATTAAAAAATTATTAATAATAATTAAAATTAACTAATATAAAAATTAATTTTAAATTTATTTTATTTTTCTCTCTAAATTTTAATAAATTTAACCTACTTTTAAAAAATATATGTATAATTTTTTTAACGTTTCCTGCCGTCCCTGTTTCCTAAATTTTTAAGAAATAGCGTTTCCGCGTTTCGTCCCGTCCCCGTTTCCCCGTTTCCGTGCATCACTGGTTATTATTTGTCTTTGGAATAAAACGCCCGCCGGAGCAGCAGGCGATTGGGATTGGGATCCTATCTAGATCTGCAAGCCTATCTTATTTTTATAGGTTTGAATTTATATTTTTTTTTTTACACTTAATAGATTTGGATTTCGTATATATTTTAATATATCTAATTTTGAATTCAATAATTCTGCCTTGACGCTCAATTAATATTATGATTGTTATTATTGCTATACTTTTATTTAAATTTTTATTTATTCTTTAATTTTATTTATATATATTTATTTTATAAATAACATGTATAATAATGTATTCCGAAAGTATCAAAATACTATCCGAAAAGTTAAAGTAACTATTTAAAAAAAATATTTTACTCAAAATATTTTTTTAACAAAAAATACATATTAAGTTATATAAAATATAAATATATTTGTATTTATATAGATTATTAATTATTTTTATAAAAAAAAAATAGTCGGATCCATTTATAATCAATTTAGGATATATTTATTCTAGATCTGGTAGATTTGGGTCTAAGTTTAAATTTTTAAGACCTGATAGATCTAAATCTCAGTAATTTAAAAGAATCTGAATTTAAATCTACTTACATTTGATCCAGATCCGATCTATTAATATTTTTATTCTCGAGCTTCCGAAGAAGATATCATATAGACCGGATTATAAAGGTAGTCATCCTAAAATTAGGATTCATTTCTGGAGGGACTAGTGGTTTCACAGCAACGTTTTTGAGCCTTAAATTAAGCATTGATTCAATAAGCTGCTTACTAGTAACCAAACGGAAAAATAAGCAGCTTGAGCAACCGAAAGCAGGCACGTTTGGTATATACAGGCGGAACTAAGGCAACATCAATTTTGATGTGTTTTAAAGCTATATACTAATAGGGGGTCATTTAATGCATTTGAGGTTATTTTATGTGTTTCTGGTAAACCTAATTAATTAATTAAAACTAACAATTAGGTTGAATATTATTTTATTCATTTTCTTTTAAATAAGTATAATAATAGCTGGATCTACCTTTCACATATTATTATTATTATTATTATATAGTAACATTATAGTACAATTTTAAAATATTATTATTAATGGAGCCACAATACAAGAAATTTGTAACATAGAAAAAAAAAAGAAATCTACAAACTAATTTTGTACCATTGCATAGATATATTTTCTTACATTCGTTGATATTTTTATACCATCAATACTAGGAGTCCGTTTGGATTGAGGTAGATATAGGTTAAGTTAAATCAGGTAAATGCATCCAAGTTAGGTAAATATTTTAAAATATTATTTATTTGGTTAACCTAAATGAGTAAATTCATGTTTAAATCTACGTACTAAAAGTAATAATCTAAAATAATTATTTATTTAAAAAAAAAACTTTAGCGTAATTTTTTTATAAAAATAAGTAATTATTTTAGATAACTAATTTTACTAAGTAGCTCCAAACAATTTTTATTATAACCTTATTTGTTTTGATATAAATGAAGGCGAATAATTAAATTTTATTAACAAATTAACATTAACTACCTTTAACCTTCGATTTAGTAATTAATATTTGAAGGTAAATTTATATTAAATAAGATTAATATTTAACCAATCTTAACCTAAATTAACCTTAGAAATAAAATAAATAAATAAATAAGGTAAAAAAAATTTCCAAATGGCCTCTAGGTGTATATATAATATAGATGATGCACGAGTCGGCCTAAAAACCAACTTGGGAATGTCATATAGGTAGGATAGGTCAAGTTATTTGAGGTGCCCATCATGTGCACATTAAAGTTGAGTACTGTTTTTTAGTATCTTCTGCCTTAGGTAATTAATTTTGTTTGTCATAAGTGGATGAAAGAAACTTGCAATAAGAAAGGCACTTTCGTATCTCAAAGTCCAACCTGAGGCGGTATCGTACCGGTTACTGGCTCTTCCTAGCATTAGTTTGGGAATCTCGTCGTTTAATTTTTAATCTATGAAGCATGAGACCGCCGAGGCGATCTTGCATGTGGAATAAATCTGTGACTTTTACCAAAACGTCCATATCATTACCCAAAATGAGGGCCATGACAGTGCTTAGCCTTAATTAAATAGCACTCATATTATGTGATATTATTTGTTGAAATAGACTTATAATTGCTCATATACAAAAATTTAGTTTGATCCACCGTCTTTGTCTCAAACATATTTTTCCGTTTACGTTTCTGCGTCGTCGTTTCTTTAAAGTGTCTATAAATGTGTTTTATGATTTTAAAATTATAATTTATCTATTTTTTCCGTCTATGTTTTCATACCCATACAACATTGTTTATAACAACTTATCTATACATAGTATACTACTTTATTTCTTAGAGTATACGATTATGCAAAAGCTTATACAGTAAATATTGCAAGTGCACATGGACATGATCCATTCCATTTACTAATGTTTCCATTTTTAATCTTTCAAGCAATCAAAAGATTAATATTACTTTAAATAGCACTCATGACCCATTCCAGTTAATAATGATTTGTATCAAATAGAAACGTTACTTTAAATAGAAAATGATAGTAGTAACACCTCCATTTTTATAAACTCATTATTATTTTTTAAATTGGTTTTGAAGAAGTTAAAATAAAAATTTCGGATATTACACCATATCTAATATAGAGAACGTATTCTCTATACTCAATTTATATCTGGTATAAGGCTAAAAGTAATTTATATCTAGAAATAAGGTTCGGAAAATACTTGATCCTATAACTATATAAGATTATGAAATAGGAGAAAAGAGATAGAGACAAGAGAAAACATTTTATTATAATTCGAGTGAGAGAGAGGGAGAGAGAAAGATCTAGATAACTACATGCTAATATCACCCCGAATATATGCCCACCGCAAGCATCACATTAAAAGCATCAAATCAACAATGTCTAGTAAAACAATGTGGCATCTACTTGCGGGAATGAGTAATACTAATAAAAAAAGGATAGTTACTATGCTACATATTTAATAAGATAACAATATTCATCAATATAATAACACATTCATAACACATAGGAATTATAAGATAATATAGATACTATATATGCATGTATGCTCATGATATAAAACAACTAAAGAGAAAACAATTTTATTATTCAACATTAGATGATCGCAATATTCCATTTATTTAATGATATTGAAATCATGGCCTTACTATTTATAACACATAGAACGATAATATCACATAAAACTCCCCCAAGGAAAATTACGCATGAGAGCCACTATTATCATCTAGCAAAATGAATTATGACATTTAGATCCTTCCAAGGCAAACCATTCCTAGAAACCATTAATCCTTAAGTGTGCATATCCCTATAGGTTAGTGGAATGAAATTAAATATAGTATATTAAGGTTCTCTGGTTCCAAAAGAACTAGATAAAATAATAAATGTTACTGATACAACTGGGTCCCAACTCGCTTAATATTTCATTTTAATTATTAATATCTTATTAACCAAAATAGTTTTATACTCTACACTTGATGAATAAAACTCGGTTTACTTATCATCATAACACCTTGTAATACCCCAAAATTTATAACTGAAAAATTTACTTAATGAAAAGGTTTAGCCGAAGCAAAATAACAAAATATAAATTATGGGGATATTACCGCCACACTTAGTACCAGACTGGTTCACTTCCATCGTTCCAGTACCAAGTGCTAAGGCTAATTGGGATAGACATCAAACACGAGTCCTTAATTAAAACGAGCATTCATAAAAGAAATGAGTCATTAACCATACAGGAAATCAGAGTGCGGTAATCAAAAAAGGTACAGCCCAAAAGTACGATTTTAAAGTTCTAAATAACAGAAAATATCATACAACAGAATAAAATAAAATATAACGATACAGGAAAGACAAAACAGATGATAGACTCCGGCCATGTCACTCTCGACCCCCAAGCTAGGTTTAGGCTTAACTCTCAGCCCTACTCGATGTCTCGTAAGTGTCATAGTCATCGAAGATAGAATCAACGACTTGCACCAAGTCAGAAGGGCCTTTTACTCGTGGGAATGAGCAGCACCCATGAAATGGGTGGTCAGTACGCTACGTATTGAGTAAGGTAACCATGCACTAAGGCCAACACATAAGAGCACATAACACAATCACAACAACATGGTAGCATACAATCTCTCAAGTAAATAAAGGCCAACAACGGTTCGGGTAAACTGATTAGTTAATATCTGAATAGTACTCATTTCGCACCATACTTTATATCGATCCATGCAAGTACGGGAATCCCACTATTATAGCCGGTGGATCGGTCACTTATAGGGAAAAACACACCTAGCCACTATTATATGTCGGTGGATCAGTCTCTAGGGCAAACGCTCCTGGCCACTATGATGACAGTGGATCGTTCTAGCCCCGACTCTCATGGTGTTCCACTGTAAGTACTTAGTATCTTTTACATGTCTTATTAAATTTAGGGTTTGGTTTATTGAGCTCAGGAGCCCCCACTATTATAGCCGGTGGATCGGTCACTTATAGGGCATAACACACCTAACCACTATTATATGCCGGTGGATCGGTCTCCAAGGCACCCCGGCACCTTGCCACTATTATACCGGTGGATCGGTCTAGGCCCGGCTCAATAATCTTTCACTTTACATGATTAGTGTTTTACCGTATCTTATTCAATGGATTTCACCCTAGACATGCATGACTCACTATATCTACACTGATCCTCCCAAGAGGGCCCGTCCCATATCTTGAGACTTTTGCACCTCCTAACACGCCCCGTCATCCTTCCCTTATTCCACTTACTCACACCGGGAGCCTAACTCCTAAGTGTGTGAGTCATGGCCTACTACTTTATACCCCACAGTCCACTCACTGCCTTACCCTAGGGTTTCCTCCAAAAACCCTAATTTGGGCCTATGTGGCCCATCCTCCTCTATCTCACACAACCCAAACTGTTTTAACACCTCACACATCATGACCCTTAGCTTCAGCCCTCACTTCATACCTCACTCATCCTTATTCATTTTTTTTGT
Source organism: Tamarix austromongolica (assembly GCA_039764185.1). Lineage (NCBI taxonomy): Eukaryota > Viridiplantae > Streptophyta > Magnoliopsida > Caryophyllales > Tamaricaceae > Tamarix > Tamarix austromongolica. Next base: position 56,673,449 of record CM077808.1, on the reverse strand, counting down.
ATTATTATTATTATTATTATTATTATTATTATTATTATTATTATTATTATTATTATTATTATTATTATTATTATTATTATTTTCTATTTCTTTTTCCACTTTCTCAAATCAGGGTTTTCTCCCAAACCCTAGTTCGGTCTCCTATGCACTCTTATATTATCCCACGTACTATTTTTCACCCGAGGCATCCAGTCACCCAAACGACACTTCTATTACCTTCCTCACACTCTAAGACAACTTTCCATATGTAAGGTTTACCCCCATGTGGACTCTAACCACCCCATGCAAAACCCTCGATATTTATCATGCAAAACACTAAAATTCCCATGCAAACCCTAGTTCCTCCCATGTAACCCTAGTTTCTCCCACTCTTTCATTTTATTTAAGTCCCCCCTTTTATTAACCACTCATGGATCATGGATTATTTAGGTCATTCTTACCTATGTTAGCCAACTTAATTCCCCTTGGTTATCTTATTTTTCCAGTTTTCTTTTTCATGCCTCCATCCCACATCACCACATTAAATACCCTAGCATGCATGTCCTAAGGGTCACATCACATCATGTCACAACTTGCAGCATATCCATATTAGCACATACCAGAAGAGAGCACATGAACATACCTCTGTTTCAAGCCGCCCTACACATAAAATAGTTAAGATAATAGCATATAGTACATGTCATTTAATTATACGGGACATCCATGGCATGTAAGACACATAGCACACATGCGGCCTTAGCTACATCCTTACTTAAAACGTCGTCGGGCTTGGAGCACACTCCTACGCCTCCTTAGGGTTTTGACTTGATTCACCTATAAGAGGGAAATACTATGGGTTAATCTCCCTCTTACCAAAATTACCATCATTTCCTATTTTACCCCTATTATGGCCTACTATTAAGGCTAATAATGATAATAGTAGTTTTATAATTAAAAGTAGGGTTATTATTCTCAAAATAATTAATCATGCCACTACTAACTAAAGCAAGTCTTAGTAATATTCATAGTATTAAAAGTAATAGTTTTAATATTACTAATAATAATATTATTATTAGTTTTAGTAATAATACCAATATCGACCCCAAATTCTAGTAATAATAATAAAATTGATGTAAATAATATAAAAGTAATGATCATAATGATACTTATATTAATACTGCTAGTAGTAGCAGTAATAATAATAATGATACTAATAATAATAATAATAATAGTAATAATAATAATAATAATAATAATAATAATAATAATAATAATAATAATAATAATAATAATAGTTTCAATCTTGAGAATAATGCTAATAAGGTTCTAGAAATTATATTAGTAGTAGCCTTGGTGATAATATGGTTAAGTGTAATAGCATAATAATAATAATAATGTTAAGCACAAAAAGGGATAATAGTACTATAATGACCAAAGTTAGTATTAGTAACAAAATAATGATAGTAGTACTAGTAGTAGTAGTGGTAGTAGTAGTAGTAATAGTAGTAGTAATAATAAGGATAATATTAATAATAATACTAAAGTTATAGTCTTTTAACTAATAATACCATTTATTAGAAATATTTCTGAAATAAGAGTTATAACATAATAATAATAATAATAATAATAATAATAATAATAATAATAATAATAATAATAGTTAATAATATTAATATTAATATTAATATTAAAAATCATTAACACTTATATAAAAAGGGTTTAAGGGTTAGGAAATTAGAATACCACCTAGGCTTGGTGGTGGAGCCGGTGGCGGCGGAGGCGACGATGGCGGTGGAGGAGGAAGAGAGGTGGAGAGATGGGGGTATAGGCTAGAGGAGAGGGAATGAGGGGGTGTTTGAGTTGGTGGAAGGTGTCTCAGGTGGATAGAGGCGGAATGGAGGTGGTGGTGCAGCCGGAAGTGGCAGCGCATGACGACCGAGGCTATGGCCGAAGGTGGTGGAAGGTGGAGGAGGGAGAAGGAGAGGGAGGAAGGGAAAGATAGAGGTATATGGAGGTATATTAGAGTCCCCTGGTTATTTTAGGGGGTAGAGGTGATGTTATTGGCGGCGGAATCGGTGGCATATGGTGGCACGAGGGGCGGCGGAGAGTTGAAGTGGGTTGTTAGGGAAGGGGACTTTGCATGGTCAGGGTGGCTCATGCAGGGCAAGGTAAGGAAAGTGGGTCGCTCCGTTGTGTAGAGGGCGGTGCAGGGAAGGTTTTGGTGGTCGGAGTGGATGGTGGTGACGGCTGATGGCGGAGAAACGGCAATCTGTTTGGGCAGTGGTGTGCGGTCTGTTTTTTGGGCTGCCAAAATCGAAACCCGATTATGGTTGCCTTTGGGGGTATATATAGGTCGATTGGAAGGGAAAACGACAAAGGGGAGCAAGGAAATAAGGGGAAAAGGGCATGAGTGCACCGATCGGCAAGGGTAAGCTGGTGTAGGTCTACCTTCGTAGGTTATTTCGACGAGAAAGAGGGGATGACACACGCAGGAGAGGGAATGGTCAGCTAGGTTGAAATGACAAGGAAGATGATGAGGAAGAGAGGGGAAGAATGGCGAGTCAACCGGCGTGATCGGCGGCGGAAATTTTGGCACCGATCGGGGGAGTTGCAGTGGCGCGAGGAAGAAGAAGAAGGGGGGCTAGACCGGCGGTCCAAGAGAAATGAAGATAGAAAGGAAAAAAAAGCCAGATCGGCCGGGAGAAGAAAAAAAAAAGAAGGGCGATGCAGGCCTAGCCCGCACAGGAAGGAAGGGAAAACTGGGTTGAAGGCGGGCTGGCCCAGGTTGGGGGAAATGAGAAAAAGAAAGGAAGAAGGAAGAGAAGAAAAAAGAAAGAAAAGGAAGAAGAGAGGGAAAAAGAAAAAAAAAAAGGGAAAAAGGTGGGTTTGGGGTTAATTAATATATTTTGGGTATTTTGAGATATTTAAAAAAATATTAATATTAAAATAATAATTAATTTTTTTAGGTTAATTTAGGGTTTTTGAAATATTTTTCCTAAATTTAATTTTTAATTAGCAAAATACTCAAATTTTCCTATTTAAATTATTTATTAATTTCTTCCAAATTTGCCTTAATTAATTCCCTCTTATCTTACTAAAATAGTTTATTTAATTAATTTCCCTAATAAATTGTTATTTTGCCATAATGTCCTAAATTAGGGTTTTGAGGTATTTCACACCTCCACTTATATTAGCATTAACTTATCGCATGAGATACCACTTATCATTTGTTATGTGAAATATGAATTACCAAAAAATTCATTCCAACCATTGTTGTTATTTAAAACACTCATAATTGCATAACGATTAATCAAATCAAATATGTTGTGATCACATGAAGTAATGATAATGAGTAAGGAAGACGCCAAGCACAAAAAAGGCATTGCACAAGTAAAAAGACCAACATACCCACACAAAGCTCTAATTCACAATCAACTCATAACTTCATCCATAAGAATCTAAAACTCACCAAATTTAACGCAACATCTCAAAATATCACATTAAATACCATATCTAAAAATTATAACTTAAATCCAACATTTTCCTTATAAAATACTGGTTATACCATATAAAAATAGATGTATATAACGGCCCCAAATACTTCATATAGTACACTAATCATATTCTAAACCCAATAATACTTAACCTCAATTTTTTTGATTTAACCCAAATTGGCCAATATACATCTATGTCGGCTAAACACCTTAAATTTTCTTGTTTACTGTAATATGATCCATACTCCCCCAAATTGTAACGCCCCTTCTTTAAGAAAATTTCTTTTAAAAGAGCTAATTATGAAAATTAAATCATTAAAAATATAGGGTGTTACCACCATGCTTAGTATAAGTCAGTTTCCTATACCTTTCTTATACTAGGTACTAATTATAAAATATTTATCCACTTAGATTAACAACAACAATTGATAAGAAGTAGAAAGAGATTTCATTAAAATATTAACTTGTTTTGGTAACAAAATATTTGACAAACGAGGTACAACCAACAAGCTAAGGAAATATAAAAGGGAACATAAGAGTTTAAGGGATATTCGTATCCAAAGATGTTAGAGTGGACACCGAATATTAGATATAACTCTCAACCTCTCAACCCCTACAGAAAAGCCATCAAGCCTTACCCTCAAAGTTCTTCTAAAGGTAAAAGTTTCCCATATTCTAAGATTCCATTTCCTAGTACCATGACCAAAATGAACTTCCGCTTCCATCATCTCTTTCAAAGTGATGTTCTAATATCTTCTTATCATTTCTCCCCACACTTCTTTCAAAGAGATGAGGTATCTTGAAATAAATAATTGTTCTGATGGAACCTTCTCTTCTACCACGGATTGATCATTGATACAGATACACAATCCAAACCTTGAATTTCTTTCTATTCATTACTATCTTGATTATTTTATTACTCAATTTATAAAAATTAAATGACCATAAAAAATACAGATAATTCAAAGGGTTGAGTCTGTTCTTATAAACCATTCAATCCCATAAATAATTATTTCGATGTATCATGGAAATTCTTTGAAATACAAGATGTAAATAATTGTCTGTGGTAAAAAAATGATCTCCTATTTCCCTTTCGAATAGATTCTTCTTTTATGATTTGAAAGGAATACTCTTATGTTTCCTTGAATGGTGTACTAATATTTTGAATCCCGTACTGACAGTTATCACCCCCCTACATAAAAGTTTTCTTTTTGACCTTTCAACGAATCGATACAACCTTGGAGAGCAGCTTTTGCTAAAACCGAGTAGTTTCTTGAAAACTCGCTTCGGATATAAAACTTTGCGTATTTAGAGATGCTCTCATTATTCCCAATAATAGGGCTCACTAACATATCACTTCTTACAAAGCACGCCCCATTCGTTCTGCCCACAACAATCCAATGAGTTCGCGTGGTAAAAAAAACATAAGACATTTCGTCTTCTGAAACTAGTACTTTTGATATTATTTGACGTATAATAATTTCTATATGCTTATTATGGATTTGCACCCTTTGCAATCAATAAACCTTTTAGATCTTATTAAACAAAGACATAGGACTTTGCACTATAGTTAGCTCAGTGCCAATCAAGAATCCCAAAGGAATTCCAAGAATTCTTGGTATACGCTCATTCCAATCATCAATTCTCTTTTTGAGATTAATCGATATTGACTCAAGCGAACGAACTTCTAAAACTTGTTCTACCTTTGGAAGACCTTGTGTCATATCACCAAATCTTGATTTTTCATATATAAATGTAACTAATGTGTCTCCTTTATCAAGGATTTTCCCATAATGACCATGAACAGTTTCTCCCGGGGTGGTTAAATAAGGCTTAGCGGAAAAACAAAACATATGAGTACAATAGTGTTGACTAAACCACTACACAACACTAAGTATGCAAATATCACGTGGAAGGCGTAAAGGGTAATATAAAAGATCATGGTATAATGCATCAAATAGTACATACCATATATAAGTGACATATTTATGTCATAATTCATATTACACCATATGCCACATGCTTATCACATTGAACTTAACCATATTATGATTATTTTATTAATCCAGCTATACTAAGGGTGTCCCACAAAGGGACAAACACCAAAACCATTATTAAGGCATTTTCCAATAACCACCTCTCTATCAATCATAAATATAAGGAGGCAATAATACAAATACCCACTAATATACTAAATCTAAATAGTGCATAGATGCAACTATCAAACCAACAAATCAAAATCAAGTAGTGCATGAAGGAAATTACCAAACTAACAAACCAAACCTAAATAGTGTATGGAGGTAACCACCAAACCAACAACCCAAAATACTCTATTTAAATCCTCATAGTTGCTTCTATTTTTAATTACTAAAGGAGATATAATAATAACCTGGAGGCATATAAAATGCACCAGCCATAACGACGCATTATGGTATCACAATATCCCTCCAATTTATAGCTCATAGACATAAAGTATTTTAGTCATATTGATGCAACAAGAAAATACATTATCCATCCTATCTAAGATATCTAATCTTTACGTACCAACATCCCCCATAATACTCGTAGGTCATCTATCGAGTACACTAGAGCCTTAGCAAGAATGTTGAGTCATTCGACAAAACTCCTAAACCAAATTGAGGGATCCTATATCATTTTTGAGGTAGCTAACCCCAAAGGAAAATCATTCCCAAATCTCGAGGTATTCCATTTAAATATTAATATTTTAATAAGGTGATCATAAAATATCATATAATGCACAATAATTCTAATTCCAATTATTCAAGTTGACCCTCAAGTCAAAGATCCAAGCTAAAGTCAAAGTCAATACTAAGGTCATCGTAAAAATTCATTAAGATCATCCTAGTCCAATTATTCACACTTTTAGGCATGATAAGTCATAAGTGACCAAACTGTCATTTTATGTTATTTACTCAATAATTTTCCACTTCAATACCAATTGTTATTAAAATTGAGCAAAATTCATGGTATGAAAAAACAAAATCATTAAAATAGGCACTTTAATAAAAAATTATAATTCTAAAACATTTCAAAAGTGTCAAAATTACTATTTTACCCCTAAAACACAATTAAATCCATTTAGCACATAAAATCTTAATCATGCATATCTAGCATACCCTTTTTTACATGTTTCTCATGTTCAACATAATATAACACATATTACTCACACATATTGGAAAATTATATATTTTAAATGAAAATATAAATTTACCCCTAATGCACACAAAACTTAATACACTTATAGATATACCTAAACATACACAAATCTTAACACATCATATATCAAACTTTAAGTAAACAAGGTGAAAAATCTAATGGTAAGCTCAAAAATGCCAGAAAATTTCTTACCAAGGGCAAGGCCCTTGGTCAAGCCACTCTCACAAAATATGTATAATTATTTTACCATAAATAGCTTTATTCTAGCATGTTGTCGTACATATATTAAAATACATAAATTTAACATGATATTGCATAAAATCACATGGTAACATACTTAGAGAAATTAATAATAATAGATGGTGCATGTATATTTTCCATGAAATTATAAGGAAGAATAAATTATACTTAAATCATTATATAGGAAACCCCGAATATGCTATCACATAATTTTTACATATATAGAGGATCATATGGGTTATCTCCTTCTGAAGTAAAATAGAAAAAATAAGAACAAAGAAGCACCAAAAGCTCTAGATCCCAACTATTCTTTCTTCTACTTAAAAGTAAAATACCTAATAAAAATAATTAGAATATAACACATTTACAAATAATAAGATAATATAATAATCAAAATCAAAATTGGGATATTTATATCCACTAAGGATTGGTGTGCCAAGAGAAGAAAAGGGAAAATAAAATTCTTCAATTTTCTCACTAATATAACACTCTTATACTTAAGAAAATATAGCAATGCTAGATAATGGAGCAACATAAGAAAAGCCAACAAAGATAATGGAGACAAGAGAGGTGTGGGTTTCAATTAGGATCAACAAGATCTTAAGAACACTTATAAAAAATATAACCAAAATGAAGAGAGCGTTAGGAGAAACCAAGAGGAGAAAATGAGAGAAAGGTTAAATAAAAACATAGCGATAAAAATGGGGCATAAAGAGGGGAGATATTAACCCAAAACAGTCTAAGCTAAGAGAGGGGGAGATGTAACTTGTTACACACTTAAATAATAAAGTACAAGGTGGTTGAGTGTGTAAGGTGATAGGATGTATTTAAGTTGCATGAAGTTATAAAAACCAAGAAATTAACCAAGGGATGGGGGAGTTGATGATGTGTAGATCCAAGGTAAATTTCAAGCATGGGGAAGACAAGTGAAGATGGCTGGATGGAAGAAAATTCAAAAAGACACAACTAACATACGTATGAAATATAATGAAGTGACTTTAGCTCAATTTTTGATTGAACTAATGGGGAAAGGGTTAAATTAATAAAAAATCTTATCATGGAAGTATAAGGAAGAATTTTTGTGGGTGAACAGTGATTTTAGGATTTATAGATTATATTTAGTGGTAGAAAGATTAATAAAGAAGCTAAAATTAATAAAAATATCAAATATGCTCTTAAAATCACAAACATTTATGGAAACCCTTAAAAATAATATTATAAAATCATATATAAAATTTCATGAATTTAAAACAATGTTTGATATATAAAATTTTGATCTCATGGTGAACTAACAAACTTATAAGATAAATACAAAAATAAATATCACAACTACTCATAAAATTAATGAAATTTACATGAAATCGTATTTACTCATTTAAAACCTATATATAATTTTAAAAAATTTTAACATATATTTGATACATTTTTAGCCAGCATACCTTAATTACATATTTTGCGTGTAAAAGAGATAGCAAACACAAATAAAATTAAACAAAAATTTCTATATTTACATTTAAACCCACTTACAATCCAAATAAAATTTCACAATGTAAATTTTCAAGTTGTAGCTTAAAATTTAATAGACATAAATAATATTTTAAAGTAAAGTCATCTCGCTGCAAAATAGCAAATATTATAGAATCATCCCATGAGATACAGAAAATATAAAATATCCTACAAACATTATGTAATTAATTACACATAAAATAACATATTTTCACATCATTACATATGATTAGAGCTAGTTAGAAATGGGGTATTACACAAATTGTGCCATATTATATATTAAATTTTATGTAAAAACCTTAGCGAATGTAATGGCATACTTTTTTTTCACAAAACTCGCAAATTTGAGCCAAATTCCCTTATAACCGAAAATCTCCCAAATTCCAACTTTCACAAAATTTAACAAAATTCTAACATAATCTTCCATATTTTATCAATATTCTAATTATGTAATTAGCTTGAATTAAAACAAATTAAGGCACCAAAATGGGGTTAGGCTCCAAAATACCAAAATAATCAAACCCCAATTTATTTTTTTGACACAATACTTAATCATAAACTAATACACTCAACCTCATACTTAATAAAAATAATAAATAAAAACATCATGCTTAGACATAGTTTATGTAGCATATCACATAAAATTATGAATTTATATTAAAATATTGGAATACAAATGAAATAATCATAAACATGATCTTCTTACACAAAATCATTCTAACATGGAATTACATAAAGATAATACATAGCAACAAAAAAATCTCTAAACTTGAGACATGAATCCTTACCTAAAAGAACCATTCTTTTATGAAAAAAAAACTCCTAACAAGCACTTTAGGATCACCTAAACTAAAATAACATGGAATTATATAAGGGATAGAATAAGAGTTAGAATAGATGATAAAACTAAAGAGAATATATGAAAAAATTAGACTTAAAAATAAAGACTTGAGGAACAAGATGAGTAACTTCATACTCTACAAATATTAATCCATTTTGTTAAAACAAAACCTAATGGACTAATACTTAATATTTATTAGAAGTGATCGAGTAAAAATAAAAGAGAGACATGAAGGGGGAGGTCTTTTTAGCTAGGGAGTAAGAACAACACAAGGAGAAGGAAGAACAAAGGGTTTAAGTAATAATATAGTGGAAAGAACAAAGTTGAGGTTGTAGGAAAAATACTAAGTGTGGAATGAGGGCTAAATAAGTTAACCACCATATAATGGAAGTCCAAAAGAAGAGAGAGGGGAGGAATATCCAATTTTAAGGTTTCTTGCAAGGGATGGAAGAGGGATAAGTGTGAGATAGAAAAAGTATGATGGTGTAAGTGTAGGTGAGAGCGGGTGGAATAGTAAGTTGATTGGATTATGGTAAAAATTATGGTTAAGTGATAAATGATAATGTCAAATATGATATGGGAGGTATAAAAGACGATTTTTTGGTTAAAGAAGTCAATGGTTAACCAAAAATTATTTTCAAATAATTTATTTAAGTATAAAGCTAATTAAATAGGAATTTATTAGGGAAAATAACAGATAAATCATAAAATTATGATTTTTTTAGATCCAAAGGAAATAAAATAAATAAGTTATAAAAAATCACACAACGTTTGGTCGACCAAAATCCTAACTAGTTGACTGTCAAACCCCTTAGGTGATGGATCATTATATCTATATGTTGGTCAACCACTGATTAAAGGAAACTTTGAATGGTCAAAGGTAAAAGGAGTGGTTTGGGGGTTTGGGTAAGGTGTTTATACAATTATTAAGGGTTGAAAAAGAGATTAGGAGACTAATCAACTAAAAATTAAGGTGAAAAAATTAGGGTACTATAATTAAGACATTGATTATAGAATAACCATTGTTTGTAAATAAATGTCTGACATCCAATCCAATAAAATATAAAACTAGTGATGTAGAAATTGTCATACTAAGGCTCTAAATAAGCTAATTGAACCAACATTCCATGTTTAATACTGCCACATAAAAATGTTTTAATAATGATTATTTTGTGTCTTTGATAATGATTTTGAAGCATTGTCAAAATACCTATTATTAAAGCTTTAATAATGGTTTCAGAACTAGCATAAAAAACAACGTTGAAATGGAGAAAGTCTGACCTTTAATAATGGTTTTTGCTGAAAATCACTATCAAAGGTAGGTTCTAACAGAACTTTTGGCCATAACCATTATTAAAAGTCTGAGCTACATTATTTTTGAAAATTTTTTTAGATGACATTAAAATTAAGAAGCGTGAGGGATTTGAACCCTTATATTTCTAGATAGAACTATATGCCCTACACTTCATATATTAGCTATCAATTTCTTGACTCAATCTTGAAATATAATAAGTGTCAGCCTCCCTACTATAAAAATTGAAATAGATGGCTTTTATGATAAAGATATCTATATATAATTACAAACTTAAAATCACCTTCTAAACCTCACCGCTTTTTTCTAGGCTTTAGATAATGGTTCCAGGTTAAAACTATCATTTATTAATTGGTAGGATGAATGTTTTTTTTAAAACGTTTTAGGGTACATATGGCAATATTGAATCAAAACTTCCATCAATACCTATGTGAGAATTTTTTTTGTTCTACACTTAGTAGGCTTCCAGTTAAACCTTTCATTCACACAAACTCATGAGATACCACATAAATTGGTTGTTTTTCTTTTTATTCCACCATTATTGCTTCCTCTAGTATCCACCTCCTCCATTTGATCAATTTTATGACTAGTCAAGCACATATAGCTAAGATTTTGACACAAAGTCCATAAATCAGTAGTGAGACTAATCTTATAACCAGATTTGTGAAAATACTCTTTTTATTTTTTCTTCTCTTCCACAAATATTTTATAACAATCTCTTGTCACCGTCACCTTTGAAGGCATGATAAAATTAGGCTGAATAACCTCCACAAAATATTTGAATCCCTTTCTCTCAACAAACCTAAAGGGAAGTTCATCTACAAATCTCATTCTAGCTAAAGCCTTTCTACTACCCTTGTGATTAAGTTTCCAAGTACTCAAATTTTTTATTGAACCAATAATTGGAATATTTGATCCATCACTCTCTTTTTATGCTTAATTTGCACAAAGAATGGCCACTAGTCTTATGTTTTTCTCCTTATTAGCTAGAGTTTCATTTGCAAGAATTAATATGATTTATCGTCATGCTAGTTTTATTTTCCAGGTCAGCAACATAATATTTTCCATAATAATTATAGGTAGCTCTCAAAACATTAGCACTCATCTTTGTAAAATATTTTCAAGCCCAAGATATTTTCTTACCTTAAGATGCTATTTATTCAATACCATTTGAAGCTAGAGAAGGATAACTTGTATTCTTTTCTTCATTAATGACTGGCAAGTCATCACCAATCGACTCCAAACATGGAGATAAGCTCTCCGTCTCTTCAACAGGCACATACCTCACATTACTATTGTTGGCCACAATTGATTAGAGCTAAAAATTAACAAAAAGGGAAAAATATTAACATTTCTTCCACTAACGACATTTCCATATTCCAGAATATAGCAACTAAAACAAATTAGACTGCATTAATTGAAAAGGTTAAAATTGATTTATGGAATAACACATTATTAATCATAGCTAATCATACTACTCTTCCAAATATGGAAAATAGTAGGAGGCTAATAGTTTGTCGATCTTCATAATTTGTGGGAAATATGCAATATTCAAGAAAGGAACCAATAATCAAAGTTATTACTAATATAAAATAGCTAATCATACAACTCATCCAAATCTTGAAAATAGTAGGATTCCATAGAAACATACTCAATTCAATACATAATAGGTGAAGAGTCCAAAATTTTACAAATCAAACATATACCACACAATTAACCCATCCAAATGTAACACATAAGTCATACATACTCAATTCAGTAATTAATTTAACTTATCATAAGTTAATCATAGAAATTTAATTAAATTAAGATTTATGATTTGATAAAAATCTACCCACTAAAATCGGGCAGATAAATCGTGATGCAGGAGCATGGCCTTATTTATTTCCAAACACGTTTTTGAGACCTGTTTGAGGAGTTTCTTTGAGTTCTTGGAAGTGCCAAAGTCAAATAAGACACTTTCTTGAATTTCATAGCATAAGTTGCATTTTATGCAATTTCAAGCAACCTAATAAGACCTTAATGACATGGCAGCTATGGGATGAGTCAACCTATGTTTTGATGACATGTTGGATTTTATGCCACATTAGCATGACACATGGAAGCTGCTGGAAGAAGCACCACACTTGGAGTAATGCAAATTAGGGTTTTCTTTGTTAAGGTTGTTATTTTATATAACTAGCTGGCTCATAAAGCAACGATTTTTATATGATGTATTGCCATATAATTTAAGTGTAATTAAAGGTTGTAATTAGCTGTAATTAATAGCTGGAAAGTTTATTTTATGGGTTGTAATTAACAGTCATATTAGTTAGTTAGTTAGAAGTGGATAAGGTTAGTTAGGATATGGTTTGATTGGAAAATATCCTACCATTTTGGTATGAGTTGGCATGGGGGTTATGGCCTATAAATAAGGGTCTTCTCATGTGTAAAATTCTGAGAGTTTGATTTTTGAATAAAAATCATCTCCTTTGAGAGAGTTTAAACCTTTCAATTCTATGTGAGTTGAAAGTGGCCATTGTTAAGGATTCTTTTTGTGTTCCTTTTCTTTGGTTTTGAATCCTATGAAGATTCTTTGTGTTTTATTCATTTTATTCATATCAAAGGGTTCATATTTGTGAGATCTCTTTGAGATCCATTTAAACATCATCTTTGTGAGGTGTTAAAGTGTTACATTTGTTGCATTTTATCCTACCCTTATTCGTCCACCATCATACCATACAAACATCATCGTCCATCACCTTTGTTGAGTAGAATTTGTGTGGGTGTTACATATCAAATTTGGTATTAGAGCCTCATGATTCATCCTTCTTTAAGGTAAATCACTTTCCTAGTCTTTGAATTTCACTCTTTATCCTTTTTAAAGTTTCATTTTTGTTAAAGTCATATTCAACCTTCATCACAAAAATTTCCCTCTTCTACTCACTTCTACCATCAAGATTTCATTCAAGATCCTCCATTCATAAGTCCTTAGCACATCCTCATCCTTTGTTTGAAGATATTCATCCTTTATAGTACATATTCAACCAAGAACTTCATCAAGATCTTGATAAACATCATCAAGATTCAATTGAAGTTGAAGATTGTCATTTCTCTAATTTTTCTCCTTCCATAAGCCACACATATACATTGATACCTTCCATTCTTTAAAGTGTTGTGAGATTACACACGCATAAAAAAAATTCTCCTTAAGTGATATACTCGACCCTAGCATACAATAATCCTTTTCATTTGTTGGTTTTCTCTCAACTTACAAAAATTCATTCGGTCACTTTGAGTTAAACCCTAGCGTGTGCAACAATGGAAAATTCAGAGTTTATGAAGTCTATCATTGATGCCATCAAAGTTCAATTTCAAAATCTTGAAGTAAAAATGGAGAATAGGATGGAAGAACAAAATGATAGGGTTGAAGGCATGGTGAGGTGAGCCATTGAATCAAGAGGAGGTCATTTGAATAACAAACTTGAATATGTTGAAGAAGATTTAAGTCCATATTCAAGCACACATAGTCAAATAAGAAGAAGGCAAGAGCATGATAAAGATAAGGGTTTTAAGGTTGATTTTTAAGAATTTCATGGAGAGTTAAATGCATAGACATTCATAGATTGGATGCACATCATGGAATCCATCTTTGAATTTAAAGAATATGATGATCATATGAGATTTAAGTTGGCTACTCTTAAACTTCAAAAATTTGCAAGAATTTTGTTTGATAATCTTAAGAGATAAAGGGAAAGAGATGTCAAGCCAAAGATCAAGTCATGGGAGAAACTGAAAAAGCACATGAAGAGAAAATTCATCCCAAGAGAATTTGAGCAAGACAACTTCATCAAAATGATGACATTGAAGCAAGGGAATTCAAGTGTAGAAGAATATACAAGGAACTTTAAAAATTTATCCTTGATATGTGATGTACAAGAGAGGAAAGGAAAAACTTGTGCAAGATATCTTGGAGGATTGAATTTCAATATTAGAGATAAATTTGAAGTTTCTCTATATGATACAATTGAAGATATGATCAAGCTTGCTATAAAATTTGAAAGGCAACTCATAAATCCTAAGGTATTCTCCAAACCTTCCTCTTCCTTGTCGAATGAAGCATCATCATCTTTGACTTTTATGCCATCAAATTCGAGCAATATCATGGAAAAAAATATCTTAAGCCATGCATGGAGAAGTATAAAGTTAAGGAGATTGAAGGTAAAAATAGACAATGTTTTAAATGTAGAGGTTATAGTCATTATGCTAAAGAGTGTCCTAATAAAAGAGTTATGAACTTAATAGAAATTGAGGATATTAAACGGGAAGAAAAGAAAAGCATGAATGAGGAATAAAATCGAGTATGTGATGATGAAGACAATCATGCTATTCCTACCATGGAAGCGGAAGAAGGGCGACTGATTTTTTGCATGCATCACATTGATTATGTGGAGAATGATGTGCATTATTATCCCATGGTTTCCTTGAGTTCTTATGGATCAAATGTTATTATGGAACCTTTGTATCATTTGAACCAAATTGAAGAAGAAAAACATGGTGAGTTTGAAGGTGTATAATGTGCATGAAGACATATGTGATGTGAAGAAGCAAATGAACCATATTGCATCCCATGGATTCGGTTTATGTTCATTGATGTGAGCATATGAAGATCCAATGTTAAGGATTAAGAGGCATTGGAGGATTTTCAAAGATAAATTTAATGTGAAGAAGATATTCAAAGAATTCAAGGACAAGTATCACCTTGAAGAATATGTCCTTTGGTGTTTGTTATTCCTCATCAAAGTTGTGAATTTGAGGAAAAACTCTTCAAGAGGGGGAGATTGATGCAGTAGCATGGCCTTATTTATTTCCAAACATGGTTTTGAGACATGTTTGAGGATTTTCTTTGATTTCTTGGAAGTTCCAAAGTCAAACAAGATACTTTCTTGAATTTCAAAGCATAAGTTGCATTCTATGCAATTTCAAGCAACCAAACAAGACCTTAATGACATGGAAGATATGGGGTGAGTCAACCTATGTTTTTATGATATTTTTGGACTTTATTCCACTTCAAAATGACATGTGGAAGCTTTTGAAACAAGCGCCACACTTGGAGTAATGCAAATTAGGGTTTTCTTTGTTAAGGTTGTTATTTTATGTAACTAACTAGCTCATAAGGCAACAATTTTTATATGATATATTGCCATATCATTTAAGTGTACTTAAAGGTTATAATTAGATGTAATTAACAGCTGTAAAGTCGAGTTTATGGGCTGTAATTAACGGTCATATTAGTTAGTTAGTTAGAAGTGGATAAGGTTAGTTAGGATATGGTTTGATTGGAAAATATCCTACGATTTTGGTATGAGTTGGTGTAGGGGTTATGGCCTATAAAAAAGGGTCTTCTCATGCGTAAAATTTAAAGAGTTTGATTTTTGAATAAAAATCATCTCCTTTGAGAGAGTTTAAACCTTCCAATTCTATGTGAGTTGAAAGTGGCCATTGTTAAGGATTCCTTGTGTGTTCTTTTCCTTTGGTTTTGAATCCTATGAAGATTCTTTGTGTTTTTCCCATTTGATTCATATCAAAGGGTTCATCTTTGTGAGTTCTCTTTGAGATCCATTTAAACATCATATTTGTGAGGTGTTTAAGTGTTACATTTGTTGCATTTTATCACCCTTATTCGTCCACCATCATACCACACGAACATCATCGTCTATCACCTTTGTTGAGTTGAATTTGTGTGGGTGTTATATATCAAATTGTGGTGGAGCTTCGCTATCATCCAAGGAGCATTAGTTGTCTGCCGCTTCTTCCATTGCAAGTTAAGGTGGGGTAATATCGTCATGCATCTGCTACCATCCTCAATTGCCAGCCTATTGGTGTGCTAGAGCTCATAGGTAGCAACAGTTTGTTGTGGTGTGGGTAGATCAAAAACAAAGAGAAGATAGGGGAGTAGTATCACGTAGGAAGCACCAAAGTTGAGAAGTGAGTAGTACTGAGTAGGAGGTTGCTGGGATTGGAAGCATGCAAGAAGGAAGATAGGGGATTGGTTTTGAAGAACTATAGAAGAGAAAAATCGGGAAAGGAAGAGACAGAGAAGGAAAAAAATTACGGGTTGTGTGTGTGTCTGAACTATTTGTAAATTATAAGTCTAAGTGTGTGGGGAACGTCGGGCATGGGCATGGGGCTTCCAACTATTACTTGACTAGCTGAGTCAAAAAATTCAAGATAGAGTAGTGCTGGCCTCAGTGGCCAATAGTGCCACAGTGCCACCCCACCCCTCGTTTTTTTTTAAAAAAGGAGGGAGTCTTTCATCAATGGCCAAGGACGGGGTTGTAGTGGTGCATGTGGAGGGGGGAGTTAAAAAATATTCTAGAAAAGAATTATATTAAAAATATAATTTACACTAAATTAAATTTTAGCCCAAATAATAATTCAAGTAAGTAAAAATTATATACTCATCTAAATTTATTTACACATAATTATATATAACATAAAAAATTATAAAAATATATATAAATATTTTTCTTAAAATTGGATATTATTTTTATTTTTCGGATCATATATTTGATTTTTTTTACTTTTTATTGACTGAATCAGATATTTGATTTGCAAAAAAAAAAAGAATTGGTTATTTTCTTTTTTGGATCAAATCGCTTCAGATATTGGATCGGATAAGCAAATGATGTGGTTGAAATAAGCACTCTTCTTCAGTGTTTAATTTGAATAAAGTATAAAGGCAAAGAAAATATAATGGAGTACATCATGGAGATGTCCAACATTGCTTCAAAACTTAATGTACCAAAGCTCGAGTTCAATATTTTTGAAGGTTAATGAAAGAAAAGGATGGATGAAGTTGCTCCCTAGGGTTCAATATAAAATAAATAATAGAAGGAAATATATATTTGCTTCTTTTGTAAAAAAAAAAAAAACTTGACATGTTAAGAAGGATTACGAGAAATACCATGCTTGACACATGAAGAAAGGTATAATCCTTACTTTGATCTTTTTTTAGCTTAATTTAGCTTCAATGTTCGAAAACACTTTATGGTTAAATTATAGTACTACTACTTACATAAATGTTTCTATGTTGGATTGCCTGAGCTGCTAAAAGTCAAGTAATGGAGAAAGATACAACTATGCAGGAGATGACAAGGTAACAACTCTGGAAGCAATTGATACATTTAGGTTATTATTAGGAACTAGTTATTATTTATATTTAAAATACACCTTTTTTATATCCTATTTTTTATGGAATTTGGTTTCTTTTTTCCTATTGGAGGAATTTGATTATTTTTTTTCATTCAAAAATAATAAAATTTATCTTTCATTAAATTTAAATATTATTGGTACTTGTTCATTATGTGAGTATGATAAATCATATATGCTTGATATCACTACCACGAAAAGGGGTTTTAATAACGGTTATTTTATAGTTTTAATAACGGTTTTCAACCGTTATTGAATCGCCCGTTATTAAATCTTTAATAACGATTCACAACCGTCATGAAAAATACACAAAAACCCGCGAATATGTGCGTAAACTTCATATTTAATAACGGTTTTTACTTAAAAACCGTTGTTAAAAAGGATCTTTTAATAACGGTTTCTCAGTAAACCGTTATTAAAAATAAGGTTTCAATAACGGTTTATATGAAAAAATCTTTGTTGAAAGCCATGTATTAATAACGGTTAATACAAAAATAGTTGTTAAAACATGATCGAATTACCGTTTTGGCCATTGATTATGCGTTTATTAAACCCTCTAATACGTATTAAATGCGCATAAATATGAGATTATAAGGAGTTTTAATAACGGTTCTTAAACAAAACTGCTATTAAAACCTAAGTTTTAATAACGGTTCTATGTGAAACCGTTATTAAAGCATATGTTTTAATAACGGCTTTCATAGAACAGTTATTAAAAGTATATGTCTTTTTTTAGCATTTTTCTATTTTGTTCCTGCCCACATACACAGTTGTATGTTCAAACAATTACCAAATCTTCAATGTAAAACAACATCAATTCATACCAAATCTGCAATCACACCATAATTTCAATCAATCTATAATTGGTATGCATGTCTCAATACACCAACTATACTTAGGAATAAAAATTAGTGGGTTTACCACAACTTGGTAGCTCTACACTCCAAAGTAAATAGTTCACAGATCTAGGCTGGAAGACCGAAAGATGTAGATGAAATACAAACCTGAAAATGCAAGTAGAATATATAGATCGCTACCTAATACCGAATGAATGAGTGCACGTGCTTGGCCCATTGGTCTCTAACTTCATCAATTTTATCAACATTATATTGCTGGCCTCGTGCATAGTCATCAGTGAAAAACTACAACACCCATGTTTCAATTAATATATAGTTAGCCATTAGGTCAAAAATATATATGTCATGATTCATTAATAGAAAAATATGGAAAAGCAAACATACATGGCTTGGATCTATGTTGACTGATCTATTTTGGACTATAAGATCCATTGCTCTACATACATAGTATCCACAATCATCGCCGTTTTGCTGTTATGGACACTGTCAAATGAATTCAGTTAGCTCTCTAACTATTATATATTAATTTGAATTAAAACAAAATACAAAATAGTTGTCTTCTTACTTACCATGATAGGCTCATATTGAAGATTCTTTGGGTCTAGGACACCATTCCCACCTCTCCTTTGATATGCCGTTCGTAGTGCCCTAATAAATAGAGTTGGATACATAATATTGTAAGTATATATACCTCAAATAATGAAAGTAGAATATATATATATATGTATAAATAAGCTAATGAAGTAAGAAGTGAAAAGTATACTAACATGTCGATAAATTCCTTCCCACCACGACGAATGACCTCAAAAGGCACGTCATAGGTTCAAAGGGAATCAAACACATAAACTTTATTAAGATCAGGTCAGACGGCGTACAAAACCCAATGTTCAGTTACGAGGTGAGGAATGAGATAGAGCTTGTTGTGTCCCTCAATCAAAATGCGATTCGCTAAATAGTTTATGTGCCTACCCTCTGTTATTGTACTACTGTCAGCTATGTAGTATGGGCACACAAACACAATAGAGGATAACATTCCCTCCAACGCAGTGCGACTAGCTACCAACCTATATATGGACGACAATAACAATGGATATTTGTTAATAACTAATAACTCATATAAGCTTAAGAGGTCCTAAAAATTCTATTTCTCCAAGAGTACTAAAATTTGAAATATGAAATAATGCTTACGTGACATAAACGGCGACACTCGTGGTTGACATCCATTCCTGATTATAAATGTCGCTTATGTCAACTGTCGATACCATGTAAGTAGCATCGTCCCTTCCAACATACTCAGGACGACAATCAATGGAAATATAATTATTCCCGAGGTAGTTTTGGGCATAGAAATACAATAAAGCTAATGTTTGTGGAGGTTGGCGTATTTCCGAAGAAGGAATCTTTTGTGGGGCAACTGATTTTTCAGATTTAGCTCTCTTTCCTTTGGCACCACCCTCTTTTGTGTTGCTCATTCTACTAGTACCTCTCTTGGTTTTACTAGCAGGAGCAGTCTTCTTCTTTGATTCCTTAAATAATAATAATAAATAAAATATGTATTGAGTATATATATATATGAAAAAGGTATAAACAATGTAACTACTAAACTAGGTCTAATGAAGATATTGAATGTCAATACCTCTTCAGTAGTGAGACGTATCTGATCCACAGGCCAAGGCACGAAGCTTCCATGAGCTTCTAGCACTATGGCTGCCTCATCGCCCTCTTTATAACAAGGCAAGGGTGCACTACCAATGATTGGAGTGTCAATACTCACCGGCCTTGTAAGTAGGGCTAAGTTGTACCCGTGGACAGTTTGCGTTTGGGTACTGTGACTGATGCGGACCCTTCCTTTTTGCAAAAGAGTTGAAAGATCATTCGCTAACAAGTCACATTTATGAAAACCCTAAACGAAAAATGTTACACATTATTAATTATTTATGACACCGAATACATTTAATAACAATTCATAGTTACGTAATGCTTACCTCGGAAAAAGAAGAAAGACGTGCATTAGCTTCACAACTGTCTCTGACATTATTTACATTAGGTATGTGAAGCTGATCATGGTCGACTGAATCGGATGGCTTATACCCTTGAGATTTAATAAATGACAACTCTTGCTCCATTGTTGCCATCCGTTCAAATGCCACGTTCAATTTCTGTGTGAGGATGGCGACTTGCTCATCAGTGTTACGAGAACCACGTGATCGACCACGTACGCTCGTTTTCGTAACACCTAATCTAAGACCCCTGTGTCTTCGAGGGTGTTCTACAATTCCTATAGCCTGTGATACAATGTTATATTGGTCTACCCCCTCCTCACCATCTGACGCTTGAAGTTAGTCCTGTAATGTATATAATATATGTAAAATTAGCTTACATGAATAAGCATAATATAATAGTTTTCTAAAAGAAAAGTAAGCAGGGTTCCAAATATCTACAAACTTACAATTTTTGTCGCTGCAATATCTACATCTTCATTAATATATCCATCTTTTGTTGCTCTAGCCTTCTTCCATAATGTACCAATATTAATGGACGAGGTACATGGGTCTAAGTCTTGGGCTATAAGCTATAAATCAAAAAATATTCTTATAATGTACCAATATTATAAAATTCGTAAGTACACTATAAATAGATAAATCACAAAATACATACCAACTCCTCTTCAAGGCCTGCATACCCTTTGCGAGCCATATTATGCCGGTATTTATTCTGCTTCGCAATCTCTTTATTTTTGGCACTTTTTTCCTATGTGACAAGCCAAAACATAGTGAAATAATTATTTCAATATTATGCACAATACTAGGATCGATAAAAAAAATTTAATTGTTATCTAACAAATACCTTAAAATCACCCATAAGACGATATGCAATAAATTGGTTCCAACTTTCTTGATCGATGAAACCGTATCGTTTGGGTGGATTCTGCCATAGAGAACCATCCCTCTTTTTGTACATTTTCCTACGAGCTAAATATGACCTCAATGTTCTTAGACGCTCCCCACACTATCTAAGAAGCCATTTCTTCCTACTCTTTGGCACATTAAACACTCTATACATTGTAAGACATACAAATGTATACCGATATTAATGTATTAAAATTAATAACATTTTACATACATAAATGATTACATAAAATAGTATATTTACCGTGATTTCCTGCCAAATATGCTCCTTATGACTTGCTTCCAATTATTATAGGAGATAGGAACACGATTACGTGTCACAAGTGAAATGTAAGTCAAGAACATGTCTGCATAAGGGCAAATGAGAAGATTGTAAGTATTCCATCCCAACTCGACCAGTTCTCCTTTATTCCTCATATCTGTGATGATTCTCATAATTGTCGGCCCTCTTTTCCCTTCTTCATCACTGATGTCCCTATCAATATTTTTATTGGCCACATCTCTAAAAAAAATCAATAAATAAATTATGTTAGAATGTTATGTATTGAGCATAATTGAGTTGAAAAATGCATTTAAAAAAACCAACATAGATATTATATGTTATAGTATTATTACCGTCATTGCCTTCTTTTCCTTCTTTTTTCCCCCTTGTTTTTGGATTAGATTCAGGATCTGATACATATATTACTTCACGATGATCATCCCTGACATATATTTCCTCCTCATTAATTGTATTGTTATCATCGTTCAATAACTGAGTTGCTTGCACAGCTGAGATACACTCGTTATTCCAATTGGCATCATTTTCATCATCACATTCATTGGCATTTCTTTTTTTCGTAGATAGTACTACAGACCATCTTTTATCAGCAGGGTCAGTGACATAGAATACTTGTGTCGTTTGTGATGCTAAGATGAATGGGTCTTGTTTATGCCATGCCCTATTAAGATCTACTAATGTGAATCCATCTTCATATCTAACCCCACTGCCATTATCAACCCATCTGCAGCCGAATACAGGGATTTTAAATACAGTGTAATCTAACTCCCATATATGTTCAATCACACCATAATAATTCATATCTGCATAAGTTGGATTTCAAATGTTTCATATTCAGCCACACTTGTCGACCCGTCAACCGGATTGGTGCCTGCCCTTCTTCTCAGAATCCATTGAACGCTTTTCTTTGCCTACGATAATGATGATTCTTCGGTAAAAACCTACGATGCCCAAGGAACACAGTCTTTCAGCCATGTGTTAGCTGAACAAATGAAGTATTCTCCTCACATATCGGACATGCATAATGGCCTTTCACACTATAACCTGACAAGTTGCCATACGCCGGAAAATCATTTATAGTACAGAATAACAATGCTCTCAAAGTGAAATTTTCTTGACCATATGCATCAAATACTTCAACGCCCAGGTCCCATAAGAGCTTCAAATCATCAATCAAAGGTGCCAAATAAACATCAATATCATTCCCAGGTTGGTTTGGCCCGGAAATGAGTAAAGACAACATCATATACTTGCGTTTCATATAGAGCCACGGAGGTAAATTGTATATAACCAAAATCACTGGCCATAAACTGTAGCTGCCTTGATTGTGCGGATTCATTCCATCTGCAGAAAGCGCAAGGTGCACATTTCTTGCTTCTTTACCAAATTCAGTAAACAACCCATCAATCATCATCCATTATGGAGAGTCAGATGGATGTCTAAGAAGCCCGTCATCTATCTTGTCATCAGCATGCCATCTTAGGTTCTTGGCATCTTCAGTATCATTAAACATCCGCCTTAATCTTGGTATTATAGGAAAATAGCATAACACCTTAGCGGGCACCTTGTTCTTCTTGTATCGTGGTGCTTTGCATTCAGGATTAGGACAACTATCAAAAGATGCATTGTCATTGCGATATAAAATACAATCATTAGGGCATGCATGTATCTTCTCATAACTCATGGCCATAGAGGATAGAATCTTCTTCGCTTCATACGTACGATCGGTTAGAACGTTATCATCAGGAAGCATATCCTTCACAAGTGACAATAATTCTGTGAAACTCTTATCACTCCATCCGTTACATGCCTTTAAGTTGTATAACCTTAAAGTAGCGGATAATCACGTAAACGTCTTACAATCACCGTACAAAAGGTTTCTCCGAGTCATTCAATAACTTCTCAAACATTTTTGGACAATCCCGAACACTTTCCTCAACCTTTTGAGTCATCTCCTCTAACGAATGTCCCTCATAGTTATCAAATGATGATCCACTAATATCCCTCCTAACATCGTCATTTTCATATTTAGACTCTATTTCCCCATGCCATATCTAACAAGTGTAACTTGATGACACGCTGAATATAAGCATACTTCAAACAAGGACAGACTATTCTACGAGAGTCCCGAGCATGTTCAACTGTAAACTTGATGAAAAACTCCACTCCTTCGTTATATTCTCTAGACAGACGATTTGCAGACAACCATTTCTGATCCATATTATTTGAATCTAGATATATCCCACATGAAAGAAATTATTAAAAATCAATTGAATTATAAGTTTAATAATTTTCAAATCACTCTTGCTTAGAAAGAATTAATCTCAAATGTATCATGCTATTCTGTATATATATATATATATATATATATATATATATATATATATATATATATATATACGAATCATGCTAACAAGTTTCCAAAATTATATTAATACTGATCAATGAAACTCCTCATACTTACAAAGAGTTCATATATATATATATATATATATATATATATATATATATATATATATATACACATACATGCATATGTAGCAAAATATTATACAATTAATAGTTCAAATTACAAAAGATATACATACTACAGGATTTAAGCAATAGCAGCACTATATACATCAAAATGTTGCTACAACTCAAATACCTAAAAACGAAAACTCATATCTAAAACTAAATCCCCCAATAGCCTCGTCGAGCCCAACTAAAAACTATAACTCTAAAAGTCCACTCATCACGATATATCATTTGATCCCTGACATCATTGCAAGAGAGTCTACTCACGGATACCCTAGGGTAACCGAGGTGGATACTCCGAGGCAAGCTATGACGATACCTCCACTCATCATCGATGATCATCAGTTCTCTCGATATCCTATCATACTCTCTAGCAAACAGCTCACCCTCAATAAATCTCGGGTGTGGTGCATCAGTGTGGTAGACAAACCACTACAAAAAAGTAGACGTAGCCAATGCCCATGGCTCTATCAGAGGCAGGGTCAATAGAAGGTGATAAGATCTGAAATGGAAGGGGTGATAGGATGAACCACTCGCGTACAAATGACATAGCTCGTCATATAACCATATCACATGAGTCCGTACATTTGTATGTGGCGCCATATGAAAATACAGTGGAGGGTATGTCATCTCACTACCTACAAATGAGAACCACTAAATCTTATCATCAAGGTTGTTCTCGAAAGGATCTAAATTACAGAATATGTAAACTGATCTTCAACTAGCTAGACAAATCATAAATATATTCTACCAGATCATAACCAACTATGTAAACCTAACAACTTCAAACTATTTAAAATAAGGACATAATCTTTAGTTATATATTTAACAAACTGGCTAAACATCAAACTATCATAAAATCATTCAAGCTACGCATAGTAAAATCAAGTAGATATTAATAAGATAATATATATATATAGTACAACCTAATAAATCCTATATGATTATTATTATTATTATTATTATACACAATTATTCATCTCTATTTAATTTTTATCACAACACCGATGCCCAACCAACCTCCTCAACTTTTCCCTATGCACAATACCCTTATCCTTAGGATTTTTCCCTATAGCCCTATTTTATATTTAGTATAATAAACGATAAACCCTAACCCTAACCCTAACCCTAACAATAATTAACCCTAATAAATTATAATAAAAAATAACACTAAACCTCATAAGATAATGATCCTAAACCTATAGCTAACCCTAACCCTAACCCTAACCCTAACACTAACCCTCCCCCTAACCCCAACCCTAACCACAATTATTTAAGATTATATATACACATCTTATATATAAATATATTATAAATATATATACATATAATAGAACACATATAAACACACATTTTATGGAATATAAATACACGTCTTACAAAATATATATTAAAAAAGCATATAAATACACATGATCTGCATAATAATGTGAGTGCTAAAAAAATATATACACCTTAATTTTATACTTAGAACGTACATATCTTATGATAATAATATATATTTTAGGCTTGTGGATTCTCTTAAATTAATAATACATATTTTTATAAAATAGATTATAAACACATTTATATATATATATATATAAATTAAGGTCTCTGCCGGCCACTACAATCAAAAAAGGCCACAGCAAAATTTTTCACCAACACATCAAACAACAGATTTTCGAACAACACATCAAACACAACCTCTTCGGTGCAACATGCATGCATTTATATATATATATATATATATACACATATCAGTAGAGACAAATTAAGCAATGAAGGAAGAAAAACACATACGTAAAGGGAGCGACGGCGTACAAGTTGAGAATGGCAACGACGAAGGTACAAATGCTGGCTACGTTCGCAAGAATGGCAGAGGGGTGGTGGAGAGATGGCGGTGCGACGGTTTCCCTTAATTCAAAGGAGCCGGAGCGGTGGTGCAAGGGTTCTCAAGAGAAAGAGAGTATGAGAGGGAAGCGGCAGAGTCTGAAATTTTTGGCACGAAACAGAAGAGAACGAAATAAAATGAACTTTTAATAACGGTTCCTGTAAGAACCGTTATTAAAACCTTGCCAATTTTGACAACGGTTCTTGTCTGAACCGTTATTAAATCATGTTTTAATAACGTTTTTACGTCAACCGTTATTAAAATTCCCGTGCAAAATTTCACCTTGCACTTGTAATAACGGTTATTACAAAACTTCCCGCGCATTAATTTTCACGCATTTGACGACGGTTTTCGAACCACCGTTATTAATATCCTGTTATTATTTCCTGTTTCCGTGGGAGTGTATCATCACTTTATATCATCAAATTTACATGTGGTAAATGTAAATTAAGTTAAAAAAATTGCATCACTATGGCATAAGCTCTTATGTCTTATCTTAAAAGGAAGAATTAAGAGGCTTGTATTTGATTGCATTTTATATCCCCTTGAATTTACATATTTAAACATTTACGTTGAGTGCGTTAAGGGAAAACATACCAAAGCTAAGAGAATAGGTGAAAATAGATCTTTAAACGTCTTAGAATTGATTCACAAAGATATCTATAGATTGTTCCCCATTGCTTCTTGGAATGTGATCTGTGCTGGAATATGTACTTATGGTTTGGGTGGTATTATATCTCTGTTAGGGTTGTAAAAGAAATATGATGATTTGAAAGTGATGAAGAGATGATGATGATGACTCAAAAAAGTAGAATTAAGGATGATGATGCTCGAATGATGAAGGGTATAGAGTGGTTTGGTTCATGGGCTTGGGTTAGAGTTTATGATTAGGGTTTAGTAGTGAAAGGAACCGTATGATGATGAACGAATGGAATAATGTTGATTTGATGATTATATTATGAATTTAATATGTTCTTAGGTTTGGAAATAGATAAAATTAAGAAAAATAGGTTTAAGATGAATGTTGAATATGATGATGATGATGGCGATTGTATATGGCATTTAAGGTTTAGAATGACATGGTTTTGTGGAGGGTTTGAAGGACAGATCTTAATCTCTAATTCACATAGACAAAGAGATTAATGATTTTAATAATAATCACTCACACAAAATTGAGTAATATTGAGAAGAACTCCCATAGAATTAAAATAAACAAAGCTTGCAATTTCATTAATTTTTTTTATCTCCTATTGTGTTGTGTACACATATGGTTTTTTATAACCATTGGACCTCCTTAATACTACAAAATAATCACCCTAAATATTGATACAAAAATCATTAGCTTGCACTTTACTCTAAACACACTTAAAAGATAGAATATGATAACCCAAAAAGATAGAAGTAAGCTACTTTTTTACTAATTCAACTTTCTTATCTTTTTAACAATTATCAACGTGATGATACTCTATATTGCACGTAAAAATTATTTATTAAAGTATCCTCATGCTAATACCACATTCAGCCCTTCCATGTAACACTTTTTACCCTCCATGCATGCCATGCACATACCTTTATCGCTAGAGACTTGTTTTGCAAGTTTTATCCATAACTGGTAATACAGTTATCCGTTCGTCTTCAAATTTGTTGGTGATCCTCTCTAAATAGAGGATAATAGGTTCCATAATAATAAATTCTAAGTCTTGACCATTTTCTCCTACATCAAATGGTCAATAATTTTTTTATATTATATATATACGATTACTCACATTATGACTACATATATCTCATTCATGAAAAATTTATGAATGTATTCAAATCATCTAAGCTTAAGGCTAATAGGTAATTCAAAAAAAAAAAGATCAAGTGTGTTAGATCTAACCATGGTAATGAATACTATGGTAGATATGACAATTTAGATAAAAAGTATAGGACCATTTGCTAGATTTCTAGAGGAGTATGGAATCGTCATAAAGTATACCATGCTAGGATCTCCTAGCATAAATGGTGTAACTAAAAGATGAAATAGAAACATTAAGGATATGATAAGGATTATGATTAGTCATTCTAGTGAGAAGCACTAAAGACAACATCTTACATTTTAAATAGAGTACCAACTAAGGGAGCCACTAAAATTCCTTATGAGCTTTAGATAGGAAAAAGGCCTATCCTATACACTTTTGCATATGAAGATGTCCAGCTGAGATAAGGCTATATAGGCCACGTCAAAATACATTAGAATTCTAAATAATTAGTAATTATTTTATTGGTTACTCTAAGAAATTAATGGGATATAATATCTATAATCTATACAAAAATTGTCACTTTCTTTTGAGGATGTTGAGCGTTGGGGGAGACATGATGTTAAATACATTGCCTTTGAGGAGGAATCGATTACAATTTCTATTATTGTCTCTGAAGATGTACAAGTCTTTGCATCTGTCATCAATTAAGAGGCAAATTAGTAGCCTCTACAAAACAATGTCAAGCAATGATCTATTGAGAACGAAGTGATTGTTTCACAAGAAGAAACTTAAAAACCTCAAGAACTAAGGAGATCGACCAAAGAAAGGAGAAGCGTTGTTATGGAATTAGTTACATCACAAAGCTAAGGGATTTGTATAAAAAGGAAGGAGAATATTTTAAAGATACTTTTTCTCGGATATCTTCCAAGGACTCTGTAATATCTAAAAATTGTAAAACCTAAAATTTAATAATTAATCCTTATTCAAAATAATTTAATCTTAAATTATTAATTTAATTTTTTATGAAATTTTGATTTATAAAAATGGATATGGTTATTTACTAAATTAAAATAAATATTTTATTATTTTATCATATTCTCTTTATTTAAATAATTTCTAAAACCATAATTATACTAAAATTATCCTCTTTAATTAATACTTTAAATTTTAAATAAATTAATTTATTAAAAAAATTCTTTTACTAAATAATTTCAAATCCTAATTCCAAAAATTATTTTTTTTTCCTTTTCTTCTTTTTCCTTTACTTTATCCTTTTTCCTTCTTTTATCTTTTCCTTGGGCTAATCAGCCCTCTCCCTCCTTTTTTCCCTCCTGCTAGGCCGCTGGCCTTCTTTTTCCTCCTCGCCCATCCATCACCCCCTCCTTCCTTCTTTCTCTTCTTTCTTTCCTCCCTCGGTTGGTCCAGCCCTACCCTCTTTTCTTTCTTTCCCTTCTCCCTCATGCACGGGCCGACCAACCTCTTATTTCTCCCCCACCTGATGGGTCTGCCTTCCTCCCCTTCTACTTCTTCTTCCTTCTTCACTCGTCAAACCAAACACAACTCCCCTATGCCTACACCTATCTACAACTCTTCCCCCTCTGCACTTGCACAGCCTTCCCCTGTCTCTCCCATCCCTTTCCTTCCATTTTTAGCCCTACATAGCCTTCTAGCATGCCTTCCACTTCCGTTTCTCCTCCCTCTCCCTACCACCCTGCACACACCAACTTGCAACACCTTCACTCCCCACCTAATCCAACCAAACATTCCCTCATCTCCCTCTTCTTTTTCTTCTTCTCCTCACCCATTTTCTCCCTCCCTCGAGCTCTCCTTCTCCCCCCTGTCGAGCCCTCTTCTCCTTTCTTTCTTTCTTCTTCTCTTCGCCCCTATTTTTTCTTCGCTGCCTCGAACCACCATCTCCACCACTCCAACTCCCCTACCTCCTCCACTTCCTCCCTGCACCACCCAACAACCACCACTATCCCTTACATCCCACTTTCCCTTTCCTTTTATTTTCTTCTCCTTCTCGACCACAACCCTACACCGCCATATTGTGCCACCATCTCCCCTCTTTTGCTGCTGCTAAAGCCACCCTTCAACGACATGACACCACCCCTACACCCCCTACCTTAGCCTTCCTGAGATCTCCCTTTGTAGCCCCTCCTTTCTCCTCTTCTTTTTCCTTCATTCCTTCTTCATCTTCCCCTTCCTTATACTTACTTTCTAGCCCCTACCACTGCCATCTTTGCCTCCCTGGGCCACCATTCTTTGCCTCCCTGGGCCACCACTCTTTGACCCCTGGCTACCACCTACACCTTGCCACCCTTGCTACACCCAGCCACTACCCCAACTCTCCTCCACCACTCCCTCAAATCCCTTACTAAACCTTCCCCCCCTCATCCAAACACCTTCCTTTTTCCCATTTCCCACCTTTCTTTTTGTGCATGCAACTCACACTGCCCATGTAGTGTCAGTGTTGTTGTAAATTATAAGTTTAATTAACAAAATTTTTGAGGTATGAGGTAGTTACTATTAATATGTATTTAATAATATTTTTGATAAAAAAAATTATCCTTTTAATTTTCTACTACTAATATGCTAATTTTAATATTATTCCTAGATATAAATTTTTACTAATTAAGCTTAAGCTTTTAATCGGGGTATCGGTAAAGTTTAGTTATTACTGAAAATAAGGTAACCATTATACCCTACTAAAATGTATGGATATACGTATGCTAGCACATTATGGTTTTGGAATAGGTTTGTGTGCATATTAAGTGATGTTAAGCATATCATGATTTGTAATGTTTGTTGAAAGTCGAAATGAAAAGTATGTTGAGTTAACAAGGACAATAATACCAATAAGGATTACTTAATAATAACATAACTAAGTAAAAATGAATAAGCATGTGATTGTTGTATTTCTTGTGGTCCCCTTAATTAAGACACTAGTAATTAAAGTGGAAGACCTCGAGATCGGGAATGGTGGCTCATTAAGGGTCACTACCTTAAAGACATGGTTTTGTCCATGATTATTCTAGATTTTGCTGGTGTACCTTAGTGCCTCAGCCATGCCCTACATCTTATCTTATTTAGCTCTACAGACCAACTTAGGGGGTATGCATATTTATGGATTAGGCGTCCCTATTAGTAGGGTACTATGCATCCTCATGCACTAATGTGATAAGGGTACCTTTACGTCTCTAGTTTGATAGTTGGAGGGTATTGTGCTGCTTATATATGCCAATATGATAGGTATACTTTTGTATCTTTGGGTTCATGATCTCTCCCCGAGTTAAATAAATGGAATTAATGTGCTAAATAAATGGAAAGATACTAAACATTTAAAGTGGAAGATTATTAATTCAGGCAGAGAACGATTCACTAGCGAGAATAGTGGCCAGAAACATTTTGCCCTAGAGATCTGTCCATTGGAAAATAATAGTGGCTAGGTGCATTATACCCTATAGTTGTATTTATGATCCGTCAATTATAATAGTGGGAGATCCTGAGCTCAATAACCAAACCTTAGAAGATAATAAATCATGAAAAGTATACTAATCATTTATAATAGAACACCAACTGAATCGAGGCCAGACTGATGTATCAACGAGAATAGTGGCTAGGAGCATTTTGCTCTAGAGACCGATCCACCAACAAATAATAGTGGCTTGGAGTGTTCTACCCTGGATATTAATCCATCAGGAAATAATAGTGGCTAGGAACGTTCTACCTTGGAGTGTATTTCTGATTCATCAGCTATAATAGTGGGATTCCGGTACTCAAGTGAATATAATTCAAGAGATGATTATGAACAATATTTAATTAATGGTTTAAGACTAGATAATGTTGACTTAACCATTATGACCTATTGTTATGGTATAAATGTGGCCTTGGTACCTGTCTCTCATGTTAAGTGATGGAAATGCCAAGTAAATAGGCTCTATGATATATGATTGTTGCGGTACAAGTCCATCCTATGTTGTTGTATTTATTTCTATGCATTGTGTATGTTATCATTCTTACGATTGAATGTTGTGTTGCATGTAGGCCCTACTTTTTAGTTTTATATAAAGGGTTACTCAGTACCGTAGTACTAAAGGATTCCTTTTATGGGCCTTTGCCTATTTAATGGGCAGTGTCCCTTGCAGGTGAGCCCGAAGGTGTTATTTGAGTTTCCGTTTTGCTTGAGAGCATAAGGATTATTAGGAAAGCTTTTAGGGTTTCTATTTTAACACTTTTATTCTTTTTTTTAATGTTTTCATTCTTGTAACCACTAATGATGGATTTTTATTCTTGTAATGTAATTTAATGCACTACTTTAATTTAGTTTTATAACTTGGCTTTGTGTAAAATTTGTTCTCTTTCTTTTTAATCCTTATCACTTGGTACTAGAATGGTAGAAAGAAATCGATCTGATACTAAGTATTATGGTAGCATCACTAAAATTTATCGTATTTGCTTTTGCTTAACTTCTAATTAAAAGGAAAATTTTTAATAGTTAATTTGGGGGGATTACAAACTTCTTGAGGGTAATTATGGCATTAGTGACACATTTTAATCTTAAGTTACATTATGTGGATGTTAAGGCCACTTTTATTAATGGTAACATTAAAAAAATGATGTATATGGTGCAACCAGAAAACTTTGTGCCAAAATAACTAAAGAATATGGTTTTTCACTTAAAAAATCCATCTATGGGATCAAGCAAGTGCCTCAACAATACTATTTTAATTTTCATCATGTGATTGCCTCTTTTGGCTTTGCGATGAATTTGGTCGGTGAATGCAAATACCATAAGTTATGTGGGACTAAGTACATTTTACCAGTTTTATATGTTGATGACATATTATTGGCATGTAATAACACAGGTTCATTGCATGAAACTAAGAGATTTCTTACTAATAATTTTAAGATGAAATATATTAGTAATGTCTCTTTTGTAATGGGCATAGAGAAACATCGGGATCGTTCTCATGGTATCCTAGGACTATCATAAAAGGCCTATGTCAAAAGGGTTCTCAAACAGTATGTCATGTAGAAATACAAACCCAAGAAACACCCCTATTGCTAAAGGAGACAAATTCAATCTTAGTTAGTGCCCAAAGAATGGCTATGAAAGAAATAAAATGCACCATGTTCCCTATGTGTGCTTGAACAATGAGAAGTCTAATGCATGCTCAGGTATGTATGCGTCCAGATATTGCATACATCACTAGGATGCTTAGAAGATATCATAGTAATATGGGACTTGTTCATTGGAAAACAACCAAATAAGTCATGCGGTAATTATAAAAAACTAAAGATTATATACTCATATATCGAAGGTGAGACAAGCCTAAGATCATAGGATATTTTGGCTATAATTTTGTTGGATTCTAAGATAGCATGAAATCTACATCAAGCTTTATTTTCTTGATGGTCGGAGGTGTTGTTTCTTGGAAGAGTGATAAGTAGATAGTTTTGGCTTTTTCCATTATGGCAGCATAATTTGTAGCATGCTATTAAGATTTTACTTGTGATATATGGTTACAAAATTTTTTCATGAGGTTGTGTATAGTTGATGGTATTGAAATATCACTTAAGTTATTATGTGACAATAAGATTGCAGTTCAATATTCTAAAAACAACCTAAGTTCTACAAAATCAAAAAGTATAGATGTTAAATTATTGGTTGTTAAAGAGAAGTTTTAGAAAGGAGAGCTATCTATAAAGCACATCAATACAGACTCCATAATAGTAGATCCATTCACTAAGGCAATGCCACCCAAATAGTTTCTCGAGCATTTAGCTTGTTGGGTACAATATCAGCTAGCGATGTTTAGTTTTAGTGGAAGTGTGTCATTTTATATATTCTATGTTTGGACACTTTATTTTGACTTATGGACATTTTGACCATATGTGTTCTGCAGAAATAAAGTATTTGTTTATTTTTATTTATAATTTGATCTCGGTAAAGTTTTATGGTGGACCAGTTCAAAATAGGCATGCTAAGTTCCAATTACATAAAATTTTATGTTACATATCCAAATCTTGATCCATTACATTTAGTTATATCCACATAGAAGACTATTGAAAGTTAAGTTACAAAGAGATGTGACAAAAGACGCTTTGATCCTGTGTTTGTGTGACTAATATACCAAATTGGTTATAAATACATTTCATGATAGCAATAATATTAAGCTCGATCACTTATTTTGCAATTCGTAGTTATACGGTCACACATATAACCCAAATGAGAGATTGTTAGATTAATATCTAATGTTGGGCTTATATGTGTAGCACCCCCAAAATTCACTACCGAAAAATTTCATTTTCTTTAAAAAATTAGCAATAGTAAAAAATGTAAAATTTGGGGATGTTACCGTCATATTTAGTACCAAACTAGTTTCCTTCTACCATTTCAATACCAAGTACTAAGGCTAAAAGGAACATAACACGATTTACACAAATTCAGACTTTAAAGTAGCGCATTAAATTTGTTACAAGAGTAAAGCCCACTATTAGTGGTTAAAAGAGTAAAATCATTTTGAACAATAAATTAAAAGGTGAAAAGAGAAGCCCTAAAAGTTTTTTGGATAATCCTTACACTCATATCCGATGCCAGCTTGAATAGCACCTACAACTAACTTGTAAGGACACTGCCTATTGAATAAGGGCCCACAAGTGGAATCCTTCATTACTATAGTACTAAGCAACCCTTTATAGCTAACTGAAAGGTAGGGCCCGCATGCAACACATCATACTTAAACTATGTAAAAATGATAACATACGCGGGCTTAAGGAAAATCACAATCGACATAAAACTATTACACAATGCAACATCACATACAATAGGAAATACATAACACAATGTCCATGCACTTAGCACTCCATCACATACCAAAATAGGGACAGGCACCAAAGCCAAACTTATACCATATCAATAGATCATAAACATGAAATCACTACTCTGGTCATAAGCCATTAATTAAATAATTATTTAACATCATCTCTCGAATTATATCTATGTAAGTGTGGGAACCCTACTATTATAGCTAGTGGATCGAAAACACCCAAGGCAGAACGCACATGGCTACTATTATTTTCCAGTGGATCGTTCTCTAGGGCACCTCACACCTGGCCACTATTCTCTTCAGTGGATTGATCTAGCCTTGACTCACATGGTGTTATGCTATAAGTGATTAGTGTCTTCCCATCATTTATTAACATCTAATGTTTGGTTTATTGAGTTCAGGATCCCCTACTATTATAGCCAGTGGACCAAAAAATACTTTAAAGTAGAAAGCATCTGACCACTATTATTTACCGGTGGACCAGTCTCCAGGGCATCTTGCACCTGGCCACTATTATTCGTCAGTGGATTGATATGGTTTCGACAGAATAATCTTTCACTTTACGTAATTAGTATTTTATTCATGTCCTATTCAACAAGTCCATGTATTTAATTTGAGGGGGGTCATGAATCAAAAGACACAAGGATATGCTGGCCATAGAATCAAGTATTCTATATCAAGGATCATGGCACACATAAAACCTTAACATGTAGTTCCAACATCTCCAATACACATTACGATGTATGCTTACAAACCAAGCACCTCTTATATGATTATGAAATAAACAACACATCATACTTGTAATCACCCATTCAACCCTATACCATGCATTATCCTTACGATATTTACTAATTTACTAAAATACCCTTATCCTTATAATATACATGGACATACTTAAACAAGTATTCCTAAAGCCACAAACCTTTATTCTTTTATTTAATATATTTTATGTCTTATTATGGAGGCTCATTTAATTAATTTATATGTTACTTATAATTTACTAGTTTACCCCTTCGTACTTACAAAATTAATGAACTACCCCTCTTGTTTGTAAAGTTACCCACTTACCTCGTTTTGCTTGCCAAATTACCATATTATCCTCCATACCTTTATAATTACCAAAATACCCCTTGTATTTGTTAGATTACCAAATTATCCTCCATATTTATTAAATCACCAACTTTACCCCTTATACTTGTTAAGTTACCAAATTACCCTTTTAGTTGGTTAAATTACCGAACTATCCTTTATACATATTAAAATTACCAAATTGTCCCTCGGGTTTATTAAATTACCAAATTTCCCTTTCGTTAGATAAATTACCAAGTTGCCCTTCACACTTATTAAAGTTACCAAATTTCTCTTTGGTTAGTTAAATTACCAAATAGCTCTTCTTACATATTAAAATTACCAAATTACCCTTTGGTTAATTAAATTATCAAATTAAAATCACTAATTTACCCCTTTTGGTTGGTTAAATTACCAAACTATCCTTCATGCTTATTAAAATTACCGAATTATCCTTTTGGCTAGTTAATTTACCAAACTGCCTTTCATACTTATTAAAATTACCAAATTGCCCTTATTACTTATTAAAATTACCAAATTATCCCCTTATCATTCCAAATTACTAAAATACCTTTCTTACTTATTTATTTACCATTTTACCCCTTTTATTAACTAAATTACCATGTTATCCTTCCTTTATGCCAAGTTACCAAAATACCCTTCTTCATTATTAAATTACCACTTTTTCCCTTTTACTCACAAAATTACCAAGTTGTCCTTTCTTTATGTCAAATTACCAAAATAGCCTTCTTACTTATTAATTTACCATTTTACCCCTTTTTACTTATAAAATTACCAAGTTGTCATTCCCTTATGCCATATTACCAAAATACCATTCTCATTTAATTAATTTACCCAAAATACCTTCTTACTCACAAAAATCACCAAGTTATCCCCTTTTCCATGTAAAATTTCTAAAATGCCCCGCTTACTAATTAAATTACCATATTATCCCTTTTATTCTCATAAATTACCATTTCACCCTTAATATGCCAAATTTATTGGAATATCCATATCACATAAGATATTAATATCTATGGTCCATATACATCTTCTAACATCACAAACTATTATTATTTATTATTGATACTCATTATTAGATACCATATATACTTATTTAGACCATACCCTTTTGTACAAGAAAATTTACTGAAATACCCCTAGGGCACATATTAACATTATCTATGCCACAAATGGCCATATTAGCTTATCAGGTCATACATATGTATTTAACATTATCATTAATAATAAGTTTCCTTCCTTAAACATGATTTCTACGTATGATACATAAATTAACATGATTTTCTTTTCAACAACCAACACATGTTACAAGTCATAATACAATTAACATTGTATGACACACACATAATCATGTCAAAAACCCTAATGTACTAGCAAACATATATCCACATATTTTAGTAGGGTATAATTGTGACCTTATTTCCAACAATAATTAAACTTTACTGGTACCCCGATTAAAGGTTTTAGATTTAATTTGTATAAATTAATACCTTAAAATAATATAAAAAATTAGCATAATAGAAGTTAAAAATTAAAAGAATATTTTTTTATCAAAAACTCAATTAATACTTACTAATACTAAATATTGTTATACCTCAAAATTAACTAACACTTTCCAATCATAAGCAGCAAAACTCACGTTGTATGAGCGTCATGAGCTACATGCATAAAATGAAGCAACAAGAGTCAAAGAGGGGAATGAGAGAAAGGAGGGGAGTTGGTTCAAGTAAGGGTTTTGGGGGTTAGGTTGAGGACTTGTGGAGGGGAGTGAGGGTGGTGGATGGGTGTAGGGAGCGAGTGGGGGTGTAGGTGGTGGTTGAGGGTTGAAGGTTGAAGGTTGGTGGCTCAGGGTGGCGGAGACAACGGCTATGGGGTTAAGGAAAGTAGGTGCAAGAAAGGGTAAAGAAGAAGAAGGAAGGGAAAAGAAGAGAAGAAAGGAGAGGCTGTAGGGGAGTTTCGACAAAGAGGAAGAAGGGTGGGGGTAGGTGAGGTACTAGGGGTAGAAGGGTGGTTGTAGAGGTGGTAGAAGAGGGAGAATGGCGGCACATGGTGATGGTGTCGGGTGGAGGCCGAGAAGGGGGAAAGAAAAAGAAAGGAGGGGAAGGGTGGCTGCAGGGGTGAGTGAGGGTGATTGGGTGGTGCAGGGAAGTAGTAGGAGGTGCCAAGAGGTGGTTGTGATGGTTCGTTGGGTGACAGTAGTGATGGTTGAGGGTGGCAAAGCAAAAATAGGGGAGGAGAAGAGAAGGGAAGAAGGAATAAAAGAGGGGAGGTCTACAAGGACAAGGAGAGCTCAAGGTAGGTCAAGAATGAGCACAAGAGAAGAAGAAAAGGAGAAGGAGAGGAGGTAGGTGTGGCGGGGTTAGGTGGAGGGTGTAGGGGTAGGTTGCAGGCCGGGATAGGGTGGCAGGGCGTAAGAAGAAGGAAAAGGAAAGGAATGGAAAGGCATGTGGGGAGGGCTGTAGGGCTGTGTGTGGCCAAAAATGGAAGGAAAAGGGACAAGGGAGAGAGAGAGCAGGGGTGCCTGGCTGCCCTGGCAGGTGCAGATGTAGAGGTTGCAGGCTATGCAGGCTTTGATGGTCGAAGAAGAAGGAAGGAGGAGAGAAGAAGAAGAAGAAGAAAAGAAAGAAATGGGTAGGCAGGCCAGATGGGGGAGAAAGAAAAAGGATGGGACATCCCTCCTCCTAACGGTCTGTTTGGATTGAGGTGAATCAAGGTGAGGGTAAACATTAAAAATTAACCTAGGTGAAGGGAATGGAGGTGAATTAGGGTGGATGTTTTAAATGCCATTTGGATGATATTAACCTAACCTGAGTGAATGGAGGTGAATGTTTTAAAAATTCCTTTTAGAATGAGGTGAATGAAGATTTAAAAAAATAAAATAAATGACATTTATACCCTTGTATTAAATAGATAAGTCTTATTGAGGGGTATTTTGGTCCTATTAAGTGAAAAAATTACTTATTTTTTAACCTTCACCTCGGTTACTCCCGAAATCAGAGGTTAATAAAAAACAACATTAATTGAGGTGAAACATTAACCTCGATTCACCCAGGTAAAATTATTAACCTGGTATCCAAATGGAGTGAATCAATTAATTTAGCTCCATTAACCTCCTTTTACCCCCAATTCAAACGCTGCATAAGGGAGAGGGAAAAAAAAGGTTGGGCTGGCCCAACTAGGGAAGGAAAGGAAAGGAAAGAAAAAAGATGGGGGTATCGGGCAGGAAACGAGGGGGAGAAGAAGAAAGAGGGCCAACGGCCCAGTAGGAAGGGAGGCAGGCTAGCAGCCTAAAGGAAGAAGAAAAGAAGAAAAGGAAAAAGGAGGAAAGAAGAAAGAAAAAGGAAAAAGGAAAAAAGAAAAAATGGGAAAATTAAATTAAAATAATCTTTGATATAAAGGTATTTAATTATTTAGATAGATAAATTAGTTTAATAATTTGATTTATTTAAAGTTTAAGATATTAGTTTAAGAGGGTAAGTTTAGTAAAATATGGGTTTGAAAAATTATTTAAATAAAATAAGTAAGATAAAATAGAAAAATATTTATTTTAATTTATTAAATAATCATATCCATTTTTATACACCCAAAAGTCCAAAAAATAATAAAATTAATTAATTTAAAAATTAAATTATCTCAAATGAATTATATTTATTAAATTCTAAGTTTTAAAATATTTGGATATTACAATATATGAGTGACATGAATTGTGGATTGTCATATAATTATAAAAGTGATCATATTTAAGTATAAATTATTCGAGCTTAATGTATCTAATTTGATGACGGACCCATATGTGTAGATACTTTGGATATTCTAGATTATTGATGGACTAAACTAAAATAACTCAATATGTAATATGTCAGTTAGCTATATATATGATCGTGGTCCTTGAAGCACATAGACTTCATCCTATTTAATTTCCATCGATCAATAGATTTAGACGAGTATGTGACTATTCTGAAAAACCACATTACTGTCTGTACAGATATTCTTTCGAATCCAACACTATTTAATTATTCTAGAATTATTGATTCAGGTATGCTTTTATATTATTTCGTATCTGCCAATCTTAATCACTCAACATAAAATATTATATTTATTATTAAATACTATTAGTAACCACTAACCGCCCAATCCTACTTTCGAAATGACTCCAGATATCATGATCTCGACACAAAGTCCCCGTGCAGCTTCTTCCTTGTGTGTCCCTGCCCGCATAATCATTGTCCGCACCGATGGGGCCAACCACTTAACAATGCAGCTACTTACATCATATATTTTTTTTTCCTCTCCCAATGCATGCACAAGAGTGGTTCAACATAATGTCAGATGTATTTCCCATCCTTGTAACTTTCTTGGAAAATAAATTCATTATGTTGATGCCATAGAGAGCCTCTAGAAAATTAAGGAGCCAAGACGCATCATACACATCCCTTTTCACACACATCTTGAACCATTCATATATTGAGAGGCACCAATTGTAATTTGGGTACAATTAAATTGGGCACCACCTTCTAAGCTTAACTCGTTTGCTACCGTAGAATGCGCATGTGCATGCATTGGTGTTTCATAATGTAACACCCCCAAATTTACTAATGAAAAATTTCGTTTAATGAAAAGAGTTTAACGGAAACGAAAAGATAAAACTGTAAACTCAGGGGTATTACCGCCACACTTAGTACCAGATCAGTTCACTCCTACTGTCCCGGTACTAAGTGCTAAGGCTAAACAAGATTAACATCAAATACGAGTTGTTAATGAAACACCAGTCATTAGTAAAACACAAGTCATACAGAATCAGAGTGCGGAAATCAAAAGGGTACAACCCAAAAGTACAGTTTTAAAGTACCAAATGATAGAGAACATCATACAACAGGAAAAAACAAAATACAATAGTATAGGGAGAACAAAACAGATGATGGACTCTAGCCATGTCACTCTCGACCCCCAAGTTAGGTCCAGGCTCAACTCTCAGCCCTGCCTGATGCCTCGTAAGCATCATGGGCATCGAAGACATCATCCCCTACATGCACAAACTCAGACGGGTCTTCTGCTTGTGGGAATGAGCAGCACCCATGAAACGGGTGATCAGTACGCTACGTACTGAGGAAGGTAACCGTATAACTAAGGCCAAACATATAAGGTACACAACACATGCATGATCATATAGGAAACATATAATAATACAGATAGTGAGGCCGATTACGTTCCAATTAAACTTGTTCTTTGAATCTCTTAACGACATACTCATTTTCACGCATACTCTTTATTAATCCACGTGAGTGCGAGAACCCCACTA
This sequence comes from Tamarix austromongolica, assembly GCA_039764185.1. NCBI lineage: Eukaryota > Viridiplantae > Streptophyta > Magnoliopsida > Caryophyllales > Tamaricaceae > Tamarix > Tamarix austromongolica. The sequence continues at coordinate 56,632,310 of CM077808.1, read as the reverse complement.
TTATAGCCGGTGGACCGGAGATAAGTACAGGGCAGAACGCTCCTGACCACTATTATTCGCCGGTGGATCGATCTCCAGGGAAAAACGCTCCTGGACACTATTATTTGCCGGTGGACCAGTCTTGTAACACCCCCAAAATTCATTACTGAAAAATTTCGTTAATTAAAAGGAAATTAGCTGAAGCAAATTAATAAACCGTGAACTTTGGGAGTATTACCGCCACACTTAGTACCAGACCGGTTCACTCATACCGTTCCAGTACCAAGTGCTAAGGCTAAGAAAAATAAAATACAATTTGAAAGAAATTCAAAATACATAAATCAGAGTAGCACATCAAATCATTACGAGAATAAAATCCACCAATGGTGGTTACAGTAACAACATATACATTTAAAACCAAGAATTTAAATGAGAAAGAGAAAAATCCTAACGGTACCGGATAATTCCTTACTCTCTTTCCTGTTGTCCACTTGAGTAGCACCTGAAAAGACCTGCAAGGGCACTGCCTATTGAATAGGCAGGGGCCCCACGAAGGAAATCCCTTCAGTACTACGGTACTGAGTAACCCTTTAATACCACACTTAAAAATAGGCCTGCAATGCAACACATAATGCAAGCTATATACGTATGTAATGAAAGATGCATACATAACGACCATATATAAAACAAGTTATAAGTCACGATCGATACCTTTGGGCCTTAAGCCATATCGTAGTGTAAAACCAATACATTCGGGCCTGAAGCCATTATTCCGCCATCATTCAATCAATCTCATATTTTATATCCATGTGAGTGCGAGAACCCCACTATTATAGCCAGTGGACCGTAAAGTATACACTCAGGGCAGAACGCTCCTGACCACTATTATTTGCCGGTGGACTAGTCTCCAGGGCAAGACGCTCCTGGCCACTATTATTTGCCGGTGGACCGGTCTGGCCCCGACTCACATGGTGTTCCACTATAAGTGATTAGTATTTTTCCATAACTTTATTCACATACATAACTGGTTTTATTGAGCTCAGGACCCCCACTATTATTGCCGATAGACCGGAATATATATATATATATATATATCATCATCATCATCATCATCATCATCCAGGGCACAACGCTCTTGGGCCACTATTTTAACCGGTGGATCGGTACTCATTATCATAAGTCAACTGGGCCCAGCTCTTTAATATTCCACTTTCATTATTAGCATATTTCCTTTCTTTAATCAGCACAACAAGTCTATTTATTTCCCTCAGACGGGAGATCAATAACCCGGGACACAAAGGTACACCGATCGTACCGGTGCATATAAGCTACTCAGTACCCTTTATCCACGAACCCAAGGACACAAAGGTACCCTGGTCATACTGGTGCATAAAGCTACTCAGTATCCTACTGACAAGGACACCTAATCCATAAGTATGCATACCCCCTAACTAGGTCCGTAGAGCTAGAAAGAGTAAGATATAGGGCTTGGCTGAGACACAAAGGCACACCAGCAAATACCAGAATAATCGTGGACTAAACCACGTCCTTAGGGTAGCGACCCCTAAGGAGTCACCATTCCCGATCTCGAGGTCTTTCACTTTAAGTAATAGTGTCTTAATTAAAGTGATCACGAAAAGCACAATAATCAGATACTTATTCAGTTTTAATCGTTCTGATATCATTAGCCATTTCTTATTTAGATGATTATCCAAGATAATACAGAGAAATCATTAAGGTCATACTAATTATCAAATACTCTTACTTGGCTAATCAATATTATTTAAATCATTTTATGAAATTCCACAGTCACAACGACATGTTAGATACAAATTACTTATTTACCCCTTACTTATATAATTGCTAAGTCATTCCTTCCTTACTTGATAAATTACCATATTACCCTTAAGGTTGCATAATTACCAATTTACCCCTTCCTCGATTTATGTTACTAAGTTATCTCCTACGCTTTTTAGATCACCATTCACCCTTCATAATTATTAACCTTAACATATTTCCCTTTTTGGTTGGTTAAATTACCAAATTGCCCTTTTCCTTTGTTATAATTACTAAATTGCCCTTGAGTTGGATAAATTACCAAATTACCCTCCTTCGTTATCATAATTACTATTTTGCCCCTTGAGTTGGTTAAACAGTTACCAATTTACCCTTTAGTTGGATAAGTTACCAGATTGCCCTTCTCCATCATCATAATTACCAAATTGCCCCTTAGTTGGTTAAATTACCAAATTACCCTTTTCCATTGTCATAATTACCATTCTACCCTTCTCAAGTATTATAATTAACATTTTACCCCTTTCGATTATCGTAAATCCCAAATTACCCTTCTTCATAATTACAATTATTAATTTACCCTTCTTCATAACTTTAATTACCATGTTGCCCTTCTCCATTATTAAAATTACCATAATGCTCTTTCATTAGTTGATTTACCGAATTACCCTTCTCTAGTATCATACATTCATACTTATCCAATTGTCCTTCTATAATCATAATTTAATTACCAAATTATCTTCCATCGTTATCATAATTACCAAGTTACACCTTACTCTCAATTTACCTTAAACATTCTTTTATTTACAAAATTACTCTTCTACCCCTCACTCCCAAATTACCATAATATCATTTTATTTACAAAATTACCACAATACACTTTTACTTATAAAATTACCATAACACTCCTTTTACTCTACAAATTACTATTTTACCCTTTTACCTCCAAAATTACCATCTTTATCTTTCCTCACAAAATTACCATTTTGCCCTTCTTTTCTAAAATTACCATATTACCCCTTTACTCCCAAAATTACCATAATACCCCTTAATTATAAAATTACCATTTCGCCATTCACTTATAAAATTACCATATTACCATTTATTTATGAAATTACTATTTTGCCCCTCACATCCAATTTTACGATATTACCCTTTTGTTTGCAAATTATCATAATACCCTCCTTCATCCAAAATTACTATTTTACCCCTTACTTCCAAAATTATCATTCTTACCACTTACTTATAAAATTACTATATTGCCCTTTGAATCCAAAATTACCACTTTACCCTTTTCTCCAAAAATTACCGTAATACCCCTTTACTTATAAAATTATCATTTTTCCATTTAATCATAAAATTACCATATTATTCTTTTGCCTCAAACATTACCATAATACCCTCCTTTCTCACAACTTACAATTTTATCCTTTTTCTTATAAAATTTTCATTTCACCCCCTTTCTTTTGAAATTACCAAATACCCTTTTGCTTACAAAATTACCGTTTTACCCTTTTCTTCAAATTTACCAAAATACTCCCTTACTACAAAATTTCCAAAATACCCTTTTCACTTATAAAATTTCCACTTAACCCCTTTATTACACCACTTTTATGAATTTACCACCTCTACATAAAATGCCAATATTAGCACTTCATTCTTATCATTTAAGTCCACCAACTTGTCATTATTCAACATAATACTCATTAGCAACTACATATATTAGATCACATACTTCATAAGCATATCACTAAAATACCCTTAGACAATAATATTATTCATACATTAGCAACATAATACATCATAGACAAGCATTTAACACTTCCATCAATAATCAAACTCCTTCCTTAATTATCATACCTACACATGGCACAAAGGCTATCATACTTTTCCTTTTTTTATCAATCAATATAAACAACCATCTATATATCATGCTAGGCACATAAAACATGCATAAAATCATACTAAAATCCCTAATGTGCTTGCATACGTTTTTACATGTATTTAAGGGAGGATTAACGATTACCTTAATCCCGCAAAAACTCAAACCTTACCGGTATCCCAGTTAAGGATTCAAGGCTTAATTAGCAACTCAATACCTAAAAATAATATCAATAATTATTAGTATGAAGTAAGAAATAAAAAGGATAACACTTTATAAAAAATTTATTTAATACAATTTAATTAATTATTAATATACCTCAAAATTTAACCAAATAAATTCCAAAACAAAAGGGGGAGCTCACGCTGCATGAACAGCGTGAGTCTTATGCAAAATGAGGGGAGAAAAGGGCTCGAAGAGGGTGAGATAGAAGGGAGAAGAGGTGGCTCGGTTTAGTGACTTTAGGCTAGAAAAAGAGATAGATGGGGGAGGTTTCAAGGCAAGGGAATGGTGCAGGACTGAAGAGGGGGTGTAGGTGGTGGCTAGGGATGGCTTCACGGCGGTAGAAGGCGGCGGCGAGCGGTGAAGTTGGCTGCCATGGTGGAGGGGCTGAGAAGGAAAGAAAAGAGGAGGGAAAAATGAAGGGTTAAGGGGGCTGTTTTTGGGAAAGTAAGGTATGGGGGTGGTAGAGGGGGTTGCAGGGTGTCGAACGGTGGGTTGGGTGGCGGCAGAGGTGGCCGGACGGCGACGAACGGGCGGTTGTAGGTGGCTTGGCGATAAGGGGGAAAATGGAGAGAAAAAGGAAGGGGTGGAGAAGGGAGGAAGTGCAGGGCTCGAGGGGGTGACGTGGTGGTGCAGGGCAGTAGGAGGTGGTGGCAGGAGGTGGTGCAGGGGCTGGGCGCGGTGGTGTAAGTGGCGGTTGGTGGTGGCGATAAAAAACCGGGGAAAAATGGGGGGTGACGCGAAAGGAGAGGAGAGGGAGCTCGGGGAAGGAGAAGCGCTCGAAAATATGGAGAATGAAGGGCTAGGGAGATGAAGAAAAAGAAGAGGGAGAAGAGAGGGGCAGTGGCCGGTCGGTGAGAGGATAAAGGGTGGCAGATGGTGGTCGGTTGGCAAGGGAAAGAGAGGGAAGAAGAAGGAAAGGGAGAGAGCATGCGAGGTGTGGTCCAAGAGCCGGTTTGGCTCGAAAAAGGAAAGAAAATGACGGGGGAAGAGAGAGAGGGAGAGGGAGTAGGTGTAATACCCCGGATTTTGAAACCTAATTTTATTAAGCCTAATGATTTTATTAGCGTAATTTGATGTAAATATTTAATTATTTTAATTTCGATTCGTTTTATGGATTTATCGACGATTTCGAATTCATATTTGAATTTAATTAATTGTTGTCGTTGCGAACCATTTTAGATGAATTCGTTCACGACCATGATTTTATTATATTCTTATGATTTCGATTTTCGGTTAAAAATATATATTCCCTTTCTTTCTCGTGTTTTGATTTTTAATATTTTAGATTCTTTTTCGATTATAACTTCGTCGTGTGATTACGACTTTATTTTGGAGTTATATTTCGTTAACGAGATATATTATTTAAATTATAAAATTTTGGTTTAAATAGTTAAAGTTATTTTAATAATTTTATCCGTAGGAAAATATTTCCGACTTTAAATTTATTCGTTTTTAAAAATCGTTAATATCTTCGGGAAGTTTTAAATTAAAAAGATTTTCGGAGTTTATTTATGAATTTCTTTTCGGAATTAATTTTCTTCCGTTTTACGATTTTTGGTTTACGGAAAATCGATTTCGGAAATTATTTAAGTTAGTCTCGGTTTATTAGAATTTAATTTAAATATTTACTTTTATGCTTTTAAATATTATTTCAAGGTCTTATAATATATTTCCGTAAATAATACAAATTTTTATGTTCGTTGGTAAGTTTTCCGAAAATGTTTCCGAAGTTCTTTATATAGCTTTTTATTAATTTTAAGCTTTCGAAATCTTATGAAATAATTTTTGTTTAATGAATTTTAGATAAAATATTCCAATAATAATTTTTAAACCTTTAGTATTTTATCTTATATATGTATTTGTAAAAAAAAAATAGAAAAAAAAAAAGAACAGCCCTACCCCGACCGGACCCCCCCTCTTCTTTCCCTTTCTCTTCTCTTCTCCCATTCTCTCCTCCCCGTGCTCTCTGCTCTGCGCCAGAAACCACAGCCCCAGCCTTCTTCTCCCCAGCTCCTCCTTGCTCCCGCCACCCCACCGATCGACAGGCACCGAAGACGCCACTGCAGCAGCCACCGAAGCAGCAGCAGCCGCAGCAGCTAGCTCGGCCGCAGCAGAAGCAGAGCCACCACAGCAACTGCGCGCGGGAGCAGCAGCAGCAGTGACGAGCCGCCGCCCGGTCACCGGCGAGCCTCGCTGACCACCGGCGAGCAGTCTCCGGTCCCCGACGAAGCTCCTCCGGCCTTCCATTGTCCCGATTCGTTGATTTTCGTTTGGTATAAATTTCCGAAAACCCTAATATTAATTTGATTAATTGAGTGTGATTTAGCTTGTGATAAGCTAAATTAATTGTTGTATTATGTATATATGTGCTGTAAGATTGATTTGGATATGTTAATTGTATGGTTTGTGTTCGGAATTTGGAAAATTGAATTTTAGGTCGGGTTATGCCCAAATTTTTCGGATCCGTCCAATTTGGCGATTTTGGATAAATTGATTATACAATATGTTTTTAAATGTATCTAATTTCATGTCGGAACCGTCAATTTGAGAAATTTATGCGGAATTAATCGGAATTGGATTTTTAGGTCAAAACTCTTACGGGACTAAATCGGATTATGTAACCGGGTTGTTTTATTCAATTGATTATATAATTTATATTAGAATATACTTAAGTACATTTCCGAACCGTCAATTTATATGTTTTGGCAAGAATTGATCGGATTTGCGTTCCGGGCCCAAAAACCCTAATTATGCTGAATTGGGTATTCCTTTTATTAGTTTGAGCAAATGATTATATGATATATTATAAAATATGTTTAATTGTATTTCTAAACATTCAATTTGATTAAATTAATAGAATTCAACCGAATTGTGTTTTCGGGCCTAAAACCTTAGATTTCAAGTGAGATTATGAAATTGGTTATTTGTATAGTCGTTTTTCTAAAATTAAATTTATAGAATTAGTTGAAATGATCCTAATTGTATTCTAATACCTTTAACTGGAATTAATGGATTTGAATTACCTGAATTTGTGTCGTGGGCTTTAAAACCCTAATTTTGAAAACGGATCGTCTTGAATTGGTTAATCGGAAGATTGTTTTGTTGAAATTAATTATCTAGATTTATCTAAAATTAGTTTAATTGTGTTTTAAAACTATCCATTTGAGGTAATCGAAGTGATTTGGTCGATTTGTAGTTTAGGCATTCAAAACCCTAATCTTCGGGGATTGTTTTATAAAATCGATTGTGCTGTGTGTCTTTTATCAAATTGATTTCTGTCTTTCGGTTTTAAATCATTTGATTTATATTTTAATCTTAAATCTTAATAGAGCTATGCTCTTGAGTCCTAAGTTCTGGACGCGTTTTCTAATAAAGATCGTTTGTGTTTATTTAATTAGAATATGTGAATTATTAATTGATAAGATAGTTTCTAACCTAGTTCCGATTTCTATCGGCGATCTAGGAAAACTTTCTCGTGGATTGTTGAGCCTTCGATAGCTCTCTCTCATTCTCAATTTGCTTAGCTAGCTTCGGATTGAGGTAAGTCATTACTTACCTTTACTTATGATAGAATCTGGATGTATTTCTGTTCCGAGTGGAAGGTGATGACTATGCTTATTGATCATTTAATCATGTCCAGTGTATGCTGTTTTCTGTGTGGTAATTTTATGTATGTATGAATTCATAGCCTCAATGCCAATGTGTATTAATATAACACTTGAATATGGTATGTATTTGAGTATGTGAATGGTTGAATCTTGATTGAAATTATATGATACCCTATGATGTATCTTTATACCATGGAATTATTTATGTGGGCCTGATTTACGGTCGGCTAAAATTATTGAATAAGATACTAATTATTTAAAGTGAAAGATTACGTGAGTTGGGCCGAGGTGTAGGGTCCGTTCCACCGGACGATAATAGTGGCTCGGGTGTGTTGTCCCCGAGAGGTGCTTCAAGCCGTTCCACCGGTTCAGAATAGTGGCTCAGGAGCGTTTTGCCCTGAGAGGTGTAGAGTCCGTTCCACCGGACGATAATAGTGGCTCAGGTGACTTGTCCCTGAGAGGTGCTTCAGTCTGTTCCACCGGATTAAGAATAGTGGGGCCCTATACTCATCGTGAAAAAGAATATGGTATGAATTAAGTAATGAATAAGACACTAATTATTTAAAGTGGAAGATTACGTGATTCAGGACCAGGTGTAGGATCCGTTCCACCGGATGATAATAGTGGCTCGGGTGTGTTGTCCCCGAGAGGTGCTTCAAGCCGTTCCACCGGTTCAGAATAGTGGCTCAGGAGCGTTTTGCCCTGAGAGGTGTAGGATCCGTTCCACCGGATGATAATAGTGGCTCGGGTGTGTTGTCCCCGAGAGGCGCTTCAGACCGTTCCACCGGTTTAAGAATAGTGGGGTCCCTGAACTCATCGTAAATAAATAAAATTAGATGTAATAATGATTATCATTGGATTGTTAGATTGGTGTTACTTAGCATGCTATCGTGATTTCTTGTACGCTTGTATCTTATGTGTTTTATGCTTCCTTCCATGAGTTTGGTAGTATTGATTTACTCAGTACCGGACCCGTACTGATGCTACCTTGGTTGAATGGGTCCTGTGATGATCCACTGATGGTGGGGAGCAGATCTCTTGTGCAGGTTTCAGTTCGAATATTATTTTTGGGTGGAAGACCTGGCTTGAGAGAGTAGGCAATCCGGAATTTGATCCGTCGAGAATTTTCTGGTTTAACTGTATTTGTGTTTGGAAGTTTCAAGTGTTGTGTTTAAAATATCAAGGGTATTGTAATTTAACTTTTAATTTATCGTACTCTGATAAGCTTTTAAAATTCGGATTTATTTCACAGGTTCCGCTGATTGATTCAGCGATGATTTTATTTAGTGAATTGATTCACTTGCCATCTGCCTGTGGATATCTCCTTGTGGGAGTTTATCCTTACGGCATTGATGTCTAAAGTTTTGTTTGACAGGTTTCAGCCTTGCATCTAGCATAAGATAGATGATGGACATTTATCTTGTGTTAGATGTGGCGGTAACATTCCCCAAATTCTCTCCTAGCTTCCGCTTTATCCTTTCAAATAAATTTTTTTCAGGAGTGAATTTTGGGGGTGTTACAGTAGGTGTGGTGGCAGGTGGCGGCAGTTGCAGGGCTGGCATGGACGACGGGAGCAGGTCAGGCAGAGGTAGAAGAAGAGGGAAGAAGAAGGCTGGGTGAGCGGCTGGATCGGCGCAGGAAAGAAGGGGGGTTGGCCGGTCCAGGGGAAAAATAAAGGGGTTGCGACGCACGGGTGTGCTAGACGGGCGTGCGAGGAGGAGAAGGGGAAACAGGCCTGGCCCAAGCGCGTAGGGGAGGGGTTGGTCAGGCCGGGCGGCCCAAGGGAGGGGGAAAAGGGAAAAGGAAGAGAAGAAAAGGAAAAGGGGGAAAAGGGTAAAAAGGGAAATGGAAAAATAGGGAAAATAAAGTAAATTAATTTATAAAATCATAAAATGTAATATTCTTGATAAATTATTTAATTTAATAATTTAATTCATTATAATCTAATATATTAGTTTAAAAAGGATAAAGTTGGTAAAATATTAGTTTGAAAAATTATTTAAATAAAAATAGCATGATAAAATAATGAAATACCTATTTTAATTTACTAAATAATCTCGTCCGAATTTATATACTCAAAGATCCATAAAATAATCAAATTAAATAATTTTAAAAGCTAATTTATTTTAAATAAAAGCTATTTATTAAATTATTGGTTTTCTAAAATTTTTGGGGATTACAAGTCTGGCCCCGACTCACATGGTGTTCCACTATAAATACTTAGTGTATTTCCCATGTCTTAGCTTTATTACATTTGGTTTTTTGAGCATGAAATCCCCCACTATTATAGCCGGTGGACCGAAAATCATGCAGGACAACACGCTCCTGGCCACTATTATTCGCCGGTGGATCGGTCTCTAGGGCACCCCGGCTCATGGCCAATATTATTCGCCAGGGTTTGGGCCCGGCTCAACAATCTTTCTCTTTAAATGATTAGTGTCTTATTCGTTTCTTATTCGATAATTTTCTTTACCCCTTGACATGCATGCTGCCCATCTTCTACTTTTATCCTCCCAAGAGGGACCCATCCCATATCTTGAGACTCCGGCACCTCCTACCTGCCCCAACGTCCCTTCCTTAATCCAACACACACACCAGAAGCCCAATTCCGTTGCAAATGGGTCAAGGCCCACCACCTCATACCATTAAGCCCATTCATAGTCCTCCCTAGGGTGTTCTCCAGAAAAACCCTGATTTGGGCCTATGTGGCCCATCCTCCTCTACCCTACATGACCCAAACTATTCTAGCACCCCACATATCATGATTCTTAGATTTAACTCTCCCCTCATGCCTCACTTACCCACATTTATTATTTCATCATTTTCTCTTTCTTTTTCCACCTTCTCAAATTAGGGTTTCCTCCCAAACCCTAGTCGGTCCCTATGTACCCTTATATTATCCTACGTACTATTTTTCACCTCGAGCCTCCAGTCACCCAAAAAAACCTTCTATTGCCTTCCCCACGTCCCAAAGTAACTTTCCATATGTAAGGTTCGCCCCCATGCGGACCTTAACCACCCCATGCAAATCCCTCGATCTCTACCATGCCAAACCCTAAGATTTCCATGCAAACCCTAGTTCCTCCCATGTAAACCTTAGCTTCTCCCACTCTTTCATTTTATTTAATTCCCCTTTCACTCATCCACTCATGGATCATAAATTACTTAGGTCATCCTTACCTATGTTAGCCAACTTACTTCCCCTTGGTTATCTTACTTCCTCATTTTTCTCTTTCATGCCTCCATCCCACAACACCACATCAAATACTCTAGCATGCATGTCCTAAGGGCCACATCATATCACATCACAACTTGCAGCATATCCATATTAATACATAACAGAAGAGATCACATGGACATACCTCGGTTCCAAGCCGCGCTACGCATAAAACAGGTAAGATAATAGCATGTAGAACATGACATATAATCATACGGGACATCCAAGGCAAGTAAGACACGTAACACACAAGCGGCCTTAGCTACAGCCTTACCTAGACATCGCCAAGCTTGGAGCACACTCCTATGCCTCCTGGGGGTTTTGACTCGATTCACCTATAAGAGGGAAATACTATGGGTTAATCTCCCTCTACCAGAATTACCATAATTTTCTATCTTACCCCTATCATGGCCTAATACTAAGGCTAATATTAATAATAGTAGTTTATAATTAAAAGGTAGGGTTATTATTATTCTCAAGATAGTTAATCGAACCACTACTAATTAAAGTAAGTCTTAGTAATATTCATAGTATTAAAGTAAGGGTTCCAATATTACTAATAATAATATTATTATTAATAATACTAATAATAATAAGAATACTAATAATAATAATAGTAATAATGATAATAATAATCGAAATCATAGTAGTAGTAGTAGTAGTAACAACAACAACAACAACAACAACAACAACAACAACAACAACAACAACAATAATAATAATAATAGTAATAATAATAGTAATAATAAGAATACTAAATAATAATAATATTATTATTAATAAAGATAATAGCGATGATAATAATAGTTAGAGTAATAATAATAATAATAATAATAATAATAATAATAGTAATAATAACAACAACAACAACAATATAGTAATAATAATAATAACAATGATAATAATGATGATGATGATAGTAGTGGCAATAATAATAATGTAATAATAATGTAATAATAATAATAATAAGGATAATAATAGTGATAATAATAATAATAATAATAATAACAACAACAACAACAACAACAACAACAACAACAACAACAACAACAACAACAACAACAACAACACAACAAGGTTGTAGTCTTAATCAATACCATTAATTAGAAATTCTCCGGAATAAAAGTTAGGACATAATAATAATAGTAGTAGTAGTAATAATAATAAGAATAGTAATAATAATAATAACACTAATAATAATAGTTAATAATATTACTATTAATATTAAAATCATTAACACTTTTATATACAGAGTTTAGGGGTTAAGGCGTTGGGAGACCACCTAGGCCGGGTGGTGGAGCCGGCGGCGGCGGTAGAGGAAGAAGGGTGGGAGAGGGAAGTAGGGGAAAATGGAGGTATGGGGTGTAATACCCCAAATTTTTAGAAAACTAATAATTTAATAAATAACTTTTATTTGAAATAAATTAGCTTTTAGAATTATTTAATTTAATTAATTTATGGATTTTTGAGTATATAAATTTGGATGGGAATATTTAGTAAATTAAAATAGATAATTTGTTATTCTATCATGCTATTTTTATTTAAATAATTTTCAAACTACTATTTTACTAACTTTATCCTTTTTAAATTAATATATTAGATTATAATGAATTAAATTATTAAATTAAATAATTTACCAAGAATATTACATTTTATAATTTTATAAATTAATTTAATTTATTTTACTATTATTTCCATTTCCCTTTTTACACTTTTTCCTTTCTTCTCTTTTTTTCCCTTTTCCTCCTCCTTGGGCCGTCCGCCCGGCCTGCACCGCCCCCTCTCCCCTGCTTGGGCCACGGGCCCGTTCGCCCTACACGCTCCAGCCCTCCTTTCCTCCCCCACGCCTGACGCACGCCCCAGCCCGACCTCCTTTTTTTTTCCCCTGGACCGACCGGCTCCCTTCTTTTTCTGCGCCGGTCCAGCCGCCCCATCCCTTTCTTCTTCTCCTTTCTTCCTCCTCCCACGCCCGACTCTTCTGCCATTGTCGAGCACCGACTGCCACCCTGCACCTGCCACCACCACCTGCTCCCTCTCCCTCTCTCTCTTCCCCCGTCATTTTCCTTCCCATTTCGAGCCAAACCGGCCCTTGGACCACACCCCGCGTGCCCCGGTTCTTCCCTTCTTCTTCCCTCTTTTCCCCTGCCACCCGACCAGCCCTGCCACCATCTGCAGCACCGATCGCCGGCCAGCCCTGCCCTTCTATTCTCCCTCTTCTTTTTCCTCACCACCCCAGCTCCCTTCTGCCCCACTTTCGAGCCTTTTCTCCTTCCCCGAGCTCTCTCCTCTCTCCTTCCTTCTTCCCCATTTTTCTTCCTCATTTTTTTTATCACCGCCAGCCTCCGCCGCCTGAACCACCAAGCCCAGCCCCTGCGCCGCCTTCTTCCACCGCCTACTACCACCCTGCACCACCACGCCGCCCCTCGAGCCCTACACTTCCTCCCTTCTCCTCCTCTTCCTTTTTCTTCCCAGTTTTTCCCCTTACCGCCGAGCCACCTGCAACCGCCTCTACCGCCGCCTTGCGGCCACCTCTGCCGCCACCCAACCCACCGTTCGACACCCTGCAACCCCCTCTACAACCGCCATCCATTAGTTGGCCGAAAACAGCCCTTGAACCCCTCCATTTTTCCCTCTCCTTTTCCTTCCTTCACAACCCCTTTCCCTCAACCCATCTTGGCATCCACCTTCGCCGCCTCTCCGCCGCCGTCTCCGCCGCCTTGAGCCGCCTTGAAACCACCCTTAGCCTCCACCTACAACCCCTCTTCACTTCTGCACCATTCCCCTGCCTTGAAACCTCCCCCAACCACCTTCTTTTCTAGCCTAAATACCCTAACCCGAAAATAATGGATTTTTCTCCCTTCACCCTCTTTGAGCCCTTTTCTCCCCATGATTATGCATGAAACTCACGCTGCTCATGCAGCGTGAGCTCCCCCTTATTTTGAAACTCATTTGGTTAAGTTTTGAGGTATATCCATATTTAATTAAAGTGTATTATTATTAAATAAATTTGTTTTATAAAGTTTTATCCTTTTTAACTTCTTATTTCTAACAAATATGATGGATATTATTTTTAGGTGTTGAGTTGCTAATTATTCTTGGTAAGATTTGATATTTTGCGGGATTAAGGTCACCGTTAATCCTCCCTTAAATATATGGAAAAACGTATGCTAGCACATTAAGGGTTTAGTATGATTTTATGCATGTTTTGTGTGCTTAGCATGATATGTATATGCTTTCTTATATTGTTTGATAAAAAGAAAAAGCATGATAACTTTTGTGCCATATGTAAGTATGTTAATTAAGGAAGGAGTTTGATTATGGATGGAAATGTTAAATGCTTGTTTATGATGTATCATGTTGCTAATACATGAATGATGTTATTGTTTAAGGGTATTTTAGTAATTATGCTCATGAGGTGTGTGAATTAATGTATGTAGTTGCTAATGAGTATTGTGTTGAATAATGACAAGTTGGTGGACTTAGATGATAAAAACGAAGCATTAATATCATTATTTTATGTAGTGTTAGTAAATTCATAAAAATGGTGAATAAAGGGGTTGAATGGAAATTTTATAAGTAAAAAGGGTATTTCGGTAATTTTATAAGTAAAAGGGTATGTTGGTAATTTAAAAATAAAAGGGTTAAATGATAATTTATAAGTAAAGGATAAAATTGTAAGTTGTGAGAAAGAAGGGTAAAATGGTAAATTTGGAAGTAGGGGTAAAATAGTAATTTTGGATGAAGGAGGGCATTGTGGTAATTTTTCAAGTAAAAGGGCATTATGGTAATTTTGGAGGTAGAGGGGCAAAATTGTAATTTCATATGTAAAGGGTAATATGGTAAATTTTATAAGTGAATGGTGAAGTGGTAATTTATAAGTAAAGGGGTTATATGGTAATTTGGAAAAGAAGGGCAAAATGGTAATTATGTAAGGAAAGATAAAGATGGTAATCTTGGATGTGAAAGGGTAAAATAGTAATTTGAAAAGTAAAAGATGTATGGTGGTAATTTTCATAAATAAAAGGATATTATGGTAAAATTAGATGTAAGGGGTAAAATGGTAATTTTTTTTATAAAAGGATATTATGGTAAACTTGGGAGTAAGGGGTAACTTGGTAATTATGATAACGCCAAAAGATAATTTAGCAATTAAATTATGATTGTAGAAGGGCAATTGGATAAGTATGATGCTATAGAAGGGTAATTTGGTAAATTAACCAATTAAAGGGCATTATGGTAATTTTAAATATGGACAAGGGTAAAATTGGTAATTGTAATTATGAAGAGGGGTAAATTAATTATGAGGAAGGTTAATTTGGAATTTATGATAATTGAAAAGGGTAAATGAAAACTAAAATAATTGAGAGAGGTAAAATGGTAATTATGATAAGGAGAAGGGCAATTTGGTAATTTATCCAACTCAAGGGCAATTTAGTAATTATAACAAAGGAGAAGGGCGATTTGGTAATATAACCAACCAAAAGGGAAATATGATAAGTGTAGTAATTATGAGGGGTGAATGGTGATCTAAAAAGTGTAGGAGACAATTTGGTAATCTAAAGTGGACAAGGGGTAATTTGGTAATTATGCAACCTTAAGGGTAATGTGGTAATTTATCAAGTAAGGAATGGATACTTAAAAATTATATAAGTAAAGGGAAAATGAGTAGTTTGTACCTAACACGTCTTTGAGATTGTGGAACATTAATATGATTAAATAATGCTGATTAGCCAAGTAAGAGTATTTGATAATTAGTATGGCCTTAATGGTTTCTCTATGCTATCCTGGATAATCGTCTGAATAAGAAATGACTAATGATATCGGAACGATTGAAAGTGAATAAGTATCTAATTACCGTGCTTTTCGTGATCACCTTAATTAAGACACTATTACTTAAAGTGAAAGACCTCGAGATCGGGAATGGTGACTCCTTAGGGGTCGCTACCCTAAGGACGTGGTTTAGTCCACGATTATTCTGGTATTTGCTGGTGTGCCTTTGTGCCCCAGCCAGACCCTATATCTTACTCTTTCTAGCTCTACGGACCTAGTTAGGGGGTATGCATACTTATGGATTGGGTGTCCTTGTCGGTAGGGTACTGAGTTAGCTTTATGCACCAGTACGACCAGGGTACCTTTGCGTCCTTGGGTTCATGGTTGAAGGGTACTAAGTAGTTGATATGCACCGGTACGACCGGTGTACCTTTGCGTCCCGGGTTATCGATCTCCCATTCGAGAAAAATAAATATGATTGATGTGCTGATTAAAGAAAGGAAAGATACTATTATTGAAAGTGAAATATTAATGAGCCGGGCCCAGATGATTATGATATTGAGTACCGGTCCACCGGTTATAATAGTGGTCAGGAGCGTTGTGCCCTGGATGATGATTCTTTATATATCTCGGTCCACCGGTTATAATAGTGGCCAGGAGCGTTGTGCCCTGGATGATGAGTTATCTGTATTCCGGTCCACCGGCAATAATAGTGGGGGTCCCGAGCTCAATAAAATCGGTTATGTATGTGAATCAGATTATGGAAAAATACTAATCACCTATAGTGGAACACCATGTGAGTCGGGGCCAGACCTGTCCACCGGCAATTAATAGTGGTCAAGTGCGTTTTGCCCTGTGTGTTTACCTTCCGGTCCACCGGCAATAATAGTGGTCAGAGGCGTTCTGCCCTGTGTGTTGACTTCCGGTCCACCGGCTATAATAGTGGGGTTCTCGTACTCACATGGATATAAAATATGATATTGATGGATTAATGACGGAATAATGGCTTAAGGCCCGAATGTATTGATCTCACACTATGACATGGCTTAATGCCCAAAGTATCGATCGTGACCTATAAATTATTATGTATGTTATTGTTATGCATGCGCCTCATATTATTCATGTGTGTAGTTTGCATTATGTGTCTTATGCGGGCCTATCTTTAAGTGTGGTATTAAAGGGTTACTCAGTACCGTAGTACTGAAGGGATTCCCTTTATGGGGCCCCTGCCTATTCAATGGGCAGTGCCCTTGCAGGTTTTTCAAGTGCTACTCAAGTGGGCTACGGGAAAGAGAGTAAGGAGTTATCCGGTATCGTTAGGGTTTTCCCTCCTTCTTCGTTTAATTCCCTGGTTTTGATGTTATGTTGGTACTTTAACCACCATCGGTGGATTTTATTCCTGAAAACGATTTGATGCGCTACTCTGTTTTAAATATGTTGAAGTTCTTGCAATTTACTCTGATTTATGCATGTTGAATGTCTTTCGAATTTTATTTCATTTTCTTAGCCTTAGCACTTGGTACTGGAACGGTATGAGTGAACCGGTCTGGTACTAAGTGTGGCGGTAATACTCCCAAAGTTCACGTTTTATTTATCTGCTTCCGCTAATCTTCCTTTTAATTAACGAAATTTTTCATTAGTGAATTTTGGGGGTGTTACATGGGGTGGTAGGGCAATGTTCCCTAGTTGTTTTGGGGGGTAGAGGCGGTGCTACAGGTGGCGGAAGTGGCGGCACGAGGGGCTGCATAGGGTCGAATGGGGTTGTTCGGGAAGGCGATTTTGCACGGCCGGGGTGGCTCGTGCAGGGCAAGGCAAGGAAGGATGGTGGCTCGATTGTGTAGAGGGCAGTGCAGGGAGTGTTTTGGTGGTCGGGATGGGTGGTGACGACGGCCAATGGCGGAGAAATAAGGGGCTAAACAGGCGGTGGCGCACGGTTTGAATTTCTAGGTTGCCAAAATCAAAACCCGATTATGGTAGCCTTCGGGGCTATTTATAGCTCGATTGAAAGGGGAAAATGACAAAGAGGAGTGGGAGAGTAGAGGGGCAAGGGTTATGGGTCTCCGGAAGGCGAGGATGGGACAGTGCAGGTCTATGTGTGCAGGCCATATCTTGTCGGGGCAGGAGGAATGGCGCGCAGGAGAGGGGAGGAATGGCCCTGTTGAAATGGAAGGTAAGTCAACGAGGAAGAGAGGGAAGGAATGGCCGGAGTGGACGATGTGGTTGGTGGCGGGATTTCCGGCACTGATTTCGGGAGTTGCAGGGGCGCTGGAGGTTGAAGATGATGCGGGGGACCGACGGTCCAGGGAAAAGAAGAAAGAAAGAAAAAAGGGGAGGCCGAACCGGCTGGGAGGGGGGAAGAATGACGCGGGGAGGCTAGGATGCGCAAGGGGAGGGGGAGAAGTTGGGCCAGCGGGCCGGCCCAGGTCGGGAAAAAGGAGAAAAAAAAAGAAGAGAAGGAAAGGAAAGAAAAGGAAAAAGAGGGGGGAAAAAGAAAAGAAAAAGGAAAAAGAAAGGAAAAAGGTGGTTGGTTTAATTAATATATTTTGAATAATTTGGGATATTTAATAAAATAAAAATAAAATATTAAAATAATAATTAAATTCTCTTTTTAGGTTAATTTAGGAATTTTGAAAGAATTTTCTTAAATTCCATTTTAATTAGCAAAATACTCAAATTTTTTCCTATTTAAATTCTTTATTAATTTATCCTGGATTTACCTTAATTGATTTCCTCTTATTTTAATAAAAATAGTTTATTTAATTAATTTTTCTAATAATTTCTTATTTGGCCATGATTCCTTAAATTAGGGTTTTGGAGTATTTCACATAATCTCTACAGTATATGCAAGACTGATCATTCATTATGTTCTTCTCGTACACCTTTATTTGTGTGGAACGTATATCATTGCATGATCGCCATGCAAATGTGAATACTTGGGGTAGATGATGTCCAAATGACATATAACGGGGGAAATTATTAAGTGCATCCGATTCATGTGTAATCAATTTGTACTTCTAGCATATTTTAGCTATATTTTTAATGTTTTCTTGGCGTACCTATAATTATACATCTAAACACATAAAAATATTCATAATTACATAGATATATAAAAAAAACACCTAAAATTTTTTAAAAGTGTAAATTGGATATAATTTTTTTTAAGACCGTCTCTGAAAAGAATAAAATCATTCTCTAAAAAAATTCTCTTTCTAATTATTCATAATAATAATAAATTAATTATTTTAGATAACTAATTTTAATTGAAAAGTTCTAAATTTGTTAGATCTCATGTCGCGTGTCATTAATTGGCTGCGGAGCTTGTTTCTATCATTATATTCCCACGACTTCCGGGGCTGAATAATTGAATTATATATGGTTTGATGTTATGGAAGCTAGAGGTTCCGTCCATTAATTAATATATATATAAGTTCGTCAGTGATGATGTTATTACAATTCAGCTGCCTTGTCTGGACTCCCGGGAGGAGGGGGGGGGGGGATTATTATTATTAACAAATGTTTAGGGAACCAATCTTTGGTAATATTGGATTAATAAATTTACTGAAATTGATGCCATAACGTGAAAGGTAACAATTGAAATGCCGTGGCATGATCGCCTTGGCCTGCGTATGCTCTTCCGATGCGGGACAGCGCGCATCGAGTTGGAAAGGAGCACGTACTTTCTTTGTTTTTTCTGCGCGCGTGTGTGGAGGACATATACCATATTTGTTCGTACGTTAATCATGTTCCCGGGTAATTTCAGTCGATATTCCAAATATATCGTTGCACAGGAACCATATGTGCGCAGTCCCCATTCCAGAATCCAGATTGAAGATTTTTCTCCCATGCTTGGGCCGTACAACTTCTAATTGCAAGTTTTCGAGACCCATTCCTCATCCATCTTTTGGCCGGCTCAACCATGTCCGGATCATCCACTGATTTTTCTATCGCCACCAGAACTGAGCTAACATACCCTGAAATATAATGCCAAACCTCCCACACTTTCAATTTATTTGTAGAAATTATTAGGCGAATTTAGTTGGCCCAATATTAAGGACATCTACTTATATATTTAATACAATTATAACATGAATATGGCATAGCAGGTAGACTTTTACATATTGTAGTGCCGTATAAAGAGCTGAGCTATTATTCACAACATGATGGATCAATTTTAATAAACTTCCGCAAATAGGATAAAGAGACAGGATTACCTTGTCGTAATCTACTTTGTGAGCTAGGAGGTAAGCTCAGCCTCCCATTTATAAGCACAGAGAAAGAGACAGACAAAAGAAACATCACAACAAACTACACCCATTTGTCGGCAAAGCCCATAGGGTATTTAGTAGGATATCCGTATCCGGTCGGATTTTTTTTTCGGATATCCGATCCGATTGGATATTTATTAACCTATATCCGTATCCGTATTCATTAATAGCGGATATCCGACGAAAAATCGGATACGGATATCGGATATATCCGGTACATCCGATTATTCGAAAAATATTTATTTTTTAACAAAAAAGATTTGTTTATGACCGGATATCCAAAAATTTGATAATTTAATAATTTAAACTCGGATATCTGATATCCGATATCCAAACATCCATATTTGGATATTTTAACCTACTAGAATTAAATTAAAATAAATTCTAAAAATCCAAAGTCCATAACAAATACAATAAATCAACAATAATCTAAATATCCGCATTGAAATATCCAAATGTGGATATTTTAACCTAGTAGAATTAAATTAAAATAAATTCTAAAAATCCAAAGTTCATAACAAATACAACAAATCAACAATAATCCAAAGTCCAAAGTCCATAACACAAATACAACAATAATCTAAAGTCCATAAATCCGTAATTTCCAGGTTAAATAATTATATATATAATTTATTTAATCAAAAAATATTTATATATTTTATTTTAAAAAAATATTTTTCTTATATACCGGATATTTTAATCGGATCGAATAATTTGAAAAAATATCGGATCGGATACCGTTCCGAAATTTTTTTAATTTTAACCGAATCGGATATCCGCTCCGATTTTTTAAACCCAAATTAGATATTCTAAGACTCGGATCGAATTTTTGGATTACATATTTTTTGCACAACATACTCACCTGCTGTAGCTGGGAACCGCCCAGGGCCGATCCTTTTAATTGCGGAGAAGGACGTGCGTTATGATTTCCGTTTGTAGAAAGAAGACAGGCCGGAGGAAAACGAGATCCCGTCATCTATTTGGTGCTGGCCTTTAAATTTCCGGCCGGCGATGCAGTTGGGGTTAATGATACGTACTTACTGCTACTATAAGACCAACATCAAATCATGGGATCGACTTGATTAAACTCTAACCTACTACTTTGGCCGTGCGTCCGGCCGTCCACTTCCTAAATGCTACTACTACTACCGCTACTAATTTGTACTAGCTAAGATTATTTTGGTGTAAGGAAAAACAGTTTGCTAATATTAAATGATCCGTACTGAGATTTTGAAAGACAATAATTAGGTATTAAAAATAAGCTATTTTATTATTATAATTTTCTATAAACAAAATTTATTTAAGAAAACTCAAACTATATTTTTCACCCATATATATATAAGTTAGCCCCCCAGTGAAATTGTTGGTACTGGTCAATTATGGGCACGAGTTAGGCATCGGGACCGATATAACCCATTTATTTATGAATAATTTATTGAATCGTACTTCTGGCTATAAATGAGTTGAGCCAGTTCGGTATTCGGCTCGGCTCGGCTCGTTAAAGGCTCAGTTCGGCTCGTTCGTTTAGTTAAACGAGTCTAAAAGTGAGGCTCGAGTTCATTTTTGACTTTGGCTCGTGAGCTCGGCTCGGCTCGACTCGTTAAAAGCTCGGTTCGGCTCGTTCGTTTACTTAAATGAGCCGAGCCCAAACATTATTTTAGGTTCGTTTAGTTAAACGAGCCGAACCCAAACCTAGGGGTATTCGGCTCGGTTCGGCTCGTTTACAGCCCTACTTCTTGGTAGTAGTTGTTAACAGTCCCTTTCCGGTGGCTGCGTAATAAGTTTGGATTTCGTATATATTTTAATATATCTAATTTTGAATTCAATAATTCTGCCTTGAGGCTCAATTCAGACCGATGTTTGTATAAATAGATATTAATATTATGATTGTTATTATTGTGTTAATTTTATTTAAATTTTTTATTTATTTTTTTAATTTTATTTATATATATTTATTTTATAAACAATATGTATAATAATGCATTCTGAAAGTATCAAAATACTATCTGAAAAGTTAAAGTAACGATTTAAAAAAATTTACTCGAAATATTTTTTTAACAAAAAAATACTTATTAAGTTATATAAAATATAAATATATTTGTATTTATATATATTATTAATTTTTTTATAAAAAAAATAGTCGGACCCATTTATAATCAGTTTAGGATATATTTATTCTAGATCAGGTAGATTTAGGTTTAAGTTTAAATTTTCAAGACTTGATAGATCTGAATCTAAGTAATTTAAACGGATTTAAATTTAGATCTAATTACATTCGATCCAGATCCGATTCATTAACATTTCTATTCTTGAGCTCCCGAAAAAGATATCATATATACTGAATTATAAAGGTAGTCATCCTAAAATTAGGATTCATTTCTAGAGGGACTAGTGGTTTCACAGCAACGTTTTTGAGCCTTAAATTAAGCATTGATTCAATAAGCTGCTTACTAGTAACCAAACGAAAAAATAAGCAGCTTGAGCAACCGAATGCACGTTTGGTATGTACAGGTGGAACTAAGGCAACATTAATTTTGATGTGTTTTAAAGCTATATACTAATAGGGGGTCACTTAATGCATTTGAGGTTATTTTATGTGTTTCTGGTAAACCTAATTAATTAATTAAAACTAACAATATGGTTTAATATTATTTTATTCATTTTCTTTTAAATAAATATAATAATAGCTGAATACGTATGGACCTATCTCTCACATATATTATTATTATTATTAAAAAAAACTAAAAGTAATAATCTAAAATAATTATTTATTTTTAAAAAACTTTTAGCATAATTTTTTTTAAAAATAAGTAATTATTTTAGATAACTATTTTTACTAAGTAGCTCCAAACAATCTTTATCATAACCTTATTTGTTTTAAGATAAATGAAGGTGAATAATTGAATTTTATTAACAAATTAACATTAACTACCTTTAACCTTCGATTTAGTAATTAACATTTGAAGGTAAATTTAGATTAAATAAGATTAATATTTAACCAATCTTAACCTAAATTAACCTTAGAAATAAAATAAATAAATAAGGTAAAACAAAAATCCCAAATGGCCTCTAGGTGTATAGATAGGTGATGCATGAGTCGGCCTAAAACCAACTTGGGAGTGTTATATAGGTAGGTTAGGTCAAGCTATTTGAGGTGCCCATCATGTACACATTAAAGTTTAGTACTGTTTTTTAGTATCTTCTGCCCTAGGTAATTAAATTTGTTTGTCGTAAGTGGATGAAAGAAACTTGCAATAAGAAAGGCACTTTCGTATCTCAAAGTCCAACCTAAGGCGGTATCGTACCGGTTACTGGCTCTTCCTAGCATTAGTTTTGGAATCTTGTCGTTTAATTTTTAATCTATGAAGCATGAGACCGCCGTGACGATCTTACATGTGGAATAAATCTGTTTCTTTTACCAAAACGTCCATATCTTTACCCAAAATGAGGGCCATGACAGTGGTTAGCCTTAATTAGATAGCACTCATATTATGTGATATTATTAGTTGAAATAGACTTATAATTGCTCATATACAAAAAAATTATTTGATCCGCCGTCTATGTCTCAAACAGATTTTTCTGTTTATGTTTATGCATCATCGTTTCTTTAAAGTATCTATAAATGTGTTTTATAATTTTAAAATTATTGTTTATCCCTTTTTTTTCGTCTCTATTCTCATACCCATACAACATTACTTATAACAACTTATCTATACATAATATAATACTTTATTTCTTAGAGTAAGGGGTGCCAAGAGGTGGTTGTGGTGGTTCATTAGGTAATTATAGCGGTGGTTGAGGGTGGCAAAGCAAAAACAAGGGAGGAGAAGAGAGAAAGGAAGAAGGGAGAAAATAGGGGAGGTCTGTAGGGACAAGGAGAGCTTGAGGCAGGTCAAGAATGAGTAGAAGAGAAGAAGAAAAGGAGAGGGAGAGGAGGTAGGCATGGCCGGGTTAGGTGGAGGCTACAAGGGCAGGTTGTAGGTTGAGGCAGGGTGGCAGGGCGCAAGAAGAAGGAAAAGGAAAGGAAAGGGATGTAGGGAGGGTTGTAGGGCTATGTGTGGCCAAAATGGATGGGGGAGAGAGGGAGAGAGACAGTAGGGTTGCCTAGCTTCCATGGCAGGTTGCAGGCTGTGCAGGCTTTGACTGTTGAAGTAGAAGGAAGAAGGAAATAAGAAGAAGAAGAAGAAGAAAAGAAAGAAATGGGTAGGCAGGCTGGGCGGGGGAGAAAGGAAAAGTATAGGCCAGCCCTCCCCCTAAGGGAGAGGGAAAAAAGGGCTGGGTTGGCCCAAGTGGGGAAGGAAAGGAAAGAAAAGAAAGAAGAGGGGGGTCTCGGGCTAGATGCAAGGGGGAGAATAAGAAAGAGGGTCAACGACCCAGCAGGAAGGGAGGTAGGCCAACGACCCGAAGGAAGAAGAAAAGAAGAAAAGGAAAAAAGGAGGAAAAGAAAAAGGAAGGAAAAGGAAAAAGAAAAAAAGGGGAAAATAAAATTAAAATAATTTTTGAAATAAAGGTATTTAATCATTTAGATAGATAAATTAATTTAATAATTTTATTTATTTAAAGTTTAAGATATTAGTTTAAGAGAGTAATTTTAGTAAAATATGAGTTTGAAAAATTATTTAAATGAAATAAGTATGATAAAATAATAAAATATTTATTTTCATTTATTAAATAATCATATCTATTTTTATACACCCCAAAGTCCATAAAATAATTAAATTAACTAATTTAAAAATTAAATTATCCCAAATGAAGATTATTTATTAAATTCTAAGTTTTAAAATTTTTGGGTATTACAATATGTGAGTGACATGAATTGCAGATTGTCGTATAAGTATAAAAGTGATCATATTTAAGTATAAATTATTTGAACTTAATGTATCTAATTTGATGATGAACCCATATATGTAGATACTTTGGATATTCTAAATTATTGATGAACTAAACTAAAATAACTCGATATGTAATATGTCAGTTAGCTATATATATGATCGTGGTCCTTGGAGCACATAGAATTCATCCTATTCGATTTCCATCGATCCATAAATTCAGACGAGTATGTGACTATTTAGAAAAACCACAATATTATCCGTATAGATATTCTTTCGAATCCAACAGTATTTGATTATTCTAGCATTATTGATTCAGGTATGCTTTTATATTTTTTCATATATGTCAATCTTAATAAATCAACATAAAATATTATATTCATTATTAAATACTATTAGTAACCACTAATCGCTCAATCCTACTTTTGAAACGACTCCAGATATCATGATCTCGACACAAAGTCCCCGTGCAGCTTCTTCCTTGCGTGTCCCTGCCGGCATAAGCATTGTCCGCAGTGATGGGGCCAACCACTTAACAATGCAGCTACTTGCATCATATATTTGTTTCCTCTCCCAATGCATGCACAAGAGTGGTTCAACATAATGTCATATGTATTTCCCATCCTTGTAACTTCCTTGGAAAATAAATTCATTATGCCGATACAATAGAGAGCCTCTGGAAAAGTAAGGAGGCAAGACGCATCATACACATCCCTTTTCATGCACATCTTGAACCATTCACATATTGAGAGACACCCATTGTAATTTGGGTACAACTGAACTGAGCACCACCCTCTAAGCTTAACTCATTTGCTACCGTAGAATGCACCGATGCATGCATTGGTGTTTCATAATCTCCACAGAATATGCAAGACCGATCATTCGTTATGTTCTTCTCGTATAACTTTATTTGTGTGGAACGTATATCATTGCATGATCGCCATGCAAACGTGAATACTCGGGGTATATGATGTCCAAATGACCTATAATGGGGGAAATTATTGAGTGCATCCGGTTCATGTGCAATCAATTTTTACTTCTAGTATATTTTAGCTATATTTTTAATATTTTATTGGTGTACCTATAATTATACATCTAAACACACAAAAATATTCATAATTACATAGATATATAAAAAAACACATAAAATTATTTAAAAGTGTAAATTGGATATAATTTTTTCCCAAGATTATCTCCAAAAAGAATAAGACCATTCTCTAAAAAATTCTCTTTCTAATTATTTATAATAACAATGAGTTAATTGTTTTAGATAACTAATTTTAATCGGAAGGTTCTAAATTTGTTCGGTCTCATGTTGTGTGTCGTTAATCGACTGTGGAGATTGTTTTTGTATCATTATATCCCTACGACTTCCGTTCTTGGGGCTGAATAATTGAATTATATATGGTTTGACGTTATGGAAGCTAGAGGTTCCGTCCATTATATATACATATATAAATTTACTGAAATTGATACCATATATAACGTGAAAGGTAACAATTGAAATGCCGTGGCATGATCGCCTTGGCCTGCGTATGCTCTTCCGACGCGGGACAGCGAGGCGGAATGGAGCACGTACTTTCTTTCTTTTTTCTGCGCGCGTGTATGGAGGACATATACCATATTGGTTCGTACGTTAATCACGTTCCCGGGTAATTTCAGTCGACCATTCCAAATATATCGTTGCACAGGAACCATATGGGCGCAGACCCCATTCCAGATTCAAGATTTTTCTCCCATACTTGGGCCGTACAGCTTCTAATTGCAAGTTTTCGAGACCCATTCCTCATCCATCTTTTGGCCGGCTCAACCATTTCCGGATCATCCACTGATTTTACTCTCTCTCTCTCTCTCGCTATATATACAAGGACTTCGAAGTTCAAACTCCCGTCTATCTATATGTTTATCCGCCTATCCCCCGGCCTCAAATTTCATTGATTAATTCGCCGAATGCCCCCTCCCCCCGCCGCCCCCCCTCTCAAACGCCTCATGCGACCAACAGAGTCCGGTACTTAATAGCAGCAGCAGCAAATTAATCTCTCCCATTCCGGTTATATACCTCTACCATACCCATTTATTGGCTCTAATGCTTTTCATCCTCCATTTAAGATCTCTCTTGAAGCTTGCAAACATTCAACACAAACAACACAAACAAAGCTTGGTTTATTCTCTCATTTTCTTTGTTTTCTCTTCCATTTTCTTATAATCTTATGCAATTAATCTCTCGATTTGATTTTAAATATTGGTATGTTGAGAAAGAAATGAGAATATCTTTTTATTATTTTTTTAACCTTGGTTGTAGGTAAATCCACCAACTCTTTAGATGGTAGAATTAATTTATGATTTTGTGTGTGTTTAGTATAATAACTTTATCATTGTTGTAACATGCATCAGATGAAGTGATTTATGCTTTTAAATTTTTATGTATAATTTTTATAATTTTTTTATTTTATTTTTAAAACTAGTATGAGATGATTCTTGAAAGTTTTGATACATATATGAATGATAAAGGAAATCATGAATATGGCAGCTTGAGACCTTCAAATCTGGGATGAATTTTATGATTAGCTGCTTTTAATTGGCTACAATTTAGGAGTCCTATTTGGTTATTATTAATATTTTTGTTATTTATTCTTATAAATACCATACAATTTTGTATAATAAAATATTCCTCCCACAATATATTCCACTCCAATTAACCGCACTTCTGTCTCTTAAACCCAAACCTTTGATTCTCCAAATCACACTCGGTGTAATAATTCTGCAGCCGATAATTCCCCAAAATTATGGCCGGACCATCTACAGCACCACCCCCAGACAACGGACTAGAGTCAGCAACCGATCCACCATCAAGCGAAAAATAAAAAACCAACGGCAAGCCTATCTTTGCTCCACCCTTAAAATGAAACTGCAACTCAGGAAACGTTGCGATCATCTCACCGGTAACGTTGTAGCATGGAGCTAAACCAGATTGCACCCCCACGTCTTCCACCCTCTTATACTGGTACATCTGTCTCTCAAACTCACGCACCACCTGTTCACAAACCGAAAAATCCATATATGTCAATGTTGAACCGGAATCAGCTATGGTCCCACCTGCTTCCAAAGACAAATAATAAGTAATGGCTTTTACTATTATGAATTATCCTCTGCATACTGATCTGTTTGTCCTCCCACTAGCTCCTTTCCTTCACATCCGCTGCAAACCAACAATTAACCGCCGCCACAGCCATTAACATCCCCTTATCGCCACTTCTTGAAACCCTATCAAAAGAACTTTGGGAAACATTCAGCCACATTGCAAAATCAACTTTAGCGAGAGCACACGGCGTCAAAACCCCCAAAACCAGATCTGCCCATCCATTCTCCACCAAAGTCCCCCTCTATGCACTCAGTGGCGGCTACACGATCGTCCTCAGCTTCGGAATTCCTCCTCAATCAATGCCCCTCGTCATGGACACCGGGAGAAGCATCCTCTGGGCGCCTTGTACTAGTCGCTATGTCTGTGAAAACTGTTATACTACTCTCTTAAACAGTGCTGGAATGTCTACATTCAAGCCCAAACTATCATCTTCTATGAAAGTTTTGACATGCGAGATCCGAAATGTGGATGGCTATCTGGGTGGGATCGGAAATGTGGTTGCCCATCTTGTGGTTACATGATTTCATACGCAAAGGGATCTACAGCCGGGAATCTGCTGTCGGAAACTCTAAATTTTCCAGAAAAGGTTTTCACTGATTTCGCCGTTGGTTGCTCCAAATACTCTAAAGATGCACCGCCCCTGGGGATTGCTGGGTTCGGTCGCGGACCTGCGTCATCGCCTTCCCAGTTGAAATTGAAGAAATTCTCTTACTGCATCCTTTTTCACAAGTTCGACGATAAACAGAAGACCAGTAAACTTATTCTCAACGGCAACGTCGACAGAGGAGATAATGTCAGCAGCGGCGTCAACTACACTCGATTCAGGAAAAATCCATCCTTGTATCCGTTCAGCGACTTTTACTACCTCACGGTCCAAAAACTTACGGAGGGTGGGAACATAGTGGATTGCGGTTCAACATTGACATACATGGATTTTTCAGTTTATGAACCGATGGTGCGGGTGATTGAGAGACAGACGTACTAGTATAAGAGGGCGGAGGACGTGGAGGCGCAATCTGGTTTAGCTCCATGCTACAACGTTACCGGTGAGATGATCGTAGCGTTTCCGGAGTTGGAGTTTCATTTTCAAGGTGGAGCAAAGATAGGCTTGCCGTTGGTTTATCATTTTTCGCTTGATGGTGGACCGGGCGCTCTATGTATGATTCTGGTTGCTGACTCTAGTCCGCTGTCTTGGGGTGGTGTTGTGGATGGTCCTGCCATAATTTTGGAGAATTATCGGCTGTAGAATTATTACACCGAGTATGATTTGGAGAATCAAAGGTTTGGGTTTAAGAGACAGAAATGCGTTTAATTGGAGTCGAATATATTATAGGAGGAATATTTTATTATAGAAAATTGTATGGTATTTATAAGAATAAATAAAAAAATATTAACAATTAATATTAATGATTACCAAATAGGACTCCTTAATTGTAGCCAATTAAAAGCAGTTAATCATGAAATTCATTCCAGATTTGAAGGTCTCAACCTACCATATTTCATGATTTCCTTTATCATTTATGTATCAAAACTTTCAAGAATCATCCCATACTAGTTTTAAAAATAAAATAAAAAATTTATAAAATTATACACAAAAATTTAAAAGCATAAATTACTTCATTTGATGCATGTTACAAAAATAATAAAACTATTATACTAAACACACACAAAATCATAAATTAATTCTACCATCTAAAGAGTTGTTGGATTTACCTACAACCAAGGTTAAAAAAATAATAATAAGATATTCTCAATCTCTTTCTCAACATACCAATATTTAAAATCAAACCAAGAGATTAATTGCATAAGATTATAAGAAAATGGAAGAGAAACTAAAGAAAATGAGAGAATAAACCAAGCTTTGTTTGTGTTGAATGTTTGCAAGCTTCAAGAGAGATCTTAAATGGAGGATGAAAAGCATTGGAGCCAATAAATTGAGTATGGTAGAGGTATATAATTGGAATGGGATTATAGGAAGATAAAAGGAAAACTCACATAGGAAGTTAAGCTTAGCAACTAGTTAAGGAAACAAAGGGGGGATTAACTTGGGTGTAATTATTAGCTTACATTTATTAAGTGGACACCTAAGAAGGTTGTGTGAAAGGAGAGCCAAAGATAAAGGTTCATAAAGTGTTACATCCAAGTGGGGTGTATTTGGTGCAAGTAGAGAGGGATTGAAGTGGTGAATGCTAGGTGTTGTAGTGTGGTTAGTGGAGGAGGTGATAATGTCATGATAGAGAGAATATTTGAAGGATGAGATTAAATAGGGGAGGTGTACATGGGGGAGATTTATATGGGTTTTGGGGGAGAAAAGAATTGAATCCAAATTGGGGCTGAATTGGCATGGCAAAAGTGTATAGAAAGGAAGAAAACATAGGGTAAGGTATAACACATGGTAGTATTGCAGGGTGATTAGTTAATTAGGAATAATCAAAAGATTATTCCCTAGGATATTTTAACCATGACACTTTTCATTTATAGGGTTTTTATAAATTAGATTAAGGGTTAATATTAGATCTTTGTGCTATTCAAAGTCTTAGATTAAGTTTCATAAAGATCAAATACAATTATGGTTAAAAAAAAAGAGGCAAGTTTCGATAATTGATCATGCTGAAAAATGGTGTATAATTATAAAAATAATTAAAATAAAGGTAAAATATTTTGAAATCATTTTTAACCCCAAAAAATAAAAATATATTGGTACCCAAATTTTCATAATTTTCTAATAAGTGAAAAGGGATAAAGTGAAGCTCAAAATGTGAATAACCGTAAAATAAGATGAGAATAATACTTTTTCATCGTAGTCTATATTTATTGTTTTGAAGATGACCAAGAGACTCAAAAAATGCAAGGAATTAAAATATATATAGATTATGATGGTTCAAAATAATTTGGATAGCAAAGGTGAAAGAGGTTCGAACTCTATCAGACCTTAGGCTTATTGGCTTGTGTAATGTTATTTACAAGCTAGTATCCAAGATGCTAGCCAACGGGATGAAAACAATCCTATACCAACGATTGTTTTGGAGAACCAAAGCATATTCATCTCAGCGTGCTTGATTACAGATAATGTGTTAGTAGCCATTGTGAGCTTCCCTCTTATGTAGCACACACATGGGAGAAGAAGGTAGATGTTGCTTTCAAGCTTGACATGAGAAAGGCATGGGACAAATTAATAGGGTGGATGTTCCTAGCTAGAGCGGGTGCATACTAAATATCGTATGGGCTTTACCGACATATGGGTGAAACTTGTTATGATGTTTCTTTTGTCTATCTCTTTCTCTGTGCTTGTAAATGGGAGGCTGAGCTTACCTCTTAGCTCACAAAGCAGATTGCGACAAGGTCATCCTATCTCTTTATCCTGTTTGTGGAAGTTAATTAGAATTTATCCATCATGTTATGAATAATGGATCTTTACAAGGAACTAAAATATGTAGAAGTGCACCTGCTATGCCATATTTATGTTATAATTATATTAAATATATAAGTAGATGTCCTTAATATTGCACCAACTAAATTCGCCTAATAATTTTTGCTTATAAATTGAAAGAGTGGAAGGTTTGGCATTATATCAAAAGGAGGTAAGGAGCCTACTATTAAGGCAGTTGCCATACTTTTTCTACATACATTATGTGTGTCTTTAAGTTACCTATCACTATTTGTTTCAGGGTATGTTAGCTCAGTTCTGGTGGGGATAGAAAAATCAAGATGGGAAAAATTAGTGGATGATCTGGAAATGGTTGAGCTGGCTAAAAGATGAAGGAGGAATGGGTCTCAAAAACTTGTAATGATTCAATGATGCTATGTTGGCAAAACAAGTCTGGCATGGGTTCATTAATTGCTGAGTTGTCGAAGGCTCGCTACTTCACTTATATAGAGTTTTGAGAAGTTGTACAACCCAAGCTACACCTAGATTTGTATCTAGAAATCAAGGCGGGTGGTGGAAGCTGGGTCCCATTGGATCATAAGAAATGGGAGAAAAATCAAAGTATGGCAAGATAAGTGGTTGTCAATCGAACATAACGACTCTCTAAGTGGTGACCCAATGTAATGATGATGCTATAAACCTTTGTGTGGCCAATCTTATAGTTGAGAATGGAAGTCGTGGGGATATAATGGTACAAACAATCTCCATAACCAATTAATGACACACGACATGAGACCAAACAAATTTAGAACCTTCCGATCAAAATTAGTTATCTAAACTAATTAATTTAGTATTATTATAAATAACTAGAAAGAGAATTTTATAGAACGAAATTATTATTTTTGGAGATAGTCTTAGAAAAAAATAATCCAAGGATAATCTAGAATACATAGCTAACTAACATATTACATATCTAGTTATTTTAGTTTAGTCTATTAATCTAGAATATCCAAAGTCTCTACAGATATAGGTCCATCATCATATTAGATACATTAAGCACAAATAATTTATACTTAAATATGATCACTTTTATACTTATATGACAATCCACAATTCATGTTACTCACATATTGTAATACCCCAAAATTTTAAAACCTAAAATTTAATAAATAATCCTCATTAGGGATAATTTAATTTTTAAATCAATTAATTTAATTATTTTGTGAACTTTTGAGTGTATAAAAATGGATATGATTATTTAATATATTAAAATAAATATTTTGTTATTTTATCATACTTATTTTATTTAAATAATTTTCTAAACCCATATTTTACTAAAATTACCCTCTTAAACCAATATCTTAAATTTTAAATAATTTAAATAATTAAATTAATTTATCTATCTAAATAACTAAATACCTTTATTTTAAATTTTATTTTAATTTTATTTTCCCCCTTTTTCCTTTTTCTTTCTCTTTTTCCTTCCTTTTTCTTTTCCTCTTTTTTCCTTTTCTTCTTTCGTTCTTCCTTTAGGCCTCTAGCCAGCCTCCCTTCGCGCTGGGCCATTGGCCCTCTTTCTTCTTCTCTTCCCTTCTCATCTAGCTCGGCGGCCCCCTCTTCTTTTTTTCTTTTCTTTCCTTTCCTTCCTCGGTTGGGCTAACCCAGCCTTTTTTTCCCCTCTCCCTCACGCTCAGGGCCAACCCATCCCTTTTCTTACTCCCCAATTCGGTCAACCTACCCCTTTCTTTCTTTTCTTCTTCTTCTTCTTCTTCTTCTTCTTCTTCTTCTTCTTCTTCTTCTTCTTCTTCTTCTTCTTCTTCTTCTTCTTCTTCTTCTTCTTCTTCTTCTCTCCTTCTTCATTCTTCATTCTTCTTCGACCATCAAAGCATGCACAGCCTACAACCCCCACCTCTGCACCTGCCATAGCAGCCAGGCATCCCTACTCTCTTTCTCCCTTTCTCCTCTATCCATTTCCTTCCATTTTTGGCCACACACAGCCCTACACCCCTCCCCACATGCATTTCCATTCCTTTCCTTTTCCTTCTGTTTATGCCTTGCCACCCTACCCCGACCTACAACCTACCCCTGCACCCTCCACCTAACCCCGCCACTCCTGCCTCCTCTCCTTCTCCTTTTTTTCTTCTCTTCTGCTCATTCTCGACCTGCCTTGATGTAACACCCCTAAAATTTACTCATTTTTTTAAAAACAATACTCATAATTTAAAACCGTAAATTCCGGGGATGCTACCATCACACTTAGTACCAAACCGGTTCACTCCTACCGTTCCGGTACTAAGTTCTAAGGCCAAGAAAACATTATCAATAACATCATTAATAATCTAAATTTATAAAAATAAAAATTAAAGTACGCGTAAGTCTTTATATAATTCGAAATACTAGCTATTGTTTCTCATAAAATAATTAAACAACACTAATAACATTGTTTATGCAATTCAAACAAAATAAGGAAATAACATGACTAATAATTTAGAAAGGAGAACGGCCACGTCACTCTAGGAACTGATCC
Source organism: Tamarix austromongolica (assembly GCA_039764185.1). Classification (NCBI taxonomy): domain Eukaryota; kingdom Viridiplantae; phylum Streptophyta; class Magnoliopsida; order Caryophyllales; family Tamaricaceae; genus Tamarix; species Tamarix austromongolica. Next base: position 56,598,705 of record CM077808.1, on the reverse strand, counting down.
AGTCCAAACATCACTCGGCCCCACCTGATGTCCCGTAGACATCAATAGCATCAAAATAAGCATCTCCTACCTGTAACAGTTTAGACGGGCCTTCTGCCTGTAGGAATTAGTAGCACCCATGAAACGGGTGATCAGTACGCTATGTATTGAGTAAGGTAACCAAGTACTAAGACTGACATATAAACACACCAATTCATGTAGGATAATAATCAACATAAAATTCCGAACTACACATATGATACATAAAAGCATATAGTGAAATGCATAGCCTATAATTAACAAGTCCACACATAAGGCCCAAAAAGGTCCAGATTAATTATTTAATCTTTCTTTTATCGGAAGTCAATTCACACTATACCTTTTTATCAATTCCATGCGAGTACAGGAACACCCCACTATTATAACCGGTGGGCTGGTCACACATAGAGCATCATGCCCTAACCACTATTATTATCGGTGGATCGGTCACATATAGGGTACAACCCTAACCACTATTCCTGACCGGTGGATCGGCTCGGTCACATATAGGGTACAACCCTAATAATACTCTTATTAGTAGAATATTAATACTAATAATAATATAAATATTAAAATTACAAGGTGGCTTTCAAACCTACCCAAATAATTAAAATACTGTTCAATAATGGTTATATTAATATTAATAATATATATGCTTATAATATAAAAGTTAATAAAGATAATAATAATATTAATATTAATAGTAATAATAGTAAAAATATTAATAATTGAAATAAAAATGTAAGGGTGCGAGACCTAATTAAATTGTTAGGTCTCGCCCCCCATTAAATAATTATAATATTTAATAAATAATTATACTAATAATAATAATATTAATAATAATAGTAAACTTATAATAATTCCATTAAATTCCTAAAACTCAAAACTAATAATCTATCTAACTCAAGAATAATCTCCACCCTGCCAACAAAATTTATCAAATATGTTACAGCTGATAGCAATAATAATAATAATTATAATTGAAATAACATGAAAAATTAGAATATAAATAGAGTAAATTTCAATAAATAGAAAGGAAGGGTTGAGAAGGTCTAGGGTTTCACCTTAAGTCGGCAGGGATGGGTGGCACTGGTGGTGGTGCACAACGGTGGCCGGAAATGTAGTCTAAAAGGGAAGAAAATGAAGAAAAAGAGGGAAGGGGAAGGAGAAAAAGGGAAAGAAGGTTATGGTTCGATGGAGGAGAATTAGTAGGAGTTTTTGGGTGGTGCAAAGGGCAGCAGAAGTGGTGGATGTGGTGGTAGACAGTGGTTTGAAGGTTTCGGGGGTAAGATATTTGCGAGAGGGATAGGGAACTTCGCACGGTTATGGTGGCCTGTGTGAGAAGAATCGAAGGAGGTGGACGATTTAGTTATCTAGAGTGCATTGGAGGGAAGAGTTTGGGAGGTAGAGGAGGCGGCGACGAGGTTGGTTAACAACAAAGAATAGTGCGTCTGAAGTTGCGGTGATGCATAGGCTTGCACTTAGGGTTTTAGGGAAAAAAAATCTCGAATTCAGACCATGCGAGGGGTATTTATAGTGGTAGAGGGTAGGCTCGAGTTCTGGAGGTTGGCAGGAGATCAAAGAAGATGAGAAAATGGGGTGATTGTGGTGTTGATCGGTCAGCACAATTTCAAATCATGCCCGACCTTCACGAGAGGAAATGGGGTGATCGTGTGGGAGAAAAGGGGAGTGGGGCAGTTTATGCTGGAGTATGTGTCGAGGGGAAGAGAATGAGCAGGAGAAAGGCCGGTCAAGACACGTGTGGCCGATGACACAATTTTCGGCCCTCGAAGCTACAGGTGGGCGACACTAGAGGAAGGAGGAAGAAGTAGAAGGTGGGCCGGGTGGCCGAGGAGAAAAGAAGAAAAGAAAAAAGGGGAGGAAACTGAGTCGATTGGTTGCGGTTATAATCCCTTAAATGAAATGCAGCGTCTCAGGGAAATAGAGAACAAAATGCCGCGTCTGAAGAAGGAAGAAAAGAAGGAGCGGCACTGGGCTGTGGGAGAGGGAAGGAAAAGAGAAAGGATTGCGCTGCGCTCTAGGGCCAATCCGGTGAGAGAAAAGAAAAAGGAAAAAGGAAGAAAAGAAAGAAAAAGAAGGAAAGAAAAAGGAAAAAAGGAAACTTGAAGTGTTTTGGGGCTAAATAAATAAATTAGAATATTTTGAGTAATTAGAATAAAATATTTAATTAAAAATAATATTAAAATTTCTTTTTAGACTAATTTAGGGTTTTTAAAATATTTCTCTTAAATCCCTTTTTAATTAGCAAAAAGCCCAATTTTCCTTTATAAAATATTTATAAATTATTATTAATTTACCCTAAATAAATCCTTCCAATTCCAAATAAAATAAATGATTTAATTAATTTCCTAATAATTCCTTATTTAATTATATCTCATAAAATAAATAATTCTAGGGCATTTCACTCGAGCTCACCTTGTCCCTGCAGACCTCCCCTATTTTCTTCCTTCTTCCCTTCTCTTCTCCTCCCCTATTTTTTCTTTGCCACCCTTAACCATTGCTATTGTCACCCAACGAACCACCACAACCACCTCCTGGCACCCCCTACTACCTCCCTACACCACCTAATCACCCTCACTCGCCCCTACAGCCACCCTTCCCCACCTTTCTTTTTCTTTCCCTCCTTCTCGGCCTCCACCCTACTCCATCGTCGTGTGCCGCCATTCTCCCTCTTCTGCAGCCTCCATAGCCACCCCTCTACCCTTTGGCACCTCCCCTACCACTACCCTTCCTCCTCTTGGCCAAAACTCCCTTGCAGCCTCTCCCTTATTCTCTTCTTTTCCTTTCCTTCTTCTTTTTTGCCCTTTCTTGCACCCACTTTCCATGCCCTGCAACCGCTGTCTCTGCCACCCTAAGCCACCAACCTTTGACCATCGACCACCATCTACACCCCCACTCCCTCCCTGCACCCATCCACCACCCTCACTCCCCTCCACAAGCCCTTAACCCAATGCTCAAAACCCTTACCCGAACTAACCCCTCTCCTTTCTCCCATTTCCATCTTCGACTCTTGTTGCTTCATTTTATGCATACAGCTCACGCTGCTCATGCAGCGTGAGTCTTGTTGCTTATGATTAGTAAGTGTTAGTTAATTTTGAGGTATAAAAATAGTTAGTATTAGTATGTTTTATTTAAGCTTTTGATAGAAATTATTATTTTGATTTTCTACTTATATTATGCTAATTTTTATATTATTTTTAGGTATTAATTTTTACTAATCAAAGCTAAAAGCTTTAACAGGGGTACCAGTAAGGTTTAATTATTGATGGAAATAAGGTCTCCATTATAATCTACTGTAATACCCCAAAAATTTCGAAAACCTATATTTTAATAAATTACTTTTATTTGGAATAGAATTGCTTTTAGATTATTTATTTTAATTATTTTATGGATTTTAGAGTATGTATATTTGGATAAGAGTATTTAATAAATTAAAAATAAATATTTTGCTATTTATCATATTGTTTTATTTAAATAATTTTCCAAAACTAATATTTTACCAACTTTATCCTTTTTAAACTAAAATATTAGATTATAATAAATTAAATTATTAAATTAAATAATTTACCAAGAATATTATGTTCTATGATTTTATAAATTAATTTAAATTATTTTTACTATTTTACCATTTCCCTTTTTACCCTTTTCCCCTTTTTCCCTTTCTTCTTTTCTTTTTCTTTTTTTTTTCTCTCTTCCTCCCTCGGGCTGCCTTGCCAGGCCAACCCTCTCCCCCGCACGATTGGGCCAGGCCCGCTCTTTCTCCCCCTCTCGCGCGGGCTTCCTCCCTCCTCTCCCTCGCGCGCGCCGCCCAGCACACCAGCCCAACGCTTCTTTTAATTTTCCCCCTGGACCGGCCGGCTCCCTCCTTTTCTGCGCCGGTCCAAGCCGCCCCGTCCCTTTCTTCTTCTTCCCTTCTTCGACCTCCCACGCCCGACCACCTGCACCTTCGACGCCATGCCCGCTGCCACCGACTGCCACCCTACAGCTCCAGTGCCTTCCTCCCTCTCCCTCTCTCTCTTCCCCCGTCGTTTTCTTTCTTCTTTGAGCCAAACCGGCCCTGGACCACAGCCCCACATGCCTCTCCCCTTTCCTTCTTCTTCCCCTCCTTTCTCCCTGCCAACCGACAGCCCTGCCACCACTGCAGCACCGCCGGCTAGCTCTGCCCCCTCTCTTCTCCCTCTTCTTTTCTTCAGCTCCCAAGCCCTTCATTCCCACATTTTTCGAGCCTAATATCCCTCCCCCGAGCTCTCCCTTCTCTCCTCCCTTCTTCCCCATCCTTTTCTATTTTTTTTCTTCTCACCGCCACCCGCCGCCGCTCGAACCACCAAGCCCAGCCCTGCGCCGCCTTCTGCCACCGCCTACTACCACCCTGCACCACCACACAACCCCTTCGAGCCCCGCACTTCCTCCCTTCTCCTCCTCTTCCTTTTTCTTCCCAGATTTTTCCCCTTACCGCCGAGCCACCTACAACCGCCTCTATCGCCGCCGTCCGGCCACCTCTTCCGCCACCCAACCCATCGTTCGACACCCTGCAACCCCCTCTACAACCGCCATCCATTAGTTGGCCGAAACCAACCCTTGCACCCCTCCATTTTTCCCTCCACTTTTCCTTCGTTCTCAACCCTTCCACCTCGACCCACTTCGGCAGCCACCTTCGCCGCCTTGCCTCCGCCGTCTCCGCCGCCCTATGCCGCCTTGAAACCGCCCTTTGCCTCCACCTACACCCCCTCTACACTCCTGCACCATTCCCCTGCCTTAGAACCTCCCCTAACCACCCTCTTTTCTAGCCTAAAGACCCTAACCCGAAAATGATGAATCTCGTTTCCTTCACCCCTCTTCCAGCCTTTGCCCCTCTCTTTTCTGCATGAAACTCATGCTGCTCATGTAGCGTGAGCTCTTCCATTTATTTTGAAAATTTCTTGGGTAAATTTTAAGGTAAAATGGTATTTTATGTTAAGTGTTTTATTAATTAAAATTTATAAAGTTTTATGCTTTGGTTCTTATTTCTAACATAAGTATGATGGGCATTATTTTTAGGTGTTGAGTTGCTAAATATGCTTGGTAAGATTTGATATTTTGTGGGATTAAGGTAGCCGTTAATCCTCCCTTAAATATATGGAAAAACGCATGCTAGCACATTTAGGGTTTAGTATGATTTTATGCATGTTTTGTATGCTTAGCATGATATGTTTATGGTTTCTTATATTGTTTGTTAAAAAGAAATAGCATGATAACTTTTGTGCCATATGTAGGTATGTTAATTAAGGAAGGAGTTGGAATATGGATAGAAATGTTAAACACTTGTTATGATGTACCATGTTGTTAATGCATGAATGGTGTTATTGTTTAAGGGTATTTTAGTAATTATGCTTATGAGATAAATAAATCAATGTGTGTAGTTGCTAATGAGTATTATGTTGAAAAATGACAAGTTGGTGGACTTAGATGATAAGAATGAAGCATTAATATCATTATTTTATGTAGTGTTAGTAAATTTACAAAAATGGTGAATAAAGGGGTTGAGTGGAAATTTTATAAGTGAAAAGGGTATTTCGGTAATTTTTGAGATAAAAGAATAATATGGAAATGTTATGATTAAATGGCCAAATGATAATTTACAAGTAAAGGATAAAATTGTTAGTTGTGAGAAGGAAGGGTAAAATGGTAATTTTGGAAGTAGGGGTAAAATAGTAATTTTGGATGAAGGAGGGCACTATGGTAATTTTGGAGGTAAAGGGGCAAAATCATAATTTCACAAGTAAAGGGTAATATGGTAAATTTTATAAGTGAATGGTGAAGTGGTAATTTATAAGTAAAGGGGTAACATGGTAATTTGGGAACGAAGGGCAAAATGGTAATTATGTATGGAAAGATAAAGATGGTAATCTTGGATGTGAAAGGGTAAAATAGTAATTTGTAAAGTAAAAGATGTATGGTGGTAATTTTCATAAATAAAAGGATATTATGGTAAAATTGGATGTAAGGGGTAAAATGGTAATTTTGTAAATGAAAGGGTATTATGGTAAACTTGGGAGTAAGGGGTAACTTGGTAATTATGATAATGACAAAAGATAATTTAGCAATTAAATTATGATTGTAGAAGGGCAATTGGATAAGTATGATACTATAGAAGGGTAATTTGGTAAATTAACCAATTAAAGGGCATTATGGTAATTTTAATAATGGAGAAGGGTAATATAGTAATTTTGATTATGAAAAAGGGTAAATTAATATTGGTAATTATGAAGAAGAGTAATTTGGGATTTGTGATAATTAAAAAGGGTAAATGGCAATTAAAATAATTGAGAGGGGTAAAATGGTAATTATGATAAAGGAGAAGGGCAATTTGGTAATTTGTTCAACTAAAAGGGCAATTTGGTAATTTAGCCGATACAAGGGTAAAGTGATAATTGTTTAACCAACTAAAGGGGCAAAATAGTAATCATGATAATGAAGGAGGGTAATTTAGTAATTTATCCAACTCAAGGGCAATTTAGTAATTATAACAAAGGAGAAGGGCGATTTGGTAATATAACCAACCAAAAGGGAACTATGATAAGTATAGTAATTATGAGGGGTGAATGATGATCTAAAAAGTGTATGAGATAATTTGGTAATCTAAAGTGGACAAGGGGTAATTTGGTAATTATGCAACCTTAAGGGTAATGTGGTAATTTATCAAGTAAGGAACGGATACCTAACAATTATATAAGTAAAGGGCAAATGAGTAATTTGTATCTAACACATCTTTGAGATTGTGGAACATTAATATGATTAAATAATGCTAATTAGCCAAGTAAGAGTATTTGATAATTAGGATGGCCTTAATGGTTTCTCTGTGACATCCTGGATAATCAACTGAATAAGAAACGATTAATGATATCGAAACGATTGAAAGTGATTAAGTATCGGATTATCGTGCTTTCTGTGATCACCTTAATTAAGATACTATTACTTAAAGTGAAAGACCTCGAGATCGGGAATGGTGACTCCTTAGGGGTCGCTACCCTAAGGACGTGGTTTAGTCCACGATTATTCTGGTATTTGCTGGTGTGCCTTTGTGCCCCAGCCAGGCCCTATATCTTACTCTTCCTAACTCTACGGACCTATTTAGGGGGTATGCATACTTATGGATTAGGTGTCCTTGTCGGTAGGGTATTGAGTTAGCTTTATGCACCAGTACGACCAGGGTACCTTTGCGTCCTTGGGTTCATGGTTAAAGGGTACTGAGTAGCTGATATACACCGGTATGACCGGTGTACCTTTGTGTCCCGGGTTATCGATCTCCCAATCGAGGCAAATAAATATGATTGATGTGCTGATTAAAGAAAGGAAAGATACTATTATTGAAAGTGAAATATTAATGAGCCGGGCCCAGATGATTATGATATTGCGTACCGGTCCACCGGTTATAATAGTGGTCCAGGAGCGTGTTGCCCTAGTGTGTGATTATGAGTACCGGTCCACCGGTTATAATAGTGGTCCAGGAGCGTGTTGCCCTGGTGTGTGATTATGAGTACCGGTCCACCGGTTATAATAGTGGCCAGGAGCGTTGTGCCCTGGATGATGATTACATATATATTCCGGTCCACCGGCAATAATAGTGGGGGTCCCGAGCTCAATAAAATCAGTTATGTATGTGAATAAGATTATGGAAAAATACTAATCACTTATAGTGGAACACCATGTGAGTCGGGGCCAGCCCGGTCCACCGGCAAATAATAGTGGTCAGGTGCGTTCTGCCCTGTGTGTTTATCTTCCGGTCCACCGGCAATAATAGTGGTCAAAGGCGTTCTGCCCTGTGTGTTGACTTCCGGTCCACCGGCTATAATAGTGGGGTTCTCGTACTCACATGGATATAAAATATGATATTGATGGATTAATGACAGAATAATGGTTTAAGGCCCAAAGTATCGATCGTGACTTATAAAGTATTATGTATGTTATTGTTATGCATGCACCTCATATTATTTATGTGTGTAGTTTGCATTATGTGTTGTATGCGGGCCTATCTTTAAGTGTGGTATTAAAGGGTTACTCAGTACCGTAGTACTGAAGGGATTCCCTTTATGGGGCCCCTGCCTATTCAATGGGCAGTGCCCTTGCAGGTATTTTCAGGTGCTACTCAAGTGGGTTACGGGAAGGAGAGTAAGGAATTTTCTGGTATCATGGCTTTTTCTCTTTCTCATTTAATTTCTCGGTTTTAAATGTTAACATTGTTAAAGTAACCACCATTGGTGGATTTTATTCCTGAAAACGATTTGATGCGCTACTCTGATTTAAATATGTTGAAGCTTGCAATTTACTCTGATTTATGCATGTTGAATGTCTTTCGAATTGTATTTCATTTTCTTAGCCTTAGCACTTGGTACTGGAACGGTATGAGTGAACCGGTCTGGTACTAATTGTGGCGGTAATACTCCCAAAGTTCATGTTTTGTTTATCTGCTTCCGCTATTATCTTTTAATAAAACGAAATTTTTCAGTAGTGAATTTTGGGGGTGTTACACCTACTAAAATGTGTGGATATACGTATGCTAGTACATTAGGCTTTTTAACATGATTATGTGGGTGTTGTACGATGTTAAGTATATTATGACTTGTAGCATGTGTTGGTTGTTGAAAAGAAAAGTATGTTAATTTATGTGTCATGTGTAGAAATAATGTTTAAGGAAGGAGCCTTATTGTTAATGCAAATGTTAAATACATATGTATGACATGATAAGAGAATATGGTCATTTGTTGCATAGATAATGTTAATATGAGCCATAGGGGCATTTTAGTAAATTTCCTTGTATAAAAGGGTATGGCCTAAATAAGTATGTGTGGCTAGAGGTGGCAATCGGGTCGGGCGGGTTGGGTCGGGTCATTTTGGGTTAGAGTCAATTTGTTGGGTCGGGTCATTTCGGGTTACTTTGTCGGGTTGGGTCGGGTTCGGGTTAGGAAAACTTGGATTCGGATCATTTCAAGTTAACTTGCCTAGTAAGGTCGGGTTGGTTTCGAGTCATTTTCTAGTTCACATGAGTAGGTGGCTTCGGCTCGTTTAGGTCATTTCATGTAATATGATGGGTTAGTTCCGCTGTATCTGAGTTGTTTCGAGTTAAGTTGATGAGTGTGGTCATTTCATACAATTTGACGGGTTAGATTCAATTAGTTACGGGTTAACTTAATAGGTCGGGCCAGGTCGAGTTTTGACGGGTTGACTCATATTCGAGTCCAGGCAATTATTATTTTATAAATCGCAAATATTAGAGACAGACAATCATAAGATTAATATTGCAGATAAAAGAATTTAAAATATTAAATGCGTTTTATTTTCACAAATAAATAGTAAAGATATTTATAACTTTTAATAATAAAAAATATTGCGCTTTGAATCAAACAAAGATATTTATCATTGATTATAATTTATTTGATAACATAAAATATTTAATTACTTAAAAAAAGATAATTTTACAAAATAAAGATGATCAAAACAAGATTATACAATGTATAATTATCATTTATTACATTGTATATATTAGATACAATCATATGATTACTAGTAAAGATAAATAAAATAAGAATATTATATGTGTTTTATTTTTACAAAGGTAAATAATAAAGATATTTATAAGTTTTAACAATATTATATTTGATTGCTTAAAATATTTATAAATTTTACAAGTAAAAATATTAGATGTTTATCATATATTATATTTAATTGATTATTTAAAATATTTGATTACTTAAAAAAATATAATTTTATAAAATAAAGGTGAGCATAACAAGAATATACAATGTATAATTATCATTTATTACATTGTATATCTTAGATACAATCGTAAAATTACTAGTAACGATAAATGAAATCAGAATATTACGTGTTTTATTTTTACAAGGTAAATAAAATAATATATATATTTATAAGTTTTAATAGCATTATATTTGATTACTTCAAATATTTATAAATTTTACAAGTAAAAATATTAGATGTTTAACATATATTATATTTATTTGATTACTTAAAAAAAGATAATTTTATAAAATAAAGGTGAGTATAACAAGAATATAAGATGTATACTTATCATTTATTATATTGTATATATTAGAAATAATTATAAGATTACTAGTAATGGTAAATGAAATAAGAATATTATATGTGTTTTATTTTTACAAGGTAAATAAAATAATATATATTTATGAGTTTTAATTGCATTATATTTGATTACTTCAAATATTTATAAATTTTACAAGTAAAAATATTAGATGTTTAACATATATTATATTTATTTGATTACTTAAAAAAAGATAATTTTATAAAATAAAGGTGAGTATAACAAGAATATACAATGTATAATTATCATTTATTACATTGTATATATTAGAAATAATTATAAGATTACTACTAATGATAAATGAAATAAGAATATTATATGTGTTTTATTTTTACAAGGTAAATAAAATAATATATATTTATGAGTTTTAATAGCATTATATTTGATTACTTCAAATATTTATAAATTTTACAAGTAAAAATATTTGATGTTTAACATATATTATGTTTATTTGATTACTTAAAAAAAGATAATTTTATAAAATAAAGGTGAGCATAACAAGAATATACAATGTATAATTATCATTTATTACATTGTATATAATAGAAATAATCATAAGATTACTAATAAAGATAAATGAAATAAGAATATTATATGTGTTTTATTTTTACAAAGGTAAATAATTTATAAAATAAAGGTGAGTATAATAATACTATACAATGTATAATTATCATTTATTACATTGTATATATTAGATACAATCATAAGATTACTAGTAAAGATAAATGAAATAAGAATTTATCCATATCCCTCATACATATTAGCAATCTACAAAGCATTTTTAGTTATGAATGAACTAAATTTTATTTTCTAAGTCTCAAGAGATCAAAATATAGTATTAACTTACACAAATATAAACTATACCAACACTTTAATTAAAAAAAATTAACAAAAATAGTTTGACCAGTTTAATATTTATTTAGAGCATCTGGTGTAAAAAAATATATTCTAATTTTAAATTCAGGGACTTTAAATTTAGAATTATGGTTATGGGAAAGAAAAAAAAATTTACCCACAAACTTTGTGTGCTTCAATAATTTCGAGTTCTCGATCCATGCGTGCAGTACGTGGACCACAAGTACTACACGTGACGAGTGCATGTTGTCGTACGGATTATTGAAGTTGATTTTTTTATACTTTCTAATATATTTTTAGCTAAATTTATACAATTAGAATATATATATATATATATATATATATATATATATATGACACGGTTAATATTAACAGGAAAAAATTTACCTACAAAAGTATTATTTTTTTATCCAATAATTTTTATATCATTTATTATATCTTTTTTTTTTCATATTCATTTCTCTACATAATTTATCTTATTAATTTCCCTAGTTTTATTTATTTTATTAATTTCTCTACTTATATTTATTTTATTAATGTTATTATATTTATATTTTTTTTGTAATATTTTTAATAATTATATTATATTTGTATTTTTATTGTAATATTTTTATTAATTATTATTATTATAGTAAAAGAAAACTATAATAAGTTATTTTAAACATAATTTAAATTAAATATTAATTTTATATATTTTCATAAATTATTAATTATTATATATAAATTGATATAAATTAAAAATTAAATAATTTAAAATATAAATAATTAATATTATAATTAATAAAATAATTAGATATTGTAAATTTAAAATTGATGAACGTAGAATAATAAATTATATTTAAAGTAAATTAATAAAATTAAAAGAAAAAATATAATTAAAACTTTAAATTTAGGGTTGTAACGTGAGATACTCTTGATGCGGGGTATAGTTATTGCTTGTTGGATTTTGTGGGTGATAACTAATAAAGGACACTATTATGCTCTTCTATTAAGAGTTTCTTCAAATAGGTGGATCAGTGGATGTAATAGAACACTTTTTGAAAATTATTTTACAGGCTTACAACTGGATGTTTGTCTTTTTTATTTTAGTTTTTTATTTATTAATAATATATCTTATTAGGATATCATTAATAAATAAGAATGTCTAGGGTAAAATTATGAAAAATACGTAAAATTTATAAAATACTATATTTTTAAAAGCTTTAAATGAATAATAAAATATGTGTAATTTATTATTATTATAATATATTTTGATGTCTGATCGGGTTAATGTTGGGTCAAATCGGGTGAATGTCGGGTCGAGTCAGCTCCGAGTTGGGTCGAAGCGGGTCGGGTTAATATCGGGTCGGGTCGCTATCGAGTCGGGTCAATGGCGGGTCGGGTCGCTATCAGGTCGGGTCAATGACGGGTCATGGGTTGGGATCTGGTCGGGTCGGTTTGCTAAATTTTTTGGGTCTTATCGGGTTGGGTTTCACTCATGTCTGGTTGGGTTGTGCGAGTCGGGTCACTTTTTGCCAGCTCTATGTGTGGTAAGTGATAATAAGTATTATTAATAAATAATAATAGTTGGTGATGTTAGAAGATGTATATGGACCGTGGATATTAATATCTTATGTGGTAAGTGTATTTTGGTAAATTTGGCATATTAATGGCAAAATGGTAATTTATGAGAATAAAAGGGGCAATATGGTAATTTAAATAGTAAGCAGGGTATTGTAGAAATTTTACATGTAAAAGGGGATAACTTGGTAATTTTTGTGAGTAAGAAGGTATTTTGGGTAAATTAATTAAATGAGAATGGTATTTTGGTAATTTGGCATAAAGGAAGGACAACTTGATAATTTTGTGAGTAAAAAGGGGTAAAATGGTAAATTAATAAGTAAGAAGGGTATTTTAATAATTTGGCATAAAGGAAGGGCAACTTGGTAATTTTATGCTTAAAAGGGGTAAAGTGATAATTTAATTAAGAAGAAGGGTATTCTGGTAATTTGGCATAAAGGAAGGACAACATGGTAATTTGGTGAATAAAAGGGGTAAAATGGTAAAGAAATAAGTAAGAAGGGTATTTTAGTAATTTGGCACAATAAGGGGATAATTTGGTAATTTTCATATGTAATAAGGGTAATTTGGTAATTTAACTAACCAAAAGGGTAATTTGGTATTTTTAATAAGTATGAAGGATAGTTTGGTAATTTAACCAGCCAAAAGTGTAATTTGGTAATTTTAATAAGTATGAAGGATAGTTTGGTAATTTAACCAACCAAAAGGGTAAATTGGTAATTTTAATAAGTATGAAGGACAGTTTGATAATTTAACTAACCAAAGGGTAATCTGGTAATTTTAATAAGTAAGAAGGGCTATAGGGCTATTTAGTAATTTAACTAACCAAAGGGTATTTTGGTAATTTTAATAAGTGTGAAGAGCAACTTGGTAATTTATCTAGCAAAAGGGGAATTTTGGTAATTTAATAAACTTGAAGGGCAATTCACTAATTTTAATATGTATAAAGGGTAGTTCTGTAATTTAACCGATTAGAAGGGTAATTTAGTAATCTAACAAATACAGAGGGTATTTTGGTAATTTGGCAAGCAAAATGGGGTAACTGGGTAACTTTACAAACAAGAGGGGTACTTCAGTAATGTTGTAACTATGAAGGGGTAAACCGGTAAATTACAAATAACAAGTCAATGAATTAGATGAGCATCCATAATAAGACATAAAAGATATTAAATAAAAGAATAAGGGTTTGTGGCCTTAGGAACACTTGGTTAAGTATGTCCATGTATATTATAAGGATAAGGGTATTTTAGTAAATCAATAAATATCGTAAGGATAATGCATGGTATAGGGTTAAATGGGTGATTACAGGTATGATATGTTGCTTATTTCATAATTATGGAAGAGGTGCCTGGTTTTTAAGCATGCATGATAATGTGTGTTAAATATGTTAGAAGTACATATTAGGGTTTTTTGAGTGCCATGATCCTTGATATAGAATATTTGATTCTATAGCTAGTAGGGCTGTAAATGAGCTGAGCCAGTTCGGTATTCGGCTCGGCTCGTTAAAAGCTCAGTTTGGCTTATTCATTTAGTTAAAGAGCCTAGCCTGAGCCACACTTTTAGGCTCGTTTATTAAATGAGCCGAGCCCGAGCTCGAAAAAGCTCAGCTCGTTTCATTTATTGGCTTTGGCTCATGAGCTCGGCTCAGTGTGGCTTGTTAAAAGATTGGTTCGGCTCGTTCGTTTAGTTAAATGAGCCGAGCCGAAACATTATTTTAGGCTCGTTTAGTTAAACGAGCCAAGCTCAAGCTCAGGGGTATTCGACTCGGTTCGGCTCGGCTCATTTACAACCCTAATGGCCGGTATATCCTTGTGTCTCCGGATTCGTGACCCCCCTCGAATTAAATAAATGGACCTATTGAATAAGACATAAATAAAAATCTAATTATATAAAGTAAAAGATTATTGAGCCGGACCCATACCAATCCATTGGTAAATAATAGTGGCCAGGTGCAAGATGCCCTAGAGACTGGTCTACCGATAAATAATAGTGGTCATATGTTTTCTACCCTAAAGTATATTTCAGTCTATTGACTATAATAGTGGGGGATCCTAAGCTCAATAAACCAAACATTGGATGTTAATAAATTATGGAAAGACACTAATTACTTATAGTAGAACACTATGTAAGTCGGAGCTAGACCAGTCCACCGGCGAGAATAATGGCCAGGTGGGGGTGGTCCTAGAGACTGACCCATCAACGAATAATAGTAGCCAGGCGCATTCTACTCTAGGTTTTTCAGATCCACCAACTATAATAGTGGGGTTCCTACACTCACATGGATATAATTCGAGAGATGATGTTAAATAATTGTTTAATTAATGGCTTATAACTAAAGTAGTGATTTCATGTTTATGATCTCTTGATATGGTATAAGTTTGGCTTTAGTACCTGTCCCTATTTTGGTATGTGATGGAGTGCTAAGTGCATGAACTTTGTGTTATGCATTTCCTATTGTACATGGTGTTACATTGTGTAATAGTTTTATGTCGATTGTGATTTTTCCTATACCCGCGTATGTTATCGTTTTTACATAGTTTAAGTATGATGTGTTGCATGCGGGTCCTACCTTTCAGTTTGCTATAAAGGGCTACTTAGTACTATAGTACTGAAGGGTTTCATTTATAGGCCCCTACCTATTCAATGGGCAGTGTCCCTTGCAGGTTAGTTACAGGTGCTATTTAAGCTGGTATTGGGTATAAGCGTAAGGATTATCTAGAAAACTTTTAGGGTTTCTCTTTCCACCTTTTAATTTCTTCTTTAAAATGGTTTTACTCTTGTAACCACTAATAGTGGGTTTTACTCTTGTAACGAATTTAATGCACTACTCTTATTTAAATAAAAGTTTTGATTTG
The DNA here is from genome assembly GCA_039764185.1 of Tamarix austromongolica. Lineage (NCBI taxonomy): Eukaryota > Viridiplantae > Streptophyta > Magnoliopsida > Caryophyllales > Tamaricaceae > Tamarix > Tamarix austromongolica. Next base: position 56,583,300 of record CM077808.1, on the reverse strand, counting down.
TGTAAACCGTGTTATGTTTCTTTTAGCCTTAGCACTTGGAACTATAATGGTAGGAGGAAACCAATTTGGTACTAAGTGTGATGGTAACATCCCCAAATTTTACGGTTTTTGCTTTCGTGAATTTTTAAAGAAAACAAAAAATTTTCAGAAGTGATTTTAGGGGTGCTACACATATAAGCCCAATATTAGATAATAATCTAACAATCTCTCATTTGAGTTATATGTGTAATCTTATAACTATGAATTGCAAAATAAGTAATCGAGCTCAATATTGTTGCCGTTTGAAATGTATTTATAAAAAATTTGGACCATTAGTCAAACCAACACAGGATCAAAGCATCTTTCATCACGTCTCTTCGTAACTTAACCTTCAATAGTCGTGTATGTGGATATAACTAAATGGAATGGATCAAGATTTTGTTGTGTAGCATGAAATGTTATGTAATTGGAATTTAACATGCCTATTTTCAACCGATCCACCTTAAAAATTTAGTAAGTTCAAATCATAAATAAAACTAAAAGGAAATAAACAAACACTATTTTTGCAGAACACATATGATTAAAATATCTATAAGTCAAAACAAAGTATCCAAAAATAGAATATATAAAATGACACATTCCCACTAAAACTAAACATCACCGGCTGATACAACACCCAACAAACTAAATGCTCGAGAAACTATTTGGGTATCATTGCCTTTGTGAGTGGATGTACTATCATGGAGCCTGTATTGATGTGCTTTATAGACAATTCTCCTCTCTAAACCTTCTCTTTAACAATCAAGAATTTAATATCTATACTTTTTGATTTCGTAGAACTTAAGTTATTATTAGAATACTAAACTGCAACATTATTTTCACATAACAACTTATGTGGTATTTTAATACCATCTACTATACACAACCTTGTGACAAAATTTTGTGGCCATATATCGCAAGTGGAACCATAATATCATGCTACACATTATGCTGCCATAGTAGAAAAGGCTGTAACTATCTACTTATCACTCTTGCAAGAAACAACACCTCCAACCATTAGGAAAATAAAGCCTGATGTAAACTTCATGCTATCTTGGCAGCCAACAAAATCATAGCTAAAATACCTTATGATATCAAGCTTGTCGGACCTCCGATATATGAGTATATAATCCTCAGTACTACGGTACTGAGTGACCCTTTATACAAAACTAAAAGGTAGGGCCTGCATGCAACACATCATTCAAACGTAACAATGATAACACACACAATGCATAGAAATAAACATAACAACATAGGATAAACTCGTACTAAAAAAATCATATATCATGAAGCCCATTTACTTAGCATTTGCAACACTTGCCATGAGAGACATGCACCAAGGACACATTTATACCATAACAATAGGCCATTATGGTGAAATCAACATTATCTAATCTTAAGCCATTAATTAAATATTGTTCATATTGATCTCTCAAATTATATCTATGTGAGTATGGGAATCCCACTATTATAGTCAATGGATCAAAATACACTCTAAGGCAGAACATTCCTGGCCACTATTATTTGTCGGTGGATTGGTCTCCAGGGCAGAACGCTCCTGGCCACTATTATTTTTTGATGGATTGGTCTCTAGGGCAGAATATTCCTGGCCACTATTCTTGGCAGTGGATCAGTCTAGGCTCGGCTTAGTAATCTTTCACTTTAAATGTTTAGTATCATTCCATTTATTTAACTTAGGGGGATATCACGAACCCGAAGATACAAAAGTACACTGGTCATATTAGTACATACAAGTAGCACAGTACCGTCCAACCATCTTCCTAGGGACGCAAAGGTACACTCATCGCATTGGTGCACGATGACACATAGTACCTTACTGATAAGGATACCTAATCCATAAATATGCATACCCACTAAGTAGGTCTGTAGAGCTAAATAGGGTAGGATGTAGGGTATGGCTGAGGCACTAAGGCACAGTAGAAAAATCTACAATAATTATGGACTAAACCATGTCTTTAGGGTAGCGACTACTAATGAGCCACCATTCCCAATCTCGAAGTCTTCCACTTTAATTATTAGTGTCTTAATTAAGGGGACCATGAGAGACACACCAATCACATACAAATTCATTTTTACTTGTTTATGTTATTATTAATTAACCCTTATTAGTATTATTGTCCATGTTAACTCAAAGTGTCCACTAAGGCCATCCTAAATTCCAATTCTTATACTCAGGCACCCTAGGTTAAAATGAGCAAAATACCCTTAAGGCTAAGGCTTCTTCTCATCATCTATTTTCATTATATACATCATTTTTATTTATCCACATATCATAATTGGTTATCATATCATAATTATACTACAAGTCATGGAATTAGGTATTCTATACCAAAGGATCATTGTACACATAAGCCCCAACATGTGCTTTTAGTACATCCAGCACATATTTTCATGCATAATCAACAATTAAGGCACTTTCTTGCATGATTATGAAATTAACATCATAACACACCCTTAATTATCCAATTATCCCCGACCATGCATTGAAGAAGGGAGAAGGAAGAAGGAAAAAGGAGAAAAAGAAAAAATAAAATAATTTTTGGAATTAGGGTTAGAAATTATTTAGTTAGAGAAATTTTTTTAACAAATTAATTTATTTAAAATTAAACGTATTAATTTAAGAGGATAATTTTATTATAATTATGGTTTGAGAAATTATTTAAATAAAAAGAGTATGATAAACTAATAAAATATTTATTTTCATTTAGTAAATAACTATATCCATTTTTATAAATCAAAGTTCACAAAATAATTAAATTAATAATTTAAGATTAAGTTATTCCGAATAAGGATTAATCATTAAATTCTAGGTTTTACAATTTTTAGATATTACAAAGTCCTTGGAAGAGACATGAGAAAAAGTATCTTTAATATCTTTTTCTTCCTTTTTATGTAAATCCCTTAGCTTTTATGGTGTAAATAATGCCATAACAACACTTCTCCTTTCTCTAGTTGATCTCCTTAGTTATTGAGATTGTTGAGCTTATTCTTGTGAAACAATCACCTCGCTCTCAATAGATCATTGATTGACATTGTCTTGTGGAGGTTATTGATTTACCTTTTGACTGATGACAGATACAAAGACTTGCACATCTTCAGAGACAACAATGGAAATTGTAATCGATTCCTCCTCAAAGGTAATGTCTCTAACATCATTTCTCACCCAAAGCTCAACTTCCTCAAAGAAGGTGACAATTTCCGTATCAAAAATTGATCTAAACAGGAGATTATAGATATTATATCCCCTTAATTTCTTAGAGTAACCAATAAAATAATTACTGGCTATTTTGGAGTCTAATGTATTTTTATGTGGTCCTATATGGCCTTACCTCAGCTGGACATCTTCATATGCAAAAATGTTTTAGGATAGGCTTTTTTCTTATTGAAAGATTATAAGGCATTTTAGTGGTTGCCTTAGTTGGTACTCTATTTAAAATGTAAGATGTTGTCTTTAGTGCTTCTCCCTATAATGACTAATCATAATCCTTACCATGTCTTTAATAGTTATGTTTCGTCTTTCAATTACACCATTCATGCTAGGAGATCCTAGCATGGTGTACTTTAAGATAATTTCACATTCCTCTAGGAATATAGCAAATGGTCATAGAATTTTTTATATATAAATTGTCATATCTACCATACTATTCATTATCATGGTTAGATCTAACACACTTGATCTTTTTGTTGAAGTAACTCTTAACCTCAAGCTTAAATGATTTGAATACATCTAATAATTTTTCATGAATGATATATATGTAATCATAATGTGAGTAATCGTATATGAACGATATGAAACATTATTGACCATTTGATGTAGGAGAAAATGATTAAGACTTAGAATTTATTATTATGGAACCTATTATCCTCCATTTAGAGAGGATCCCCTATAAATTTGAAGACAAACGGATAATTATATTGATAGTTATGGATGAAACTTGCAAAAAACGTCACTAGCAATAGAGGTATATGTGTGCCATGCATAGAGGGTAAAAAGTATTGCATGGAAAGGTTAAACGTGGTATTAGCATAAGGAGACTTTAATCAAAATAATTTACGGGCAATATAGAGTATTATCACATTGATAGCTGTTAAAAAGATAAGAAAGTTGAATTAGTAAAAAAGTAGCTTAATTCCATCTTTTAGGGTTATCCTATTCTATCTTTTGAGTGTGTTTAGAGTAGGGAGCAAGCCAATGCTTTTTGTATCAATTCTTACTATATTTTTAAAATGTTTATTTTTTAATATTAAGGAGGTACAATGGTTATAAAAACTATAGGAGTACACAACACAAAAGGAGACCAAAAATTGATGAAATTGTAAGCTTTGTTTAATTCAATTCTGTGGGAGTTCTTTTCAATATTAATCAATTCTGTGTGAGTGATTATTATTGAAATCCTTAATCTATTTTTTTGTGTGAATTATAGATTAATATTTATTCTTCAAAACCTCCACAAACCCATGCCATTCTAAACCCTAAACACCATATACAATTGCTATCTTCATCATCTTCAACATTCATCTTAAACCTATTTTTTTACTTAATTTTATCTTATTCCAAACCTAATATAATAATAATATTTTTATCAAAATATCATCCTTAAAATATTACCTTCATAATCAAATCATCAAATCACCATTATTATATTCTTTCATCATCATAATATTCTCATCACTACTAAACCATAATCATAAACCCTAACCCTAGCCCACGAAACAAACCATTCTAAACTCTTTGTCATTTGAGTATTATCATCATTAATTCTAATTTTTAGAGTCATAATCATCATTATTCATCACTTTAGAATCATCATATTTCTTTTACAACCCTAACAGAGTCATAATACCACCCAAACCATAAGTACATATTCCTACACACATCAATTTTGGTATCCGAGCCTAGGTTGTGGTGTAGTGTGACACACATCAATAATTCCTCCATGTTTCTTTCAAAATCAAGTTCCTAATTTGATATTATTGTAATAAGTCATCAAGGAGGTGCTAAGATTTGAATTTTGGGTGACTTGAGAGAGCATTTTTAGAAGCACACCATTTGTGGGTGTAAAGAAGGTATGGCAACCCAAGGAGAAGATTTGAGGGGCATTCTAAGGCATGGGTGGAGGAGATCTAGGAAGTTAAGATATATATGGGTAGGATGGAAGCCTCACAAGCCCAAGGATCACATGTCCAATATCAAATCTGAAGAGATCAAGTAGGAGAAAATCATAGAAGGGAAGCACATAACCTAATAAAGGAATGAGGGAGAAGAAAGGGTAGGGAACTATCTATGAGCTCATGACACTTCAAGGAAATTATATGATGATGTGGATAAGGGGATTCACTTTAAAATACCTAATTTTGAAGGTAATCTCGATCTGAAATCTTTTCTTGAATGGTTGCAAATTGCTGAATCTATTTTTGAATATAAATAGCTTGATGATGAGAAAAGATGTCAAATGGTAATATTGAAATTTAAGAAGTTTGCTAGAGTATGGTATGAAAACATGAAGAGGAGAATGGAAAGAGAGGTAAAAACAAAAATAAGATCATGGGAGAAATTGAAAAAGCATTTAAAAAGAAAATTCATGCCTAGAGAATATGAGCAAGAGAATTTCATTAAAATGACTACTTTGAGGCATTTAGCTGCTTGGAGTGGTGGAGTACATTAGAGAGTTTGAAATATTATATATTATTTGTGACGTTCAAGAAACATAAGAGAATAGATGTTCTAGATTTATTAGAGGTCTAAATATTAATATTAGAGAGAAGGTGGAGGTGTACCCTTATGAGTTATTAAAAGACTAGGCAAAATTAGCAATCAAATTTGAGAAGCAACTGAAGAGAACCAAGCTACCAAAAAAATCAACCAATGAAACATATGGTTCGAACCATCATCCTCTCAAACCACAATTCAAGACAACACTAGAAATTCCAATCGTGAAGAAAAGGGCAAGGACAAGATGGTTGATAAGGTGAACAAACAATGTTTCAAGTGTAGAGGCTATGGTCATTTTGTTCGTAATTTTCCAAATCAAAGGGCATTATCTTTTAAGGAAATAGTGATTATAGAAGCTTGTAATGAGGAGGATGAGGAACCTAATGAAGACCTTGAGGAAGGTAGTGAAGATCCAAAAGATGCTTAGGGAGATGGCCTAGTAGATTTCTATGTGTTACAACGAGTGCTTCACATGTAACAACAACCTCAACCTACTCAAAGGGAAAAGATCTTTAAAGCTAAATGTGGAGTTGAAGACAAAGTGTGTGAATTCATCATCAATAGTGGCTCTTGTACCAATTTTGCTAGTGAAATAGCGGTGAACAAGCTCGAATTGAAGACCATGGATCATCGAAGGCCATATTCACTTCAATGGCTCAACAAGGACAAAGGTGTAAGGGTAACCAAATAAGATCTTATCTCTTTGAAAATTAGAAATTATTTTGATGATTTTTTATGCTATACTCTATCTATGGATGCTTGGCATACTTTGTTGGGGAGACCTTGGCAATTTGATAGGCAGGTTACACATAATAGAGTCCTTAACAAATACGTGGTGAGCAAAGGCAAAAAGAAATTTAGACTTAAGCTTCATATAGATGGGGAGAGTTCGGCTCTAAGGAGTGAAAGGAAGGAAGAGATCGAGGGTAAGAAGGAAAAAAGAGAGGAGAAAAACGAGAGTTGAAGGCGAATGCGAGGAAGAAAAAAAAGAAGAAAGATGCTAAAGGTAAGGGAGGAAGGAAGAAGAGTAGCATGGAGTTGTTGATCCTTAAGGAGTTAGAGATGATTGAATCTACTAAGAGTGATAAAGCATGCCAGGCCTTGGTAGTGAAAGAAGTTCAACAAAGGGGTGTGTTAATAAGAATCCAAAATTTAACAAGTGTTGAGAGAGTATGCAAATATTTTCCCAGATGAGCTACCACATGGATTACCTCCTTTAGGTATCGAGCATGCTATTAATTTTATGCCAGAAGTTCCATTACCAAACAAGCCAGCTTATAGATGCAATCCTAAAGAGTCCGGGGAGCTACAAAGACAAGTGAAAGAATTGTTGGCTCAATGCTATATTTGAGAGAGTCTGTGTAGTGTTCCATCTTTATTGGTACATAAGAAGAATGGTATGTGGAGCATGTGCATTGAATCTAGAGCAGTCAAGAACTTCACAATCAAATATAGATTTTTTAAGCTAAGATTGGATGATATATTATATGAGATACAATGAGCAAAGGTATTTTTGAAGCTTGACCTTAAAAGTGGATACCATCAAATGAGTATAAGGGAAGGGGACGAATGGAAGACAGATTTTAAGACTAAGAATGGCTTGTATTAGTGGTTGGTGATGCCATTTGGGCTATGCAATGCACCAAGTTCATTCATAAGGTTGATGACTGAAGTACTTAGACCTTTCCTTAGAGTCTTTGTCGTTGTCTTCCTGGTTGATATTTTAATATATAGCAAGAGTGAGTTTGAACACATGAAGCATTTAAGAGATTATTTGATAAACATAGGGAGGTGAAGGTCTAAGGTAAAATGGAGAAGTGTGAATTTATGATGAAGAGTGTGGTTTTTCTTGGTTATATTGTGAGTGGAGATAGTATTAGAGTTAATCTTTCAAAGGTGGAACCTATTCAAATATGGAATATTCCTACTAATGTTATAATGTTTGGAGTTCCCATGGATTGGCTTCATTTTATAGGTAGTTTATCAAAGATTTTTCCACAATTGCAGCACCTATTACATAATTGATGAAGAAGGGAGAGTTCTAATGGAATGAACATGCAACAAAATCTTTTTAAGACTTGAAGCCAAAGCTTTCAAATGCACCGATATTATCTTTACCTTACTTTGATAAATTATTTGAAGTAACTTGTGATGCCAGTGGTGTAGGCATTGGAGGGGTACCTTCACAAGAAAGAGACCAATTGCATTTTTCAGTAAAAAGTTGAAAGGTGCAAGACTCAATTATTCAACTTATGATAAGGAGTTCTGTACTATTGTTCATTGTTTAGAAATATAGATTCATTATTTGAGACCCAAGCCTTTTATACTTCACCCATATCATGAGATTTTGAAGTATCTACATGGTTAAAGGAAAGTGAGTCAAAGACATGCCAAGTACATTAGTTTTTTGCAAGCATTTGTGTTCTCTACATGCCTTTATCCATGCCTACTCAACCATGGTAAGTAGTTAGTATGGATTCTATTTTGGGATTGCCTAGAACATAAAGAGGCAAATATTATATCATGGTGGTGGTGGATCGCTTTTCCAATATGGCTCATTTTATTCCATGTAACAAGACTAATGATGCAACTTATATCGCGGATTTGTATTTCAAGGAGATTATGAGATTGCATGGGATTCCAAAGAGTATAGTTTCGGATAGATATGTGAAGTTCCTAAGTAATTTCTAGAAGATATTATGGCATATGTTGGGAACAAAGCTTCTATTTAGTACATCACATCATCCTCAAAAGGAATGTCAAACCGAAATTACTAATAGACATTTGGGTACTTTCCTTAGGGAATTGGTGATTAATAGTGCTAAAGATTGGGATGTTAACTTAGCACATGTGGATTTTGCTTACAATCAGACTCCTTCAATTACAACAAGCTCTACTCCATTCGAGATAGTATATGGTGTTAATCCATATATATTGATTGATATGGTACCATTGAAGAAGGGGGAAGTAAAGAATTATGATGCACAAGAGAGAGTGGAGTTCTAGCACAACATTGAGAATTCAAATGAAGTATAAAATACATGAGCAAACAAGCATAAGAGTCAACATGTATTTCAACTAGGGGATTTGGTATAGTTACACTCAAGGAAGGAGAGATTTTCTAATTTAAGAAAAAATAAGCTTATGCCATGGACATATTGTCCTTTAAAATTATTAGAAAATTTGGAGAGAGTGCTTATGAGATAGATTTACTTCATTCATATGGTGGGGTGTATAGAACATTCAATATTGGAGATATCAGTCCTTACTATAGAGATGCAAATTTGAGGGAAATTCAAGTCAAAAGGGGAAGAATGATGCAGAGTAAATGGTCATACTTAGCATTTATTATTATGGAACCTATTATTCTTTATTTATAAAGGATAACCTTTAAATTTGAAGACAAATGGATGACTACATTGCTAATTATGGACGAAACTTGCAAAAGAAGTCACTAGTGATAGAGGTGTGTGCCTAGCATGCATGGAGGGAAAAAATGTTGCATGGAAGGGATGAACTTGGTATATACATGAGAAGACTTTAATAAAAAAATTTGTATGTGCACTATGGAGTATTATCACATTGCTAATTGTTAAAAATATAAGAAAGTTGAATTAGTAAAAAAGTAGCTTAATGCTATCTTTTAGGGTTATCATATTCTATCATTTAAGTGTGTTTAGAGTAGGGAGCAAGCTAATTATTTTTATGTCGATTATTATCAGATTTTTAGGAGGATTATTTTGTAATGTTAAGGAGGTCCAATGGCTATAAAAACCATAGGAGTAAACAACATAAAAGGACACGAAAATTCGATGAAATTACAAGCTTTGTTTAATTGAATTCTGTGTGAGTGATTATTATTGAAATCCTTAATCTCTTTGTCTATGTGAATTAGAGATTAAGATTTGTCCTTCGAACCCTCCAAAAACCCACAACATTCTAAATCCTAAATGCCATATACAATCGCCATCATCATCATCATCTTCAACATTCATCTTAAACCTATTTTTCTTACTTAATTTTATCTATTTCCAAACATAAGATAATAATATTATTACTATCGAACATTCATCATTAACATATTAAATTCATAATCTAATTATCAAATCACCATTATTCCGTTTGTTCATCATCATAATATTCCCATCACTACTAAACCCTAATCATAAACCCTAACCCTAACCCACAAACCAAACCATTCTATACTCTTCATTATTCGAGCATTGTCATCATTAGTTCTACTTTGTCGAGTCATCATCATCATCATCCCTTCATCACTTTCAAATCATCATATTCCTTTTACAACCCTAACCGAGATATAATACCAACCAAAGCATAACTATATATTCCTGCACACATCACCATTATAAGAAGCAATAGGGAACAATCTATAGATATCTTCGTGAATCAATTCTAAGACTCTTGAAGATCTATTTTCACCTATTCTCTTAGCTTTGGAATGTTTTCCCTTAACACATTCAACATAAATGTTTAAATATGTAAATTCAAGGGGATCTAAAATGCAATCAATTATAGGCCTCTTAATTCTTCTTTTTAAGATATGACTTAAGGGTTTATGCCATATTGACATGATTTTTTTTATTTAATTTACATTTACCACATGTAATTTTCATATTATAAAGTGATGACATCAAGCATATATAATTTATCATACTCACACAATAAACAAGTACCAATAATATTTGAATTCAATGAAAGACAAATTTTATTATTTTTGAATGAAAAATAAAAGTCAAATTTCTCCAATAGGAAAATGGAAACCAAATTCCATCAAATATAGCATACAAAAAAAGTGAATTTTAAATATAAATAATAATTAGTTCCTAATAATAACCTAAAAGTATCAATTGCTTCTATAGTTGTTACCTTGCCATCTCCTACATAGATATATCTTTCATTATTACTTGGCTTTTAGTAGCTCTGGTAACCCAACATAGAAAAATTTATGTAAGTAGTGGTATTATAATTTAACCATCAAGTTTTTTCAAACATTGAAGCTAAATTAATCTCAGAAAAGACCAAAATAAGGATTATACCTTTCTTCATGTGTCAGGCATGGTATTTTCGCAATCCTTCTTAACATGTCAAGTCTTTTTACAAAAGAAGCAACTATATGTTTCCTTATATTGTTTATTTTGAATTGGACCATTGGGAGCAAATTCATCCATCCTTTTCTTTCCTTAACCTTTAAAAATACTTAATAGAAGAGCATTCTTAGTCTTAATAAACTTCAACCATTATTCCTCTTACATACAGTATGGAATGAGCTCCTTAAGAGTTCATTTCTACTTTTAGCACTTATAACTAACCTTAAATTGATTGAATTGAGAAAAAAGTAAAAGTAACACTAAATGTACAAGTAAGTCATCTAATAACTTGAGCTTTGGTACCTTAAGTTTTGAAGCAATGTTAGACATCTCCATGATGTACTCTATTATATTTCTTTTACCTTTATACGTTATTGAAATTAATCACTAAAGAAGAGTGCTTGTTTCAACCACATCATTTTTTGCAAAGGTTTTTTCAATTTCAGTAAGAAAATTTATAGCGGCGGTGATCTTATCAAAGAAATCACACCTAAAGGCCTTTGGAATGTCGTACTTAATGATCATGATACTTATGCGATTTGAACGATTCCACTTCTCAAAGTTCATTTTCTCATTAGAGGAACTTTCTACTATCAGATTAGTAGATTTAGTAAGTCTACGTGCATGGTCTAGATCCATGCAGCCAAGGACTAGTAAAATGTTATTATTCTATTCCTTAAAGTTATTCTCATTTAGTATGGGAATGAAACTGAAGTTGATAAATATAGTAGTAGTAGACATAAATATGTGGAAAACATAACAATAACATAAATATTCATGCTCATAAAATTATACATGATAAATAATCTATAAATATAAATAATGGAAAACTCACCATAAGAAACTGATACAACATTGATATCAAGTTTTTAGATAGTAGTATTGATTGTAAATGGTATTCTTGTTGTAGTGATCAAAAAGTGACAATAAGGTATGTCTGATAATGAACTCATCTTTGGATTGTCTTATCATCCACATGGAAACCAAACAATAGCCACATATTTATCACCATAGGTAGGGTTGTTTATGTTATCCGATATTTGCTTTTCCAATCTAATATATAAAGCGACTCGATCCAAAAAATAAATAACTCATTCTTTTTTTTCAAATTAAATATCTGATTTGGTCAACAAAAAGTCAAAAAAATCAAATATACGATCCGAAAAATACAAATAATATCCAGTCCAAAGAAAAATATTTATATATTTTTTATAATTATTTATTTTATATATAATTATGTACAAATAAATTTAGATGAGTATATAATTTTTACTTGCTTGATTTATTATTTGGGCTAAAATTTAATTTAGTGTAAATTATATTTTTAATATAATTCTTTTCTAGAATATTTTTAACTCCCCCCTACGAGTGCACCACTGCATTCGTGTCCTTGGCCATTGATGAAAGACTCCCTCTTTTTTTTTTAAAGAGGGGTGGGGTGGCACTGTGGAACTACAGGCCACTAAGGTTAACATTGCTTTATCTCAAACTTTTTGACTCAGCCAGTCAGCCAACACTTGGCAGCCCCACAACTATGCCCCACGTTTCCCACACACTTAAGACTCATAATTCACAAATAGTTCAGACACACACACAACCCGTAATTTTTTTCCTCCTCTCTCTTTTCATTTCCCAATTTTTCTCATCTGTAGTTCTTCAAAACTAAGCCCCTATCTTCCTTCTTGCATGCTTCCAATCCTAGCAACCTCCTGTTTAGTGATGCTCACTTCTCAACTTCGGTGCTTCCTGCTTGCTACTACTCTCCTATCTTCTCTTTGTTTTTGATCTACCTACACCACAACAAACTGTCGCCACCTACAAGCTCTAGCACACCAATTAACTGGTATTAGCGGATGGTAATAGATGCATGACCGCCTCACCCCGCCATGATCTGCAACGGAAGAAGTGGAGGACATCGAATGCTTCCCGGATGACAGCAAAGCTCCACTGCGATTTATCTACCTGATTTTAGTGAGTAGATTTTTATTCAACCCTAGATATTAATTTAATTAAATTTCTATGATTAAATTATGGTAAGTTAAATTAATTGTTGAATTGAGTATGTATGACTTATGTGTTAGATTTGGATGGGTTAATTGTGTAGTATATATTTGATTTATAAAAATTTGGACTCTTCACCTGTTATGTACTGAATTGAGTATGCTTATTTGGAATGATTCTATTTTCTAGATTTGGATGAGTTATATTATTAGCTATTTTCTATTAGTAATGACTTCAATTATTAGTCTCTTGCTCAAATATTGCATATTTCCCACAAATTGTGGAGTCCAACAAACTATTAGCCTCCTACTATTTTCCATATTTGGAAGAGTAGTATGATTAGCTATGATTAGCTATGATTAGTAATGTGTTGTTCCATAAATCAATTTTGACCTTTTCAATTAATGCAATCTAATTTAGTTTTAGCTGCTATATTCTGTAATGTGAAAATGTCTTTAGTGGAAGAAATGTTAATATTCTTCTATTTTTGTTAGTTTTTAGCTCTAATCAATTATGGCCAACAATAGTAATGTGAGGCATGTGCCTGTTGAAGAGGTGGAGAGCTTATCTCCATTTGTGGAGTTAATTGGTGATGTAAGTGCCAGTCATTAATGAAGAAGAGAATGCAAGTTCTCCTTCTTCAGCTTCAAGTGGTGTTGAACAAGTAGCATCTCAAAGTAAGAAAAGATCCTGTGTATGAAAATATTTTACAAAGATGAGTGCTAATGCTTTGAGAGCTACTTATAATTATTATGGAAAACATTATGTTGTTGATCCAAAAAATAAAACTAGCATGATGATAAATCATATTAATTATTGCAAAGAAACTCCGGCTAATAAGGAGAAAAACACGAGACTAGTGGCCATTCTTTGTGCAAATGAAGCAAGAAAAGAGAGTGATGGATCAAATATTCCAAATATTGGTTCATTGAAAATTTTGAGTACTTGAAAACTTAATCACAAGGGTAGTATAAAGGCTTTGGCTAGGATGAGATTTGTAGATGAGCTTCCCTTTAGGTTTATTTAGGGAGAGGGATTCAAATATTTTTTGGAGGTTATTCAACCTGATTTTATCATGCCTTCAAAGGTGATGGTGACCAGAGATTGTTATAAAGTATGTGTGGAAGAGAAGAAAAAAAAAGAGTATTTTCACAAATCTAGTTGTAGGGTTAGTCTCACTACCTATTTATGGACTTCGTGCTAAAATCTTGTCTATATGTGTTTGACTAGTCATTAAATTAAGGAGGCGGACACTAAAGGAAGCAATAATGGTGGAATGCAAAGAAAAACAACCAATTTATATGGTATCTCATGAGTTCCTGTGAATGAAAGGTTTAATCAGAAGCCTACTAAGTGAAGAACAAAAAAAAATTTCTCACATAGGTATTGTTGGAAGTTTTGATTCAATACCACCACATATACCCTAAAAAGTTTTAAAAAGCATTCATCCTCCTAATTTATAAATGATAGTTTTAACTTGGAACCATTGTCTAAAGCCTAGAAAAAAGCGGTGAGGTATAGAAGGTGATTTTAAGTTTGTAATTATATACAGATATCTTTATTATAAAAAACCATCTATTTTAATTTTTATAGTAGGGAGGCTAACACTTATTATACTTTTAAGATTGAATGAATAAATTGATAGCTAAAATATGAAGTGTAGGGTATATAGTTCTATCTAGAACTATAAGGGTTTAAATCCCTCACGCTTCTTAATTTCATTGTCATCTAAAAATGTTTTCAAATATTATGTAGCTCAAACTTTTAATAATAGTTATGGCTAAAATTTGTTGTTAAAAACCTACCTTTGATAGTGATTTTTGGTAAAAAACCATTATTAAAGGTCAGGCTTTCTCCATTCCTACGTGGTTTTTTATGCCAGTTCCAAAACTATTATTAAAGCTTTAATAATAGGTATTTTGACAATGCTTCAAAATTATTATCAAAGCCCCAAAATAATCATTATTAAAAACTTTTTATGTGGTAGTGTTAAACATGGAATGTTGGTTCAATCAGCTTATTTAGAGCCTTAGTATGACACTTTCTACATCACTAGTCTTATATATTATTGGATTAGATGTCTGACATTTATTTAAAAATAATGGTTATTCTATAATTAATGTCTTAATTATAGTACCTTAATTTTTAGTTGATTAGTCTCCTATTCTCTTTTTCAACCCTTAACCATTGCTTAAACACCTTACCCAAACAACCAAATTACTCCTTTTACCTTTTACCATTCAAAACCCTAGACCTAGTTTCCTTCAACCAGTGGTTGACCAACCTATAGATATAATGACCATCACCTAAGGGGCTTGATAGTCAACTAGCTAGGATTTTGGTCAATCTGATGTTGTGCGATTTTTCATAACTTATTTATTTTATTTCCTTTTGATCTAAAAAATCATAATTTTATGATTTATTTGTTATTTCTCCCTAATAAATTCCTATTTAATTAGCTTTATACTCAAATAACTTATTTAAAAATCATTTTTAGTCAACCATTAACTTCTTCAACCAAAACATCATCTGTTATGCCTCCCATATCATATTTGACATTATCCTTTATCACTTAACCATAATTTTTACCGTAATCCAATCACCTTACTATTCCACTCACTCTCACCTGCACTTACACCATTATACTTTTTCTATCTCACACTTCCCCTGCTTCTATCCCTTGCAAGAAACCTTAAAATTGGATATTATCCCCCCCCTCTCTTCTTTTGGCCTTTCGTTGTATGGAGGTTAAGGAATTTAGCCCTCATTCCACACTTAGCATTTTCCCTACAACCTCATCTTTGTTCTTTCCTCTATATTATTACTTAAACCTTTGTTCTTCATTCTCCTTGTGTTGTTCTTGCTCCCTAGCTAACATGACCTCCCCTTTTCCTATCTCCATTTTCTTTTTACTCGATCACTTCTAATAAATATTAAGTATTAGTCCATTAGGTTTTGTTTTTAAAAAATGGATTAAGATTTGTAGATTATGAAGTTTCTCTTCTTGTTCCTCAAGTATTTATTTTTAAGTCTGATGTTTTCATATATTCTCTTTAGTTTTATTATCTATTCTAACCCTTGTTCTATCCCTTATCTAGTTCCATGTTATTTTAGTTTAGGTGATCCTAAATTGCTAGTTAGGAGTTTTTTTTCCCTAAAAGAATGGTGATTTTAGGTAAGGATGCATGTCTCAAGTTTATTGCTTTTTTTTTGCTATGTATTTATCTTTATGTAAATCCATGCTAGAATGATTTTGTGTAAGATGATAATATTTATGATTTTTTTAACTTGTATTCCAATATTTTAATATAAATTCATAATTTTATGTGATATGCCACATAAACCATGTCTAACCATGATGTTTTTATTTATTATTTTTATTAAGTATGAGGTTGAGTGTATCAAATTATGATTAAGAATTGTGTCAAAGAAATAGGTAGAGATTTGATTATTTTTGTATTTTGGAGCCTAGCCCCATTTTTGTGCCATAGGTTGTTTTGATTTAAGCTACTTACATAATTAGAATGTTGATAAAATATGGAAGATTATGTTAGAATTTGGTTAAATTTTGTGAGAGTTGGAATTTGGGAGATTTTCGGTTATAAAAGAATTTGGCTCAAATTTGAGAGTTTTGTGAAAAACAAGTATGTCATTATATTCACTAAGGTTTGTACATAAAATTTAATATATAATATGACACAATTTGTGTAATACCCCATTTGAAACTAGCTCTAATTAATGTAATGATATTGAAATATGTTAGTTTATGTGTAATTAATTACATAAATGATTATAGTATATTTTATAATTTCTATATCTCATGGGATGATTCTATAATATTTGTTATTTTGTGGCAAGGTGTACTTTACTTTAAAATATTATTTATGTCTATTAACTTTTAAGTTACACCTAGAAAATTTGTATTGTCAAATTTTATTTGGATTCTAAGTGGGTTTAAATGTAAATATAGAAATTTTTGTTTATTTTTATTTTTGTTTGTTATCTCGTTTGAATTTTACACGCAATCTATGTAATTAAGGTATGCTAGCTAAAAATCTATCAAGTATATGTTAAAATTTATTAAAAATTATACATAGGTTTTAAATGAGTAAATAGGATTTTATGTAAATTTTATTTATTTTATGAGTAGTTGTGATATTTATTTTTGTAATTACCTTATAAGTTTATTAGTTCACCATGAGGTTAATATTTTATATATCAAACATTGTTTTAAATTCATGAAATTTTATATATGAAATTATAATATTATTTTAAGGGTTTCCATAAATTTTTGTGATTTTATAAGCATATTTGATATTTTTCTCAATTTTAATAACAATTGGTATTGAAGTGGAAAATTATTGAATAAATAACATAAAATGGCAGTTTGGTCATTTATAACTTATCATACCTAAAAGTGTGAATAATTGGACTATGATGACCTTAATGAATTTTTAGGATGACATTATTATTGACTTTGACTTTAGCTTGGATCTTTGACTTGAGGGTTGACTTGAATAATTGAAAAAAAATAGTTAAGTATGGAATTAGAATCATTGTGTATTATATGATATTTTATGATCAACTTATTAAAATATTAATATTTAAATAGAAGACCTCGAGATTTGAGAATGATTTTCCTTTAGGGTTAGCTACCTCAAAAAATGATATAGGATCCCTTAATTTGGTTTAGGAGTTTTGTCAAATGACTCAACATTCTTGCTAAGGCTCTAGTGTACTCGATAGATGACCTACGAGTATTATGAGGGGTATTGGTACTTAAAGATTAGATATTCTAGATAGGGAGGATAATGTATTTTCTTGTTGCACCAATATGACTGAAGTACTTATATGTCTTTGAGTTATAAATTGGAAGGATATTGTGATGCCTTAGTGTGTTGTCATGCCTGGTGCTTTTTATATGCCTCTAGATTATTATTGTATCCCCTTTAGTAATTAAAAATAGAAGCAACTATGAAGATTTATTTAGAGTATTTTAGGTTATTGGTTTAGTAGTTGCCTCCATACACTATTTGGGTTTGGTTTGCTAGTTTGGTAGATGTCTTCGTGCACTACTTGATTTTAATTTGTTGGTTTGATAGTTGCCTTTATGCACTATTTAGACTTGGTATATTGGTTGGTAAGTGTATTATTGCCTCCTTCTTATGTTTATGAGTGAGATAGAGGTGGTTATCGAAAAATGTCTTAATAATGGTTTTGGTGTTTATCCCTTCGTGGGACACCCTTAGTATAACTGGATTAATAAAATAATCGTAATATGGTTAAGTTTAATGTGATAAGCATATGGCATATGGTCTAATATGAATTATAACATAAATATGTCACTTATCTATGGTATGTACTATTTGACGTGTTATTCTATGATCCTTTATATTACCCTTTATGCCTTCCATGTAATATTTACATGCTTAGTATTGTATAGTGGTTTACTCGACACTATTATACTAATAGGTTTTGTTTTTTGAATTCTTCCCTATTCAATGGGCAACTTTTACCTTGTAGAAGGACTTTGAGTGGAGGTGTTATGATGATAAGTAAACTAAGTTTTATTCATCAAATGTAGAGTATAAAACTATTTTGGTTAATAAGATATTAATAATTAAAGTGAAATATTAAGTGAGTCGGGACCAAGTTGTACTAGTAACATTTATTATTTCATCTGGTTTTGTTGGAACCAGAGAACCTTAATATACTATATTTTATTTCATTTCACTATCCTACAGGGATATGAACATTTAATGATTAATGTTTCTAGGAATAGTTTACCTTGGAAAGATTTGAATGTCATAATTCATTTTGCCAAATGATAATAGTGGCTCTCATCCATGTTTTGCCATGGGGGAGTTTTATGTTGTATTACTATTCTATGGGTTATAAATAGTAAGGCCATGATTTCAATATAACTAAATAAATGGAATATTGCGATCATCTAATGTTGAATCATAAAATTATTTTCTCTTTAGTTGTTTTATGAGCATACATGCATATATATTATTTATATTATCTTATAATTCTTATGTGTTATGCATGCAGTATTATATTGATGAATATTGTTATCTTATTAAGTATGTAACATAGTAACCATCTTTTTTTTAATAGTGTTACTCATTCCCACAAGTAAATGCCACATTGTTTTACTAAACATGGTTGATTTGATGCTTTTAATGTGATGTTTGCGGTGGGCATATATTCGAGGTTATATTAGCATATAGTTATCCAGATCTCTCTCTCTCTCATTTTAGTAGAATGTTTTCTCTTGTCTCTATCTCTTTTCTCCTATTTCATATTCTTATATAGTTATAGGATCAACTGTTTTCCGCACCTTATCTCCAGATACAAATTACTTTTAGCCTTATACCAGACATAAATTGAGTATAGAGAATACGTTCTCTATATTAGATGTGGTATAATATCCTACATTTTTAGTTTAACTTCTTCAAAACCAATTTAAAAAAAAATTCATAAAAATAGAGGTGTTACTTCTATCATTTTCTATTTAAAGTAATGTTTCTATTTGATACAAATCATTATTCACTGGAATGGGTAATGAGTGCTGTTTAAAGTAATGCTAATCTTTTGATTGCTTGAAACATAAAAAATGGAAACATAGCTGGAATGGATCATGTCCATGTGCAGTTGCAATATTTACTGTATAAGCTTTTGCATAATTGTATACTCTAAGAAATAAAGTATTATACTACGTATAGATAAGTTGTTATAAGCACTGTTGTATGGGTACGAGAACAAAGATGGAAAAAAACCGATAAACAATAATTTTAAAATTAGAAAGCAAATTTATTTACACTTTAAATAAACGATGATACAGAAACGCAAACAAAAAAATATGTTTGAGACATAGACGGTGGATGAAACAAAATTTTTGTATATGAGCAGTTATAAGTCTATTTCAACTAATAATATCTCATAATATGAGTGCTATCTAATTAAGCCTAATAACCATTGTCATGGTCCTCGTAAAGATATGGACGTTTTGGTAAAAGAAACAAATTTATTCCACGTACAGGATCGTCTTGGCGGTCTTAAGCTTCACAGATTAAAAATTAAATGACAAGATTCCAAAACTAATGCTAGGAAGAGCTAGTAACCGGTACGATACTGCCTAAGGTTGGACTTTGAGATACGAAAGTGCCGTTCTTATTGCAATTTTCTTTCATCCACTTATGACAAACAAAATTAATTACAAACAGTACTCAACTTTAATGTGTACATGATGGGCACCTCAAATAGCCTGACCTAACCTACCTATAAAACACTCCCAAGTCCCAAGTTGGTTTTTAAGCCGACTTGTGCATCACCTATATATACACCTAGAGTCCATGGGGGAATTTTTTTTTACACTGTTTATTTATTTTCTTTCTGAGGTTAATATAGGTTAAGATAGGTTAAATATTAATCTCATTTAATCTAAATTTACCTTCAAATATTAACCACTAAATTGAAGGTTAAAGGAAGTTAATGTTAATTTGTTAATAAAATTTAGTTATTCACTTTCATTCATCTCAAAACAAATAAGGTTATGATAAAGATTATTTGGAGCTACTTAGTAAAAGTAGTTATCCAAAATAATTATTTATTTAAAAAAAATTTAGACTAAAAGTTTTTTTTTTAAAATAAATAATTATTTTATAAAATTACTTTTAATAAGTAGATTTAAACATGAGTTTACTCATTTAGGTTAACCTAATAAATAAATAAATAAATTTTTAAAATATTTTCCTAACCTAGATGCATTCACCTCATTTAACTTAACCTATATCTACCTCAATCCAAACAGGCTCCTAGTATTAATGGTATAAAAATATCAACGAATGTAAGAAAATATTACTATGCAATGGTAAAAAATTAGTTTGCAGATTTCTATTTTTTCTATGTTACAATATTTTTTGATTATGGATCCAATAATAATAATATTTTAAAATTTGTACTACAATGTTACTATATAATAATAATAATAATAATAATAATAATAATAATAATAATAATATGTGTGAGAGGTAGGTCTATAAGTATTTAGCTATTATTATATTTATTTAAAAGAAAATGAATAAAATAATATTCAACCTAAGTGTTAGTTTAATTAATTAATTAGGTTTACGAGAAACACATTAAATAACCTCAAATGCATTAAATGACCCCCTATTAGTATATAGCTTTAAAAAAACATCAAAATGGGTGCTGCCTTAGTTCCACCTGTATACATCGAACATGCCTGGATTCAGTTGCTCATGCTGCTTATTTTTCCGTTTGGTTAGTAGTCAGTAGCTTATTGAATCAACGCTTAATTTAAGGCTCAAACACGCTGCTGTGAAACCCCTAGTCCCTCCGGAAATGAATCCCCATTTTAGGAGGACTGACTTTATAACTCGGTCTATACGGTATCTTTTTTTGGAGCTCGAGTGTAGGATTAGTAACGAATCAGATCCGGATCGGATGTAATCAGATTTAAAGTCGAACTCGTTTAAATTATTTAGATGTAGATCCATTAGATTTTAAAAGTTAAAATATAGATTCAAATTTATCGGATCTAGAATAAACATATCTTAAACGGATTATAAATGGGTCTGATTATTTTTTTAAAAATAATTAATAATTTATATAAATACAAATATATTGATATTTTATATAACTTAATATGTATTTTTTGTTAAAAAAATCATCAAAGTAAAATATTTAAAATTTAAAATTTTTACATTAACTTTTCAAATGATATTTTAATACTTTTAGAATACTATATTATATATATTGTTTATAAAATAAATGTATATAAAAAAATTTTAAAAATTGAATATTATGATTGTCATTATTGTTGTAATCTTATTTGAACTCTTCATTTATTTTTTTAATTTTATTTATATACATTTATTTTATAAATAATATGTATAATATTTTATTATAAAGTATTAAAATAACATTTGAAAAGTTAATGTAACTATTTTTAATTTTTTTACTCGGATGATTTTTTTAACATATTAAGCTATATAAAACATAAATTTGTTTGTATTTATAAAAATTATTAATTATTTTAAAAAAAATTAATCAGACCTATTTATAATCCATTTAGGACATGTTTATTCTAGATCCGGTAGATTTGGGTATGTATTTAAACTTTAAAAACCTGATGGATCTAAATCTAAATAATATAAATGGGTTCGACTTTAAATCTTATTACATCCGATCCCGATCCGATTCATTAATAATCCTATGCTTGAGCTCCAAAAAAAGATATCATATAGACTGAGTTATAAAGGTAGTCATCCTAAAATTAGGATTCATTTCCGGAGCGACTATGGGTGTCACAGCAACGTGTTTGAGCCTTAAATTAGGCGTTGATTCAATAAGCTACTAACTAGTAACCAAACAGAAAAATATGCATCTTGAACAACTGAATCCAGGCATGTTTGGTGTATATAGGTGGAACTAAGGCAACACCCATTTTGATGTGTTTTAAAGCTATATACTGTTAGGGGGTCATTTAATGCATTTGAGGTTATTTAATGTGTTTCTAGTAAACCTAATTAATTAATTAAAATGTTAAATAAATATAATAATAGCTGAATACTTATAGACCTACCTCTCACACATATTATTATTATTATTATTATATAGTAACATTGTAGTACAAATTTTAAAATATTATTATTATTGGATCCACAATCAAAAAATATTGTAACATAGAAAAAATAGAAATCTGCAAACTAACTTTTTACCATTGCATAGTAATATTTTCTTACATTAGTTGATATTTTTATACCATCAATACTAGGAGTTTGTTTGGATTGAGGTAGATATAGGCTAAGTTAAATGAGGTAAATGCATCTAGGTTAGGTAAATATTTTAAAATTTTATTTATTTATTTATTAGGTTAACCTAAATGAGTAAACTCATGTTTAAATCTACTTATTAAAAGTAATTTTCTAAAATAATTATTTATTTAAAAAAATGTATAGACTAAATTTTTTTAAAATAAGTAATTATTTTGAATAACTACTTTTACTAAGTAGCTCCAAGTAATATTTATCATAACCTTATTTATTTTGAGATGAATGAAAGTGAATAGCAAAATTTTATTAACAAATTAACATTAACTTCCTTTAACCTTCGATTTAGTAGTTAATATTTGAAGGTAAATTTAGATTAAATGAGATTAATATTTAACCTATCTTAACCTAAATTAGCCTGAGAAATAAAATAATTAAACGGGGTAAAAAAAATTCCCGAATGGGCTCTAGGTGTATATGTAGGTGATGCACAAGTCGGCTTAAAAACCAACTTGGGAGTGTTTTATACGTAGGTTAGGTCAGGCTATTTGAGGCGCCCATCATGTACACATTGAAGTTGAGTACTGTTTTTTAGTATCTTCTGCCTTAGGTAATTAATTTTGTTTGCCATAAGTGGATGAAAGAAACTTGCAATAAGAAAGGCACTTTTGTAACTCAAAGTCCGACCTTAGGCAGTATCGTACCGGTTACTAGCTCTTCCTAACATTAGTTTTGGAATCTCGTTGTTTAATTTTTAATCTTTGAAGCTTAAGACCGCCAAGACGATCTTGTACGTGGAATAAATTTGTTTCTTTTACCATATTTACCCAAAATGAGGACCATGACAATGGTTAAGCTTAATTAGATAGCACTCATATTATGAGATATTATTAGTTGAAATAGACTTATAACTGCTCATACACAAAAACTTTGTTTGATCCATCGTCTATCTCTCAAGCATATTTTTCCGTTTGCGTTTCTACATCATCGTTTATTTAAATTGTATATAAACGTGTTTTATAATTTTAAAATTATTGTTTATCCATTTTTTTCCCGTTTCTGTTCTTATACCCATACAATATTACTTATGACAACCTATCTATACATAGTATAATACTTTATTTCTTTGAGTATACGATTATGCAAAAGCTTATACAATAAATATTGCAAGTGCACATGGACATGATCCATTCCTGTTGTAACTGATCTATGATCTTCAATTAAACTCAACTCTGTTACAAGTTCTTAAAAGATTAAAGTGAATTAAACTCTGAAATCAGAACAAAGAAAGAACTAAGCAGTAATGAGAAAGAGACACAAATCGTTTACGAGTTCGGATTGATCAGTGTGATCATCCTACGTCTCGGGAGAAGTTTAGTAGCCTTTTATTTATCTTGTATACAGAAGAACAAAAGAAAGTAAAATTTCTCGCTATGGGAAAGGTTTTTCAGTGTTAATTTCTATCACCCGAGAAAATACCAGAACATATACATAAGTTTCTGGTTTTACAATCAAGCCCCTGTAACTTCCCATAATTCCACTTTGGCCCCAAACTTTAATCATTTTTAACCTAAGTCGGTTTTGCGCATAACCCCTTGGTTAACTTGAAGCCTCTCTCTCGAAACTTAATCAGCTTTAAGTTTTCCTTGTTCCTTCATTCAGAGATCATTTTCCATCAATTCCAATTACTAACATTTCCATTTTTAATGTTTCAAGCAATCAAAAGATTAACATTACTTTAAATAGCACTCATGACCCATTCCGGTTAATAATGATACGTATCAAATTGAAACATTGCTTTAAATAGAAAATGATAGTAGTAACACCTCCGTTTTTATGAACTTATTATTATTTTTTAAATTGGTTTTGAAGAAGTTAAAATAGAAATGTAAGATATTACACCATGTCTAATATAGAGAACATATTCTCTCTAATCAATTTATGTCTGGTATAAGGCTAAAAGTAATTTTTATTTTGAGGTAAGGTGCGGGAAATAGTTAATCCTATAATTTTATAAGATTATGAAATAGGAAAAAAGAGATAGAGACAAGAGAAAACATTCTACTAAAATTCGATAGAGAGAGAGAGAGAGAGATCTGGATAAATATATGCTAATATCACCCCGAATATATGCCCACCGCAAGCATCACATTAAAAGCATCAAATCAACCATGTCTAGTAAAACAATGTGGCATCTACTTATGGGAATGAGTAACACTAATAAAAAAAAAAGATGGTTACTATACTACATACTTAATAAGATAACATTATTCATCAATATAATACTGCATTCATAACACATAGGAATTATAAGATAATATAGATACTATATATGCAGGTATGCTCATGATATAAAACAACTAAAAAGAAAACAATTTTATGATTCACCATTATATTATCACAACATTCCATTTCTTTAGTCATATTGAAATCATGGTGCTAACCATAGAATGGTAATACAACATAAAACTCCCCCATGGCAAAACATGCATGAGAGCCACTATTATCATCTGACAAAATGAATTATGACATTCAGATCTTTCTAAGGCAAACCATTCCTAGAAACCATTAATCCATAAGTATGCATATCTCTATAGGCTAATGAAATGAAATAAAATATAGTATATTAAGGTTCTCTAGTTCCAACAGAACCAAATAAAATAATAAATGTTACTGGTACAACTTGGTCTTGACTCACTTAATCTTTCACTTTAATTATTAATATCTTATCAACCAAACTAGTTTTATACTCTACACTTGATGAATAAAACTTGGTTTATTTATTATCATAACACCTCCACTTATATTAGCATTAACTTATCGCATGAGATACCACTTATCATTTGTTATGTGAAATATCAATTACCAAAAAATTTATTTCCAACCATTGTTGTTATTTAAAACACTTATAAATGCATAATGATTAATCAAATCAAATATGCTGTGATCATATGAAGTAATGATAATGAGTAAGGAAGACATCAAGCACAGAAAAAGACATTACACAAGTAAAAAAGACCAGAATACCCACACAAAACTCTAATTCACAATCAACTCATAACTTCACCATAAGAATCTAAAACTCACAAAATTTAACACATCTCAAAATATCACATTAAATACCATATCTAAAAATTATAATTTAAATCCAACATTTTACATATAGAATATCGGTTATACCATAGGGTTACATATCCCATTTGTGATGCATATAATGGCTCCAAATACTTCATATATTACACTTATCATGTTCTAAACCCAATAATACTTAACCTCAATTTTTTTGATTTAACCGAAATTGGCCAACATACCTCTATGTTGCCCAAACACCTTAAATTTTCTTATTTACTATAACATGATCTGTACGCTCCCAAATTTTATCGCTCTTTCTTTAAAAAAAATCTTTAAAAGGTGCAAATTGTGAAAACTAAACCATTAAAAATATAGGGTGTTACTGCTACACTTAGTATAAGTCAGTTTCCTATAATTTTCTTATACTAAGTACTAATTATAAAATATTTATCCACTCAGATTAACAACAACAATTGATAAGAAGTAGAAAGAGATTTCATCAAAAGATTAACTTGTTTCGGTAACAATAGATTTGACAAAAGAAGCACAAACAACAAGCTACGAAAATACAAAAGGGGACATAAGAGTCTAAGGGATATTCGTATCAAAATATGTTAGAGTGGACATCGGATCATAGTTATAACTCTCAACCTCTTAACCCCTACAAAAAAGCCATCAAACTATACCTTCAAAGTTCTTCTACAAGGTAAAAGATGCCAATTGAATAGGCAAGAAACCAAAAAACAAAACCTATTAGTACAATAGTGTTGAGTAAACCACTACACAATATTATGTATGCAAATATCACATGGAAGGCATAAAGGGTAATATAAAGAATCATGGTATAACACGCAAATAGTGCATACCATAGATAAGTGACATATTTATGTCATAATTCATATTACACCATATGCCACATGCTTATCACATTAAACTTAACTATATTATGATTATCTTATTAATCTAATTATACTAAGGGTGTTCCACGAAGGGATAAACACTAACATCATTATTAAGGCATTTTCCGATAACCACCTCTATATCACTCATAAACATAAGAAGGAGGCAATAATATAATTACCAACTAATATACCAAATCTAAATAGTGTATAAAGGCAACTGTCAAACCAACAAATTAAAATTAAGTAGAGCATGAAGGTAACTACCAAACTAAGAAACCAAATCCAAATAGTGCATGGAGGAAGCTACCAAACTAACAACCCAAAATACTTTAATTAAATCCTCAAAGTTGCTTTTATTTTTAATTACTAAAGGGAATACAATAATAATTTGGAGGCATATAAAATGCACCAGCATAACGACACACTAAGGCATCCCAATATCCTTCCAATTTGTAAGTTAGAGACATATAAGTACTTCAATCATACTGGCGCAACAAGAAAATACATTATCCTCCTTATCTAGGATATCTAATCTTTAAGTATTAATACCCCCATAATACTCATAGGTCATCTAGCAAGTATATGAGAGCCTTATCAAGAATGTCGAGTCATTCTATAAAACTCCTAAAACAAATTGAGGGATCCTATATCATTTCTAGGGTAGCTAACCCTAAAGGAAAATCACTTTCAAATCTCAAGGTCTTCCACTTTAAATATTAATACTTTAATAAGGTGATCCTAAAATATCATATAATGCACAATGATTCTAATTCCATACTTAATTGTTTTTTTTTTCAATTATTCAAGTTAACCCTCAAGTCAAAGATCCAAGCTAAAGTCAAAGTCAATACGAAGGTCATCCTAAAAATTCATTAAGGTCATCCTAGTCCAATTATCCACACTTTTAGGTATGATAAGTCATAAATGACTAAACTGCCATTTTATGTAATCTACTCAATAATTTTCCACTTCGATACCAATTGTTATTAAAATTGAGCAAAATTCATAGTATGAATAAACATCATTAAAATAGGCACTTTAATATACAATTATAAAAAAAATTAGAAGCGTAAAAATTACTATTTTGCCCCTAAAACACAATTAAATCCATTTAGCACATAAAATCTTAATCATGCATATTTAGTATTCCCTTTTTCACATGTTTCTCATGTTCAACATAATATAACACATATTAAGCACTTATATTGTAAAATTATATATTTTAAGTGAAAGGATAAATATACCCCTAGTGCATACAAAACTTAATGCTCTTATAGATATACCTAAACATGCTCAAATATTAACACGTCATATATCAAACTTTAAGTAAAACAAGTGAAAAATCTATTGTTAAGCTCAAAAATGCCAGAAAGTGTCTTAGCAAGGGAAATAATGCACTTGGTCAAGCCACCCTCACAAAATATGTATAATTATTTTACCAAAAATAGCCTTATTCTAGCATATTATCATACATATATTAAAATAAATAAATTTAACATGATATTGCATAAAAAACACATGATCAAATACTTAGAGAAATTAATAACAATACATGTTTTTCATGAAATTATAAGGAAGCATAAATTATACTTAAATCATAATATAGGAAACCCCAAATATGCTATCACATGATTTTTACATATATAGAGGATCATATGGGTTATCTCCTTCTAAAGTAAAATAGCAAAAATAAGAATAAAGAAGCACCATAAGCTCTAGATCCCAACTATTTTGTCTTCTCCTTAAAAAGCAAAAAAATTAATAAAAATAATTAGAATTTAACACATTTACAAATAATAAGATAATATAATAATCAAATTCAAAATCAGGAGATTTATATCCACTAAGGATTGGTGTGCCAAAAGAAGAAAGAGGAAAATACAATTCTTCAATTTTCTCCCAAATAATGCACTCTTATACTTAAGAAAATATAGCTATTCTAGATAATTGATCAAGAGAATAAAATCCAACAAAGATAATGGAGATAAGAGAGGTGTGGGTTTCAGTTAGGGTCAACAAGGCTTTAAGAACACTTACAAAAAAAATTACAAAAATGAAGAGAGCAGTAGGAGCAACCAAGAGGAGAAAATGAGAGAAAGGTTAAATAAAAACATAGCAATAAAAATGGGGCATAAAGAGTGGAGATATTAACCCAAAAAAGCCAAGCTAAGAGAGGGGGATAGGTAACTTGTTACACACTTGAATAATAAAGTATAAGGTGGTTTAGTGTGTAAGGTGATATAGTGTATTTAAGTTGAATGAAGTTGTAAAAACCAAGAAATAAACCAAGGGATAGGGGAGTTGATAATGTGCACATCCAAGGTAAGTTTCAAGCATGGGGAAGACAAGTGAAGAAGGTTGGCTGGAAGAAAAGTCAAAAAGACACAACTACCATATGTATGAAATGTAATGAAGTGACTTTAGCTCAATTTGTGATTGAATGAATGGGAAAAAGGTTAAATTGATGAAAACTCTTATCATGGAAGTATAAGGAAGAAATTTTGTGGGTGAACTGTAATGTTAGGATTTATAGATTATTTTTAGTGGTAGAAAGATTAATAAAGAGTCTAAAATTAATAAAAATATCAAATACATTCATAAAATCACAAGTATTTATGGAAACCCTTAAAATAATATTATAAATTCATATATAAAATTTCATGAATTTAAAACAATGTTTGATATATAAAATATTAACCTCACTGTGAACTAATAAACTTATCAAGTAATTACAAAAATAAATATCACAACTACTCATGAAATCAATAAAATTCACATAAAATCCTATTTACTCATTTAAAACCTATATATAATTTTTTTCAAAAATTTTAACATATATTTGATATATTTTTAGCTATCATACCTTAATTATATATTTTGCATGTAAAATGCAAAAAGATAAAAAACACAAATAAAATTAAACAAAAATTTCTATATTTACATTTAAAGCCACTTAGGATCCAAATAAAATTTTACATTAAAAATTTTCATGGTTTAACTTAAAAGTTAATAGACATAAATAATATTTTAAAGTAAAGTATGTCTCGCTACAAAATCGCAAATATTATAGAATCATCCCATGAGATATAGAAAATGTAAGGTGTCCTACAATATTTTATGTAATTAATTACACATTAAATAACATATTTCCACATCATTACATATGATTAGAGCTAGTTAGAAATGGGGTATTACACAAATTGTGTCATATTATATATTAAATTTTGTGTAAAAACCTTAGCAAATATAATGACATAATTGTTTTTCATAAAACTCACAAATTTGAGCCAAATTCCCTTATAACCGAAGAACTCCCTAATTCCAACTCTCATAAAATTTAACCAAACTCTAACATAATCTTCCATATTTTATCAACATTCTAAGTATGTAATTAGCTTGAATTAAAACAACCTAAGGACCAAATATGGGGCTAGGCTCCAAAATACCAAAATAATCAAACGCCAACCTATTTCTTTGACACAATACTTAATCATAAATTAATACACTCAACCTTATACTTAATAAAAATAATAGATAAAAACATCATGCATAGACATGGTTTATATGGCATATCACATAAAATTATGAATTTATATCAAAATATTGGAATACAAGTTAAATAATCATAAACATGATCTTGTTACACAAAATTATTCTAGCATGGAATTACATAAAGATAATACATAGCAACAAAAAAAGCTCTAAACTTGAGACACACATCCTTACCTAAAAGCACCATTCTTTTAGTAGAAAAAATAACTTCGAACTATCATTTTAGGATCACCTAAACTAAAATAACATGGAATTAGATATGGGATAAAACAAGGGTTATAATAGATGATAAAACTAAAGAGAATATATGAAAACATTAGATTTAAAAATAAAGACTTGAGGAACAAGATGAGCAACTTCATAGTCTACAAATCTTTATCCATTTTTTAAAAACAAAACCTAATGGACTAATACTTAATATTTATTAGAAGTGATGGAGTAAAAAGAAATGGGAGATATGAAGGGGGAGGCCTTGTTAGCTAGGGAGAAAGAACAACACAAGGAGAAGGAAGAACAAAGGGTTTAAGTAATAATATAGAGGAAATAACAAAGTTGAGGTTGTAGGAAAAATGCTAAGTGTGGAATGAGGGCTAAATTCCTTAACCACCATATAACGGAAGGACAAAAGAAGAGAGAGGGGAGGAATGTCCAATTTTAAGGTTTCTTGCAAGGGATGGAAGAGGGCGAAGTGTGAGATAGAAAAAGTATTATGGTTTAAGTGTAAGTGAGAGTGGGTGGAATAGTAAGGTGATTGGATTATTGTAAAAATTATGATTAAGTGTTAAAGGACAATGTCAAATATGATATAGGAGGCATAAAAGATGATTTTTTGGTTGAAAAAGTTAATTGTTGACCAAAAATGATTTTTAAATCATTTATTTGAGTATAAAGCTAATTAAATAGGAATTTATTAGGAAGAAATAACAGATAAATCATAAAATTATGATTTTTAGATCAAAAGGAAATAAAATAAATAAGTTATGAAAAATCGCACAACGTGTGATCGACTAAAATCCTAGCTAGTTGACTGTCAAACCCCTTGGGTGATGTATCATTATATCTATAGGTTGGTTAACCATTGGTTAAAGGAAACTAGGTCTAGGGTTTTGAATTGTAAAAGGTAAAAGGAGTGATTTTGGGGTTTGGGTAAGGTGTTTAAGTAATGGTTAAGGGTTGAAAAAGAGATTACGAGACTAATCAACTAAAAATTAAGGTAAAAAAATTAGGGTACTATAATTAAGACATTAGTTGTAGAATAACCATTGTTTTTAAATAAATTTCTGACATCCAATTCAATAATATATAAGACTAGTGATGTAGAAAGTGTCAGACTAAGGCTCTGAATAAGCTAATTGAACCAACACTCCATGTTTAACACTACCACATAAAAAGGTTTTAATAATGATTATTTTGGGGCTTTGATAATGATTTTGATGCATTGTCCAAATACTTGTTATTAAAGCTTTAATAATGGTTTCGGAAATGGCATAAAAACCACGTTGAAATTGAGAAAGGCTAACCTTTAATACTGGTTTTTGTTGAAAATCACTATCAAAGGTAGGTTTTAACAATATCTTTTGGCCATAACAATTATTAAAAGTCTGAGCTACATTATTTTAGAAAAAAAATTTAGATGACATAGAAATTAAGAAGCAGGAGGGATTTGAACCCATATAGCTCTAGATAGAACTATATACCCTACACTTCATATATTAGCTATCAATTTCTTCAATCAATCTTGAAAGTATAATAAGTGTGAGCCTCCCTACTATAAAAATTGAAATAGATGTCTTTTATAATAAATATATCTTACTATATATAAAAAAGAGAGTTGTTTGCACAGGTCATTTTCCCGCCCAAACAAATCCCAGATTAGCTTATTGACATGTCACTGATTTACTTATTGACATGTCACTGATCTATCCATTTTATTACATGAATGGCCAGATATCAATGAATCAATGGTTTGTAAAAAACAAAAATCCATATCAATGGCTAAATATCTACCACATCAGATATCTGACTTGTGAACACTATTTTATAATTTATAATATATATACAAACATATAAGCTTCTCATAACCACAACCTCAAGCATGTTCTCTTCCAAGTCCCACGTATAGCCTCAAGCATACTCTCTTCCAAGTCCCATGTATAGCTATAGCATCAACAAAAAAAAATCAGTATTTTCTTCTTACAACATTTGATTAAATGCTTTGTTGACTCATTTAATACATTACTAACTTTGTATTCTTTTCCTTTCAGATATCATAATCAACCCGATATGCCTCTATTTTCTCTACTAAATGAAATCAACTCTTCTTCACCAACCTAGAATTTATGAAAGAAAATCCTAAGAGAACAAATCTCGGGCATACTTAATAGAATATATCATGTATGACAGTCAGGTAATTATTTTAAATTAAAATTATAGTTTACTTCTTAAAACATATAGTAAGATATCAGTATTTTTATCTTTGTTCTTACATTGCAGGGAGTTAGAGGGCATACATCAATTAGAAGGCCACTCATTCAAAAATTCATGCAAATTTTATCTTAAGGAAACCTATACTACTTGAAAAATTTTATTATTGCTGACAACAAAATGGTCACAAAAACAAACAGATTTCCATATGTCATTTATTTCATGACAAATAAATAATTTTTTCAAAGAATGGACATGTTTCCAAAGCATCTATATCAGTTTGTCCCATATGAAGCTTTACCTACAACAGATACTTTCATACTTATTGGTAAGGTTATTCAATTCTACTACACATTATTTCCAGCATCATTAACATTATCAAAACTCTAACAGATGTGATTGGCAAGGTGGTGAGAATCCACAACATGCAAACAAAGGAAATTTATGGGCAAATGACAAATCAACTAGACTTCATCATTGAAGACTCTAGGTATATAATAGACAAATAAGAGAAATATTGTTACACATGAGTCTTACTTAGTAGTAATCACATTTTGTAGGCAGAACACCATAGATTGTACACTATGGGGTAAGCTTGCTACTAAGCTAAACACACTCGTGAAAGAGTGTAGCCCTCAGGCAGTTTACATCATATTACAGTTTGTCAAAGTTAGAATATTCAGAGATAAAAATAATATTTGTATGTTAATTCCACTTATACATGCATGAATAATGTTCTCTATGTTTCATTTATGCAGATCAAGTCAGACTTGCCAGCACTTGAAATGTTACTAAAATCACCTTGGACAATGATGAAAAAGAAATTCAAGACTTTGCAAATGAGTAGTATTTTCTAAAATAAATGAAACACCGTTTAATATTATTTTATATACAACTTCTTAATAACTCTAATTATATTCTAATGTTTCAGATTTCCACCCAACAGAAACACTACTACAACCATTAGTGACATGCAAGTTTTACCATCATATTTTATTGATGGTGAGTTAGCAAGTGGAAGGTGGCCATTTAAATATCTAGAGGAGCTAAAAAATGATAAGGTCTATTAAATATCATATTTTCTAAATAATCATTTTAAATTAGCTAATCAAATATAATTAAATTTTAATTATAGTAATGATATGCAGACAGGAAAGTTTTAGATCAAAGCAAGAATAGTAGCAGTGGGAGACAGAGGAAAACTGGTATTACATTACATGCAAAAGATGCTTCAAGAAGCTAAAACCAAGTGGGGACAAATTTAAGTGCGGAAAATGCAATAAATACGAAATAAGTGGTAATATAAGGTACAAGATACAAGTAAGAGTTTTTGATGACACAAATAATGCCTCATTTCTAATGTGGGATAGAGAATACAAGGAACTGATTGGGAAATCAGCAAAGGAACTGAAAGAGGCTAATGCAAAGGTATAATATAGACTATAGGTGAATTATTATTACCTAAATCCATGTTTCATTCTTAATTCAAATAATTATTTTACTTGGAATAGATGTCAGATGATGGTCTACCATGTGAACTTGAAATCATGTTCAATAAGTTAGTACTATTTTTGGTGCAAATTAAGGATTACAACTTGGGAGCATAGACAGTCATAAAACTTACAGTAGACCATGTTGTAGTCAACAAGTATGATGGACCAAGCATGTTTGACAGCCAGTTTAATTCCCTTTAGAATATTATGATGAACTAATATTTATTTAAGTTTAGCTGAAAAAGCATTTGAATTGCTTTTACCTCTCAGGACTCTAACTTACTATCAAAGGCAAGCAAAAGTGATTTTCAAGGGTAGGTAACCAAAATAAAAAAATAAACATAAATGGATTATGTAATTGTTTTTAAATTTATTATAAACTAGGGTTTAATAAGTTTTGTTTTGAAGGTTATTTCACAAACTGATGAGATCACAACACCAAATAAGGAAGATGACACCACTCCAACAAAGCTAATAGATGTAGAATCATAGAAGAGATGGAAGAGAAACATAGATGAAGAGTTGTCATCAACTGTTCCTATGAAGAAAATAAAAGCGGTGATCAAGAAAGAAAAACTCTAAAATTAGTTTAGATATCTATATCTATTTCGTTTTCCCATATTAGTTTCTCTATCTTTCATAAGAAATTGTAGATAAAAGACTTATTTATTAGTATTATGTATGCTATGATTTCTTATTATACCGATAATTTTGGTATCGGTACCTAATATTATTCTAATTGTGATGTAATGCTATCTTAAGTTATTTTATTGGTTATTATGTGATGAAGGCTACTTTTCTCTGAAATTTATGCAACTAATTTTAGTGCAACTAAATATGATCCTTAAACAAGCAGAAATTAAATGAACAGGATGAATAAGCAACAACTTAATAAAAGTTTTCAATTGAAATAACAGTTATATTTATAGAAAATATGATAATAAAAAATATAACAGCTCACACAACCACAGACAATAATATAACTCCAGTTACAAATATACCCTCCTATATTAAATGCCCTATTTTAATAGCATATTTCCTTATTTTATCTATTTAAACGATACAAAGAGAAATCTCACATTTCCTACACACTATCTTTCATCCATACTTTGAATTGAGTTTTTAGCTATCAAGTAATTTCAAAAAGGGCAGCCAATAACTACAAACTCAAACAAAATTATTACTCAAAGTGAGCTTTACTATTGTCTTCACTCCTCTATATTTATATTAACAATTGTTATTTACCTGTTTAGTTTGTGTGCATCGGCTAAATATGGCATACCATGTTGATATACGTAGCCATAACAATCCTTATAACACTCCACGAAATTTGGGAATATTACATTCACCTTTATTTAAAGATCAAAAAGACCTCATTGTGACTCAAACAATAACTGTCTCAATACAGTTTATCCCAAGAATTGTCCCACTAGGCGCCTAACTGATTCATCCAATTTTAACTCACGGTCATGGTTTTGCTCTAATACCATTTGTAACATACCAAGTCAATATGAACACATAGAGGCTACTATAGAGTAATTTTGGATTGATTATTTATCCCTAGAGATCAATAAGAGTTCTTTCAAATCTTTATCCTCAATTATACACTTCTCGAGAAATTTTCGGTGAAGTTCTTAGGATGAATCACTAAAATGATGGTACACCATGTTGATACAAGTAGTCATATTAATCCTTATAATACTCCGTTGAATTTAGGGGTATTACATTCACCCCCATACAAAGAACACAATGTTCTTGTTATGCCTCAACCACTAACTATCTTAATAAAGTTTATCTTAAGAATCATCTAGCTAGGCAGCTGAATGGCTCATCGAAGTTCAACTTATAGTCGCGGTTTTCCTTTGATATCATTTGTAATACCCTAAGTCGATATAACCATACAGAGGTTATCCTAGAGTGCTTTCAGAGTGAACAACTAGCCCCACAAATTAATGTGAGTCCTTTCAAGACACTTTGTCCTCACTTACGTATTTTTTGAGAAATTTTCAGGAAATTTCTGATACTGTAATACCCTAAAAATTTTAAAACCTAGAATTTAATAAGTAATCCTAATTTGGAATAATTTAATTTTTAAATTATTAATTTAATTATTTTGTGGACTTTTGGTTTATAAAAATAAATATGAATATTTAATAAATTAAAATAAATATTTTGTTATTTTATCATACTAATTTTATTTAAATAATCTTCCAAACCTATATTTTACTTAAATTTTCTTCATAAATTAATATATTAAATTTTTAATAAATTAATTTATTAAATTAAATTATCCATCTAAATAATTAAATACCCTTAATCTAAATATTATTTTATTTTTTATTTTCCTCCTTTTCTTTTTTCTTTCTCCTTTTCCTTTAATTTTTTTCTCTTTTCTCCTTTTTCTTCTTTTCTTCCTTCTTTAGGCCACCCAGCCTACCTCTTCCCCTACTAGGTTATTGGCCCCTCCTCTTCCTTCTCAACCTGCCTTGTAATCCAACCCAAAGCCTCTCTTTCTTCTTTTCTTCTTCTTTCCTCCCCTGGTTGGGCTAGCATAACAACCCCTTTCCTCCTCCCTTTCCCTCACGCATAGGTCGGCTTGCTCTCCTTCTTTCTCCCTAGCCCAACCGACCTGCCTTCTTTCATTTCTTCTTCTTCTTCTTCTTCCCTTCTCCTCCCTCCTTCACCAGTCAAAGCCATGCCAGCTTCTATAACCAGTCCTACACCTGCACTTGCCATTGTAACTTACCTTCTCCATCTTTCCTTGTCTCTTTCCCTTTTATTTTTGGTCATGAGCATCCCCCCTCGCGTGCCCTTCTCCTTTCCCTTTTCTTTCTTCCCTTCCTAGCCACCCAACACCCTTACCTACAGCCTCCTCCCCCTACCACCACCTAACCTAGCCCCTCTACCTCCCCTCCTCTCCCCCTTCTTTTTCTTCTTCTCTCCTACCCATTTCCTTTCCTCAAGCCCCATCATTTCCCTGGCATAATCACGCTCCTTTCTTTCTTCTTTCCCTTCTCCTTTCCTCCCCTATTTTTATTTATCCACCCTCAACTGTTTCCTTTACCACCCAACATACTACCACACCAACCCCTTGGCCTCCCCTACTACCTCCGTCCACCACCCAACAACCACCATTTGCCCTTGCAGCCACCTTCCTCTTCCCTTTTTCTTTTCTCCTCCTTTTGTCCCATCTCCTTGTACGCCACCTTGCACTGCCCATTCCCCCTCTTCCAACGCCGCTGAAGCTACCCCTCGACCCCCTGACACCTCACCTACCACCACCCTACCTTAACTTGACCAAAACTCCCTTTATAGCTCCTTCCCTTCTTCTCTTATTTTCCCTTCCTTCTTCTTCTTCCCCCTTTCTTGCACCCATTTCCCAACCCCTACAGCTGCCATCTCTATCGCCCTAAACCAACAATCTTTGACCCCCGCCCACCACCTACACCCTGCCATCCCTCCTGTACCTGCCCACCACCCTCACTTCCCTCCACAAGTCCTCAACAAAAGCCCCAAACCCTCACCCGAACCAACCCCTCCCCCTTTCTCCCATCTTTCCCTTCCACCCTTATTTCCCACCCCCTTGTGCATGCATCTCATGCTACCATGCAACATGAGTTTTGCTGCAAAAATTACCAATTTTTAAGGTATAAGCATAGTTATCATTTATATGTATTTATTAAGCTATTTGATTAAATTTTTTTTTAATTTTCTACTACTAATATGCTAGTTTTGATATTATTTCTAGGTATAAATTTTTCTAATCAGAGCTTAAACCTTTAACCGAGGTACCAATAAAGTTTAATTATTGCTAAAAATAATGTAACCTTTATACTTTACTAAAATGTGTGGATATAGGTATGCTAGCACATTAGGGTTTTGAATGTGTTTGAATGCATATTATGTGATGTTAAGTATATTATGATTTGTAGCATATATTGGTAGTTGGAATGAAAAGCATGTTATATTATGTGTCATGTGTAGAAATGATAGTTAAGGAAGGAGTCTTATTATTAATAATAATGTTAAATTCATGTATATGACATGATAAGCTAATATGGTCATTTGTAGCATAGATAATGTTAATAAGAGCCCAAAGGGCATTTTAGTAATTATTTTTATACAAAAGGTGTGGCCTAAATAAGTATGTATGGTAGGTGATAATGGGTATTAATAATAAACAATAATAGTTGGTGGTATTAGATGATGTATATGGACTATGGATGTTAATGCTTTATGTGGTAAGGGTATTTTAGTATATTTGGCGGAAGAAGGGAAACTTGGTAATTTCTATAAATAAAAGGGGTAATATGGTAAATTGATAAGTAAGAAAGGTATTTTGGTAAATTTGGCGTGAAAACGGGGTAACTTGGTTAATTTATGAGTAAAAAGGTAATTTGGTAAATTATTAAATAAGAATGGTATTTTGATGATTTTGGCATAAAAATAGGTGACTTTGTAATTTTATAAAGATAAGGGGATAAAATAGTAAATTAATAAGTAAGAAGGATATTTTGGTAATTTGGCATAAAAGAAGGTAACTTGGTAATTTTGCGAGTATAAGGGGTAAAATGGTAATTTAGTAGGTAAGAGAGGTATTTTGGTAATTTAGCACGAAAAAGACAACTTTGTAAATTAACTAACCAAAAGCGGCAATTTAATAATTTAAGCATGAAGGGTACTTTGGTAATTTTAACAAGTATAAAGGGTAATTTGGTAATTTAATAAGTATGAGGGGTAAAGTTGGTAATTTAATAAGTATGGAAGGTAATTAGGTAGTTTAACAAACACAAGGGGTATTTTGGTAATTATACAAGTATGAAAGGTAATATGGTAATTTGGCAAGTAAAAAGGGATAACTTTATCACTTTACAAACAAGGGGTATTTTAGTAATTTTGTAAGAATAAGTGGGTAAATCAATAAATTGCATATAATATGAAAATGGATTAAATAAGCCTCCATAATAAGACATAAGGGATATTAAATAATAGAATAAGGGTTTATGGCCTTAGTAACACTTGTTTAAGTATAACCACGTATATTATAAGAATAGGGGCATTTCGGTAAATTGGTGAATATCATAAGGATAATGTATGGCATAGGATTAAATGGGTAATTAAGGGTATGATCTGATGTTTATTTCATAATCATGCAAGAGGTGTCTTAGTTGTTAATTATGTATGGAAATGCATGTTGGATGTGCTAGAAGTATATGTTAGGTTTTATGCATTTAATGATTCCTTGGTATGGAGTACTTGATTCTACGACCAGTATTATAATTATGATATGATAACATATTATGGCATGTGAATAAATGGAAATGAATTCTGTAATTAAAATAAAGGATAAGAGGAAGCCCTAGCCTTAGGGGCATTTTGGTCATTTTGACCTAAGGTGCTTAAGTATAAGAATTAGAACCTAGGTTGGCCTTAGTGGATTATTTAAGTTAACATGGATAATAATGCGAATAAGGATTACTTAATAATAAAAGAATAAATGGAAATTATTAAGGTTGTGTTTGATGTGTTTCTCATGGTCAAAATAGTTAAGACACTAATAATTAAAGTGGAAGACCTCGAGATCGGGAATTGTGGTTCTATAGGGGTTGCTACCTTAAAGATATGATTTAGCCCACAATTGTTCTGAATTTTGGTGGTGTGCCTTAGTACCCTAGTGAGGCCCTACATCTTACTCTATCTAGCTCTACAAACCTATTTAGGGGTTATGAATACTTATGGATTAGGTGTCCTTGTCGGTAGGGTACTGTGTGTCCTCGTGTACCAATGCAACTAGAGCACCTTTGCATCCCTAGGTTGATGGTTGGAGGGTACTATGCTGCTTATATGTGCTAGTATGATGGGTGTACCTTTTTATCTCTGGGTTCGTGATTTCCCCTTTGAGTTAAATAAATAGAATTGTTGTGTTAATTAAATGGAAAAATACTAATCATGTAAAGTGGAAGATTATTGAGATAGGCCCAGATTGATTATATCATTTGTACCGGTCCACCGGTTATAATAGTGGCCAGGTATGTGTTGTCCTGGAGTATGTACTGGTCCACTAGCGAATAATAGTAGCTAGGTGCATGTTGTCCTAGAGTGTATTCCATTCCACCGGCTATAATAGTGGGGGGGTCCCTAGCTCAATAAACTAAACCTTAGATGATAATAAATCATGGGAAATATACTATTCACTTATAGTGGAACACTATGTGAGTTAAGGCTAGACCGATCCACCGGCAAGAGTAGTGGCCAAGAGCCTTTTGCCCCAAAGACTGGTCCACCGGCGAATAATAGTGGTCAGGTGCATTCTACCTCAGAGTGCATTTCTGATCCACCGACTATAATAGTGGGGTTCCCATACTCATATGGATGTAATTTGAGAGATGATGTTGAATAATGTTTAATTAATGGCTTAAGATCAGAAGTGTTGATTTCACCTTAATGATCTATATTTATGGAATAAATATGGCCTTGGTGCCTATCACTCTTGTTAAGTGCTAGAGATGCTAAGTAAATGAACCTCATATTGTACAACTCTTATTGGTTGTTGTGTGTCATTTCTCTTATGTAGTTGTGGTTATTTAATTGCTTGCGTATGATATTCCCTCTACATTTTTTATGTATGATGTGTTGCATGCGGCCCCTACCTTTTAGTTTAGTAGAAAGGGTTACTCAATACTGTACAACTGAAGGAATCTATTTTTGGGCCCCTACCTATTTAATGGATAGTGTTCCTTGCAAGTTAGCTGCAGGTGCTATTCAAGCTATTATCAGATAAGAGTATAAGGATTGTCCGGGAAGCTTTTTAAGGTTTCTCTTTTAACCTTATTATTTGTTTGTTAAATGATTTTACTCTTGGAACTACTAATAGTGGGTTTTACCTCTTGTAACAAATTTAATGCACTACTCTAATTTAAATGAAAGTTTAAATTTGTGTAAATTTTGTTCTGTTCCTTTTTAGCCTTAGCACTTGGTACTGGAATGGTAGAAGGAAACCAGTCTAGTACTAAGTATGACAGTAGCATCCCTAAAATTTACTATTTTGCTTCCGCTTAACTTTTAATTAAAAAATTTTAGTTATGAATTTTGGAGGTGTTATAGATACTTTCCAAGAGGATCACCTATCTTAAAAAATATTCCACAGCCAACACGCTTAACTATGGAGTTCTTAGGATGAAATGCCTAAAAGAATGGTATACCATATTGATATAAGTAGCCATATCAATCCTTATAATACTCCACTAAATTTGGGGGTATTATATCAACCTTATTTTACCTAAAAATAAAACCACCAATAATTATATTAATATCTAACTCATAACATAACAGCATAGTATAATAAATAAATAATAATATGAAGGCACTAATACTGTTGGCTAGA
This sequence comes from Tamarix austromongolica, assembly GCA_039764185.1. NCBI lineage: Eukaryota > Viridiplantae > Streptophyta > Magnoliopsida > Caryophyllales > Tamaricaceae > Tamarix > Tamarix austromongolica. The sequence goes on along the minus strand of CM077808.1, from coordinate 56,541,812 downwards.
AAATAGAATATGAGAAGAAGAAAGGAAAAAGTCACACTTCTTAGTGATGGCGGCCTGAATCATGCACTCAAAAGAGGGGGCTCTCCAGGGTTCATGACACATCAAGGAGAAGAGAAATAGTGACAGTGGATAGCACAACATAAGGTTGGGGCGAAGATGGTAGTTGGGTGGAGACTGAAAGGAAAGGTGGGGTGGTGGAAAAGGATGACCATGTGTTTAACATATCTAGGCAGGGGCAATATGAGAAGGCGTTGGTCGATGGTTACTTAGATGAGGGAGAAGAAAGGCATCGGTGGATATGGCTACATGAGTGAGAGAGAGAGATGATGATGAGTTTGGTTGTTGGAGAAATGATGATAAGGTAGAGTTTGGTGATGGAGATGGGTTGTGGGGAAACTTGATGTAGCAGAAGTAGAGGTTACATGATAAAGCTATGTAGCATGGGGGTGGCAGGATAGGATTTTGACACAAATGGGTAGAGGAGAGAGGAGGTTTGTGATGGTGGGAGATGGTGCCTGTGTAGGAATGGTGGGAGTTAGGCTTAGTTGAAAGGCAACGAAGAAGGTGGTTCGAAGTGGGGAAGATGTTGTACCAACAAGGCTTAATGGGGAGTTAGGGGGTGTAAGGGTGGCGATAATGGATGGTTGCTAATTTGAATTTAACTAGAAGCAAGGGATGGAAGTAAGAAGAAAGAGAGGAACGAAAAAGAAGGAGGACAACCAAGGAAGGATTTTGGTTGAGTTGGAGAAGAATTTGGAGCAGGGAGGTCAAGGGTGGAGTTTGGTGGTGAAAATACCAAATGAAATGGAGGGGAGGAAGATTGATATAACCAATTAAGGTCGCATGATGGTTCAATAGAGAGGTGTGGTGTTGTGTGTGAGAAAGGGAGGGAGATAGGGGGAGTATTTGGTGAAGGGAAAAATGGCATGACAGAGGGGCTTGCATGAGGGAGAGAGATGGAAGGGGAGGGTAGGCTAGGCTAGAGTTAGATTTTTATTTATTTATTTTAGTTTTATTTTAGTTAGGTTAGGGTATCCAGTGAGGAAAAATAAATTAAAAAAAATTAATTGGTTAAGGGCAGGGTTTAAGAACTAAGGAAAATGCTAAAATAATTAAGATAAAATATTTAAGAATTTATCTAATTTATAGATTAAGGGTTAATAAAAAAATAATTAAGCTAATTTTTTAAGTTAGGTTTTGAATAAAAGGCTAAAAACCCGTAAAAAAAGGTTACATAATTTCAGGATGTTACATTCATTCATGTATTTTGTGGTGTTACATTCATTCATGTACTTTAGTATTTGCTCTTCAATCCTTCATTAGATGAAAATTAACTCTAATTAGTCTACTTTTGAAGTATCTACTTCATCTCTTTGATGATTCACCTCCTTCTTAGGATTTTGGGAACTAATAAGCCATCCAAAAGTAGTTTACAATGTGTCACCATGTGTATCCCTATGAATTGACCATTTTTCTCCTCGATCCCTAAAGTTTGAGTGAAGAGGTTATTTCAATTACTTATCAAAACTCATATTAGAAAAATGATTGAAGTTAAGGGTAAAAATTTTTATGCAAATAATATTGAGAAGAATATAATGCTAAATCCTTACAATCTTATCAAAGATTCGCTGGCTTTATTCATTAATAGCCTTTTGTGTTTTCTTACCTACCATAACCTTCACCCAGATATCCACTTATGTAAAAGGCACATATATAGTACCTTATTTTTCTACACAGTCCTTTGTGTCCATCTCCTTTAGAATTTTATTAGTTATTATTATGTGAAACTAACAATAAACAATATATAATGACCTAATTTATTTCCTTACTAACTTCTTTCTTGTGGAATTATTATTGATAAATTCTTGTGAGGGTAGACATTTTTCTTTGTTTTTTCTTTGCTTTTTCACTTTTCTTTTTATCACCAACAACATACAAGTTATAGAGAAAATCAATGTATTGTACACAAAATATTTGACCAGGCTCATAAATGGACTAACTGAAAATAAGGGGTTCTCCTTTCACTCTAAATACAGATCCTCATGTATCTTGCATCTAGCTTTTGCAGATGAATTAATCCTTTTTTTATCATAGGGTTTGCTCAACTATCCATATTCTTATGGAAGGTCTCCACCTTTTTGGTTGTGCCTCAGGTATCAAAGACAACGCCCTCAAGTCAAATATTTTTCAGTAAGGAATTAATGAAGCTTAATGCCAAGAGATTGTGAGTGTGGTAGGTATACCTTGGGGCTCATTTACTTTTTGATATCTTGGAATGCCTATGAATTCTTGTAAACTTAGAGTGGCTGATTATTAAACTCTAATTAATGTTATTTGTGATCAATTGAAACTATGGTGTCCAAGTGCCTTTTCCCTGGCTGGGAGATGCAAACTCATTAAATTGGTTGTACAAGGAATTATTTCCTTTTGGCTGGGAGTGTTCCTGCTTTCAAATTTAGTCATAAATTGAATTATCTGCATGCATAAGAGCTTCTTATGGTAGGGGAAATTGACACTAGTTTCTTGGAGGACCATATGTTTGCCCAAGAAGGAGGCTAGGCTTGGACTTAGAGAAATCTCTGCATAGAATAAGGCATTTATATGCAAATATATTTGGTTCCTTTTAGATGAGAATTAGACATTGTGGAATAAGTTGATTCATTCTAACTATCTCCACTCTTGTAGGATGGAGGAATTCTGGCCTTTGCATGATTTTTCCAACTTTGTGGAAAAAAATTGTGGATCATTCTCAAGAAAATACAAGAAGAGATTGGACCCTAGGGGGTGATAGAAGTAAGCCCTTTCCCAGGGAGTCAAATTAAGAGAATAAACTTTGAAAGAATGGATAATTTAGGAGACTGGGAGATTTAGATAATAGAAGAAGATGATTTCAATTCTACTACCTCAATCATTAAAAAAGAATATATTCATTACAATGCCTAACAAAATTAGTTGGGAAAGAAAGAAAAATAGTAGCTATGCTAAGTCCTACAATAAGTAAATGAACTAAGAGATATTATGACTATCACTACCACAAATAATGTGATATAAGGTCGTGAAGTTGGGCCTGGCCTCAAAGCCTGTATAAAGGGGATGTTAAGTATCTCTTAAAATCTTGTTGTATGAGGACGACGTTCTCTACTTGTCGGGCCTACCACTATTTTTGATCCAAAGGAAAAACTTAGAATGAATGGAAAATTTCTTGGAAATGGAGTAAAACCTAATGGTTTTCCATTACTTTATGGTTGGCCTTGTTGTGCATACTTAGTACTCATGATAAGTTGGAATTTTTTACTCAGACCCAAGGATTGCCCATTTTGTAATGAGAGCCGAGAAACCAATCTACATTTGTTTTTTGATTATCCACTATTACAAGTAGTTTGGTAGGAAATTTATGACTGGCTAGGTATTAAAAGAGGAGCTACAAACTTGTATAGTGCTATATGTTTAAGGTGCAGAAGGAAAAGTGGTTTCTAAAGCCCAAGCCCTTACTCTTTCCCCCGCTACATACCTTATTTTGAAGCTATTTAATGCTATCATTTTTTACATCAATTTTTTTTACTCTAGATGGTTTCTTATATAGATTAAATTGTATATGTATAGTGTTTTAAACAATTAGTCTCTTTTATGACCTCTAGTTGGGCTTCAGGGTGGCTAGGATTTGTTCTCTAGCTTAATTAAGCTACCATTCTTTATGGTAAGCCTATCTTGTGACTATCTAGGTACATCGTGTGATGATGTCATCTTTATTTTTTGGGCTTTCATATTTAGCCTTGTGGTATGATAAATCTACCAACTTATGGTATGCCTATCCTTTTGCTCATGGGTATGCCTATCCTTTTGCTCATGGGTATGCCTAATGTAGTAATATATTTACCTATTTACTTGAGAAAATCAATGTATATGATTATAAGTACTATTTAAGGTGTAATATATATGATGTGAGTAGTTATATACCTTAGTTTATTTTGACATTTTTTTGTATCAACAAACCCAAGCCATTATTGGGGTATGATCGTAGGTTGATAATATTGTGTTGGTTTTGATAGGTAAGTTCCATCTTTAGTAACCATGTAATTACATGCTAAATTATAATTATTGTCTTTCTAAAATTTAGCATACTTTTGAAATATAACTTTCTTGTAAAGTCCAGGCACGTCAAAACCACTTGACATCATGAGAAAAATAAACATTATTAGTATATAATTTAAATGATGATATAATATTGGTATATAAAAGTTCATTATACTAATATATCATCCCATACCTTCTCCTTTGTCTCTTTAAGTATCCTTTCCAATCAAGAATCTCAATGAGAACCATTGTACAAGCTCTAATAGTCGCATAACTTATATAGTATGTCCTGGTCTCTCTTGTTGGCACCCCTTCGTTATTGAACTCATCAGCTATATATGTCATTCCTTTATGCCTTAACTTAGTCACTTTCTTCATTTACACCTTCCTTCCCTATCTTTCATTTAGCACCCTTACCCCTTTGATCATCTTGAGATGTTATAGCTACATGAAACCATTAAGGAAAATAATATTTTGGATTTTAATAAGGCGTGGATCTTTTTTTTTCTATTTTCAAACAAGCAAGCAAGCAAAATTCTAAAAATCTAGCTTCTCTTGTCATATTTTAAAATTCCAACACACACCAAGCTAGAATTACAAAAACCACTGTAAAATTCTACAAATTTCTTCATCATTAGTTAAACACAAAATAAGGAAAATGGAAATACTATAAAATTATGCAAGCACATGACAATATATAACACACAATCAATACTTGAATCAGTAGCATCACTAATAGTTTGTCCTCATTACTAATAAAATAATAGTAACAAACCAAATAACACATCACATAAAAATCGTATACCACATGAGAAGAAAAATATTAAAAAAAATAAATTTTAAAACAAAAAAGTAAATAAAATTATAAACAATACTTGAATAAATAATAAAAGGTATATAATATATTTAAGAGAGAAATTAATTAGCACAATTTAAGGGGAAAACAATAATTAAAAATGGATATTCAAGTATTCGTGCAAAATAAACCAAGAATGAAGAAGAAAAATGCATACCCTAATTAAGCAAATGAAGGGGATAATGAAAAGGAGAGGAAAAAATGATGATGAAAACTAAATAAGGAGTGAAGTGGAAGAAATGGTGGAGGTTCTTCGCATCGCTACAAGTTCTCTCTTTTATGTTTGAGAAAATGGGAGAAAATAAAATTAGTTATTTGTTAAAGTGAAGGAAGAAAAGGGGGAAAGAAAAAAAAGTAAAAGCAGTTAAGGGTGAAAGTTGTAGAATCAAGTCGTCATCTATACCCTAAAAGAAATTTAAAAGAAAAATCTCACTACACTATAGATGCAGGTATTAATTTAAAAGTAGTAACTATAATTTTAAATAAAATAGGGCACTTTGGACAACTATAGATAGTTGTTAAAACTATATAACTGACATTTATTAGTTCCATCGTATTTTCACATTATTTTAATTTTTACTAGGTGGGTTATATATAACTATTCTAGTTTTAATAGTTGTATATAAGTTATCATCTATTTTTATTTTTACCCTAGTGTGTTATTTAGCCTCAGAGGTTGGATACATTGTAGGAAGAGATTGTGATTATATTTTGTCAACTCAAGATGTAACTTCCTCCATCTTTTTTTATGATCATGATGCATTTAAGCATGCACTTGGTTAAGGAAGTTAGATTACATGATTCATCTCATTTACATTAGTTTTATCCATTTTTTATGTTTATAAAATTATTAAAAAGCTACGTAAGGAATCCAAATAGGCAAGAAGAATGCATTGCTAAGGCTTATGTAGTGTAGGAGGTGACTTATTTTTTATTTATTTATGAGTTCTTATCATATGCTAATATTGTAGGTCTTCCTTAACCATGACATTTAGATATATCAATTGAAGGGAAATAAGGTAAAGGAGTTTAGGTATTCAATATTGATGATTCTAACACATTGAGACAAGCTCATTTATATGTGTTTCATAATATAGATGATGTCCAACCATTTGTGCAACAACATATGGATATGATCAAGGTTTCATATCCATGTATAAGTAAAAAATGGTTATTAGAGAAACACAATAAGTCATTTCTGGAGTGGTTGGTATCATAGGTGTTTGATCACAATACTGATTTGTGTAATATATCACACCTCGTTAGGAAGTACTATACTACAACTTGTACATGATTGATAGTAGTATTTTCTACATGAAATAGCAATATGACAAGAGTACCATATAGTAGAGTGGCTTGAGTATAATATCTAAAGCTTTGCATGTGTCAAGTGCTAGAGACAAAATTAATATTTATACATTCATGGCATACTATAAGGCGGTTTGGTGTATTTGGCTATTGGATTACACATCCTTTAAGGTTTCTTTATTCGGATACAAATGGGTTGGAAATAAAAATGGGGTTTCTACCAACGTAGTGGGATTACAAGGATGGATATTTTTCAGACTTAGTCATATAAAGGATCCGTTCATATTAGCCTCACAAGCTAAAAATGTGTTACATGTTATTGATCCAATCGATAAACGATGATCCATAGTCTTGTCGGCAAAGAAATATGACAATAAAATAGAAAGGAAAAATGTGTTGAGTACATATCAACCATCCTCATCCAATATTGATGATGTTACTGATGATATTTATGTGTGGGATAATCACAGAGAAGGGTTTTTTATACTTGGAACAAACCTTGTACATAAGGAAGGAAGATGCCACAATGGAAAGTGGCGTAGATGAATGATGTATGTATATATAATATAAAGCATTTAATTTATTTAAATTTTGGAAATGTGATTTTGTGAAATTATATATTAAATTTGTGAATGACATATATTTGTGATCAATGCTTTGTTAAAATGTATGCCTAATTATTACTTTGATGGTTTACTGTAGGTATGTCATTTGATTGTCATGATGAATATACTAAGCCCACTATACAAAAAGAAAATTATTTTTTATCTTTCTTAGTATCATTGGTTTACATGATAGAGCTCTTGCTAAACTCATGATAACTGGAAAAATCAAGTAGATAACAATGACATTCATCTGTGAGCAATACCATATCCTAAAATGTATATCTATTTCTATCATGTTTGAAATTTATATTGTTTGCTCTATCATTATTACTATTCATATAAGTAGTCGTTGTAAATAATTTTATTATAATTTGATTGATGTTATGAGTGGTTGGTGATGTGTATATAGTGTAAAAATTAATTTAAAAATGGGATATACAACATTCATATTTGTGTATCAGGTAGCTATATATGTAGGGTTTTTGTGCCAGGAATTGTGAATGAAGCGAGTAGAAAGTGCATTGTGAATTAAAAATAGAAAAAGAAAAGAACAATATAGAAGATAATTATAACTCATCACCATTGTTTATTTCTTCAAAAGAAATAATTGAAAGGTTTAGATGATGGTTTTATGTTATGAATATCATCTATTGTGAAATATAAACAACTGTTATAAGTTAAAAATATTGTCCATAGTTTGATGGGGACAAAAGGTGAGACATTGGACAATAGTTGTGGGTTAAAAATGACTAAAAAACTATCATCTATATTTTCTATTTCAGCAACAATAGATCTCAATAGGTGAAGGTAATTAGAACTATGATAAAAGTATATGAACTTATCACCATCATATTTCTACATAAAATGCTTCAAACTCTTTTGAGTTTTCCTCGCTCACCAAGTGCTCAATAGCATTAGCACACATGGAAGATTTTAAAGCAAAATTGAGCATGTTGAACAAAAAAACAAACAAATCAAATCAAAATTGAGCAAACCCAAAAAAATCTACCATATATAACCAAATATGAACATATATGAAAAAGCATAATCAAAATGGGGTGATGAAGAACAAAAATCAAACCCTTAAAAAACATAAATGAGAGGACACCAAAATCTTCCTTTGAACACATAGTGAGAAAATTAACAAGTGAATCAAAGATTTATCCTTCAATTACAAGCAATATTTAAACTTAAAGAACGTCTGTGACAAATGACATCACTAATAACGAGCAACAACAAAAGCAATGAAGACTGCATCACCAGATTGACAATTTGAAAGAAGAAATTGCTTGAGTACTCAATGAAATAAAACATTTAAGAGCTAGGGTTAGAGGGAGATGGAAAGGAGGATTGAAAAATTGGGGAGGATGTAGCAATGGAGGTGGGGGAGACAAACTGAAGAAGGGAAGTACTGATAATTGAGAGACGTAGAAGTTGAGGGACTCAATCGAGCGTTTAATTTAAGCAGAAAATGGAAACTTAGTAAAGGGGAGCGACAATCCTCATTCGTTTTAGGATAGATGAACAATTCTACTAAGAGCTCAGGTAAAGAACAAAAGGTTTTGAAGGACGTGTGAAAAGTATGCTTGAGCTTTGACGGTGATAGTGTATAAAACCATTGTTAAATATGTTTTGGTTTTTGTTTTAATAATATTTAATATTAGAAAAAACTATTATTAAAAATCTTTTCATCTGACACATATATAAACACTACAATTTTATCAACGGTTTCATGTTACTCATCATCTGTTTGTCGCTGTTAAAATCATTGTTAGTATTGAAATCTTAACTTGTTTAATAAATGAGTTAAGTTAAATCAATTTATTCACAAAGCAAACTTATATATTGGTATTTAAACTTAGATCATATAATGCATAAGTAGAGTCGCAAAAAAGGTTTAACACATAGACTTTAGAAAAAAGAATTATATGTGTTTCATCTATTCCTCATATTAAAAGTTGCTTTAATAAAAAAAAATTTATGATACAAGAAAATTATGCAACTGCTTGTTTGGATTTAAAGATAACACTTATATATATATATATATATATATATATATATATATATATATATTTCTCGACTCTTATTTTGTAAGATGAAAACAAATACTAACGAAGAGCATATTTAAATTATTACTTTATTATTTTCTATCGACTTTGCTTTTTCATACATTTTTTTTTTGGTAAGTGAACTATGGCAATTTTATTAAAATTATGTCAATCTGTACATGACCTCCAAAACTCAAGAAAACTTAGAAACTTAAAAAGAAAAAAAAACTAGACCAAAAAATCAACTTACTCTTTCAAGCGATTAAATGAAATGATAGATGACATAGACTCCCCTTTCATTGCTAACTCCATAGTAATGGTGTGGATAATCTACTAAGGCGTTCTCTTTTTATCCGCAAATGTGCGACCATTCCTTTCCATCTAGATCTGATAGGTACAGGCAGCAAACAGTGCCCTCAAAATTTGTTTTCGGACTCTTGGTCCTCTTCCTCCATTTTCCATCCATCGTAAATTGTCTCGCCACTGTGGTGTCGTATGTCGGTTAACCATGCTGGTGGCCAAAGTCTCCCATATCTGTGCTGAAAAAGGACAGCTAAAGAATAAATGTTGGTGAGATTCATTATCAACCTCGCAAAGAATACAGGTCTGCGGTGTATTAAAACTCATCGTGATCATTCTGTCACGAGTCAACAAACGACCATGAATGACAAGCCAAAGGTGAAATTTATGTCTCTATAGAGTTAATGGGTTCCAAACAATGCTGAACCATGGGACTTTCATTCCTTTTCTGCGGATGTGCTCATAGACTTTGGATATGCAATAATCACCTCATTTACTACATGCTCTTCTATATGTCGGGTCCTGAAATAATGCCTGGAACATACTTCTCAGGTTCATGAGATTTTGGAGATTCCAAGAGGCTGTTGAGGGAATTCTGACCTCCCAAAAGTCTCTGCCTTTAATATAGTAAGAATGCACCCATCGGACCCATAAAACCTGTTTCATTTCCGTCAACCACCAAAGTAAACGGCCTTGTGCAGCAAGATTCTAACAATGAAGTTGCATAAGTCCTAGACCACCCTCTTGCTTGGGAAGGCAGACCGTGCTCCAAGCAATGGGTGCTTTACGAGACTTTTCTAACCCAGACCAGAGATAAGCTCGACACAAAGAGTTGATTTAATGAATAACCCTCTGAGGCTGAATAAGAAACAAACTCCAATAGGCCTGGACTCCATACAGAACTGATTGAACAAGTTGATATATCTCAACTAACCTCAAAAGCTTCGATTGCCATGTACGAATTTTAGAAGTAAACTCAAAAGCTTTTTCATACATTTATTTATGCAGTATTCCTTACATTTATTTATAGAGTACTACTTGGGTTCTATCTACTATAATGACATAAACAATCACCATAAAAAAAATAAAAAAAAATCGTCGTGGCCTTTAGGCATGTCCATTTATATAAAGAGACAAAGCAGAAGCATGACTCTCTACTTCACCTGCAGAAAGACAGAAATACATAAATAATTGGATAAGAAAATTGATAATTAAAGAGTTATGGATAAATATGAAGGACTTAAGGACACATCTATGGGGATGTGTGTGTGTGTGTGTATTTGTTTAGTTCGATTTCGACATCAAATCGAACTAATTCTCTAACAAAATTTTTTTTTCAAGTTCATCCTAAATTAAGCCAACCATAAGTTTATGTTAAGGCCTAATTTAGTTTGAGGTTCAAGCATCATTGACTTTGATATCCATCTTAATATATATTTGTCTCATGTATGAAAAATCATGTTCTTAGTATTTAAAAAAAAGTCCACAACACTTGCTTTTACTTACAAATTATAATAATGTGGTTGATTTTTATCATTAAGTTAATATCATAACACGTATGAAGCAAAAGAAAAAGGAAGAAAGGAGGAGAACAAAAATAAAAATCAGAGTTACAAATTACAATATATTGTTTACTAAGTTCCAATTGTTACATAAAAATTATTTTTTATGTGTATATTATTACAATTTATAATATATTTATAGGTAACAATCGGGTCAAGCGGATTAAATTTAGATCGGATTATAGCATGTTGTGGGTCAGGTCAGATCATTTTTATTCAAATCATTTTTGTTCGGATTAGCTTGTTAGGTCGGTTCAGGTTTTGGTTGAGCAAGCTCATATTCTAGTAATTTCGTATTCGGGTTAATTTAACGTATTATATTTTGATTAACTTGACGAATTGGGTTTTTTTTAGATTTTGATGGGTTGAATTAAATTCAGATCAAGCTAATCTTTGATAGAATTACTTTAGATTTTGGGTCAAATCGAACATTGACCACCACAATTAATCTAACATATTAATCTTCTAAGAAAGCTTTAAATTTGACTTTATTTAAGTATGTGATTAATAATGTATTATTAATTTTTGTGTGTTTATTATTATGACATTTTAATATTATATTTTTATATAAAAAATTTGATAAAATTAAAATATCGTTGGTATTTTTAAATAAATAATAAGATATATGTATTTTTTTATTATTATAATAACTGGTTAATAATTACCAAAAAAAATAACTGATTAATATCGAATTTAGGTTTGACGAAGCGGATAAGTAACGAGTTGAATCGATGACTAAAGGAAGTGAAAATTACCAAATGCCCTTGAAAAGACAATTTCTATTGCAACCTTTGAAGCACATTGGGTTGTCGTCCGGTTGGCACCAACATCCACGAATGCAATTTTTATGCAACAGGCGAGTCAAGGACCGGAGCCCCATCTCTATTTTCATTCTTGAACTTGATAAAAAAAAAAATCTCTGAATCCAACTCGATCTCTAATTTTTTTTTATTGGAGATTCTCCGATCCGATCTCCGTGGAGATCAAATTTTCATACCCGACTCAATCGCCGATCTATTTTCCATCCTCGATTTATTCCCCGACCTTAAAATCCGACCCGATCCTCAAAACCCGACTCTATACCAGATCTCCGATCCTCAAATATTTTTTTATATTATACTTTTCATTTATATTTTATAAAAAAATTATATATATATATATATATATATATATATATAATTATATAAAAATATATATAAAAAAATTATTCGAGGTGGGTTCGGGGATGGGGACCCCAAACCCGTCCCACCCTGTCCCCGAAAAAATCCTCATTAAGAATTCTCGAACCCGAATCCAATCCTAGAATTCTCTCCTCGAATCCGAACAAGAAATTCTCGACGGAGCCCTAAATCTGTGGGAAAAATTGTCATCTCTAAGTATATGCAAGAGATGCTAAAGTCATTAGCATCAGGCCAATTATCACTAGTGTTGTATGGGGACGAAAACGGAAAAATGGAAACAGAAAGAAGTGTAGAAACATTATTTTCTAAAAATCTAAGAAATAGAAACGGTAGGAAACATAAAATAAAATTATATATATATAAGTATTATATATAATTTTTTTAAAAATATATCAAATTTACTAAAATTGAGAGAAAAAAAATAAATTATTATCTATATTAGTTAATTTTAATCATTAATAATTTTTTTAATAAAAAAATTAATTAAATAATTTTTTAATAAAAGAAATTAATTAAATAATTTTAATAAAAATTTCGACACAACAAAATATTTAAAAAAGACGAAACGTTTTTGAAATATTTCGGGGACGGTGACGGGATCCAACTGACTTTCTGTGCATCACTGATTATCGCCACTAAAATCAATTTCTGTCCCACCATCATTGTTTTCTTTGTTGAAATATGATAAATCAATATCTTGACTTTGACACGCCTCTCAATGGTAGGAAATAAATGGACGTGTTATCAATGCATTTAAGCTTTGCTTTATATAAACCACAATGTTTTGAATTTTGCCATCTTAATTAACCTACCTTTTCTTTTTATTCACATACTCCTGTTAGGATTAATTAATTTGTTTTATGTTAACATCACATAATATAACTACGCATTTAAAAAATAATAATAAACTTATAAAAAAAATGATTGCTCCGTCGGTTACAATTTTATAATCAATGACCTTGAAAATGTTTAATAATCAATTACTCCTGAATTTTTAATAAGCATCGGATGCATGTGGTGCTAGTGCTACCAAAACGTTTGCTAAAAATATGGAGATAAATATATATTTTTAATGTCATCTTACTAACTCTATACTATACACGCCCATCACTCTACGAAGCTAGAGAAGCTACATTACCTCTTTGGGTGGTGGTTGGAATAAATTATACTGCAGCATCACTTTTTCTCGAACACGTTTTCTGTTCCCCTTCTGATAATTATTTACTATCGCCCATAATGTACTTGATTTTGATCTTAATTTGAATGGGCCGTTTCACCTTTGGGATCACTTATGATCTTCATGTTACTCAGCGCACCATCGGTGGTTTGAAGAATTCTCTGGACGCAAGTGATAGTGAAGGCAATAGCGACAGAATGAGATATATAGGGTAATAGCATGGGTATTGATAGCTCCTCTAATACATACTCAACAAGATAGACAGGACCGGCCTTAGACTTACCAAGACTTGAGGCAAAAAATGTTAGTAAATAATTTTATAACCTAGTCTTATCTAATTTCATTATGTATCATGTATTTTGTATAATTTCAAATGATACTATGATAATTTTATTCTAGTAGTATTGTATTAATTTTCTTTAGTCTTATGTAGATAAGATAATAAATATTTTATCGTCACATATTTTAATGGGGGTTAATTTATTGAGAGTTTGTAGAAACTATCTTAAATTTCAGGACCTATATATATGTTTTTTTTAAAACTCTATTAGTTTCTAGCAAAAATTGGGAAAATATTTGAATAATGAAAGTACTTAAAAAACAACTCAAGAAAAATTAACAATTAAATAACCTAGTACGAATACCAACAATTTTAAAAGCAAAATACTCAAGTAAAAAAATTATACATATTGTCATACCTCTTAAATGAGTCAAAATACATAATATATCTATAAATTCCCTTAGTTGTTTTTATTTCCCAAATCTTTGTTTAATTCTATATGATCATAACTTTGTAAAAGATCAATATTTTGATCTAGAACTGTATGAAAAAAGAGTAATATTAAGGAAACGGTTTTTTATAAGACTTTATTTTTCTTCCTCTTAGTTATCTCCTTCCTCATGAATTTTGATTCAATATTTCTATAAGCTAACGTTTCCTTTTACTATTTATGATTCATCATATTAGATCACAAGGTAAGTTATAAAGATGACAATCTGAGTTCAAACTAGAACAATTCTTCACTATAGTATGCTTTAACTGAAGCTTGCTGAATTCTCAACCTTTTTCTTCCTACCTTTTAATCTTCTTCTATAAAATACAACAATTATAGGAATTTTACTTGCGTAATCTCTACTCTTTCTTTTTTTATTTTTATAAGTAAGGTAATTTTTTTACTTCCAAAATGAAACATTATGAGTATATGCTAAGTTTACAAGAAAATAATCCACCCAACAATTAAATAGATAGATATTAAAGAAAACATAGATCACCTATCCAAAGTATTGTTACAATTCATGAGTTTATTATAGGATTTATAGGATTGAAACTTAGTCATTTTCCCTGCAAGCTCAGCTATAATTTTTCTTATCACTTAGGTTGTTGTTTTACACTCATCAGAGATGATTCCTTTATTTCTTTCTTTCCAAGCATGATATATTGTTGTAGCCAGTGGAGTTCTTGTGACTTGCATCCTCGAAGGAGACACTCTACCTTCTCTTGTAGCCCAGTGTACCACTAATCTCAAATCTAGCATGTCTTGGTTGCTTCCCAACATATGGAATAATGGTAACCACATACCTTTTGTGTAGGAGAATTTAAAGAAAAGGCGAGAGAGAGTCTCATATTGTTCTTGGCATAGCACACAAGTGTCTTCTATCTACATTCCATAGATCAAAGTTGATATTTTGTTTGAAGTCTTTCTTGAGCTGCAAGCCAAAAGATAAAACAATGTCTTGGCAGTGAGAATTTAGTCCATATTGCAATGATCCAAGCTACCGGAATACCCTGTGGTATGATTTGATCATATGTTGTAGAAATTGAGTAGTGCCCTTGGTGAATAATTTTTATCTGTGTGCTAGGATGAAAGAGGCTACTTAATAATTTCATAAGACCTATAATCTTCTTAAGTATATGTGATGTAGAAGATTTAATATGAATCGACCACAAGCTTTCTCTTTTGAATTAGTAGGAATGTACCTATTTAACCCACAATAGGTCCTTCTTTTCTACTAGGTGCCTCATTAATTTACTCATTGTAGCTCTATTCCACCACAATAAGTTAATAAGCCTCATACCTCCTCTCTTAGGTTTGTAAATGGAATCCTAAGAGATAAGAGTCGATTTGGATAAGGTAGAAGTACCAGACAAGAGAAAGTTCCTACAAAGGGAATTAATCTCAGAGATAATTTTAATGAGGCATATGAAAGATCATGATCCAGTAGCTTTGAAGGCTAAAAAGAATTAATTACGTTAGTTGTAAGATTCCAGCATATCTCAAGAACGAGGTTTGCTAAGATCTCATTCTGGTGTTAAACTAATCTCTCAAGGGTCTATAATGAGAAGGGGATAATTATTTATCATTAGGTGGGACTCAAGGTACTTGAATGGGAGAGAGCCCTAAGGGATATAAAAGAGAGAGGTGTACCTCTTTTAGCTGGTGTATACAAGGTATTTGTTTTTTCTGCAACTTGCACATGCAACTAGCTTTGCCTTCTCCACTTACACCATCACCCATCATATTCTATCCATCATCCATCACCCTACTTCCTTTCTTCTTTTTCCTCATCTTCTTCTCCTCCTTCTACTTCTCTTATACTTTCCTATCTACACCACCATGCACACATGCTACTCCTTGCCATTCTTCTTCTTCTTCTTCTTCTTCTTCTTCTTCTTCTTCTTCTTCTTCTGCAATACATACACGCAACCATCCCCATCACCTGTCATTTTTCCCTAATACTCATCCATCATTTTCCTACACCACCCTACACTATTGATCGCACGTCTCCCACTCCTTTGTTTTTCCTTTTCTTTAATTCACACCACACACACACACACATGTATACATACACACACACACACACAAATCACACTACACACTATCATTCTTCCTCATTTTCTTATGCCATTTCTTACCCAAGCCTGTCCAAAATGCCCTGTATGGGCCTCCTCTTCCTTCTAGTTTCTTCTTTATATTTTCTTCTTCTCTTTCCTCCCATTTTATGCCCTATTTTTTTGTAGAAAGCCTCACATCACCACCGCACACCACCACATCCACCACTCACCACCCATTCATTAGGAAACCAACAAACAAGGTCACCCCAACCTTCCCTAGCACCATAGCTGACCATCACTACCGACCACATCATTTTTTCTCTTTTTTTCCTCACCTATTGCTATTTTAAGGAATGCACGGCCTACGCATAGCTTCAAGCATAGTCGTACAATACTAAATTTTCCTATCAAATGCCCGTGTAACCCAGCATATATTATCTGTCCACCCTTGCATGCCCGTGCACTGCCCAAACACACAAGGGTGCGTACCTGTTCAACTTATGACTTATTTACCCAATGATCGAGCACTGCCCTACCACTTTACATCGCCTGGCCATGCATGATCTTTTCTCTCGGCTTGGGTGTGCATCACCTGTAGCACAATCGTACAACCCCTATTTCAATCGTACACCCCTATTTTCACCGCCAAATCTTGTCCAAACACTATCAAATTTTTACCATAGCTCCATCATTTATTCTACTACACATCCACACATCTCAATCTTCCATTTGACTGTGGTTATTTCTATTTTTATCCTCTTTATGTTAATTTCTTCTTTTATTGAACTCTTCAAACCTAACTGTGGATTTTATTATTTTTCATAGGTGGTATTCTGGTAATCTCAAAAGAGAAAGTCTAGAATTTATATGCTTAGAGCCCAGTGTCCTAGTTGGTAATAATACTATTTAATGTTTAGGTTTTTGCGTTATTTGCTTGTGTGGCTATGTGTGTGTCATGAGATATATAATTTAATATATGCTGGTCATGATATTTTGTGGTGATATTGTGATGGTGTGGATATTATGTTTGAAAGAAAATTAGAATGGTTAAGATTTATCATTATCATTTTATTGTGATATTGACATATTTGTTGGAATATTTATTATGATATGAAATATGGCTAAGTGAGCTTTTTTATAAGGTGTAATGATGATTGGCGGATTTGAAAAATAATATGTATGGAAAGAAAAAGAATTATAAAATAAATATTATTGTTTGTCCTTAAGGATATTTTGATCATTATTGGATAATAAGGTAATTTTGGTATTTTATGTGTTAGGTGGATTAAAATATGATAATAATATCATGAGAAATGCTTGGAAGTATTACTGTTCATTTTGGAGTCCTTCAATGAATTAATGGTTAATTAGGGCATAAGATCTTATAATGATAATACCATTATTTCATGTGTAAAATCTAGAGGTTATTTGGATTTTAGATATGTTGCTAATGATTAGCCTTATGAGGTCGTTTATGGAACTTAGTAATCATATGAGTCTCATGGGATGTATTAGGGATAATATATGGAATTAGGTTTTTGGATATTTCTATGAGCGGTACCTTGGGATAAGATTAGTAATGTATGTATATGACATGGGAATTTGACCGTGTATTATGGATATGATAATAGTAAAGAGGTTTTAGGATGAAATAATATTATTTATGGTGGAATAATTAATATAAAGAAATGAATGCTAGAGGGGTGTGTAATTAAGGTTTGGAAGGATGTGAGAAATGTGACTTGATTTATGTGTCTATCTCCTTTAATGTTTTTGATGCCTAAAAATTAATCTTAAATAATATACTAATCACTTAAAGTGAAAGAGTACATGAGTAGGGCTAAGGTGATTTATCTTCATTTGTATGTGTGTGTGTGTGTGTGTGTGTCTATATTCCCATTCCACAGGAAAGAATAGTGGTTTGAGAGCATTTTGTTTAGAGAAGGTATTTTAGTCTGTTCCATTGGATTAAGAATAGTGAGGCCCCTACTCATTGTAAAATAAAAATATAACAGTGTAACCTATGGGAAAAGATACTAATGATTTAAAGTGAAAGAATACGTGGGTTAGGACCGTGGTATTATTTTTATATGCATGTCTCATTCTACTAGGAAGAATATTGGCTTGGGAGAGTTTTGCCCCAATAAAATGATGTTTTTATATTCATTCTACCGGATGATAATAGTGGCTCAGATGTATTATCCTTAAGAAGGTGCTTTAGATCGTTCCATTGGTTTAAGAATAGTGGGGTTCCTACACTCAATGTATATAAAAGAATGACAATGGATCATACCTAATAAATAGATCTAGATCATTATTTGTCTTATGAGATATTTCATTTATCTGTTGGTATCACCATTATCTATTGTGAAGGCATATGCTATTTGTATCCCTATTTCGATAGTATTGTTCCCTTACTTAGTACGTAGTGTACTGACCCCCTATTTTATGGGTTCTGCTCATTCCTATGAGTAGGAGACCATGATTCAGATGTGTAGGTCTTAAAAGACCCAATAAATGATTATGCTACTTACGATGCCTTATGTGGAGGTGGGTGACTTCAACTGTATTGGGGGTTGGGTAAAGAGTAATATTATTCGGTAGGTATATTTAATCAGATACATTTTTGAACTCTTGATCTATGGTATTCCCTTCTTTTTTATTTTGTGTATTGTAACTCAGAATCAAGTTCCAGACTCATTATTGTATTATAAATATTTTCTTTTGTTTTAAATTTTTTTGTGTTACTATAAATGTTTTAGCCTTGTGATTGATGTAAGGATGGTTGAATAAACCAAAATTATGTCAATTAAGATGGTAACCCCCAATATTTTACGTATCTACATTCGTTGTAAAATGAATTTTTTAAGTAGTAAAAATCAGAGTATTGTTACTACTAAGACACATGCTATTATTGTCTCGATGAAATGGATGGAGAATTAAGGGCTAAAAGAATATTTTCTAAACAAATAATATTCATAGAATCATAGGGTTTCATCATATCAATATTGAGTATGATCTTAGGAGAGAGGTTCTTTTGGTTATAACCTTGAAACAACTTAGTGGCTAGGAGGATGTTATCCCCAGTGGATCAACCTTTAATAAAAGCATATTGGGTTTCACCAATTAATTGAGGTAAAATGTTCTGTAGTCTATGAGTAATAATGGTGGCTATGATCTTGTAGTTTGTGTTGCAACAAGGAATGGGTATGTATTCATTTGGTCTTATAGTATTTCATATTGTTAGTACCAATTTAAGAGTAGTGATATTAAGACTTTTAAACATAATTACAGTGATAAAGTGTTCTACCTTAATGAATTTCAATTTTGACGATAACAATGACAAAAGAGTGGTCTGAGATAAGTGGGGGGTGAAAGTGTGCAAGGGAGCCTTTGGAAGCATCCATTCAAAGGGGATTGCAAAGTGCTCAATCCTATTTACACCAAAGTCTATCCATACGAACCTATTTATTAGACCAGTTATAGAAATACCTTGTATATATTATGTCTATCAGTTGAAGAGTAATGAAAAAGCATAGGAAATCTTCTAAATCTTGAGCATGGATATCTCCCTGACTCTTTTCTTCTCTATTAGTCACAACATTGAAATCCCCTATGAAAATCTCGGGATGAGAGTTTTGCTATGTGACAATGAGCTAGGACTAAAGAAATATTCTTTATAGTCCATCATTGAAAGCATATATAACAGTAACATAGAATTGGGTGGTATTATCAATTGAGCATACCTTACATAGAATTCCTTGAGCATGAGAATCCACCTCTTCTATTATCCATTTACTTGGATTCTAACCTACCCATAAACATCCATTATAGTGACTACCATAATTGTGAATCCAATTCCAATAGTGCATCAGTCCATTATTTATTTTTTCCTCATAAATTCTTTTCACCTTTTAATTACTTTTTATTCATAATTCTGTGTAAATTTTATTTTTGCTTATTATTTTCCCTACTGATACAAGAAAAACATATCATTAACTAGTGTTTTTTCTTATAAATTTTATCATGTGTATATTTACATGAAGCTTAATGTTGCCAATATCATCATATTATTAGCAAATTTTTAAAAGATTAAAATATCTATTAGTAAGACTATCATAACATTAAAAAATTATATTATAATGTTCCTAATATTTTTCTCCACAAAAAAAGATTGATAGGAATATACTTTTGAAAAAAAAAATGGTAACAAATAGTAATGAAGCATAATATAATAGTGATCAAGTAAGAAGGTAATTATGGTGACATATAACAATGGAGAGAAGTAGTATTGCATAACATTGAGCCATAGTGAAACATTAAGCATATTGTGTTGAAATATGAAGCATATCACGATAAAACAACAAGCATACTATGATAAAATGTAAAATAAATCATGGTGACATGTCAAGTAAATTAAGTTGAAAAATAACAATGGAGACAAGAAAGATTATATAATGTTGGACTATGGTGAAACATCAAACATACCATAGTAAAACATGAACCATATTGTCGTGAAATACTAAACACATTGTAGTAAAATACTAAATATACCATGGTAAAATACCAAGCATATCGTAGTAAAACATGAAGCATATGATAGTGAAATACAACAATGGGGAGAAACAAGAATTCATAATGTTGGACCATGCTAAAACATCAAGAATACCAAGATTAAATATAAAGCATATTGTGGTGAAACACCAAGCATACTTTGGTAAAATATAAAGCATATCATGGTTAAATATTAAGAATATCATTGTACAACATCAAGGATATTGTGGTAAAATATAATAATAGAGAGAAACATGATTGTATAATGTTGGAGCATACCATGGTGAAACATAAATCATATTCTAGTGAAAATTCAAACATATCATAGTGAAATACCAAGTATATCATGGCAAAACACCAAGCATATCATTGTGAAATATGAATTATATCATGGTGAAACATAATATTAGATAGAACTAGGACTACATAATGTTAGACTACAGTGAAACATTAAGTATACTATAGTGAAACACCAGACATACTATGATGAAACATAAAACATACCATGGTGAAACATCAAGAATATAATGGTGAATCATAACAATGGAGAGAAGCAAGACAACATAATATTAGACCATGGTGAAATATAAAGCACATTGTAGTGAAACACTAAGCATATAATGGTGAAACATGAAGCATATCATGGTAAAATACTAATCACACCATGGTGAAATATGAAGCATATTATAGTGAACCACTAAGTATACCATGATAAAATATGAAGTATATAGTGGCAAAACACTAAATATACCATGGTGAAACATGAAACATGTAATGGTAAAACATGAAGATTAATCATGGTGAAATATAAAAATAATTTATATTGATTAGACCATGGTGAAAAACCAAATATATAATGGTAAAACACTAACCATATCATGGTAATACATCAAACATACCATTGTAATACATAATGATGGAGAGAAGTAGAATTACATAATGCTAGATCATGGTGAATCATCAAGTATACCATCGTGAAACACCAAAAATACCAGGGTAAAACATGAATTTTATCTTATTTACATAATTTCCACTACACATACCTCCATATACAATTTTTATAAAAAAAATATTGGTTTATTTATAATAATACAATTGGCTATACTAACTGGGGTTTTTTCCTTTAAAAAGTCATTGAGACATTTTTCTTTATAAAATTAATGTTGGGAATAGTCCATTTAAGATAGATATGTATGTAAATTATGAAAGAAATATATAAAGTACAGTATTTTTAGATTGTATAACTCCTAAAATGAATGTACATTTCCCCTTTGTGAGATTATAACTTGTATTTATATGTGTAGTATATCATGGATTGTTGTATTCGAATGTTTGGGGGAGTTTGGAGCCAAATGGTTATCGAGGAAAATAATACATGGATCCCATGTTAGTTAACGCAACCTATCTTTATTTGTGCTCCTTGGTTCTGCATTATTTTGGCAAAAGTTGAGAGTTCTTGAAAAAACATGAGGCATCCACATTTATTTACATGAACCATGTTTTTCCTATTTTTAGCATTCACTTATATTAGTTACGTGCTTCTATAAATAGATTATATATAAAACCCTAACAATGTGTAGTATATTGATGAGCTTGTCCAAACCCTCTTCTCTTGTATTCTCTTATGCATTTTAGAGAATTATTTACTAAGTGATATTATGATGATTGTTTGATTCTCCTTATAATCACTAGTGTTATGTGTAATAAAAATCATCATTATTTTTCTAATGTTTATAGTTTTTTATTTGTTCTCTCAATTAGATCTTTAAAATTTTCAATTGTTTATTAGATTAAGTTCTAAGGCATTTTACATTAGTGAATTTTTTCCTATAATTAGTATCAATATGGCATTTATAAATTATAATATTTGAGATTGAGATATTCGACTATTCTATCAAATTTTTGTGATGAAAATTGAAGATGAAGGAGATCCTTATTTATAACATATTAGAGAAGGTATTATTTAGGAAATCGGAGAAGTCATAAATGATTTTTGATAAGGAGTTTAGGGATATTCATTTGAAAGACCAATCCACCATACAATTGTGTTTGTTAAATGATGTCTTTCTAGAAGTGGCCAAAGAGACAACTACTACTACCTTGTGGTCGAAGATGGAATCCTTGTATATGATGATATTTATGACAAATCATCTATAGTTGAAGAGCAACTTCATGATTTGAAAGTAAGTGAGGATTCATCTTTGAAATCTCATCTTGACAAAGTTGACCCTATCGTTATGGATTTTAGAATATATATATATATATATAATTAGATGATAAGGATTTGGCTATTATGTTATTGTGTTATTTTATTTTTTCTTATAAATAATTTTGTGAGACTATATTATGTGGGAATGATGAATTAGTTCTTGTAGATGTTAAGAATACCTTGCTACATCATGAATTAATTGAGAATCAATTAACTAGAGGATGTCCAAGTGACTCACAAGGTGATGGGCTTGTAGTAAAAGGGTCTTATGATAACAATAAGTACAAACCTAGGGTGGACAGGTTCAATACTAGTGTTTGTCGTGGTTATTGTGAGAAATACCATATTAGGAAATACTATCCTAATAGAAAACTGATAGATACAATTGATGGTGTATCTGATAAGGGGTGAGGGTGCTATAGTTGAGGGTGATGGTGATATACTGATTGCCACATATGGATAGACCATATTGGCTAGTTGGTTGATTTTGGATTATGGGTTCTCCTACCATATTTGTCTCAACAAAAGCTGGTTCTAGACATATGACGCCATTTATGGTGGAGCTATTATCTTAGAAAATGGTACTTTGTGTAGTGTTGCTATGATTGGGACTGTGAGGGTTAGGATATATAATGGTGTGGTCAGAAAGTTGTCTTGTATTTATCATATTCCTAAGATGGCCAAGAGATTGATTTTTCTGTATTCCTTATATAGAAAATGTTATAAGTGTGTCATTAAGAATGGAACAATGTCTGTTGCTAAAGAATTTGTATTGGTGATTGTCGGTAAGTAGGTTAGGGCATTGTATAAGCCTTTTGGTACAACTATTGAGGGTGTAGTTAGAGTAACATTGAGAGAGTGTAACTCAAATGTTGTTGGTCTTGGGCTAATGCGACTGGGATATGAGAGTGTCATTGGCATACTAAGGGGTCCTTATTGTGTGGCCTAATTACATCTAGATCTATGACCTTCTATGAGTCTAAATTCTTTCTTGACAAGAAGGCAGAACAAAAGAGTCAGCCAGGTGCTTTAGATATGGTGGAGGTTGTTGATGGTCTAGATGGTACATATTCTTCTTATGAGGAGAAATTTGAGTAGTAGGTAGAACAAGTAGGCATTACTTTAAGCAGAATTGGTTATGCTCTATATACTATGGGTAGTAGTATTGGTGTGTTAGAGCCAATACCAAGCCCAAAGGTTAATATTTGTGCTGATTCTATTGTTGTTGTTGAAGAGATGTAGTCTCTTTAGTGGACTTAGATATTGGTATGTGATGCTTCAATGGTTTTTCTTCTATTTAGTGTCTATCTTATACTTATTGCAGCAAAAGACATGCCCAAGGTGAATAAGTGGAAGACTTTAGATGTGTTCAAATCCAAAGTTGTTAAGGTGGTTTACTATTACATACCCTGTAGCTATGAGATGCTTGATGTACTATGTGGTTAGTACCAAACCTTGTATTAATCGTGTTGTGGACATGTGTGTGGTGATTCCTTTGAAAAAGCCTTAGTTGGATATATTGCAGATTCGGAGGTACTTGGTGGGTATAGTATTAGCTTTTATGAAGTATTTGTCGTCATCTGTTTTATTGACAAGTTACTCTATTATTCATTATGGTCCTGATGATCAAAGGTTCTCTAGTGTTGTGTCTTAGAGGTTCTAAGGTTGTGTATTTTAATATGATTGGGGTTGATAATATTATTCGGGTTCAAGTGTTAGCTTATAAATCTAGGATGATACGAGTTGTCTTTGATGTTGATCTAGTGTGTGTGCTAGTGGTGTCATTGATTTCTCATGTTCATTTGTCATAAGGAGTCTTTAGACCCAAGGGTTTATGATGATCTTTTGTTATCTTGTTGCTACATGTTACAAATACTCTCAAAATGGAGATTATGAAATCATGACTTGTATTTGTGTGTGTAGTTTATTATGGATTGTTGCTTACAGATGTTTGGAGGAGTTTGGAGCCAAATGGTTACCAAGGAAAATATCACAGGGGACTCGTATTTATTTTTTCTCCTTGGTCTTGCATTATTTTGGCAAAAGTTGATAGTTCTTGAAAAAATATGGGGTACCCATGTTTATTATCATGAACCATATATTTTTTTCCTATTTTTTACCATTCACTTGTGTCGGTTAAATACTTCAATAAATAGATTGTGTATGAAACTCTAGCAATGTGGAGTAGTCCGTCATAGAGCCTATCCAAACCCTCTTAATCTTATATTCTCTTATGTTTTTAAGAGAATTGTGTACTGAATGATATTATGAAGATTGTTTGATTCTCCTTGTAATCACTAGTGATATATGTAATAAGGATCATCCTTGTTTTCCTAATTATTATTGTGTTCTGATTGTTTTCTCAGTTAGATATTTGAATTTCCTAATTACTTGTTAAATTAGGTCTTGTGCATTCACATCTGGTTAATTTTTTCCTACACCTTTAATTACCATTGTTATGATTTGAACTTCATACGCTACCATGGATGCAAATTACCAAGATCCATTTGTTATTTACAATTAACACAAAAGGTAATGAATAAGAACTTTACAGTTATAACCTCATAAATTTATCCATGAACTCAAATTATAGGTTTCCAAATTTTATTTGGACAATTTATAATTGATTAGACATAATCAACCTTAATGTTCCTTACCATCAATTTTTCACAAGTCTACTAAAATTCACTATTATCTATTCGTAAGATTTAATTTTTTTTGAAACTAACAACACCAAATATGAGCTATATGTGCTCATAAACTCCCATCTATAAATCTTTCATTTTATTTTAGAACCAAATATAATGCTTATAGTTCTTTCTTTATTATAATAAATCAATTCATAAGCTATTTATTATTTGAAAATGTTTGTGAAAGGAAGTAATCATGATAATGGACTTCATATGAGTAATGCTAAATTTTCTTCTTAACATATGTCCTTACTAATAGTCGAGAAGAGGTTGTATTTGGATTTTGTTTTGTATTATTTGTTTATTTTGTTCATAGATATTTTCTTTTGCATTTATAATAGCTTTTCATTTGATTTACTGTACTCTTACCCAACATTACCTATTTGCATGCACACATGCACACATATACATTTACATTCATTACCATTAAGTTCTGAGATATAAATAGGATCATTTATAGAACAAAACTCACTCTTATCCTCTTTTACCCTAACTCTAATGTATACTCCTTTGAGTTTTATCCATTAGATTAATCGTGTGAGATAATATTTCTTAAAACCTTTTGCTCTATTCTTCCAAGAAATCCCTCAATTAGTCTAATGACTAACAATAACCTAATTGTCTTTATTTTATTACAAGTGTAAAGTGTTGAGAGTTTTTGATTCAATATTTATTGTTTGCATTGTTTCCTTTTTTTTTATATTGTTTTAAGAGGGAAAAAATATCATAAACTTACTTGTTTAACTTGTTGTCATGATTGATAGCTCATTGAATATGTATATTTGGTTGCATCTCTAGTTTTGAAAATTCCTATGGTGGTTCCAAAAGCACCCTATTTTATGTATTTTTTTCATGATTAACGAATAGTAGGGTGTACGGTCAAAAACTATGGGATATGTATGAAAAAAGTACAAAAAGTAGTTTTTAAAACTATTTTTAAAAGCATCACATTGATAATTCTCAAAGAATATATAGTAAATAAACACACAATAAACTTTATTAGATAACTCCATATAAGCCCACATAAGAAATGTATAGAAGGTTTCTAAAATATCACTCACATAGAATTGATAAAATAGAGAAAAACGCACATGGGCTGTAAGACTAAAACCTCAATTTATTGACTCCACACATTGCAATTGCACGTGATATTACAAGATTTTATAGGCCATATGACAACCTACTCAAGTTTACCCTCCTTACTAGTAAGATAATTTACTAAATATTATAAAAACTCTTAATGACTAAATTGCTATTCATAACACTGTTAACATGAATAGTACCTCTTAAATAGTAACTACTAAGCTAAAAGATTGATGGTAAAACTTTTAATGGTTAGGATTTAATAAGATGACACATATAAATCTAAATATTGAATATTTAATAAGATAACACGTGCAAATCTAAATCTAATCCTCTATATCATAAGTCAACCCTTAATGTGATATGTCTTCCTATAAGGCATACCAACCCATCCCCAGTGTCAAGTATGCCTCCATTCATAAGGCTATGTGTTCCTCTCATGGGGTTTTCCGTACCTCTCATACGGTGGTCTATGGGGTATTCAGTTGCAGGGTATGGTCATGTAATGTTTTCACTTTGTTGAGAAGAAATTTCCCTAAATTTTGTTTGCTTGGGCTTGATCATCCTTTAACCTTAAAAAAATCAACATGAAAAATATTCTTGAATTTCTTAATTGTATTGTCTATCATCATATTTTGGGGAAAAAAAAGGCGCCTTCTTAGATCATTTCTTGAATAAAAGTTTTAGTGTCAGTTGACTTATGCATCAAGATTGATTCTTGAATCAATTTTCTTTTCGAATCGTTGAAGTTCTTGGAAGATATTAAAAACTAAGCTTTGATAGCAATTTAATACATAGTGAAATGAATGAGATTGCATGCTTTTTATAGGTAATATGATAGCCTCCTCAAGCCTAACATCCTTAGTAATTAGATTACTACCTAAATAAAATAAAAAAATTTTAATGACTAAATTACTATTCATAACACAATTCACATAAATAGTAACTACCAAGCTAAAATATTGATGATAAAACTCCTAATTGTTATAATTGAATAACATAACACACATATATCTAAACATTTAAGATTTATAAAGATAATACACGTGAATTTAAATCTAATCCTTCATATGATATGCTAACCCTTAATGTTATAAGTCCTCCTATAAGACATACCAATTCTCCCCTAAGGTCAAGCACCCCTCTACTTGTACGGTCATGTGTTACGTCAGTAAGGCACTCCATAGGACTTTGCATAGGGTAGTTTGTATGGTACCTTATAATTATAGGACATGCTCTTGTATTATTTGATAGATTATATTTTATGAATCTAAAAAAAAAAGCATGATGATTTTTTATGTAAAGATTTTTAAATTGAGATTGGGTCCTCTATAACTTTTTTTAAACGAGTATTTCTATATATATTGCCATCTTTCATTCCATGATTGAGCTTTTGGTGGGTGTGTGTGTATTACCTTTTTTCTTCCATAATTTGATATGATAAGTATATGATATTTGAGGAAAAACCTAACAATAAAACCCAAATTAGTTTATTGCTTAGCCGAACAAACACAAGTATAGCTATTTAACTCCTGCACATTAAGAAACGAAATAATTGCTAGCTAGAGGGGCTTCACATAGATGGGGCCGAATGAACGGTGTTGCGGCATAGTAGTTCAATATCAAGATAGTGCCATTACCCCACACGGGATGCAACCCACTGGCCCAGTTTGATAATACAGGACCACTGTGACAATGTATCACTTGAAAAATGTAAGAAGATATTTTGAGTCCTTGGCCCAAGCCATTCTGTTCCTCAATTAGCCCGTTCAGTCAGTATCGTTGTGGGTAATTTTCTTTGAGCATCCAGGTATCCGTCTCTAAAACCAAGCTAGCGGGGTGGGGGCTTGGATTTTATACGCACGATGGTCCCATCCCCATGGAGAAGGTCCAAATAGTAAATCATTTATTAGGGTATTTATAATTGAATATCCATTCATCTTCTGTTAAATGAAAATTTTAAATTTTTAGATACTCAAAAATATACATCAAATATGGACCAATTATATAAAAATATCATTTTTATAAATTTAATAACTTATGCAAGAAAAGTTTAAAAATAAAGACTATTTATCACTTAATATGCATGTAAGTATCTTATTTTATCTAAAATTATATTAAAATATTTTCCTATATAGAATAATTTAGTCAAAAATCAGATAATTTAAATGTTGGATATTGTTTTGAGAAAAAAATTAATCATATCTCCTAAATTTCAGATTGAAAATTTCATATCACAAATCAATTCGAATCTAAATTTTTTTTATACAACCTTATAATTAAGATGTGTAATCCGCTCTATATCTTTTACTTCTATTTTTTTAACATGTTTTGATGAAAATTAGGAATAGCTAGAGTATTAAAAGCACCTTAAAGCCCCCCTTTTTTTTTTGACAAGAGAATGAGAGATAACACTAGCACTATAAATATCTTTTTGAGTTGCTTCAAATAAATATGTTTTATGCGTCTTAGGCATAGGGTACAAGATGTTGGGGATTCCTCAACATAGGAAGGTATGTGTTGGTCCACCAAAATAGGGTGATCGAGCAAAATACATTGATCAATAAATCAGAGTGTGTTGGTTGACAAAGTGCGCCGGCGTTACAAAATGTGTTAGCTAACAAAAGATCAACTAATGGGATCAATTGATAAAATTAGACTTGAGAAGAGCTCAACCAAGTCATGGTAAAGAGAAATGTTTTCATTTGGATCAGTTTAACATATTGGCCAAGGCTAAGGGAAAAGATGCAACCACAAGTAGAGAGAAGAATGGAAAGTATGGGAATATTTAAGAAATCTAATCTTTCGAGGAATTTGGTAATCATCAACTATTAGCGTATGACTAAAAGGGTCAAGTCATAGAGATAATCATTTGGAGATATATTTTTTTAACTTTTTATGACTTTGGTTAATTTTAAGTATAAACTTGTACTATATTTATTATATAATGAGATAACTTGTGTCAGCTTAGACTTGATAAGAGAGGTGATAAAAGATTCTCGTATTGAACATTTATAGGTGAGCACAATTCCTTTATTTTTTAAAAAAAATCATTCTTCATATTCAATAAAAAAATCTTATGAATCTTCATTCTTATACTTACATAATTTAAAATTTATAATTATATCATTAACTCGAGGATAGAATTCCTTGAAATGTTTGGACTAGTATTCTACAATAGCTAGTTCGTTTATCGAGAATGTCATCTTGCAGGATAGCCAACAACACGGGACAAGGCACAAATGCTTTTGATTTGTTGGCTAGCTAGCTAATTTTCAGAGTTATGAAGGTTAGATATATATAGAGGGCCCAACATGCAAAGTTATGATAGAATTTTGAAGGAGCTATTTGGAAAACAGTTCTATTACTATTTAGAAAATTTTAAAACAAAATACCATTTTTACCCTTCCTTTAGTTCTAATGTAACTAGCTAATTTTTTTTCCTACACTTAATGTCCAACCCTTCATCTTCCCTCTTCCACAACTCTTCTCTCTCCACCACCCTAAATTTATTTCATCTCTCTTCCTTTCACACTCTCCCTTTCAGATCTACCCCAAATATCGCCCTCAACACAAAGTATGCATTATTTTTTTTAAAACTCCTTTTAGATCTAAATTTTTTAGGCCAATTCATTCATGTTGAATATAAAATTTACACTATAAAGTGTATGGTGTGTCGATATCTGATGCTTGACTGACTTGGTGCACTTGGGTTGGGTTGGGGATGTTGCATAAAAAATTAACGCTATATTTGGGTATTTTGTATTGATATTTGACATTGGAATTTAGGTATTTGCGTTGAGATCTAATGCTAGGGATGGGGATGTGCTTCAATATTTGACGCTGAAGATTGATATGCTAGGTGGAAGTCTTTGTTGCATTAAAAATTGACACTTGATTCGGGAACTTTGCGTTAAGATTTGACGCTAGGGTATGTAAATTTCAGTTCAGATTTGATGTTGGGTTGGGACGTTGTGGGTTTGGTTTATGCGTCAATTTTCACATTGGTACTTAGCCCTTGCGTCTAGGGATGACACTAATGTTGGAAATCTACATCAAAATCTAGTGCTCTAGGTTGTCTTTTATGTCAATTTTTTACGTTGATGGCTGGTTCTTGCATTGAGAAGTCATATTGTGTTTGTGGGGGGCTAGCTAGGGTTGGTTTTTTTTATTATTGTGATGAGGGTTGCACTTGTATATGGATATTGTGCTAGTTTTATGGTTGGAAAGGTGGAAAATATACACAACACAACAACCATGAACCCTAATCAATTTTGCAAAATTTATGTAAAATTCATATTATTAAATCAATCTTAGAATCTTTTGATAAAACCATGAATTTTAAATTATGAAATTTTATATTTATATCTATGTGTAGTGAGATATTATTAATGCAAGTACTAATATCACATATTCATTATATTGGTGATGAACTATAGACATAGAAAAATACCAGATAGAATTGAGGGATGTGGAGTAATTACTTATGCATAGCATAGAACTGAAGAAGAATAGGCTTTGATGTAATGTATAGCAAATATTACTAGGAACCTTATCAAAGGGCTACAAAGTACCAAAAAATATACACAAAAAGCTTGAGAAAGTGATGTACAAGAAGAAGTAGATTCGGTAAAATTGGAAGAGGAAGGAGATCCAGAATAAGATGTTCCTGAGTATCATGAGATACCTAGGATGCCAACATTCATGCATTACGTAGGTTAACTATCCTTTACAGCCAATGTATTGATGGCATCCTCATTATATCCCCTAGGAGGTTAGTCATCATCAGCATATCCTATGGCACTCAAGGTTAGCTCTAGACCATGGAAAGTGATGTGCGTGGTTGTTCATCCTTTAGTGTTCCACCAAACCTAATCCATAAAGTTTAACCATCCTCATTCCATATGGGTCAACCATAATCATCAACTCATGTGTATGGTCCACCTATTGTAGATAAGAATGAAAGTCGTGATAACTTCAATAATGGTAATGGTCCACCTTAATCAAGAATGAAAGTCATGATAACTATAAAAAGAAGCTCACTTAGAATGTCTGAATTTAGCTTACTACAATACCACTAAAAATAAAGATTCTTCATTAATATACTCATGACATGTTGTAAGGTTGTTTGACTATCTATTTCATCCAACTTAATCTTCTGACAAGCATTATGAATATGTCTTTCTATGCTAATATTTCTTGTAAACTCTTTCTGAAGAAGAAATAAGATGTATTGTGGCTTGACACGAATTTCAGTAAGATCACTAATAAACTTCATTTCTTCTTCTTTTAACTTTCCTACAAAAGCATGCCCTTTAAGATTATTTGCTAAATTATGATTGTGTGTTTAATTATTAATAATTGTTTCCCATCCTTCATTAGTATTCTTAGCACTGGTAATCTTAAAAGGAAAATAATGTTTCTTCAAAGATGAAGTTTGTGCGTTATCACTATCAATAAACAGAGTACATACGTACGTATCTCTTGTTTCACATCTAAGGTGATATCTTGTTGATTCCCTTACTATTTAATTTTCTCAAAATTTTTATGGCTATAACTATCATATGACTTTTACCAATAGCATGCACCTACGCTACAAGGTTATCGAGATTAGAGAATATTTCATTTGTTATAAAAAAAAATCTTTGATAATTATAGCCCTTACCCTACAAATAAATATGGATAATTCATTATCACTTCATCATGATTATTTTAATAAGAATATATAAATATAAATGATTAATAATTTTAGTTTATGTTTAAGGGTTTAAGGTTTAAAGACAAGGGTTAGTATTTTTGGGAGGGTTGGGAAAGCTACGATGATATGTGATGTTGGGGACGTCTAGCTACGTCAAAATTTGAGCTGAAATAAATTCCGACGTTGGGAGAGGTTAGCTTATTGGGTTTTTATTTAACGTTTGGGCTTATATGTGAACTGTAAGAATTGTGAGTGGTTATATAAATTAAACCCGTATTTAAGTGATCATATTCTGCATATAAATTATTGGGTTTAACATATCTAATTAGATGTGGGTCTGCATATGTAGCGACATTGGGTATTCTAGGTTGTTGATAGACCGTACTAGAATAGCCCAATAGAAAAATGATCAGTTGTCAATATATAAGATCATGGTTCTTAGATCACACATACTTCATTCTACTAGTTTCCCATCAGTGAATAGTGACTAATGAGTGTGTTCCCAAACAAAAGACCATAGTACCACCCTTATCTTGAATTCATCGGTCATTTCTGCATTATAGATTCAAGTACGCTTCCACATTATGTTACGTATGAATCTTGATGAATTAGCATTCAATCTTGTCGGATATGGGATTGAATTAATTTATCAATTTGTATCAGAGCTACTGCTAAACTTATCAAGATTAAGAAAATAATCTTTTAATACTATTCATGATTCATATTTATTTTGATTTTGTTTAAAAAAAATTCATCAGTACTGTTAGGAATTTATATTCGTCGCATAGTCTATTACAAATCTAAATTTTTTGTTCAACACTTTTTTTTGAATGGTTACTGTTCATGGATTCAGATTTAGCTTTGCTTTATTCAGTCACTATTCATGCCCAATACTATTCACTTTTGGTATTATTTATTCTGTGTGGCTTTCTCTCTAACCTATGTCTCTCACTGGTTTTCGTTTGTCTCTCTCTCACCTATGTCGAATGGTGGTGGAAGACCAATGTTGGAAGATGAAAAATGGGAGATGATCGGTCTGAGGGTAATCAGAGTGGGAGGCACGAAGGGTCAGTAATTAAGAGTATTAATTAATTAAGGGTATTTTAGAATAAAAAAATTAAACTCGAGACCAGACCATAGAGATTAAGTGTCCCAGTCTGATTATGCTACCTAATTTTCTTGCTATATTGTGTAAATTTGTTGTTGTTATTAATAGACCATCCAGGGTAACAATACATTCTAGCGTATTGGGCCGTTTTGACTGGTTTTAACTTATTGGTTGTTCTAGCCTGATTTTTAGTTTTGGTATCTTTTGAGCTATTAATTTGGTACTCATTAATTTTATATAATTGGAATAATAATATTAATTAAATATAATTGGTCTAATTAATTTAATTATATATTTATTTTATTATAATCTAAATAAATTCTTGTGTGGGCCTTTTATGTGTATTATTTAGTATTAATTTTATTATAGTGCTAATAAGGTTAGATTTAATATATTTTTATGGATATTAAATCTAAATAAAATTAGTCCTAATTTTATAGTTCCATATTTATCAATAAAATTAATGAATTAATTTATTTAAATTATTGGTTGTCTAATATTAGTAGATAGGCTAATTGATATAATATATTGCCAAAGTGACCTTTTCTGTGAAAATTAGTTTATTGAAATTATTGGATGTTTATATATATGTGTGTGTGTGTGTGTGTGTATTTATGCAGATAATTTGTCGGCTCAAAGGAAGGTAATTTTTTAGCAGAATTTTATATACACCTATGATGATAAATATGTGATAATTATTTAGATGCCATGTAGATAATAAGTTAATCCAATGATTATCCTATTATTTGATAAGCCTTTATTACTAATATTTGATCACTACAATAAGAACACCACTTGCAGTTAATATTACTGTCTAAAGACTTGATATTAATGTTACACCAGCTTCTTGTTATGGGATTGTCATTATTTAAATTTGTTGATTATTTATTATGCACTTTTCTTGTGAGCATGTATATTTATGTTATTGTTATGTTATCTATATAGTTATATGTACTACTATAATATCTTCTAACTTGAATTCCATTCCCATGCGGAACATGAATAATTTTAAGGAATAGAAGGATAACATTTTACGTGCCCTTGGCTACATGGATATAGACCATGTACTTCAGTTAGTAAAGCCTACTGATCTGACAAATGAAAGTTTCTTTGATGAGAAAAGGAACTTTGAGAACTAGGATTTCTCTAATTGCATGGGCCTTATAATCATCAGACGGAGCATTCTAGAGGCTTTTAGGGGTGGATTCTCTGATGAGATCATCTATGTCAAGGATTTCCTTACTAAAATTAAAAATTATTTTGCAAAAAATGATAAGGCTGAAATAAGAACTTTTTTGTAGTGCTTGATTTCATTAAAGTATCAAATTAAAGGAAATATAAAGGAGTATATCACGGAGATGTCTAACATTACTTTAAAACGTAAGGCACAAATTGTTATATAACTTACTCGTGCATTTAGTATTGATTTTTCTCCCTGCACAAATCAGTCAATTTAAGGTCAGTTACAACTACCAAATGGATAAATAGACTCTTAATGAGCTCCTTTTCTATTATGTGCAAGAAGAAGAAAGATTGAAGTAATATAAGACTAAAAAGTGCTCATCTAGCATTTATGAAATACCCCAAAATTCCTAATTTAGAAAATCATGGCCGAATAGGAGATTATTAGGGAATTTATTAAAATAAATTACTTTTAGTGAAATAAAAAGGAATTAATAGGATAGATCAAGAAGGAAATTATAAGAGTGTAAATAGGGGGGATTATGGTATTTAAGTTAATTAGAGTTTGCACTTTTGAAATTTATTAAGTACCTTAAATTATATAAAATGGGGAGGATAAAATAGTTTCAAATTAATATAAAATATATGAGTAATTTAATTAGAGGAAAATTTAGGGGTTTTGTTAATTAAAATAAATTTAGGAAGATTTTTCCATAAATCCCAAAATTTACCTAAAAGTAGAAATTAATTATGGTTTTGATAATTATATTAAATACCCTAAATTACCCAAATGATATTAATTAAACCAACCCCAAATTTTCCCTCTTTTTCCTTTTTCCTTTTTCCTCCCTCCTTTTTCCTTTTTCTTCCTTCCCCTTCTCTCCCTTATTTTCCCCCGACCTGGGCCGGCCTGCTGGCCCAAACCCCTCCCCTTTTCCTTCTTCTCGCCGCGGCCCAGCGAGCCCGGCCGACCGTGACCCAAAACGCGGCGTTTCGACACTGAAGTCGCTGAAACGCCGCGTCGCGATACAAGAAATTTCGACCGTTGCCTGACGACGCGAGCGCTGCGTTTTCGCCAAACCTCGCCCAAAACGCAGCGTTTCATTTAAAGGAAAAAGAAACCGCGCGGTCCGGCCGGTTTCCTCCCTCTCCTTTCTTTCCCCTGGACCGCCGGTCCAGCCCCTCCCCTTCTTCTTCTTCCTCGCGACGCCGTTTCTCCCCGCCTGCAACTCGAGCTCGCCGGAAAACGCAGCGGCGAGCGTCCCGTCCTTTCTCCGGCCTTCTCTCCTATCTTTTCGTCCCTGATTTGACCTTGCCTTGAGATGTGACCAATCGGGCAGCGTTTTCCCCGCACGCAAGCCCTGACTTTTCTTCCCCGACAGGGTTGGTCTGTGCCGGCAGACCTGCGCCGGACAGCTCACCGGACCTAACCCACCTAACCTCCCACGTGTCCTTGTCATTTTCCCGTCCCAATCCCTCTATAAATAGCCCCGGAAATGGCCTGAATCGGGTTCGATTTTTGGGAACCCAGAAATCCAAACCGTCGCGCCGCCCCACCTTCAGCCGCCGTTTCCTCCGCCCTCAGCCACCGTTGCCGCCTTCCCTCGCCACCACAATCCTCCCTGCACCGCCCTCTACGCAACCAGCCATCTTAGCCACCCTAACTCGCGCCGCACGTGCCGCCCTGGCCGTGCGAAAATCCCTCCCCGAAATCGACCACTCCAGCCCTGGCGCCACCTTCGCGCCGCCACCGCCGGCCACACCGCCGCTTGCAGCGCCACCTCCACCCCCCAAAATGACCAGCAACTCCTGCCCTACCACCCCGCACCTCCCTCTCCCTTTGGTTTTCCCTCCCCTAGCCTCCACCTCCATTTTTTCCCTCTCTCCTCTCCTCCACCGCCGCCGCCGCCGCTGCTGCCGCCGCGCCGCCGCCGCCACCACCACCCCAGTCAGGTTGCCAACACCCTGAACCCTAAGTCTTAAATAAATAATAAATAAATAAATAAATAAATAATAAAAGGTGATTAGTGGGATTAATATTATTAACTAATATTATTAGTATTATTATGATTAATATTAACCCTATCATTACTAATATCATTATTACTACTAATACTACCACCCATCCAATTAGTATTATTATTATTATTATTATTATTATCTTATTATTATTATATTAACATAAGTATTGATATTATTATTATTATTATTATTATTATTATTGTTATTATTGTTATTATTATTATTATTATTATCCCTATTATTATTATTATTAAGTGCTATTAGTACTAACGTTACCATTAGGGTTAGTATTATTATCGTTATTAATATTAATATTATGATGGTTATTACTATTAATAGTATTACTAGTATGATTATTATTATTACTATGATAATTGTTATTATTAATATTATTATTGTTATTTTTACTATTGTTATTGTTAGTACTATTATTGTTATTATTGTTATTATTGATATTATTATTATTATTGCTATTATTCTTAGGGTTGTGTTATTGTTATTATTATTACAATTATTTTTATCATGGTCATTATTTTACTATTATTATTATTATTATTATTATTATTGTTACTTTTAGTATTATTATTGTTAGCATTATTATTGTTATTATTATTATTATTGCTATCACTATTACTATTATTATTGTTAGTAGTAGTGTTGTTAATATCATTATTATTATTATTATTGTCTTTACTATTTTCTTATCAACGTTATTAAAGCTGTTGTTGTTATTAATATTATTATTACTATTATTATTAGTATTATTATTATTGTCATTATGATCATTACCATTATTACCCATATTACTATTATTACTGTAATATTATTATTATTACTTTCATTACTATCACTAGTATGGTTATTATTATTATCATTATTATTCTTATCATTGTTTTATCGTTATTGTGTTTATCGCACCTATTATTTTATCGATTATTACTGCTATTCTTATTATCCTTATTAATATTATTTTCTTATAATCGTTGATATTATTACTAATACTTTCATCGTATTTATTATGATTATTTATATTATTATTGTCTTCATTCCTATCATTATTATTATTATCACTATTATTATTATTAACATTATTATTGATTTTGTCACCTAAATGACTATGGTTGTACTAGTACTTTATTATTATTATTATTATCGATAATACACCATCACTAATGCTAATATGATTTCAATCATTACTATCATCATTATCACCATTATAGCTATTATTATTTTTATTAGGAGCACTATTATTATAAATAGTATTCTTATTATGGTAGGTATTATTGGTAATTATTATTAATGTTGTGAAAACCCTCTCCTTAGTATTTGGATTGCTAAAATCTACTTAAGTAGCGATAATCCGTTTAAGTTATCGTAAGAGTAGTAATAACCTACCCTTTATTTATAAACCCCATTATTAATAGTAGCCTTGGTATTAGGCCATGATAGGGGTAAGATAGGAATGTTGATAATTCTGGAAGAGGGAGATTAACCCTAAGTATTTCCCCTCTTATAGGTAACCGGGTCAAACCCCAGGAGGTGTAGGAGCGTGCTCCAAGCCCGGCGCCGATTTAGGTAAGGACGTAACTAAGGCCACTTGTGTGCTCTGCATGTGTTAAGTGCCTTATATGCTTTGTATGGTTGTATGCTATAACCTGTATTTTACGTGTTTATTTGTGAAGCGCAGCATGGATCCGAGGTACGTCCCCGTATCCTAGTCTTCGTGTACTAATATGCTGTGGTGCAAGTGTGATGTGTTGTGATGTGGTAAGGTGACGTGATTCTTATGACATGTAGATTGGGTTATGAGAGGGAGTGTGGTGAAGTGGGAGATTTGAAAAAGAAAAATAAGAGGTTAGAATGACCAAAGGGGAGTATGTTGGCTAAACAAGCTATGGACGACCTAAGTAGTTCACCATTTGGGAAACAATGAGGGGGAAGTGGAATTAAGTAAACAAAAAGGTGGGTACAAATTAAGGTTGCGTGAGGAAGTCTGTTGCTTGGCGATATGATGGGTAGTATTGGAGTTTATATATAGTGGTTTTAATGTTTTCTTGGTGGTATTAACGACTTATTGTGGTAGTAGGGTTGTAAGATGGTATTGTGGTTTAGATAATGGTTTTAATGATTTCTTGATGGTATTAGTGACTTATTGTGGTATTAGGGTTTGCAAAATGGTATTGTGGCTTATATAGTGGTTTAATGAATTCTTGGTGGTATTAATGACTCATTGTGGTATTAGGGTTTGGAAGATGGTATTGTGGGTTATATAGTTGTTTTGATAATTACTTGGTGGTATTAAACACTTATGGTGGTATTAGGGTTTGTAAGGAGGTGTTAGGGTTTATATAGTTGTATTAATGATTACTTGGTGGTATTCATGGCTTATGGTGGTATTAGGGTTGCAAGGTGGTATTGGGGTTTATAGAGTGGTATTTATGACTTCCTAGTGGTATTAATGATTATGGTGGTATCAGGGTTCTCATGATGGAATTAGGGTTGTTACGGTTAAGGAAGGTTAAGAGTGGTTAACCACGGCTCGGTGAGGACAATCATGGTTTGGGTGACTGTTTAGAGTTGTTGGGTGTATTATGTGTACTATTGAGAAAAGTATAGTTGTGAATGTGGAATTTTACCGTGTGTAAGAATGTAATGAATGATTTATGCATGTCAAGGACATGATGTGATTCAATAAGATACGAATAAGACATTGATTACGTAAAGTGAAAGACTGATGAGCCCGACCCAGTCCGTTCCACCGGTTAGAATAGTGGCCAGAGGCGTTCTGCCCTGGGTGTGTATTTCCGGTCCACCGGCTATAATAGTGGCCAGAGGCGTTCTGCCCTGGGTGTGTATTTCCGGTCCACCGGCTATAATAGTGGGGGATTCGGGCTCGACAGACTCAAACGAATAAGTTAACCCACGGGAAAGATACTAATCACTTACAGTGGAACACCATGTAAGTGCGGGGCCAGTCCGTTCCACCGGTTAGAATAGTGGCCAGAGGCGTTTGCCCTGGGTGTTGTTTTCCGGTCCACCGGCTATAATAGTGGCCAGAGGCTTTGAGCCCTGGGTGTTGATTTCCGGTCCACCGGCTATAATAGTGGGGTCCCCGTGCTTACAGGGTTAAATGAAGAATGTGTGAAAAGAGATTATTCTCATAATAAGAAATAACGGACATTGTATGAGCATGTTTCAGCTTTCCGTTTACTCATCTTGATGTATGGCTGACGTATTGATCATGTATTTCGTGTATTAATGCATGTTGCTTTTATGATTGTGGGTGATTGTATGCTTGGCCTTAGCATCTACGCCTTACTCAGTACTGGACCCGTACTGATACTGCCTTGATTGACCGGGTCCTGTGATGATCCACCGATGGTGGGGAGCAGACCTTTAATGCAGGTCCTAATCAGTTACTAAGTTGGGGTGGAAGGCTGATATGAGTGAGTAAGTGGTCCGGATAATTACCTTCGAAAATCGCGTGATTTAATCGTATTTGTCTTTAGAGGATACAAATGTCGTATTTAACTTTTCAAGGGTTCTATCGTATCTTGCTATTCCGCTATTTTAAGTATTCTGAGATATGGACCCTTTAAATTGTATTTCGGAATGCAACTTCTTACCTTCGCACTCTGATTTGAAGAATTCGTGTTTTATGAATGATTCGTTTCTAGTTTTATTCTTTATAGCCTTAGCACTTAGTATCGGGTCGGTAGTTATGGATCGATCTGGTACTAAGTGTGGCGGTAATGCCCCCAAATTTACGGTTTTAATTTTTTTGCTTCCGCTAAAACTTTGATTTAAACGAAATTTTTCAGTAGTAAATTTGGGGGTGTTACAATTTACCCCTAAAATTCAAGGCATAAAGAGAAATAATGAAGCTATTCCTAAGGGTCTGGTCCAAAAGAAAAAACAAAAGAAAAAATATAGCTATTTCTTTTGCAAAAAGACTGGACATGTTAAGAAGGATTGTCAAAAGTATCATGCATGGTGCATGAATAAAGGTATAGTCCTTACTTTGGTCTATTTTGAGCTTAATTTAGCTTCAGTACCTAGAAACACTTGGTGGCTAGATTATGTTGCTAATACTCACATAAGTGTTTCTATGCAGTGTTGTTTGAGTTGTAGAAAGTCAAATGATGGTGAAAGACACATCTATGTGGAAGATGGCAAGGTAGGAACTATTGAAGCAATTGGTACTTTTAGGTTATTGTTAGATTTAGATTATTATTTGGATTTGAAAGATACTTTTGTTATACCATCTTTTAGACGAAATTTAGTTTCTATTTCCTTATTGGACAAATTTGGTTATTATTGTTCATTCAGAAATCATAAATTTAGTCATTCATTAAATTCAAATGTTATTGGTACTGGTTTGTTGTGTGTATATGATAACCTATATTTTCTTGATGTCATCACTTCATATTATGAAACCTTACATGTAGAATCACGTGGTACTAAATGCAAATTAAGCAAAGATAATTCAGCATCGAGTGCTTAGGTCATATCTCAACAAGAAGAATTGAGAGACTTATATCTGATGGCATTTTAGATTTCCTTAATTTTACAATTTTAAACAATTGTGTTGAATGTGTAAAGGAAAAACAGACCAAAATTTAAAAAAATTAGGTCCAAATAGCTCTTCAAACATCTTAGAATCAAGCAACACGGATATTTGTGGACCGTTTCGTATGGCTTCTTGGAATGGTCAACAGTATTTAATATCATTCATAAAAGATAACTCATGCATGTTATGGCTACTTGTATCTCATTCATGAAAAGTCATATTCATTATAAATCTTCAAATCTTTTAAACTTGAAGTTGTTAACCAACTCAATAAAAGAATCAAGTGCATTAGATATAACCGTGGTGGTGAATACTATAGAAAATATGATAGTTCAAGTGAACAATGTCTAGGATCTTTTGCTAGATTCCTAGAAGAGTATGGAATCATCCCACAATACACCATGCCAAGTTCTCTTAGTATGAATGGTGCATCTAAAAGATAAAACCAAACTCTTAAGGATATGGTAAGGAGTATGATTAGTAATTCTATCTTACTAGAGTCACTATAGGGAGAAGCACTAAAGACACCAACTTATATTTTGAATAGAGTACCAACTAAAACAACTACTAAAACACCTTATGAACTTTGGGTAGGCAAAAACCTAGTCTGAAGCATTTTTGTATTTGAGGAGAAGCACTAAGGCTAGGTCATATAGGGCATATGAAAAGACATTGGAATCTAAAACAATCAGTAGTTATTTTATTGGTTACTCTTAGAGATCAATGGGCTATAAGTTCTATAATCCCACATTCAGGTTAATTTCTGAGACAGGAACTACCACATTCTTTGAGGATGTTGATCTTATGGGGATAAATAAGGTTAGGAAAATTATATTTGAAAAGGAATCAATTACAATTACTATATTGTCTCTGACAATGTGTAAGTCTCTACACTTACCATTGATTAGGAGGCAAAAGAA
This sequence comes from Tamarix austromongolica, assembly GCA_039764185.1. Taxonomy (NCBI): domain Eukaryota; kingdom Viridiplantae; phylum Streptophyta; class Magnoliopsida; order Caryophyllales; family Tamaricaceae; genus Tamarix; species Tamarix austromongolica. The sequence goes on along the minus strand of CM077808.1, from coordinate 56,499,832 downwards.
CCTCTACAAGACAATGTTAAAAACCACCTATTGATAATGAGGTGATTGTTCCACAAGAAAAAGCTCAACAACCTCAAGAGATAGTGAGATTTACCAGAAAAAAAGGAGGAGTATTATTCCAGATAATTAGATTGTATTTTTCCTAGAACATGAGGTAGGCATTGGGGTTATAGAAGATGATCCAATTAACTTCTATCGTGCTATAAAGAGTTCAAATTCTCAAAGGTGGATTTATACCATGAATGAGGAAATAAAGTCCATGATGGATAATGACGTATGCAATATTGTCCAATTACCTGAAGGAAAGAAACCCATTGGTTGCATATAGATATTTAAGACCAAAAGGGATTTAAAGGGTAATCTGTAGAGATATAAGACACATCTTGTTGCTAAAGGCTTTACATAAAATAAAGGAGTGGATTTTAAATATACCTTTTCTCCGTTCTCTTCTAAAGATTCCTTGAGAGTAATCATGGCATTAGTGACACATTTTGACCTTATGTTACATCAGATGAATGTCAAGACTGTTTTTCTTAATGGTGATATTAAAGAAACAATCTATATGGTGCAACTAAAAAACTTTATATCAAGAAACCCAAAATATATGGTTTGTAAACTAAAGAAATCCATCTATGGGCTCAAGCAAGCATCTCGACAATGATATTTTAAATTTCATCAAGTTATCACCTATTTTGGTTTTGAGATGAATTTGGTATATGAGTGTGTATACCATAATTTCTATAGGAGCAAATATATTTTTTTGGTTTTGTATGTTGATGACATACTACTAGCATACAATGATATAGGTTTGTTGCATGAGACCAAGACATTTCTAGTTAAAAAATTTCAGATGAAAGATCTTGGTAATGCCTCTTTTGTAGCAGTATGCCATGTAGAACTGCAAACCAGGAAACATTTGTATTGCTAAAGGAGAAAATTTTAATCTCAAATAGTGCCTTAAGAATAACTTGGAAAGAAAGCAAATGCAAAGTGTTTCTTATGAGTTAGAAGTGGGAAGTTTAATTCATGCTCAAGCGTGTGTGAGTCTAGATATTGCATACATCATTGGAATGCTTGGTAGGTATCAAAGTAATCCAAGACTCAACCATTAGATAGTAGACAAATGAGTCATATGGTACATATAGAAAATGAAAGATTATAAGCTCACACATCGAAGGTTAGACAAGCTTGAGATTGTGGGATATTCTGACTTTGATATTGCTAGATACCAAGATAGCATGAAGTTTACATCAGGTTTTGTTTTCTTGATGGCTGGAGGTGTTATTTCTTAGAAGAGTTCTAAGTAGATAGTAGTGGCATCTTTTACTATGGCAGTGGAATTTGTAGCAACAAGATGAGTTAGATGCGTCGAGTCCAGGCTTAGTTGTGTGAATTGTTTATGCTAAGATGAGTTATCTGCGTTAAGATTTGACACTAGGGAGGGTAGTATGCTCTTATGGTTGACACTATGGCATTTTGTGGGTGTTTTAGTGTTGGTGTGTGAATTTTTTACAATAGTGGTGGCTCATTACATAGTGGTTTGAAGTTTTTTTTTGTGTATGCCATTTATACTAACGCTTTAAATGTATAACACATTGGTATTTTCTTCCCTAAAAATCCTTTCTTGTTTTTTCCTATTCGTAGCTTCTAGAATGTAGATCCATTGGAGAATGAAGGATGATGAGGAAAATTTGGAAGAAAAAAATGATTGCAGGTAAAATGGGGAAGTGGGAGAGAGAGATGAATAGGATTAAAATTAAAAAAAAATGTTGAGGAGAGTTTGATTTAATCTATGATTTCTATTTTTTAAATATCAATTATAAATTTTCTAAATAACAAGATCCCAGAAATTTTACAAATCTTTCAAAGTGCACGTAGTGGTTTGATTTAATCTTTCCAAATTATTTTAATTATCCCAACTCACCTATTTTTCTTTTTCCCTTTCCCCTTTTTCCTTTTCTTTCTTTCTTTTCCTTCCTTTTTCTTTCTTTCTTTTTCTTTCTTTCTCCTTTTCTTTTTCTCTTCTTCTCCCCCGAATTGGGCCTGGCTTCCCACGACCAAACCTCTCCTTTCTTCTTTTTCTCCCGACGTAGCCCAACCCTAGACTCTACGTTTTGGTTCCTTTTTTTTGTCCCCGTCACCTGGCCAATTTTCCCCTTCTTTTCTTTTCTTTCGTTTCTTCCCTAGACCACCCAGTGCACGTCCCATCTCCTTCCTCCTCCTTCCTCTTCCCTTGTCGACCTACAACACGTCCCCAAACTGTCCAAAGATTATGCCTCTGCCATGAGCGATTTGACCTACCGTTTCCTCTCCTCTCTCCTCCCTTGACTCACCAGTCACCTTAACCCAACCCACTTCCCTCTCTTCTAACACGATCCCTCTCTTTTCTCCTGGTGAATCATAGGCCATGACACAGTCGTGTGCCGGCCTACCATCGCCGCCGGGGAAACATAATCCACCTGCCCTATTCTCCCGTCACACCTTTGACCATATCCCCTCCCTTTAGCTCTATAAACACCCCCAACCAGCTTGGACTCGAGCCTTTTTCCCCAAAATCTAACATTCCTTTCTCGTGCACTCCTGCCATTTCAGACGCCAACCCTGTCACCATCGACCAACGCCGCCACCCAAGCCTCCCACCTAATCACTCCCTACACCGCCCTCTAACTAACTACACCACCCTTCTCCCTCAATTTTCCCTACACGAGCTACCCCATCCGTGCAAAGTAGCCTCCTCGATCAACCCTTCTTCCACATCCGTCGCCCTTCGCACCGCCATTAGCCACCACTCCCGCTGCAACCACTACCCCTTACATCTCCCAAAGGCACCTATAGACCTTCCTCTACCGCCCCTACCCTTCTTTTCCTCTTTCTCCCCCTCCTCCTCTCTTTCTCTCCTTCCTTCACTTTCAGCCACCACAACTACCACTGTGCACATCCACGATTGGCTACGCCGCCACCCTCATTCTATTCCTCTCCATATAGGCAATCATAAACACCCTAACTTCCATCCCCTTTCTCCCTCTCCTTTTCCCAGCACTCAACTTTCTCTCTTTTCTTCTCTTTTTCCAGCCATCGCCGCCGTCGATATGCACCACCGCCGGTGCCGCCTGTCACCACCAATCCAAGGTGGTACCCTAAACCCTCTCAACCCTTAAACACTATTTATACAAACTTTATTTATTTTATTTCATTATATTTCTATTTTTTTTGAATATATTACTACTATTACTACTACTACTACTAATGTTATTATTGTTATTACTATTAAGGGCTGAAGCCCTATTCTATTTGTATTTTGATTATATTATTATTATGTTATTATTATTTTTATTATTGTTATTATCATTATTATTATTATTATTATTATTATTATTATTATTATTATTATTATTATTATTATTATTATTATTTCAAAGTAGGGTCGAAACCCTACTTTATATTATTTTTGATTTATACTATTAGTATTATTATCATTATTGTTATATTATTTTGTATTATTATTATTTTTTTTATTGTTATTATTATTATTTTTTTTGGTGAAGGGTCGAAGCCCTTGTTTCACCATTTATTTCGTACTATATTATTATTATTAGTATTATTATTATTATCGTTATTATTCTTATTCTTATTCTTATTATCATCATTATTATTTTTAGTATCATTATTATTATTAGGGTAAAATCTTCAAACCTTATATTATCATCTTTTATAATATTACTATTATTACTTTTATCTTTAGCAAAATTAGTAAGTAGTTAGTGTTATTACTATGATATTATTATTTTATTTAAAACCCTAATCTTAGGATAAATAAGGAAATAATAGTATTTTTAGTAGGAGGGAACCTAATCTTTAGTTTTTACCTCTTATAGGTGAGACCATTCAAAGCCCTAAGGAGGCGTAAGAGCGTGCTCCAAGACCGGTGTCGTGTTAGGTAAGGGTGTAGCTAAGGTCGTATATATGTAATGTGTCTTATATGCCTTGTATATATGATATACGTTGTATGTATTGTTATAACTATTTTATGTATGGAATGGCTTGGAGTTGAGGTACGTTTATATGTTATCTTATGATTTATGTATCATATGTTTGTGTTGTGATTATGATGTGATATGATGTGACCTTGTAAGATATGCATGCTAGGTTTTGTAATATGATGATATGGAGTGAAATGATGTGGAGTTGACCTAAATTTTGCATGACCATAAATGGAAGAATTTAGGGTTTTGTATGAATGGATCTAGGGTTTGTATGGGAGAATCTAAGTACGTAGGGAAGAATCTAGGATTTGCATGGGTGAATCTAGGGTTTCACATAGGATTTTTAGGGTTTGCATAAAAAAGTTTGAAGGGTTGTATGAGATGTGTAAATTCTGCATGGGGGTGAAATTTATGTATGGAAGATTGATTTGGGGTGTGAGGAAGGTGAAGGAAGTGTTGTTTGGGAGTTTGAACACTTTGGCTGAAGAATAGTATGTGAGACCGTACAAGGGTGCATAGGAGATAGGGCTAGGATTTGGTGTGGCCAGCTAAGGTTTAGTGTGGCTACTTAGGGTTTAGTAGTCACACGTGTACTTGGTGATTAAAGTGTGATGATGAGGGTGAAATCTATGGGTTGTGATGTGTGGAGTGTTAAAATGATTTGGGTTGTGTGAGGTGGAGTAGGATGGGCCACTTAGGCCTAAATCAGGGTTTCAGAATAAAACCCTAGAGTGAGACGGTGGGTGGACTTGGAAGTGTAAGGTAGTGGGACTTGACCCACATACATGGGAGATGGGCTCTAGTGTAAGTTAGGGTAAGGAGGAAAGAATGTTAGGCCAAGTTAGGAGGTGCATGAGTCTATTGATGTGGGATGGGTCCTTTTGGAGGATAAGCGTAAAGGGAATTAGTCATGCATCTCTAGGGTTAAAATTATGAATAAGACACTTAAGACATTAATCATGTAAAGTGAAAGATTATTGAGCTGGGTCTAAGTCGATCCATCGGTTAGGAATAGTGATTAGGGTGTTCCACCCTATATGTGATCGATCCACCGGCTAATAATAGTGGTAAGGAGCTTTATACCCTATATGTTTTCGGTCCACCAGCTATAATAGTGGGGGATCCCAAGCTCAATAAACCAAACCTAAGTTTTCTAAGACACATAAAAGATACTAAGTACTTATAGTGGAACGCCATATGAGCCAGGGCCAACCGATCCACTAGTAAGGAATAGTGGTTAGGGTGTTCTACCCTATATGTGACCAATCCACCGGCTATAATAGTGGTTAGGTGCATGTTGCCCTATATGTGACCGAGCCACTGGTTAAAATAGTGGGGGTTCTCGTACTCGCATGGATTTGATAAAGAGCATGGTATAAAACGAGTATCGATAAGAGATTAATTAATTAATTAATCCGGACTATAAATGACCTTTATTTATTATTTATCTGAAGTGATCGTATGCTATTTTATTAGCCTTCTTGGATTATGTGCTTTTATGTGTTAGCCTTAGTGCACATTTACCTTACTCAGTACGTAGCATATTGATCACCCTTTTCATGAGTGTTGCTCATTCCCATGAGCAGGAGGCCCATCTGATGTGGTGCAGGTAGGTGATGCTTATTTTGATGCATTTGATATCCATGAGGAATCAGGTGGGGCTGAGTGTTGAGTAGGACTTGGGTCGTGGACTGGGAGTTGCATGGCCTGATTCTCTCTCTATGTTATTTTATTCCCTTTTTTTATTTCTTTCATGTATTGGATTTTCCATAATTAAACTTTATTGTTAGACATTATTCCTTTCAATGAACTTTGATTTCATACTTTTAGATATGTAAAATCTTTACGCGTACTCTGATTTTTATGTTATGATCCTTCTAGTTCTTTTTATAAACTCTTGGTTTAAGTATTAATTAAGTTTAACAAATATCCTTTTTAGCCTTAGCACTTGGTACCGGAATAGTAGGAGTGAACCAGTCTGGTACTAAGTATGGCGGTAACATTCCCGAAATTTACAGGTTCTAATATAATCTAATTGCTCCTATTTAAAAAAAATAGTGAATTTTGGGGTGTTGCAATTTATGCTTGACCAAACTGTGCTAGGTATTGGGAGAGGTTACAGTAAGCTCGAGGTAGATACTACTTCATATTTATTCCTCTGGCAGATGTCACAATTCCTAATATATTCCCTAACCTTCTTCTTCATTCCCTTCCAATAGAACAAAGAAGATAATCTATTAATAGTTGCTGCTACTCCTGAATGGCCACCTATAGGTTGATCATGGCATAACCCTATCAGCTTTTGCTACAAAGCTACCTCTTGTCCCACCACCAACTTACCCTTTCTCCTTGAAAGTCCTTGAGAATACTCATAGTTTCATATAGAATTAGAAGCCTGTATTAGTTTAGAAATGATGTTATGCAAATGAGTGTCTTGTGCCCAACCAAATTGAATTTGTGCTAACATATCTAATTGGGGAGTTGAAACAGCCATGACCAATATTTTAGAACCATGCAGCCTAGAGAGTGCATTAGCCGCCAGGTTCTCCTTTCCCTTTTTGTACATAATTTCATAATCTTAAGGCATCAACTGAGCTAACCACATATGTTGAAATGAGTTGTTAATTTTCTAGTCATGCAGATGCTGGAGAGGTTCAAGATCAGTGTTGATCTTGAAATGTCTCCCTTTGAGATAATGCTACCATTTATCTGTTACAATTATGATAGCCAACATCTCTTTCTCTTACAATGATAAGCCTTGGTGTCTAATTGAAAAGGACTTACTGATGTAAGCTAAGGGGTGTCCTTCTTGGATCAGTATTGCTCCTATTCCCATATTAGAAGCATCCGTTTCTATAACAAACTCCTTAGAGAAGTTGGGTAATGATAGCAATGGTGATGCAGGAGCATCCATTGAACATAATGATTATCATATTCATTCTAATCCTCAAGGTAAGGAAGATGATTTAGCTTTCTTAATATTGGAGCCTATCATGTTAAATATTTTTGATAATTCTAATATGCTTGACAATAAAAACCATTCAAGTTATTCTTGTAGGTATGTTACATATTTGCAAGAAGATGATGTTCATACACATTGATGTGTACAAGTATTCCAAGGCATGAAAGGCTATGACATATATGAGATGATACATTACAAAAATAGATAGAGTGATGATATTCATTATTTTTATAAACTTGTTGTAAACCCTAACCCCTGAGTATATTTTATGTAAGTTAGGGTATGGCTATAATTTCATGTATGTATTTTAGTCTATTGTATAGCTTTGTAATATTAATCCTTAGTATCATTTAACCAATGATATTATGCTTTGGATTAAGGTTAATATGGGCTTAATTCAACCATGATTAATGGGCTGAATTAAGAAGGAAAACTTGGCTGGTTTAAGCTATAGCTCACCACCGAGTCTCCCTTCTCCTATATATACCTTTTGTGCACAACATTTGTATAGAGAGAATTGAATAGAATGAATAATAAGAATTTTGATAAAACTTTGAGCAAGAGAGCTAAAGTCTAATCCTCCCTTTTGGGTCTGTATTGAGCAAGGAAAATCTGGGATTAATCCTTCCTCAAATCTATCTTCACACGACACATTTGAACACCTTCAAATCTGCTGAAACACCTTCATCTTGTAACATCAATTTCTTCGTCTATAATCCACCAAATCACTTCATTCTTTTTGCATTAGATCGTGGGTGACAACTTCTAATACAAATTTCGATCCAACCTTCCGTTACTTTGATAAAAACCACATCATTTTGGTGCTGTGGTCAGTGCTATTTTGAGCTCCTCAAATGCAGTCCTTGCTTGCTCTAACCATTGAAAGTTATTTTTTCGAAGCTTATCTGTAAGTGGTTTGCTTATAACCTCGTAACTCTTGACAAACTGCCTATAATAGCCTACCAACCCTAAAAACCCTCTAAGTTGGGTTAGGTTGATAGGTAATGGCCAAGACTGTACTGCTTTAACCTTTTTTGGGTCAATAGCTACCCCCTCAATCGATATGATGTGGCCCAAATACTCAATGTGAGTTGCCCCAAAAATACACTTGCTTTCTTTGGCGAATAATTGATGTTGTTTTAGCAGCTCAAAAGTAAACTTCAAATGATGCAAGTGTGCCTCCCAACTCTGACTATAAACTAGTATGTCATCAAAAAAACACAAGAATAAATTTCCGCAGATAGGATTTGAATACCACATTCATAAGAGCCTGAAATGTTGAGGGGACATTGGATAAACCGAATGGCATAACCAAATACTCATAATGCCCCTCATATGTTTTGAAGGTTGTTTTGTAAGCGCCCTCAAACTTCATTCGTATATGATGATAGCCTGATCTAAGGTCTATCTTAGAGTAGTACTAGGTACCATGTAATTCTTTCAATAGCTCTTCTATCATAGGTATAAGGAACTTTTTTTCATAGTCTGCTTATTAAGCTCCCTATAGTCAATACAAAGCCTCCAACTATTGTCTTTCTTCTTGACCAACACCACTGAAGAAGAGTAAGGGTTAGTGCTAGGCCTTATAATACCTGACTGCAACATCTCCTGGATAAGCCTTTTAATTATATCCTTCTAAGTTGAAGAATATCGGTATAGCCTCAAATTAATAGGATTAGACCCTTTCTTGAGAATTATCTGGTGATCATGGTTTTTGGCCGGGGGTAGCCCTTAAGGTACCTCAAAAACCTTAGAATCGTTACTCATAGGATTTTGCAACTCAGTTAATTCATTAGTTTTGGGGTGGGAGGTAGGTGTTTTTAGATGGGTAAGAGACTTCTTATCCTCACCATAGAGTTGTAACACACACAACTACACCACAACAAGCTCAGAGCTATTTCCCATTTCCTTGTATAGGTTCTTACTGATTAGATTTTTGGTCTTCAACCCTTGTGCACCTTGTAAGACCACTCCATGCTTAATTGTTGGAAATCCCAAGTTATAGCACCAAGGGTGCTTAGCCATTGTACTCCCAGTACCATCTCATAGCCCCCAAGTGGCAATACTATAACATCTGTAGTGAATTCATGCTCCGACAACTTCCATGTTAGACCCTTACACATGTAGGAGCTGCATATCTCACCTTCATCAGCCACTATAATAGTGAGAGGTTGAGTTGGAGTCAACTTGCAACCAACTTGTTTAACTATATTTAGGTTTAAAAAATTGTGGGCACTCCCACTATCAATGAGCACACTGATGGTCTTCTTCTTAATGTACCTAGTGACTCGCATTATGTGGTAAGTGGTGAGACCACCAAGTGCATGGACAGAGATATGAGGTGTATTTACCCCTAGCGGCTCCTCTACCATCAGTCCTCCTTCAGCCTCCTTGTCTTCTTCCTCGTCCACTATCTCAATCATAAAGAGCTGCTTCTTAGCACATTTATGACCTAGGAAATTTTTCTCTGAACACCAAAAACACTCATTTCGGGCTCTTTTGGCATCCATCTCCTATTGGGACAAGGTTCTAGACCTTCTAATGGGAACTGATCTGTCTGTTGTTGATGTATTAGTAGAGTTGGGTAGTGTTTTTGGGGAAGGCAACAAGGGAGGTGGTTTGGCTTCTATTTAGTTTCCTTGGCCTGGAGTTGCAAGGCTGCGTGTTGAAGTTTGGATAAGGCATAAGCATGGCCTAGGGTCTGTGGTTTGAACATTCTGACTTGATGTTGCACTGTTGGGTGTAAGCCTCCCAAGTAACAAATGATAGCATATTCTTCCAGCAAGTTGACTCGATTCAAGAGAGAATCAAACTTTGCCTGGTACTCCATTAGACTAGCTCCCTACTTCAAATTGGTGATTTCGGCCATGGGATCATCATAAGGTGAGGTGCTAAATCTGGCAGAGATGGTCTCAACGTACTCACTCCAATTTAGATATGTTGGTTGGGGTCGCGTTTTAACAAAGGCTTGATGCCATTGTAATGCCTTGTCTTCAAGGTGGATAGCTGCCAATCTGACCTTAGCATGATCGGGGGTGTTATCCATTTCAAAAAATTGTTCAACCTTGAACAATCAACTTTGAATATCTTCACCATCAAATTTGGGGAAGTCCACACGAGTGAGCCTGTTGGGAATTTGATAGGGAAGTTGGCATATTTGTTAATAGGAGCAATTGAGGGAGTCACGTTGGCTGGTTGAGGTACAGTAGTGGGTAGGCTAGTGTTGACTGGAGGTGTGGTGGGTGTGGGTTGAATGGTTCCCGATGAGGAGTTAGGATTTACCTGAATGGCATTCCCAGATGTTATTCCCTGCGAAAACAGAGCTTGGATTTTTGCCACTATTTCTTGTTGAGACTCAAGAATTAGCTTCTTCATTTCCTATTGCATTGAAGCCTTCCATTCCTTCATGGAACCCTCTAGGGAGCCCTCTAAGGAACCCTTGAGTTGGTCAACTTCCTTTCGCAGCTCCGCCATTCTATTTTCATCTGCCATTGCTCGATCGAAGCTTTGATACCAATGATGCGAATTAGGAAACTTATTACCAAAACCCAGGAAACCTAATGAAGATAATGAGTTTCGAAGATTAATGACACATCACAAAATAGGGAGAGGGATACTCAAAGAAAAAATTGGATATTTTCATTCATAACCTCCGATCGATTATATTGTCTGCTAAATAAGCAAGGGAAAATTCTAGATTGTATGATTCAACATAACCAACTCGTAGATCATTATAATTCTGTTAGAAAGGAATAAAGGAAGAGAAATCAACTAGAATGTAGACTACCGAATCTCCTGTAGACTATCTATTACTACTGTTCACATGAGCTTGCCACCATCGGTGGTTAATTCTGCTGTTGACGTGTACCTTCTAAATTCAGTGGACACGTATCAGAGAAAGAGAGAGTACTTAGAGGAAGACCAAAAGAGAAAGATGTGTAACAAGCAAATGAAAAGCAAAAAGTGACGATTCGCTTCTCGTTGGCAATTTGCACGGTTATACTATTTACACCATGCTTGGAGGAAATAGTTCCTATTTTGTCAAGATTTTAAATTATATAATTTTGAATCAGGCAACAAAGAGGAGGTGGTTATGTTCCCACCTTCTTGTAGGGCTAGGAAATACCATTTTGTGTGAATAAACGGGGTTCGGTACTTGTGTTTGTTTTGTCCATAATTATGACAAAAGAAAAGATATAAAGATTAAAAAAAAACCTGACACAGTGACACGTACCATTTTCCATAAATAATTAAATTGGTTGCGCCGTGGATTATTATTCTTATAAAAAAAAATTATGATTAAAAATATATATTTTAGGAAGGAAAGCTTACGTCGAGCCGGATTCACCAGTCAATTTATACCTACCTACCTAGCTAGCTCAGTGATCAGTGATCGACGGTGCAGTAGTACTAGCTGCAACCGTACTGCAGTAATTAAAGCAACCAAGGTCTTTACGTTTCCTCCAGCTCCAACTCCAAGCACAGCATCGAAGCTCACCTTTTGTCTATTGACCGGTTCCTAACTCAAACCACACGCTTGCCCAAAAGTAAAGAAGAGATTCGACGAGCTCTCCTCTCGCTCGATATTTTTTAATGAGCTAGCCATGCAAAGCCCCATGGACGACTCTATCTCACGCACTTTCTTCCCCAACAAACTTAGCTTCATTTTCATGCCTCTTTAAACTTACGAACCACACACAATGGCTTGTGGCCTGGTACTCCGAGCTCGTTTCGGAAGAAAATGGTGTTACATTGTCCGTCCGAGCATCCTACTTATTACTGTGATGGTCATGGCTACGACGGTCGTTCGAGGCGATCAAAGTCAGGCCGGAGCCGATAACCCTGCAGCGACAGGCTTACTGTGCCTCAGTAAATGCGGTACATGTCCGGTAGTATGTTCGCCACCTCCTTCACCGCCTCCGGAATCACCGCCAGTCCCACCGTCAGCACTACCGCCGTCCTCTACAACCCCAATTTCTTATCACGAACCGCCACCATCACAGGCGATGCAGCCAGCATCGCCGTTGTCCATGTCTACTTCACCTCCTCAAGGACTTGCACCACCTTCAGCGTCGTCCAAAGGTAGCAGCCCTCCTCCGCCTCCCGCTGATAGTACCGTCCCTCACGTGAACTTTAATGGTCCTGATCAGAATCCGAAACCTATGACGTCTGATGATGGAGGGCAGCCTAACTACCACTATCCTTATTACTATTTTTACGACGACTCCGAGGCTTCATCGACGCTTCCTTTGTCAGGGTATTTTCTTCCTCTTGTTGCTTCGGTTTTTTTTGGGGGGTTTTGCGGTTGAAGAGCGAGCTAGAGGTTTGTATATGATAGAGAACGTATTATTGTTGATCAATTATAGGATTCATTAAGGGCAGTATTTGAAAATCTGTGTAATGCATGTATAATATGTGAGTAAAACAATGCATGTAAAAGTGTTTTTGGTTTTTGTTACATTTTTGTCGTTTATGGTATTGAAGCTTTGTACAACATTGATTAGTTACCTTTTTTTTGGGTTAAAAACCAACTTGAATTGATAAATAGAGTCATAAACGAGTCTTAACTCGAATTTGGTTTGTTAAATAAATAGGGTTTTAATTTTCAGCGAGTATTTTCAAATATCCGAGTTCAAGTACTAAAAAAAAATTAAGCTCTTAAGTTCGACTTGTTTAAACACCAAGTTCGTTAAAAATTAGACTCTTATACTTGGTTCAACTGGCTTAGTTATGATTCTAGTGACGAATAATCACAAGCTTTAGTGGTCATGTTCTGAGTCCTAGCAAAAATTAAATCCAACCAATCTTATAACAAGAAAATAGATACTAAAGTGACTAATGGATTGTTGATCTAAAATATTATTTCTTCCTTACAAAAAAAGTATTCTATTATTAATTTTTTAATTATATGTACATTAAATAATTTGTTATTTTTTAATAAATAATGTAATTTTAATTTTAATATTATTTTTATTACTTTCTTAAAAAATATAAAAATTGTAACTTTTATAAAAAATATATAAATTATTGGAATAAAATTTTTTTTTTGAGGGATGATACACGTATATAAGTATATAGAGGCAACCGGCTGATTGCGTCGAACTCATGCAGTAGAACGGGGAAATCATGGACGTAAAGATGGCATCAGGAGCTTAAACAAGAAAAGCTCGCTATCGAACAGATCAGACACGCACTTGTTCGGGGATGGAAACGGATGAAAAAACTTGAAAATATTATTTTTTAAAATTTAGAAAATATAGAAGGAAGAAAATGATACAAAAATTACATATATATATATATATATATTAAATTTATTAAAATTAAGAGAGAAAAAAATATAAAATTATCATATAAATTTATTAATAATTTTTTTTTATAAAAAATTAATCATATATCTTTGGTATCAATTTTAATAAAAAAAAAAAAATCAGAAGGGAATGCGGTTTCGTGCACGATACGTTCGCTAGAACCAGGCTTGCTTCTTTGTCGCATCTCGATGAGAATGTCATTCCGTCTACAACTAAAATATCGTGTTTTCCTCAAAATAAAATCCGCCGGTCGTCAAGGTTGATCGAGGTGATGTTTTATTTAGTAGGGGCAGTAAATAGCACTTCACTTGCACCCAGTGTTGTACGAATAGACATGTGGAAATGTTATTGTCAAAATAAGTAAGTAAATAAATAAATAAATAAAGACGGTAGAAAAAGATGAAAAATATATATAAACATATATATATATATATATATAAATTTTAAAAAATAGATTAAATCAATTACAATTAAAAAAATTAAAATTGTTATCTATTTTAGTTTATGTAAATCATTAATAAATAATTTTTTTAAAAAAAATAAATAATTCTATACTTTCATTATTAATTTTAGTATCAAAAAATTGTGGAATAAAAAACAGTAAAAGAGTAATTTCAAAACAAAAAACTTCGCTCTTGTCCTGTTTTCGTACTTTACGGCTTGCAGATACGGAGGTCTCATGTTTGAATTGTTATAAATTTGTTCGGTATCATAATATTTTAAAAAAATACCTCTACTATGTAGTTATAAGTAAAGAGAAAAAAAATATGCAACTAATATTTATATTAACTAATATAAATTGTTAATTTTTTAAAAAAAATAATTGAATACTTTTGTAAAAAAACTTTACAAAAGAAAATTAATTTTCAGAATGAGTTTCCGTATTTTTAAAAAAGCAGATTAAATCTACTGATATTAAGTGAAAAAAATTAAAAATAAAATTATAACTACTATCTACTTTAGTTGATATAAATCATTAATAAATATATTTCTTTTGAAAATAAAAAAATAATTGGATACTTTCGATACTAATTTTGGTACCAAAATATTTTTTGAACCAAACATAGTGAGGGAATATTTTCGGAACGAAAAACGTCACCCATCCTCCTTTTTCATACTTCACAACTTGTAGATATTGGGGTCTCATGTTTGATTTTTTATAAATTTTTTTGGTATTTTAATATTTTAAGAAATACCTCTACTTTGTAGTCTTAAATAAATAGAAAAATGTTGAGTTTTATATTATTTATTTAAAAAAAAATTATGTTAATTTTTTTTTAAAAATTAATTAATTCAAAAAGTTATTTTTAATAATTATCTCCAAACATACTTAGAAATGGTATTATACGAAAACGGCGAAAAATATAAAAACGCCATTTTTAAGAAAATGTAGAAAATGAGGACAAAAAAAATATATATATATATATATATACACATCCCCGACATTATATACGTTTTAAAAAAAATACAACAAATTTATTAAAATTAATAAAGAAAAATAAAAAATTATAAAATTATTATCTATATTAATTAATATAAATTAATAATATTTTTTTTATTATAAAATAATCAAAAGCTTTTAATACCTTCCATCACTTAAAAAAAAATAAAATTAGGAAGACCTTCCGTACTTCATTGCTTATTATAAGTTGTCTACCTGGCCAGCGGGCCAAGGTAGGACTCCTACAAATCCACGCTTGGCTAGGTGCTCGCATGGTCGGTCAGTTAATTAGGCGCGCACATTCTGGGTAGTGAGCCACAAATCATGGCAGGCTGGGGCTGGCGTGGTCCTTCCCCCGACCCTGCCGCTGCTGCTAGTACGTACTAGTAAATACTAATACACGCATCCGCGATATGATGACGCGACTCGCGGAGATAATGCTATTATATTCCGATATGGTACGGTTCCACGGAGAAATGAAAGCACGTATTTATATTAGTGCTACATTATTAAAGCGGAGATTATGATGGAATAATATGCTCCCTCGACATCATTACGGTTTGATTGATTTTAATACTATCGATCTTCCTTATCGTACGCGCTAATTCTTATTCATTTCGTGATTGCCGATGCCTGGTATCTTGGCTACATTGATTCCTACATTGGCATAAATTCCTACGTCGGCCTAAATTCTTTCATAAGCCTAACTACTGCTCCTTAATTTCTCTGTTAAATACATTAATTGAGCAATATATATAAATATAATCTTAGCAGCTTCTTTTTTTTATTTAAATCCAATCTTAAAATAATGTGGGGGAGAGCACGCATTTTTCACGGTCTTGAATGGGGGGGGGGGGATGTACTCCTGGAATTGCTCAATCCTTTACTCTATCTCTGCCCCCACTCTTTTTCCTCACTAAAGCAGCTCAGACCAAAAAATAAATAAATAAAATAAGTCATGAACAGTCACACAATCGTTCGTTCCCCACCTTTAATAACTTGTCCTCGACGACTTGATTAAACAAAAACGATTTGTTGTACGAGAAGAAACTATTAGATAGTACCAGCAAATACATTTCTCAACGACTTTGATTAAATAAAAAAGATTTGGTGTACGAGAAGGCACATAGTATTATCGCACAAAAAAAAAACCCAATGGAATCCGCACCCTTTGCCTTTTAATTTGGCCACTCTCTCTTTTTTGTTTAAAGGGAATAGTATAATGAAAGTTGATGCTAAATATAATATCAACAATTAATCAAACATGCACTTTTTTGTATTTTAAGATAAATTCCATTTAGATCCCCCCCATATATTTTATCTAATATTTTCCAACCATCCTATGATTTATATTGTTTTACTCATGTACCTCTACTTTTGAATTTATTCTCACTCAAATACCTAACAAGGTATCCGCATAAAATTAGAAATAAGATTATTATTTTCACCACTTAAGCACTCAAGTGAAATTTAATTCAAGTTTGAAGGTAGTTAATTGCAATTATGCAAGTGAAACACGAATAAAAATATTTGGTTAATGGTTTATCTGGATTGAGTTAAATCGAGGTGAGAGTACATTTTAAAAAATAACATAAATGAGGGAAATTAAGGTAAATTAGGGTGAATATTTTATAATAATGTTTATATAAATATTAACATAAACTAAGTGAATTGAGGTGAATATTGTTTTAATTATGTTTGAATTGAGGTGAATGGTCATTAACAAATACAATAAATGATACTTATACCCTTTTATATTGAACTAGGGAGGTATTAGAACATCCAAAATGAGGTTAATAAAAATGGGGTGAATGGTGGTAAATGAGGGAGAAAGTTTAACAATAATTAATCTAGGTGAACATTTTAAAAACCATCCCCAAACAGGATGAACGAATGTGAATGAGGTGATTCATCCCAATCCAAACAAAGGGTAAATGTCAATGTACTTGAATAAAAAATTATCCTAAATCAAACATATAGTACATGATTGATGACAATGTGCTTGTTTGGGAGGCCAACTTATCATGACCACCTAATCGTAGACACATAATGGATAGCCTTGTTCCTTCTTCATTATGATTAAGGCTAAGGTCATGGTTCCTTAAACATGTACAAAGTATCCTCTTTATATTTAACTAGGGAGGTATTAGAACTGATGTGGGAGCATCATCATTTGATGATCACACTCTTGTTCTTAATTTTTTTTAAACAAAATTTTGAGAGTCACAAAACTCTCATCACTTGGAAAAATTAATCACTACTAAAAAAACTAGCTAGGCAAGCCATGCAAACCTTGTCAATCTTTATCACCTCCATATAATAATACCCCACCTTTTTAAGCCACATTTTCCCTAATTTACCCACCCTTTTTAACTCATTTCCTTTTGTTATTTTAGCTCCAAAAATATTCCAAAATTGTAACCCATTCTGCGCCCATAATGGCCACACAAAACAAGTCACATGTCCCTCTCAAGCTACATAACAGGTCCTTTTCAACACTTAGAAAGAACAATGCAGATTTTTGGGAAGAACAATGAAGGCTAGAAGACATTCTTTACTTTTTTTTTATCCCCTACAAGATTAAAATGATCATTTTCTCTTTCCTTATGAATCATGTGGTAGTTATATGAGTTGGGAATATGCTAGAAGATCCCCCTATTCGAAATCTACACAAAAAATACCCTATGGTTGAATAACATGGGTGGTGTATTAGGTAGTTTTCTTTATTTATTTTTTATCAAATCACATGTATTAGTTGGATAAGTTGTAACTTTTAATCCTAAACTCCATCTATAAGTACCAAGCAAAGAATGAAAGAAAGAACAACTTGTTTTAGCTACACACATTTTTCTCTCAAAATTGAGAGTCACCCTTCTTCAATTCTAGTGTAGGAGTTTGAAGTTTTTACAAAATCTTCCAAGATCTATCCTAATATTTTAAACCTTAGGCGGTCCTTGTGAGTATTGATTAAAGGAGATACCAATAATCAATTTAATCTTCTTCAATCTCTTCTCATTTTACTCTTAATTTTTGGTTAATCTAATCTTAATTAGTTACCACTTCCTAGCATGACTCAAGTTAGGTCTCATATGCGTTAACTTGGTATCAAAGCTTATATTGTAGCAATTTGGGTCTTATTTTGTTGTCGTCCACCATCAATGTCGAACCTTAAACCCACACACATAGAAATTTTGAGCCAAACACCATTGCATTCGAGCTGCAACACAATTTTTTTCCCACCCTTAACCAAAATTAACTTCCTTTTCTTACCTTCTAAAACTTTCTTTGTCTTCAATAGGATACTTCCCTTTACCAAGAGGTTTAAGCTTTGAGGAGACAAATAATTTAAGGAGGGATAAAGCTATTGAGTGTATTCAAAGTTATATAAGAAGAGTGATTGATATCTGGGAGACCATCCTTCTTACTGTGGACGAAAACACAAACCAAGAAATTCCTCTAACTTAAGACCATTATGGGGATGGAGAGTATGTTGAAAGTGAAGACGGAGAATATTCATCCTCTAGTGATTATTCTCTAGATATAAGGAGGAAGAACGAAAAAAGTGGAGAGAATTTTCACAATGTTAGAGTTGAGATCCTAGAGTTTGAAGGCAATCACAATCTTGAAGAATTTTTGGAATAGGAGTTGAGGTGTAGTAGATTGTTTAATGCTAAGGGATATTCTAACACCAAAGCCTTTAAGGTAGTGGTTCTTAAGCTCAAAGGCCATGCCTAATTGTGGTGGGATAACTTGGTTCATAAGAGGAGAAAAAAGAAAAGTTAAAAGTTAAGTCTTGGTTGAAAATGAAGAAGTTGATGAAGGAGAGATTTCTTCATCCTTCTTTCACTCAAGACTTATAAAATAAAATTTTCTATATGAATCAAGGATCATTAAGTGTAGAGGAGTATATTAAGGAGTTTGAAAAACTCTCAGGCTCGGTTTAGATGAGCTAGAGGAGTATACTATGTCTTGGTTCCTTGGTGGACTTAGGCAAGATATCTCTAGGAATGTGGAAATGCATAGTTTTTACTCCTTAGATGAGCTATACCATTTAGCTATCAAGGTTGAAAAACATATGAAAGAGAAGAGGGCCATGAGGTAAGGGGGTCCAAATAAGGGTGCTAGTACCTAAAGAGAGACCCCTCCACCATTCAAAACTCCTTCCACACCTTTGAAAAAAGATGTGAAGAGTAAGGGAGTGGTGGTTGAGAATCAAGCCAAACGTTTAAGGTGTTTTAAGTGTTAAGGCTTGGGGCACTGCCAAAATGAGTGTCCTAACCAGAGGGTCATGACCATGGTGGATTTAGAGGAGGTAAAAAAAGTGAGGAAGAGGAGGATGAGTCAGTCTTAAATGGAGAGGAAGAGTATGTACCACTAGATTTGGGAGAATCCTAATTGATTAGGAAGATGTTACACACTAAGGAGGTCAAATGTGATGAATCCTAAAGAGAAAATATTTTTCAAACCAAATGCACCATAATTGGAAAAATATGTTCTCTTACTGTGGATGGAATTAGTTGTGCCAATGTTGCTTTGTACACTTTGGTAGAGAAGCTTGGTCTTACCACTACAAAATAAGACAAACCATATAAGCTACAATGGCTTATTGATGGTAACATAGTGGAGGTGACAAAGTAAATGAAGGTGACATTCTCCATTAGAAAGACCTACCAAGATGAAGTGGTATGTGATGCAGTACTAATGGATGCTTGTCAATTAATTTTGGGGAAGCTATGTCAATTTGATATGAGTGTCCTATATGATGGAAGGAAGAACACCTATTACTTGAAGTTTGCCAAGAAGAAGATTTTACTCACCCCTTTAATTACTATGCCTATTTATGTTGACATGAGTTGTAAAAAGTCTTTACTCATAGGTGAAAATTGTATAAATAAGGCTATAGTAAAGGTGAAAGTAATGTACTTATTGTTATTGTTTGCGGAGAATGAGGGGAGGGCTTGTATTGAACCGAGGGTTAGGGCATTGTTTAAAGAGTTTGATGATGTATTCCCTAATGACCTATCCCATGTATTACCCCCATTAGAGGGATAGATCACCAAATTGACTTTGTACCCTGTGCTATACTCCCTAATAAGGTAGCCTGTATGTGTAATCCTAATGAGGTATTGGAGTTACAAGGCAAGCAAATAAATTATTATCTAACGGTTTGAAAAGGGAGCCCCTTAGCTCTTGTGTCATACCTGCCTTGCTTATACCAAAGAAAGATGGTACCATGAGAATGTGTGTGGATAGTAGAGCTATCAACAACATTACCATCAAGTATATGTATAATATACCTAGACTTAATGATATGCATCATTATCTAAATGGTGCATGCTTGTTTTCCAAAATAGACCTAAGGAGTGGCTGCTACAAACTAAGAATGAAAGATGGTGATGAGTGCAAGAACACATTTAAAACCAAGGGAGGATTTTATGAGTGGATGGTTATGCCATTTGGTTTGTAAAGTGCCCCTAATACCTTTACGAGACTTATAAATGAGGTACTTAGGCCATTCATTAGCAAGTTTGTAGTAGTTTACTTTAATGATATCCTTGTGTATGGATCTAGTGAAGAAGAATATGTAAAGCATGTTAATGTTTATTTATAGCACTTAGGGGTCACAAGTTGTATGCTAAGCCTTACACAAGTGAGATCTTTTATGGTTTAGCTTCATTTTACAGGAGGTTTATTAGGGATTTCAACATCCTACTAGCCCCGATAACTGAATGCATGAAGAAGGGCGAAGTTAAGTGGAACAAGCTTGCACAAGATGCCTCTGTGGTGATTAAGGGGAAGTTAAGCAAAGCACCTATCCTAACATTACCCAACATCAACAAATTATTTGAGGTTGAGTGTGATGCTAGTGGAGTGGGTATTGGAGCTGTTTTACTAAAATGATCTCCTTCTTTAGTGAAAATCTCAATGGATCTAGGATAAATTATAACACATATGACAAAGAGTTATATACTTTGGTAAGAGCTCTAGATCATTGGTCCTACTACTTACGACCCCAATAGTTTGTTATACACACAGATCATGAGTCATTGAACTACATCAAAGGCCAAACACAAACTTAATCTAACACATGCAAGATGGGTATAATTATTATAATTTTTTTTATTTGTAGCCAAACTTATAGGAGCATCTCTCTAGGAGGTATTGTATGCGCTCTTTGATAGAAGCAAGATTATTGGGGTTTAGGTGCATTTAGGAGCTCTATAAAAAGGATGTAGACTTTAGCTACTATTTGTCTTTTAGGAAGGGTTTCTTTTTAAGAAAAATAAGCTCTGCATTCCCAAATGCTCCATTAGAGTATTACTTATAAGGGAAGTGTATGGAGGAGGAGTAGTTGGACACTTCGACATCAATAATACCATAGATGTACATAGTGAGCATTTTTATTGGCCCAAACTTGTAGGAAATGTGCAATACCAAGATGTGTCACTTATCAAAAGTCCAAGAGTCAATTGTACCAAGGGCTTTATACTCCTCTATCTATCCTACACCAACCATGGGATAATGTGAGTGCCAGCTTCATTGTAGTATTATCTAAAACACAAAGATAGAGTGATGCTATAACGATGGTGGTGGATCTGTTCTCTAAGATGGCTCATTTTGTTACCTATTAGAAGATGGATGATACCTCTTATATAGTTGATCTATTCTTCAAGGACATAGTTAGACAGCATGGTATTCTTGAATCTGTTGGTTTAGATAGGGATACTAAGTTCCTTAGCTATTTTTGGAAGACTTTATGGAGGCTAATAGGCACCAAACTCCTATTTAGTACCACCTAACATCCACAAATCGATGGAAAATTGAGGCCACCTATAGGTCCCCCACCATGCTCCTCAGAAGTTTGGTTCACAACTCCTTAAAGGATTAGGACACCAAACTATCTCATGTCGAGTTACCTTTAACAAATCGCCAATCTATGTTATAGGCCTTTTGAAGTAGTATATGGGGTGAACCCTGCTATTCCCATCGATCTCTTACCTCTCCCCATCTAAGCCTAAACTAACTTCAATACATAAGAAAGGGCTCGGAAAATATGAGTAGATGAGATCAAAAAATTAAGAGGGCCAATGAGATGTACAAGAGTAAATATAACAAGAGCCGAAAGCAACACTTGTACAAGCTAGGAGACCTAGTTTACATTTACCTTAGGAAGGAATGATTTCCTTGTAAATGGAAGAAGAAACTCATGCCTAGAAGTGATGGCCCATACAAGGTTATTGAAAAGATTGGTTATAACACATATAAGTTGGAGCTACTTGAGGAAATGAGAGATATATCAAACACTTTTAATGTGGGAGATTTACTTCCTTACATTCATGATAAACCCTTCGAAGACAAGGAAGTTGCTCTTCAAGAGAGAGAGAGAGAGGATGATGTAGGAGCATCCTCATTTGATGAACACACTCTTACCATTAATTTTCCTATCTTTGAGAGTTACGAAACTCTCATCACTAGGAAAAATTAATTACTCCTAAGAAAACTAGCCATGTAAGCCATGTAAACCTTCCCAACCTTCACCTCCATATAATAATACCCCACCTTTTTAATCCATGTTTTCTGCTAATTTTTCCCACCCTTTTTAGATCATTTTATTTTATTATTTTAGCTTCAAAAATATCCCAAAATGTAGCCCATTTTGCACCCAAAAAACCACACAAAACAAGCTAGAACTCCCTTTTAAGCTACATGATAAGTCCTTTTCAGCACTTGAGAAGAATAATATAGATTTTTGGAAATAATAAGGAAGGGTAGAAGATATTCTTTACTTTTTTTTATCCCTTACAAGATTCAACTATCTTTACTAGTGGATCAAGTGGCAGATACATGAGTTGGAAATATGATAGATGATCCCCCTATTAGAAATCTACAAAGAAAAAACCCATGGCCAAATCACATGGGTGTTGTATTAGGTAGTTTTCTTCATTTGTGTTAGCTGAAATCACATGTATCTGTTGAATAAGTTTTAATATTTAATCCTAAACTCCATTTATAAGCACCAAACAAAGAATGAAAGATAGGAACATGTTGTTTGGCCACACACATTTTTCTCTCAAAACCAAGAGTCACCCTTCATTAACTCTAGTGTAGGAGTTTGAAGTTTTCACGAAATCTTCCAAGATTTATCCTAAAAGTTTAAACCTTAGTTGGTTTTTTTGAGTATTGACTTAAGGAGGTACCAAGAATCAATTTCATCTTTTCCAATCTCTCCCCATTCTAATCTTAATTTTTAGTTGATCTAATCTTAATTAGACTCCACTTCCTAGCATGACCCAAGTTGGATCTTATATGCATCAAGAACATGAGTATTTCTACATGATTTGATATAAATATTACTTGTATTTTCACCTTCACCCCCATTACCCTCCAAAATGAGGTTAATCAAAATGGGATGAATAGAGCAAATGAAGGAGAAATTTTACAATGATTAATCTAGATGAACATTTTAAACACCATCCCCCAATAAGATGAACAAAGGTGAATAAGGTGATTCACCCCAGTTCATCCCAATCCAAATGATGGGTAAATGTCAATGAACCTAAATAAAAATTATCCTAAATTAAACATATAATATACGATTGATGACTATGTGCTTGTTTAGGAGGCTAACTTATCATGACCACCTAATTGAAGACACATAATGTATAGCCTTGTTCCTTCTTATGCTTAAGGCTAAGGTCATAGTACCTTAACGTGTCTAAAGCATCCCATATGTAGTAGATACTAATTTATCAATTGATTATTTGATATTTATACATATTGTATAATTTTTAAATTATCCTAACAAATAAACACACGCATATTTATAACTTGGAGTAGATAATTTGATTATCTTAATTTATTCAAAAAATTTATAAATATATATATTCAAACAAACACTCTATTAGATTTTGGTCTCATGGTTGAGTATACTTTTTTTTATGGGAAAAGAGGATAAGCTGTCCAGTTTAGTTATTATGTACCTTGGGAGGCATATGTCGAAAGCAACATTACATAATATATGGCTAAGGCCTTGGGCAAGGGAGCACAATCGATGGGTACACAAAGGAAGGAAATCCTTGTGGCAAGGTTGCAAGTTTATTTGCAAAACTATTAGGTTCATGGAAAATATATTGAAGAACAAAACTCTACTTCATTTCCATAATGTTTTTGAATTCTTTAAGTATCACAATATTGTTGTATGTGTCTCATGTTCTATCCAAAATCCTCTCCATTGGTCTCTTAGAGTTGGTTTCAACTATCACCTTAGAAAGTTCCATCTCAAAATCAAACCTTAGTCCTTTCTAAATGGCCCATAATTCAACTATAAAAACATTAGTTAGCTCTATGTTGCAAGAAAATTCATGGATCCAAAAGCCAAAGTGGTTCTGTAGCACTCCTCCATCATTAGCATGCTACAAACTACCAGTTATGGCTCCATCAACATTCATCTTGATGTTTCCTTGAGGGGGATATTTCCACTCTACATTTAGAGCTTATCTTATCCCTCTAGCAACCTATCACCCCATTCTCTCCCAAACATCCATTTACCTCTTTGTCAATGAAATTATGAAGGTATTTATGGCAGAATGCCTTAGTATACGTCAGAAATACCTTATTGTAATGCCATTCCCAAAGACATCAGCATGTCATGGACACCATAATATTCCAAGGCACCCCGTGTGGAAAAGTATTGAGATCATGCAAGCTCTCTTCCATATAGCACTCAAATTTAAGATTAAAGAAAGGTCTTTGCTACACCAGTATAATGACTAAGTTTCACATGCATAGTGTTAAGACCATAAAAGGTGGCTTAGGCTCTAAATATGTATGTAACATAGTAGATACTCAAATCCTTATTTCAAGGGTTTCTTGTTAGTAGGAAGTGATCTAAAAAACCTCTTGAAAGAAATAGTCTCACCATATAACACCCTAAAATTTACAACTAGAAAAAATTCATTTAAGAGAAAAATGTAATTCAAGCATGAATGGGTGTTACCACTATAATCGATATAAGTCTAATTTATGAACTATCCTCATGTCAATTATAAGGAAAAAGTAAATTAGGATGCGGGACATAGTAAAAAAAGAAAAGAAAAAGGAACAAGGGTACTTCATAACATAAGTAAGAGTTTTAAAGCCTACTTAGAAAATGGAAACCAAAATACATAAATTAAATATTTGGGAAGAAAAATGACAAAAGAAGGGAAAATAGTTTAAACCAATAACCAAATTATATAGCTCTCTGATTCCCAACCCTAGGTAAAATACGAAATCACTTCACCCCGATTAGAGCATCGTAAGTAGCATAGTAATCTAACAGGTCCTTATTTACCTGCACATCCTCAAAAGGGGTATCTAATAATGGGAATGAATAGTACCAATAAGAAGGATAATTGGTTCTTTATGTACTAAGAAAGTTATTAATACAATCATAAAGGGTCACATAAATTCATAAGATCATAATAAGAGATGATATGCACATAGGATAATCTTACTGATTTATTTATTCCCTTCCAAATATTACAGTAGTAATGTCATCATAATTATTCATGATTTTATTCATGTTGTATTCAGGGACCCTACTATTCTCAACTGGTGGAACGATAATTAAAGCACAACTAGTCCTAACCCAAGCTGTGTTCCACTTAGTTAGTATCTTATCAACTGTTATGATCATTCAATGGTTTATTTAACTTGAGTTTTGGGACCCCACTATTCTCAACTGGTGAAATGGTAACAAAGTACAACCCTAGGGTAAGACGCTCCAGGCCACTATTATCGTCCGATGGAACGAATAGGTATAACTAATCCTAACTTTGGTGATCTTCCACCTTAAGTGATTAACGTATTATTTGTACATTATTTATTTAAATTTTGTCATGATATCATGTAAACATAATCATGCAAGTCACCATCCCAACATATACTATAGAACATATCATGTTTTCTTTAGAAACCCTAATCTTACAACCCTATTATACTCTCTCCTCTAGTACTCCCCTAGTCAGCAATTTCCATACCTAATATTAAAATTTTATTATGAACCAATTACTCAAGAATCATGGTCTAATACCCACATCTTACACATACGATAATAATCTACATCTAGGGTTACTATTTGGGTCTCCTTCAAAACCCTAATTTTCCATACTTGGCATAGTCCCTTCTTTAGTACTTGTTTAGTCCCCAAATTTCATTCCCATGCATATAATGTTTTCACTAACCATCAAATCAAAAATCATGTCCTAAATCCCATATCTTACACATGCAATCATAAACTACCCCTAGGGTTACTATTCGGGTCTCCTCTAAAACCCTAATTTCTCCATTTAGTTATAACTATTCCTTTAGACACCATATGGCTACCAAATCTAACATACACTCCTAAAATGTTATGGTTGACATCATATCCCAATGCTGTGGTCCAACTTCTCCATCTTATACATACGATAATAACCTACCCTAGGGTTACCATTCGAACATCCCTAAAACCCTTATTTCACATTTTGGTCGTAAGTCCTTTCCTAGAGCTCAAATAGCTCATTAAGCCAAGAAATTTTTTTTGATAATGGTTTTTAAATAGATTTAATAATGGTTACAACTATTATTGAATCACAGTTATTAAAACTTTAATATTAGCTTTAAAATTATCATAAAAAACCAATATTTGGGCCAAATTTAGTTGAAATACACTTGTTTTAATCATGGTTATCAATTAAAATCGTTATTAAAATATGATGTTTTGTCAATGGTTATTCAATATAACAATTATTAAAACTAGTGGTTTTGTCAATGGTTATTCTATAACTATTATTTAAAACGCAGTTTTGGCATCTATTATTCAATATAACTATTATTGAATGTTGTTTTAATAGTAGTTTTGGTTTAAACCATTATTAAAACGTAATTTTTTTATATATTGCATAGGTTTGTTTTATCCCACGTACATAGATGTATGCTCAAATATTTACTAAATCTACAATCAGTAAATATCTACCTGTAATAGTAGAAAAATTTTCTTAACCTAATTTCACATCTTTAGCCCTAATTTGATTCTAATCATAAGAAATCTTATTGTTAACCTTAACCAAATTTTTTAATCACGAAACTTTAACCAAAATTGAAACCTTGATTTGGATAAATCAAAATTCGTAAACTGAAACTAAAACCAGCTAATATTTCTGCTAATCTAAATTATTTGGCTAATCCCAAAATTTCTAATCTAATCCTAGTTCCCTAACCTTTCTCACCTTTCCTTTTCTTTTTCCTTTTCTTTTCTTCCTTTCTCCCCTTTTATTCCTTTTCATTTTATTTCTTCTCTTGCACCAATTTTATGGCTTAAGGAGTTTCTTTTCTTCTACATTTATCCCTCCATTTGCCTCCCATATGCTCCTCTCATCATCATCCTACCAGCCTTGACATCCCTTGTGCCACTCTTCTTCTTCTTCTTCTTCTTCTCTTCTCCCTACCTTCTCCTCTGGTGCACATTTTCTTCATCATCATCATCATCTCCCTTGTGCCTCCTCCAAACTCCTATCCCTATCAACCATCACCATCCCCTATCCTTTTCTTTCTTTTTTCTTTTTCTTCTCGACAGAACTATCATCATTGTCGTCATCACCCTGCCATTTTTTTTTCTCCTCCAAAGCATGCCACCTTACTAGTATAAATACCCCTCCAACCCTCAATTTTATTATCATTCATCAGCTCCTCGACCTTCTTCTCTTCTTCTTTATCCTTTCTCCTTCTTCTTCCTCCTTCTTCCCTATCTTGGCATTTGAAAAAACCAATCCACCATCGGGCACCACCCAAGACACCACTAGTCACCCTTTGGTTGGTAGACTGACCACCAAGGTTGCCCCAACCTTTTCCTTCACCATTGCCAGCCATCACCGCCGATTGCCACCTCTTTTCCCTTCTTTTTCCCCTTAGTTGTTGTAGAGTTTCAGAGTACAAGGCTTGCTGCACGGCTATGCAAATGCTCAAATACCTTGCTGCACAGCCTTGCAAATCTTGCAATGTTTGGCCATGCATTTTATTTCCTCTCAGCTAAGTGCTACATAGCCTTGCAATTCTTGAATTGCTTGGCCATGCGTATTTTCTTCCTTCAACCTGTTGTGCACTATTACTGCACGACCGTGCAACTTCATGTTTTAGCCTTGTAACCCTATTTTCACACCAAATCTTGTCTCAACACTACCAAAATTTAACCATAGTTCCACCAAACATTCTTCTACACTTTTATACAATTCATGTTTCCATTTGACTCTAGTGATTTTTCGGTGATCTCGGAGGGGGTATAGGATTGACATGCATAGAGCTCGGTGTCCTTATCAGTAATGATACATGTCGTAGCTAGGGATTTATATGATACTTATATTTGTGTATATGCTTTTATGTTACGTATGTTATATTGAATAATTTACTTATGGAAATTCTATGGAATGATAATCTTGCAAACAATGTAATTATGTAAGTACATGTTTGGGTATAATATGGGATATAAGATATTGATGGGAAACTAAGGATACACACTTCGAATAATGATTGGAAATATGTATGTTTTGGGTTTTATAAAGGCTTTGGGAGAATACAATTTTCTTGATTATCCTAAGGGTATTATGGTCATTTGAGGATAATTACGTAGTCATACGTATGTGTTAAATTTTATGTCTTGAGTTTGGCATGATAATATACAATTAATTCTGAATAAGATATTAATCATGTAAAGAGAAATATCATTTGGGTCAGGCCGAGGCATTTATATGGCTCCATTCCACTGGATTATAATAGTGGCTCATGTGTCTTATCCCTGAGAGGTGTTCCAATCTGTTCCACCAGATTAAGAATAGAGGGCCCCATACTCAATGTGAATAAAAATACAATTAAGAGTTAAAGTATAAATGGAAATATACTAATCATTTAAAGTGAAAGATTACATGAGTCAGGACCGAGATGTTGAGTCCGTTCCACTTAATAATAATAGTGCCTCGGGTGTGTTTTCCCCAAGAGGTGCTTCAGACCGTTCCACCGGTTTAATAAATAGTGGCTTAGGAGTATTTTACTTTGAGAGGTGTTGGATCCGTTCCGCCGGATAATAATAATAGTGGCTCAGGTGTGTTGTCCCTAAAAGGTGTTTTAGACCATTCCATCAGTTTACAAATAGTAGGATCCTTAAACTCAATATAAATAAGAGATTGGAATATGGCATATCTAATAAAAGTCTTGGAATCAGTAGTTATTTGGCTTTTTTTTATTTTTATTTTTATTTTGCACATGTATGAATTGCTTATGAGAATTCTTATAATATATGTAACCCTGCTTGACTGTACCATTACCTTGCTCAGTATGTAATGTACTGATTATCCATTTCATGGGTGCCATTAAATCCAATAAGTGGACCCTCTCTGTTTTGCAGGTAATTGATGATTATTAGGTTGATGTGGTTCTGTTGGTTGAGCGCTAAATATATTGGTAAAGGGTATGGTTATTCCGGATATATCTATATCTTTAGACTCTTAGTCCTTTGTTTTCACTATTTATTTCCTTCTAGCTATTTTTTATCCTATATTGTGATGGAATCAAGTGCTTCCCACACCTGATTTCTTGGTATAAGGTTACTTTTGCCTTGCAGTCAATATAGACTAGGCATAGGGAGTGCATCTTCTATTTTAGATGCAGCGTGACACCCCTACATTTTATGTTTTGGCTTCTGTTGTTAACTCTTTAAAATGAAAATTTTAATTTTCAAATTTTGGGGGTGTTATACTATCAATAACTTTGGAAATATGAAAATTTATAGGCATGCTAGAAGTTAGTAGCTCTACACTTCAAACTTAAAGTTCTTGGATCGTAAACCTATATTATATATCAACAGTGACATGCATATTTGTATGCATATATGAAGTTGTATCTCAGTCTTGTATATATATACATAGACTAACATAAGATATAATTGATACAAACCTAAAATGCATGCACATAGATCTCTAATACTAGATATGTGAGCACACGAACTTAACCCATTGATCTCTAACTTCATCAATTTCATCATTAGCGTATTTCTAGCATCGCACATATTCATTAAACAACTACATATTGATACGATTCAATCATTTGGTTAATAATAAATATGTCATAGATTAACTATTAAAAAAATATAGAAAAAAAATACATAGCTTGGATCTACATTGACATATTTTTTTCTTGAGTATGAGATCCATTGATCTATAAATATATTATCCACAATTATTACTGTTTTGCTATTGTAGACACTGTAAAATGAATTTAGTTAGTTTGTTGTTCTATTAAATATTAATTAGAATTGAAATAAAATACAAAATGTTAAAATTTCTACTTATCATTACAGACTTATATTCAAGATTCCTTGGGTTTGGAACACCATTTCTATCTCTCCTCACATACATCATCTATAGTGCCCTATATAATAAATAAAGTTGATACACAATATTGTAACTTTATATACCTAAAAATAATATGAGAGGATATATGCATTAATAATGTAATGTGAGTAATAAGTATAATAACATGTCAATTAAATGTTTCCCTTCAAAACAAATGACTGGAAAAGGAGTATGATGATTTCAGAGGGAATCAAACACAAATAATTTGTTTTGATTGGGATGGACAATGTAGAAAAGCCAATGTTTATTTGTGAGGTGAGGTATGACGTAAAGATTGTTGTTGTACCCCTCGCTTAAGATATGATCCTCTACATAGTTTATGTATCTACCTTCACTGATTATAGTATGGTTAGATATGTAATATGGACACACAAACACAATAGAGGAAACCATCCCCTCTACTACAACACAACTAGCAATCAACATATGGATGACAATAATAAAGCATATTTATTTATAAGTAATAGCTCATATATTACTATATATATATATATAAGTGGTATTAAAATTATACAAATCAATGAAAAGTGTTAAAATATATGATATGAAATAATACTTACTTAACATATACATCCATGTTTGTTGTTGACATCCATTCATGCTTATAAATTTCACAGATAACCCCTGTTGATACTATATACATGGCATCGTCCCTCCTAACATACTTGATAAGATAATCAATTATAATTAGAGTGCTATCAATATAGTTTTAGGTGTAGAAATAAAATATTACTAAAGCAAGTGGTGGTTGGTGGAGTTCTTATATTAGTTGGTTCTCCTCTGAAGATGGGATCTTTTGTGGGGCTCTCAATTTTTTTGATGTGGCTCTCTTTCCTTTCTCAGTGCCTTCTTTTGTTTTTCTCTTTCCATTAGTATTCCACTTTTTTTTGACTTAAGAACCTTCTTATTTTTTGATCCCTTAATTCATAATAATCAACAAAATGCAATTTTCACACACACACACACACTTATATATATATACACACAAACATACAATATTTATGGTTTGACATGGATAGTGGATGTCATTACCTTTTCAGTCGTAAGACGAATCCTATCTATAGGCTAAGGCATGAAGCTTCCATGAGATGCTAAAACTATAGATGTACCATCACCTTCTTTATAACAAGGCAAGGGTGCATCACCAATTATTGGATTGTCAATACATATGGGTATGCAATTTTGGGCCAAGATAGACCCATTGATCGTGGACGTTTCGGTACCATGGGTGATGCGTACCCTTCCTTTTGCCAACAGAATTAAGGAGTCATAATCTAGCAAGTCATATTTATACAAACCCTAAAATAAAAGTATATTAGTATTGTTAATTATTAAGTGGACACTTGATACATTATATATATATAGTTTCATAGTTTCATACTCTTACCTCGGAAAGAGAAGAAAAATGTGTATTAGCTCCACAAGTGTCTCTAATGCTTTTTACATTGGGTATGTGAAGTAGATCATATGAATTTGAATCAGATAGATTATACCCTTGAGATTTGATGGATGCTAACTCTTTCTTTATTGTGGCCATCCATTCAAATGCCATGTTTATTTTTTAGGTTAGGAGAATCACTTGGTCATGGGTGTTCCGTGGTCCACTAGATAGACCACAAATGCATGTTATCATAACCCCTAAGCCAAGACCCATATGTCTTCCTAGATATTCTTCAATTCTCATTACTTATGACACGATGCTATATTGATCTAAACCCTATAAAAAATTTGATATTTCAAGTTCATCGTGTAATGTATGCAATTTAAAATATATAAATAAAAATAATATCATGATCCATTTTCTCTAAGAAAAATAAATACTTTTAGGGATAACTTCAAGTTTACAATTATTTTAGTAGCATTTTGTATATCTTTATTAATATATCCTTCTTTTTTTGTTCTAGCCATCTTCCATAACATACATTTTTGATGGATGTGGTACATGGATCCTTGTTCTGGGCTAGGAGCTATAATTCTAAAATACGCAATTATATTATCATTATCATTATAACACTCTCAATGTTATAATGTGAACACATTAATCAAAATCTCACACCAAATCTTATTCTAGGTGTGCATAGCCTTTTTGAACCATATTATGATGGTAAATGTTCCCCTTCACAATTTCTTTATTTTTGGCACTTTTCTCCTATATTATGAGGAAAATATGTACCATCAGTTATATAAATATCAATTAAATATTCTTAGTAAAAATACTTAATTGTTAGTCAGCAAATACGTTGAACTCCTATGAAAGACGATATGCAACAATACGGTCCCAACTATCTTGATCAATAAAACCATAACGTTAGGGGAGCTTCGTGCATAAAGCACCATCCATATTTTTATAATTTTCTATTTTCCAAGTACGTCCTAAATGATCTTTGATGTTCACTTGCTTTTTGGACGATGAACACTATGTAAGACATAAATATGTATATCAATGTCATTATATTGAAATTAATAACATGTAACATCCAAAAATATGGCAAAGAAAACATATCATTTACTATGACTTCTTTCCAAATCTGTTGCTTATGGCATTTCATAACCTACTTCCAATTATTGTAGGAGATAAGAACACAATTACAAGTGATGAGTGAAATGTATGTGATAAATATGTTGTCATACTTGGCAATAGGAATATTATACGTATTCCAACTTAATGGTACTTATTCTCCTTTGTTTCTTATGCCTATGATGATTCTCATCACAGTAGGTCCTCTCTTCTCTCTTCCATCCCTAGAGTCCCTATCAATAGTTTGCTTTGTTATATCTCTGTAGAATTTGAATATATAAATTAGTATAATGTATATTGTGAATAAATATATACAAAATAAAGTGTTAAGCAAATATTTCATATGTAGTAATGATATGAAAAGCATAATAATCCGATGTAGTAATGATATGAAAAATATAATAATATGATATTTAAATAACAAGCACACTCCCAAACATATTGCAATGTTATTATCCTCATTTCCTTTTTTATTCTTCCCTCCTTTTGGATTTTTTCATGATATGATACATATATTACTTCACAATGATCTTCCCTTCCACATATTTCTTCTTCAGCAATGTCATTGTTATCATCGTTCAATGATTGAGTTACTTACACTACTTTAACACACTCTTTCTCCCAATTAGCATCATTTTCATCATCATATTCATTGACAGTTCTTTTTTTTTTCATGGCTAAAATTATAGAACACCTTTTATTAATAGGATCAATGACAAAGAAAACTTATGTTGCTTCTGATGCCAAGATGAATGGATCTTGTTTATACTCTACCCTATTGAGATCAACTAATGTGAACCCATCTTTATATCTAACTCCATGATTATTATCAACCCATCTACACCCGAAAATAGGTACTTTAAACATAGTGTAATATAGCTCCTAAATTTGTTTGATCACACCATAATAATTTATATTTGAATATGTTGGATTCTTGTCCTTTGAACTAGCAATATGCAATGTCTTAGTCACTAAATTCACTCTTCTATTTTGTATTTTACTCCTCTCATATTTTTGTTTCTTTAAAAAGTATATCCATTGATTGCATAGATGGCATATGAGAAACCTTCATATCGAGGCATTTGGGAGAATTAATGTAGGGTTTTAGAAATAGATGTATGGGAATTTCCAATGAGTAGAATGATGAACTATCTTAGCTAATATATAAAAGAAAGATTATGTTTATCAATTATCCATTTCTTAGCCTTTGATGGTTTTTTAATCCTCAAAGACCACATATATTCTTCAATATATGATAGAACATCATCACTGTTATGTAATACATAGATATGTGATTTATGGTGCAT
Organism: Tamarix austromongolica; assembly: GCA_039764185.1. NCBI lineage: Eukaryota > Viridiplantae > Streptophyta > Magnoliopsida > Caryophyllales > Tamaricaceae > Tamarix > Tamarix austromongolica. The sequence goes on along the minus strand of CM077808.1, from coordinate 56,465,888 downwards.
GTTAGGGTGTACTTTCCCAAATTAATTTCCCCTAATACCATGCTGTTCAAATTTTCTTGCAAGCTAAGACTTAGGAATGCCAATAGCTTTAGCATTGGACAAGTAACTTATGCAAAATTCAAATGCCTCTTCTACTAGGTAACTCTCAACAATGTATCCTTATGGCCGATATCAATTCTTCACGTAATCTTTCATCAAATTCATAAACCATTCAAAGGGGTACATCTGGTGCCCATGAACAAGTCCTAACATTTTTACCACATATACCAAGTGAATGCTTAGATGCACAATAATTTCAAAGAATAAGGGAGGAAATTACATTTCAAGCTGGCACAAAGTGATCACTATCCCTTTTTATAAGACATCCAAACTATCAGTGTGTATGACTTTGGAGCATAGTACTTTGAATAAACGACAAAGCCTATTTTTAGCAATTTAAACATACTTCAGCAAAATTCCATGTATGGCTATTGGTATAATTTTTTTTTATCAAAATATGATAATCATGATACTTTATGTTATGTAGTTTCAACTCTTTCATAGACACTAGCCATCTGACATTTGAAGAATATCGTTCTGGAACCTTAACACTATTAAAGAATTCAAAAAAATTAATTTTCTCTTTTTTAGAGAGAGTGTGGTAAGCCGGTGGTAAATAAGTTATTCTTCCATTGTCTTGTGGTCCTAGGTATTGCCTAAATCTCATTTACTCTATATTTAATCGAGACTTGATTCCATCTTTGGTCTTTCGTGGAACATTAACTAATATACCAATAAGGCTATCCCAAATATTTTTATCAATATACATCACATTGAGGGCATGTATCACATATAGAGATTCCCAATATAGAAGGTTGAAGAATATAGAAATCTATTTCTACCCAACTAATGGAGGCTTATCTTTATTCTTCTTCCCAAACTACACCTTCAAATGTTTCATCGTCATATACACTTGTCTATCTACTAACCGGATTGGTGTACGGCCTTATTTTGGAAATCTATTGCAAGCATTCCTTTACCTATGATAATGACGATACCTTGGTAAAAATCTATGATGCCTAAAAAAAATAGTATTTTGGCTATGCGTTTGTTGAAAAAATAAAGTATTATCCTCGTATATCGGGTATGTGCAATGTCCTTTCACATTATAACCTGACAAGTTACCATATGCTAGAAAATTACTTATAGTATAGAATAACATTCCTCTCAAAATGAAATTTTTCTCACCATAATCATCAAATACTTCAACACCCATGTCCCATAAGAACATCAAATCATCAATTAAAGGCTCCAAATAAACATTAATGTCATTCTATGGTTGGTTTGGCCCCAAAACAAGCAAAGACAACATCATATACTTGCGCTTCATATAGGGCAATATCGGTAGATTTTATGTAACCCAAATCATTGGCTAAATACTATATGTTCCTTGATAGTGTGGATTCATACCATCCGTAGAGAGTGCAAGATGCTAGTTTCTTTGTTCTTCACCAAATAAAGAAAACAAACCATCAATCATCATTCATTTTGGAGAGTTAGATGGATGTCTCAGAAGCCCATCCTCTATCTTCTTATTAGCATGCCATCTTAAGTTCTTCGCATCTTAGAAATCATTAAACATGTACCTGAATCATTATATTATATGATAATACCATAACACCTTTGGTGGCACCTTATTCTTCTTATATCATAGTGCTTTGCATTCTTCATTAGCACAATAATCTAAACATTCATATTCTTTACAAAATAATATACAATCATTAGGGAATGCATGTATCTTCTCATAAATCATACTCATAGATGAAAGGATCTTCTTTGCTTCATAGAGGTGATCGGGTAGAACGTTATCATTAAAAAATATTTCTTTCACAAGTGATAATAATGCTGTGAAACTCTTATTATTCTATCTGTTACATGCCTTTAAGTTATACAACCTTAAACTAGTGTATAATTTAGTAAGCTACTTGCAATGACCTTACAAAGATTTTTTTGAGTCACTCAATAATGGCTCGAACATTTTTGGACAATCTCAAACATTTTTATCAACCTTCTGAGTCATGTCCTCTAACAAATCACCATCATTGTTGTCAAATGATCTACTAATATGTCTCCTACCTTCCTCATTATTATATTTCGATTCTATCTCACCATGCCATATCCGACGAGTGTAACTTGTATCAATGTTATAGATAAAAAAATAATCTCTCAAATTATTAGAATTGAAATGTTGAATATAAGCACAATTCAAATAAGGACATACTATTCTACTAGCGTCCCCAGCATGTTCTATTGCAAACATGATGAAAAATTCAACTTCTTTGTTATATTCTCTAGAAAAATGATTTGCAAACATCCATTTTCAATCTATATGTATCCCATAAAAAATAATATTATAAATCAATTCATTTATACCAACTAATTCACATACTGCTCATACTTAAAAATAATTCATATTTGTATAATGTATCATGCTATTTTGAACCTATATATATAAATAATTCCAACTTGTTTCCATATCCCTTACCAATTCATAAATCGTTCATGGTTACAAAGAATTCATATTTCTATAATATATCATGTTATTCTATTACTATATATATAAGCCATTCCAATAAGGGAATAAAAATATACCAATGCAGAGGGATCATACTTATCATATTGCAGAGGTGTATGATTCCATTCGTTATTCAGCTCCTAAAGTTGGTTGGTGGAGAGCAGTTTGGTCTAACCCTGAAGCTCCTAAGCATAAATTTATTTTTCTGGTTGGCTGCTCATACCAAGCTTCCTACCAAAGATAAGTTAATCAGTTTTGTTCCATCCATCAGTCTGCAATGTTGCTTTTACTCTCAAGAGGAAACCATTTCCCATTTATTCTACAGTTATCCTGAGATGAAGAAAGTGTGGTTTGCTATTGGTAAGGATTGTGGACAAAGGAGGAGACACAGCTCCTGGGAGGGTTTGCTGAGTTCTTTCTCCAGGGGTAAAAGTAGAAATATTAATAAAGCTCAATTTTATTCTTTTTTTTTTATGTCGTAGCTTTCTATGAAGTTTGGAAGGCTAGAAATGGAATTTTTTTTAATGTACCTTGGGATTTGAAAGGGGTAGCTCATCGGATTTCTTTGACCATGTCTTCTCTTTGTAATCACCCTAATAGAAGTGATAAGTTTAGACGTATGATAGGAAGGGTGGATCAGTTCTACAACTTCATTTGTAATTCTTCTTGATGATATACATTTCCTTATTTTTTTAAAAAAAATATATCAATGCATAAATCATTCTTCCTTAGAAAGAGTTCATATGCATATACATATCAAATATTTATATAGGGGTTCTAAATTCAAAAGTAAATACATGCTACTTGTTTAAAATAAGACCTAAAAACTAAGAAAAAAATCTAAGGCAATAGTAACAATGTATACATCAAAAGGTTGCTACAACCTAAACACCTGACTAAGAACACCCCTAACCATCTTATGAAATCTGTTCGTAGCCTTATCTAGGCCAACTACAACCCGTCACTCTCAAAGCCCACTCATGTTGATATGCCATCTGCTCCCTGACATTATTAATAGAGAGTTCATTGACAAATTCTTTAGGGAAACTAAGGAGGATGCTTGAGGGTAAGCTATGATGAAACCTCTATCTTTTATATATGACCATCTTCTCTCTAGCAATCTGATCATAATCCTTCCTAAGGAGCTCACCCACAATGACATATTAAGTGTGGTGCATTGGTATGGTCGATAAAAAAAATTATAAATAACTTGCTAATGCCTCTAACAATGGATCAATCTTAGCAATGTCAACAACAAATAATATGATCTGAAATGGAATGCATCAAAGTTGAACCTGCTTACAAACAAGCAACAAAGCTCCTCGTATAACCATATCACATGAATATAAAAGTTTTAGTTGGGTATCATGAACAAATATGCTATAGATATGTACATAATTGGCAACTGCACCATCTCACTAGTCTACTACCAATAAAAGAGAATAACAACTTAATCATATTATTAAGATTATTGTCTAACTTTTTAAATTATAAAATATGTAAAACCCCTTTTGTAGTTTTTAATGCGCTATAATCAAATCATGTGCATCACACTAGAAAAACTACTTTTTTAATTAATATAAAAGGCATCATTATTGTCATGTGTGCATAAAAATATAGAGGGGAAAACTCAAAGTGCAACCAAAATCCATAACAACAAAGCAACATACAAAAACAAAGACAAACAAATAGCAACAAACATATATCATACAAATAATAATACATGCAATACCTCCTAATAACATGCATGCATATATTTATAATGAAAGAAAAAGAAAAACAATTATACCTATAGCTAAGTGAAGGGTTATCAGGGTAGGGGCTAGGTTATTGAAATGCTAGTTGTTGTGGTTGTAGGAGCCACGAACGATGGGAAAGGGCTGTGGAAAGGAGAAAGGAGGCTAGACTGGAGGTGGACAAACGATGGGAAAGGGCAATGGGAGAAGGATAGATGGACAGAAAAATGAGGATGACAATGACGAGAAGAGAAGGAAAGCAGTCGTTAAAGAGCAAGAGGAAGGCATAATAACCCTATACCAATGAAATGAGGATAACTATCATGCAAACTGAAGAGGAGGATTAAGAGCAAGAAAATTTTGAACTTTTTATAACATACATAAATGAGCGAGAGGGAAGGGATGGGTGTTTAATGTGCTAGTTTTGATAAAAGTTATATATTTGTATCCATTACCAAAATTAGATTTAATAATTGATACTAAAATAAGCATCATTAAAACTTGGCGGCATTTTAGTTTTTGTAATGGTTTATTTAAAATCATTATCAAAACAAACACAACTTTAATTATAATAACGATTAACGTATGGAACCATTATTAAAACTTGCTATGCATTCCCGCCCCTAAATTTTCACATTTTATCAATGATTTTGATTAAACCGTCATTTATGTGTAGTTATTAATTATCATTTATGTAGTAGTGTGCCTATAGGGTTACTATTCATAATTTAAGCTAATTTTTTATTATACTATACTAAAGAAATTTATAATTTTCCTTAATATTTCACATATCATACTTAGCATATTTTAAGTCCATTCCTATTTTAAAATATAAAAAACCCCATACCGAACCCATATTGACTAAAATGCCATTATCTTACTAGAAGCCTAAAAATCTCTTTTTTAGATAACTTGTGTTTTACTCAACCATCTTTTGATCATATTACATATGAAATAGTTTAGGAACCCCACAATGATTATCATTCCACAATTTTTTTCTACATTATCTTAAAATAACCAAAATACCCTTACGATAGCCAAAATAACCTAATGCCCATAAAACCCTATAAGTCTTATATCATTATTTTTTAACCCTATTTTTATTACATCACCACATATATTAATCATAAGCACTTCCTAATTACCACACTTTATCACATTCACATTGTAATATCATAGATCATACTATCTCACTCAGGGTTTTCAAGATAAGACTTATCTAAAAAATATCATATAAGCATATGCTATCTCATTTTACTCAATTCCCATTTGATAATACCACATCATAACATAATAACATTAAAAACACAAAATTATCAATATAATAAAACCGAACATGTGATTTCACACAAAATATACATATCATGCAAAGATTCCTTACCCCGATATGTACCTTACCTAAAATGTCATCGGTCTCTAAGAATACATAACCTTAATATGCCTCCTCCAAACCCACTGAAAAATAACCACAAAACCAAGTATGCCATATGGCTATAACTTAGTAATATAACCAATGATGAATTAAGGAGGAGGGTGGAAAAGAATCATTACTAATGAAAAACAAATCATGGGATAAGTGTGGCTCAAATGAAGGTGGTTTTGTTAGGAAGTTGTACACCAAATGATGTTTCGTATAAGGGACTCATGCAAATAGGGGCTAAAATATGGATGGTGCAATATAAAGGGCTCACGTTGGTGGGTTTTAGTGGCATGGTTAGGGTAGTTTGGATGATGATGTTATGTGAGTTATAGATGTTGAAAGGGGTGAGTTGCATGAGTTATGGACATAGCTAAGACGGAGTAACATGAGCTTCTTATGTAGGTAAGGCTGAGTAATGTGTGGTGGTCATGCAAAAATAGTGGTGTAGTGTGAGGTTGAAAAAAATACATAGAAACCCAAGTCACACCAATGGCAGAATTCGACCAAACGATGGACATGGAAGTTGAAGAAAGGAAGGAAGGTTTGGTAAAGAAGTCATTTTTGGGTCAATTATCCATTTTACATAAAATATTTATCATAAACATGACTAATTGACATTAAACCTTACTCAAGGTAATTGACATGTCATTATATAATAACACTTTACATAATATCAAGAAAATGAACACCTAAAACTTCTAAAATTTCAACCAAAGATAAAGGCTCTTAATGAATTTTTTATAAGCTAGCATATTATATATCAAAATTTAGCTATAATTTGTAAGGATTATCATGGTGTCAACCAATTAATTGCTACTTGTCTACCTAAACCCCTTTATGTTGCTAGTAGTCATCCAGGCTAAGGCATTCATAAACTTCCCAGCACCAAAACTTGATTTCTATAATTCTAACCTAATTAATCTAATGCACTTCCAACCCTAACCAAATACACATAAAATAGCACAGTAAACACACACTATCCACATATTGTATCTATCATCACATTCACATAAAGTGTAACACTCTAAAATTTACTACTAAAAATTTTATTTTAGCTGGGGAGTAATAGTAAGATAATTGGGTGTGACCACCATACAAAACATAAGTTTAGCAAATCTTACATCGAATACAAGGAAAACTACTTATAAATTTAAAAATAAGATAAATAGAGCACATATGAACTTTCCATAAAACTTAAATAAGTATTTGATGGTTATCTTAGAGTACTACATAAAAAAAATACAACTAAAAGTGATCTATTAGAACTAAGAGTCTAAAAAGACATTCAGACAAGAACTAGGTACTAGATAACCTTAAATCTATGTCCAAATCCCAAAATATAGTATAATCGCTCCTCCTCAAGTAAGGCATCAAAAGTAACTATATCATCAAGGTATTCCCGAGTGACGTGGGAACAATAAACACCCATGAAAAGATAATAAATACTTATGTATGAATTAAGGTAAAAATATAGTGAGAATAAAGGAAAAAATAACATACGTGAGGTCATATAGAAGGATTAAACATACACATTAATTATATCATGAGATGATGAAAGATAATAATCAATCTAGAATTTCATTATTAGTTATAGTTACAATCCATTTACTTAATTACATTGAGTTTAAGGACCCCTACTATTCCCATTAATGGAATGAATGGGTAAATCTCTCTTAGCGGAATGTGCCTAGCCTATATTCTCATCTAGTAGAATAGATTGACAAAAATCATGGTGCATAATGTTACAGTATTCTCATTCGATGGAACAAACTGGTGAAAATATTAGGGTAAGACACTATTTATCCCTATTCTCATTCGATGGAATGGATTGGTAAAGCTCTTAGGACATAACAATCTTGACCACTATTCTAATTCAATGGAACAAATAGGTACAAGTCGGCCCTAAATCAAGTGATAGTTCACTTTAAGTATTAATGTCTTATTAGATAATTGGTTATCTTAATATCATTATGCAAACTTTTCATACATACACAAGGCACCAAAAATGTGACTTAAATTTGTTTGGATCTTTCCCTGAGGAAATGACGATGACGCCCTTACAAAACATTAATTTAATAAGATAAGAATAACATATTCCATTAGGCTTACTATTATTCTTATCTTATTGATTACACCCTCATAATATATCTTTTTTGACAACATGTTCGAAAATCAAGGGTTAACTTTAATATTTTATACATGTGATAACAAACTTGCCTTTAGGGTTACTATTCCCAATTTAAGTCACTTTTTTATTTTATTAAAATTATGTTGTTCATAATTACCCCAAATATTTTACATAATATACTTAGCATATTTTAACCCATAATTACTTTATAAGTATGAAAATTTCACATTTAACCAATATTGACCAAAATATCCATATCTTACTTAATTTGCCTCAAAGTCTCTTTCTAGATAACTTGTGTCCTACTCAACCTACACTTAATCATTTTATACATGAAATTAATTATAAGATCCTTACTTATTAAAATTTCATATTTGTTTTCCAAAATACTATAAAATGTCCCAAATACCTTAAGGTAGCCACAACACCCAAATTTTCACAAAACCCTACGAGTCCAACGTCATTAATTTCCAACCATTAATTTATTATATCACAGTACAACTCAATCATATTCATTACCCACTCTTCCTACTGTATCAAAACCATGGATCATACTACTATGCTTGGGTTGCAAGATAAGACTTATGACAATATATATTACATAATCTCATGCTTCCACATACTACTCATTTTTCCATAATACAATACAAAATTATCATAAATCACATCCATGACGTGAGTTATGAAATATAACATTAACATCAAAAGTTACATATAAATTTACACATAGCATTCAAATTCCTAGTTTAATAGATGAATCTTTACCTAACCATCATTGATCTCTATGCAATTATGTTTATGAGTCTCTTACTCAAGACCACAAAAAAATTGCCTAAAAACCAAGAATAACTCAGTTAAAACTTATTAGACAAAAAAGGAAAGGTTAAAAAAAAGAGGATGGAGAAGAGAAAAGAAATGAAGTAAGATAAGAAGGATAGTTGTGTAAGACTTTGATACAACTAAGGGGGTACAACATGATACTTTGATGTAGCTAAAGGGGTATGGTATGATACTCTAATTTATCTAAAGAGGGATTTGCATAAGAGTTTGATGCAGCTAAGGATGTGTTGAGTGAAGGTCATAGAGTTGCACTTAGTTTGTTACATAAAAATGGCAAAAATTTGATAATATAATGTAGAAGAGAGTTGGGAATAGAGACATGGTGTTAGGGATAAGTTTGGTAGAGTATTAAATGAAGTAAATAGAAAAAGAGAAGAGGTATATATGGTTGGGAGGTGATGTGCAAAGGTTGGGATATGAGAAGGAAGAGGGGTGCAGATCGATATAGCGAAAGGAAGATAATGACAGATTTTGGGGGGATTATGTAATAGATCCCTAATATTGAGGGATGTGATGATGGTGATGATGAAATTAGACCTAGGTAGGCTTGAGGTTGGAGGTTATACTGAAGGACTTTATTGGGGAAAGAGGAAATCGTGAAGAAGAGGAAGAAGCATAGGGGAAGGAGAAGAAGAAAAAAGAAAAAAATAGAAGGGATGAAAGAAAAGGGGATAAAAGAATAAGGGAATATGAGGAATAATTTTAGGTTTAATATTAAAGTTAGGTTTAAACTTAGGATTAAATATTTAGGTTAAATTTAAAATATTAATCACTTAACATTAAGGCTAGGTTAAATTTGAAATCTTGTATAAAATATCAAGTTATAGTTAGGTTCTCAATTGGGGGTTACGAGAAATGGGATATTATAAAAATTTCCTCTCATGATAAATACTCAAAGACTCTCTTAGGCTAGTATGATGCTTGATTCTCTAAACGCTCAATGCTCTCCAAATAAGATGATTTTTATAACATGATTTATTCATAAATTCTTAAAAGATCCAATGTGCAAGATAAGTTGCTTTAAAGTGGAAGAGTATAAATTTAGAATAGTATGTGCTTGACTAAGTGTGTTAAGAGATTAGTATAAGCATGTGGTCAGATGCATGGTAAATTAGTTGTTGTGTGTGACTATGTAGGTAGGGATGTAAATAGAGTGAGTATACTCATGCCCATATTTGTACCTGATAAAATAATCCATACCCAAATCCTTACTCGTACTTGAAGGGGCATCGACTAATACATCCATATCCATCTCCGTTGGATATCTGTTACTTGAAAGATTATCTATTTACTTGTTAACATATATTATCCAGCGAATAAATCCGTTACCTGACAAATAAACCCAAGTAGAGTTGTGCCAAATGATAGTTTTAAATTAAATTTATACTATATTTATTTAAATATTAAGGGTGAAAGGTTATTAGGTTAACGAATATGGATATAGTTATGGGTATGGGTACGGATATGGATATTCCATACCTGTATTTGTACCAAACCTAATAGATATTTTTTTCATCATCCTTATCTTTATTTGTATCTATTTATCTATATCCATTTAAGTATCCGTTGGATAAAACCAATCAATTTTTGGATTAAATTTGCCCCGTTTACATCCCTATATGTAGGAACAAAAAATGTCATTTCATGTTAGCCTAATCCCAATATAGCCATTGTTAAATTTGATGACTCAAGATTTTAACCTTATAAACTGATGAATAGAAAGTAATATGTCTACTAAGTTTCACATTGTCATTAAGTTAACAAGAATCTATATGAGAGATCAATGGGATAAGGACCTACCTTTTTTATTAGCAAAATTATCATCATGGTTGGAATCACAAACAACAAGCCATAGGCAGTCATGTTCCATATCAAATATGGGTCATAGCTACTCATGTACTGATGAGTTGGGACTATCATGCATATTTAAAAAAATTCATGTATTCCCGCAATGATAATGAACCAAAAAATTAATTAATTTCATGCCACAAGATAGCAGGATAAGTCCAACTTTTTCTTTTCTCCATAAGATCCATATACCCCTTGAGAATCCATCACTTTTATTTGCATTGATCACAAAAAGCTTTACAAGCACATTAATCTCTACTCCTTCTCCCCACTAATACATTGTTATAATAGAATCATATTCCATGGTTTGTATTAAATCACTAAGTCTTTTAATTGACGATTACACTCATCACATGTATCTCCTCTCACATTCCATAGCAAAATATGCATCGTGATGCACATGAGAGAGCTCAATCACTTATTAGTTACTGACAACACTCAAGGATGATTTTTTATACCATCTCGGGCTTGAACATGTCCATGAATTTCCCATTATTATTCTTTTCCTTGGATACAAGAGGCATTAGGTTTTGACTCTTAACCCCACTAATAACTGACTTCTTCCTTTACTAGGGGACTTCTTTTGTAACCAACTTGTTCTAACTTTTTCCACCAACCTAAACTTACCCTATAGAATAGGAAGCATAGGAATATCCTCAAAGATGGGTTATAATTCCCCTAACACATCCTTATGACCCTCATCCACCATCTACTCACTTATCTCAATTGCATCGGTAACTAGTCTATGATTCTTCCTATGGATTATGATATGGTTGATATAAAATCTTGGGGGTTAGAGATAACCATATGTGTATTGTAGAATATGTCTTGTAGTGTCCATTTGTTTGAGTAATTTCCCTAGCATTAGGCATCTTAGCTTGTGGGTCTATTAGTTTAAGCTTTGGGACCGGGGAACCCTTCACGTCTAATCTAGTAGTATATTCCTTTATGTGGGTCATTTCCTTAGCATCTAAGAGATCAAACCATGGGCCTATCAAAAAGTGTTTACCAAAGATTTTTCCCCCCTAATTGATTACTTATAGTTCATTTTTTGTCTTCAGTATAGTTTTCTTATCGGTGGCTCCATGAGCCATATTTCTATTTGTTCTCCACCTTAATGAATGTGATTGTGCTACCATCAAAACACCTCACCCTCTTTTCAAGATCTTAAATTGGTGTCAACTATATTTTTTCTTGGTCGATTAATATTGACTTGGTTATTCTACAACCTTCTATATATATCCATTATACCTACACTTTTAGAAGATTAAATGTCCCACAATAGAATCCGCTCTTTACATAGTTATTTGAAGCTTAATATTAGAGGCTAAAGGATTTTCCAAGTCTACTTGTATGGCTAACAACACATAGCAGCCATGTCTCACCTTTAAAATTGTAAAAGGCAACCTTTAAGGTGGGGTTCCAGTTATTTTTTTTTCTATGCACAAAATATATCCTCTCTAAATTATTTGATAAATAGTTATTGTAATCTCACCCACATCATTATCTTGTTTGCCATAGGTTGGGTAGGTCAAAATTATGGTTCCATTTTCTCACTAACAAATAATTGTCACCAAAAATCCATGGTACCCTAACCAAAGAAAAATCATAGTCTCTGTTATAACTAAAGCAGATAACATATAAACCCAAACCTACATTAATCATATTGATAGGTCACTTTTTTGTAATATTGTGTAGAGAAATTTGTAGCATATATATTCCCAAAAATTTTACGATCAATGTTGTTCTCCAAGGATATCTAAGAGATTCTTTCTCATTATTCATGATTAAAATTAGGTGAGAAAGATATCTTATTCTTCATTTGAGTCTATGTTCGCGACATCAAACATGCAGTCTTTAGCACCCCACTCATCCCCTATCTATTTTTTGGTTGTTTGATAAGCCTTAAGGGTTTCCCTATATGAAGTGGCATATCACTCAAAAAAATTATCCTGTGAATCAAGATCTTAGTTTTCCATGTCCACATTTACTTTTGAGGAAGGCAGTATTATCATGCATAACAAAAATAGTCGTAGATGCATGTATCTATTTTAATATCTTGTGTAATCTCTCTAGGGAGGGATTGAAAGCATGTTATTGTCTACCATAGGGTTTATCGTCGTTGATGGAACGTATAATTATCTAATTTTAGGCTTATATGTGAATCATGAAAAATTACAGGTTTTCCTACTCGTTATCATCAGTTATTATAGATAAGAAGAGTACATGATAGATCTATACAACCATAGTACCATTAATTCGGATTTCCCTTCAAATTCAAACATATATGATTATTGTTTTTCATATGGATTTAGGTACTTTTCAACATAAATATTATATTTATTATACTTGATAAACCAACATGTGATATTCTTGAATAAATTCTATCAATTGGTAGTGGAGCCTATATGTATGATTCACCACTCATTCAAAATTTCAAAAACATATTGAGCATTAATTTGATCTAATCATTTATATTTGAATCCAATTGTTAACGAATCTATTTTAGTTTTGTAATCATATTCATATTTAGATTAAGTGTTCCTTGTGACTTCTATATACAATTTTTATATACAAATTCTATTTCTTATTGTGATGTATAAAGTGTTCACTTGATCCTTACTGATATGTGTTTAGATTTGTCTATATCTCATCTAGGTTGTTTTGGGAATGGGTTTGGTCATTTTAGCAATTGGATAGTAGTTAAATGGATTCTTTTACTTTAGTTTATATTATAAAAGAAATAAGAAAATGAGGGTGCATTGGAGAATAATAATTATAACAATTTAATTGCAAATTAATATTAGTAATTCAACTATTATAATTTAATGGTTGGATTAATGGTTCCGTGAAACCATTCGAATATAAAAATTGAATTAATGTTTTCATTATATATAATAATATACCTTATGGTGTTTAAAATTTTGATTATGGAGGTGACTATTACATAAATTTATTGATGGTTTTATTTTAGGCTGGTAATTACGGTGGTGTTAGTTTTTTATATTAATATATTAAGTTAGATTTAATATCTTATAATTATTATGGATATTAAATTTAAATGAGGTTGGTATTGAGGTTTAAAATCATTAGACCATATTAAATAATCAATTTATTTAAATAAATGGTTGTTTAATATTTATAGATGAATTAGTTGTCACAACATGTGGCCAAAGTGACCTCTCTTGTGAACACTATTTTATTGGAGATATCAGATGTTGTGTGTATGCTTATTCATGTGGGTACTGAGTTCGCCAAAAGGAAGAGAAATATATGAAATAATTTCATATGTACCTATGGTGGTAAATACATGATGATTATTCAGTTACCATGTGAATAATAAGTCAATCCAAAGATGTGCTTATTATTTGACATACCTTATTGTCAGTACTTGATTGTTGCAACAATATTACTATGCATAATGAATATGAGTGTCCTATGCCTTGATATTAATTTTTTATTTGTATCTTGTGATGTGATAGTCATTAATTGAATAGATTAGTTTGCAATTATGTATATTTATGTGAGCATACTATTGGATTTGCTTATTTTGGTTTCTTTATTATTATGAACATATTTATTATTGTAATATTTTCCTAATTAAAATAAATTCCCATACAATTAATGGTAAAATGAGAATATTGTACTCTTATAGTTGGAAGTTCAACTAATGGTAAAATGAACTTTGAGAAGAAATATTTTCCATACATATTAGGTCTATGATTATTAAGTGCAACCTTTTAGAAAACTTTAGGGGTGAAGTGTCTATCTGGATCCTTAATATTAAGGAATTCCTTGTTAAAAATGAATAATGTTTGTGAAAACAATAATTATAAAACAAGCATGCTTTTGTAAAGCTTAGTTTCAATGAGGTATAAAGGTAAATGAGCTTACGGGAGTACATTATTGAGATGTCAGTCATTAATGAAAAATTAAGGCATTAAATATTGAGACATCATATGGCTTGCTCATATGTCTGGAATTAATTTGGCTTCTTACATAATTTAATTACTTTAAAGTCATTTAGGACAAAAAAAAAGAAGGGAAATGTAAGATGAAGAATATTTAAAGCAATATAAGGTATAATTAATTAGTCATTTTGAAATCACTCCTAAGGTTAAGGGGAGAAAATAAAGTACGAATATAAAGATGCTCCTATGGATCTAGAGTAAATAAAACATCATAAAGAAAGGATAAATGTTTCTTATGCATACAATATGGACATAGAAAGATGAATTGTACAAAATAATATGCTTGGCATGTTATGGAACATACAAGTCTCACTTTATTCTTTTTGGAGGATAATTCCACTTTATTACTTGGAATCACTTGTTATTTAAAATATTATTCTTTTACTTATTGAAGTGTTTCTATGCAAGATTACTTGAGCTATCAATTGCCAAATGATAGTGAAAGATACATCAATATGGGTATTGAAAATTAGGTAGAAATTGAAGTAATAGACATTTTTTTCTTATTGTTGGGAATCATATAGTATTTATATTTGAATGACACTTCATTTGTACCATCTTTTAGCTGGAATTTGATTTTTGTTTCCATACTAGACATATTTGGATATCATTTTTTTATATAAATAATCAAAATTTTCTTTCATTAAATTCATATATTATCAATGATGGTTTATTATGTTTATTCAATAAATTATAGATGCTTGATATTACTTCTTTATATAATGAAATCTTGTATGTGGAATTAGGGTCATCAATAATATACCATGTCAACATCCTATAATAAATAGTGTAGCTAAGATATGAAATGTAACCCATGAAGATATGGTGAATATGATTAATCAATATACGTTACTAAAAATATTATAGATTATATTCTTAATAAAGTACCAACTAATGTCACTAACAAAACACCTTGTAAGATTTAAAAAGAATTTCAAATTCAGGGGTGTCTTGATTAGGTAAGGAATTAGAGGTTATATGGAAGGAAATTAGGCTTTAAAGACGTGAGAAACTATTTTGTTGGTTTTTCAGAGCAATTCAGGGGCTTTAAAGTCTTATAAATTCACAATTAGGTGATCTTTGGGATGAAAAATGCAACATATCCTAAGGAAGTAAAGCTTGGGGTGAGATAATGTTAGATACCGCATTTTTAAGTAGGAAAAAATTTTGATTTCCACTATAACCTATGATGATGTACATGTTTTTGTACATATTATGAATTAAGAAGCAAATTAGTAACTTCAATATAATAATGTTTGACCCTCGGGAACAATGAGGTAATTACTTTATAAGAACAAGCTCAATCACCTCAAGAACTAAGGAGGTACACTAGTGATACTCTTTCTCTAAATAGAACATGAGGAAATAAAGAAATATTAGAAAGATGATTTTATCACCTTCCATTAGGTCATAGTTATAATTCTCAAGGTGGATTAATGTCATAAACTAGGAATATAAGTCAATGCATTGCACCAAAATTTGTGATTTTATCTCTTTACTAGAATTTTTGTGCCCCATTAGTTAATATCAAATAGAATTCAAATGGTAATGTGAAAAGACATAAGGTACAACTAGTAGAAGAAGAATTTACTCAAAAGGAAGACCTTGCCTTCATGAGACCTTTTCTTCTGTTTCATATAAAGACTCTTTTTGTGTAGTCATGACTCTTTTTTCACATTTTGACCTTTAGCTACGTTAGATGGATGTAAATACCATGGTTCTCAGTTGTGACAATGATGAAAATATTTCTATGGTGAAACTGTAACTTTATATCAGAAGACTAAATAGATATGGTTTATAAACAAAAGGAATCCATCTATGGAACTAAATAAGATTTTCGTCATTAGTTCCATAAGCTTCATCAAGTAATTCTCTCATTTGGTTTTGAGTTGAATATTATTGGTGAATGTGTGTATCAGAAGTTTTGTGGGAGTAAGTGTATCATTCTGGTATTATATGTTGTTAACATGATATATGCCACTAATGATATAATCATTTTTCATGAAACACATATTTTTCTACAAAAATAGTTTAAAGTGAAATATCTTATCAACAACTCTTTTATATTAGGATTTTAGATACAATAAGTCTAATATTAGGGTTTTAATTAGTTATCATAAAAGTGGTATATCAATAGTGCTACTAAAGATTTGCTACGTAGGATTGTGAACCAGCTCACACCCCTATTGCTAAGGGAGACAAATTAGTCTCAATCAGTACCCTAAAAGTATAACCTTAAATTTAAAGCACTATAAAAGACTCCATACACTTTTTCTATAGGAATTCTTATGTATATCTAAGATTGTACATATTCGAATAGAACATTCATTGTTGGAAAGTACCGTAGATATTTAAGTAACTTTGGTATAGATCGTCAAAGTGCAACCCAAGGGGTCATTGTATATTTTAAAAAATAAGAAGAAAAAGTCATATGGTTACATGCTTATATATAGGAAATCAGATCAGTTAGGAATCATATAGTATTTTGATTTGATTTAGCTAGTTGTTATTACGTTATTAGATCCATTCTAGGATATATTTATCTTTTATCATTATAACAACATAATTTGAGCTTGTTAGCATTTACTCATGGAATATAGTTGCAAATTTTTTTAGAGGGTTACACATAGGGGATGGTATTGTAATACCACTCAATTTATTATATGGTAATAAGTGGGCATCATAACATTCCAATAACAGTGATAACTCAATTAAGTCATGGTATATTGTGTAATACCTCATTCCTAAATAGCTATAAATATTTGTAATAATATGAAAGTGTATTATTTTATTTTTAAATAATTACATAAATATTGTAAAATATTTATATTTTCAATATCATTTGGCATAATTTTGTAGTATTTACGATTTTGCAGCTAAACACACATTACTTATAAATACTATTCATATAAGTGAAATTTAAAATAAAAATTTTAAAATATTCTTATAAATTTTTATGCATTCCAAATGGGTTGAAATGTAAATATAGAAATTTTGGTTTGATTTTATTTATATTTTCTATTACTTTTGAGTTTTATGTGTAAAAGATATAGCTAAGCTATTCTAGCTAAAAATCCTATCAAATGTGTTTTAAAATTTTGAAAAATTATATTTAGGTTGGAAATTCTTAAATAGGATGATATGGAAAGTTTCATGATTTTAGAAATAGTTTTGGTAATCATTTTTGTAATTACCTTGTAAGCTTATTAGTTCATTATCAAGTCAATAAATTATATATCAAAAATTGTTTTAAATTCATGAATTTTTCATGTGAGTTTAAAATATTATTTTAATAATTTTTATAAAATTTTGCATTTTAATGCTTGCTTTTATAATTTTTCGTAATTGTATCCTCTTTATGTATCTTTTTGGCACTAAAAATAATCTTAAAATCTTAAAATTATTGTTTATCCATAAAATTCTTTCCATACACTTTTGTGATCATATTTTGTATCTATTTGACCATTGTCTTTATCATTCAACCAAAAGTTGAGCTAAAGTCACTCTTTTACACCTTCTACCTTTTTTAGTTATATCTTTTTGGCTTCTCTTATACCCAAACTTCTTCACTTGCCTTCCTTATGCTTGTTCTTAAACTCACCTATCCTTGGGCATACTTGCACTTGATCACCCATTTGGCTTCATTTGTAGGTTGCCATAACTGTTATACACCCACCATACTTTCTCGTACACACTGAAACTCCTACCCCTTTATTCAAGTGTTGAACAAAAAAGCTCATCCTCTGATGCAAGAGCATCTCTTAAGAACTATCAATTGTCCTATTCTAATTATAGAGATCAATAGGAATTAGCATATATAGAGATAGAACAAATTATGCTTGAAAATTCATATACTTCTAATGTTTTGTTAAGTCATTCTTCTTATAGGTATTAAGTATGTTTTTAAGAGTTTCATGAAGTTCATGATGGATGAAGATATTTGAGGTGCAAGGCATTGGAAAGGAATTACATGATTATAAAATGCAAGGAAGAACATGGCTGCAAGACTTTGAAGTTTTATCACATATAATTACATCTATATATAACATTATTAAGTTGTTTAGCTTTGTTGTTTTTGTTTTCTACTTTGTAATTCTTGTTAATTTGTCATCTTAAATTATTTGTAATCCATGGAACATGCATTAGGAAAGTTAAATCATTAATGAGGCTGCTAATGGCCTTCTTAATGAAAAGGCTTGCAAGGTTCCATGCTTATATAAACCCTCATATTCAAATGATTAAAAATTAGAATATTATGTCATGAAATGAAATGTTCATTCAAAACTTGAAGTGAGTAAGCACAAGCATGTGTCATCATCTTATTCTTCTTCTCTTCTCCTTTATCAAGTGCATATTAAGAAGTAGTAAGGGTGATCTAGTGGGAAATAGTAGGTTCTTATTAGAGGAGTTAGATCTTGGATTAAATCTACTCAAAGTTCTATCAACATTTAAAGATAACTAAAGCCTAAATACCTGAAGTCTAGATTTTTGGTGTGCATTTACAGCTTTGTACTCCTTCAAATAAGGTCGGAAATTGTTGTAGAATATTTGAAGACAATCTTCCATATCATCCTGTCTATTGGAATCACATTTCAATAGCCTACCTCCCCTATTTATACCACATTTTTCTTATATTATTTTTATTTATATTTTATTGAGTACTCCTCTTAGTTGATCCCACCTCTTTATTCATTTTAGTTATTTTTACTAAGTATTCTTAAGCTTTGTTGAGCCTATAACTGAGACCCATCATTCTTTCTCCCTCTTTGTTCTCTTGTTTTCACTTCTAAATTTTCTTCTATTTAGCCTTTATTTATTTGGTTGAATTGTGAAGTTTTCATAATTTATTCCTCTTGTGCCTTCATTTTTTTTAAGTCGTTGATGTTCTTTTCGTGGTTATTTGTTTAATGTTACTATTTATGCTTGAAAAGAGGTAAGAAATATGCTTCTACTGAATATGTAATAATCATGTGATAGCATGTTTGGGGTTTCCTATATTATGCTTAAGTGAAATTTATGCTTTTATGTAATTTCATAAAAAAGTATGCATGCACTATTTATTTTTATTAATTTCTCTAAGTATGTGACCATATGAATTTATCTATTTTAATGAATATATGGTAGCATGCTAGAATAGGGTTATTTGTGGTAAGTAATTACGCACAACTTGGGTTCTTTGTGCTGAATATGCATAATCATATTTTAGGGGCACAATAATAATTATTCCACTTCTAGAATTTTAAAAATTATAGTCTTATATTAAAGTGCCTATTTCAATGTTTTCTTACATGAATATCTCTAAATTCTAATAACAATTGGTGTTAAAATGAGAAAATTTTGAGTTAATGACATAAGGGGACATTTTAGTTATTTATAATTTATTATACCTAAATATATGAATAATTAGACAAGGATGACCTTAATGAATTTCTAGGCTAATCTTAGAGTTTACTTTGATTTTTTCTAGGTCTATGACATTATGGTTGACTTAAATGATTAAAAATAAAAGAAAAATAGTTAAATATGAAATTGAAATTTCTGTGCAATATATGATATTTTATAATCACCTTATTAAGATGTTAATATTTAAAGTGGAAGACCTCGAGATTTGATAATGGTTTCATGGTTTCTCTTTAGGATTAACTATCCTAAGGATAGGGTAGGAGTCCTCGATTTAGAGTGGCAGTTTTGTCAGATTCCTTGACATTTCAATTAAAGGCCTAATCTACTCTATAGATGACCCACAATCCCTATAATAGGTGCCTATACTTAAGGGTTAGGTGTCCTAAGATAGGAAGATATAATTGTTCCTTGTTGCACTACTATGGCCTAATTACTTATATGTATCTATATTACAAGTTGGGAGGATACTATGTTTGTTTAGTGCACTAATATGACTGGTGTACTTTACATGTCTCTAATTTATTGTTATATTCCCTTTAATAATTAAAAATTTAAGTAATTTTTGTATGAGGATTTAAATGGTTTGTTAGTTTTGTAGTTGCCTCCGTGCACTACTTAGTTTTGGTATGTTAGTTTGAAAGTCTCCTCCATGCACTCTTTAGACTTGGTATATTGGCTAGTAATTGTTTGAATGCTTTCTTTATCATGTTATAAATGACATTGAGGCAGTTATTGGAAAAGGTCTTAATAATGATTGGATGTTTTCCCCTTTGTGGGATACCCTTGGTATAATTGCATTAATGAAGTAGTCATAATATGGTTAAGTTTGATATGATGA
Source organism: Tamarix austromongolica (assembly GCA_039764185.1). Classification (NCBI taxonomy): domain Eukaryota; kingdom Viridiplantae; phylum Streptophyta; class Magnoliopsida; order Caryophyllales; family Tamaricaceae; genus Tamarix; species Tamarix austromongolica. Next base: position 56,445,150 of record CM077808.1, on the reverse strand, counting down.
GCATGTGGCATATGGCATAATATGAATGATTAGATATGGTATGTAGTATTTGATGTGTTATACCATGATACTTTGTGTTACCTCCTATGTATTCCATGTGATATTTGCATACTTAGTGTTGTGTAGTGGTTTACTCAATACTATTTTACTAAAGGGTTCCATTTTATGGTCCTATGACAATCTAATGAGTTGTCTTTCCCTTGAAGGAGTACATTGAGGGTATATCTTGATGGATTTTGATAGGGGTTGAGAGTTAGGACTATTTGGTATCCTCTCCTCCAAATTTTGATTTAGATATTCCTTGGACTATGATATCCCCTACCATAATTCTTTCTATTGTTAGTTGTAACTATTTGTTCATTATTTTTTCATCGGAAAAAATTACAATTATGACAAAATATTTAGCTACTTCTTATCAACTATATTTCTTAATTTAAGTGGATAAACATTTTATCTTAGATACTTTGTGTAAGAAAAGTATATGAGTCGCACTTATACTAAGTGTTGTGGTAACACCTTATCTTTTTAATGGTTAAACTTCTATAATTATTTCTTTTTAAAGAAATGTTATAGTGCTAAAAATGGGGATTTCACATATTTACAAAACGTTCCTAGTTGTTAATAAACAATCTTTGAGTGTATATGTAATGCCCCATTTGCATAAATCCTTATTATAACACTTAAAATTATGTGTAACTAGTTATAATAATTATTTTATGATGATTTGTATTAAATATGTTATTAGTATGTGTATTATTATGATAAATTAAATATAAATTTAATTAGGTTAAACTTTAATAGAATTTGGGTTATTACATTTATCCTTACTTTAGACCCTAATTTCTATATATTTTATTAAGGTACCATATATCTGATCACCAAATGTTTTCCTTGGTTTAGTTATTTATATGACATCCCAACCCTATTAAGTTTTTTTTTCTTACTTGCATATACCACCTTCACCTCCCTCTATGGTTTTCTCTCATTTATGCCATCGTCTCCTATTCACCCCATATCTCTGCGTCCCATGTTCTCCTCATTTTTGTATGCTCGTCCTTTAGCACACCCCTTACCCATATAAAACCTTCCTCCTCTCTGTTTTTTTATCCCACCAAAAGTTAATTTTAGGTTTGTGTTCCTTTTCCCTTGTCATCTCAAGATTCCATATGTAATAATCTCAAACCTTTTTACTTACCATTACTATTGAAACCTTATGTGTCAACTGTTAAGACCTCTTGCTAGCTTTCCCTTCATGTGTGAGCAACTCATGTTGCTTTCCCTCTTGTTGCATAACAACCTTATGCAAGCCTTCTAAATATTGCACCATTACATTTGTTGGGTGGAAATTTGTTGTAACCTCCCCTTTCCTATGTGAACTTCTGTTGTAGCACCCCTACCCCTACATGACTTGGTGATGTCGATCCACCACTAATGGTATAGAGAGTTCATGCAGCTAAAGCCTTGTAGTGTGAGCTTCATCCGTTGATTACTCCCTTGTTGCATTCTTGCCTTGCATATCTTCCTTTGCCTCAATTATTTTCTATCCTTTTATATTTTGGTTTTAATTTATTTTATTAATTTTTATATCATTTTAGCTACTAATATAAGTGTTTTTAGATGCCATTTACATAGGTAATCATTGAGGTGTCGTGGTGAAGGTAATTTATGTGCTTTTGTGTACCTTAGATTCAAGTAAATCCAATCACTCATTAGAAGGTAGAATTTGTGTGCAAGATTGATGGTTTTTTTTAGATCTAAATCCATGCTAGGTTTTTGTATTATGTAAGTGTGTTAAAGTACATAATAAGATGATAGCATGTTCTTAAATGATAAGGATGTATGTTCAATTTACCATTGCATGTGAGATGTATGAATCTGTAATTTGTTACAGGGTGATTACATACATTTATAAGGTTTTGCTAGGGTTTTTGATCTTGAAAATATATTATGTTTATGATATGCTAAGCTTTCCATGATTATCATTGAATGTGTAGTTAGGGTTGACATAAATATTATAAAAGCATACACTGATGATTTGGGTTAAAATATGATAATAGATATTCCCATGCTTTAGGCTTAAAAACACTTCCTTACATGCACCATAATGATAATTTCCATATTAAATATTGTATCATGCTATAAATATATATGTATGTATTTCGTGGAATATATGAAATGGTACAAACATAAGATTAGGGTTTGTGCACATAAGATGCGAAATACATGCATACATAATGCAAAAATAATCAATCACTAAGAATTAGAATTTACCTACATAATGAAATATTGTAAATTATTTTCATTTAGAGTTTTTCATAACCACTTCTCATAATAAAAATGATTAGTACAAAATTGAGTAGTAATGGTGCAATTAGGGTTTTGAGGTCTTTTTGGTTATTTTTGACCTAATGTACCTAATGTAAATAACTAAACATAGGATGGCTATATAATTTTAATTGGTTGGCCTTAGTATTGAAAATGACATTAACAGTTGACCTTAGGGTTGACTTTAATAATTAGAGATAAATAAAAAATAGTTAAGTATAGAGATGGAAGTTATTATACAAAATGTGATATTTGTGATCAACCTATAAAATGGTAATACTTAAAATGGAGGACCTCGTTTGGGAATGATTGTACGTACCCTAGAGATGAGGTGTATCCCTCGATTGGTTTTGGTTCTTTAGTGCGACACTATGCCCCTAAAAAGCCCTAGTGTACTCTATATGTAAGCTATAAGCCCTATAGAGGGTATTAATAATTAATGATTAGGTGACCTTGGTTAGAGAATATTATATTGCTTGTGTTCACCAGTGTGAAAAAGTGTATTACAATATCTCTAGGTTTGATGTTAAGGGTATTGTGATGCCTTTGTATGTAAGTATGATGGGGTTTACCATAGTGTCCCTAGGTTGGTTATATCCCCTCAAGTAATTGAAAATGGATTGTATAAGAAATTAAATAGATTATTGTGGTTTTTGTTTGGTATTTGCCTTTGTGCTCTACTTGATTTTGGTAGGTTGGTTTAGTAGTTGCCTTATTGCCTTAACTTTGGTATTCAAAATTGATATGGATTGTTAATTCAGTTGATACCTTAATCTACTACTCTAGGTATTTGGAATTAACTTACCTCATTGGTCTGTAGAGCCTCAAGGCAGTACTTTGCCGGTCGTGGGTATGAGTCGGTGATTATGTATAGTGAGATGTTATGAAATGATTAGGTATGCTAGTTTTTAAGCATGATGCATTATTATCGTATACTTTCTCCTATGATTATTTGTATATTGTTATTGCATGTGTCTTATGATTTGAGTATGTTACAAGAATTCAGACTTATACTACATTTGTAGATGTTAGTGAAGGCCATGAATTTGTTTGAGGCGTAGTGGATTGAAAAGGATTAGTGGGGTCTTTAAGAAGAGGTATCGTTCATCTAATGCATTTTCAGATCTAAAAGTTAAGGAAACATGTGTTATACCTTTGGATACTAGTTTTTGTTGTAATTGGTTTTTCTTTAGACTTTTATATCTGTTGTTATATTGTGATTATCGTTGTTGTATGGAGAATATTTATCTGTACCTTTTATCTATGTTATTGTATCTTATTTATGCTGATTTTTTTAGATTCAACATGATTTGAGTCTTAGCACTTGATATAAGAAAGGTGAAGGAACTAAACTTTTGCAAGGTGTAGCGATAACACCTATTATTGTGAGATTAATTCTTCCACAAAAAGAAAATTTTATATACCAAATTCTAGGATGTTATAGTTATCTATTGAACACATTCATACAAACTCCATCGTTATAGATCCATGTACTAAATAAGTCTCACCTATGTGATTTCATGAGTATGTTGCTTTTATAGGTACCTTATAAGTTAAGAATGTTAACATTTAGTGAGAGTTTGTAATTTTTGTGTTCTATTGATGTAGACATACTTCGGTCATTACAAAATATGATAGTTATTTTTTTAACACAATAAGTTGTTTAAGTTAAAACTCCAATCACAATAAAGTATGATGTCACTAAGGAATAAGGTGCACCATCTGAAAATAGGCATGTTTAAATCACATTACATGACATTCCCATGGTACATATCCACATCTCTATCCATGTTTCTAACACTCTCAAGTTTCCTATTTATTAATTTCATGTTGTTGATGTGTTGAATAAAAAAAAGGGTAATACTTCCACACATAGTATAAGTATTTGTAACACTCCCAAATTTACCACTTAGAATTTTGATTTTGAGGATGCACAAATTACATAAACAATGGGTGTGAAGGATAAAATGTTATTTTACTTACATTAAAATTTAATTAAGTGCTAAGGCTGAATCCTATAATGACTGTCTCAAACTTTATACATCCTTTTGTCCCCTAATGTGACACTAACCCTAATTTTAATAACCTTTGCAACCATAGTCACTTTTTCATAGATATTAAAGAGGGAAAGGAAATAAGAACTAAAAAGCAACTCCTATATGTGAGCATTCAAGCCCATCTCATATAGGCACATATTCATCTTTAAATCTACCCTTATATCATATGAAAAATGAATCAAATCAATGAAATTCGAGTAGTATAGCTCAACAGTGGAGAAACCTTAGCAGAGTGAAGAATTTGTCATAAAGTCCCATCCGGACAGTGGCTGAACAAAATAACTCTCATCATCTATATCATGAGCTCTGATGTCTCAATTGGTGCACCTAGCACTTGCTAACAAGGCCACCACTCATCGGCAATATCTTTCAAGAAGTATGCAGCTACATTCACCCTCTTTTCGGGTGGGCACTCTAAAGCATCAAATATTTTTTCAAATTCATGAATCTAAAGCTCTAGAGCTAATGGGTCCTTCGTACCTATGAATATTAGTGGTGCATGTGAGCGTGTCCCTTACACCTAATCCTCTTGTGGAGTTGGTGTGGGAATATGGATATATATTTGAAATGGTTGTGGAGGTGGTGGTTGATGTAATTCCCTCTCAGATATGGTGATTAAAAGCTCCTCCATACGTGTAAGTCTCGTGTATTAAGTCATGATGCTCTAGGATAGGTGTAAGGAAAGGTTCAATACACAGTTTAAGTTAACCACAAAACAAATACTACATAATAAGGTTACCTATAGAAGTAATTAACAACTACTCATATAAAGGTTGACAGGTTACAATAGCTAATTTTGAGGCCAAATTCAAACCATTCCACACTTCCTTACAAGACTAATTCGAATTTCAAAAAATTGAGTGTTTTCAAAAATAGATAAGAGGGTTTTAAAACCAAAAGCATTGATACCAAATTGTAAAACCCTCTAATTTACTACATAAAAAGCTTTTTTTTGGGAAATTCTAATTACAAAAATAATGGGTATTACCATCCCACTCAGTATAAGTCTAGTATCCACTACCATCCTTATACTAAGAGCTAAGACTAAAAATGTTACTTTACTTAAATTAAAGTTTATAACATAGGAACAAAATAACGATTTCATTAGAAATTAGCATTGTCTTGAAAAATATATGAAGGATTAGATAAAAGAGTTATAGTGTAATAAAAGGAGAAATAACAAGGTACTTAAGAGTCTAAAGAATATTCAGATCAAAAAAATTTAGGGGTGAATAACAGATATTCCTAACTCTTAACCTTTAACAAAATCCATCAAGTCGATTACTCAAAATTTTCTTACAAGGTGAAAAAATATCCATTGAATATGCAAGAGACCGACAATGAAACCCATCAGTACTATGGTAATAAGTGAACCATTGCACAACACTAACATATAAAGTCATATGAAACACATAGATAATAACATGGCAAAGATATATTAAGGACATCATATGATATTGGAATGACTAACCAACCGACCAAATAAATTCCACATAAAAAAGGTAAGGCATTAAGGTAACTACCAAATCAAAAAAACTAAATTAATCCAAATACTAAGGTAGGGCATTATGACAACTACAAAATCAACACATCCAAAACAATTCCAAAAAATAAGGTATGGTGTTAATGTAACTACTAATCCACATGCCAACTTGGGTAGTCCACAATGAAAACTACCAAATTAATAACATAGAACAAGCCATATACATTCTTCCACAATACTTAATTCCATTTTTAATTACCCAAGGGGTATATAATAGTAACCCAGAGACATCAAAGTATACCAATAATACTAGCATCCAAAGAATCATGGTACCCTCCCAACTATCTAACAGAGAGAGGTAACAAGACTCTGGTCATACAAGTGTGCAAGGTAACACAATACCCTCCACAACTAGGTCACATAATCCTTAAGTATCGATACCCCCTATAAGGCCCATAGGTCACCTATAAAGTAAACTATAGTCTTATTAGGGCACAACGACACACGAACAAACCAAAAAAATCAAGGAATCCTATTTCATCTCTAGGTTAGCTAACCTTAAAGAGAAACCATTCCCAAACTAGAGATCTTCCACTTTAAGTATTAATAATTTATGAGGCCACCATATATATTATGCATTACTCAATTACTTTCATTGCATACTTATCCATTTTTCCTTTATTTCAAATTATCCATTTCAATGATTCAGGTTAAGCTCAAATTCAATACTAAGGTTAACCTATCAAAAGTTTAAGGCTATCCTATGTTTAATTATTCACAATAGGTGTGCTAGGTTAAAAATGACCAAAATGCCCTCAAAAACCTAATTTCATCATTATTATCCAAATTTTATACTAAAATATATTATTATAAGAATTTTTCATGAAAAGTCTAAAAGAAAATGTTCATAATATTTTAGCATTCAAGAAATCTTTATGATTTTAGCAATTAACTATATTTTCTATTTTTCATACATTTAGTAAGTTATGTCTACCAAACCTTAATCATCAAGCTAGCACGTCATATATTAACTACAATCAAAACATACACATCTATAGCATAACATGACATTTAATAGGGAAAGTAACATCACAGTGCATGTAGGGAACATCTCAAACCCGGGAACATGTGAATGACAACCCTATTCATGTTTTTATGCATTTTATAACAACCATATTTACCATGAAAAGCGAATCATGGTATAATGATCATGTAATTTTTATAACCTTAAATAAGAATGTTTAACCTTTTGTTAAGAAATTTTTAATATTTAATGATTGATTTAATTATTTTTGTCAACCTTTGACTAAAATCCTAAATGAATTATTTAATAAATTAATATACTTATTTTATATTACCCTTTTTATTTAATTAAACCCAAAACCCATAATTGTTTTTTCAAATTATTTTCTTAAATTAATATAATATTATCCCAATAACCCAAATTTAATCACAATTTTAATCCTTACTCTAAATCCATTTTTCTTTTCCATTTTCCTTTTTTATTCCTTTTCTTTCTTTTATATTTCCTTTTTTCCCCCTCCTTTTTTTTCTTTTTCTCCCTTGGGTTAGCCTGTCTCCCTCTTTATTTTTCTTTCTTTCATACACTGGCCCATTTTCCTTCTTATTTCTTCTTTTCCCACACGATCAACCCAACTTTCTCCTTTATTTTTCTTCTTCTATCCTTTTGCGGGCCAACTTACTCCCTTCTCCCTTCTATTTACCCACATGACCCAACCTCCCTTATTTCCTTCTTTCCCTAGTCTATACCCCTGCCAAACACACCCTAAGTCCCCTTTCTTGCATGAATCCTCCTCCTCCCTTTCCCTATTCCCCTTCTAGCCCAAACAGAGCCCAGTGGTGCTGCCTACGTGCAACCCCCTTCCCTTCTCAATCATGCAGCCATTAAATCTACAACAACCCAGCCCATACACCTCTTATTTGGCATGTGCCTTATTTCCTTCATGCGTGCCCTTCCTATCCTTCTCTTCTTACAACATTCCCTACCAACTTGTAACCACCCACCCTATATTTTTTTCCCCTATCAATACCTCTATCTGTACCCCTAAACTCTCCCTAACCTTTATACACACCCTCCTCCTCCTTTCATAGGAGCATAGCCCACCTTTCTCCTTTGTAATTTCCCAATCATTCACCATCCCCTGCCCTTATCCATTTCATCCATCCATAGAGCCTCCTCTCTTCCTCCTCCTCCTCCTCCTTCTTCTTCTTCCTCTTCTTCTTCCTCCTCCTCCTCTTCCTCTTCCTCTTCCTCTTCCTCCCACAACCTCTTTCTACAACCTTGCTCCCACCTCATCCTTCTTCCACCACTTATACCTGGCTACCCATCCTCCTCCACTTCCTCCTCCGCCATAGCTCATCCCAGCTACCTACCGCCAACCACAACAACCTCCCACCTCCTACACCATCACCCTCAACCACCCCAACACCACCTACCTTTTTCTCCTTCTTATCCCTTTTCTTCTTCTTCTTCTTCTTCTTCTTCTTCTCCTTTTCCTTCTCTACACCACCTCTCCCAACAACCTATATTGCCACCATCACTTCTGCCTTTAACCTATCTACACCATACCATCCAACCACTAGCCATCTCCTCCCCCACCTTCTGCACCCAATTGCCAAAACCCAGGCCTTCAACCACCACTTCCAACCTTACCCAAACCATCCCCTCCCTTTGAATGCATGGATAAAGCTACAAATGTAGCGCGAGTTATGCTTTGTATTTTTATTAATTTTAAGTAATATTTAATGTATAAGGGTAGTTTGTTAATTTTATATTGACTAAATATTTTTAATAAAAATAATTATTTTATTTATCAAATATTAATATGGTATTTGTGATATTATTTTTAGGTACAAAAAATTTATTAACATAGCCTAATCATTTTTAGCTAGTTATTTGTAAAGTTTGATTTTGTTGGAATTTAGGTAACATTTATTCTCCATTGTAATATTTGGATATCATATGTTAGCACATTAGGATTTTGACATGTGATCTGTGTTAGATATAACTTGATACAAATATTTATGTTTTTGAAAAATGAAAAAGAAGGTGTATTGTCCTGTATAAAATGATAATTGTGTGAAAGGGTGATTAAAAAGAGGCGTAATATTAGGAAGTAATGTCGTATGTTATGTACATATAAAAATGTTAGTTTGAGTACGTATAGACAAAATAATTAAAATATTATTACTACCATGTGCCCTAGGGGCAATTTTGTTATTTAGATATATCATGACATTCAACCTTAACCTGGATGCCTAATATGTTATAAATATTTATAATAATGGAGAATAGGGGTTTGTGGCCTTAGGAACACATGTTTGAGAATTAATATCAATAATTTATGGTGTAGGGGCATGTTGATAATTTTGCACACAACATGGTGATTTTTCTAATAAACATGTATGATAAGTAAGTATAAGAATAGGAGTTTGTTATCTTAGTAACCCTTGTTCCAACATGATTATCAATAACTTTATGGTTTAAGGGTATTAGGATAATTTTGATAATATTATGATGATTTTTCAAATAAACATGCATGATGAGTAATATTTGATGACAAGTATAAGAATAGAGGTTTTGCTATTTTAGAACCACAAATTCTAGCATGATTACGAAGATTAAAGGAATAGGGATATTATGGTAAATTAGAGTGTACCATTATGAATATTCTAATGATTATACATGATATGTGATGCCCATTATCAAGCATGAGCATATGGGTTTTGCTATATTAGATATACCTACTTCAGCATGATTATCATTATTGTATGGTATAGGGTTATTTTGGTAATTTAATGTATACCATGATGATTATTCTCATAAACATGTAGGATGTGCATTATTTATTGATTAAACATGAGAACATGCATTCTATTATTCTAGAAGCATATGTTAGGGATTTACATGCATAATTGTGAATAAGGGCAAATTGGTCATTTGGTGTGTCAGGTATCTTAATTACACGATGAATGATTTATTTATGATGTGTTATTAATTTTATAGCAAGTTGATTAAATAAAATGGATTTTTTAATGGGAATTGGTGGTAAAGTGGTAGCTTTAGTATCAGGGGTATTCTGGTTATTTTGACCTAAAGTTCCCAAGTATGAGTAATTGAGCCTAGGATAGCCTTAGTAAACTTCTTATGTTGACACTAATAATGATCTTGATTTTGGTTAAATCATAATGTTGGAAATGAATACAAATGGTTAAGTATGAAGAATTGATTATATGTGATTAATGTATGCTTTTTGTGGTCACCCTTTTAACATATTAATACTTAAAGTGAAAGACATTGAGATCGGAAATAGTGGCTCTATAGCGGTTGCTATGCTAAGGACGTGGTTTAGCCCTTGACTATTTATGGATTTTGCTGTTGTGCCATAGTGACCTAGCCAAGCCTCATATGTTACTCTATTTAGCTCTATGGACCTAAATAGGGGGTATGGATACTTATGAATTAAGTGTCATTGTCTGTAGGGTATAATGTACCTTCATATGCTAGTGCAACGATGGTACCTTTACGTCTTTGGTTGATAGTCTGAAGGATACTATGCTAACCATACGTGCAAGTATGAATGAGGTACCTTAGTGTCTCTGGGTTTGTTGATCTCCCCTCAAGTAAATAAAAAATGAAATGTTTGATAATTGAATGGAAAGGGTTATTGGGATGATTTGGTAGTAGCCTTTGTAGCTACCTGTGAGTTGGTAATAGCCATTGTGCCTACCCATGATTCTATAGAAGCTTTTGTGCCTACCTAAGATTCCATAGAAGCCTTTATGCCTATTTATGTTTTGGTAACAACCTTTATGCCTATCTGTGAGATGGTAGTAGACTTTATGTCTACCTGTGATTCAATAGTAGCCTTTGTGTCTATCTGTGATTCGGTAGCAGCCTTTGTGCCTACTTGTGATGATGTGTGCATTGATTATGTTGATGGGGCTACTTGTGAATTGAGAATTTGGGGGTTGATTAAGATATTGTGCCTAATATTATAACTCAAGAATGACGTGGCTTTCTAATTATACTACAAAGAGCATCACTTGGATATTCCATTAGTAAGTTCTAGTTATTTCTACTTGAATGCGTATTGGTAGTGTATGATCTTGAAGTATGTGGTTATATAAATGTTTATTGCATTTCAATTAATATATGCATTATTAAATGTTTACATATTATTGTGATGCATTTGATGTGTTCCATACATGCTTTTTATATTAGTTTTATATAATGGGTTACTTAGTACTATTATACTATAGGATTCATTTCTTGGGATCTTACTTATTCAATGGGCAGTGACCTTTGCGGGTTAGCTCTCAAGTTCTATTCAAGGATATTGTTTAGGTTAAGAGAGTAGGGTTATTTGAAGTTATGTCTGGTAACTTGAACCAGAAGTTTCTGTATTTGTTATAGCCTTTTTATATTTCCATTTGACTAACATTTTTATATCCATATTTAGTGGGATTTATTTGAAGGGTTAACTCATCTCCTTAACTATTTTGCTACTTTAATTTATAATTTTATTCTTAAATTTAAGTAAAGTTATGTTTTAGCTTTAGCAATTGGTAATGGAATGGTAAAGGAAGCTGGTCTAGTACTAAGTGTAGTGGCAGTACCCTAAAATTTACTGTCTTAGCTTCCACATATAACTTTTAAAATAAAAAAATTTTTAGCAGTAAACTTTGTGAGTGTTACATATAGTCTCGAAATATCAAAACCCGAAAAAAATCCTTGACATGCATATGTTACACATGTATATCTTTCATTTAATAACATGTTAAATATATGCTAATTATTTAGTATTATACTTTTATTCTCAGACCCATTCATTACACTTGCATAAATAACGTAAACCTTTATCGGATAACACACACACACACACACACACACACACACACACACACATATATATATATATCCACTTAAAACTCATGCATAAATCATACCTTAAACACATAGTGACTTTTATGTATCACTATATGATTTCACATCTTAGTAGAAGCGTATGGTTACCTCTTATCTAAGCAAAAGAAATAAAGTAAGATCCACTCAACTAGCCTCTACTCAATCTCTTCAAAACCCTTATACCAACACAAACAATACATATATTAGCATTTTAGTATAAAAAAACAACCTAAATTCACTAGAATAAAGAAAAAAATGTTAGAAAATCACCAAGCAAAGGAAGATAACAAGGCCACAAGGAACAAAAACACAAACTTACGAAACAAAGGGGGAAGGTAATCGATGGAAGGATCTAAAGAAGGGAGGTGAGCACTATTGTAAAATGTTGAAGGGAGGATGTGAGCAATGACACTTGTGGTTGATGCTTGGGGGGAAGGTTTATTGCTTTTGGCTAAAGTTGAGGAGGAGGGGTTTGGTGGATTAAGGTTAAATAAGGGGCGTGGTTTGTTTAATAGCTAAAGGACATGGAGAAAGGTTTATTGAATAACGGGTGATAATTACAGGAGTTTTTTTGTCAAATGCAGGGGTAGGGAATGATAGCTTTGGTTTTTGTAGAAGGGGTTTGAACAATGGAGGTAATTGGTGAAATGGGGTGTGGTTTGATAGTGATTTACATTACTAGGTTGTGTGGTACGTTTAGCAATGGTGAGGAGGCAGAAAAGAAGGAGATAAAGGTATGTTTGGCGGTGCTAAGTTTTGATAGAGAAAGGAGGGAGGAAGGGAGTTGTTGAGACATAAAATGTGTAATATATATACACATGGATGAGATTGAGAGAAGATAGGCAAGTCAGAAAAGTTTGTTAGAGCCAAACCTTGTACTTAGGAGGTGGAGGTGGGAGTTGAAGGGGGTAGGGAATAGATGATGGGGGCATGGTGAAAAGCTTTTTAGGAGAGATGGCGTACAAGAAAGTGGAGGGGGAGGAGGGTAGGGATAAGAACACACTATATTTTAGTATTGGATTGCTACTTAAGAAAAGTTGAACTGAAATAGAAACATCCGGTTATCAAAATTAAGTTTATTCAGTGACATAGATATGGATTAGGGCTTTGAATAAAGCTAAACTTAATATCCCTAAATCTATCAAATTTTAACCTAATGAAATTTATATCTAAATATTCATAATAATACACTTAATATAATAATTTAATAAAAATAATATCATAAAATAGTTATTATAACTACTTACACATAATTACCAGTTTATAATGAAGGTTTTTAAAAGGCAGGTATTATAGTCTGGCATCCTCTACAATTCTTATATTTTGTTCTAAGGCTAAAGTATTACTTTGCTTAAATTAACATTTAAAATTTAATAACACTAGTGATTTCATTACATATTAACATCATCCTAACAAATATAATAGCTCGGGCAAAAGAGTTACAATATGAAAAAAGGGAAATAACATGGGACATAAAAGTCTATGAAATATCTAGATCAAAATATGTTGAGGTGAGCAATGGATAGTCCTAACTTTCAACCCCTACTAGAATCCATAAAGTTGAACCCTAAAAGTATTCATACATGGTGAATTTTTTTTATTAAATAGGTAGGGGACCATGAAAATGAACCTACCAATGCAATGGTACTAAGTAAACCATTAAACAACACTAACATGCAAGGCCACATGAGGCACATAAGGAGTACATGGCAAAGATACATGAAGGAAATCATGCTATAATGAGATGGAAAAAACTAATAGAATCAAATCAGCTCCAAATAGCAAAGATAGGGCACTAAGGTAACTACTATATCAAGAAATCCAAATCAATTTTTAAAACAAAGGTAAGGTGCTAAGATGACTGCCAAACCATATATCAAAATAGGTAGCGTACAACAAGAGCTATTGAATGAATAAATAGAATTCCATTTACATTTTTACACAATAATTACTTTCATTTTTAATTATTTGAGGCGATACACTTATAACCAAGAGACATAAAAGTACATAGGTCACATCAACACACAAGACATTGTAGTATCCCCACCATCCAACTTAGAGGTATAACAATATTCTAGTTATACTGGTACACAAGGAAACACAATACCCTCTAAATCTAGGAAACCTATTCCATAAGTATCGATACCCCCTATAGGGCTCGCAGATTACCTACAGAGTAGAATAGGGCCTTGTTAGGGCATAAATTTACAACAGCAAACCAAAACAAACCAAGGGTACATACATCATCTCTAGGGTTAGCTGACCCTAGAAATCAACCAGTCCCAAACTTGAGGTCTTCTAATTTATGTATTACTATTTTATAAGGTGATCATAGATACCGCATATTATATAATAACTTCCATTTATGTACTTAACTATTTTTTCTTTATTTCTAATTGTCCATCTCAACCTTAAGGCTAATAGTTTAGTCTAGGTCAAAGTCAAACAAAGGTTAACTTATCAACATTCTACTGTCATCCTATATCTAATTATTCATATTAGGTGTTTTAGGTTGAAAATGACCAAATTACCCTTAAAAATCTAATTTCTCCATTATTATCCAATTTTGTACCAAGCTTTATTGGCACGAGAATTTGTCATGGCAAGGTTAAAAGATAATAATTTACAAATTCTAGTACATATGAAATTGTTTAAGATTTAGTGATTGACTATATTATCCATCCTATATGCATTTTTCAACTTACATGTAAAAGCCTAATCATGCATTTTTAACATGTCATATATTCCATGCAACACATGCATACAGGTTTATAGCATGATTTTACATTTATGGTAACAATCATAATATATGAACCCTAATCAGGATTGTGTACAAACATGCTATATTTTCACTCTAGTTACAATATATAGTGATAATCATAGAACACCTAATATGGTATTGACATACAATTTGACATGGTTAACTTTTTATACATATCACATGCATATATCTCATACTAAATAAGAAGTCAAAATTATGCTAATTATTTAATATCATACTTTTACATTCACACTTTTTCATAATGCTTGCATACATACTATAATATTTTAGTGTATAATGCACACACACACACACACATATATATCCTTTCAAAAGCCCATGCATAAAGCATAACCTAAGTAACATAACAATATTTATGTGTCATCACATGGTTTTATATCTTAGTAAAAAGGTATAATTACTTCTTATCCAAGCATATGAAATAAGTAAAATTAACCTGTCTAGTCTCCACCCAACCTCTTTGAACTCCTTTTATCAAATTGACCAAATATATTAGCAATTGAATCCAAAACCATCAAAAAATTTATAAAAATCAAGCATACTAAATTGTGATGGAAACCTGTTAGGGTTTCACGAAAGGACCGAAGAAATTAATCGAGCGCGGGGTTTGATTCGTCGGATTTAGCCTAAGGAAAACTCCCAAAGGAAGATCCAAAGATTCAGAGGCACAGTTTTACAACAACAACTGAATTCGAGAGAAAGAACGATCAAGATTGATCAAATACAGAGAATAGACGGAGCAGAGAAGAAGCGAGTGAGAGGTTCGCCGAGAGAGAGAGAGAGAGAGATCGCGAGAGAAGAATCGAGAGAAAACAAGAGAGTATCGTATATCAGTCCAAAAGTTGTGCGTATTACATCGTATATATCCTATTTATATAAGTGCACATACCGTATAAAAATACACCATACAGCCAGCCCAAACGCACGATACAGCCCAACAACACAATTGGGGAATGGGTCGAAATATGGGTCGAAAATGGACACTCGACCAGCCTAAAAAAAAATACATCAAAGTCTTCCCCAAATTACAAGATAATATTTAGGCATTAATTCCCATCAGCTAAATTAATTCTAGCTAATCATGGATATTAAGGATGGATTAATCAACAATCCATCTAATCCATTATTATGGACCGGGTGGCGGATTATACAACCGACCTAATTTCCATTAGCCAATTCGACTGGCGAATGCATCACATGGGATTTACATACAATTAACAAAAATTACATAATCTGCAACACTCTAACAGCTGCATCCTGAATCCACAGAATCCATGTGCTGCATCAAATTCCTATTTATTCACACAAATAAGACAAACAATTATAAGTAATAAATGATTCACAGCAATTATCAATATTAATTAAGTATAAATTTTTAAGATTCATATCATTCCCCTCTTCTTGAAAATGTTTCACCTCTGAAACCTGAATAAGTCCTAGAAATGTACTAAGATCAGCCACATTAAAAGAGTTACTAGCATTCCCAAATTTAGCAGGTAAATCAATCTTATAAACATTGTCATTTATTTTCTCTAACACAATAAATGGCCCATCTCCTCTAGAATCTAATTTTGACTTCCTAAAATTTGGAAACCTCTCCTTCCTAAGGTGTACCCAAACTAAGTCCCCTGGTTTAAAAATCATTTTTCTCCTCCTTTTATTAGCATTTTTAGCCATTTGCTGCACCTTTTTATTGATTTGTTGAATTACTGACTCATGTAACTTTTCATATTATTAGCTCTAGATTTAGCATCAAAATTTTACAAATCAGCATAAGGTAAAGGACTTAAGTCTAAAGGAGTTAAAGGATTAAAACCATACACAATTTCAAATGGAGTTTTATTAGCTGTAGAATGCAAAGTCCTATTATAAGCAAACTCTACCTGAGGTAAAACATATTCCCACTGTTTAAGATTCTTTCCAAGGACAACCCTGAACATATTACCTAATGTTCTATTTACTACCTCAGTTTGTCCATCAGTTTGAGGGTGACAAGTTGTAAAAAAAATAATTTAGTTCCTAATTTTCCCCACAAAACCTTCCAGAAATGACTCAAAATTTTAACATCCCTATCTGAAACTATAGTCTTAGGAATGCCATGCAATTTAACTACATTAGAAAAAAATAATTCAGCCACATCATCATTTGTTTTATTACAAGGTATAAAATGAGCCATCTTTTCCTACCACAAATCCTAAGAAAACCACATTTTCCAGACAAAATCTAGACTTTGTTAAATTAGCATAAAGTTGTTCTGTCTTAAACACATCCAAAATAATCCTTAAGTGTCTCTAGTGTTCCTCTAAAGACTTACTATATATAAGTATATCATCAAAATAAACAACCACAAATTTTCCAATAAACTCCCTCAAAACATAGTTCATAAGCCTCATAAAAGTACTAGGAGCATTTGATAACCCAAAAGGCATCACTAACCATTCATATAATCCAAATTTTGTTTTAAAAGCTGTCTTCCACTCATCTCCTGGTTTCATTCTAATTTGATGATATCCACTTTTTAAATCTATTTTCGAAAATACAACAGCACCATGTAATTGACCCAACATTTCATCAAGCCTAGGTATAGGATATCTATACTTTATAGTTATCTTATTTACTGCCCTGCTATCCACACACATCCTCCAACTACCATCCTTTTTAGGTACTAATAACACAGGTATTGCACAAGGACTCATAGATTCCTTAATGTATCCCTTACTTAATAATTCAGAAACCTGCCTTTTTAATTCCTTAACTTCCTCAGGATTAGCCCTATAAGCAGGTCTGTTTGGTATAACAGCTCCTGGAATAAAATCTATTTGATGCTCTATTCCCCTTAATGGAGGTAATCCACTAGGAATGTCCTCAGGAAACAATTCACTATATTCTTCCAATAATTGTTTTACTATACTAGGTATTTCTTCACTTATTCCTAACTGACATCCATAACATTCCTTATAAACCATCAAATACACATTGGCATTTCTCTTCATAGCCTTTCCTACATCCTTACTTTTAGCATAAAACCCAGATGTTCCTTTTATGTCCTTTGAACTAATATCAGTCTCCAAACTAGGTTTAGATAATTCCTTGTAATCAGACTTAATTTTAATTTGATCCTCAAATATCTTTTTTGGAGTCATAGGTGCTAAAACAATCTTCCTATCATCCTTCTGTACTGTATATCTATTCTTATAACCATCATGTATTACCCTTCTATCATATTACCAAGGTCTACCTAACAACAAGTGAGCAGCATGCATATGAACTATATCACATAAAACAGAATCTTCATATTTTCCTAATTTTAAGTTTACTAAAACTTGTTGACTAACTTTGACATCTCCCAACTCATTAAGCCATTGCAATCTATATGGTTTTGGATGTTTAGTAGTTGTTAAACCTAACTTAGACACTAAAAAGGTACTAGCAGCATTAATACAACTACCACTATCTATGGCCATGTTAAAGCATTTATCATCAATTAAACACCTAGTATGAAATATATTTTCTCTCTATATAGCATTAGAATCAGGTAATTTGTTATTGTTTAAAGCCCTACGTACTACAAAAAGATCCCTACTCACTGGCAATTCTATTTCTTCTTTTGAATCATTATCATCTTCTCTGACTACACTAATCTCTACATCTTCCTCTTTAGATTCAGATTCTATGTGTCCAGATTCTCTAATTAAAATGTTTCTCTTGTTTGGACACTCAGAAGCTATATGTCCCAATCCTCCACATCTAAAATATTTAATATCCCTAGTTCTGTTTGGTCCATTCACAAGGTTTGTTATCACATTCTTACCCTTTTCAAACTTATTTCCTACCTTAGCTTCATTATTCCTACCTCTAGATTTAACCTTACTAGTATTCTTTCAGTTTCCAGAAGTAGTTCCCCCAAAGTTTCTCCTTACTGTACTCTTAAACCCAATCCCAGGGGGTTTATATTGTCTAAACTTCCTTAATTGAATCTCTATTTTAGTAGCTATGTTTACCATTTCACCTAAAGTTCCACAAAAAAATAATTCTACTTTTTTAGCTATCTCAGAATTTAGTCCACTCAGAAACCTAGCCATGGTAGAATCATCATCCTCAATAATTCCTGTCTTAATAATTAAGACCTCTAATTCCTTATAGTAATCATCCACTGTCCTCATTCCTTGACTAATTATTTGTAATCTCTTATGTTATTCCCTATAATAGTAACTTGGCACAAACCTCTTTCTCATTAAAATATTAAATTCTTCCCAAGTATGTATAGGTGGCTCCCCACACCTACGTCTAGTTAACACCAAATTATGATACCAAGAGGAAGCATACTCAGTAAATTCTACTACAGCTACCTTAATTTTCTTCTCTTTTGAATAATTATTCTCCTTTGCTAGTTCTATTCTCCTTTCCCACTCAAAATAATAATCAGGGTCATTCCTGCCATTGAACCTAGGTATACTAAGCTTAAGATTATTTAGATTCCTATCAATGAACTCTAACTCCCTATCTTGTCTATTGTTCTGCCTAGGTACCCTATCACTATTATTAGATACTTGATCTTCCAACTCTTCTAGATTAGCTATGGGTGGAATTCTAATCCTAGGGTCCATAGGAGTCCTTTCTAATACCCCTACTTGGTTAGTTTCAACTCTATTATGTTGTAACTCATTAATTCTTATTTCCTGTTCTCCTATTCTTTGTTCTAAATTAGCAGATAATATAGCAAATTGAGCAGTCATTTGTTCTTGAAAAGTCCTAAGGGTTTCTAATAGGTCATTACTGGAAACGGATTGATTAACAGACTGTCCATTGTTAGACATCATGAAATTCTTTAACTTAATCAACTAACACAACAACAGCTAATTAAACAAGATCAATTTATTTAACAAATTCAGACAGACATAACATAGAGACTAATTATAAGAAATTACCATAGTATCAATGACTAGTAGATATATCAATAATACAGCTTACTCCAAATTTTCGAGGCAAATATCAATTCGACAATGATAGATAAATGAAAGGGAACGATATTACCGCGAATGCTTAAGCAAATAATCCACTTAATTAGGGACCCCTCTTCTTGGAGGTCTTACTTCTTTCCCGAAACCAAAAGGTTCGCCGGCTATTTCGCCTGAATACTTATCAAACGAACAAAATATTATTTTGAAAGAAATTGGAAATTAATTATAGTATACAGTAGTATATAACAAGAAAATTACGATTCGAGGTTACCAACAAAAATTCGTCTCAAAATTAGTCAAGATTCAAATTCTTGACCAAACCCTAGGTCGATTACGGTTTCTTTCAGGAACTTCGAAACAACGGACAAAAATACTTCAATCGCCGGTTTAAGAACAATGGAAATTGATAAAGCCTTTGTCGTTTGCAAACCTTAAAATTTCACAATTCAAAGTAGGGTTAGCAAAAACAACAGATATCGAACCAAAAGTGAAAAAGAACTTAGCAGTAACAATTAAAATACGAGCACTCGAATAATCGAGGCTCTGATACCAAATGATGGAAACCTATTAGGGTTTCACGAAAGGATCGAAGAAATTAATCGAGCGCGGGGTTCGATTCGCCTGATTCAGCCTAAGGAAAACTCCCAAAGGAAGATCCAAAGATTCAGAGGTACAGTTTTACAACGACAACTGAATTCGAGAGAAATAATGATCAAGATTGATCAAAGACAGAGAATAGATGCAGCAGAGAAGAAGTAAGTGAGAGGTTCGCTGAGAGAGAGAGAGAGATCGCGAGAGAAGAATCGAGAGAAAACAAGAGAGTATCGTATATCATTCCAAAAGTTGTGTGTATTACATCGTATATATCCTATTTATATAAGTGCACAGACCGTATAAAAATACACCATACAGCCAGCCCAAACGCACGATACAGCCCAACAACACAATCGGGGAATGGGTCGAAATATGGGTCGAAAATGGACACTCGACCAGCCCAAAAAAAATACATCAAAGTCTTCCCCAAATTACAAGATAATATTTAGGCATTAATTCCCATCAGCTAAATTAATTCTAGCTAATCATGGCTATTAAGGATTGATTAATCCACAATCCATTTAATCCATTATTATGGACCGGGTGGCGGATTATACAACCGACCTAATTTCCATTAGCCAATTCGACCGGCGAATGCATCACATGGGATTTACATACAATTAACAAAAATTACATAATCTGCAACACTCCATTAGCTGCATCTAGAATCCATAGAATCCATGTGCTGCATCAAATTCCTATTTATTCACACAAATAAGACAAACAATTATAAGTAATAAATGATTCACAACAATTATCAAAATTAATTAAGTATAAATTTTTAAGAGTCATATCAAATTGCGTGAGGTTACCAATTCACTAAGGGAAATGATAAGAACTCACTCTAGGAAGGAAGGATAATAGCAGGAGTTCATGCAGGTAAGGAAAAGATAATTGCATAAGGTCACATAATATGGTTGGTGAGGTTTTGTGCATGGGCAAGATAGTTGTGCACAAGGAGGAGAACAAGGGCATGGTCATGCATATAGATTTTGGGTGGGTCGAGGAGGTTAACCTTACATGGGTGGTGCATGTGGTACACATGTTTGTGAGGAGAAAGTAAGAAGACACGTTCATGGTCTGTACATGATAAGAATGGGTGGGAATAAAAGGCATGCATTGGCTATGTGTGAAGTAATGCATGTGTTGTGCGAGAGAGTCACGGTTGGGGCATGCAAGGGGTGCATGGTTATGTGTCTCAGTTAAAAATGAAACATGGAATGATGGGGGAAAGAAAATAAATGGTCTGAGGTGGTGATGGTTCGGATATAATAAAGGGGCTTGTACTATCCCAAATTGAGAAAAGTGTTATAAGAATTAATATGAATATTTATATCAACATGGTATACCATTATTTGAGTGATTTTATCCTAAGAACTCTATAGTTAAGCATGTTGGCATAGAACAAGTTTTAGGATGGGTGACACTCCAGGAAGTTTTACAAATTTTCTAAAAATTTCTCGGGAAGTTTATGAGCAAAGATAAAGAGTACTAAAAGGATTTGTGT
Source organism: Tamarix austromongolica (assembly GCA_039764185.1). NCBI lineage: Eukaryota > Viridiplantae > Streptophyta > Magnoliopsida > Caryophyllales > Tamaricaceae > Tamarix > Tamarix austromongolica. Next base: position 56,423,512 of record CM077808.1, on the reverse strand, counting down.
TGATTTGTGGAGTCAAACCAATCAATCCAATATTGCTTTATGGTATCCCCATGTGGGCGTATTGACTCAAAGTGTTAAAAAATGTATCAAAGCAAAATTACGACCACAAGATGAACTTAGATGAGCAAATTAGTTGCCTAGTAAGACAAATTTTGGGATAAACTGTATTGATACAGTTAGTGACTGAGATGTAATAAGAAAGTTGCGTTCTTTGAATGAGGGTGAATGTAATACCCCAAAATTGAGTGAAGAATTATATATATTGATATGAATACTTATATCAACATGGTATACCATTCTTTTGGTAATTTTGTCTTAAGAACTCCATAGCTAAGCGTGCTGCTTGTTGAGTTACTTTTTTTTAGAATGGGTGACTCTCTTGGGAATTTTCTAAACTTTTTCCAAGAAGCATGTGAGTGAGGAAAAATCTCGTTAAAAGAACTTGTGTTGATTTATGAGGTTAGCCACTCAATCCAATAACTCTCTAGGGTATCCTCTATATGGTCATATTGACTTAGAGTCTTACGAGATTGATGGAGGTAGTGGTCACGGCTTATAAGGGAAAATGATGGTGCTTGGTGGTTGTTGGTGTTAAGTTTTTGTGGTGATTTTTATGATGGTAGATGGTGCTAGATTGAACAAAAACTAGAAACAATGGAAGGGAGAATAAAAAAAATTAGGGAAAAGATGGTTGGTTTCACTAAATAAAAAACATCAAAACAAAGAAGAGGGGGAAACTTGAACTAATGATGGTTTGAATGGAGCAAATAGACAAGAACAAGGAGAACACAGGGCAGAGGATACATAAAGAATAATTTTACACTGGGAAAAAGGAAGGAAAAATATCAAAAAATCTCGATAAGGAAGGGTGCCATTTAGGAATATTGTGCTAAGGAAAAACATTTAGTTAGTAGAATTATAATTCCTCAAAAACATATACTAATTGGGTTCCTAACTATGGTTAAGACTAATAGCTTAAATTTTATCCAAATGTTAACCTATATATATATATATATATTACATTTAATATAGAATATCCTAAAATAATTACACATAAATATAAATTTATAATTAGGGTTTTTACAAATAAGGTATGACATTAATACCCTTTTTAAAAGGGTATTTTTTCTCGAAGTCTACAACACACCCCACAAATTAAGCACATTAGGCCCACATAGCACACGAGTTCCACTTCCTGTAATACCCATAAATATTATTTAATATTAATCTTAATTTATTTTTAGTTTAGCATAACATTTAAATATTAATTTAATTAATTTTTAACATTTGATCTATAAACCCCAATTAATTTCTTAAAAAAAACTTATCCTTAATAATTTATCATTTATTTTTATTTTGATCCACCTTAAATCTATATATATTAACCCAGTTTACTTTTCTTAATTGAGTACCTTAAAGTAAGATAAATAAATTTTATCGTAATTCTAAATTTAATTAAGTCTAATTTTACTACTAAAATTTATTTTGTATTTTTCCTTTCTCTTCATTTCCTTATGCACTTCGGCCAATCCTTCTCCCCTTTTCTTTTTCCCCAACCCGCTCTGCCGTGTCCAATCCCTCTTCTTTTCCTTTCTTCCTTTCCCACACCCTAGTAGTCCAACCTACCGCCTTTCTCCTTGTCTTCCTTTATTTTTCTTTCCCTACAACCCAAAAGCCAAGCCTTCCTCTTTCTTTCTCTTCTTCTACTTCTCTGTCTGCACCCCTACACACAAAACATGCCCTAACCCCCTACGTTTTCCATCTTCTTCTTTCCCCATTTCTCCTCACCTCTTATAGCTTAAATAGGGATTTACAATGTCGCTTGCATGTGTCCTCCCTTACCTTCTGGACATGTAGTCCCCACCATGCAGCCTACCCTAAATAACCCTATGATCTAGATACTACTACTACTACTAAACCCCTTCCCCCTACATTAGCATCATGTGCAACCCCTCACTTTTGCCAGTACGCCCTCCCCATCCAAGCTCTAACTACCTGCGCCATCACTAGCCCTAACCACCTCAACCATTCCCCTTCCCCTTCTTCCTTTCCCCCAGTTTTCTACCTGTCTCTGCTTGCACACCATCCCCTCCACCTATTTAGCTGCCCAGCACCACTAACACTACTACCCACCCTTTCTACAAACCTTGTCCCAACTCCAAATGCCACCCTTACAACCTTCATGTACAACCTTTCCATAGTCATACCACCATCCAATCATGTCCCTCATGTGCATGTCCCATCTTGAATTTTTATAACCTTAAATTAGAATGTTTAGCCTCTTATTAAGAAAAATTTAATCCTTAATTATTTTTATAAACCTTTGAGTTACAAACCTAGATAAATTATTTAATAAATTAATTGATATTTTTTTATTATTGTATCTTAATCTTTTATTTAAATAAATCCTAAAACCATAATTTTATCCAAAATTATATTCTTAAATTCATACCTTAATTTTAGACAAATTAATATAATATTATCCTAATGACCTAAAATTAATCTTATTTATAATCTTAACCCAAATTTATTTTTCTTTTCTTTTTCTTCATTTCCTTTTTCTTCCTTTTCTTTCTTTTTCATATTATTTTTCTTCTCCATTTTTTCTTCCCTTAAGCCAGCCCAAGTCTCCCCCTATTCTTCTTCTTCTTCTTCTTCTTCTTCTTCTTCTTCTTCTTCTTCTTCTTCTTCTTCTTCTTCTTCTTCTTCTTCTTCTTCTTCTTCTTCTTCTTCTACGGACTTAACAAACCCTACCTACTTGCATCAGTATCATGAGAAGCCCCTCATCACCGCCTTTACTTCCTAGCAGGGAATAAAATATAGAAATTTCCATAAATTCATAAAATTATGAATTTACCAATTAAAACATAGATATAAATACAAATAAAACCTAAACATGTTTTCTTGCACAAAGCAGAATAACATGGGAATTAATGTATACTATCAATTACCCTAACTAAAGACATGTATCATTACCAGTAGCTACTCTAGTCTCTAAGAAAAAAATTACTCCTTCTTCTTCTTTTTCTTCTCCTCCTCCTCCTCCTCCTCCTTCTCTTATAGCAATCCCTATCGCCTCCACCACCAACTAAGTCTCCACTATCGACCGCCACCTTTTCCTTCCTTCCCAAATTTTCCTTCACCTCTACGACCCTATCTCCCCTTTCCTTCTCCCCTATAGAATTTCTACAGATTCTCATCCCTTACCGAGATCCACCACCCCTGCAACTCGTCTAAGGTAATGATAGTTTTCTCATTGCCACCCTCTCTACCTGCTAGCTCATTACATGACCCCGAGCAGACACCACCAGCCTCTCCGTGTAGCCCTACCTCCCTTTCCTTCCTTTGATGCCCTACCCTTCTTCCACCACCTATACTCAGTCTCTCATTCCCCTCTATTTCCTCCATCACTATAGCTTATCCTAGTTGCTTATTGCTAGCCACATACGCTACCCATCTTCTACACCATCACCTACAACTACCCTAACATCACCCGCCATTTTCTCCTTCCTCTTCTTCTCATTTTTCTTCTTTGCACGACCTCTCCCTACATCTTGTGCCACCACCGTTGCTACTTTTGACCAACCTGCACCACACCATCTCCACCACCACCTTCTATAGCCAACATCCAAACCAACACCTCCAACCATTGACCGAACTAATTCCCCCTCCCTTTACATGCATGGCTCACATTGCACATGCAACATGAGTTGTGCTTTGTATTTTTTTTTTATCATTTTGGGTAATATTTAATGTATAGGGATGATTTGATAATTTTATATTTAATAATTTTTTTAAATAAAATTATTAAATCATTTATCAAATATTAATATGGTATTTATGTTATTATTTTCAGGTATAAAAATTTTATTGATGGAGCCTAATAACTTTTAGCTTGTTACTAATAAAGTTTACTTTTTTTGGAACTTATGTAACATTTATACTCCACTAAAATGTTTGGATATTATATGTTACATTAGGGTTTTGACTTGTGATTTGTATTTTGTTATAATTATTTATATTATTATAAATGTTATCTTAGAAAGTCAAAAAATGGAGACATGTTATCCTGTACAAAAAGTCATGTGCGCTAAAGTGTGATTAAAAAAGGGTCTAATGTTGGGAAGAGATGTTGTATGTCATGGGCATGTAAAAATTTTAGATTAAGTATATTATACACATTTGTAGCACAATTATTACTTCTATGGGCCCTAGGGGTAATTTTGTCATTTAGATATATCATGATATTTAACCCTAACTAGGATCCTAATGTGTTATAAATATTACTAATAATGGAGATGATGGTTTGTGGTATTAGTAACACATGTTTCAACATGATTATCAACATCATATAGTCTAAGGCATTGTGGTAATTTTTGCATATACTATGACAATTTTTCAAATAAATATGCAGAATGAGTGTTATTTGATGTTAAGTATGAGAATAGGGGTTTTTTTTCCATTAGTAACATGTGATTCAACATTACATGGTTTAGGGGCATATTAGTAATTTTGTATGTACTATGGTGTTTGCTCAAAATAAACATGCATGATAAGTATTATTTAATGTTAAATATGAGAATAGGGGTTTATTATCTTAGTAACCTAAGTTCCAGCATGATTATCAATAACTTTATGGTGTAAGGGTATTCTGGTAATTTTGAGAGGACTATGATGATTATTCAAATAAGCATGCATAATGAGTAGTTTGATGACAAGTATGAGAATAGGGATTTTGTTGTTTTAGAACCACATCTTTAGTATAATTAAGAATATTTAAGGGTCTAGGGGTATTTTAATAAATTAGAGTGTACCATGATGGATATTTTAATAAATATGCATGATTTGTGATGTTCATTAACAATCACAAGTATAGGTGTTTAACTACATTAAATATTCCTAGTTCATCTTGTTTATTGCTATTATGTGGTTGAGGGATACTTTCATAATTTGGGGTATTCTATGATGATTATTCTCATAAACGCACATGATGTGTATTATTTGTTGATTAAGCATGAGAATATGTGTTTAGTTGTTTCAGAAGTGCATGTTAGGGTTTTATGTGAATAATGGTTATTTGGTGTATTTGGTAACTTAACTACATGATCAATTATTTATTATGGTGTAATGTCCTTTTTCCGGCAAGTCAATAAAATAAAATGGAATTTGTGATAGGAATAGATGGTAATATGGTAGCCTTAGCCTTAAGGGTATTTTGGTCATTTACACGTAAAGTGTCTAAGTGTAAATATTTGAGCCTAGGATAGCCTTAGCAGACTTCTTATGTTGAAATTGATAATGATCTTGATTTTGGTTACCGCATAATGTTGGGAACAAAATGTTATGCCTAAGTATGAAGAATTAATTACATGGGATTAATGTGTGCTTTTTGTGATCACCTTCATAAAATATTAATACTTAAAGTGAAAGACCTTAATATCAAATATAGCAGTTCTTTAGGGATCGTTACCCTTAAAACGTGGTTTAGCCCATAATTATTAATGGATTTTGTTGTTGTGTCTTAGTGCCTCAACTAGACCCTATATTATACTCTTTTTAGCTTTACAGACTTAAGTAGGGGGTATGCATACTTATGGATTAGGTATCCTTGTTAATAGGATACTATGTACCTTTGTGTACTAGTGCAACTACGGGGTATGCGTCATTAGGTTGATAGTCAGTAAGATATTGTGTTGCCCTTATGATCTTATTTGATTGAAGTACCTTAGTGTCTCAGAGTTCATTGATCTCCCCACGAGTAACTAAAAATGGAAGTATATGTGATTCAGTAGTAGCCTTTGTGGTCACTTGTGATGATGTGTGTATAAGTTGTGCTGATGGGCCTACTTGTGAGTTGAGAAGCTATGAGTTGATTAAAAAAAATTATGCCTATTATTGAGAATGATGTGGCTTTCTAATTATACTACAAAGAGCATTGCTTGGGCGTTCCATTCATAAGTTTCAGTTATTTCTAGGTGAATGAGTATTGGTTGCATATGATCTTGATACATGCACTTATATGAATGATTCTCGCATTTCAATTAATATATGTATAATTAAATGTCCACATGATTGTTGTGATGCATTTGATAAGTTCCATGCAGGCCCTGCATGTTAGTCTTGTATAATGGGTTACTTAATACCATTATACTAAAGGATATATTTCTTGGGCTTTTGCTTATTCAATGAGAAGTGGCCTTTACAAGTTATCTCACAAGCTCTATTCAAGGTGATCCTTCATATTAAAAGCATTGGGTTATCTAAGATTATGTTTGGTAACTTGAATAGGATGTTTCTATATTTCCTTATAGTATTTTTTTTAATATTTCTCTTTCGCTAACACTTTTGTAATCACTGTTAATGGGATATATTTGAAAGGTTAACTAATCTCCTTAACTATTTTGATACTTTGTTTAATAATTGTATTCTTACATTTAAGTGAAGTAATGTTTTAGCTTTAGCACTTGGTGATAAAATAGGAGAGGAAACTGGTTTGGTACTAAGTGTTGCAATAACACCCCAAAATTTATCATCTTAGCCTTCGCTTGTAACTTCTAATTTTTTTTTCATAAGTAAATTGTAGGCATGTTACACTGCATTGCAAACCATCCCTACATGCACCATCACCACCCATTTCCCTCCTTCATCACCATATCTAGCCACAACCACCACCAGCTTCTGCACCATCACCTAGAAACCACCACCATGTATACGCACCTCCACCACCATCCTCCTTTTTCTCCTCACCCTCCATTTTGCTACCTTGACCCCCCTCATTTGGCCTTTCCACCACACCACCTCCACATCCTTGTTATCGTTGTTACCAACCATCACTCTCTGGCCACCCCCTTGATACCTCTTCTACCTAAGCCACTAAAGCTACACGAAGAGAGTGAGTTTTCTTTAAAATTTTATCCCCATTTTAACATAAGGCCATTTTAGTAATTTTAATATTTAATACATATTTTTAATTAAAAAATTATTAATTTATTGATTAAATATTAATATGGTAATTGTGATATTATTTTTAGGTGCAAAAGTTTGATTAGTAGGGCCTAATCATTTTTAGTAAGTTATCCATAAAATTGTGCATTTGTTGGAAATCAGTTAACTTTTATACTCCACTAAAATGTTTAGATGCCATATTATAGCACATTTAGGCTTCGATATATAAAATGTGTTAATGTGTTCATTACATTGTAACTTTTAAACTGTACTAAAATATTTCGATGCCGTATGATATCACATTAGGATTTGATAAGTACGTTGTGAAAAGCATGTTTGTTATATTGTAACTTTTATACCTACAAACATGATAAATGTTGTATTATAACACATTAGGGTTCTGGTATATAGATTTTATTAATATTTGTTCATTACATATAATTATGTGTTTATTATTGTTGTCATGCAAACTAATAAAAAAGATGCATGTTATCTTATGTAAAATATTATGGGTACGAAAGTATGTTAAAAATTATTCTAACACGAGGAAGAGATTTTGTATGATATGTACAGGTGAAAATAATAGGTTTTGCATATTTAGATATACTTGTAGTATAGTTTTTATTATCATGTGCCAAGAGAAAATTTAGTAATTTAAGCATATCAAGATATCATATCTGAATCATGATGCCTAATATGTTCTAATTATTGTTAAGTATAGTGGTACAAGACTTGATGTTTTAGAACCAAATCTTTCAGCATAATTATCACTATTATATGGCCTATTAGAATTTTGGTAATTTTGAGCTGACCATAATGATTATTCTAATAAACATACCTAATATGTGTTGTTTATTGTTAAATATAAGAATATATGTTTTGATGTTTTAGGAACTCATGTTAGGGTTTAGGGTAAAATAGTCTTTTGGCATACCAGGTAATTCATTTGCATGTTATGTAATTTGATTAGTATGTTTTAGTCTTTTCATGATAAAATAATAAATGAAATGAATTTATTATTTAAAATGATTGCTAATGTGGTAATAATGGTCTCAAGGGTATTTTGGTCACTTTTGACCTAATATGCCTAATATGACTAATCAGATGTAGGATAACCTTAGTATATTGATAGGTTGACCATTGTGCTGACTCTGAATTAGATTTGGATTATTAACCATAGAGTTGAATTAAATAATTGGAAATAAAGGAAAAATAATTGAGTGTGGAATGGGAAATATTTGTGCAATATGTGATATTTTATGATAATCTTAATAAGATATTAATCCTTAAAGTGCGAGACCTCGCGTTGGAAATGGTTGCTCTCTTAGTATAGCTGCCCTATAGATGAGGTCGGAGTCCTTAATTTGTTTAGTTCACTAGTGTATTGTTATGCTCTAGAATGGCCCTAGTATACTTTATAGGTGACCTATAGGCCTGATAAGGAGTATCAATACTTAAGGATTAGGTCTCCTAGGTTTGGAGGACATTGTTTCACCTTGGGCACCGGTATAACTAGAGAGCTTTTATTCCTCTAGGTTGGATGGTTAGTCTAGGTTCTGCCTTAATAGTAGTTTCTATAAGTTGATTCTAATGTGTATAGTTGTTTGATACTTCTCTAGGTGCCTTTTATTATGTCATATTTGCTATGTAATTACCTTAAAATGTGCATTGAACCCTTCATTGTCCCCATTCTATTGCGACATGACATAGAATGCAAGATTAGCACGTATTGAGGAGCTCTCTATCGCAATGGTTGAGATGGAGTTATGTAAATTTCCACCTCCACCATCATTCAAGATACCTATCCACATCCCTACACCGGCCCCATAGAGGACTGGATGCAAAGGTCAGAGTTACACTCACCTCCAACCATCATGGGTACCAAGAACCCATTAGCTCTAGAGTATTGGATTAGAGAGTTTGAGAAGATATTTGAAGTTTCGGAGTGTCCACCCTAGACTTCTTGGAGGGTCATGTTGATAATTAGTGGTGTAGTCGGCAAGTACTTGGTGAACCCATTGAGACTTTGGAACACATGATACGAATGATGAGGGATCATTTTTTCTCAATCAGTGTTAGGATCAGACTATACGATATACTCATAACACTTCATGAAGGTTCTTCCATAGTTGAACATTATTACCTGGAGTTCACCAATTTGATTTATTTCGCACAAGATTTAGGGGCGGATGAAGAGATGAAGACGCACTGATTTGAGATGGCTTGAATTCTCACATCTAGGTGTTGCTCTAAATTCCTTCCTTCCCCACCCTCTTTGACATGTTTGAGAAAGTGACAAAGAATGCAAAGGCGGTTCATATCAAGGCTAGTGATACCTCAAGAAGCAAAAGAAGCAAGAGGTTCCAAATGGTGATAGTAGGGTTCATCCCCAGTCATGAGTTTAGGGTGGTCAGCACCATAGTAGTTAAGGTGGATTCCATTATGAAGGATGTCAAGGACAGTTTAGACACTACCACTGTAAGCATTGAAGGTGAGACCACCTTAGGAGAACTTACAAGGGTTAGCTAGTCTAGTGCTATAGTTGTGACAAGCATGGTCATAGGACTTTGAGTCCTTCTAACCCCAAGATGGAGTTCAGAGGATGCAGGTGAAACCATTAATGTAACACTTCCCAATTTCAGTTGAAAGTTTTCACTTGTTACAGAAACCCATACACTAAAATAGGGGTGTTACCGCCGTAAGTTGAAAATTTGAGATGGCTTGAATGCTCGCATCTAGGTGCTGCTCTCAATTCCTTCCTTCCCCACCCTCTTTGACATGTTTGAGAAAGTGACAAAGAATGCGAAGGCAGTTCATATCAAGGCTAGTGATACTTCAAGAAGCAAAAGACGCAAGAGGTTCCAGATGGTGATAGTAGGGTTCATCCCCAGTCATGAGTTTAGGGTGGTCAGCACCATAGTAGTTAAGGTGGATTCCATTATGAAGGATGTCAAGGACAGTTTAGACACTACCACTATAAGCATTGAAGGTGAGACCACCTTAGGAGAACTTACAAGGGTTAGCTAGTCCAGTGCTATAGTTGTGGCAAGCATGGTCATAGGACTTTGAGTCTTTCTAACCCCAAGATGGAGTTCAGAGGATTCAGGTGCAACCATTAGTGTAACACTTCCCAATTTGCAGTTGAAAATTTTCACTTGTTACAGAAACCCATACACTAAAATAGGGGTGTTACCACCATAATTAGTATAATATTGACACCTGGCCAATTCCATACTAACCATAAGGTTAAAGGACTAAAATTAGTAATGCAAATAATCAAATAAAGTGATAAAAGTTCAAAATTTTATAACTTAAACCAAAGTACAAAAACATCAGAGTTAATACAAAAAGCAAATTAAATACAAACACGCCCACTATAGGGGAAATAAAAAACGATATATAAAGGGATAATGATAAGTCTAAAGAACACTCTCTCGGACCCCACAATAGGTCATCACTCACTCCCACCCAAGGCATCATAAACATCGAAGTCATCAAAAGTGACATCTCTTACCTATACAAAATTAAGAGGGGCAATTGCTCTTGGGAATGAGCAGCACCCATAAAAGGGATGATTAGTACACTACGTACTAATTAAGGTAACTGTAACACCCCCAAATTTCACTCCTGAAAAAAAAAATTGAAAGAATTAAGCGGAAGCTAGAATAGAATTTGGGAAATGTTACCGCCACATCTAGCACAAGATAAATGTCTACCATCTATCTCATACTAGATGCAAGGCTAAACCTGTCAAACGAAATTTCAAACATCTATGCCGTGAGGATAAACTCCTACAAGGAGATATCCACAGGCAGATGGCAAGTGAATAAATTCACTAAACAAAATCATCGCTAAATTAATCAACAGAACCTGTGGAATAAATCCGAATTTAAAAGCTTATCAGAGTACGAGAAATTTAAAGTTAATTACAATACCCTTGAAATTTCAAATACAACACTCATAACTTCCAAAGAGGAATACGGTTAAACAAGATAAAACCTGACAGATCAAATTCCGGATTACCTACTCACTCAAGTCAAGCCTTCCACCCAAATACAATATCCGATCTCAAACCTGCACAATAGGTCTGCTCCCCACCATCAGTGGATCATCACAGGATCCATTCAACCAAGGTAGTATCAGTACGGGTCCAATACTGAGTAAATCCCAATACCCTATCTTATGGGAAAGACATAAACTATAACATCAAGAGCATATTGAATCATGTTGCATTACATTGATACAATAGTATGCCTACTCAATACCCACATCATAAGCCCTACCATACACATATAATAACATGCGGAACATATGTAACATCTTAAACCGATAAGAAATGCAGATAAACTAACCAGGCATTTATAGATAATGTTAAACCAACCAACCGGGCATTTTTGGACAACGCCAAACCAAACCAAGACGAATCGAGCATTTATCAAGCGGGCATTTATGGGTAATGTTAAACCAACCAATCGGGCATTTAGCCCCACGGACATTACTTAGGGACATGTCTGGCCCCGAGCATTACTTAGGGACATACTCAGCCCCGATCGAGTAGACTCATTCTTTAGATCTCTGGTAAATATAGTCGATTCACATCATAGTCTTTATCAATTCATGTGAGTGTGGGAACCCCACTATTACAGCCGGTGGAACGGTCATGAGGGTCATGCCCTGCCACTATTTTAGCCGGTGGACTGGTCATGAGGGTAACATACCCTACCACTATTATTCGCCGGTGGACCGGTCTGGCCCCGACTCACATGATGTTTCACTGTAATTACTTCGTATCTTTCCAGTGTCTTATCGTTATTACGTTCGGTTTGTTGAGCACGGAATCCCCCACTACTATAGCCGATGGACTGGTCATGTAGGGCACCCCGACCCTAGCCACTATTATAGCTGGTGGACCGATCATGTAGGGCACCTCGGCCCTAGCCACTATTATTCGCCGGTGGACCGGTCTGGGTCCGGCTCAACATCTTTCTCTTTAAGTGATTAGTGTCTTAACATATCTTATTTGAAAGAATTTTACCCTTGACATGCATGGCTAACTATATCCACACTTATCCTCCCAGGAGGGCCCGTCCCATATCTTGGGACTCTTGCGCCCCTTATCACACCTCGATATCCATTCCCCTTTACACTTACACATAATAAAAGCCAACTCTTAAGGGTGTGGGTTAAAGCCCAACACCTTGTGACACCACACTCCACCCACTATCACTCTCTAGGGTTTCCCTTGAAACCCTAATTGGACCTATGTGGCCCAATTTCCTCTTGCCTTACTACCATTAATTCATTTATCATCAAACACCTCATCTCATTTAAGTTCAATCCCAAATCAATCACTACTTTCTCCCAAAACCCTAATCGGGTCCCTTATACACCCTTACACCAACCTACGTATTATTTTTCATCCCAAGTCTCCAAACACTCCACAACTCTCCCCTTAGCTTATTTACACTTTAATACAACTTTTCTCACGTAACGATCATCCTCATGCAAGTTTTATCCAACCCATGTAAACTCTCGAAGTTCCCATGCAAACCCTAAAATTTTCCATGCATAGCTCTCATCCCTTATTCAATTTGGTCAACCTCATACCCCTCTTTAGCAACTCACTTCCCATTTATTTCTTTTTATCCTTTCATATCCATGTCATAATAATAATCACCCTAGCATGCATGTTCTAAAGGGTTACATCATGCCACAACACATCATAATCACCATATATGGATATCACATTCATATCATAAGAAAAACACATACCACACACCTTAACTCCAAGTTGCGCTATGCATAAAACACGTTAAGGACAATCAGGTGATACACAACAGGACATGATATATATATATATATACAAAGCATCCAAGGCATGTAAGTCACATAACACGTAGGGACCTTAGCCACATCCTTACGAAACACCCATAAGTGGAGGTAAGTAGAGAATTACCTGGATCCAAAGCTAGCTAAGTGAGAGAAGAGGGAGAGAGATCACTAGTTCGAGGATCCACAATAAAGCTTTCCTAGATTACATCGAAAACTAAGTTACAAACTATCCTATCGATCAATAATTTCAACTATTATAATTTAATCGATACAAGAGACACAAACTAATTTCTTGGAAAACGTGTCTAAAACTTAGGACTTAAAAGCATAGCTCTATTAAGATTTAAGATTAGATATCAATCAAAACGAATTAATACAATTTACACTTATGACATTTCAAACTAGTTTGGAAAGCCCGAGGAAGATAATCGGTCATAAGATAATTTATCAAAGATAACTTATTCATTAAGTTTTACAACTAAATAGGTAAACCAACCATTTGCATAGAACCAAATCCAAGCCGATTAGTTTAAAACATAACTTAAATGACTTAAAACCCAAAGATAGAAATGGATTAGATAAAAGACGTATAGCAAAATCGATTTTATAAAACAATCCCCGAAGATTAGGGTTTTTAATCCCTAAAATACGAATCGACCAAATCACTTCGATTACCTCCAATTAATAGTTTTAAAACACAATTAAAATAATTTTAGATAAATCTAGATAATTAATTTCAACAAAAAAATCTTCCTAGTAACCAATTTAAGACTATCCATTTTCAAAATTAGGGTTTTAAAGCCCACAACACAAACTCGGGTAATTCAAATTAATTAATTCAAATTAAAGGTATTAGAATACAATTAGGATCATTTCAACTACTTCTATAATTTAATTTTAGAAAAACAACTACACAAATAACCAATTTTATAATCTCACTTGAAATCTAGGGTTTTAGGCCCGAAAATACAATTCGGTTGAATTCTATTAATTTAATCAAATTGGATGTTTAGAAATGCAATTAAACACATTTTATAACATATCAAATAATCAATTGCTCAAAACTAATAAAAGAAATACACAATTTAGCACAGTTAGGGTTTTGAGCCCGGAACGCAAATCCGATCAATTCTTGCTAAAATATATAAATTGACGGTTGCGAAATGTAAATAAATATATTCTAATATAAATTGTATAGTCAATTGAATAAAACAACCCGATTACACAATCTAATTTAAACCCGCGAGAGTTTTGACCTAAAAATCCAATTCCAATCAATTACGCATAATTTTCTCAAATCAACACTTCCAATATAAAATTAAATACATTTTAAACGATATTATACAATCAATTGAGCGGAACGACTCAATTATACGACCCAATTTTGTCACACACGAATTTTGACCTAGAAATCAAATTCTAATAAATTCTACATAAATTTCTCAAATTGACGGTTCCAAAATGAAATTGAATACATTTTAAAACATATTGTACAATCAATTTGTCCAAAATCGCAAAAACGGGCGAATCCAAAAAATTTGGGCATAACCCGGCCAAAAATCCAATTTTTCCAAAATCTCAACATAACAATACAATTAACCTATCCAAATCATTCTTACAGCACATATATACACAATCAAACAATCAATTTAGCTTTTTATAAGCTAATTCATACCCAATGAATTAAATCAAAATTAGGGTTTTCAGAAATTTATACCAAACAAAATCAACACAAATCGGGACAAGAAAATGCCGGAGAAGCTTTGTCGGGGAATGACAGTGGCTCGCCAGTGGTCAGCGAGGCTCGTTTGTGGTCGGGCGGTGGCGCACCCAGCGCGGCTCGTCGCTGTTGTTGCTTCGGTTGCTGCTGTTGAGGTGGCTGTTGCGGCTGCTGCTCCTGCGGCTGTTGCGCGGCATCACCAGTAGTGGTCGGTCGTGGCCAGCGAAGGAGGGAAGAGTTGGGGAGGAGGTGGCGGCTGGCTAGGGTTGCGGGACAGGAGCAGGGGTCGACGGGAATAGGGAAACAGAAGAGAAGGGAGAGAAGAGGGAAAAGAAAGAGGAAGGAAAGGCGGTTAGGCGCGGGCTGGGTTCCTGTTTTTTTTTTTTCAAATACTCATATAAAATAAAATACTAAATGTTTCAAATTATTATTGAAAGATTTTATCTAAAATTCATTAAACAAAAATTATTTCGTAAGGTTCCGAAAGGTTAAACTTAATAAAAGAACTATATAAAGAATTTCAGAAACATTTTCGGAAGAATTTACCAACAAACGAAAAATTTATATTATTTACAAAAATATATTATAAGACCTCTAAAAATTATTTAAAAGTATAGAATAAAATATTTAATTCAAATTTGAATAAACCGAGACTAATTTAAATAATTTCCGAAATCGGTTTTCCGTAAATTAAAAAGCGTAAAACATAAGAAAATTAATTTCGGAAATAAATTTATATTTAATTTCCGAAAAACCTTTTTAATTTAAAACTTCTCAAAAATATTAACGATTATCGGAGTCGAATAAATTTAAAGTCGAAAATATTTTCTACAGATAAAATCATTAAAATAACTTTAACTATTTAAACATAAATTCTATTATTTAAATAATATATTTCGTCAATAAAATATAACTTCAAAATAACGTCATAATCACACGACAAAGTTATAATCGAAAACAAATCCAAAATATTAAAAATAAAAAAAATACGAGAAAGAACGGGAATACATATTTTTAACCAAAAATTGAATTCATAAGAATATAATAAAATCATTGTCGTGAACGAATTTATCTAGAATGGTTCGCAATGACAATGATCAATTACATTCAATTATGAATTCGAAATCGTCGATAAATCCATAAAACGAATCAAAATTAAAATAATTAATTATTCACATCAAATTACGCTAATAAAATCATTAAACTTAATAAATTTAGATTTTAAAAATATGGGGTATTACAGTAACCATATGGCTAAGATAATGCATAACATAAAAAGATAGGTATTGCATGAAGTATGCCATTCAAATTAATCACCATTATTAAGATTTAGGCCATTAACTTTGTCCTTACACATCTATGGAATTATATCTATGTGAGTATGTGAGTTCCACTATTATAGCTGGTGGATCAAAAATGATACTCCAAGGCAAACCACATGTGGCCACTATTATAGCTGATGGACCAAAAATGATCCAAATCTAGCCCCAACCCACATAGTGTTCCATTATAAGTAGTTAATGTCTTTTCCATGATTTGTTACCATACAAGGTTTGGTTTATTGAGCTTGGAACCCCTATTATTATAGCCGATGGATCAAAAATACTACTCCAGGATATAATGCACCTGACCACTATTATAGCCGGAGGACCAGAATACACTCCAGGTCAAGAAGGCTTGTGACCACTATTATATCCGGTGGACTGGAAAATATTCTAACCTAGGCTTGTCATAGCAATCTTTCACTTTAACTAATTAGTATTTTGTTTGTGTCTTATTCCACAAGTAATCCTAGCTAGACATGCATGCTCCCAGGACTCCTAACTCATTACCATACTTCCACCGCAGACTTTCTGAATGACTCAGTCCCATATCTTAGGTCCTCTACACTCCCTAAGACTCTAAGACCTCTTTCTCACTTTCCACCCTACTCATCAAGAATCCAAAGCCCCCGTGTACATGGGTCAGGGCCCATTTTCCCATTTTTCCACCTAGTCTCACCATCACTTACTAGGGTTTTCCCCTTGAAAACCCTACACTAGCATTTGTGGCCCTAGATTCACCTTTCCATACAAAGCCCATACTCCCCTCTAACTCCAACACGATTGCTCCACCCAACCCACTCCATCCATCCCAACCATATTCTCCAATTTCCACATGGGTCTAAGAAACCCTAGTTGGCTACCCCAAAACCGTAATACTCCTACTTTTCTTTTACACCATCCCATCACACACACACACACACACTTCATCCTTCTTTCCACTTGAATCACATCCTTCACAAACACCCTTCTAATCTCAATACTAATTCCAACCAACCACTATCAACCCTCTCAAAACACTCCCCTACTTAGGGGTTCCACCAAAAATCCCTAGTTAAGCTCCCATGCACACTTCTACCAACCCACATACTATCTTTTCTCCAAGGACTCTACTCTTCCACCACCTTGTTTAAACCTCAAATTGACTTTTTCCATGTAAACTTTCCCCCCATGAAAAGACTATCCACCTCATGTAGGCCTTATAATTCCCATGAAAGATTTACTCCAACTCTTCATTTTATTATTATTATTCCTTTATTTTATCACCTAAAGGTCATAAGTTACTTAGGATTTTTCCTAGTTCTTCATATTCACTCCACCCTCTTTATTTCTTTTAGATTCCCACAATCTCACAATACCATTTAAGGCTTCCTAGCATACATGTCATACCCTAAAAACTATACATAATATCATGTCATAAAATACAAGTCATATCACCCATAACACACATATCATAAATCATACATAACTTACCTTAGCTCCATGCAAAGAAAGCTACACTACACATGTTTATAGTCTACAATCACATGTAGTACACAACACATATCATTACACCTATAAGCACACAAATCATAGCAAACAAAGCCTTAACCATATCCTTACCTAATAAGACACCAGGCTTGGAGCACAAATCATATGCCTCCTTATAGGAAGGGTTTAGATAGAACATTAAATATTAAAACTTTCTTTCTACTCCTTTTTCCTTTTTCTTTTATTTTTCCTAAATAAATATAAGTGATGAGATTAATAAAGTAATAATAATAATAAGATTAATAATGGAAAACTATTTAAAATAATTATGATAAATACAAGGGTTAAAGGTACAACTAAAGAGAGAGTGGCTGGCTAGGGTGGCGATGCATGGGTGGTGGTGATACAAAAGGTGGGATTTTGGGGCTGGAACAGGGGAAGGAAGTGGCATTTTCTTAGGTGGTAGGGTTTCTAGGTTAGAGAGGGTTGTGGTGGTGGTGTTGGTGTGTCATGACGGTGGTGCCAGTGGCTGCAGCGATGATGCAGGAGAGTGAAGGAGAGGAAGAGAGGAGGAAGGAGGGGGAGAAAAGGAAAATAGGGGGTGTGGGAAGTTAAGGGAGTTTTTTTGGGTAGAGTAGGAGGTAGTGGAGGTGGTGGTTGCAACGGTCGTGGCGGCGTAGGGTGGCACAAGGGGAGGCGAGCGGTGAAAAAGGGCAGCTCAAGCTACGTACTTTGCACAAGTGGAGAGAGAAGAGGATGGAGATTTAAGGGTACGGGAGTTCTCATTTAGTGTAGGGTGGTACAGGGAAGAAAAAGGGTGGAAGTTGGGATGGTGGCACGGGGCAACAGCGGCGGTGGTGGTGTTTGAAAAGGCAAAGGTAGAAAGGGAGATAGGGGAATCGGGGTATAAAAGAGAGGGGAGAAGAGGGTGAGGGGCCTTTTATAGGTTTAGGGGAGGGAGAAGAGGATAAGGGAGGAAAAAACATAAAGGGGGGAGTAGGTGGCTACCGGCTGGCGGTGGCATGTGGTGCTAGTCTACGAAGGGCACAAGTTCGTAGGGGGGTAGGGGCAAGTGAGGGAGTGGGACATGTTGGGGAAGGGGGACCTTGTAGTGGTGCGACCGTAGCCAGTACACAATTTAAACCCTCTTATTGTCAATTGTAGCACTGGTAAATAGGATATCGTTCTAGGCCGGGGATTGAGAGGGCTCACCTCCGTTTAACTAGCTTGACAATAAAACTAAAACTAAAAATAAAAATCCTAAATAACACGGAATAAATGAATAAGAAAAGTACTAATGGGGGTTTATCAAAATAATAAAATAATAAAAGGAATAAAAAAAATAAACTAATAATAAAAATAATGAAAATAATGGAAATAATGGAAAAATCGCAGATATGAGGAATATGTTAGGGAAAAAAAATCCACCACTAGATTAGGTCGAAATATAATATTTATCTCTAAGTCATCCTTTAGTCGTGAGAATGAGATCAACCAAGTTGCACACCAAACGCAGGTCCATACACCTTATATTACTTCCCTTAATTAATTAATACGACCACGTGCCTATATTAACCCTATTAAATACTAGCAGTATAGCAGCAACAAGCGGCTCCTATATTTAACTAGATTTAATGCATTAAGTGTAAGTGGAAGGTTGTCAATCTAAGTATCCAGACTAGTACAAAACGTATGTCTAGCTGTATTTCCTATCCCTGACCCACACGTATCGAAACGTTTTACCACTTCGGTTAGAATCACAAAACGATTAGGTGAATTGTTATCTAACCTAGATGCAATTTATACACATAAATTCTAGTATATTTAGATGGCCACCTCGCAGGCAAATAATCCTACATACTGTCACTTATGAGGAACCAGAACAAGGCATGCACCAAATAAACTATACTTGATAGAATTATATATATAAATGATAGCAATTAATATAGAGTCAAGAAAAAATCTCACGAAACAAAGAAAATAAAATTATAATTTAAATCCTAATCCAGGGTTTCAATTTATTCCCTAACAATAAATAATCAGCCAACCATAATTAAATAATTAATTACACAGAAATATTTATCTAAAATATAAATTAAAAATAAGAGAAAGAAATAACCGGAATTAATTTTGGATAAAATATTTAGAATTTATTCAGATAAAAATTAATTTTATCTGAAATAAATTATACCGGTATTAATTTCTTCTTATTTTTCTTCCTTGTTGCCTTTGTTTCCGTGCCAAATTCTTTTTCTTTTTTTTCTTTTTCCCGCTGGCGGCTGACAGGGCTGACGACCTGTGTTGCCGCTGCCTCGATCGCCCTGCCTCCTTTTCTGTGTCGTCCTGCGGCTCTGCGTCTTCTTTTTCTCGTCCTTTCTTGTCTGTCGTGCTGAGCCTTTGAAGGCTCTCCCTCCAGATGCACCCTTCTCTCTCTGCTGAGCCTGTGAAGGAAGGCTCTCGCCCTCTCTCCTTTTTCCCGCACGCCCTACTGCTATATTTATTGTCGTGCGTCGAGTTGTTCCTCGCGTCACCTCGTGCGGCGCTCCTCTTTCTTCAGCGTCCGTTTCTTTTTCGTGCCTCCACGTCAGCCCTACTGACTTTTCTTTGATTTCGTGCGCCCAGACCTGTTTGGTTTCGTTGGCTTACTCGTTGTTCCCTGGCCTTTGGGTCTTTGTTCGGCGTCGTTTTGTTTCAGGCATTTGGGCCATCGGCCTTTGGCCGTTGGTCCAAAGGTCTTATTTTTGTTTTTTTATTTAAAAACAAAACCTAAAAAATAAAATTCAATAAATATTAATAAATAATATTTTTATTCTAAATTTACTTAATCTATATCATTTTAGCTCAAATAATAAAATTTATGCTATTTTTACCACTTAAGCATAAAACAATAATTATTCCCCTATATTAGTTAAATAAACTACCAAAAACTAAGATTATAAGGGTATAAAATGTGTCAAAATATGAACTCATCATGTAGGAGAAGTGCTAACTACACACCCTGCATGGTCGAAAGAGGAAAGGAAGAGGGAGAGAATGGAGGAGGAGCTATGAAAATGGTAGCGGCATGAGCTGGACGTAGGCAGGAGGTAGGAGGTGAGGACAGAAAAGAAAAGGGAGGAAAAGAGAAGGAGAGAAAAGGAAGAAGGAGGGCAGTGTTAGGCCCCAAGAGGGGGAAAAAAGGAAAGAGGGAGTGGACCGCGCAAGGAAGGTAAGGAGAGGAGGGGGTTGGACCGTGTTGGGTGGAGCCCAAGGCGGCCCACGAGCCAAAACAGAAAGAAAAAGAAGATAAAGGAAGGAAGAAAAAGAAAAGGAGAGAAAAATGGAAAAGAAAATAAAAAGAAAAATGAGGTGGTTGGGGATATTCGGGATTGTTTTTGAAATTTTAGAAATAAAAAAATTAGTAAAAATAAATAATTAATTTTTTATTAATTTATAAATTATTTTTATAATTTACTTAAATTTTATTTTCGTTTTATAAATTATTCTAGCCTCTACTAATTTGATCCCTACATTATTTTCCTCCCTTTTAGCTTTACTTCTTTTTATTATAATATCATTATTTTATTAAAAATGGCATATTTAATTAAATCTCACCCATCAATCCTCATTTTATTTTTAATTCATAAATTAGGTTTTTAGTGTATTACTGTAACACCCCCAAATTTACTACTGAAAAGTTTCGTTTAAATCTAAAGGTTTAGCGGAAGCGAAAGAATTAAAACCGTAAACTTGGGGGTATTACCGCCACACTTAGTACCAGACCGGTTCACTCCTACCGTTCCGATACTAAGTGCTAAGGCTAAACCAAACAATCATTAATTAAGAGTCATCAAAACATAGGTCCATAGTTAGCATAGACCATTCATGAAACCACGAGTCAACAACAGTTAAAATATCATTTAGGAATACAACTTAGAGTACGGTTCCAAAGCGAGGAGCGTGGTACAAAATATAGCAAATAAAACAGAATCTCAAGGGACCAATATCCGGATCGCCTACTCACTCAAGCCAAGCCTTCCACCCCACAATTGTAACCGATCAAACCTGCATAGGAGGTCTGCTCCCCACCATTGGTGGATCATCACAGGACTCATTCAATCAGTGTAGTATCAGTACGGGTCCACTACTGAGTAAGGGCGCTGGTGCGCTAAGGCCAAGCATACATTCATACCACATAGCATACATAGCACAATCACATAAGCAACGTGCGATAACACACAAGATAAGGCCTGAGTACGTTCCGATGATTCATTCTTTCCTCATTAATAATATGTCCATTTCACGCATATTCTTTAGAGGTCCATGTGAGTGCGGAAACCCCACTATTATAGCCGGTGGACCGGAAGGTATACACTCAGGGCAGAACGCTCCTGACCACTATTATTTGCCGGTGGACCGGTCTCCAGGGCAAGATGCTCCTGGCCACTATTATTTGCCGGTGGACCGGTCTGGCCCCGACTCACATGGCGTTTCACTGTAAGTACTTAGTGTATTTTCCTTATTTTCATTAACAGCATGTTCAATCCACACATATTCTTTAATAGTTCATGTGATTGCGGGAACCCCACTATTATAGCCGGTGGACCGGAAGGTATATACTCAGGGCAGAACGCTCCTGACCACTATTATTTGCCGGTGGACCGGTCTCTAGGGCAAATTGCTCCTGGCCACTATTATTTGCCGGTGGACCGGTCTGGCCCCGAATCACATGGTGTTTCGCTGTAAGTACTTAGTGTATTTCCCATGGTTTAACTTACTTACTTCGGTTTGTCGAGCACGAAATCCCCCACTATTATAGCCGGTGGATCGGAAGGTATACACTCAGGGCAGAACGCTCCTGACCACTATTATTTGCCGGTGGACCGGTCTCCAGGGCACACCGGCTCCTGGCCACTATTATTTGCCGGTGGACCGGTCTGGGCTCGGCTCAACAATCTTTCGCTTTACATAATTAATGTCTTATCCGTGTCTTATTGAATCACATCACACCCTTGACATGCATGCGGTTGATACTCTACCTCTTTCCCCTCCAGAGGGACCGTCCCATATTTTGAGACTCGCACCTCTTCTCACACCCGACATCCATCCCCCGTAGACTTAGGTAAAGTAGCATATAGTAAGACACAAACCCCAAGGATATAGACCCTCCCAACACATATGATATCGCCTCTGCATGTTCTCATCACTCTAGGGTTCCTCCTCGGATACCCTAATCGGACCTATGTGGCCCAACTCTTTCTTACTTACCCAAACGCTACGTTATTCTCTATCTCGCACCTCATTCTTTATTAGGAAATTCCCCAAGTGTATTTCTTTATCTCCCAAGTTCCTATGTGACCAACAAAACCGTAGTTGGCCACTCAAACCCTAATCGACCACGCCAACCCTGGTTGGCTGCACCAAACCCTAGCACTTTACTTCTTCAACAAGTAACCTCCCTTCTTTAGAAAACCCATACTCATCCTTTATATAAGTGAATTCTCACTCTCAACCCCCTACTCCATAGGCCATTAATACCACCATGTAATCATTAATACCACCATACAACCCTAATACCACCATGCGAATCATAATACCACCATACCAACCATAATACCACTATACAACCCTAATACCACCGTGCAATCATGAATACCACCATGCAACCATTAATACCACCATACAACATTAATACCACCACAAAATCATAAATACCATCATACAAACCCTAACACCACCATGCGAATCATAATACCACCATACCAACCATAATACCACTATGCAAACCCTAATACCACCGTGCAATCATGAATACCACCATGCAACCATTAATACCACCATACAACATTAATACCACCACAAAATCATAAATACCATCATACAAATCCTAACACCACCATGCGAACCCTAATACCACCGTTACAACCATAATACCACCATACAACATTAATACCACCATAAAATCACAAACACCATCATACAAACCCTAACACCACCATGCGAACCCTAATACCACCATTACAACCATAATACCACCATGCAACGCTTAACACCACCATGCAACATTAATACCACCATAAAATCACAAATACCATCATACGAACCCTAACACCACCATGCGAACCCTAATACCACCATTACAACCATAATACCACCATGCAACCATTAGTACCGCCATAGAACATTAATACGATCATACAAACTTCAAGACTCCCATGATGGTTCCCAACTCATACTACCATTTATCCTAACATGCATGTCCTAGAGGGCCATAACGTAATACATCATAAACATCATACATATAAATGTCATGCTCATGTCATGGAAGCACAAACAACATACCTCAATCTCCAAGCTGCGCTACACATAAAACAAGTTATCCACAAATCATATAATACATGGCATAGCATGGTATACACAACATTCAACACATCCATGTCACACATAACACAAGGCCATTAGCTTCGTCCTTACCTAAGGCGACGCCAGGCTTGGAGCACGCTCCTCTAACTCCTTAGGGCTTTGGTCGGGATTACCTATAGGGGGAAATGCTAAGTATTAGTTTCCTTTATAATTACTATCAATCCTCATTTTAGTTTAAGGTTAGGGTTTTTATTACTAAAAAGGGTATTATACAAAAACTAGGGTTTTTACCTTAGAATTAGTATACTAGATATTAGTAGCCAAAATATGTTTATTTTTAATACCTATTGTTACACTTATATTATTAGACCCGCTAGCTCTATTCTTATAATAATAATGTTCATGCTAACTATAGAAAAATAGTGATAATAATAATAATAAAACTAGTAATAACTATAATAATAATAATACTCCTAGTAGTAATGATAATAACAATAATACAATCAAGTAAGGTTTAGCAACCACAATAATAACCGTAGTAAGGATAATAGAAGTAATAATAGTAATATTATTAATAATGTTAATACCAATAATTATAAAATAAGACCAAAGTTAAGTATAATACAAGTTAGGGTTTAAAAGGGATGTTAGTATTAGTAGGAAGATAAGAACATTAATAATGAAGACGATAATAATGGTAATAATGATGATGATGATAATAATAATAATAATAATAATAATAATGATAACAATAATAATAATAATAATAATAATAATAATAATAATAATAAAAGTAATAATAATAAGGATAATAGTAATAATAATAAGTATATTAGTATTAATATTAGTAGAAAATAGTAGCAATTATATATAAGGGGTATTAGGGTTTGGATGAGTGGAGAACCACCTAGGGTCGGTGGTGGTCCGGCGGCGGCGCATGGCGGCGACGGCGGCGGCGGTGGAGGTGGAGAAGAGGGGAAAAGATGGAGGTGGTGGTTAGATGGGAGGAGAAAAGGAGGAGTCTGAGGTGGGGAAAGAAAGAGCAGGTGAAGGGGAGTGGAGTGAGGGTGGTGGCGTGGCAAGGGGCGGCGGCGCGCGGCGGCGACGGCGACGGCGGCGGCCGAGGGTGGTGGAGAGAGGTGGGAGATGAGGGAGGAAGGAGGAGAGGGAGGCAGGGGAATTTGAAGGTAGGGAAAGGTAGAGGGAGGTCTGCTGGGCATTTTGGAGGGTGGAAGAGGCCCTGGTGGCGGCTGGGCTAGCGGTGAGAGGCGGCGCAAGGGCGGCGAAGGCTGGAGGTGGTAGTTTCGGGTTAGGACTTTTGCACGGCTATGGCGACACGTGCAGGGCAAGGGGAGGGGTGCTGGTGGCTTGGTTTTGTAGAGGGAAGTGCAGGGATGATAATGGTGGGAAGAGGTGGTTTCGGCGGTGGCTGGAGGCGGCAGACATGGCGTCTGTTCTGGCGGCGGCGGAACAGAGTTTCAGCAAGGTCCAACGGGAGGACTTGCTGTGGCCGTTCGGGAGGGAGTATTTATAGACCAAGGGGGAAGGAAAACGACGAAGGGAGAAGGAGGTGTGCGGCCAGGGGTGCAGGTGGCCGGCCGATGGCAGGTGGTGCAGGTCCTGCCATGGCAGGTCGGGTCGGGGAAGGGGAGAGGAAAAGGGAAGGGAATGGCACGCGGAAAAGGGAGAGAGAGACGTGGTCGGGGTCGAAAAGAGAAAGAAAACGACAGGGAGAGAGGTAGGGAAGGACGATCGTGCTGGTGGCTGCCAGCGAAATCGACTTGCAGGTCGATTTGCAGGTCGGGGGGGGCAGGTCGAAGAAGAAGAAGACAGGTAGGGTGGACCGGTGGTCCAGGGAAAAGAAAGAGGAGGGGAACCGGTCGGTTCGGCGGGGTTTATTTAATCCGCAATTCAAACGCGGCGTTTCGACGTTATGGGGGACAAAGTGCCGCGTTGCGTTGCCCGTTTGGCAACGGTTATAAGGTCATTAATTTTGGCGCGGCGTTTCGGCGTCCTCGGGGTTAAAACGCGTCGTTGCGACCATAGGCGTACGAGGGCCAGCGCATGGCGCTGGGCCGCGGGAAGGAGAAAGGAAAAGAAAGGGGGGGCTGGACCTGTGCGCGAGACGGGGGGAAGGAGAGGGGTTTGGGCCGGTGGGCTGGCCCAGCCGGGGGAGAAGAAGGAAAAAAAGAAAGAAAGAGGAGGGAGAAAAAGGAAGAAAAGGGAAGATAAGAAAATAAATAGGTTAGGAAAATAATTAAATTAACTTATGGGGAAATTGGGGTATTTTTGGGTTATTCAGAATATTAATATTTATAAAATGTTAAATAAATTCCTTTTTGCTTATTTTAGACTATTTTAGATAAATTCCCTAAACCTTCATGCTAATTAGGAAAAATACCCAAATTTTCTTCTAATTAAATTCTTTATTATTTTCCTCTTAATCTACCTTAATTAACTCTCTACATTTTAATAAATGAATTTATGTAACTAATTTTCCTAATAATTCCTTATTTGGCCATAATTTCGGAAATTAGGATTTTGGGATATTACAATTACAATTAGGGTTGGCCACCTAGTAGCAGCATGCAATGCAAAAGACCACTCAGCCATCTTACAGCTTATAGAGTAGAGATAGCAAGGGCAAGGCTCCAAACTATCATGAATTGCCATAAGGTAACAGTGATGGACATGGATCAAACACTAAGAGTGCCTAGAGGGAGCCCACTTTTGGGACAATCCATCTTATCAGTTGATTAGAGATAGATGCCCATGCTTGGAAATTCCTCCTTCTGGTGTTTAACCATCTTGCTTTGACTACATGAATTGTTAACTTTAATGTGTTATATGTTACATTGTTCGCATAGTAGTTATGATAGAGTTTTCTCCACGAGTGTAGTCACCCATATGCTATATAGGCATTATTTGCTTAATTTGTGTAGCGTGGTATGGACTTTGAGGGTAAAGTCCCTTTTTAAAGGGGCATTAAAGTAATACCCCAAAAATATTATTTAATAATAGTCTTGATTTATTTATATTTTAACATAACCTTTAATATTAATTTAACTAATTTGTTAACATTGATAAATTTCTTAAATAAATTTATCCTTAGTAATTTACCTTTTCTTTTCATTTTGATCCACCTTAAATATATATATATATATAAACCTGGTTTACTTTGCACATCCTAATCCTAGATAAATAAATTTTATAAATTTAATCTAATTTTAATTCTAAATTTTATTTCTTTTTTGTCCTTTTTCATCTTTTTTTCCTTTATCTTTTTTTTTTATCTTTTCCTTTCTCCCACTTTCTTATCTTTCTTCCCACGCCTCGACCTAAACTTCTCCCTTTTTCTTCTTCCCCGGCCCACTCTACCACGCCCAATACCTCTACATTTCCTTCCTCAAACCCTAGTAACCCAACTCATCTTCTTTCTCTTATACTTCCTTTCTTTTTCTTTCCCTGCACCCCAAACCCAGCCTAGCCCACCTCCTTCTTTCTCTTCTTCTCTTTCCCAATCTACACCCGGCACACTAAATAAGCCCCAAGCCCCCTACGTTGTCCGTCTGCTACTTTCCCTTCCTTCTTTCCTCTTCTACCGCGAATAGAGCCTTACAATATTGCCTACACATGTCCTCCCTTCCCTTCATTCCCATGTAGTTCACCATGAAACTTACCCAACTGCCCCTGCCTGCTCCCTACCTCATTTGTTCCTTTTTTCCTTTGAGCTAGACAAACATACATCCCTCCTTGTGTGCCTTCCTTTCCCCATCCAGCCTCCTTGCACCTTTACATGCATCGCCTCTTCTTCTTATTACTCCTTCACCTCCTCCCTTATGCCTCTGCCTTCTTTTTTTCTACCTTGCAAACTCAGTAGCCCCTACCTCCTAGGATCACCATCTTATGTATCCCTTCACCTCCACTATTGTAATCTCCCCATCCCAGCTCCAACAACCTGTACCATCACCACCAGTGAAAAAGTCAAAACTTCCCCTTCTCCTTATTCCTTTCCTCCTCCCATTTTCTACCCTTTTATGCTTGCACACCATCCCCTCCACCCATCGAGCTACCAAGCTTCACTTTTGATGTTGCCACCCTCTCTACAACCTTTGTCTCAACTCCAAACAACACCCCTATGGGTTCCCTACACAAGCAATTCATAGCCACACCACCATCAAGTCGTGCCCTCCCCTGCACCACTAGCCATCCCTAATTGCACCATCTCCACCCACAACCACTATGAGCTCCTACACCATCACCTAAAAGCCACCACCATGCATACACACCTACACCATAACTCTCCTTCTTCTCCCTGCCCTCTATTTTCTTGCCTTGGTCCCCCTCATTTGGCCTCACTACTATTGTTGCCACCCACCCCCAGTCATCAGCCCCCACCTAGTTAACCCCTCAAGACCTCTTCTATCTTGGCCATTCACAGCACATGAGCAACATGAGTTTCCTTTAAAATTTTACCCTATCTTAACATAAGGGTACTTTTACAATTTCCCTACTTAATAAATATTTTTAATAAAAAGTATTATTTTATTAATTAAATATTAATATGGTAATTGTGATATTATTTTTAGGTATAAAAATTTAATTAGCAGAGCCTAATCATTTTTTGTAAGTTACCCAATAATTTGTGCTTTTGCTGGAAATCAGGTAACTTTTGTATTCCACTAAAATGTTCAAATACCACATGATTGTACATTTAGGCTTCAATGTATAAAACATGTTAATATTTTTGTTACATTGTAACTGTAATACCCCAAATTGAGTGGAGTATTACAAGGATTGATATAAGTACTTATATCAACATGGTATATCATCTTTTTGGTGATTCCGTAGTTAAGCGTGCTAGCCATGAAGCAATTTTTAGGATTGTTTACCTCCTTAGAAGTTTTAGAACTTTTCTACAAATTTCTTAGCAAGTGTGTGAGAATGGACAAAGCACGTTGAAATAAATTATATTGATTTGTGGGATCAATCGATCAAAATATGAAAACACTCCATGGTAGCCCCCATGTGGTCTTATCGACTCGGGGTGTTACAAATGTTATGAAAGTAAAATGGTGATTGTGCATCGGACTTAGATGGTTTAATGAACTTAGATGACCCAGTTAGCCACCTAGTGGGATAATCCTTTAGATTAATTGTATTAAGACAGTTAGTGGTTGAAGTACAATGACGACGTTACATTCTTTGAGTAGGAAGGAATGTAATTCCCCAAATTGAGTGGAGTGTTATGAGGATTTATATAGCCACTTATATCAACATGGTATACCATCCTTTTGGTGATTTTGTCTTAAGAACTCTATAATTAAATGTTCTAGCCATGGAGCAATTCTTAGGATGGGTGACCCACATGTGAAGTTTTAGAAAGATTTTTTGCAAATATCTCAAAAAGCATGTGAGTGAGAAAAAATTGTACTGAAAAGACTCGTGTTAATCTGTGAGGCCAGTCGATCAATTCGAAAGCACTTTATGATAGCCTCCGTGTGGTTGTATTGATTCGGAGTATTACAATAACTTTTATACACTAACAAATTGCTTAGATGTCGTATGATATCACATTAGGGTTTGATACTTAAATTTTGATAAGCATGTCTATTACATCATAACTTGTATACCCTACAAACATGATAGATATCGTACGATGGCACATTAGGGCTATGGTATATAGATTTTATTAAGCATGATTTGTTACATATATTTATGTGTTTATTATTGTTGTCATGCAAATCGGTAAAAAAGACGCATGTTATCTTATGTAAAATATTATGGGAATGAAAGTATGTTAAAAATTATTCTAATGTTAGGAAGATATTTTGTATGATATGTATAGCTAAAATTAATAGGTTGAGCATATTTAGATATACTTAAAACATATTTATTGTTATCATGTGCCTTGAGGAAATTTGGTTATTTATGCATATCATAATATTGTATTTGAACCATGATGCCTAATATGTTCGAATTATTGTTGAGTATGGTGCTACATGACTTGATGTTTTAGAAACACATATTTCAGCATGATTATCACTATTATATGACCTAGGGGTATTTTGGTAATTTTGAGTTTACCATGATGATTATTATAATAAACATACCTAATACGCATTCTTCAGTGATATTTTAGGAAGGCATGTTAGGGTTTTACGTGTAAAATTGTGTATAAGGGTAAAATAGTCTTTTGGCATGTCTGGTAGTTTATTTGTATGTTATGTAATTTAATTATCATTTTTTAGCCTTTTTATGATAAAATAATAGATAAACTAAATTTAGTATTTAAATTGGATGATAATGTGGTAATAAAGGTCTCGAGGGTATTTTGGTCACTTTTGACCTAATACTCCAAACATGACTAATCAAACATAGGATAACCTTGGTGTATTGATAGGTTCACCTTAGTGTTGACTCTTAATTTGACATGGACTATTGACCTTATATTTGACTTGAATAATTGAAAATAAAGGGAAAATGGTTGGGTGTGAAATGAAAAATATTTTTACAATATGTGATGTTTTATGATCACTTTATTAAGATATACTTAAAGCAAAAAACCTTGAGTTGAGAATGATTTCTCTTTGGTGAAGCTACCTTAGAGATGAGGTCAGAGTGCTTAATTTTTTTGGTTCACTGGTGTACCTTTAAGCCCTAGTAAGGCCTATTATACTTTATAGGTGACCTACAGGCCTTATAAGGGGTATCTATACTTAAGGATTAGGTGTACTAGGTTTGGAAAGTACTATGTTGCCTTGTGCACTAATATGACCATCGAGATTTTATGCCTCTAGGTTGGATGGCTGGAAGGGTACCATGATGTTATGTGCACTGGTATGACCTATGTATTTTATGTCCCTTGGTTATTTTTATATCCCCTTCAGTAAATAAAAAATGGAAATGATTATTATTGAATCAAAGTGATTACTAAATTGGTTGGTAGTAGCCTTTGTACCTACTTGTCATATTATAACTTGTTATTTTTCTATGTTGGTGAGCCTACCAGTGCAATGAGATTTGTTGGTATTGATGATAAGCTTTGTGAATATGGTTATGATTTGATGATGATGTTATTTCTAAGTATACTGTAAAGAGAATCTCTTGGATGATCCATTAGTAAGATTCAATTAATTCCATATAAATAAGTATGAGTAGTATTTGGCCTTGGTGGTATGTAGTTATATGAATGGTTATCGTATTTCAATTAAAGCATGTATAAGTAAATGTTTTGTGTAATGTATTGTTATGATGATTTTATGTACTACATGCTGGCTTTTCATATTAGTTTATTATAATGGGCTACTTAGTATCATAGTACTGATGGGTTCCATTTTATGGCCCCCTTCCTATTAAATGAGCAGTCTTTACTTTACAAGACTACTTTGAGGGTAAGGTATGACAGCTTCTTGTAATGGATGAGAGTTAGGGTTTCCCAGGGTTCGCCTAACATCTTTTGATCCAAATGTTTCTAAACTCTTTTTATCTTATGTATTTTCTTTTCAACTTATTTTGTAACAACCGACAGTTTATTTGGAATGATGTTCGGCTATTCTTTTAGCCCCTTCCACTCTAATATTTATAATTATGTTGTTAATTTAATTAGGTACAGGTTTTGCTTAACACTAAGTATAAGAATGGTATAGGATGCTAGATTTATGCTAAGTGTGGCGGTAACATTCCAATATTTTTGTAATTAATGCTTTCATAGAACAAAAATTTGAGCACCCCACTATGCTAGAATGAATCCTCTTATCTCTCTTCAGAACCTATTTATTTCTCTTGCTCCTCATGGTCCCACTAAACCTTCTTTGAACAATCTATGCAACCATAATCACCATTTCAAACATGAAAAAGAGGGTGGACAAAGAAGAACTCGAGAGTAACTCCTAGATGATAACATTCAAGCCCATCTTAAATCAGTGCATCTTCATCTCTTCATTTGCGTCTAACTCAAGTGCAAAATGAATCAAATTAATGAAATCTAAGTAGTACTGCTCAATAGTGGAGGAACCTTATCAAAGTGTCATGAATCTATCATATAGTCCTATCCTGACACTAGTCAAACAAAAATGATATCTCATCCTCTGTAGCGTGTGCTCCCAAGTCTCATTTGGTGAACCTAATACTTCTTGAATATCCCACCACTCATTAGCATGATTCTTTAGGAATTATGTAGTTATCTTCACTCTCTTCTTGGGTGGGCACTCGAAAGCTTCAAATATTTTATCAAATTCTTGAATTTAATGCTCTAGAGCCGATGTGTCCTCTATTCCTATGAATATCAGTGGTAAGTCTGACTGTGTCCTTTGCAACCTGTCCTCTTATGGAAATAGTGTGGGAATATGGATAGGTACCTAAAATGGTGGTGAAGGGGTGGTTATTGTAAGTTCTTCTCGGTCATGGATATAATAAGCTTCTCCATACATGCAAGTCTTGCATTTTAAGTCATGATGCTCTAGGATTTGGGAAATGAAGGGTTTAACACACATTTCAGAATAGCCACATAGCAAATAAAACATAATATGGTCTTCTAGAGAAGTATTAAATAACTATTTATATCAAGGTAAACATGTAACCGAAAGTAATTCTATGGCCAAAACCAAAGCTAAGCCACACTTCCTGAAAATACTAATCTGATTTCAAAACATTTAAGAATAGAAAATTTTTAAAAATAGAAGAGAGGATTTTAAAACCAAAATCTCTTATACAAACTTGTAACACTCCTAAATTTACTACTTAAAAATTTTATTTTGTGAAAGCATTGATTGCAAAAATAATAGGTGATGCTTTACTCAATTTAACATTTATAATGTAAGAATAAAATAGCAATTTCATAATAGATTAACATTGTCTGAAAAATATAAAAGATCAAGAAAAGAGTTATAATGTGAAAAAAGGGAAATATCAGGGGAAATATCAAGGGATATAAAAGTCCAAGGAATATCTAAATCAAAAGATATTAGAGTGAATACTAGATAGTCCTAACTCTTAACAGTTACCAGAAGCCATCAAGTCAAAGCATCAAAGAATTCCTATGAGGTAAACATTGCCCATTAAATAGGTAAGGGACCATGAAATAGAACCTTCTAGAATAATGGTACTAAGTGAACCATTACACAACACAAATATGTAAGGCAACATGAGGTACATATGTAATACATGGGTTAGATCCATTAAGGGAACTGTGTGATAATAAGATGGCTAAAACCGACATAATCAAAACAATTCCAAATTCCAATGGTACGGCATAGAGGTAACTACCAAATTAATAATTTTAAATACTTGGGTAGGGCCTTAAGGTAATTACCAAACCATATACCAAACAAGGTAGCACACAATAGCAACTATCTAATAAATGATCTAGATCAAGCCATTTACATTCTTACATAATAGTTACTTCCATTTTTAATTAATTGAGGGGGATTCTGTTCTAAGGACTACATAGTTAAGCATGCTGGTTGGGTGAACCTCCTTTAAAGTTTCAAAAAATTTCTTAAAAAGTGTGTGATTGGGGATAAAGCATGCTAAAAGGACTCGTGTTGATCTACAAAGCCAACTAATCAATCTAAAAGCACTCTAGGGTATCCCTTGTGTGGTGATATCAATTTGGGGTGTTACAAAAAGTATTAATTTAAACTACAACCATGAGATGAACTTTGATTAGTGAGTCAGCTACCTAGCAACATAATTATTGAGATATACTATATTGAGATGGTTAATAGTTGAGGCACATTGATGACATTTCGTTCTTTAAGTGGGGATAAATGTAATACCCTCAATTTGAAGGGAGTGTTATAAGGATTGATATGACTACTTATATCAATATGGTATACCATACTTTTGGTGATTCCATCCTAAGAACTCCACAGTTAAGAGTGTTGTTCATGGAGTAATTTTAGGATAGGTGAACCTGTTAGGAAGTTTTAAAAATTTACTAAAAATATCTCAGGAAGTGTTGTAAGGAATCGTGTTAATATATAGGATCGGCCAATCAATTCAATAGCACTCTAAGGTAGTCCTCATGTAATCGTATCAACTTAAAGTGTTACACTTAGCATAAGTTTGACATCGTATACAATTCTTAAACAAGTGCTAAGGCTAAAACTTTACTATGCTTATAATTCTTATACTATGTACTAAGAATAAAACTTTACTATGCTTGAATTAACATTTTCAATGTAAGAGCAAAATAATGATTTCATTGCAGATTAACATTATCCTGACAAAAATAAAAGATCAATCAAATGAGTTATAATATAACAAAAGGAGAAATAGTAAAGGGTATAAGAGTCTAAGAAATATCTGGATCAAAAGATGTTAGGAAAAATATTAAATAGTCTTAACTCTCAACCCCTACCAGTAGCCATCAAGAAGAACCCTCAAAGTATTCTTATAGGGTAAATACTACCCATTAAATAGGTAGAGCTCAAATACTATAATACTAAGTGAACCATTACACAATACTAACATACAAAGTTATATGAGGCACATAGATAATAACATGGCATAAATAAATTTAGGAAATCATGTGATAATGAAATGACCAAAACCGATAAAATTGAACTAATTCAAAATACCAAAAGTAGGGCACTAAGGCAACTACAAAATCAACAAATTCAAATCCTCTTCAATTACTAAGGGAAGGCGCTAAGGCAAATACCAAATAGGGGAGTGCAAAGAAAAACTATTGAATCACTAACCCAAAGTAATATATTTATATTCTTAAATAGGGGAGTGCAAACCAAAAACTATTGAATCACTAACCCAAAGTAATATATTTATATTCTTACGTTATAGTTACATCTAGTTTTAATTACTCAAGGAAATACAATAATAATCTAGAGATATAAAAATACACTTGTAATACTAGTGCACAAGGCATCACAATACCCTCTCAACCATCTAACCCAAAGCCATAACAAGAGTCAGGTCATATTGGTGCACAAGGCGACGGGGGAAAGAAAAGAAATGGTTTGAGGTGGTGATGGTTTTACAATGATGAGGATGATAAAGGGGAGGTAGTGCTCATTGTTTATGGGGGAAAATGATCGTACTTGGTGGTGTTTGGTGGTGGGTTGTTACGGTGATGGTTGATAATGGTGGGTGGTGCTGATTCGAACGAGAACTAGAATGAGGGGGAAAGAAGAAGAAGAAGAAGAAGAAGAAGAAGAAGAAGAAGAAGAAGAAGAAGAAGAAGAAATATAGAAAATGGTCGATTTAGCTAAATCATAAACATCAAAATAAGAGGAGGGGAGGCTTAAATGGACGATAGTGTGAATGAAGCCAGCATAAATGCACAAGGAGAACACAGGGCAGAGAAGACGTGAAGGAGATAATTACATTAGAAAAAGGGAAGAGAGAAAAACTAAAAGTATCAATAGTGTAGGGTGTCATTTAGAGTTAAGAGGGAAAAATATCTGTTGAGCAAATTAGGGCTCTTTGGTAAAACAAATATGGGTTAGAGTCCCAACTATGGTGAAAACTAATGACCTAAATTCTATCTAAATTTTTACTTACTTAAATTTATATAAATAATATGCCATAACAATATACATAAAATAATACATTTATAAATGCAGGACACCCTAAAATAACTATTATAACTAATTACACATAATTACTAATTGATAATTAGGATTTCTACAAATAGGGTACTACAATGTCATTTAGTTGTATCAACATACATGACCATTGAAGGTTTAGTTATGAAAAGATGTAATGAAAGCCACTTTAATCCTATGTTGGTGTGATAGATAGACGGGATTCATCATAGGTATATTTTTATAATGACGATAATATTGAGCTCTTTCAGTTATTATACAATTCATAGTTATAAGGTCACACATAGAGCCCAAGTGGAAGATTGTTGGATTATTATCTAATTTTGGGCTTATATTATATATGAACAATACAAATTGTATGTTATCATATAAGTTAATTCCATATAAAAGTGATCAACTTAAGTTTAGAGTATTTGGGCTTGATATATATAATTGGATGTGGATTCATATGTGTAGAGATGTTAGGAGTTCTATATTGTTGATGGGCTTAACTATGATAATCCAATAGATAGCCGATTAGTTTTCTATATTTATATGATCATGGTCCCCATGTCACGAGAACTTTGTCCTTACTAGTGCCCTTTAGTCATTAGAGATAAGATGATTGCATTCTAGGTCTATATTATCACAATGCCACACATCCAACTTGTCTTTCATATTTGACGATAATTAATTATTGTGCTTCATACAGATTTAGTTATGCTTCTGTATAACTATTATAATTATTACTTTTAATGAATCAACATTTGATCCTATTGGATAAATTCTATTTGTGGAAGGATTCTAGAGCCGGTTTTTGATATTATCATTAGAGGTGTTTTCTCTGTTGCCCTATTTAAACACTTTGTATTTTAAAATAGATCTTTTTATCCACTTGTTGAACTTGTGTGTGTATATATATTTGCATATATTGTGCCTCTAGGTAGACAAACATGGATAAAATAATGCTTTTGCTGAATAGAAAATCAAACACACAATATTCATGGAATATATATATATATATAGGAAGCATGTTTTTGCCTTTGACTTGTGTTTTGTAGGATTTTGAGCTAATGATTGAGTTCATGGTGAAGTGGGAGCATTCGTCTCTTAGCTAGCACTTGTACGAAGCATGCCATTGGTACCATATGGTAAATCATAATCAAATGTAAAATTAGTTTTAAATCAAGTTTCTTTGTGGAATGGTGGGTTACATCAACTAAACAAAATAAAATAATAAAATATTTAAAAGTCCCAATTGGCATTATAGTCTATATGCAGGCCAACTATATGTCATCATGCTCGGTATGCCTTTTAACGTTGACTTAAAAATACAACTAAGCAAAAGGAAAATAAAAGATTGAAAAAAGATGGTGCAGTTTTTTTTTGAGTTACGTCGTGCAAGCTATATGAGCGAATAGATGGTATAATGAGTAATCTATAACTTGTTGCATTCTATGATTTGGCATGGAAATTGATACAAGAAATAAATAAATAAACAGATTATATTGACGAGATTTGTCAAAGAAGGAATTTAATGCAGTTCATTAAGAAAACTTTTTTTGGTATGTGGTGCAAAATTTTGATTACTTCCAAATGCACCACGAAGAGTACGAGCAAAGATCCAATTATACCAATAACCAAATGCAACAGTGGAAGCAAAGACCAAGCCTATTGACCTTTGACAAACTTTACAATGGAAGAAGCTTTCTGTTCTAGGCTTCTAGCTGCCAGCTAATTCCCTAACATTGATTTGTTTGAAGAGGAGGGAAGGTACTTGGAAGATGCGGTCATTGCGAATACTTTTTGGTATAATTAACAATAAATTGTTCTTATTTTATTATTCATTAATACAAAATACAAAAGAGTATGAAGCACAAATGAAGATCCAGA
The DNA here is from genome assembly GCA_039764185.1 of Tamarix austromongolica. Classification (NCBI taxonomy): domain Eukaryota; kingdom Viridiplantae; phylum Streptophyta; class Magnoliopsida; order Caryophyllales; family Tamaricaceae; genus Tamarix; species Tamarix austromongolica. Next base: position 56,386,442 of record CM077808.1, on the reverse strand, counting down.
ATAAAAAAAGCAAGCATCCTTTGAGTTGCCAGTCAAAGCTCCATCTATGTACGGATCAGATCAAGCCTAAGTTCATTCATTAAAACTTTAAATCCCTACATATATCCGTGTTGTGAATACTTTACAGTAGTAGTCTTTTACTTCATTGTGGCCACCGCCTTCATAATCATCACCGTCAGTACTACCAGTGTTGTCACCAGTCGCCACTACGACCGTTGTCACCACTATCTTTGCCATCATGCCCCCCCACCACCACTGTCATTGTTTGTCGGTTACCGTCAGCACCCGGCCGCCACTATCATCACAACTGCCAACTCTGTCAACGCAATCGTCACCATAACCAATATTATTGTCGCCGTCGGCATCACTGCCACTGCAACCACCCCCACAAACAATCGCTGTCGCCACAACCTTTCCCGATATGTGCTGATGCTACTTCTATATATGAAGCGATTGATGCCGATACCACAAGTCCGACATCAACATGGACCCTATCAGAGCTTGGGTTCTTAATTACACTAGAGATGTCTCCCTGGGTCCTTTTGCTTTTAACTAAGAAACTGTATAAACGGGGGAGAGTCAGCTAGGTTTTCGCAATCATATATATACTACATCAATATGAACATACATACAATAAATTTTGGAAGGCAAGAGTGATAATCACGCCGCCAGGACAGGATGCAAAATTGAATGGGAAATACATAGCTAGGGTTGTTACTGGGAAAACCAAAAGTGAGGCATTGACGCACTGTCTACTATGAAAACCAATTAGTAAATAATTACAACCGTCAATTAACACAGATCAATCACCATGTATCAAATATCATTGTAAACAATTAAATTAATATCCGTCCTTTTAGAATATATATTTGACTAACATGTATCATGTCAGCTAGTGCAGTACATGCAAAAATTGTTTCATGCAGGGGGGGTGTGTGTAGCTCCAATTTTATTTTATTTTTTCATACAAAAGAAGGGGATATCCCATTACAACCGTAATGATTCGACCCGATAACCGCATGAAAGCCGAGCATCATGATCCAGGTTGGTTCAATCGTATATCATAGGGTTCATCCACCAGGACAGGATGCAGAATAAAAAGTACAAAATACATAAAACAAGTAAAAGATGAGCGAGAACTGGCACAGTTCAAAACTGGAATAGAGCATTAATTGCAGAACATACACCCTAGCCAGCATATATATATATGTTAGTATAGATATTTGCTTTTCAACTTAATTTGCTACAACTACTACTGCTACTACCATCAATTAATTAATTAATTAGTCACTTGCTAATTCTTTTAAACTGTTTAAAACTGTGTTTAATATTACAGTCATCATGAGTGTAACTAAAAAGCAATTTGCAAACCCCCAGGGTGGGAAGTAATCTAGCTGGCTAGCTAGCAGTGCCCATAATAAACACAACATTACCTGTGCCACGCAAGTTGCCATCGATCAAAATCGAATACCCGGCCCAGCTGCTGCACCTGAGGCCAGTAAGTAGATGGATCAAGTCCCCCCCCCCTTCTCCACCGCACAACCAACAGATCAAGTAGAAGAAAAAAGAAAATTGAGAAAGGTCAAGAAACCTTCACATATCATCCATCCATCGATGATCTTTTTCATCTTCTACATACATATATAACCTATATATTTCCATAAAATCAAGCACGAAAATATTTATATATTACCTATATATTTGTATCATGTCGCTGAAACCCTAATTAAGAAGTAGCTGCAGGAACTTGAATTCGCTAAATATTATACGAAAGTTCTTAACAAATAAAGTTTATTTTCCGGTTTTGTTCGAGAGCCATATATAGATAAATATGATGATTGATAGCATAATTATAAACTCGACTTCTATTTCATCAATTAACGCACAGGTGATGACTCTTAACTTAAATAAATCATGATATACGTACTCCAGATGCATAACTTATTTCCTAACTTGTTTGAAAACCCTAATCAATTAAAAGAAAATCATTAAGATTATTTCACATGATATTAATGGTGAGAATGAACCGATGTAATTCGTGTATAAATAAGGGAGAGAAGCGAAAAGTGAAGGAGGGAGGGAGGGGGGAGAGAGAGAGAGAGATGGAGGGGGGACAGGAAGAGAGTGAGCACGCATAGCTTCAAGCATGGTGCATGCAAGAAAACATCACCATGTGTGCTCACTCTCTTCTGTCACCGCCACCCTTTACCCCTTCCTTCGTAGCCTTTCTTCGGTTCTTGACTTGATTCCACGATCACTAAAAAAATCTTAGAACAGACACAAACTTAAAAGAAAACCCTAATCGAGTACTTCTTACTTTAGTACAAGAACATATCATAAAAACCCTAGCGGCAGATCTTTTTCAGTTCTTCTCTTCTCTTTATTTTCTGTTTATAAAATAAATCAATTTTTTTTAGTAGTGTGGATGGGAAGGGTTTTGTATGAAAATTGTGATGATAATATAGGCGGACAGTGGCTAGCCTAGGCTAGGATAGAGAGAAAAGAAAGAACAGTGGTTGTTGATGCAAAGAATGGTGGCATGTCTCCCCTTTTTATAGACGGGCAGCCAAGAAAGAGCCGGCCAACAAAGCCAAAGACGCTGGGAGAGGGTCGGTATGTGGTGAGAAAAGGCTGTCAACCGTGAATGGTGAGATAGAGCCGGAGAGAGAGCAAGGCATCGTGTATTGGGAATAATTAAAAGTACCTTCATTTTATCTTTTCATTGGACCCCTTCGTTTCCTTTGCTGTTTAGTTTAATTTAAGGGGTGGTGATTGAGATGGGATAATGTGATGGTTAATTGAGCTTTCGGGCCAGTACTTTGGCTGCCTTTTAATTATAAATTAAATAAATTATGATATAAAATTTGATAATTTTATTTGTTTAATGAAGTAAGAGAAAAGAAAAACAATCGTAATAATCAATGGCCGATAGTTATAACTCACTCAAATAATATTAAAGGATGTTTAGTAGAAGTAAGTAGTGAAAGGAAATACTATGTTTTAAAAAGTGATAAAAATTGTTTTATTTAGTTAGCAGAAATAGTAGTCAAAAGGTAAATTGTACTTTTTTAAACTTTATTTTACATGCACTTGACTTAGTTAAATACACGTTAATAAGTTTTACATTTTTGATAATTATTTAATTTTTATCCTTACTTTTAAAAGTAAAAAATAATTATATTTATCGTTAAGAGGTGCTATTATGATTTATATGCTACTTCTTGAATGATATAATAGCAAATTAAATATAAATTAATATTACTTTTCGGTTGATATACTAGTAAATCAAATATAAAATTATTTTAGTTTTAATAAAGAAATTTCATGTAAGTTACTTTTATAAAAATATCACGTACCAAGATTTTTTTTTTTTTTTTTTGTACCGAACGACTCTAAGTTGCTTTTGCTTATAATGTCTTTTTATATAATGGATTTGAAATATAAAAACAAAAGATTTTTTAAATAAAAAAATAAAAAGAGAGAAATATTGTTTCTTATTATGGTTCAAATTGAAATGGACACTCTTCCACCAACCAAATAATAATAATAAATAAAAAAAACTATTGTCCTAAATACATTGCACCGAAAATGTAAAATTTGATGATTTCTCTCACTCGTGCCAAACAACCCCCATTCAAAATTTTATCTTCTCGGTCCACTCTCCCTCTCCTGCTCCAAATGGCTAGCTAAATAATCTTATATTATTGGAAGAATGTAAAGGCGAAGGCAGATAAAGATGAAGGGAGGGAGAGAATTCAACGAAGGCATGCTGCGGTCCTGCATGCACTGTTGTGATATGTCTCTGCATTCCCCTATACCGATGCTTCTTGTAATTCTCAATTCTGATTGTAACCAACCAATTCCTTATCAGCTTCCCAACATACCCTACCTACACTTTCAGAATCACTCTTAATTGGTTTTGTCTGTTATGCATGCCCATTTATTTCTTTTATATATATCAATAAAATAATCATTTTTATTTTTTTAATTAATCTCGTAAAAACCAAAATAAATTTCACACATGTTTGTGTATATATCTAGAGAGAGCACTTAATTTTTTATTTCTAAAATACATTTTTACATATATTACAAAAAATTGATAATAATAATAATAACAATAATAATAACATTGATGTTGCCAGTGATGATTGATTGCGTTATTGGTAGTAGTAGCTAAGTATGATCGATTGTCACTATAGATATTCAGGGAACGAATATATAGTAATTTTTTTAAATATTTAAAAGATCAAATATAATAATAGTAATAAGTTTCAAATATTCGATGCTTTGGATATAAAAAATTTTGGATTAGATAACAAATAATTCGTCTGATATCCAAAACTTTCAAATGAGTCCCAAATAAGAAAAATTAGATAAAAAATATTTGATCAAAAAATGCTAAAACTGGTAAAATTTAAACCAACATGATGTAATGATTTGATTCAAGTCTTACATTATATTATATTCAAATAGTATTTTTAAAATTTGAATAATAAGTAAATATTTAATCAAAATAATAACTAAAGCGTATAAAATTTACTTATAATAAACATTCATTTTAAATTATACATACACACACACACACATGATTATATATGATAAAATGTTATAAAAAATAAACAGTGATTAGAGTATATATGTATATAACTTATTATATTGAATATTATTTTTATTTATTATATCAAATTTCTAATTAATTTAATCTTTTATTGATCAAATTAATTATTTAATTTAAAAAAAATATTTAATCAATTAATTTTTGGTAAATCGAATTGATTAGAATATCAAATTGGATATATAAAATAAGATAAGCAGCTCTAATTGTAGCTCTTATGATATAGTGGTGATGTTGGTCAAGTTGGTAACCATGATCATGGTTGTGGCGATGATAGCGTAGTAGAGATGCCAGTGATACTTGTTGTACATGATCAAAGCGGGTTGCAACCTACTCTATTTTTGAAACAAAATATTAGAACCCTACATTTGAAAATTTTCTAAACAGCATTCATATCACCATTGACATCATAATATTAACTGTGGTGGTAGTATTAGTGGCGGTTGTGGTAGTGGTAGTAGCAATAATAATAATAATAATAATAATAATAATAATAATAATAATAATAGTGATAGCTATTACAAATAAAGGAAAACAGTATCAAATAGTCATGAGTTTAGAAGATATAATATGATCTCAAATTTTATTTAAATAAAATATCATAAAATTCTGGGTTTACAAGTTTACTCACCATATATCTTTTTGTTTGTTTTAGGGACTAATAGTGATTTTTTTTTGTTTAAACCCCATTTTACCCTTATTTATTAGAAATTCACTATCATATCATTGTATCTGCTCTTCTTCTTCTTCTTCTTTAATCTTTTCAAACTCATAGAAATATAAAATATGCGTTTCAAATGATATACACGAAAGAATAATAAATTCAGAAAAATCATAATCTAAAATTACTTTTCTTGTTCAATATATGTCTTGGTCTTTACTTTCATCGTCGTCATCTTTTCCCAAACCCCTAATCCAACTACCATAAGAAAACACATCCCTCTCCCAGCTTAGTAGTTCTCTGTCGTCGCCACCAAGATGCCTACGACCATCATCAAACACTAGCATCACATAGAAGTCAATTGTATAATTTGATTTCGACGTATGTTTAGCTCCTAAAAGATTCGATTTTCATTTCAAATCTACTGCTCCCTTCGACAGATTCCAAATTAATTTGCTGCTTCGTCCTTCTCAATCTAGTTTTGAGTGAGTTGCTTTGATGCTCAATTTTTCAATGCGCCTCAAGTTGTGGGCTCAAAAAGGTTCATGGATTGTAGATTTGGAGATCTGCAACTCAGATCTAAAGCTTTTCCAAAGGTTAAGTCCCAAGGAATGTTGCAGTCAATATACTCTGTCAGACATGTTTGTTGTTGGTTCAATGCAATTAAAAAATCTTACCCAAAGAAAATATGCTCTCATTTCTTTGGTTCATGTGTTAATGATATTGGAGTTTTGATGAGTTCAAAATCCCTTAGACTTAGGATCGAATGACCTTAGTGTTTCGTGAAGGTTGCCAAGTGAACGGTGCAGAAGAAAAGAGAGAGAAAGCGAGTTCCAGTGCTAGTCGCAATTAGTATGAAGGAGATTGAAGATGTGTGGCGGTGGGAGCGCTCAGATGGCGCTGGTGTGAGGTGAAGGAGAAAGGTCGAATTACGGGGGTGTTAGGCGTGAAGAAATTGGTCCAAACTAATTAGGGACACTGTAGGTAATTTAATTGACTATTAAGAGATAAAATGGATGAGAAAAAGAAATGGAAGTGATGAAGAAGAAGCACTTATATCCTTACTCATTTTATACTTTTTGACGAATCGTAAGATCATCAGAGACAAAAACACACGTAAGGTTATTTCATGCCTAAACCCCATAAATTTATGGTTATATGATAAAATTTCAAAAAGTTATCAAAGGTTGTAATACCCTATTTGTAGAAACCCTAATTTAGAAATCTTAATTGTAAAACTAATAATAGTGTTTAATTAATTACAATATGAATTATAAGATATTTTGTATTACATATATTAATTTTATGTATATCATCATGATTTATTAGATATAATTTAATTAGGTTAAAATTTAGATAGAATTTGGATTATTAGATTTAGACAACAACCTGTATATGTTTCGTCCAGGGACCCTAATCTCGATAATCGAATGATTTTCCCCTGCTAATCTTTCCTAAATTATCACCCCTATCCTATCAATATTTTTCATCATTTGTTACCCATACTCTCTTGTGTACCATACCCTACCCCTACCTCCCATGCTTCCCTCATTCTTCGTCTACTCAACCTCGTGCATGATCCTTGCCTATATAAGGCCTTCTCCCTCCCAAATTTTGTGCCATGAATCCTACCAAAAACAAAGCCCTGGTCTGTATTCCCTTTCCTTCTCTCTGGAGCGTCATCCCTAGTATTCTAATTGTCGTTTCACCATTATCTTCATCACTTTAATTACCAATGACAGATATTGTAACAACCCGAGTCGATACGACCACGCGGGGCTACCTTAGAGCGCTTTTGGATTGATCGGCTGACCCCACAGATCAACACGAGTCAGTTCTTTCGGCACGCTTTGTCCTCACTCACGCACTTCCAAGAAATTTTTAGAAAATTTTTGAAACTTCCTAGGAGGTCACCCATTCTAAAATTACTCCATGGTCAACGCGCTTAACTATGGAGTTCTTAGGATGGAATCACCAAAAGGATGGTATACCATGTTTATATAAGTAGCCAGATCAATCCTTATAACACTCCGCTCAATTTGGGGTATTATAAATACCATCGAAGCTCTCTCTTGGTTGCACCCACGACCATTGAAACTTAGCCTTTGGTTATGCTCGCAACCATTGAAACCCCTTTCCTTCCTCCACTAATAACCATTGTTCTCCTCGTTCTTAGTAACTTCCACACCCTCTCTTTCTTTTTGTAATACCCCAAAATTTTAAAACCTAAAATTTAACAAATAATTCTCATTTGGGATAATTTAATTTTTAAATCAATTAATTAAATTATTTTGTGGAATTTTGGATATATAAAAATGGATATGATTATTTAATAAATTAAAATAAATATTTTTTTATTTTATCATATTTATTTTATTTAAATAATTTTCTAAACCCATATTTTATAAAATTACCCTCTTAAACTAATATCTTAAATTTTAAATAAATAAATTTATTTATCTAAATAATTAAATACCCTTATTTCAACAATTATCTTAATTCTATTTTTCTTTTTCCATTTTCCATTTTCTTTATCCTTTTACTGCCTATTTCATTTCCTCCTTTTTCCTTTTGTTCTTTTCTTCTTCTTCGGGATGCTGGCCTGCCTCTTGCACTAGCTTGCTAGGCCTTTCTCCTCTTCCCTTCTTACTGCCCCAGCCTAGCTGCCTTTCTTTTCTTTCCTTTCTACCCCAGTTGGGCTAGCCCAGCCTCTTTTTTTTCTCCCCTCTCCCTCGCTCGCAGGGCTGGCCCATCCTTTTTCTTTCTTCTATGTCTGGCTGGCTTGCCCTTCTTTCTTTTCTTCTTCTTATTCTTCTTCCCTCCTCCTTCCTTATCCTTCGACCATTGCACACCAACCTATGACTACCACCTCTACAACTACCATGGTAGCCAGGCTACCTTGCTCTCACTCTCCATCTCTCCCCCATCCTTTTCCTTCCATTTTTAGCCACACACAACCCTATAGCCCTCCTTGCATGCCTTCCCTTTCCTTCCACTTTCTCCCTTTTCTTTCTCCTTGCCACCCTGCACCTTACCACCTACAACCACAACCACCTAACCTGGCCACACCTACCTCCTTTCCCTCTTCCTTTTCTTCTCCTTATCTCCCCCTTCTTTGCCCATTTTTGACCTCCCTCGACGTTCCACAATTCCCTACACACTCTCCCATTGCTCCATTATTCCCCTCTTCTCCTCCTCCCATGTTTTTGCTTTGTTGCCTCCAACCACCATTACTATCGCCCAACTAACCACCACAACCATCCCCTAGCACCCCCTGTTATCTCCCGACACCACCAAGCCACAACCACACGCCTTTGTGGCCACCTTTCTCCTCCTTTCCTTTTCTTTCCCCCTTCTTGGCCTCCACCTTGCACCACCACCTTGCGTAGCCATTTAGCCTCTTCTCGTGCCTCCACAGTGCCCATCAACTCCCTGGTACCTCCCCTACCACCACTCTTCCTCCCCCTGGCCAAAATTCCACCTGCAACCCCCTTCATCTCTTCTTTTCCCTTCCTTCTTCTTCTTCACCCATCATTCACCCCATTTTCCCACCCTATAACCACCGTCTCTGCCATCCTGAGCCACTGATCCTTGATGTTTGACCTCCACCTACACCTTTACTCCCTCCCTACACCCAGCTACCACCCTCACTCCCCTCACAAGCCCTTAACCCAACCCCCAAAAATCTTACACGAACTAGCCCCTCCCTCTTTCTTCCATCCCCCTTCGACCCTTGTTCCTCTTGTTTGGTGCATGATGCTCACACTGCTCATGCAGCATGATTCCTACTACCTATTTTGAGTAAGTTTTGGTAAAATTTATTCTTTTTATTTTCTACTTCTAATATGCTAAAATTTGATATTATTTTTAGGTATTAATTTTACTAATCGAAGCTCAAACATTTAATCAGGGTACTAGTAAGATTTAATTATTGCTGGAAATAAGTTAACCATCATACCTTACTAAAATGTGTGGATATATGTATGCTAGCACATTATGATTTTTAATATGTTTTTGTGCATGATGTAGGATGTTAAGTATAATATAAATTGTGGCATATGTTGGTTGTTAAAATGAAAAGCTTGTTAATTTATGGGTCATGTATAGAAATGATAGTTAAGGAAGGAGCCTTATGGTTAAGGATAATGTTAAATGCTTATATATGATATGATAAATTAATGTGGCTATGGATAATGTTAATATAAGCCCTAGGGGCATTTTAGTAATTTTTCTTGTGCAAAAGGTGTGGCCTAAGTAAGTATATATATGGCAGGTGCTAATGAGCATTAATAATAAATAATAATGGTTAGTGGTGTTAGAAGATGTATATGGACCATGAATGTTAATGTATGATGTGGAAAAGGATATTTTAGTAAATTTGGCATAATAAGGGCGAAATGGTAATTTATAAGAATAAAAGGGGTAATATGATAGTTTAATAAGTAAGGAGGGCATTTTAGTAATTTTACATAGAAAAGGGGATAACTTGGTAATTTTTGTGAGTAAGAGGGTATTTTGGTAATTTGTC